>OY728155.1:1871803642-1874303642 GCA_963277665.1 Viscum album | reverse complement strand
ATACTCTTAGAAGACATGAATTATATGGTAAGTTTAGCAAGTGTGAATTCTGGCTTCAAGAGATTTCTTTTCGTGGCCATATTGTCTCTAAGGATGTAATCATTGTTGATCCTTCTAAGACAAGAGAAATCCAAGAATGTCCAGCACTGACTAGTACACCAAAGGTATGGAGTTTTATTGGTTTAGCAGGTTATTATCGACGTTTCGTCCAGAATTTTTCCCGGTTGGCTAACCCATTAACAAAGATCTCACGTAAAGGGCTTAAATTTGTTTGGACAAAAGAGTGTGAATAATCTTTTGAACAAATGAAGAGAAGATTAGTCAATGCTCATATCTTGACTCTACCATCAGGGAGTTAAGGGTTTGTTTTTTATAGTGATGCATCAAAGAAAGGTCTTGGTTGTGTCTTTATGTAGAATAATTGGGTTATTGCATATGCATCATGACAGCTAAAAATTTACGAGAAAAACTATCCTACTCATGATCTTGAGTTATCAGCTGTAATATTTGCTTTGAATATTTGGATACACTATCTCTATGGTGAAAAATGTGAGATATATACTGATCACAAGAGTTTGAAGTATATTTTCTCACAGAAAGAACTCAACATGAGGAAAAGGAGATTGCTTGAACTACTAAAGGATTACGATTTCACTATAAACTACCACCCGGGGAAGGAAAATAAGGTGGAAGATGCTTTTAATAGAAAGGATCATGGAGTTTTGAACAAGATGAGAATTGAAAAATATCCTATATACATGGATCTAGTAAAGATGGATATGGGAATCACCATGGAAGGTGAAACATCAATACTTTTTCAAATGTTTGCCAAACCATCTTTACTAGAAAGCATAAAGAGTTCTCAGACCGGTGATGAAGAGTTTCAAAAGAAGATTAAAGCTGTGAATGATGGGAGATTGAGTGACTTTGTGTATGAAGATGAAATTTTGAAATTTGGGAATAGACATTGTGTTCCCGGTATACCTGATCTAAAAAGGTAATTGTTGGATGATGCTCATAGTTCCAATTTCTCTATACACCTGGGTAGCAATAAGATGTATAGAGATTTGAAGGAACATTTTTGGTGGGACAACATGAAGAGGGAGATTGCCGATTTTGTGTCAAGATGTATGGTTTGTCAATAAGTGAAAGCTGGAAGGAAACAGCCTGGAGGAGTCATGCAACCTCATCCCATACCTGAGTGAAAATGGGTTAATATTACGATGGACTTTTTCATGGGACTACCAAAGACTCCTAGAAGGAATGATGCAATATGGGTCATTATTGATCATCTTACCAAGTCAGCAAATTTTCTTGCTATAAGAGATGATCTACCACTTGAACGTCTAGAAAGACTATACATTAATGAAGTTGTGAGACTTCATAGAGTACCACTATCGATTATTTCTGATCGTGATCCCTGTTTCACATCAAGATTTTGGAAAAGTCTTCAGAAGGCCTTGAATACTGAACTTCGTTTGAGCACTGCCTACCACCCTCAAACCGATGGACAATCAAAATGAACTATTCAAACCATAGAAGACATGTTCAGATCTTTCTCACTTGACTTTTAGGGTATGTGGGATCAATTTTTACCTCTGGTAGAGTTTTCCTATAATAATAGCTTTCCTTCAAGTATTCTGATGGCACCTTATGAAGCATTATATGGAAAGAGATGTCACACACCAACTTGTTGGGATGATGTTGGTGAAAGAAAACTTGTAGGCCCAGAACATGTGGAGGAAATGATGGAAAAGGTGAAGGTAATCCAAAGCCACATCAAACCAGCTCAAAGTAGGAAGAAGATCTATGCTAATAATCGAAGGAAGTATTTGGAATTTCAAGTTGGTGATCATGTTTTCTTGAATGTATCTCCATGGAAGGGAGATATACATTTCGGTAAGAAAGATAAATTGAGTCCTAGGTACATCAGCCCTTTCGAAATTCTAGAACGAATTGGGGCTGTAGCTTACTGATTGGAAATGCTGCCAAATCTCTCCAAAGTTCATGATGTATTCCACGTTTCACTATTCAAAAAATACATGCCTGACCCAACGCATGTACTCACCTATGATGAATTAGAAATGGAACCAGATCTGTCTAATTGCGAAGAGCCTGTCAGGATTCTTGATACAAGAAAACAAGTGTTGAGAAACCATATGACTCGTTTGGTAAAAGTTCTATGGAGAAACCATAAGATGGAAGAGGCAACATGGGAACCCAAGGAACTTATGATGAAGAACCACCTGAGTCTTTTTATGCAGTAATATTCTAGAAATTTTGAGGATGAAATTATTTGAAGGAGGGGAGAATGTAACACCCCAAGCTTCCACGGTACGCTTCTCTTTGAATAATACAATTGCATGTGTTGTACGCAACATCGAGTTCTAACACACCACAACCAATCAAACTAGCCGTTATGAATAGTAATACCCACTTTTTGAAATTTTATATATTTTATTTTTCAAAATAGACTTCATTTTTGGATTCAGAATATCGAAATTAGCCTAGGGTGAATTTTTTTTGTATTTTTCTGAAAAAATTCAAATTTTTGATGAATAGTGAAAAACATTAAGTTATTAGTTAAAACCGACTTTTTATTTAAATATTTATTTATTTTATTTAAATTTATTTTAGGTCAAAATAGATACATAATACCTATATAAGTTCAATGTAATTCATTGGAGTCATTTTATATTAATTTTAGATATATAAAATTTTATTGATCTTTTTACCGTATTTTACCCATCTCCTAGGAGCTTTAGCAAATTTGCATAAAACATAATTTTACCACTTCTGTGAATTGAATTTCAAAAATCTGAGAGACACGGTTGATATTAGTAAGTAAAATGTGGTTCAATGAGATGAAAATAATTTTTGGTGAATAATAACTTTTTACTTTTATTTACCACAGTTAAAAGTAAATAGGGTAATTAAAGGTAAAAATGATATTATTTTTACCCTGACACATAAGTATAATTAGACCAAAATAACCTTAGGAATAAAATATGAACCTTTTCAGTCCTCTTGGATTAGATTAGGACATTTATTATTATTTAATTCAAAGAAGAGTTAAAAGAGATAAAATCAAAGTTTAATAACTAAAACATTTTTAATATAGGGTTATGCAGAAGATAATTTTAATTATAAAAATTCATTAGAAAGAAAAAAATATTTCCTATATAATAATATTTTATTTTTAATTTTTAAACATTAAATAATTCAATTTAGTTATGACACAATGGTGATGTAGTAATTACCGTATTAATGAAATATTAAAATAATTGATATTATAAATACCCAAATAAATCTAATTCGAGACTTTTTATGAATTACACTAATTTTCTAGGATAATATGACATATTAGTATTGATTTAATTAACTTTTTTCAAAGTAATAATTCTGTTATGATTTTCACAAAAATCAATTTCCAAATAGTGTCAAAATTTAGATAAAAGAGTATTTAAAACAAATATTATATTATTAATTGATATAATATTCCTAAAAATATAATTTTCAGCCAAATGACTTAGATTAGGTAATATATATTAATAATTAACCACTTGGGGTTCTATTGTGTTGTTATAGTAAGTTTATTAACAATATAATATAATAATATAAAAAGACATAGTAAATGTCAAACTAATTAACTAAGAGATTAAATCTAAAAGATAAGGTTAATTTAGTGACCCAAACCAGTCTAAAACCTATTGGTTAAGTGGTATTAGACCCATACTCACCTTATACTCTAAATAAATCAGTTTGGAGCCATTATAAACCGAATATGAATTTATTATAAAATAATATTTATAGTTTTCCCTAAGGTGCCCCTCCCCCTCTTATAAAAGGGCACTCCCCCTTCTCTTTAATCCACACCTTCAATGACTTTTTGATCGGCCAATATCTGCCCAAATATCCTATAAAATTCCCTACCTTCATCCTAGAGGCCCTAATTTAGTCAGAAAGCCATACTAAAGAGTCATTTTGATCAAATAGAAAGGAAGAACCCAAAGAAGAGGTAATGTTTTCACCACCCTCTTTCAAGTTCCTTTCTTCTTCCACTTCCTCTTTTTTTATTGTATCCATTATAAAATCATAACTATAGTATCTTATATATAATATGATGTTATTATAAATATATTACAACCATATTCAGTATTCTATCCATCCTTTGAGTGACATGTCACCATACGTGCGTACGTACAGATTACCGTCTCCATGTCATGGTGTAATTGTTATTCAATACATTATTATTTGGATGGATATAATAATGATTATAAATAATGTAAACAATAAATATAACATGATAATTATTCAGTATATATGATATAACATTCAATTATATACTATTTTAATATCAAAAGAATGATATTGTCGCTCATGCGTACGTACAGAATACCGTCTCCACGAACGCGATAAGATTCATTCCCCATCGTATCCATTCAAGACTAATTTCCATTTGATGGTTAAAAATAATTTTTATAGACTTAATATCATTCTGAATATGAATAATATACAACCTATCCATTACAAACATGGCTTACGTAACCAAACATATAAGGAGAACGAACCGGTTATCACCCGAAATGACGACAATACTAAGATATTATTAATAAAGAATTATTAAAAGATCATATATGATATAATATCAATGTATATTATTCCTGTATAATTTAATAACAATTATTTCTTCATTATACAAGAGGTTAACCTACCCACAACCAAGGAAAAGTACAAGGTAAGGGGTTATTTCACAACCTCTTCATTATCCGAGGTTGTTTTTATGTAATTATCTACTAGGACCTCTTTATCATCCACATCCATGTTTCTTAAAATGTATTACAAATTTTTTTTACTATTTACTAGACTAGGGGTTAAATTAATTTATACCTTTGTTTGACTTTTTATAAAATGGGTATAAAGTAATCTTTCCATCTTTTTCCAAACAAGGTCTTTTTTGACCTTTTCAAAATTAAGGTAAGAATGTTTTTTTAACTTATACGGCGAGTGCGGCTATTTTCCACCGTTATGACATTGTCAAAGCTTCCCTTACAGTCTTATAATAATATTTTCAAAGTAAAGGTTTTCTTTTATAATTATGTGACTTTTGAATGATTTGAAAAATGATATATTTCTCTCAAATAGTTTTGATTTCATCTATGTCAACATCCTTTGATGGATTTTAAGCTTATTTGAAATTGATTTACGATGATACAAAACGTTCACATTGTATTGAAGGTTTTGTGATATGTTTGACTGTGGATGTGTTATTTTTATACCATTCATTGTTTATGGATAACTTGTTGACATATCGTATGCTAGTTTCAATACGAATGTTTATGTTATGTTTAAACCATTTCATATGAGGAATGCATTAGACTTAGTATGTGACTGGTGGAGCTCGCTATAGCTCCTAGATGCATCAGTAGGTCTCCTGATACAAACTAGTGTTTTGGCACAAGGCCTTGACAAAATCTTATTTGTAGTCATGGCACAAGGCCTTGACTATGTGGTTATGATAGTCTGGAATTATGCATTCCATCATTATGAAAGTGTATTTTTGATACTCCATGTGATTATTCAACTAGTAAAATATCCATGTGAGTAAGTAAATGGAATTATTTGATTTTATAATTTCCATATTATGATTCAGTTCAAGATTAAAAGGATTTTTTTAGTTATACATTTCCTTAAATGTTTATGCTTATTTATGAGTTTCTGCTATATTGTTATCCTTACTGATCATCTGATCTCACCCCTTTCTATGTTTTATTTTTTTCCCAGGATGAGAAAAGTGTATTATAACTGGCCTTTAGGGATAGTCTAAGGGAAAAGTGTGTTAAAAAGGGGACAAGATTTTTTTGTTTTTATTTTATGATGTAATGTAAGACTTATGAATATATCTAGTGTTTCCAAGGATACTAAACTAATCGGTCTTTAGATATTTCATCTTTCTTGTGATCATTCCAATGATATGTAATAATGCACCGAATCTGGGTAACTAGGGTCGGGGCATTACAAGATATCACAAGCTATCACAAATTAATTGAAAAATTAATTTAACATGACCTTAATTCTTTTATCAAAATGACTCAACATGCTTCAGGTTTATTAGAAAATTCCATTAAACATGGTTAACTACATCAATTGATTATCATTAATTACAAGAACAACAACTAGATTCATTAACATGAATCTTTAATCCTTTATACAGTTAATTATCAATTAATTCCGGCTTTATGTTCTTTACCAATTTCCATCAATAACAACATTATAAACCATGAAATGAATAGATATCAAATAATCTAGCAAAACAAGAGGTAAACCATTATCATGGTACAAGGAAAAACTTTTCTATGCAATCAATACCAATTTATTTAATCTGGTTCAAGTAATTATTAGATCAAATTCAGTGTGATCCAAGGGATCAATAATTCTAACTCTAAAATTTCATATAAAAAAAATATAAGCAATGAATCCCCTACCCCAAATGGGTCTTTGATGTTCTTAACACGAGAATGGATCAACGAAATGGATCCCAATAACCTCTCCCACAAAAATTGCATCCACATGAGGATATCATGGCACAGGCGCTTCAACAAAAACCAAAAGGAACTGCATTAAAATCATGGAGATCACATTCCAACACATGGAAGAGAGAGATGGGATGAATTATATTGAAGAAAACCTAAGAAAAAAGGTAGGCCACACCTTATATTGAAGATAGTTTGAATGAGGGAATCAATGAATTGATCAGGGATGAAGGAATCCTCAAAAATTGAAGAGTGGTGGAGCCAAGTCACCAAGATTTGAGAGGGAGGGGAGCTTCAGCCATAGGTTTTGGAAACCTGAGTGGATGAATTGTTTTAAAACATATAATAGTGGAAGACCACATGGAATTTAATACCCTTTCACATCATGTAGTACACTATTTTTTGGTTCTCACTTAAAAACATAATGCATCGACACATTATATATTTTTTGATCCCCAAAATACTACACATTGTAAAAGCCTCATTCATGCCGTGTAAAAGCCTTTCACGATGTGAAAGCTCCCTGCTTTGAGTTTCCAGTGACCAAACTCATTCAGACTTCCACTAAGTCTCCTTCGAGCACATCAGCCTTCGAAAACACGCAATGAGTCTATCCATATGGATTGGGACCCTTATAATATATCACATTTACCTATTACACACGTTAACATTAAACAAAACCCTTTTTTCAATTTCAAAATATAACATATAATTCGGACCCCATAAAGAAAGTATCACCCAATTACGAAATTAATATCAACTATTAAATCTCCTTCCATTACATGGAATTTCATTTCTTTTAATACCTTACCAATATTCATTTATAGAACAATCAATGAACTAGTGGGTTCCATTTGAATCAACCATTACATTGTTTTATTAATAAATATATCATATTAAAACCAAATTATTTTTAATAATATTGGAATTCATATTATAAACAAGGTCCAACCCTATAAACTCTCTTAACGATTCATATGGTCTAGGTATCAAATGGGTCATCTCATGGGGATCACCTTTAAGAAATAATTAGGGATTATGTATAAGGGCATAATAAATAATGAAATTCATAATTGAGCTTCTAATTTTAATTCTAGGGTCTATGTACAATATTCTAATATGATTGAGATCCCATTAATCTAGAAAAATAATAAATACTATGGGATAAAAATAGGGACCACCTACATTGAAAACAAAGCTTTCCATTTTAACACTTATCTCAACAACCTGCTACTGAAGATCATCCAAGAATGATGGCCAATGATCAACCAATCCAGAGACCTAACTGATATCAATAAAATCAACATTAATTAATCATATTCAAAATATAGTTAATTAATTAATTTAAACTAATTAATTAAAATAAAAAACATAGTTATAAGTTGAAACTCATCCAATGGGTGATTTTGATGCACCAAAACTGAGTCCAAAGATCCACCAAAGGTATATTCCAACATTTTAACACCCACTCGAGACAAATACCATGTAGTGGAAATAGAAATCATAAGCCGAGACAAATAATTAAACCCAAAAACTAATACAAATCAACATGGATACTTACCTCAAGCAAAACGAATAATGATAGTGTGCTTACATCATACCAGGACACCCTATCACTAGGATGGATAAAAAATCCAACATATCATGAGGATTTCACCACTATCTAATGTAATGATTTCTCAAAATATTATTTTTAACAACCAAGAAATTAGATATAGAATTGGGAGAAGGAAACAAAGTCATATCCTTAAATATAGCTCAATAAATATTTTAACGGAATGAAAATTTAGACAATGATTGACGGAGATTATACATGGAGGATAGAAAGGAGAAGGAGGTCATCTCGGGACTGTTGAATTGAAAATGGAAAGAAGATGAGAGTGTTTGGGATAAAATCATGTTAGGAAAAAAAGTGTAAAAGTAAATTTTTTATGTTTTGCATAGTTTGGTTGCATGGTTTTTCAAATCGTACACCAACTGTGTGATTAAAACTATCCCAAAACCTCAACCCCACATGGTAATACTTCATGGTTTTCAAACCATGTTCCATCCATTTCCTTATTATCTAGAAAACTCTACAATAAGAAACACGATTAGTCTAAAATTGTGAACAAGCATTGTGGCAAGTTCGATAACCCTACCCACTTGCAAAGTTTCCCCTTAACCTCTCAAGGATTACCCTAAACTATGCACTAATGGTGGAACTCAACCATGTGCTATAGGATTTTAAGTAAAACCCCAATCGTCCATGGTACTTTTCCCACTTAATAATGAAATAGCTTGCATTGTACGCAACTTCGAGATTCTAACACACTGAGACCAATCAAACTAGCCATTATGAATAGTAATACCCACATTTTGAAATTTTATAAATTCTATCATTAAAAATGGAATTCATTTTTGGATTTTGAATATCAAAATTATCTTTGGGTGAATTTTAAGTATTTTTCTGAAAACTTTCAATTTTTGATGAATAGTGAAAAACTTTGCGTTATTGTTTAAACTGGATTTTTATTTTAAAAAAATTTATTTTATTTAAATTAATTTTAGGTATAAATAGATAAATAAAAACTATATAGGTTCAATTCAATTCATTAGAGTCATTTTTTAATAAGTTTATATATATAAAAATTTTATTGAACTTTTTACAGTCATTTACCTACCTCATAGGAGAATTTTCAAATTTGCATAAAACATAATTTTACCACTTCTGTGAGTTGAATTTAAAAAATCTGAGAGACACAGTTGATATCAGTAAGTAAAATGTGGTTCAAAAAGATGAAAATAATTTTTTTGAATAGTAACTTTTAACTTTTATTTATCACGGTTAAAAGTAAATAGGGAAATTAAAGGTAAAAATCGTATTATAATTATCCTAACACATGCCCTAATTATATTGGATAAGTTTATGTGGACCAAATAAAACCTTAGGAATAAAATATGATCTTTTATGTCTATATAGATTAGATTAGGAAATTATTTTTTTTTAAAGAAGAGTTAAAAGTGTTAAATTCAAGGTTTCATAAATAATTTTTTTTAATATAGTGTTATACATAATACAAATTAGACTATAAATATTCACTATAATGATAAAAATATTTCCTACATAATTTTATTTTATTTATAATTTTTAGATATTATATAGTAAAATTTATTTATGACACAATGATGATTTAGTAATTACCTTATTAATGAATGATTAAAATAATTGATATTGTAAATATCCAAATAAAAATAATTTGATAATTTTGATGAATTAAACTAATTTTATAAGTTAATATGACATGTTAGGGTGGATTAAATTATTTTCTTGAAGTAATCATGCTTTTATGACTTTAACAAAAACAAAATACCAAATAGGGTCAAAATTATCCTAAAAGAGTTTTTAAAACAAATATTATATTACTAATTGATATAATATTCATAAAAATCTAAGGTTTGGAAAAATTACATATATAATGATTGGTATATCATCATTTAATCACTTGAGGATCTCTTGGCATTTTATAGTAAGATTATTAACCATATAATATAATAATTCTAGAATACATGGTAAAAGTTAAACTATTTAACTAAGAGTTAAATCTAAAATTTAAGGTTAATATGGTGACCCAAACCTTTCTAAAACCAATTTGTTGAGCGGTTTTCAACCCATCCCCACCTTATCCTAAAACTAAATCATTTTGGAGCAATTATAAACTGAAAATTATTTTATTATAAAATAATATTTCAGTCTTTTCCTAAGGTTCCCCTCACCTCTATTATAAAAGGGAACTCCCCTGTATCTTAATTTCACACCTCCAAAGCCATTTGGATCAGCCAAACCCTGCCCAAATATACTCCAAAACTCCCTCACTTAAACCTAGCATCATTACATTGATCTAAAATCCAACTTAAGGAGCCCTTTTGATCAAGTCAAAAGGAAACACCCGAAGAAGAGGTAATAATTTCACCACCCTCTTTCAAGTTCATTTCTTCTTAAACTTCCTATTTCTTTGTTATTTCCATTAAAAAATAAAAAATCCAGTACCTTATTCATACTATTGTGTTATTATAAATATGGTAAAACCATATTCGTTATTATATCCATCCTATAAATGAAAATTCCACCATACGTGCGTACGTACGTTTTACCATCTCCACGTCATGGTGAAGTTTGTTATTGAAACACTTCATTATATTGATGGGTTTAATAATTACTATAAATGATGTAAATAATAAATATAACATGATAATAATTCTATATATATGATATATCATCCAATTATATACTATTTCACCATCAAAACAATGATATTTTCACTCGTGTGTATGTACGGCTTACCGTCGCCATGACGCGATGAGATGTCATTCCCCATCATAACAATTCAAGAGTAATTTTCACTTTATGATTAAAAATAAGGTTGAAATACTTGATATCATTCTGGATATGAATAAGATACATCCTATCCATAACAAACATTACTTAAGAAACAAAAAAATAAAGGAAAACGAATCAGTTAACACCCGAAACGAAGATAATACTAAAATATTATTAACAAAGAAATATTAGAAGATCAAATTTATATATATAGTTCTTTTATAATTTAATAACAATGATTTAAATATCATAAAGAAGTTTAACATACCCTTTATCAAAGAAATGTACAATGTAAGGGTTAATTCTACAATCTCTTCATTATCCAAAGTTTTTTATATGTAATTATCAATTGGGAACTCTTTATCATCCACAATCATGTTTCTTAAAATGTATTTCAAAACATATTTACTATTTCATAGAATATGGGTTAAATTCATTTATTCCATAGTTTGAATTTTAAAATATGTTTATAATGGATTCTTTTCTTCACTTTCCAAACAAGGTACTTTACGACCTTTTCGACCAAATTAATGAAAGAATGTTTTTTTAACTTATATGGCGGGTGCAGCTATTTTCCGCCATTATAACAACTTTGAAGCCTTCCTTACAATATTATATGAATATTTCAAAAATAAATTTTTTCTTCTAAATAGTTTCAAAATAGAGAGAGGTATTTCTATCAAATTTGTTTTCATTTCATCTATGTCAACATCCTTTGATGGATTGTAAACTTGTTTCAAGATGATTTATTATGATGAAAATATTCCATATTGTATTGATGGTTTTTTGATATGTTTGACTGTGGATGTGTTATTTTATAACATTCATGGTTTATGGATAATGTATTGACATTTTGTATGCTAGTTTTAATATGAATGTTTATGTTTTGTTTAAACCTTTTCATATGAGGAATGCATTGGACATTGTAAGTGATGGGTGGAGCTCGCTATATCTCTTTGATGCATCGGTATGTCTCATGAGACAAACTAGTGTCTTGGCATAAGGCCTTGAAAAAAATATTATTTGTAGTCTTGGAACAAGGCCTTGACTATGAGGTTATGAAGTCTATCATTATGCATTCCATCATTTTGAAATTGGCTATTGATATTGCATATGATTATTCGACTAGTAGAATATCCATGTGAAAAATTAAATGACATTATTTTGATTTATATTTTCTATATTATGATAAAGTTTATGTTTAAAAGGATTTTGTTTTTGTCTTATACATTTCCTTAAATTTTTATGCTTATTTATGAAATATTCTTCTATATTGTTATCCTTAATGAGCATCTAAGCTCACCCCTTTCTATGTTTTATTTTTCCTAGTATGTGAATATGTATATTAAGATTGACCTGCATGGGTAGTCTAAGGGATGTGAGTGTGGTCTATAGACTTAATGTTGTTTTATTTTTTCATTTTATAATGTAATGTAAAACATATGAATGTATCTAGTGCTTTCAAAGCTACTAAACTGATCGGTCTTTCGGGAAATGATTCCTTGTATCATGCCAATGTTATGTAATAATGCACCGACTCTATGTAACAAGGGTTGGGGCATTATAGTTGGTATCGAAGTAAGTTTATTACCAACCTTGGAAGCTAGATTTAGAAAAACTCTGATTAGAGAACATTACCCTAACATAGACTTTGAGGATTAGTATAGAAGAACTTCCTATAATTTTGGTAATGTAGAGATTTTGTGAGTTTTCCAAACAATACATACCTGTCTGGATACGAGCAGGTAAGGGTTTCTTTGGAATAGATGTACCTAGGTGTGAAAACACCAACATTGAGTTTCAGGCTTTACCCAGGGTATCCTGGTACATGACAACGGGCCTTGCTTCACTCTTGGTTACAACACTCCCATGGGATATGCTTAGGATAATTTACATTTTCTTTAAAAACTATTATGAAGGATTTATGAGTATATAACTCCTCAAAGAAAACATTTTTATGAATATGGATTATATCCATAAACTTCTCAATTTATGTGAAGTGTTTTACACGTTTGGAATTATGTATTTCGATTCATAAATTAATCTAATGTATGCCATTGTTTAGAAATGGAGCCTAATGCAAATAATGGAAATCGTATCAATTCACATAATCCATGTAGGTATTTCCCTCTTACTCAAGATAATTATAGTGGATCTGGTGATGCAACTGGTGAAGATCAGCTTATCACCATACTGGGACAACTCACTCAGGTTATGAATAATAACCTTACCCATATAGAGCACCCAAATCCACAACGTGGAGGATCAATGTTAGACCACTTCATGTGGAAACAACCACCCACATTAAATGGGACAACAAATTCATTTGTAGCCGAGAAATGTATATGTTCTTTAGAGAAAATATATCATGCTTTAGGGAGTAGTGAAAGGGAAAAAGTTGTCATGGAAGTTTATCACCTCACATTAGATGCAAATCAATGGTGGTCATTGATTCAAAACAAAAAGGAAGATGATGAAGTATCAAATATGGAATGGAGGGAGTTTAAAGAGATTTTATTAGAAAAATAATTTCCTCGTGACCATCGAGCGGATATAGAAAGGAAATTTCTGAGTCTGAGGCAACAGGAGGATAAGAATGTCGTAAAGTATGATTCTAACATTAGAAGGATAGAAAGTCATGCTGTAGATTATATACATTACCCAAGGAGTGAGATTTATCATTTATTTGATGGGATAAAACCATTTATTGGTTGAGCATTAGTCTCACAATCCTTTTCATCATACAAAGATATTGTCTCATGTGCTGTCATGATAGAAAAGGAATTATATAAGTCTTATGACTTTAAAGAAAAGAAAGAGAAGAAGAGATCTACCGAACACTCAGGAAATGGAAATAAGGGGAAGGAGGGAAAAGTTGAATATCTATCATGTGGTAAATGTGGGAAGAAACAACCTGGTACTTTCCGGAAAGGAATGGTAGTCTGTTATATGTGTGGTAAAAAAGGCCACCAAGACCGTGATTGCAAGGGGAAGAAATATTCTGTCAATGTTGAATGCTATAGTTGTAATGAAATCGGGCATTATGAAAATGAATTTCCAAAAATTCAGTGGAACTTACCTTAGGAAAGACAAAGGGATAAATGCTAAGATTATGTGATCACTACTACTGAGGTTGAAGCTTCAAAAGACGTTATGGCAGGCAATTCAATGGTTTCCTCAAGTTTAGACAATGATTTATTTGATTCTGGATCATTGAATTGTTACATATCTTCCCAGTTTTCTAAGATAATTATATATTTCCAATTTGATTTAACAAGGGAGTTGTAAGTCAAAACTCTTAAGGGAAGTATCATTGTAACAGTGTTTTGTGAATCAGTTCCCATTAAGGCATATAAATGTTCTTTATCTGCTGATCTCATCATCATACCAATGATAGAATTTGATATAATCCTCAATAGGGATTGGATTTCGGACCATGATGCGAAAATGTATAGTAAGAAGAAGGATGTTACAATTCTTGATGATGATAAGGAGAACCTTATCTTTAGATAAGAAACATCACCACTTGATTCTTATCTATATCCACCCCCAGTAGCTCAACTAAATTCATTTATTGGTGGGGAATATAATCAAATAACTGTGGGGAGAAAATAATGTTCAAATACAAGACGTACCTATTGTGTAAGAATGTTGATGTGTTACTAGAGTATTTACATAGACATCCTCTAGAATGAGAAATAGAGTTTTCCATTGATTTAATTCCTGGTTCATGGACCATATCGAAGACCCCTTATATAATGACCATTGTGGAATTAGTGTAACTAAAGAAACAATTAGAGTAATTATGTAATAAGGGATTTATTTTCCTTAGTGTTTCTCCATGTGGAGCCCCTGTTATTTTTGTTAAGAATAAAGATGGATCTATGAGGTTGTGCATTGACTATAGGGAGATCAATGCTATAATAATAAATAACAAGTATCCCATACCTCGCAATTATGATTTATTCGACCAAATTCATTGAGCTCAATATTTTTCAAAGATTGACCTATGATCTGGATATCATGAGTTGTGTGTGAAGAAGGAAGACAATCCGAAAATAGAAATTCGAACCATTTAAAAGCATTACATGTTTACATTAATTCCTTTTGGGTTGACTAATGAACCCTCTATTTTCATGGATCTAATGAACATAGTTTTTGAGGAATATCTTGAGGACTTTTTAGTGGTATTTATTGATGATATGTTGGTATACTCAAAAAGCTACGAAGATTATGAAAATCACTTGTGCATTATCCTAAGGACTTATAGAAGAAATGATTTATATGGGAAATTTAGATAGTTTGAATTCTGGATTTAGGAGATTTCTTTCCTTGGGCATAATGTATCTAAGGATGGAATCTCTGTAGTTCTTTCAAAGACCAAGTCAATCCACAAATGGCCAACACCGACAAGTATAACCAAGGTACGTAGTTTTATTGGTTTAGTAGGTTATTATTGGCGTTTTATCTTGAATGTTGCCCGATTTGCTAACCCATTAACCAAGATCGTGCGTAAATGGGTTAAATTTGTTTGAAAAAAATGAGTTTTAATAATGTTTTGAAGAACTAAAGATTAGATTAGTCAATGATTCTATCTTGACTTTACCATCGGGGAATGATGGGTTTGTTATTTATAGTGATGCTTCAAATAAAGGACATGGTTGTTTCCTTATACAGAATGATAGAGTTATTTCATATTCATCACGACATCTTAAAATTTTTGACAAATACTATCCCACTCATGATATTGAGCTAGAAACTATAATATTTTCTCTGATGATATGGAGACACTATATATATGGTGAAAAATCTAAGATTTATACTGATCACAAGAGTTTGAAGTATATTTTATCACTAAAAGAACTCAACATGAAGCAATGGTGATGGATTGAACTACTCAAGTATTATTATTGCACTATACACTACCACCCAGGGAAGCAAAATAAGGTGGCAGATGCATTGATCATAAAGGATCATGGAGTTTTGAACATGATGAGAGTTGAAACGGATACTATATACATGTATCTAGTAGAGATGGATATTGGAATACCGATGGAATATGAAACATCAATACCTTTTCAAATTGTTTCCAAAACATATTTACTAAAAAGGATAAAATGTTCTTAGACTAATGAAGTGGAATTTCAAAAGAAAATTAATGATGTGAATGAAGGGAGGTTGATCGACATCATATATGAAGATGGGATTTTTAAATTTGGGAAGAGTCTTTGTGTTCCTGATATACCAGATCTAAAAAGGGAATTGTTGGATGATTCTCATAGCTCTAATTTCTCTATACACCCTGGAAACACTATGATGTATAGAGATTTGAAAGAAAAGTTTTGGTGGGATAACATAAAGAGAGAGATTGTTGATTTTGTGTCAAGATGTATGGTTTTTCAATAGGTGAATGATGGAAGACAACATCCTAGAGGAGTCATGCAACCTATTACCATTCATCAGTAGAAATGGGAAAATATTACAATGGACTTTGTCATGGGGCTACCAAAGAATCCTATATGTAATGATGCAATATGTGTTATTATTGATCGTCTTACCAAGTCATCACATTTTCTTTCTATAAGAGAAGATTTACCGCTAGAACGTCTAGAAAGACTATATATTAATGAAGTTGTTAGACTTCATGGAGTACCCCTATCGATTTTTTCTGATCGTGATCCCCATTTTACAACAAGATTTTGGAAAAGTATTCAAAATACGTTGGATATTGAACTTCGTTTGAGTACTGCCTACCACCCTCAAACTGATGGACAATCAGAACAGACTATTCAAACCTTAGAAGACATGTTGAGATCTTTCTCACTTGACTTTCAAGGTATGTGGGATCAATATTTAACAGTGGTATAATTTTCGAATAACAATAACTTCCATTCAAGTATTCATATGGCGCCATATGAAGCTTTATATGGAAAGAGATGTCGCACACCAACTTGTTTGGATGATGTTGGTGAAAGAAAACTCTTTGGCCCATAACTTGTTAAAGAAACGATGGAAAAGGTGAAGGTTATCCTGTAACGACCCAAAGTATTTCAATAGAAAATTCCCCTCTTATATTTATGTCATAAAAACACAAAATAATGAAATACTAAGTGATAAGTGACCTTTAAACATAATTTTGTCACCCCTATGTTTGGAATTTTAAAAATCCGACATACACGGTTGTGTTCAAGATAGTTTTTGGAGTCTAATGAAACAAAAATAATTTTTGGTGAATAGTAACCTACCCTTATGAATAGTAACCCACCCTTATGGATAGTAATATGACCCTTATGAATAGTAAATAAGAGTAACATTACCTATGAATAATAAAATAAAATTTAGACATCATAGAAAGTGATAATTTGACCTTAGTAAACGTTTTTGGTATTTTATAAGTCATAAATAATTAATTATAATTAATTAATTAATATAAAAGAATATTTATTTCCCTGAATTATATTCATAAATTATTGAATCAATTCCTAATAGTTTTTAGATAATTTTATAAGACCCTACATAATTTTTGAAAGAACTATAAAATCAGTTTTAATCTTAAAAACTGTTTTTTAAGTAAATTATGATTTTATTTAAATGTTAAATTAATAATATTTAAAAAATTATTTTTGAAAAATGGACTTCATTTTTGGATTCTACACATCAAAAAATGGTTGGGGTAAATTTTTGGGATTTTTCTGAGATACATGAATTTTTGGTGAATAGTAGAATACATTAATTTACCATATAAATACATTTTAATTAAAACCCACTATTCCTGACATCACAGGTGATGTATGCACCCAAATCCCGAACTCACATGCCTTATTTACTATTCTTGGTCATCCAAGACTCACTATTCTCTGTCTTAGGTGAAATTAATAAATTAATCAATTTTTTATTAAGGAAACCCCTCTCCCCTCCACTATAAGAGCCACCCTTCACTCCCACTTTTCCTCACACCTCTCAAGCTCTAATACTTCTATAAACTCTACCCAAACAACTTCCCTAGCTCATCCCCCACGTCCAAAAGTTTCTGGTGTCATCAAAAGACCAAGCCTAGCTTCTTTAAAGAGGATCTCAAGAGGAAGATTCTTGAGGTAATTTCTCTCACTCTTCTCCTTTAATTTCCTTTCAAGTTCAAGTTCCTTTCTTGATATCTCCCCAACTATCTTCATAAAAATGGTCTTTTAACTCCCATATTATACATATAATGTAATATTATGATTTTAATGGTATATTATATCACCCCACACCCTTTCCCTCTTCCTTTTATTTTATTAAAGAGAACGTTGTTCATGAGGTGTTAAATTTATCACCTTCAAAAACAACATGCTATCTTCTTCCATTTCTACCTTCATATCTGGTCATGAAACCATTTTTATGGTTGAACCAGAATTTGTTATATGTATTATGTTCTATTTTATGTTCTGGAAATAACCTATGGCCATATTACTAGGTGAAAAGTTAAAACAAGTTCATTGTGATCCAAAAACCGCCCAAATAACCATCATTAAAATCTTATCTAATGATTCGTCCACATGGATCTAATATAACCCATTATAAACTCATTCAAGATTCTGTAATATCATAAATAACATTTAATATCAGTTCTGGATGTTTACCCATGATCTACCCAAACATCAATTTAAGAATACAAGTGGACCGCTCAAGAAATCCATAAAAACGAACATCCCCGAACAACGTTTTTTAAACTCTATAAGTCATCCAAAGGTACATAATATGACATAATAAAACCATAATGAACACTATTAATGTATAAAAGGTTCTTGAATTTCTAATTAATCAATATAATGTCATTATACAAGACATTAAAGAGAAGGAGGCATTCGGGTACAAGGTAAGGGGAAATCTCGAACCCAATTTTCTTCCTTCGGGTTCTCCCTCTTTCACTCCATTTTTGATATGGTTACTCATCAAATAAAATTTGTTATTAATTTCCTTTACTTTTTTGGGATATACATGCTTTTCACTGGTTTTTATGTCCATCAAAATGTTTTCCAAAAAAACTCTTCTTTCAAGATCTCACCTTTTACCTCTCATTCAAGGTTGATGGTTCTTGTATCAATTATGTTGTTACCTCTTTCTTTTGGGAACCCAAAGCTTATGAATGTGTTATTATGAGATTAAACCCATTCATTTACATGGGTTATTTATTCCAATGTTTGATATGTTTTCTATGTGTCAATCATGATAATGATAATGTTATGATGTGACGGGTGCGCCCGAAATTATATAGTGCAATATGAATGTTTAAATGTGACGGGTGCACCCGGAATTATATAGCACTCCAATGCATTGGGTAAAGTGATGAATCTCATGAGTAAATGTGAAATGATGTGTGAACAAGATGCTAGATTTGTTCACAAGTATGTTTGATAGTTAACCACTAAGACATGATGTTTCATTTTTATGCATTGCCACGTTTCAAGTTTATTATTTATGCTCCTCTCATGTTCATGATCTTTTTCCTATGTCATGATTATGCTCACCCCATGATATATTGTTCTTATCTATCCTATTACTGGGCTTTTTATCTCACCCCTTTTGATTTATATCCTAAGGTGTCTACATGTACTAAGGAGAGGACAAGTGCCAATAAGAAGCTAGAGAAGATGAAATTAAATAAATGTTTATGGTTGATGTTGTATTTGTTATGTGTGGTCCTAGTTTGCCCAAGACACTAAACCTCTGGATCCTCTATGTATAATAATATTATGTTGTTTATCTTTGAAATGATTTAATAGTAATATAAGAAAAGTCCGGGTCACTATAGTTGGTATCAGAGGAAAGGTTTAGTTAATTTTGGAATTAGGATTAGTAAACCCTAGATAAAACCTCTAGCATGAGAATGAGTACAAATATGTACACAAGAATATTTACCTAGGGATCCCATATGTTATCTTTTTGGTATAATTGTTTAAATGAATAAGTTATTCATAACTTGTTTACTTATGTTTTGTTCTAACCTTTTCTATTTTAGAAAATGGTTGGAACTAGAAGAAATCAGGCCAACAACTCATGTGAGGGCCAATGCAATGATTGACCGAACGACATCCCCAATGATTTTGGAGGTGGAGTTGAAAACATCATGGCTATTCTTACCCAATTATCTCAGGTTATGAATAATAACCATAATAATGGGGAACATCCTCCTTCACCAAAGAGGGAGAAACTTGCTATTGAACGTTTTATGCGGCAACGACCACAGACGTTTTGTGGATCTTCTGATCCACTAGTTGCAGAACAGTTGGTCAACTCCATGGAGAAGATCTTTTCTGTTCTTCACTGTTCCGAGACGGAGAAGGTGACTCTAGCAGTTTATTTTCTAGATGGATAATCTCATCAATGGTGGTCTTTGATTAAGAACACCAAGCCAAGGGAGGAAATTGTAGATATCGAATGGGAAGACTTTAAGATAATGTTTCTTAATAAGTACTTCCCACGAACTCTTCGCACGAAGATGGAGAGAGAATTCATAGAGCTCAAGAAAAAAGAAGGAGAATCTCTCACAACCTATGAAGAAAATTTGACAAGGCTCTCAAGGTATGCTTCGGGTTTTGTTATCAACAATGATAGAAAAATTGATAGATTCTTTAGTGGATTAAAACCACATTTTCGAAAGGCTCTTGCAATTCGAGACTTTGGGAGTTATGAATAAGTTGTTCTGTGTGCTCTCAAAGTGGAGATGGATTTTGGATAATGGTCCCATGGCTTAGGTGATAAGAAAATAAAGATGGAGTTTCAAGCTGGTGGATCTAGTGAAAAAGGTGGGAATAAAAATCAACGACCCACATGCAAAAAATGTGGGAAGTTGCACCATGGAAACTACCTCAAAGGTATGAGGAAATGATTTAAGTGTGGGAAAGAAGGACACAAAGCTCATGAGTGTCGAAAAGACATGAAAAGGAAGGATAATGTTGCCGATGAAAGGAGAGAACCACTTGTGGTTCAATGCTACAATTGTTGGGAGCTAGGGCACTATTCAAACCAGTACACTAAACCTCGAGCTCTCGAGGGTAATCAGCGCCAACAACCACCAAATCCAAAGGAACAAGGGAAGGCTTATGCCATCACTACTGCGGAGGTGGAAAATGATAATGAAGTCGTACAAGGTACACTTTCTATTCACTAAAGAATGGAAAAAGTCTTATTTGATTCTGGTTCTACGCATTCCTTTATATCTTGCAAGTTTGCTAGATCTATAGAATCGAAGACCCGAAACCTTGAAGTAGAGATATCTTTAAAAACACCAAGTGGTGAAATCATTGCAACCCAAGTGTTTAAATATTCTCCTGTTGATGTATGTGGGAAGATTCTTCCAGAAAATCTCATAATACTTCCCTTGGTGGAGTTCGACACTATAATGGGAATAGATTGGCTATCGTTATATAGAGCACATATCAAATGTCAGGAAAAGGAAATATATTTTCATATTCCGAACCATCCCATGATCCTCTAAAAATGCAAGGAAGATCATGAATATCCTATGAAAAACCCTTCAATGGTGTGGGTGTTGATTCCCTATGAAGAAGCATACCTCTCCCAAATGGTTGAGTCGAAGGAAAGTTACAACCTTGAGGAAATGCCCATCGTAAGGGAATACAGCGATGTATTTCCCAAAGAGTTACCCGGAATTCCCCCGGATCGTGAGGTAGAGTTTTCAATTAAACTCATACCCGAAGCTACTACTATCTCAAAGTGCCCCTATAGGATGGATCCTATCGAACTGGAGGAGTTAAAGAAGCAGCTGCAGGAGCATTTGGACAAAGGGTTCATACTCCCTAGTGCATCACCTTGGGGTGCACCAGTGCTCTTTGTGAAGAAGAAGGATGTAACCATGCAGCTGTGTATCGATTATCGGGAACTCAACAGGATCACCATAAAGAACAAGTATCCTCTCCCAAGGATTGATGACTTGTTCGACCAGTTAAGAGGATCTCAATACTTCTCAAAGTTGGATCTTCGTTCTAGATATCATCAAGTAAAGGTGTAGAAGGAAGATATTCATAAGACTTCCTTCCGTACAAGGTATGGGAACTATGAGTTTTTGGTGATGCCCTTCAGACTTACTAATGCCGCTGCAATCTTAATGGATTTGATGAATAGAGTCTTTAGACATTACCTTGACAAATCTTTGGTAGTGTTTATCGATGATATTCTCATCTACTCCAAGAACAAGGAGGAACATGAAGAATATCTAAGACTTGTGTTGGAGACGTTGAGAAAGGAGAAGTTGTACGCCAAGTTCAGCAAGTGTGACTTTTGGATGAATCAAGTCACGTTCCTGGGACATGTGATCACAAGTGAGGGAATTTCTGTGGATCCTTCAAAGACAAAGGCGATTGAGGAATGGCCCAGGCCCTCTAGTGTCACGGAAATCCGTAGTTTTCTTGGATTAGCTGGGTATACGTTTTGTGAGAAACTTCTCACGATTTTAAATCCCACTAACTAAGTTAACAAGGAAAGGGGTAAAGTATGTCTGGACGGATGAATGTGAGGGAAGCTTCAAGGAGCTAAAGAGAAGGCTAATCACTGCACCAGTACTCAAACTACCAAAACGTGGAGAATGTTTTGTGATATACAGTGATACTTCAAAGAAAGGCTTGGGTTGTGTACTCATGAAAAATGATAATGTGATAGCTTATGCCTCATGGCAGTTGAAGATCCATGAGTAGAACTACCCGACGCATGATCTAGAGCTGGCAGCCGTGATTTTTGCCTTGAAAATCTGGCGGCACTACCTTTATGGAGAGAAGTGTGACATATACACCAACCACAAGAGCCTAAATAATATATTCACACAAAAGGAGCTCAACATGCGTCAAAGGAGATGGTTAGAGATAATCAAGGATTACGATTTCTCTATTCACTGTCATCCTAGAAAGGTGAACAAGGTAGCTGATGCTCTAAGCAGGAAAGAACCTGCTACTCTATCCATGTTGATATTGAGAAATAACCTATCTTCTTGGATAAGAAAAGAATGGATTTGGAAATCATAAGGGCAGGGGATACATCCTACCTTGCCCAAATGATTGTGCAACCATCCATCCAAGAGAAGATTAAGGAAGCACAAAGGGATGATGTGGAGATACAAAAGAGGGTGAATGCAGTAAAGGAAGGGAACCCGCAAGAGTTCCATATCGATGATGATGGTGTGATTCGGTTTGGAACACGGATTTGTGTGCCTTCATCACTCGGGATAAAGAAGGAGCTATTGGATAATGCACATAGCTCATCTTTCTCTATCCATCCTCGAAGTACCAAGATGCATCGTGATCTCTGAGAACACTTCTGGTGGGATAACATGAAGAAGGAGATTGCAGAATATATATCAAGGTGCTTGGTATGTCAGCAAGTTAAAGTTGAGTGGAAAAATTCCAAAGGTATGATGCAGCCATTGCCTATACCCATGTGGAAATGGGAAAATTTTACTATGGACTTTTTCATGGGTCTCCCGAAGACGTCAAAGGGGAATAATGTGATATGGGTTGTGGTTGACCGACTCACCAAGACTGCCAATTTTATCGCTATTCCGGAAGACCTTTCACTTGAACAACTTACAAGGATATATGTGAAGGAAGTAGTGAGATTTCACGGTGTTCCACTCTCGATTGTCTCTGACCGTGATCCAAGGTTCACATCTAAATTCTGGAGGAACCTTCAACATGTTTTGAGTACTGAATTAAATTTCAGCACGGCCTATCCGCCCCAAACTGACGGCCAGTCTGAAAGGACTATTCAGACACTTGAAGATATGCTAAGAGCCTGATCTCTTGAATTAAAAGGTGGTTGGGATCAACATCTCCCATTGGTTTAGTTCTCATATAACAATAGCTTCCACTCGAGTATTCAGATGGCTCCGTATGAAGCTCTTTATGGGAAGCGATGTAGAACTCCAACCTGTTGTGATGAAGTTGGCGAACAAAATCTACTTGGTCCCGATCTTGTTCAAGAGATAACAGAGAAGGTTCAAGTCATCCAGAAACACATCAAAGCTGCTCAAAGTTGAAAAAAGAGCTATGCTGACAACCGTCGAAGGGACGTGGAGTTCAACGTTGGAGATAAAGTCTTCCTTCGAATATCTCTATGGAAGAGAGTCATGAGATTCAGGAAGAAAGGGAAGCTAAGCCCAAGGTACATTGGCCCCTTTGAGGTCCTTGATCGTATAGAAGACGTGGCCTATCGTCTGGCACTTCCACCAAATATGGATCAAGTTCATGATGTGTTTCATGTATCACTACTGAGCAAGTACATACCAGACCCCTCACATGTACTAAACTCAGAGGTGGTACAGCTGGAAGATGATCTCTCCTATGAGGAGTAGCCGGTAAAAATTTTGGACCGAAGTGATAAGGTTCTACGCAACAAGACAACCTGCCTTGTCAAAGTGTTGTGGAGGAACCATAAGTTTGAGGAAGAAACTTGGGAACGAGAAGAGGCAATGAAGGAGAAGTACCCTCACCTGTTTGTGTAAAGTGAAATTTTGGGGGCAAATTTTTTTAAGGGGGGAAGAATGTAATGACCCAAAGTATTTCAATACAAAATTACCTTCTTATATTTATGTCATAAAAACATAAAATAATGAACTACTAAGTGATAAGTGACCTTTAAACATAATTTTTTCACCCCTATGTTTGGAATTTTAAAAATCCGACATCCACGGTTGTGTTCAAGATAGTTTTTGGAGTCTAATGAAACAAAAATAATTTTTGGTGAATAGTAACCTATCCTTATGAATAGTAACCTACCCTTATGAATAGTAATATGACCCTTATAAATAGTAAATAAGAGTAACATTACCTATGAATAATAAAATAAAATTTAGACATGATATAAAGTGATAATTTGACCTTAGTAAACATTTTTGGTATTTTATAAGTCATAAATAATTAATTATAATTAATTAATTAATTTAAAAGAATATTTATTTCCCTAAATTATATTAATAAATTATTGAATCAATGCCTAATAGTTTTTAGATAATTTTATAAGACCCTACATAATTTTTTAAAGAACTATAAAATCAGTTTTAATCTTAAAAACTGTTTTTTTAAGAATATTATGGTTTTATTTAAATATTAAATTAATAATATTTATAAAATTATTTTTGAAAAATGGAAATAATTTTTGGATTCTAAACATCAAAAAATGGTTGGGGTAAATTTTTGGGATTTTTCTGAGATACTTGAATTTTTGGTGAATAGTAGAATACATTAATTTACCATTTAAATACATTTTAATTAAAACCCACTATTCCTGACATCACAAGTGATGTAAGCACCCAAATCCCAAAATCACATGCCTTATTTACTATTCTTATTCATACAAGACTCACTATTCCTTTTCTTAGGTGAAATTAATTAACTAATCAGTTTTATATTAAGGAAACCCCTCTCCCCTCCACTATAAAATCCACCCTTCACTCCCTCTTTTCCTCACACCTCTCAAGCTCCAAGACTTCACTAAACTCTGCCCAAACACCTTTCCTAGCTCATCCCCCACGTCCAAAAGCTGATGGTCTCATCAAAAGACCAAGCCTAGCTTCCTTAATGAGGATCTCAAGAGGAAGATTCTAGAGGTAATTTCTCTCCCTCTTCTCCTTTAATTTCCTTTCAAGTTCAAGTTCCTTTCTTGATCTCTCCCCACCTATCTTCATCCAAATTGTTTTGTAACTCCATTATTATAAATATATAGTAATCATATGATTCTAATGATATATTATATCACCCCACACCCTTTCCCTCTTCCTTTTATTTTATTAAAGAGAACGTTGTTCATGAGGTGTTAATTTATCACCTTCAAAAACAACATGCTCTCTTCTTCCATTTCTATCTTCAGATCTGGTCATGAAACCATTTTTATGGTTGAACCAGAATATTTTATATGTATTATTTTCTATTTTAAGTTCTGGAAATAACCTATGTCCATATTACTAGGTGAAAAGTTAAAACAAGTTCATTGTGATCCAAAAACCGCCCAAATAACCATCATTAAAATATTATCTAATGAATCGTCCACATGGATCTAATATAACACATTATAAAATCATTCAAACTTCTGTAATATCATAAATAACATGTAATATTAGTTCTGTATGTTTACCCATGATCTACCCAAACATCAATATAATAATACAAGTGGACCGCTCAAGAAAGCCATAAAAACAAACATCCCCGAACAATGTTTTTAAAACTCTATAAGTCATCCAAAGGGGAAATCTCGAACCCATTTTTCTTCCTTTGGGTTCTCCATCTTTCACTCCATTTTTGATATGGTTACTCCTCAAAGATCATTTTTTCTTCATTTACTTTACTTTTCTGGGATATACATGTTTGCCACTGGTTTTTATGTCCATCAAAATGTTTTCCAAAAGAACTCTTTTTTCAAGATCTCACCTTTTACCTCTCATTCAAGGTTGGTGGTTATTGTATCAAGTATGTTGTTCCCTATTTATTTTGGGAACCCAAATCTTATGAATGTGTTATTATGAGATGAAACCCATTCCTTTACATGGGTTATTTATGTATAAATTTGATATGTTTTCTATGTGGAAATCATGGTAATGATAATGTTATGATGTGACGGGTGCGCCCGAAATTATATAGCGCTCCAATGCATTGGGTAAAGTGATGAATCTCATGAGTAAAAGTGAAATGATGTGTGAACAAGATGATAGCTTTGTTCACAAGTCTTTGTGGTAGTTAACCACTAAGACATGATGTTTCATTTTTATGCATTGCCACATTTCAAGTTTATTATTTATACTCCTCTCATGTTCATGATCTTTTTCCTATGTCATGATTATGCTCACCCCATGATATATTGTTCTTATCTATCCTCTTACTGGGATTTTAGCTCACCCATTTTGATGTATATCCTCAGGTGGCTGCATGTACTAAAGAGAGGACAAGTGCCAATAAGAAGCTAGAGAATATGAAATTAAATAAATGTTTATGGTTGATGTTGTATTTGTTATGTGTGGTCCTAGTTTTCCCAACACAATAAACCTCTGTATCCTCTATGTGTAATACTATTATGTTGTTTATCTTTGAAATGATGTAATAATAATGTATGAAAAGGCTGGGTCACTTTATATCTAAACCCACATCAATGCATCTCAATGTAGGCAAAAGAGCCATGCCGATAATCTAAGGAAGGAATTGGAATTTCAGGTAGGAGATCATGTTTTCCTGAAGGTATCTCCATGGAATAGAGTTATACGATTCAGTGAAAAGGGTAAATTAAGTCCCAGGTAATCAGACCTTTTGAAATTCTTTAATTAATTGAAGGGGTGTAGCTTACCGTTTGGAAATTCCGGTAAGTCTATTCAAAGTTAATGATGTTTTCCATGTATCACTGTTGAGAAAATACATGCCAGACCCAACGCATGTACTCACCTATGAAGAAATAGAACTGGAACTCGATCTGTCTTATTGCAAAAATCCTATCAGAATTCTTGATACCATAGAACAAGTGTTGAGAAACCGAACAACTCATCTGGTAAAAGATCTATGGAGGAACCATAAGATGGAAGAACACACATGGGAACCCGAGGAACTTATGATGAAGAACCACCCGAATCTTTTTGTGTAGTAGTATTCTAAAAATTTTGATGAAGAAATTATTTGAAGGAGGGAAGATGTAACACCCCAGACATCCATGGTACGTTTCCCTTTGAATAATTCTATAGCTTCAGTTGTATGCAACCTTGAGATTCTAACAAACCACAACCAATGAAACTAGCCTTTATGAATAGTAATACCCACTTTTTGAAATTTTATAAATTTTTTCTTTCAAAATGGACTTAATTTTTGGATTCGGTATATTGAAATTAGCTTAGGGTGAATATTTTGTATTTTTCTGAAAACTATCAATTTTTGATGAATAAAGAAAAACACTGCGTTATTGTTTAAAACTGACTTTTTATTTAAATAATTATTTATTTTATTTAAATTAATTTTAGGTAAAAATCGATTCATAATAGTTATATAAGTTCAATTTAATTAATAGGAGTCATTTTATAATATGTTTAGATATATAAAAACTTTATTGAAATTTTTAACGTCTTTTACCCACAACCTAGGAACATTTGAAAATTTGCATAAAACATAATTTTACCACTTCTGTGAGTTGAATTTTGAAAATCTGAGAGACGCGGTTGATATCAATAAGTAAAATGTGGTTCAATAAGATGAAAATAATTTTTGTTGAATAGTAGCTTTTAACTTTTATTTATCATGGTTAAAAGTAAATAGAGTAATTAAAGGTAAAAATTATATTATAAATACCCTAACACATGTCCTAGTTCTATTGGATAATAGTATTTAGAACAAAAACAACCTTAGGAATAAAATATGATCCTTTATGTCCACATGGATTAGATTAGGACGTTTATTATTTTTTATTTAAAGAAGAGTTAAAAGTGTTAAATTCAAGATTTCATAACTAAAACATTTTTAATATAGGGTTATAAATAATATAAATTTGACTATAAATATTAATTAGAAAGATAAAAAGCATTCTTACATAATGGTATTTTATTTATAATATTTATAAATTAAATAATTAAATTAATTTATGACACAATGATGATACAGTAATTACCTTATTAATGAATGATTAAAATAATTGATATTATAAATATCCAAATAAATCTAATTTGATACTTTTGATGAATTACACTAATTTTATAAGTTAATATTTTATTTTAGGGTTGATTAAATTATTTTTTCTGAAGTAATCATGCTATTATGACTTTAACAAAAAGTAAATACCAAATAGTGTCAAAATTGACATAGAAGAGTTTTTAAAATAAATATTATATTATGAATTGATATAATATTCCTTAAAAATATAAGGTTCATAAAAAGGACTTATATAATGATATTTATATCATTAATTAACCACTTGAGGTTCTCTTGGCATTTTTTAGCAATATTATTAACCATATAATATAATAATTCCTGAATACATGGTAAAAGTTAAACTATTTAACTAATAGTTAAATATAAAAGATAAGGTTAATATGGGGACCCAAACCTATAAAAACCTATTGGTTGAGTGGTTTTAGGCCTATACCCATCTTAGCCTCTAAATAAATCATTTTGGAGCCATTACAAACCGAAAATGATTTTATTATAAAATAATATTTCAATCTTTTCCAAAGGTGCCCCTCACCTCTCTTATAAAAGGGCACTTCACCTTATCTTAATTTCAAACCTCCAATTCCATTTGGTTCGTCCAAGAACTACCCAAATAATCTCCCAACTTACTTATCTTCAACCTATAGTCCTTACATTTATGAGAAAGCCAACCTATGGAGGCCTTTTGATCAACTCAAAAGGAAACACCCGAAGAAGAGGTAATAATTTCACCACGCTCTTTCATGTTCTTTTCTTCTTCCACTTCCAATTTCTTTGTTGTTTACATACAAAAATAATAAAATCCTATACCTTATTCATACTTTGATGTTATTATAAATATCGTACAACCATATTATTTATTCTATCCATCCTATAAATGACAATGTCACCATACGTGCATAGGTACGGCTTACCGTCTCCACATCGTGGAGAAGTTTTTTATTCAAACACTTAATTATTTGGATGGGTATAATAATGATTATAACTAATGTAAATAATAAATATAACATGATAATAATTCTGTATATATAATATAGAATCCAATTATATGCAATTTCACCATCAAAACAATGGTATTGTCACTCATGCGTACGTACGGCTTACCGTCTCCACGACACAATGAGATGTCATTCCCCATCGTAACCATTATATACTAATTCTCATTTGATTATTAAAAATAATGTTGAAAGACTTGATATATTTCTGGATATGAATAAAATACATCCTATCCATAATAAACATGACTTACGTAACAAAACATATAATGGAAAACGATTCAGTTAACACCCGAAACGATGATAATACTAAAATATTATTAACAAAGAAATATTAGAAGATAATATTTATATATATGGTTCTTGTATAATTTAATAAAAATTATTTAACTATCATACAGGAGGTTAATGTACCCTCGTCCAAGGAAATGTACAAGGTAAGGGTTGAATCTACAACATCTTCATCATCCAAGGTTGTTTATACGTAATTATCTACTAGGACCTCTTTATCATCCACATCCATGTTTCATAAAATGTATTTAAAAACATTTTTAATATTTACTATACTATGGGTTAAAGTCATTTATACCTTTGTTTTACATTTATAATATGTTTATAAAGGAATCTTTTCATCGTTTTCCAAACAAGGTAGATTATGACCTTTTCGACCAAATTAAGGGACAAAAGGTTTTTTTAAACTTATACAGTGGGTGAAACTATTTTCTTCCATTATAACACCTTTGAAGCTTCCCTTAAAAGATTATAATAACATTTATAAAATAAATGTTTCCTTTAAAATGGTTTCAAAAAATATGAGGTGTTTCTTTCAAATAGTTTTAACTTCACCTTTGTCAACATCCTTTGATGGATTTTAAACTTGTTTCAAGTTGATTTATTATGATACAAATCACCCATATTGTATTGAATGTTTTTTTGATATGTTTGAATTTGGATGTGTTATTTTATACCATTCATGGTTTATGGATAAAATATTGACATTTCGTATTCTAGTTTTAATACAAATGTTTATGTTATGTTTAAACAATTTCATATGGGGAATGCATTGGTCTTAGTAAGTGACAGGTGGAGCCCGCTATAGCTCATAGATGCATCAGTAGGTCTCATGAGACAAACTAGTGTCTTGTTACAAGGCCTTGAAAAATTATTATTTATAGTCATGACACAAGGTCTTGACTATGTGGTTATGAAGTCTGGCATTATTCATTCCATCATTATGAAATTGTTTATTGATATTGCATGTGATTATTCGACTACTAGAATATCCATGTGAAAGAGTAAATGGAATTATTTATATTTATATTTTCCATTTTATGGTGAAGTTTAAGTTTTAAAGTCTTTTGTTTTACTCTTATACATTGACTTAAATTTTTATGCTTATTTATGAAAGTTTTCGCTATATTGTTATCCTTACTGAGCATCTGAGATCACCCCTTTCTATGTTTTATTTCTCCCAGGATGTGAAGAAGTATATTATAAGTGACCTACAAGGATATTTTATTGGATATGAGTGTGTTATATTGAGACAATGTTGTTTTAGTTTTTCATTTTATAATGTAAGGTAAAACTTATGAATGTATCTAGTGATTTCACGGCTATTAAACTGATCAGTCTTTCGGGACATGATTCCTTTTATCATGGAGATGTTATGTAATAATGCACCGAATCTAGGTAACTTGGGTCAGGGAGTTACATTTGAAATTAATTGAAACCCATGCTTAATTTGTTTCATTATTAATCCTAAATCATGTACACCAAATCATGCACTTTGGACAGAAAACTCCAAATCCTCCAAAAATCCACTTAAATATCCCGAGACTTATTTGGAAACCCAACACAAATCTTGGGAACTAAAACTAATCCAAGAAAAAACATTTAAAAACATCCAAACCTTCCTAATTAAAATTCAAACAATGGTTAATTTTTTTTATCATCCACAAAATGAAAGTTCAAAACTCCTATGAATTTCAAACACTCATATGGAACATGAGGTATTAAACATTTTTGTATATAATTTTTGTAATAAAAATTATAAAAGTTTTGATATATGGAAGAGAATATAGTTTTAGGCTATAATTAATGGAAAATTAATGTTAAAGGAGTGTATCACCCATCATTTAAAATTTGGGAGAAATCAATGTGGTGTAAATTTAAAGAAAAATACATTGGAGGGTTTTGAGGAAAACTTATTTTAATGAAAATAAATTTATTTTAGGTAATATATTTATGTTGTTGACTTCAGGAATACATATTACAAGAGTTATGATATAATTTTCCACTCTCTAAATCATACAGTAGACCTAATTTAAGGGAGAGACATACTGGATATAATCCAAAATAGTGGAAGTCTATATTCCCAATCAAAGCAAAATTTTTACCAAATTTGATCATTATTCTATATAATATATTTTTGGGATAAATAAAAATTTCAAGAGATTCAAATTTTTAATAGTGAATATTACATCAATATTAAAGAATTAAATTTAGGAAATTTTGATTATAGAGATCGAGATGGGGTATTTCTTAGATATACACCTCTTAAAAGAAGTTACTAGTGTCTCAACAATAATACAAGGAAAATAATTAATATCCATGATTTTATTATCGCATATAATTGGGTTTCACCAAAAAACCATTTATTATTAATGAATATATTAAATAGTTTTAAATATATTATGATAAACATCATGTGAAAAAATCATTTGAAATAGTATATTTTTCAAATTTTCATATTGATTTTTAAATTTTTAGTGAGGAGGAAGGCCTACAGAAAAGTGTATTTAGGTAAAAAATAATTAAAAACCTGTTAATTCTGAAAAACACCTTATAGAAAATATCAAGTGTGTGAAAACATGAATATTTTTAAGTAATTTTAACCATATATTATTACTTTCTCCAACTGAACCAATGATTGCTGATGATGCATTGTAGTATGAGGAATGGATCACAATGACAGAGTAAGAGCTAGATCTGATTGAGAATAAAGATTCATTTTATCTCATTACAAAAAAAAAATGTTATAGGATATAGTGGGTCTTTTATAATTTCCTATATGTTAATGGATAAGTATAAAAACAAAAAAGTTCATATTGTATCAAAGGGTTACTCCAAAATTGAAATTATATACCTTAATTGTACTTTTAATCTAATATCAAGCCTTAAGATGAATCAAAATTTTCATTAATTATATTATCAATGGAAATTAACAATGTTCAAATGGATTTGAAGTCATTGTTCTTGAATGAGGATATTGAATAAGATATTTACATTGAACAACTTGAAGGTTATATCATTGATGGTAATGGTTATCACTTAAATAAGATAAATAATGACTAATTTGGGATTAAAATATTCCTCAATAATGGTACAAAAAGATGAACACAAATTTAAATATCATGCATTTTTGGAAATTATGGGAATATAAATGTATTTATTCCAATACAGATTACATAAAATCACTCATTTTTGGAAGCAATGATCTAAATTATAGTGTCTGTAATATATATTTTGATTATAATTAATAATTTCACACAATTCTAAAGAAATCATTATGAGTTGTAGTTAATGGACGTAAAATTTATCTTTTACTACATAAAAGGGAATATTGATTAGGCTTTGAGGTATTGTAATGATTTATCTTTTCAAATTTTGTTATTTTCAAAATAGGTTGGGATGGTGAAAATAAAAATAAAAATAAATCCTTTGTTGGTGTATTCTTTATTATAGGAATATGTGTTACTTGGTTCTCCAAGAGTAAAAATTAAATAACTCTAAGAATAAAATAATCTGATTATATCATGACAACACAACACATAACTCAATTTATGTGGATGGTAAATGTATCAAACCGATTGATGATATGCTGTGGTAATTAATGTGAAATTATATTTTCAATGAATCTAGTCTAAAATTTGAGGTTAAAAAATATTGACAGAAAGTACCACTTCATGATGTAGACTGTGAAGTGTACATTGATTTCATTGGAATATATTTTAATTAATTAAAAGGTTATATATATCTTGGAAAGACCCTTAATGAAGGATAAATTCCAACACTTACTAGTATTTTGGGGAGTGAATTATATTCCAAAATCTAAATTAGTTTTTTTATTTTCCCTCTATTATTCCTTTTTGTTTGTTGATAAATGAGGAGAATAGTATAGAATATCTCCTTGAAAATATAAAGATTCTATAACTACTTTTGTTCAAAATAAAAGGGGATAAGAGAGGATATTTTTTTTCTTATAATGGGTTGCATGATGTGTTAGTCTCTGAAATTTGAAGAAGTTATCACATTGTTTTTCATCAAAAATTTAATAAATATATTGGGGGAGATCAAAGAACAATTTGATATTTAAGAATCGTGATTAAGTAAATTAATATTGGGGGATAGAATGATCTCAATTGATATATGTTTGATATAGCATTATTTTTTTCATAATGAGTTGTAGAACTCTCAATAACATAATTTTATCTAGTGGTGTGATTTTTAGATAATTCTTACATTGTGATCCAATTATTAATAGTTTAATTAGATAATATATTTATGAGTATTGATTGTTATTTCATTTTTTATTTCTTTTCAAAATTCTCATTGATTTTTAGAAAGCTTGTTGGAACATCAATATAAGTAAATGAATGAATAAATTATAAGGTGGTGTAAACATGTTGTGTTGACTATAAAAACATATCATGGATGATGTGTAGAAATAGCTAGTGATGGAATAACATAAAAAAAATACTTTCATGGTTATGATTCCATGCATGAATGACTGACACCCATAGGAATTCCACATTCTGATATGGTGAGTCTCTATTACATCATGGTGTATAATGGAAATTCCCAAAAAGAATATGGTCATTGTTCTAGAATGTATAACGGTGGAATTGAGGTTTCACCATTGGGATTTGAGATGAAAGTAGGTGTGGTATACTCCATAGTTGAAAGAAAAAATCATACGCATCATGCTTATTTGGAAAATGACAATGGAGATCATTATTTATGTTCTAAATATGAAGACACTATGATGTGTCCAATGGAAATGAATTGTGATGGATAAGGGAGTAATAATCAAATGGAAAAAATGGCCATTCAAAAACAAGATAGATAATAAATATATAGCCACATATTTTATATCTAGCCATGAAAATTTAAACCAACTATAGTTTAACTCATTACACCATTGTTAAATTATATCTATTTATAAATTATATGTTTTTTGGTCCGGGGTAAGGTAAATACACTAATAGGCAGGTGAATCAAGGTATGTTTATCGTTCACAAATGAAGCCTTTCCAATGATCCTACTCAGTAATTATCAGAAACACTATTAACTTACATGTTTGATATGAATTGGTAAATCAATCAGAAGAGGGAAACAATCAATTAACCAGGTTCACCCAAACTAGGCTAATCCAAGGAGCATGCAATGACAATATGTGGTACATTTGAAACACAAATCCCACTTCTTGTGGATTATAATTCATAGTGGCCACACTAACCCTATAGGTTTAAAAAATGCATAAAAATAAATAATTGACTACTCTCCCACATTCAACCATCTCACTACCTCTATGAATTTTGGTTCTTTGATCCACACAAACAAGAGTGAATTTACACCAATGTGGTGAATCAATTTTTTTCCTCCAATGAGAATACCTCTCTGATCTCCTACATTTGTTCCATTATGTCAGGTCTAGAACAGTTCTATTGAATCTCTACTCTTTATCTATTATATTCAATATATCCACTATATTTTCCATGAACCATCATATCTTTCATGAAATATAAAGATACCTTTTTCCATATCTCCATATAATTACCATGTTACCTCCCAGATAGACCATTAATCTTTCTTTCTTTAATAGAGTAAATTAATCTAGAATACTTCCATGAAATTTTATTCTAGATCACTCTATTAAATATATTTTCATTCACCTAAAATATATTAATTTAAAACTTGTGATTTTTTTCTTGACCTTATCTATGGTGTAACCATCTCCTCCATGATGTGTAACATGCTGAAACTAGGACCTCTTCAACATGAACTTTATATCATATTCTTGTTTGTAGAAAAACATTCATGCTGAATCCTTCCAAAATCTACTATCAATGGCATATAATAATTATAACCATGACATAGAACTTATATTGGAAAAACTCCCTTCAAAATTCCACACCACTCTCAAAATATTTTTTCCCTCTTCTCTATTAGAAGCACAATGCCCAACATTTCTTATACCATGGAGTATGGATTCTACCATCTCCATATCTAGCTAGCCTTACATGAGTACCCTATGACAATAAAAATTAACATAATTGGCCTCCTCATTTCCAATGGTAATTCAAAAAACACATCATAGTATCTCTCAAAGTGTTGCCTCCCTCAATTACTTGTTTCATTACATTCTATACTTTATTGAAACACTTAAATATTAACTACAGATTAAAAAATTCTTAAACTGCCTCTCCTAGTTTTATATAAGGAAATTCCAAATGAAAAACAAAATGCACCCTGGTTTGGTGAAAAAATAATCACCCTTTTTCATGGTTCCTTTTTAATCTAGCAACAACATGTTCTGTTCCATGGAACCAACTAGCTCACTATTTTTCCACCACCACAAGTGTGGTTCCTTAATCCATGGATTTTTCTCTATCATATGAATATTACTTCCCTTATAAAAACTTCTTCAACTCATTTATATTTTTTTCATGTATAAGTTTCTCTTATAAAAACACATTTTAAATTCCTGGGCTAATTTCATCAGTAAACATAACCATAAAAACTCACTAAGGGGGATTTTTCTAACAATATCCCTATTTTGGTTTGTTAAAAACTCTTCCAAAATTTATATTCACAATATTTTTACATAAACACATTATAAATGACCAAATACATGTAGTATAAAACAATATACCTTCACATATTTCATCAATTATTCACTAATCACCATTTTAATCCCACATGACCCAATTTCTTCATGATATAAGTGAGTTAAATTAATAGCTCCTTATGAAAACACTACAAAATATTTCCATTCTCTTCAACAATTTAAGATGCTACTTCCCCTGAATATGTATCCATGAACTATATCACATTACATAACACTACCATAGGATTGATCCCCCTATTACAATAGGTATGAACACTTTATGAATTCTTCTCTACATATATAAAACTTCTCACATGTTACAAATGTGAAATCTTCATCACCCCCAGTTTCAAAAAAACCAAAGAACACTACTCTCTCATTTTAGAAAATATAGTTAGAAATATAATAATTTAATTCAAGATAGATTAAAAATATTTAAGGAAAATAAAAAATTCAATAGGGGTGGTATCCCTTTTTTATACCATCTAGTTGGATGGAGATAGTTGGAATCTTTGATCCAAAAGATGATTATGAAACATAGTATTGGGTAATTCATTCATCTTAATATCTATGATCTGAATCTACAGTGATACATAATATAATTTTACAATCCATTGTTCATATGTTATACTTTGTGAAATAATACATTATATTGGCATACTTCATCCTCCAATGATTGATAGAATTGTTTTGAGATTAATGGAACTCATGTTATCGCATCAAATATTAATAGGAGACTTCACATAATCATTTCCATCAAAAATTTATTTCTTCATCCATACTAGTTGAGTTTGTTCTTGCGTACCCATTATATATTCATACTCTATAGTCATAATTGATATGGACTCTTACTTCTTGATTAGCCATGAAATTCCCAAACTTACAGTATAAAAAGTTCCACCCATTTTCAACATAAAACCATCCATTAAACCAACCCATTTCGCATACTTATAACCCATAAATTCATATTGTAATGTTTTGTAATATAAATTCTTGAAATACATTATGTTTTTGATGTATCGAAGAATAATTTTCACTACTATCATTTGGATTTCCTTAAGAAAAAAAATGAAATTGTGTGGTTTGATGTGTGGATAAAATAACATTAGGTTATTCAATTATTGCATATAAAAAGATTCCAATGATTTTTCTATATTCCATCATGTTGAAATATTTGACATCATTATCTCTTGATAACTTCATATGAGTAGCGATCAATGTTGTAGTTGATTTAGAGTCCTCCATTAAAAATATCTTAATAACTTATTTTTCATTATTATATTGAGAAATAAATATGGAATTATTTTCTTGAATTACTTATAAACTAATGAAAAAAATTAATTACCAATCATGATCATTTCAATATTGCACCTCATATAATGTGAAAACATATTACAATGTGCATCGTTTGATCATATAATGATTATTTCAGCAATATAAATCAGAACTAACATTCATTGATCATTATCCTTCTTGATGTAGAGATATAAATAATTTCCACCTCATTGTAAATCAATCTTTCTCATGTATTGAACAATCAAAGAGTACTAAGATCTTGTTGCTTCCTTTAGTATATACAATTATTTCTTCAACTAGTATAATCTCATCACATTTTAAAGTATAAGAAATCTTTTTGGTAAATCAGTGCACACTTCCTCTTTAATAACACCATTGAGGAATTCTGATTTGACTTAAATTTGGTAAACCATGAATCCTATTGATGTTGGAATTTCCAAGAAAATTCAATTAGTTTCCCACTAGAAAATGGTTAAAAATGTATCATAAAAATTTATTCCCTAAATTTTTGAAATTCCATTTTCACACCAACCAAGATTTATTCTGATCCTCACTTATTTTATTCTTTGAGTTTATTCTAAAACACCTACTTGGTACCAATGATATCTTTATGTTCTAACCTTGGGATAATTTTCCATATTTGGATATTTTCAGTATTTTCAAGTTTTTTATGCATTAATTTGTCTCAATTGACATATTTGGAGTCCAATTCAAATCACTTAGTCACTGCCTAAGATAATAGTATTGTTTTTTAATATTATTCATCTGTTGTGTTTGCATGGGAACTTTTTGGCCACCAAAAATATTTTCTTCACTGACTTTATCCATAATTCTTAGTTCCCTCATATATTTTAATTTATATTACTCATAAAATATTTCTTATTCTATTTGTTATAAAGACCCATGTTCTCACCATAGGCTGATCACTTTAACATCATTCTCATATGAGAGTTCCTCATTGGTTTGTTATGATAATTGCTCACTAAATTTTAAAATGTTATCATCAATAAAAAATATTTCATAGTGAATTTATTGAATTTCCCTAATACTATTGCTAAACAATTTATATTCCTTAATTTTTGATGAATAACCTAAAGAAAATAACTCTACCCACAAGATTTAAAATTTTAGTTCTTCTATTAATTGAGAATAACGTACTTTGTCTCGATGATTTTAAATTACTTTAATATTGGATTGTTACTGTACCATATATTTTATGGTTAATTCTCTTTGTATAGATATATAAAATCTATATTGAATATGTAAACCAATATAATAACTTCTTACAATAAATATTTCTTAGGTAAATCCTTCTAATTGGATATTGTCTGAGCCATGTTATTGACAATATGGTTCCTCCATTCAATAACTCTATTTTATTAAGGAATACTCACCATTATATATTTGTGTATAATAATATAATTTTTATGATATTCCTCAACCTGATTATTAGTAAATTCCATGTCATTATCATTATATAACTTTTAAATTTTCAACCCAATAATCTTCCCCATTAAGCTCTAATAAAGTTAAATCTACTTGAATAATTCAAATTTATAGGAGATAATAATCAAACATTAAATCTTACTGTAATAATCAATAAAAAACATAATACCTCTTTAAACACATAGAATTAGGTGATATTACCCCACATACATCAGTATACACCAAATCATCAGATCACATCAACTTCAATTCCCTTAGCTTATAGCTCTTCTGAATGATTTTATATTTTTAACAATCATGACACATGTGAGTAAGATAATGTGAAAGAATAAGGACATCATGAGCTCCTTCATTCTTCATGAAGTATTTAATGTAATTTTGAATCAAGTAGTCAATCTTTTTATGCTATAACATATTCTCTTATTCCATGTATAGAAATAACATATCTTCTTCGCCACCAATGAGATTGATATTCTGTCATGTGTTCTTCCCTTGCATCATGATTAAGATACATATTCTTTTTATGATGAAAACCTTCATATTGAAGTTAAATGCATGCCCTGAGTTACATAGTTGACCTACACTTAGTAAATTATGTACAAGGCCTTCAACCATCATTACATTTTAATTAATTAATTAATTTAAAAGAATATATTTTTCCCTGAATTATATTCATAAATTATTGAATAAATACCTAATAGTTTTTAGATAATTTTATAAGACAGTACATGATTTTTGAAAGAACTATAAAATCAGTTTTAATCTTAAAAACTGTTTTTTCAAGTAAATTATGATTTTATTTAAATATTAATTTAATAATATTTATAAAATTATTTTTGAATAATGAACTTCATTTTTGGATTCTACATGTCGAAAAATGGTTGGGGTAAATTTTTGGGATTTTTTTGAGATACTTGAATTTTTGGTGAATAGTATAATACATTAATTTACCATTTAAATACATTTTAATTAAAACCTACTATTCCTGACATCACAGGTGATGTAAGCACCCAAATCCAGAACTCACATGCATTATTTACTATTATTGTTCATCCAAGAGTCACTATTCCTTGTCTTAGGTGAAATTAATAAACTAATCAATTTTATATTAAGGAAACTCCTCTCCCCTCCACTATAAAAGCCACCCTTCACTCCCTCTTTTCCTCACACATCTAAAGCTCCAAGACTTCTCTAAACTCTGCGGAAATACCTTCTCTAGCTCATACCCCACGTTCAAAAGCTTCTGGTGTCATCAAAATACCAATCTTAGCTTCCTTAAAGAGGATCTCAAGAGGAAGATTCTAGAGGTAATTTATCTCCCTCTTCTCCTTTAATTTCCTTTCAAGTTCCAGTTCCTTTCTTGATCTCTCCCAACCTATCTTCATCCAAATTGTTTTCTAACTCGAGTATTATACATATACTGTACTATTATGATTATAATGGTATATTATATCACCCCACACCCTTTCCCTCTTCCTTTTATTTTATTAAAGAGAACTTTGTTCATGAGGTGTTAAATTTATCACCTTCAAAAACAACATGCTCTCTTCTTCCATTTCTACCTTCAGATATGGTCATGAAGCCATTTTTGTGGTTGAACCATAATATTTTATATGTATTATGTTCTATTTTATATTCTGTAAATAACCTATGGCCATATTACTAGGTGAAAAGTTAAAACAAGTTCATTGTGATCCAAAAACCGCCCAAATAACCATCATTAAAATCTTATCTAATGATTCGTCCACATGGATCTAATATAACTCATTATAAAATATTTCAAGATTCTATAATATCATAAATAACATTTAATATCAGTTCTGGATGTTTACCCATCATCTACCCAAACATCAATTTAAGAATACAAGTGGACCTCTCAAGAAAGCCATAAAAACGAACATCCCCGAACAACGTTTTTTAAACTCTATAAGTCATCCAAAGGTACATAATATGACATTGTAATCCCATAATGAACACTATTAATGTATAAAAGGTTCTGGAATTTCTAATTAATGAATATTATGTCATTATACAGGACATTAAAGAGAAGGAGGCATTCAGGTACAAGGTAAGGGGAAATCTCGAAACCAATTTTCTTCCTTCAGGTTCTCCCTCTTTCACTCCATTTTTGATACGGTTACTCCTCAAAGATCATTTTTTATTAATTTCCTTTACTTTTATGGGATATACATGTTTGTCACTGGTTTTTATGTCCATCAAAATGTTTTCCAAAATAACCCTTCTTTCAAGATCTCACCTTTTACCTCTCATTCAAGGTTGATGGTTCTTGTATCAAGTATGTTGTTCCCTCTTTATTTTGGGAACCCAAAGCTTATGAATGTGTTATTATGAGATGAAACCCATTAATTTACATGGGTTATTTATTTACATGTTTGATATGTTTTCTATGTGGAAATCCTGATAATGATAATGTTATGATGTGACGGGTGCGCCCGGAATTATATAGCGCAATATGAATGTTTAAATGTAACGGATGCGCCCATAATTATATAGTGCTCCAATGCATTGGGTAAAGTGATGAATCTCATGAGTAAATGTGAAATGATGTGTGAAAAAGATGCTAGCTTTTTTCAAAAGTATTTTTTGTAGTTAACCACTAAGACATGATGTTTCATTTTTATGCATTGCCACATTTCAAGTTTATTATTTATGATCCTCTCATGTTCATGATCTTTTTCCTATGTCATGATTATGATCACCCCATGATATATTGTTCTTATCTATCCTCTTACTGGGATTTTATCTCACCCCTTTTGATGTATATCCTCAGGTGGCTCCATGTACTAAGGAGAGGACAAGTGCCAATAAGAAGCCAGAGAAGATGAAATTAAATAAATGTTTATGGTTGATGTTGTATCTGTTATGTGTGGTCCTATTTTTCCCAAGACACTAAACCTCTGGATCCTCTATGTGTAATAATATTATGTTGTTTATCTTTGAAATTATGTAATAGTAATGTAAGAAAGGTACGGGTCGCTATAGTTGGTATTAGAGGAAAAGTTTAGTTAATTTGGGAATTAGGATTAGTAAACCCTAGATAAAACCTCTAGCATGAGAAAGAGTACAAATAGGTACACAAGAATATTTACCTAGGGATCCCATATCTTATGTTTTTGATATAATTGTTCAAATGAATAAGTTATTCATAACATGTTTATTTATTTTTTGTTCTAACCTTTTCTATTTTAGAAAATGGTGGGAACTAGGAGAAATCAGGCCAACAACTCATGTGAGGGCCAATGCAACGATTTCCCGAATGACATCCCCAATGATTTTGGAGGTGGAGCTCAAAACTTCATGGAGATTATTACCCAATTATCTCGGGTTATGAGTAATAACCATAATAATGGGGAACATCCTCTTTCACCAAAGAGGGAGCAACTAGCTATTGAATGTTTTATGCGGCAATGACCACCGACGTTTTGTGGATCTTCTGATCCACTAGTTGCAGAACAGTGGGTCAACTCCATGGAGAAGATCTTTTCTTTTCTTCACTGTTCCGAGACGGAGAAGGTGACTCTAGCAGTTGATCATCTAGATGGATAAGCTGATCAATGGCGGTCTCTGATTAAAAACACCGAGCCAAGGGAGGAAATTGAAGAGATGGAATGGGATGACTTTAAGATAATGTTTCTTAATAAGTACTTCCCACGAACTCTTCGCACGAAGATGGAGAGAGAATTCATAGAGCTCAAGAAAAAAGAAGGATAATCTCTCACAACCTATGAAGAAATTTTCACAAGGCTCGCAAGGTATGCTTCAGGTTTTGTTATCAACAATTATAGAAAAATTGATAGATTCTTTAGTGGATTAAAACCACATTTTCGAAAGGCTCTTGCAATTTGAGACTTTGGGAGTTATGAAGAAGTTGTTCTGTGTGCTCTCAAAGTGGAGATGGAGTTTAGAGAATGGTCCCATGGCTATGGTGATAAGAAAAAAAATATGGAGTTTCAAGCTGGTGGATCTAGTGACAATGGTGGGAAGAAAAATCAACGACCCACATGCAAAAAATGTGGGAAGTTGCACCATGGAAACTGCCTCAAAGGTATAGGGAAATGATTTAAGTGTGGGAAAGAAGGACACCAAGATCATGAGTGTCAAAAAGACATGAAAAGTAAGGATAATGTAGCCGATGAAAGGAGAGAACCACTTGTGGTTCAATGCTACAACTGTAGGGAGCTAGGGCACTATTCAAACCAGTGCACTAAACCTTGAACTCTCAAGGGTAATCAGCACCAACCACCACCAAAGCCAAAGGAACAAGGGAAGGTTTATTCCGTCACTACTGTGGAGGTGGAACATGATAATGAAGTCGTACAGGGTACACTTACTATTCACTCAAGAATGGAAAAAGTCTTATTTGATTCTGGTTCGATGCATTCCTTTATATCTTGCAAGTTTGCTAGATCTATAGAATTGAAGCCCTAAAACCGTGAAGTAGAGATATCTGTAAAAACACCAAGTGGTGAAATCATTGCAACCCAAGTGTTTGACTCTTCTCCAGTTGAAGTATGTGAGAAGATTCTTCCGGAAAATCTCATAATACTTCCCTTGGTGGAATTCGACTCTACAATGGGAATGGATTGGCTCTCGTTATATAGTGCACATATCAACTGTCGGGAAAAGGAAATATATTTTCATATTTAGAACCATCCCATGATCCTCTGAAAATGCAAGGATGATCATGAATATCCAATGAAAAATCCATCAATGGTGTGGGTGTTGATTCCCTATGAAGAAGCATACCTCTCCCAAATGGTTGAGTCGAAGGAAAGTTCCAACCTTGAGGAAATGCCCATCGTAAGGGAATACGGTGATGTATTTCCCGAAGAGTTGCCCAGAATTCCCCCGTATCGTGAGGTAGAGTTTTCAATGGAACTCATACCTGGAGCTACTCCTATCTCAATGTTCTCCTATAGTATGGGTCTTAGCGAACTGGAGGAGTTAAAGAAGTAGCTGCAGGAGCATTTGGAAAAAGGGTTCATACGCCCTAGTGCATCACCTTGGGGTGCACCAGTGCTCTTTGTGAAGAAGAAGGATGGAACCATGCGGCTGTGTATCAATTATTGGGAACTCAACAAGATCACCATAAAGAACAAGTATCCTCTCCCAAGGATTGATGACTTGTTCGGCCAGTTGAGAGGAGCTCAATACTTCTCAAAGGTGGATCTTCGTTCTGGATATCATCAAGTGAAGGTGAAGAAGGAAGATATTCAGAAGACTGCCTTCTGTACAAGGTATGGGTACTATGAGTTTTTGGTGATTCCCTTCGGACTTACTAATGCCCCTGCAATCTTCATGGATTTTATGAATAGATTCTTTAGACATTACCTTGAAAAATTTGTGGTAGTGTTTATCGATGATATTCTCATCTACTCCAAGAGCAAGGAGGAACATGAAGAACATCTATGACTTGTGTTAGCGACATTGATAAAGGAGAAGTTCTACGCCAAGTTCAGCAAGTGTGACTTTTGGATGAATCGAGTCACGTTCTTGGGACATGTGATCACAAGCAAGGGAATTTCTATGGATCCTTCAAAAAAAAGCGATTGAGGAATGGCCCAGGCCCTCTAGTGTCATATAAATCTGTAGTTTTTTTGGATTAGCTGGGTACTACCAACGTTTTGTGAGAAACGTCTCACGATTGTCAAGCCCGCTAACTAAGTTAACAAGGAAAGGGGTAAAGTATGTCTGGACAAAAGAATGTGAGGGAAGCTTCAAGGAGCTAAAGAGAAGGCTGGTCACTGCACCTGTACTTACACTACCAAAAAGTGGAGAAAGTTTTGTGATATACTGTGATGCTTCAAAGAAAGGCTTGGGTTGTGTACTCATGAAAAATGATAATGTGATAGCTTATGCCTCACGACAGTTGAAGATCCATGATCAGAACTACCCGACACATGATCTAGAGCTGGTAGCTGTGATTTTTGCCTTGAAAATCTAGCAGCACTACCTTTATGGTGAAAAGTGTGACATATACACCGACCACAAGAGCCTAAAATATATATTCACTCAAAAGGAGCTCAACATGTATCAAAGGAGATGGTTAGAGCTAATCAAGGATTACGATTGCTCTATTCACTATCATCCTGGAAAGGCGAACAAGGTTGCTGATGCTCTAAGCAGGAAAGAACCTGCTACTCTATCCATGTTGATGATTGAGAAAGACCCTATCTTCTTGGATATGAAAAGAATGGATTTGGAAATCATAAGGGCAGGGGATACATCCTACCTTTCCCAAATGATTGCGCAACCATCCATCCAAGAGAAGATTAAGGAAGTACAAAGGTATGATGTGGAGATACATAAGAGGGTGAATGCAGTAAAGAAAGGGAAGCTGCAAGAGTTCTATATCGATGATGATGGTGTGATTTAGTTTGGAACACGGCTTTGTGTGCCTTCTTCACACGGGATAAAGAAGGAGCTATTGGATAATGCACATAGCTCAACTTTCTCTATCCATCCTGGAAGTACCAAGATATATCATGATCTCCGAGAACACTTCTGGTGGGATAACATGAAGAAGGAGATTGCAGAATATATATCAAGGTGCTTGGTATGTCAGCAAGTTAAAGTTGAGCAGAAAAAGTCCAAAGGTATGATGTATCCATTGCCTATGCCCATGTGGAAATGGGAAAATGTTACTATGGACTTTGTCACGGGTCTCCCGAAGACATCAAAGGGGAATAATGCGATATGGGTTGTGGTTGACCGACTCACCATGACTGCCCATTTTATCGCTATTCGGGAAGACCTCTCGCTTGAATAGATTTCAAGGATATATGTGAAGGAAGTAGTGAGATTTCACGGTGTTGCACTCTCGATTGTCTCTGACCATTATCCAAGGTTCACATCTAAATTATGGAGGATCCTTCAACATGCTTTGTGTACTGAATTAAATTTCAGCTCGACCTATCACCCCCAAACTGACGGGCAGTCTGAAAGGACTATTCAGACGCTTGAATATATGCTAAGAGCATGCTCTCTTGAATTCAAAGGTGGTTGGGATCAGCATCTCCCATTGGTTGAGTTCTCATACAACAATAGCTTCCACTCGAGTATTCAGATGGCTCCGTATGAAGCTCTTTATGGGAAGCGATGTAGAACTTCAACCTGTTGGGATGAAGTTGGCGAATGAAAGTTACTTGGTCTCGATCTTGTTCAAGAGATGACAGAGAAGGTTCAAGTCATCCAGAAACACATCAAAGCTGCTCAAAGTCGGCAAAAGAGCTATGCTGACAACCGTTGAAGGGACTTGGAGTTCGACGTTGGAGATAAAGTCTTCCTTCGAATATCTCCATGGAAGAGAGTCATGAGATTCAGGAAGAAAGGGAAGCTAATCCCAAGATACATTGGCCCCTTTGAGATCCTTGATCGTATAGGAGCCGTGGCCTATCGTCTGGCACTTCCACCGAATATGGCTCAAGTTCATGATGTGTTTCATTTATCACTACTGAGGAAGTACATACCAGACCCCTCGCATGTACTAAACTCAGAGGTGGTATAGCTGGAAGATGATCTCTCCTATGAGGAGCAGCCCGTAAAAATTTTGGACCGAAGTGATAAGGTTCTACGCAACAAGAAAACCCGCATTGCCAAAGTATTGTGGAGGAACCATAAGTTTGAGGAAGCCACTTGGGAACCAGAAGAGGCAATGAAGGAGAAGTACCCTCACCTGTTTGTGTAAAGTGAAATTTTGGGGGTGAAATTTCTTAAGGGGGGAAGAATGTAACGACCCAAAGTATTTCAATAGAAAATTCCCTTCTTATATTTATGTCATAAAAACACAAAATAATTAACTACTAAGTGATAAGTGACCTTTAAACATAATTTTGTCAACCCTATATTTGGAATTTTAAAAATCTGACATACACGGTTGTGTTCAAGATAGTTTTTGGAGTCTAATGAAACAAAAATAATTTTTGGTGAATAGTAACCTACCCTTATGAATAGTAACCTACCCTTATGAATAGTAATATGACCCTTATGAATAGTAAATAAGAGTAACATTACCTATGAATAATAAAATAAAATTTAGACATCATAGAAAGTGATAATTTGACCTTAGTAAACGTTTTTGGTATTTTATAAGTCATAAATAATTAATTATAAATAATTAATTAATTTAAAAGAATATTTATTTCCCTGAATTATATTCATAAATTATTGAATCCATTCCTAATAGTTTTTAGATAATTTTATAAGACCCTACGTAATTTTTGAAAGAACTATAAAATCAGTTTTAATCTTAAAAACTGTTTTTTAAGAAAATTATGATTTTATTTAAATATTAAATTAATAATATTTAGAAATGTATTTTTGAAAAATGGACTTCATTTTTGGATTCTAAACGTCGAAAAATTGTTGGGGTAAATTTTTGGGACTTTTCTAAGATACTTGAATTTTTGGTGAATAGTAGAATACATTAATTTACCATAAAAATACATTTTAATTAAAACCCACTATTCCTGACATCACAAGTGATGTAAACACCAAAATCCTGAACTCAAAAGCCTTATCTACTATTCTTGATCATCCATGACTCACTATTCCTTGTCCTAGGTGAAATTAATAAACTAATCAATTTTATATTAAGGAAACCCCTCTCCCCTCCACTATAAAAGCCACCCTTCACTCCCTCTTATCCTCACACCTCTCAAGATCCAAGACTTCTCTAAGATATGCCCAAACACCTTCCCTAGCTCATCTCCCACGTCGAAAAGCATCTCGTCTCATCAAAAGACCAAGCCAAGCTTCCTTAAAGAGGATCTCAAGAGAAAGATTCTAGAGGTAATTTCTCTCCCTCTTCTCCTTTAATTTCCTTTCAAGTTCAAGTTCCTTTCTTGATCTCTCCCCACCTATCTTCATCAAAACTGTTTTTTACCTCCATTATTATACATATAATGTAATATTATGATTATAATGTTATATTATATCACCCACACCCTTTCCCTCTTCCTTTTATTTTATTAAAGAGAACGTTGATCATGAGGTGTTAAATTTATCACCTTCAAAAACAACATGCTCTCTTCTTCCATTTCTACCTTCAGATATGGTCATGAAACCATTTTTATGGTTGAACCATAATATTTTATATGTATTATGATCTATTTTAAGTTCTGGAAATAACCTATGGCCATATTACTGGGTGAAAAGTTAAAACAAGTTCATTGTGATCCAAAAACTGCCCAAATAACCATCATTAAAATCTTATCTAATGATTCATCCACATGGATCTAATATAAATAATTATAAAATCATTAAAGCTTATGTAATATCATAAATAACATGTAATATCAGTTCTCTATGTTTACCCATGATCTACCCAAACAACAATTTAAGAATACAAGTGGACCGCTCAAGAAAGCCATAAAAATGAACATCACCGAACAACGTTTTTTAAACTCTATAAGTCATCCAAAGGTACATAATATGACATAATAAAACCATAATAAACACTATTAATGTATAAAAGGTTCTGGAATTTATAATTAATGAATATAATGTCATTATACAGGACATTAAAGAGAAGGAGGCATTCGGGTACAAGGTAAGGGGAAATCTCGAACCCAATTTTCTTTCTTCGGGTTCTCCCTCTTTCACTCCATTTTTGATATGGTTAATCCTCAAAGATCATTTTTTCTTCATTTCCTTTAATTTTCTGGGATATAAATGTTTGTCACTGGTTTTTATGTCCATCAAAATGTTTTTCAAAATAACTCTTCTTTCAAGATCTCACCTTTTACCTCTCATTCAAGGTAGATGGTTCTTGTATCAAGTATGTTGTTCCCTCTTTCTTTTGGGAAACCAAAGCTTATGAATGTGTTATTATGACATGAAACCCATTCATTTACATGATTTATTTATGTAAATGTTTGATATGTTTTATATGTGGCAATCATGATAATGATAATGTTATGATGTGACGGGTGCGCCCAGAATTATATAGCGCAATATGAATGTTTAAATGTGACGGGTGCGCCCGAAATTATATAGCGCTCTAATGCATTGGGTAAAGTGATTAATCTGATGAGTAAATGTGAAATGATGTGTGAAAAAAGATTCTAGCTTTTTTCACATGTATGTGTGGTTGTTAACCACTAAGACATGATGTTTCATTTTTATGCATTGACACATTTCAAGTTTATTATTTATGCTCCTCTCATGTTCATGATCTTTTTACTATGTCATGATTATGCTCACCCCATGATATATTGTTCTTATCTATCCTCTTACTGGGCATATAGCTCACCCCTTTTTATGTATATCCTCACGTGGCTACATGTACTAAGGATAGGACAAGTGCCAATAAGGAGCTAGAGAAGATGAAATTAAATAAATTTTTATGGTTGATGTTGTATTTGTTATGTGTGGTCCTAGTTTTCCCAAGACACTAAACCTCTGGATCCTCTATGTGTAATAATATTATGTTTTTTATCTTTGAAATGATGTAGTAGTAATGTAAGAAAAGGCCGGGTCGCTATATATCCAAACCCACATCAAAGCATCTCATTGTAGGCAAAAGAGACATGCCGATAATCGAAGGAAGGATTTGGAATTTCAGGTAGGTGATCATGTTTTCATGAAGGTTTCTCCATGGAATGGAGTTATACGATTCAGTGAGATGGGTAAATTAAGTCCCAGGTAATCGGACCTTTCGAAATTCTTGAACGAATTGGGGGTGTAGCTTACCGTTTGGCAATTCATGCAAGTCTATTCAAAGTTCATGATGTTTTCCATGCATCACTGTTGAGAAAATACATGCCAGACCCAACGCATGTACTCACCTATGAAGAAATAGAACTAGAACCTGATCTGTCTTATTACGAAAAGCCTATCAGAATTCTTGATACCATAGAACAAGTGCTGAGAAACCGGACGACTCGTTTAGTAAAAGATCTATAGAGGGACCATAAGATAGAAGAAGAAACATGGGAACCCAAGGAACTTATGATGAAGAACCACCCGAATCTTTTTGTGTGGTAATATTGTAAAATTATTGAGGAAGAAATTATTTGAAGGAGGGAAGATGTTACACCCCAGACATCCATGGTATGTTTCCCTTTGAATAATGTTATAGCTTGCGCTGTATGCAACCTCGAGATTCTAACACACCACGACCAATCAAACTAGCCTTTATGAATAGTAATACCCACTTTTTGAAATTTTATAAATTTTATCTTTCAAAATGGACTTAATTTTTGGATTCGGTATATCGAAATTAGCTTAGGGTGAATATTTTGTATTTTTCTGAAAACTATCATTTTTTGATGAATAATGAAAAACGCTGCGTTATTGTTTAAAACCGACTTTTTATTTAAATAATTATTTATTTTATTTAAATTAATTTTAGGTAAAAATCGATTCATAATATCTATATAAGTTCAATGTAATTAATCGGAGTCATTTTATAATATGTTTAGATATATAAAAATTTTATTGAAATTTTTAACGTCTTTTACCCACAACCTAGGAACATTTGAAAATTTTCATAAAAAATAATTTTACCACTTCTGTGAGTTGAATTTTGAAAATATGAGAGACGCGGTTGATATCAATAAGTAAAATGTGGTTCAATAAGATGAAAATAATTTTTGCTGAATAGTAGCTTTTAACTTTTATTTATCATGGTTAAAAGTAAATAGAGTAATTAAAGGTAAAAATGATATTATAAATACCCTAACACATGTACTAGTTCAATTGGATAATAGTATTTCGACCAAAAACAACCTTAGGAATAAAATATTATCCTTTATGTCCACTTGGATTAGATTAAGATGTTTATTATTTTTTACTTAAAGAAGAGTTAAAAGTGTTAAATTCAAGATTTCATAACTAAAACATTTTTAATATAGGGTTATACATAATATAAATTAGACTATAAAAATTAATTAGAAGTCTAAAAAGCATTCCTACATAATGGTATTTTATTAATAATATTTATAAATTAAATAATTAAATTTATTTATGACATAATGATGATACAGTAATTACCTTATTAATGAAGGATTAAAATAATTGATATTATAAATATCCAAATAAATATAATTTGATACTTTTGATAAATTACACTACTTTTATAAGTTAATATGACATTTTAGGGTTGGTTAAATTATTTTTTTCGAAGTAATCATGCTATTATGACTTTAACAAAAAGTAAATACCAAATAGTGTCAAAATTGACATAGAAGAGTTTTTAAAATAAATATTATATTATTAATTGATATAATATTCCTAAAAAATCTAAGGTTCGGAAAAAGGACTTATATAATGATATTTATATCATTAATTAACCACTTGAGGTTCTCTTGGCATTTTATAGAAATATTATTAACCATATAATATAATAATTCCATAATACATGGTAAAAGTTAAACTATTTAACTAATAGTTAAATATAAAAGATAAGGTTAATATGGTGACCCAAACCTATAAAAAACCTATTGGTTGAGTGGTTTTAGGCCTATACCGATCTTACCCTCGAAATAAATCATTTTGGAGCCATTAGAAACTGAAAATGATTTTATTATAAAATAATATTTCAATCTTTTCCAATGGTGCCCCTCACCTATCTTATAAAAGGGCACTTCACCTTCTCTTAATTTCACACCTCCAAATCCATTTGGTTCATCCAAGACCTACCCAAATAATCTCCCAACTTCCTTATCTTCAACCTAGAGTCCTTACATTGATCAAAAAGACAACCTATGGAGGCCTTTTATCAACTCAAAAGGAAACACCCAAAGAAGAGGTAATAATTTAACCACGCTCTTTCATGTTCTTTTCTTCTTCCACTTCCACTTTATTTGTTGTTTACATACCAAAATAATAAAATACTATAACTTATTCATACTTTGATGTTATTATAAATATGGTACAACCATATTATTTATTCTATCCATCCTATAAATGACAATGTCACCATACGTGTATAGGTACGGCTTACCGTCTCCACATCGTGGTGAAGTTTGTTATTCAAACACTTAATTATTTGGATGGGTATAATAATGAGTATAACTAATGTAAATAATAAATATAACATGATAATAATTATGTATATATAATATAGAATCCAATTATATGCAATTTCACCATCAAAACAATGATATTGTCATTCGTGCGTACGTATGGATTACCGTCTCCACGACATGATGAGATGTCATTCCCCATCATAGCCATCAAATACTAATTTTCATTTGATTATTAAAAATAATGTTGAAAGTCTTGATATCTTTTTGGATATGAATAAGATACATCCTATCCATAATAAACATGACTTACATAACAAAACATATAAAGGAAAACGATTCAGTTAACACCCGAAACGATGATAATACTAAAATATTATTAAAAAAGAAATATTAGAAGATAATATTTATATATATGGTTCTTGTATAATTTAATAAAAATTATTTAACTATCATACATGAGGTTAATGTACCCTCGTCCAAGGAAATGTACAAGTTAAGGGTTGATTATACAATATCTTCATCATCCGAGGTTGTTTATACGTAATTATCTACTAGGACCTATTTATCATCCACATCCATGTTTCATAAAATGTATTTCAAAACATTTTTACTTTTTACTAGACTATGGGTTAAAGTCATTTATACCCTTGTTTTACATTTATAATATGTTTATAAAGGAATATTTTCATCATTTTCCAAACAAGGTAGATTATGACCTTTTCGACCAAATTAAGGGACAACAAGTTTTTTTAACTTATACAGTGGGTGAAACTATTTTCCTCCATTATAACACCTTCAAAGCTTCCCTTACAAGCTTATAATAATATTTCTGAAATAAATGTTTCCTTTAAAATGGTTTCAAAATAGAAAGAGGTATTTCTTTCAAATAGTTTTAACTTCACCTTTGTCAACATCCTTTGATGGATTTTAAACTTGTTTCAAGTTGATTTATTATGATACAAATCACCCATATTGTATTGAAGGTTTCTTTTGATATTTTTGCCTTTGGATGTGTTATTTTATACCATTCATGGTTTATGGATAAAATATTGATATTTCGTATTCCAATTTTAATACGAATGTTTATGTTATGTTTAAACATTTTCATATGGGGAATGCATTGGTCTTAGTAAGTGACGGGTGGAGCTTGCTATAGCTCCTCGATGCATCAGTAGGTCTCATGAGACAAACTAGTGTCTTGTTACAAGGCCTTGAAAAAATATTATTTATAGTTATGACACAATGTCTTGACTATGTGGTCATGAAGTCTGGAATTATTCATTCCATCAATATGAAATTGGATATTAATATTGCATGTGATTATTCGACTACTAGAATATCCATTTGAAAGAGTAAATGGAATTATTTATATTTATATTTTCCATTTTATGGTTAAGTTTAAGTTTAAAGGTCTTTTGTTTTACTCTTATACATTGAATTAAATTTTTATGCTTATTTATGAAAGTTTTCGCTATATTGTTATCCTTACTGAGCACCTGAGATCACCCCTTTCAATGTTTTATTTCTCCCAGGATGTGAAGAAGTATATTATAACTGACCTACAAGGATATTTTATGGGATATGAGTGTGTTATATTGAGACAATGTTGTTGTAGTTTTTCATTTTATAATATAAGGTAAATCTTATTAATGTATCTAGTGCTTTCAAGGCTATTAAACTGATCGGTCTTTTGGGACATGATTCCTTTTATCATGGCGATGTTATGTAATAATTCACCGAATCTAGGTAACTTTGGTCAGGGCGTTACATTTGAACTTAATTGAAACCCATGCTTAATTTGTTTCATTGTTAATCCTAAATCATGTACACCAAATCATGCACTTTGGACAGAAAACTCCAAATCCTCCAAAACTCCACCTAAATATCCTGAGACTTATTTGGAAACCCAACACAAATCTTGGGAACTAAAACTCATCTAAGAAACAACATTTAAAAACATCCAAACCTTCATAATTAAAATTCAAACAATGGTTAAATTTTTTTATCATCCACAAAATAAAAGTTCAAAACTCCTATGAATTTAAAACACTCATATATAAAACATGAGGTATTAAACATTTTTGTATAGAATTTTTTTAATAAAAATTACAAAAGTAGTGATATATGGAAGAGAAAATAGTTCTAGTCTATAATTAATGGAAAATAAATGTTAAAGGAGTGCATCACCCATCATTTAAAAGTTGGGAGAAATCAATGTGGTGTAAATTTAAAGAAACATACATGGGAGGGTTTTGAGGAAAACATATTTTAAAGAAAATAAATTTATTTTAAGTAATATAATTATGTTTTTGACTTCAGGAATACATATTCCAAGAGTTTTGATATAATATTTCACACTCTAAATCATACAGTAGACCTAATTTAAGGGAGAGACATACTGGATGTAATCCAAAATAGTGGCAATCTATATTCCCAATCAAAGAAACTTTTTTTCCAAATTTGATCATTATTATATATAATATATTTTTGGGATAAATAAAAATTTCAAGAATTTCAAAGTTTTCAATAGTGAATATTACATCAATATTAATGAAATAAATTTAGGAAATTTTGATTATAGAGATCGAGATGGGGTATTTCTTAGATATACACCTCGTAAAAGAAGTTACTAGTTTCTCAACAAGAATACAAGGAAAATAATTAATATCCATGATTTTATTATCGCATATAATTGGGTTTCATCATAAAACCATTTATTATTAATGATTATATTAAATAGTTTCAAATATATTATGATAAACATCATGTGAAAAAATCATTTGAAAGATTATATGTTTCAAATTTTTATATTGATTTTTAAATTTTTAGTGAGGAGGAAGGCCTACAGAAAAGTGTATTTAGGTAAAAAAAAATAAATAACCTATTAATTCTGAAAAACACCTTATAGAAAATATCAAGTGTGTGAAAACATGAATATTTATAAGTAATTTTAACCATATATTCTTACTTTATCCAACTGAACCAATGATTGTTGATGATGCATTGTAGTATGAGGACTGGATCACAATGATAGAGTAAGAGCTAGATCGGATTGAGAATAAAGATTCATTTTCTCTCATTACAAATACAAAATATTATAGGATATAGTGGGTCTTTTATAATGTTATATATGTTAAGGGATAAGTATAAAAAAAAAGTTCATATTGTATCAAAGGGTTACTCCAAAATTGAAATTATATACCTTAATCATACTTTTAATCTAATATCAAGCCTTGAGATGAATCAAAATTTTCATTAATTATATTATCAATGGAAATTAACAATGTTCAAATGGATTTGAAGTCATTGTTCTTGAATGAGGATCTTGAATAAGATATTTACATCGAACAACTTGAAGGTTATATCATTGATGGTAATGGTTATCACTTAAATAAGATAAAGAATGACTAATTTGGGATTAAAATATTCTTCAATAATGGTACAAAAAGATGAACACAAATTTAAATAGCATGCATTTTTGGAAAGGACATGAATATAAATGTCTTTATTCCAATACAGATTACATAAAATCACTCATTTTTGGAAGCAATGATCTAAATGATAGTGTTTATAATATATATTTTGATTACAATTAATAATTTGGCACAAGTCCAAAGAAATCATTATGAGTTGTAGTTAATGGACATAAAATTTATCTTTTACTACATCAAAGGGAATCTTGATTAGGCTTTGAGGTATTGTAATGATTTATCTTTTCAATTTTTTTTTATTTTCAAAACAGGTTGGGATGGTGAAAATAAGAATAAAAATTTATCCTTTGTGGGTGTATTCTTTATTATAGGAATATGTGTTACTTGGTACTCCAAGAGTAAAAATTAAATAACTCAAAGAATAAAATAAGCTGATTATATCATGACAACACAACACATAACTCAATTTATGTGGATGGTAAATGTATCAAACCCATTGATGATATGCTGTGGTAATTAATGTGAAATTATATTTTCAATGAAACTAGTCTAAAATTTGAGGTTAAAAAATATTTACAGAAAGTACCACTTCATGATGTAGACTTTGAAGTGTACATAGATTCCATTGGAATATATTTTAATTAAGTAAAAGGTTATATATATATTGGAAATACCCTTAATGAAGGATACATTCCAACACTTACTAGTATTGTGGGGAGTGAATTATATTCCAAAATCTATATTAGTTTTTTTATTTTCCCTCTATTATCCCTTTTTCTTTGTTGATAAATGAGGAGAACAGTATATAACATCTCCTTGAAAATGAGGAGATTCTATAACTATTTTTGTTCAAAATAAAAGGAGATAAGAGATGATAATTTTTTTCTTATAATGTGTGGCATGATGTGTTAGTCTCAGAAACATGAAGAAGTTATCACATGGTTTTTCATCAAAAAGTTAATAAATATATTGGGGGATATCAAAGAACAATTTGATAGTAAAGAATCTTGATTAAGTAAATTGAATGTGGGGGATAGAATGATCTCAATTGAGACATGTTTTATATAGCATTATTTTTTTCATAATGAGTTGTAGAACTCTCAATAACATCATTTTATCTAGTGGTGTAATTTTTAGATAATTCTGACATTGAGATCCAATTATTAATAGTTTAATTAGATAATATATTTATGAGGATTGATTTTTATTTCATTTTTTATTTCTTTTCAAAATTCTCATTGATTTTTAGAAAGCTTGTTGGAACATCAATATAAGTAAATGAATGAAGAAATTATAAGGTGGTGTACACATTTTGTGTTGACTATAAAAACATATCATGGTTGATGTGTAGAAAGAGATAGTGATGGAATAACATAAAAACATACTTTCATGGTTATGATTCCATGCATGAATGACTGACAACCATTGGAATTACACATTATGATATGGTGAGTCTCTATTACATCGTGGTGTATAATGGAAATTCCCAAAAATAATATGGTCATTTTTCTAGCATATATAATGGTGGAATTGAGGTTTCACCATTGGGATTTGAGATGAAAGCAGGTGTGGTATATTCCATGGTTGAAAGAAAAAAATCATACGCATCATGCTTATTTGGAAAATGACAATGGAGATGATTATTTATGTTCTAAAGATGAAGACACTATGATGTGTCCAATGGAAATGAATTCTGATGGATAAGGGAGTTATAATCAAATGGAAAAAATGGCCATTCAAAAACTAGATAGATAATAAATATATAGCCACATATTTTATATCTAGCCATGAAAATTTAGTCCAACTATGGTTTAACTCATTACACCATTGTTAAATTATATCTATTTATAAATTATATGTTTTTTGGTCCTAGGTAAGGTAAATACACTAATAGGTTGGTCAATCAAGGTTTGTTTATCATTCACAAATGACGCCTTTCCAATGATCTTACTCAGTAATTATCAGAAACACTAATATATTACATGTTTGATATGAATTGGTAAATCAATTAGAAGAGGGAATCAATCAATTAACCAGGTTCACCCGAACTAGGCTAATCCATGGAGCATGCAATGACAATATGTGGTACATTTGAAACAAAAATCCCACTTCTTGTGGATTATAATTCATAGTGGCCACACTAACCCTATAGGTTTACAAAATGCATAAAAATAAACAATTGACTACTCTCCCACATTCAACCATCTCACTACCTCCATGAATTTTGGTTCTTTTATCCACATAAACAAGAGTGAATTTATACCAATGTGGTGAATCAATTATTTTCCTCCAATGAGAATACCTCTCTGATCTCCAACATTTGTTCATTTATGTCAGGTCTAGAACAGTTCTATTATATCTCTACTCTTTATCTATTATATTCAATATATCCACTATATCGTCCATGAACTATCCTATCTTTCATGAAATATAAAGATACCTTTTTCCATAACTCCATATAATTACCATGTTACCTCCTAGATATACTATTAATCTTCCTTTGTTTAATAGTGTAAATTCATCTAGAATACTTCCTTGAAATTTTATTCTAGATCACTCAATTAAATATATTTTCATTCACCTAAAATATATGAATTTAAAACTTGTGATTTCTTTCTTGACCTTCTCTATGGTGTAACCATCTCCTCCATGATGTGTAACATGCCTAAACTAGGACCTATTCAACATGAACATTATATCATATTCTTGTTTGTAGAAAAAAATTCATGTCGAATCCTTCATAAATCTACTATTAATGGCATATAATAATGATAACCATGATATAGAACTTATATTGGAAAAACTCCCTTCAAAATTCCACACCACTCTCAAAATATTTTTTCCCTCTTCTCTATTAGAATCACAATGCCCAACATTTCTTAGACCATGGAGTATGGATTCTACCATCTCCATCTCTAGCTAGCCTTACATGGGTACCCTATGACAATCAAAATTAACATAATTGGCATCCTCATTTACAATGGTAATTCAAAAAACACATCATAGTATCTCTCAAAGTGTTGCCTCCCTCAATTCCTTGTTTCATTACATTATATACTTTATTGAAACACTTAAATATTAACTACAGATTAAAAAATTCTTAAACTGCCTCTCCTTGTTTTATATAAGGAAATTCCAAATGGAAAACAAAATGCACCCTGGTTTGGTGCAGAAATAATCACACTTTTTCACAGATCCTTTTTAATCTAACAATAACATGTTCCGTTCCATGGAACCAACCAGCTCACTATTTTTTCACCACCATAAGTGTGGTTCCTTAATCCATGGATTTTTCTATATCATATGAATATTACATGCCTTATAAAAACATCTTCAACTCATTTATATTTTGTTCATGTATAAGTTTCTCTTATAGAAACTCATTTTAAATTCCTGGGCTAATTTTATCAGTAAACATAACCATAAAAAATCACTAAGGGGGATTTTTCTAACAATATCCCTATTTTGGTTTGTTGAAAACTCTTCCAAAATTTATATTCACAATATTTTTACATAAAAACATTATAAATGACCAAATACATGTAGTATAAAACAATATACCTTCACATATTTCATCAATTATTAACTAATCAGCGTTTTTAATCCCACATGACCCAATTTCTTCATGATATAACTGAATTAAATTAATAGCTCCTTGTGAAAACACTACAAAATATTTCCATTCTCTTCAAAAATTTAAGATGATACTTCCCCTGAATATGTATCCATGAACTATATCACATTACAAAACACTAACATAGGATTGATCCCCCTATTACAATAGGTATGAACACTTTATGAATTCTTCTCTACATATGTAAAACTTCTCACATGTTACAAATGTGAAATCTTCATTACCCCCAGTTTCAAAAAAAACCAAAGAACACTACTCTCTCATTTCAGAAAATATAGTTAGAAATATAATAATTTAATTCAAGATAGATTAAAAATATTTAAGGAAAATAAATAATTCAACAGGGGGTGGTATCCCTTCTTTATACCATCTAGTTGGATAGAGATAGTTGGAATCTTTGAGCCAACAAATGATTATGAAACATAGCATTGGGTAATTCATTCATCCTAATATCTATGATCTGAATCTACAGTGATACATAATATAATTTTACAATCCATTGTTCATATGTTATACTTTGTGATATAATACATTATATTGGCATACTTCATCCTCCAATGATTGATAGAATTGTTTTGAGATTAATGGAACTCATGTTATCACATAAAATATTAATAGGAGACTTCACATAATCATTTACATCATAAATTTATTTCTTCATCCATACTAGTTGAGTTTGTTCTTGAGTACCCATTATATATTCATACTCTATAGTCATAATTGATATGAATTATTACTTCTTGATTAGCCATGAAATGCCCAAACTTAAAATATAAAAAGTTCCACCCATTTTCAACTTAAAACCATCAATTAAACCAACACATTTCGCATATTTATAACCGATAAATTCATATTGTAATGTTTTGTAATAGAACTTCTTGAAATACATTATGTTATTGATGTATCGAAGAATAATTTTCACTACTAGAATTTGGATTTCATTAAGAAAAAATGAAATTGTGTGGTTTGATGTGTGGAAAAAATAACATTAGGGTATTCAATTGTTTCATAAAAAAAGATTCCAATGATTTTCCTATATTCCATCATGTTGAAATTTTTGACATCATTATCTCTTGATAACTTCATCTGAGTAGTGATCAATGTTGTAGTTGATTTAGAGTCCTCCATTAAAAATATCTTAATAACTTATTTTTCATAATTATATTGAGAAAAAAATATGGAATTAATTTCTTGAATTACCTATAAACTAATGAAAAAAATTAATTACCAATCATGATCATTTCAATATTGCACCTCATATAATGTGAAAACATATTACAATGTGCGTCGTTTGATCATATAATGATTATTTCAGCAACATAAACCAGAACTAACATTCATTGATCATTATCATTCTTGATGTATAGATATAAATCATTTCCACCTCATTGTAAATCAATCTTTCTAAAGTATTGAGCAATCCAAGAGTACTAAGATCTTGTTGCTTCTTTCAGTATATACAATTATTTCTTCAACTAGTATAATCTCATCACATTTTAAACTATAAGAAATATTTTTGGTAAATCAGGGCACACTTCCTCCTTAATACCACCATTGAGGAATTCTGATTTGACTTCAATTTGGTAAACCATGAATCCTCTTGATGTTGGAATTTCCAAGAAAATTCAATTAGCTTCCCACTAGAAAATGGTTAAAAATGTATCATAAACATTTATTCCCTAAATTTTTGAAATTCCATTTTCACACCAACCAAGATTTATTCTGATCCTCCCTTATTTTATTCTTTGAGTTTATTCTAAAACACCTACTTGGTTCCAATGATATCTTTATGTTCTAACCCTGGGATAATTTTCCATATTTGGATATTTTCAATTTTTTCATGTTTTTATGCATTAATTTGTCTCAATTGTCATATTTGGAGGAAAATTCAAATCACTTAGTCACTACATAAGATAATAGTATTGTTTTTTAATATTATTCATTTGTTGTGTTTGCATGGGAACTTTTTGGCCACCAAAAATATTTTCTTCACTGACTTTATCCATAATCCTTAGTTCCCTCATATATTTTAATTTATATTACTCATAAAATATTTCTTATTCTATGTGTTATAAAGACCAATGTTCTCCCCATAGTCTGATCAGTTTAACATCATTCTCATATGAGAGTTCCTCATTGGTTTGTTATGAAAATTGCTCACTGAATTTTTAAATGTTACAATCAATAAAAAATATTTCATAGTGAATTTCTAGAATTTCCCCAATACTATTGCTAAACAATTTATATTCCTTAATTTTTGATGAAAAACCTAAATAAAATAACTCTACCCCACAAGATTTAAAATTTTTGTTCTTCTATTAATTGAGAATAACGTACTTTGTCTCGATGATTTTAAATTACTTTAATATTGGATTTTTACTATACCATATATTTTATGGTTAATTCTCTTTGTATAGATATATAAAATCTATATTGCATATGTAAACCAATATAATAACTTCTTACATTAAATATTTCTTAGGTAAATCCTTCTAAATGGATATTGTCTGAGCCATGTTATTGACAATATGGTTCCTCCATTCAATAACTCTATTTTATTAAGGAATACTCACCATTATATATTTGTGTATAATAATATAATTTTTAAGATATTCCTCTAGATGATTGTTAGTAAATTCCATGTAATTATCATTATATAACTTCTAAATTTTCAACCCAATAATCTTCTCCATTAATCTCCAATAAAGTTAAATCTACTTGAATAATTCAAATTTATAATAGATAATAATCAAACATTAAATCTTACTGTAATAATCAATAAAAAACATAATACCTCTTTAAACACATATAATTAGGTGATACTACCCCACATACATCAGTATACACCAAATAATTGGATCTCATAAACATCAAGTCCCTTAGATTATAGATCTTCTGAATGATTTTATATTTTTAACAATCATGACACATGTGAGTAAGATAATGTGAAAGAATAAGGACATCATGAGCTCCTTCATTCTTCATGAAGTATTTAATGTAGTTTTGAATCAAGTAGTCAATCTTTTTATGCTATAAAAATTTCTCTTATTCCATGTATAGAAATAACATATCTTCTTCGCCACCAATGAGATTCATATTCTATCATGTGTTCTTCCCTTGCATCATGATTAAACTACATATTCCTTTGATGATGAAAACCTTCGTACTGAAGTTAAATGTATGACCTGAGTTACATAGTTGACCTACACTTACTAAATTATTTACAAGGCCTTCAACCATCATCACATTTGTTAACCTCAAGTATTTCCACCCAATATTTGATTTCCCAAAGAATATGATCTCCAAACCCTCATTATTTCAAAAATAAGTGACACATTAATTATTATATTTGATTCTCATGAAAATATTATAGTTTTCCAATATATATAATTTTCATTAGCTATCAAGGATCCATGATTTATATCGATAATTTTATTTCAAATATTTTTTTTTCAACACCAACCTTCTCATCTTCTCCATTAATGATCCATGTTCAAAAATCTCTTTCTTTTATGGGTAACCCAGATTGGTCTACCTCAAGTTTTGTTATATCACCCTCTAATGGTAAGGCTACAAATTGATTATGATTTATAATCCCACATTATAAAGCTTCCAATTGTTGATATTTCCTTCTTCAGGTATCTGTTAAGATAATTATTTATACCATTGATGAGAAAAATAGGGATTTTTTTCCTAACATTTAAGAAAAAACAGTAGTCATTAAATACATATTAAAAATAGAAAATTTTAATCATCTATTTTTGTTTCACTTGAGCACTATAATTCCTTTTTTAAATAAAACACACTTATTTTTTATACCCTATATATCTAAAATAATAAAATTGGTTTTGGGGTATATTATGTCATTTATTCATTGATCCATTCCTGGAAATTTGAGTATTTTATTAATCAACCTAATCAACTTTATTTCTGGGTGTTGGTGTATGTGGTATCATATCAACCATTATTCACTTTTTCTTGCGATTAATCCCCTCAAAAGCCTTCCTTTTGTATTTGAATTTTATTATGTGAAATTTCAAAACATGTCTATTTATTCTCCATAACCATCCTCAAATTTTTCCATTGTCAATCCACTCCAACCTCTCAATGTAATGTTGGGATTTAAAATTTTCACTTGATCATCTGGATTTCATTATATGGGAAAAAAATTCACATTTAAGTTCATCTATTACTTTGAAATGATCGTTAAAAAAATAGTTTGAGCCATAAATGACCTATTCATTGTCCTAATTCTTGATCATGAGCTAATATCCTTCTATAAACAGTAAATATTTCCATTATTGGGTTGTTAAATATTAGTATTTAAGTTAACGTTTTCTTCTTCTTATTTTTACATATATTGTTTGGAATTACTAATAAGTCCATTTAATTTCTTCATTTATCCCAAAAAAAATCTATTTCTTCATAATAAGCTTATATTTCAACCTTGAGGTTACCCCTTCACAGTTTTGTTTCTCCCTACATACATTTTTCTTGTGAAATAAAGTTGTCCTTTTCAATGAATTTCTATTGAAAATTTATCTTCCCTTTAAAACCCTTAGAATAATTATTCATGGGTTATTTTATCATTATCATAGAATTTCATTGGGAAATTTTCTATGAGATCCTAGTTTTTTTACACATAAAAAAATAACTGGATTCTTTCCTTTGAATCTTCCTTCTCCTTATTTGAGATTTTAGGTGAGTAAAGACATCAACTCATCAATTTTCCCATCTCTAGGACAATCTTATAATGGATGTTTCATCATTTCCATGAACTCCACTTTTATAAATTCTTCTTCTTCAATGATTCATCATCATGTATCCTCATCCTATATGCAATGTGAGAGCCATGCAGACTATCCCATGTCACCTCCCTGGGGTATTTATCTTCGAGTATCTAAACCTTCATGTTGAGTTGTTTTTTTAATATCCTTGGGATCCTCTTCTAAATCAGGAAATCATTTAGGATTTCTCTAATTCTGTGCATATCCTCTAAAATCATGCTCACTCGATCAAAAAATTGTCAATGTACTCATTAATATGCATCCTTATATATTCAAACTTATTCCAAAATACCGGTAGTTTAGATTTTCATAACATAGAATCAAATTCATAGATGTCTATGTCGTGACTCAACCCATTGGGGTCATTCTGTATGGATGTAAGCTAATAATGATATCCCAATAATGCCTCTATTAGGTCTGAGTCTTTTGACTAGCACCAATTTAGAATATCACACACATGGGAGGCCATATCCAAAGTACTTATCTACACATATGAATCATTATACTCCAATATAATGAATAAAGGTAAAAAATAATTATATAAATGCATAAATAACATCTATCCCACATTAGAGTACAACAAATTGTATAATAAATGTATAAAGAGCTAAATAAAATCCCCCTAGAACTGAAAAGGATCCTAAATTTCTAACAACATAGGGTATTTTACCCAAAAAGAAACTCATTTATCCATATGTGGTCTATCTGGAATAAATATGCTCCAAATAAGGTCCACCAACTCCTGGTCAACCAAAGAATCAAAAGAATTTTTTTTCATATCCATAATACCAAAATTGTGTGGGTAGATCCCATGTTGATTTGTGTATATACATACCCACTACGACACCCCAAAATCACTAAACAAAAGGAATCAGGAGAGTAGTCAACTCATCATCGTGAAGGTATGAAAATCATGATTTGATATGTAACTATATATAACAATAATAACCCATATATACTCATGATTGGAACCAATTATAAAACAGGTCTCAACCATATTTCTAGACACATGATATTTCCATATGATTCATGTTAATGTTCATTATGGATAACTCACTCCACGAGCCTTGCTATCACTAATAGTTCCCATGTGAGAGGATGTGATTGCTGATCATCTCTATGAAGAAGCACCCACTAGAATATTGAAGACATCACCATATAGATAGGGGATCTCGCCCAGGGCCTCTACATATACTAGAACCTACTTGGAATAACCTTCTATGTAGGGGATAATACACCCATATATATTGGTCATGGAAATTCCTATGACCCCACCTATGAAAAATGAATAAATGATTGATAATCTCACCTCAAGACACATAGAGAGATGATTGAATGTTTATCCAAGGTTATTCCTATATAGGGTTTCACGTACTGTGATTAGGATGTGATGTCCCACTGTACCCTCTTGGGGATAGACCAAAAGAATGCACCCAGAGAAATAGGTTCATACTAAAATGTTTTGAGTGAACTCACCCAATCTCACACCAGAGATGAACTGAGAAGAAAAATAACTCAACACTTTACTTTATGGAGTATAAAATATTTCCCATAAGGGTACACGATGTGTCTCAATAAGTCCGAAACAACCCATCTCTTACGCTCACACGACAAGCATTTCTCAAAATACACAGTGGGTCCCTAGGGGTACATGGTGTTATATATCTGTCTAGAAATCATCGAGTCATATGGTTTATCCGATGTACTATATTTTATTCCCTTGTAATAAGGGATTCCCCATGTATAATGTTAATGTTGAATTAGTTTTTAAAGTACATGGTGTGTGTATCATGTCACACGACTTGTAGGGGTCGGTCTAGCACTTAGCATGTGTCATTTTCCCAAGCCCGTGTACTTTCTGAAGTAAATTCTATATACCCCATAATACACGGAATGTGGATCCACATGGAATCCTAGTAATTTTCTCCCTATAAATACTTATCCATTCTCCAATAGTTACATGTCATGTGACTCTACACATATGGCGTCTATCACTACATGGCATCCTGGGCATGTACCCCCTTAACACATCAATCTAGATGACTATTTTACACACAAAAAGTGTAAGAAAGACATTGAATGTGATATTTAACTCAATGTAAAACCATATCCACTTAACATATGGGACTACATAGAATGTGTTGTTTGGACCACGTCTCATGTTTTCAGGGTTTTTCTATAACAAATGGTTCTTCATGCAGTTTTTCTTACACCTCCACCACAACTGGATCAAAAATGATTTGTAGCCTAAATCGCGGATCGGGATTGATTTTGACAACCTAATCACTGGTTGAAGTATTTAATCAATAAAATTCACTTTTTAATCGACTTCCATCATACCACATCACATTTTGAACACCAATACACATACTGGGAATCCCAATCCAATCAGAATACTTCCCAATCATATATAGTCATTAAAAAATTAAAAGTATCATCAATCTCAATATCACACCCATGGAAATGATCCTTTGTTCCAAATATTTAATGTAAAATGATTAGTTTCTAGGTAAATGTTGAACATCCATCCAAACCAGATCGCTAGGTTGAATGCATGATGAATGGTCATGGAAAATCAAAAAACACAATAAGAGGAATGAACCTCAGATACTATTCAGGTTGGTCTCAAATTTATTCCATTCGAATGATTAATGAATAATAATTTAAATAATTCATCATAAAAAATCATCAATTCCTAATTCAAGGAAGATAAATAAATACACAAAAATAAACCATCGATCCGTGAATCAAACTTATTGGAATGATTGACTCACATTTAACATGGGATAATCAAAGGGGATAAAATGCACAAAAAACCCACATCCTACTTCATGTTAGGATAGAATGACATGAAAGAATGGTTGAGGTTTTTGTTAAAGTGATCTGTGAACTCTTTTGGAGTAGAAGATTCTTGGAAAATCAGTCTCTGATCCTAAATCCTGATATTATCTACCAGGGTTCTCCTCCATGATCTCCTCTCTCAATCCCTAGGGTAATACAGCAAACCCTTGTAGGATTGAAATAGTGTAAGAAGATTCTCAATTACAATAGTGGGTGGGGGTGGATTTTAAGATTAAAAACATTCATCTTTAAGATTAAGGAGAACTGTGTTTAAAAAATTAAAACAAGGTAAATTCACAAACCCTCTTTGGTTCTTATAAACAAAATTTCTTAGGATCCAGAAATATAAATCCAGAAAATAAACTTAAGAATAATTTGTATTGGAGAAATATTCCATCTTAAAGTGTATAGAAATATATTTATCATAGTAAGTAAAAATAATAGAAACTATAATAATGTTAAACTTTATTTTGTTATCAAACTTCAACTAATGTAAAACATGATACAAGAACAAGAAAAAAGTAAGAAATCTTTTAACCCAAAGAGTAGGGTATCCAACGACCTTGGATAAAGGTCCCTTGATTTATACTTTCAAGAAATTTTGTCTTACCCACACCATGGTAATCCCTCAATAAGAATATCTACATCTATATTTCTATCCCTGTAAGATATTTCCCTTTATAGTAGTCTACACCTATGTCTTCCTATCCTCATAAGGCCTCAATTTTACTCAGCAACAATTAGAGTCGCACGAAGCAAGATGAACAAGATGTTCATGGCTGAACAAGATGTTCATGGCTGAACAAGGTGTTCATAAAAATCACATGGTAAGACAATATTTCTCTCTCTTGAAATCACTTCACAACATGTAATCTCTAGGATATTGGAATGATAATGATCTCATTCAAATGAATTTCTATTTATAAGATAAACTTCAATGGTCAACTCCCTCCTCTAATAGTCATATTTTTCCTGGAATCATGGAGGGACCTGTACATGTGTCACTCAACCAACGATTAGTTAGAAACCAATTGTACGACCTTGTTTCATATAAAAAAACATGTGCAAGGAAAATGAAGTTTATTTACAAAATCTGAATATCTAAAATATAAGGAAAAATAGAATTCAGAGATTAAACATATAAACAATTGGATTCAAGAAATATGGATACTTGGATTCTATTTTACGAAGATTTAGGAATCTGAATTCTATAGTTTTTGTAATCTAAATTCTAATGAATTTTGAATCTAAATTTGAATGAATTTAGAATACTAATTTCAAAGAATTAAAAATAAAAATTTCAGGGTATTTGGAGTCTAAATTTCAAAGAATTAGGAATTTGAATTTCAGTAGATTTTGAGTCTAAATTTTAGAGAATTTAGAATCTGAATGTCATAGAATTCTGAGTTTGAATTTCAGAGATTTTGGAATTTGAATTTCAGATAATTCAATTTTTTATATAGTAAGACTTGGTAATTTAAGAAACTGTATGATTCTGATGTTTTTTATAAGGATCCAAATTTTTTGACATAGTAAAAAAATTGTTAGACTTGGTTTTAAAAGGGCATTGAATAAGATATTAAAAATAAAGGTAAGGGTAAAACTTTTTATAGAAAAGAAAAATGTTCCTTATGAAAATAATACTTATAGAAAGATAATTTTATTTAATATAACGTGTTTCATATTTTTAAAAAATAGAGGAATAAAAATTTCATAAGGAAATCTTATGGACTCAACAATATCCACCTTTTTGGAGAGCACAAACATCCTTCCGATGAAGAATACAAGAAATAAGAATTTCTTTGTGAACTTTTAAAAGAAAAACATATCTACCATTACCTATGAACCATGAGTAATACGACTAACTACCCAATAGGTTTTGAAATCCCTAAGGATCATATTCTTATCTTTCATAGAAGAGTTACTTTTTCTTGTATAAAAAATCTATTTTAAGTATACTCCATCTTAATTAAACTCCTGTGTATGTAGAGATCTCTTTTATTTTTTACTTAATATTATTTTGATGATTATTTTCTCCCCCATGGTTATTTTCAAAACAAAATAGAGAGAATGAAAAAAATAGAACCTAAAATATTAGAACGATACAAAACAAAACAATTTGTAGATTAAAAAAGTTTTCATTATGATAAGAAAAAATAAAACAATGAAAAATTAAACAAAATATTGGAATGGAATGCAAATCATTCATCCTTCTATTCCTTCGGAATGATCTTCTTCAACGTAGACTTTAATGCCTTAAACTCCTTATTATCTTCCTCAAACTTCTTGAGCAACAATTCCTACTCCTCATTATTCTTTTCCGGAGCCTTGATTTTTTCATCTTAAGATTTATGGATTTCTTCCTAAGACTTCACTACTACTTGATGATTTAACTTTACTTGAAACTCTTCCCTGAGATCCCTTTATCTATTAAGATTAAAAGCAATGAAATTTAACTTCCCTTTCATATTTTTATCCTATTTCTTACGAGCTATTTTATTAAGATTCATATTTTTTTTAAAAAAAACATCTTTTTAGTTTTTTGATCCTATCATCTAACTTATCAAATGAATATTTCACTAAATCTTGGAATTAATCAATGATTATCATGTATTCAATTATTCTTTTAGAATATATTTTTTATTTCCTTACATGATCATCTATGAGGATCATAACCAATATGAAAGGTTTTGAAATCTTCCTCAAGCTTGAGAAACGTTTCCATCACCATGCTTAATGAATCTGATTTCTAATTGAATGAATGTTGAAGAAAGTGGAACCTCAGATCAATACTAAGAATCAGAGGTATTGGGTTTACTAAATTCTTCAAATACTAAACAAAAAAAATCCTATCCCATGGAATATGAAGTTTCTGAATCTTAATCCCTTGTAGTAGAGGATTATTTTTCTAGCTCCTCTGCCTTACTCTTAAATGAACCACCAACAAATTTCATATTAATCATAGCCTTCTTAGGGGTATCATCAACCACCAATTTTCCTTTATAAACTTTGGAAATAACTTTATTATCCCTTGGAGACTCAAGCTCACTATCAGAAAGTTGAAATATCTTATCTTCATCAACCTCTTCTTTCTCAGTATCTTTTTTATCATCATTTGGGTGGATGAAATCCGTGTTGATACTCTCATCATCAGTAGTTTTATCAACCTCTTCCTATCCATCATCCTATTTTTCTTGAGAAACAATTTTAGTTTACTCAACCTGAGAATTTTGGATTGAAAGCTTGTCAGAAGGACTTCTCTTCTCATGGTATTCTTCTAATTGATTTATAACATCATCACCCTCATCTAATTCTTCTTCTTGTTCTTCTTCTAATTCTTCTTCTTGAACTATCTCTTCTTCCACAATACGTTCTAGAATTGGAATTTTATTTACCAGAGTCTCTACAGGCACTGATTCTTGGAGAAAGGATTCTGATACCTGAATATGTTTAGAGGATTTCTCTATATCCTTTAGAAGTTCTATAACGATCTTAGTTTCATAAAATTTCCTTTTCAACTTCTTCTATTTTTCTTTCCTTTCAAGTTCCTCAATATTTTCAATTTTTAAGGATTTTGACTCAACATGATCTAGGTCAAAACATGGATCTCATTATTTCTTGTTCTTCTTATGTTCCCTCCAATTTTTGACCACATCATTAGGGAATGGTTAATTATTTTTTAGCATTGATGGTGCTGACTGAGTTTTTAAAACTATAGATTTTTCATTGGATTCTGGTTCTTTTTCATTTCTCTTCTTATGTGCTTTCTTGGAAGTTTCTCTTACATCCCATTTCTTATCTAAATCTTCATTATCACTTTTAGAGATACCATAAAACTCTCTAAACTTGGTATTGAAACCAAATTTCATTCTCTTTAAGGTATTATATCTTAGAAATAAGATCGTAAAGGTTCTTGGTTTAGAAATGCAAGGAATTTTAAATTATTCTAAGTAGAGAACTATAATATTTTACCAGATGGCCAAATACATGATGACCTAGGATTTTAGAGATCCATTATTAATATTTGTGATTGTCATAAAAATTTACTTCACCAGGTTTACCTTTTGAAGGTTAACCAAAAACTCTAGAATAATGATATCACATTTATTTAAGGAGTCTTTGTCTCTTTTTCTCGGAATGAGGAAACCTTGTATCCACAATTCTAACAATATGAAATTTATTGATAGATGGTTAATCTTAGTTGACTTTACTCCTCTAATTCCATGGTACTCATTCATCTTTTCCTTCTCAAAACTTCATGACTGGTCTAGAAACTTGTTAGTGAAAAAACTTTCCTCACCTTCATATGGAATTCCAAGAATATTTACTTCCATATTAAAGGATAGAGAATATGTTTTCCTATATATCTTGAATGAAAACATTTCCCTTCATCCATCCTCATAAAAATTTACTAAATCATATAATTATATTAGTATGTTAAGGAAAACCAGACCTTGACGCTTTGGCTTAGCTATGCAAAAACTCTCCCATCCATTCAGCTTAATATTTTTTGTAATCAATGAATTATAATTAGAAATGAATTTTTGGTCAACCAACATTTCCATGTAGATTTTATAATCCTTGATTTCCTTGACAGAAGACATATGTTTCTACGTGGAAGCTTTCAGCAACATTCAGAGTATAAGAAATAATGGAAAAAACTAAATGATCAATTTACGAGGAGTAGAGCTTTGACAAAAAAATTCATGAAAACTGATGAGGGAAAAAGAATAGGGGGCCCTTATATAGTCTTTGAAGCAATGGTTTGAATTCCCAAAATGATCCAATGTTTGAAATAAGCATTATCCAATCTGATGGTTTAGAATAATATCAAAGAAAGATTTTGTATGTTCTGAACATTTGAGGTTTTAATGAAAAATCAGATTAAAAAAAGTGAATCTGATAGATTTTTCTTAAAACATAGTAAAAAACACCATGAAAACAATTCAATTATGAATTTTTTTTAAGGAAACGTACCATTTGGTTTTCTTTAAAAAAAATTAAGTAATAAAAAATATTCATCTTGATGAACTTTAGATTAAAAAAAATTATTATGTAAAAGAAAATATTGGTTCCATAAATTTGTGTTCGGAAACAATTTTGACATAGAAACAAAAACTGGTTACAAAATAATTTTATTGAGGGAAAAATTTTTTTTGGAAAAACAATTGTTTAAAAAAATTTGGTTACCAAGAAAATCTAATCCTCCAATAAAAAGAGTTTCTTAATATAAGGAGATACGTTTCAACAAAAAGTTAATATGGAAGATTACCTTATTATTGTCATACCTATCTTTTGTTTAATGAATTCATATCTATCAAAGTGTAATGATTTCATAAAAATATCATCATGTTGATCTTGCATTCTGGTAAATTGAAGAATGACACATCCATTAAGTGTGTTATCCCTAAGAAATTGATGCCTAATGTATATGTGTTTTTCAAAATAGATATTTGTATGGTTTTTACATAGGGAAATGGAACTAGTGTTATAAAACAGTATATGTGTTTTTGTAAAACTCATTCCATAGTTTGTATGTGTGTGTTCCATCCACAACACTTGAGCACAACAACTTCCAGCTACTACATATTCAGCTTCAGCAGTGGGGAGTTAGTATAGATTTCTAAGATTTCAGTATCCTAACCTTCTATTCCATAACCAAGATTGATTATCCATTTCACTATGTCAAGGTAGATATTGGATCATAAGGTATTATATATTTTGTTTATATACATTATCATGCCTATGGACAGAAAGAATAAAATCTTCCTTGGAATTGTGTACTAGGAATTTATCATTCCTAAAATTCACAAGGTAACCTTCATCACATAATTATCTTATGCTAATGAGGCTTTTCTTAAGACCATTAAAAAAATAAAATATTTTAAATCAATGTTTTTTAAAGAAGAATAATGTAACATATTCTAATAACTTCTCCCTAAGCATTCTCTCCTAAAGTTACTTTTACTCCTTTTGTTTTGATAATCTTTTCAATGAATATTGTTTTACCAGTCATATGCCGGGATCATCCAGTATCCATAAACAATATATTTATGTTGGTTCATTCATTATTTTCCTAAAAATAAAAATGATAGAATTTTTAAATCCAATATTTCTTGGATACAGAAATTTCAGAATGTAAAATTTTAGGAATCCACACTTTCATAGAAAAATAAACTTTATAAAAATATAAATATTGTGTTTCATTTAAAGAATTATTTTTCTCCAAATGTCCACCACATTGGCATGTAGTACAAAAAGGAGCAATTTTGGGAACAAAGTTATTATTACTAAAAAGTGGTTTCCAGTGAGTATAACCAAATCATAAGCTATTCCAAAGAAGATGAAGTTGTGAATACATTATATCAAATTCTTTCCTTCTTGAATGAATATATGATAAATGTTTTTTAAGGAAAAAATACATAATTTAGTCTAATGACTAAATTCGTATCATCAAAGTCATTAGTTTTGGAACATGAGTAATATTCTAAAACATTTATCTTAGAAATATCATTTTCAAGTTCCTTAGGAAGTTTATCCCCCTCAAAATTAACTCCCATAAGGTTTATAGAAACACAATAAAAATCAAAAGTTTTCGGATTAAGATATTTGGAAAGGACTAATAATTCTTTAGTTAAAATAGAAATTCCTGAATTTTATTTCTCTAACTTCTTTATTATCTTACAGTTTTCATTCTCAATAAGTTTAGAAAGTATAGAAACTTCATCAAATGAAGGTAATGTATTATGTTCTGATTATTATGATTCATCATCTGAAGATTCGTAATATTCTTCATTTAGAAAATTAGAATTTAATGAAACATTGGTAAGGGATTCAGCATTGTGTACCTTATCCATAAGACAATGATTATCAATAGGTACCCTAGCTATAAGACTAATATTATTCAGACTATAAGATTCTAATTTTGAAGATTCATCTGAAGAATAACCACCACTTGCACTCCGGGTGTCATTTGATTTCAAGACATTATTATACTTAGATTTGTAATACTTCTTTCTTAGTCTCTCAGAATAACTTTCCTTCCTATATTTTCTCTTAAGAATTAGAAAATCAGGTCTGATATGTCCATCCCTTTTACATTAATAACATGTTACTTTAGAATCATTCTTATCCTTTCTACCATTATTTTTATATATATACTAAAAATTATTCATTCCCACAATATTGTTCATTATTCGAGTAATATTAGCTAATTCATTCTCTGAATGATCATTTTCAGTTGATTCATATATGAAAACATCTTTCTTATATTCATATCTTGTTACCCATTCCAGATTCTTGTGTTTTGATGTAGTAGTAAAAGATACACTTCTATTACCATTCTTATTTTTGTTGAAATCAACTTCTCTCTTCATTTTGGTTTCATGCTGAAGAAGAGTTCCAAATAACTCATCAAGAGTAATATTAGATACTTTTCTATTCTCATCAATGGCTATCCTTTTTTATTCCCACTCATTGGGAATGGTATCAATTATTTTATCCACATGCACTTCATCATTGGGACCATTCACTCCCATAGACTGAAGACTATTGAAAATGGTCATAAATATTTGTCGTACATTGCAAACGGGTTCTCCATAAGGAAATAATTATCCATGATATTTAGCTCTCAACATATTTCTTTTAGTTTATATTACTCTAGAAGTCCCAAAATGAGTATCTATGGGTTTCTTCCAGATGCAGTTGGAAGCTTCACAAGAATATATTTGAATATATATATATATTCCTTGTCATAGAACACAAAAAATTATTGAGTACATTGTAATTTAGTTCATATTATTGTTTCTCTTAATTGGTGATGGTTCTGAATTCCTTTCTTGGAATTTTGAAGTCTCTAGTGAGTGTTACAAAATTTTATACTCCAGTGTTAATGAAAAAAGTCTTTATTCTATCTCTCCAGTACTCATAATCATTACCATTAAATATTGGTGGTTTGGTAGGATTTAGATTGTCAATAGAACCAACATTAATACCTTCCATTCTATAAGAAAATACTTTTCCATAGAACTTGTTCAAATTAAAACTTTATAAGAAAAGATAAAAATATTTAAGCAAAAATTGAACAAGAAAATCTAAGAATGACAATTTAGGATAAGGAAAACTTGATAAAGAATCCTTATATGTGAGTATAAGTATTTTAGAGACCCACTCTGATACTAATTATAGGATTGAAATATTGTATGTAGATACTCAATTACAAGAGGGGGTGAATTATAAGTTTAAAAACATTCATTTTTAACCTTAATGAAAACCGTGTTTGAAATTTTTTAATAAGGTAAATTCACAAACCCACTTTGGTTCTTATGAAAGAAACTTGATTAGGATCCAGAAATATAAATACATAAAAGAAACTTACGAATAAATTTTCTTAGGGAAATATTCTATATTAAAGAGTATATAATATTATTTATCAGAGTATGTAAAAATAAAAGAAATTATAAGAAAGTTATACTTTATTTCTTTAACAAAACACAATAGAAATAAAACTTGAATGAAGAACAAGTAAAAAGTAGGAAATATTTTAACCCAAAGAGTAGGTTATCCATCAACCGTTGATACTAGTCCCTTGATTTATAATTTCTAGAAAGTATATCTTACCCACACTAGGGTAATCCCTTGATAAGAATATCAGAATCTGTCTTACTATCTATGAATTCCCTTGAACTTCAAGGTAGTCAGCACCTCAGTCTTCTTATCCCCGGAATCCCTCGATTATACTCAGAAATAATCAGAGTTGCATGAAGCAAGATGAACAAAATGTTCATGGCTGAACAAGGTGTTCATAAAATGCCCAAGGAATGAGAGTGATTCTCTCTCTAGAAGTCACTTCCAAACATGTAATATCTAGGATCTTTGAATTATAATGAGCGCGCTCAAATTAGTTTCAATTTATAGGAAAAACTTCAACAGTCGGCTGCCTCCTCTAATGATCATATTTTTCCTTGAATCTCAGAGGGGTCTGTACACCTGTCACTTAACCAACGATTAGTTAGAAAAAAATTGTACAAAATCATTTCATAGAGGAAAAACATGTGTAAGTAAAATGATGTTTCTTAACCAAATATAAATATCTATAATCTAAGGGAAAATAGAAATTTGAATTTAAACAAATAAAAAATAAGATTCTAGAAACATAGATAATCAGATTCTATTTTATGAAGAATTAATAACATTAATTCTATAGTTTTCTGTGTCTGAATTCTGATGAATTCAGAATCGTAATTCTAATAAATTCAGAGTCTTAATTATGAGGAATTGAGAGAATTTATTCTAAATTATTTGGAGTTTTAATTCTGAGCAATTTGGAGTCTGAATTATGATGAATTTAGAATTTGAATTTTAGAGAATTTGGAATCTAAATTTCAGAGAATTTGGAGTCTAAATTTCAAAGAATTCAAAATCTGAATTTTAGAGTATAAGGAGTCTAGACATTAGAGAATTCATAAGCTGAATTTTATAGAATTCGGTGTCTGAATTTCAGAGAATTGAGAATCTGAATTTCAAATAATTTTAAGTCTGAATATAGTAAGACTAGGTAATTTAAGAAACTATAGGGTTCCGAGGTTTTTTATAAGGATCTTATTTTTTTAAATTAGAAAAAAAATAGTTAGACTTGTTTTTAAAAAGAATTTGAATAAAATAATAATAATTAGGGTAAGGATAAATATTTTCTTAGATAATGGAAATTTTCCTTAAGAAAATTACTTATTGAAAGATAATTTTCATTAAGAGAAAGTGTTTGGGATTTTCAAAACATAGACGAATGGAAATGTCATAAGGAAAACCTTATTGACTCAACAATCCTAGGTATGTGACATAAATGTTCTCTAATAGAGGATATTAGGGTGTATCATAATTAATAACAAATAAATAAATTTAATAATTAATTTAATTATTATTCTTCTCACACCAGCGCTCAACCCGGAAACCCAATGTGCATAATGATTATGTCACATGTATGGTAAACCCTATATTCTGAAATTATTGGGAGTCTCATATTTCCCATAAGAGACTCTATTCAGAATTTATTCCATTATTTCAAAAAAAACAGATCATTCATGATATAATATAGTGAATATATTTTTTAAAATCGATGCACCAAGGCTCTCCAAGCTCCATAATTGCATATCGAATTAGTGTCTAGATTTGAAAAATATTCCTAAAAATATTTTAGAGTCTTACATGGAAATAATGGAGTCATTACGCGCTCCCCAACTTCAAGGATTTTTATCCCAAAAAGTGAAAACTTACTAATAAATAAGGATCTTGAGCTCCCGGCTAAATTTCACACTCCCGTGATCTCTCGTAAAGATTAACATACTATAAAAAAAGACACCCAAAAGAAACCATTACCCACAAAGGGTATTCTCATGTTGGTTCTCAAATTCCATTGGGATCCTCAAACTCCTAAAAAGGTTAACTCTATCCTCGATGTCCATCTCACCCTGGTCTACATCATGAAACAAGTTGTTCACATGTATCCTTATCTACGAAATGTGGAATACACAATGAACTTGGTATAAATATGGTTGTTGGTTCAAGTGGAATGCCAACTCACTAACATAACTTGGTAACTAGAAAATGGGCCTACGAACCGTAGAGATATATTTCCATCCAAGAGAAATCCAAAAAATCATGGATGAGGTGTGATCTCTCAAAATATATGATCTCCTCATAAAACTCCAAAGTATACCATTATTTTTCTACAATGGACTCCTAATATTTTTAGGTAGTCCTCATCCACTCCGGTATGAACTACACCATTACAACCACCACTCACACCAACTCCAGGTCCATAAGCATTGTCTCCCACTAGATCTGACCAGTGCAATGGTGACCTACTAGGTCTCTCGTACATGGAAAAAAATGGTGACACAACGATGGTGGATTGATAACTGTTGTGATACAAAAAATTCCTCTGATGGTATATGATCCTCACATCTATGGTGCATACCTAATATGCCACCCCAAAGCATGTTATCTTGAACTTGAAATGGATTTTAACTTAGATATTTCACTTGACTAGAAACAATTTACTCAAGTATAAATGAATCCCCAAATGCCTCAGCCATCATCTTCATAATCATGAAATGAAGTGTCCATCATGGTCTAAAACAATTATCTATGGAACACCATAAATCCAGATTACCTCCCCCATGTATGTGCATACCAACCTCTTTACTAGTCTCAACTCTCAAATGGCTTGGAAGTGGGACAACTAAGTGAGGTGGGATAAAACCACTTAGATAGAGACATGACCTATCATTGATTAAAGAAACCCAATCCTGATAACCATAAATATATCATCACATTACCTCTTTAATTTGATCACCTCAGTCTTCTCCAATTGATAGGTGAGACATCAAGAGTTTCACTCAGCAACACAATATTATATCCTTGTACACTCAACATAGCGTTGAAGGATCATCATACATCCTCACATTTCTTAGATGCATTAGTTAAGGGAAGCATTAATCCACTTCATCACATCCTCTCATGACATATCTGGTGTTATAATCGATCCTTTAACAAGGGTGACATGCTCCCCAATATAATAAAATCAACCAGGAATATGTCTGGTGGACATCTATTCAAGAATGATATCACAATTAATATCCCTAAGTTGTGCCTCCCTGATGTGTTGGATATCCAAAGGGTATACAACCATCGATTGGAGGTTTTATGCATTATCCTAACCTTTAAGAGTAAAATTCCAATATGCTAAATTCTTCATCACCTCTACCAAAAATAGGGAAAAACTTGTTGTTAGTATATTTCACCATCACCACTCTCTCAGGTGTCTCTCAAGGTAGCATAACCTCATCTTTCTCTAAGTCCATTTTCCCTCCCACATATGAAATGAAATATCCAAATAAGTGGAAATCCGGAATTCATACTATATACTTCAAGAGTTTCCCCTAAAACTTCTACTCTCAAATCATGTCCACAACCATACTCAATTGTCTTATTTGCATCACCTCTGATTTTGAGTACATTAGGATTTTTTGAAGAAGACTACCCTAAACCAATCTAATAAGGGTTGAAGCAAACATCTCATAATTCCCATAAACACTTTTGGGAATTAAATATTCCAAAAGATATCAACATGATCTCAAAGAAACAATAGTGTATTTTAAAATCAAACATTAGTACATCCTTATCGAAAACCTGGAGCTTGTGATGGCCCATACTATGGTCAAACTATGAGAACCAATTCACCCCTAACTACATGAAAAAGAAGAAATTGATTCTGGGGGTAGAGACTCCTCCCTGATTATTCCTAATTCATGTGATGTTTATTCAAACATAAACTCAAGATCTCACAAGCCCTTAGCGAAACAACAGTGGGCTTCCAAGTGAAACACACTAGGTCTATTAAATCCCTTTCTCTTCAGATTCTCCAATTGAACCTTCATCTCTGAAAGCCACATGGGGATATCCAATATACTAGAATAGATATCGGGTTATCCTAGGGTGTTGGTCTATGAATAAAAAAATCATTCATTGGGGGGTAAGTATGGGACATTCTTAGGGAATATTTACTCATACTCTTCCAACAATGTAGGAAAATAAATGCTTATTGAATCCACTACACCAAGGATCATACTAGGTAACTACTAAGAAATAAGTTGTATCCTCCTACACATGATCTCATCCAGCTATACCGTAGATTCCTTCTCACCAAGAAAGGGAAATTACGTCGAAATAACTTGAATATAATATAACCCTCACTAGTAAATTTTATCTGGGCATGGATGGTAGAAAAAAAATTCCATACTAAGGGAAACAACGTAGGGTCTCACTACCACTATGGAAATATTCAATGTGTGTGTCTCTCTCTCTCTCATACCAGAGTTAGGTTACCCTTTTGTTATAATTTCTTGATCATGAAACCTTCTTCACAGGAAGCTCAAAAAATAATGGTCGATATACGGACTCCACAAGAATCACTAGGTCTCAAACAAGGTATGTATTGTGGGTAATGTCTTGCAATAGTGTACCCAAATAACAGTTAGAGTAAAGATGTCACATGTCACACCTTGAAGTAAACATGGATCCTCCATGTCATAATACCAAATTTCTAAAATCTATCATTCCCTTTATTCGCATGTTCTCCACAACCATGGATCAGTCCAGAAGCTTATCACAACAAAATGGCCTCAAAAAAACAATTCAAGGGTTCTCATCTTCCACACCTCAACACTATATACTTTTGGATTCACTGACTTTCCCACACAGTTTTATATCATGTCAGAAGAATAAATATTGGTGTCCGAAGTGGCCCTCTTGTTTTTGAGTCTAAATTCACATCAAACATCTCCAAATTAAGGATTTACTGACACCCTGTGTCACCCTTGAAATGTCTCAGCCCCAGGATCACCATAAAGTGGTGTCCAATAAAAGTATAAATTTCACACCAAAGGCTCATGTTTTTACCCTACAACTTAAGAAGGGGTTCTATCTCTCCAAAAACCCTTGGTGATATCTATCCTTAAAAATCAAGTAGTGCATTGAGCACTGATGAATCATCTTACAATAACATAGAACCAATATATGCTTAACCCTATAGGGGGTTTCCACCTGAACTAATAAATGTTGGTCAGTATTCTATAGAACGTTTGGTGGAATCACTCACTATCCACCCATAGAAATCTCCTCTTACATATTCCCATATAATAAAACCCCATCACTAAGTGAATCACAATCCTGAACCCACTATAGAATCCTATATGATTGTCACCATCGAAACATTCTATGATATTCAAGATGCACCAGGGTAAAAAGATCTTGTACGGGGATCTGAATCAAGAAGGACATGGAAACTACAACCCATTTATATGTGATTCTTGCACCAAATATTTCCCTGAAACCAATGTCTACATGTTCTAAATTAATATATAGGTTATTAGATTCCTAGTGAATGGATACATCATCCTCCACACAAACACTGAGATCTCTAACCTGTAACCCTAAATTGAAACACTTCAACATTGTTTTCCTTTTTCCCAAACAAAACATCACATCCTTAAAATCACTAAACATTGTTCCTATGATGAAAACAGATCTAATATCAATCTATCATGACACGACCCTATGGAGACCACCTAGCCAGTGATAAGAAAATAATGACACCTTGATCCTTCATCCAACATTCTAGGGGTTGGGTACTAGTAATGAGTAGGATTATACCACCCATGGATGACCTTACTCTAATGTACTAGTATAGGCTCATGCATCTCCCTACACTAGTATAAAGTAGAATGTAAAAAAACATACTATAAATGGATGACTAAAATCTATCTCACGTCATAGTATAAAAATTATTTTTGAAAATATGGAAAGGGAAAAATAAAATCCCACTATAACTACAAAAAAACCAACCCACTAACAATATGTGTGTAGATACCCACAAGAAACGTTATGACCCATCTAAGGTCGAACTAGCATAACTTACTCATTGTCCACCATGGAATCCAAATAGAATTATTTTATCTGTATAATAAAATACATATTCATCTATATCACATGTAGTTGTGAGTATACAGATACCTATTAGGACACTCTAAAATCACTAAACACAAATCATTGAGAGAGTAGTCTACTCATCACCACGAAGGTATATCAATCAAGATATTATATTGTAACACCCTGAGATTTTATGAGATAGTTTTTTTTAAATTTATTTGATGTGTTATATAGTGTGAAACACCAAGATAAGATTTCACAATACATAAGACCGTATTGTCTTTCAGCATATGCAAAACAATTCTTGGCTTGTCTTACACACAATTTTAAATTCGTTTCATAGAATTTATTTTACACAACATTGAGTATAAATTTTTTTCAATGCATAAAAGAAATATGTTTGGATTATGTTATGTGAAAAACCAATGTATGTTTACACTAAATGAAACATTGACTTGGATTGCGTTACATGCAAGAGCAACCATCCTCGATAGCCTGCGATGTACGCAATACCGTGTTTCACTAAACAACAATATGTTTTTAAAATATTATTATTTAATGGGATATAAAATAGCCATTATGAATAGTAATAACAACATTTTTTATTCTGTATAACATTATCATTCATCTTACACATTTTCTAGAACATGATATGAAAACAAAATCGATTTACTTCAGATAAAAAAATATTTTTCTAAAAATGCAGTTTTACTGCCTTTTGATGGCGCACCGATTTAAAATCTAGTTTTTGAAACCTTTTATAAGTATAATTTAAAAAAAACTTCTTATTTGGAATAGGGACATCAAAATTTACGGTTCTTGAATTTTTGGTAATTTTCTAATAAAATTGTCATTTTAATAAATAGTGAATTATACAACATTTTAATTAGAAAATGTATTTTTATATAATTTATTTATATAGTCATATTATATTTTTAATTGGTTTTAAAGAGGTATTGGATTATTTTTTTATCACTTTATACAATATTTGTGATTTTACGTAATTTCAATTTTAAATTGGACATAAACACATGTGAATCTTTTGATAGTTATTACTTCTTAAAAAACCAGTTTTATGGTTTTTACAATGGAAATTAATTTTAAATTAATTACTGGAATTTTTGTGTTTTGAATTTAGAAAAATGGATTCCATATTTGGAATCAAAAGGTTCAAATTGTGTAAATAGATGCGTTTTATTTTTGGACATTATGAATAGTAACTTTAGTAATTATTTTATTTCCCATGGTTAAAGGGTAAATCTGGTAAATAAGGGTAGAAAATTATATTATAATAATATTAAACTACCCTAAAACATGTCTTAATCCTATTGGATAAGATATTTCTATCCATGGGTATCCTTGGGGCGATTTTGGGACCCCATGGATTCACTTGGATGTGAAAATGACATTTTATAAGAATTAATTTAAGGAAAATATAATTATAACCTAAACATATATTTTTTACTAAATCGATTCTAATATAGGGTTATATAACTTATATACATGTATATATATAGTCATTATAAATCCAAAATGGTTTCTTATATCATGGTATTTTATTTATAATTTTTGGAAATTAGATAAATATATTTATTTATGAAAAAATTATGATGTAGTATTGTAATAGGGAACCATAGGAGTACTGAAGCAGGGCACTATAGTAGTACTGCAACAGCAGAAGAACTATAGTAGCGGCGACACTGTAGTGGCGGAGGAACTGTAAAGACCCGTAAATTCCAAGGAAATTTTTTTCCCATAATTTTATTTGGAATTTTACAAGAACGCAGTTTCTGACGGCACCTGATTCCGAGGCCCAGTGTGCCCGGAATCATTTTCTGAATTTTGGCTCGATTAGGTTCAGTGAACGGACGAACGAGTTTTTCTAACTTTTGAACTAGTGCTCGGAATCGAATTCTGAGGCCACCGATGGAATCAAAACGCCAGTAATTGCTTATAAACGCCTATTTCGGAGATGCGTTTTCTTGGGTGTGGTTTTTATTTTTTTGGGATTAAAGTTAAGAAATAAAATAAATTGTACGAAAAACTTGATTTTATTTCACTTAAGCCACATGGAAGCCGCTTGAAGTCACTTAAAGTGTCTTAAGCTGAGTTTATTCGGATAGGGTGCTATCCAAAAATATCCTACCCTCTTGGAAGGATATCTGTGGGGTGGGGCTCGCACGAGCCCCACCGTTTCTTTTCCGCTAAGTAATGCACCCGCGAAAACCCGTCATTATGAATGTCAACTGTCGCATTTTCTTAATTTCTTAAAGCACCAATTAATTGGGCGGTTTTCTTCGTTGAATTAATTGGGCGGTTTATTTTGTTGAATTAATTCTATGAATTAATGGGTTGTTACTTATCTCTTTTTCGTTTCTTAACCGGTTTGAATCCGTTGTCGTAGTAATAAAATAAGACCAATGCCACATCTTGAGGTTTTCACGTTGGGGAGGCTTTTGACAGAATTCTTGTGCCTTCACCCTTCTTCACGAAGAACACGAAGAACGTGAAGAACGCGAAGAACGCCGGCCTCCGACGAAGAACGCCGAAACCGTGGAAATTGACGACGCGACGCTGTGTGCCGCGACGCCGACGTTTCTTCTTCCGCGACATTCTTCTGCGACGATCCTTCGTCCGCAACGAAATCTTCGATCTTCTGTTTAAGGTAAGAGATCTCGGGTTTCTTTTAAAAAAAACTCCTTTATGGTTTTTAACAACGCACATATTTAATTATTATTAATTAAATCTGTTGTTTCTTGGACCTCAGAATTCGTCGACGCAACGCCGGATACCGCGACGACACGACGATCCCCTCCTTCCGCGACGATCAAACCCGCGAAGAACCCGCGTGCGACGACTTGACGAGGTAGGGGTTGTTTTGAATATTTTATATTCCCGTGAAAGTTTCATTAAAATTAATGAACCGGATTCTTATGAACAATTTTAATTTATTAAAATTGTTGTTTCATGTGTTGAATAATTCTCCCGTTGTTATTAACTAACGCGGAGGGTGCGGGCCAAACGAACACGGCCCGACAACCCTCCACCGTTCTTCGTGGTTGTGCGGATTTGGCGGGCGACGAAAAAACGTGACGCAAGGAAAATTTGTTTATTCCGCAGTGAATAACGGAACCCGGGAGGGACAACGACACAGACGGGAAGGAAAACGGACCACCAGAGTGACTCCGGCGGCCCGCGGAAGCTGCCGGCGGCGCAGGTCGCCGGCGCGGTGACGCCCCGGCGCGCCGCCAGACAGGGCCGCCATGGCTGAAGCCGCGGCCAGCGGACCCGCGGCCGCGTGAGTCCGGCACGCCCGCATGGGACGCGGCAGAAGCGGCGTCCGCTCGATCCAACGCGGCCCCACGTGGGGCCGCGGCACCTCCAATCCGCTGGGGCAGCGCCCCGCGGCGTCCAGCTGCTTGGCCGCTTGGCCGAGCCAAGCCAGGCCGGTCCAACCGGCCGGGCCGTGCCCTAGCCGGACCGGACCGGGTCTAGCCAGGTCGGACCGGGTCGGTTCGACCCGGATCGGCCGACCCAGGGGTGGGGGGTCGGGCTGGGTCGGCCCGGGCCCGAACCCCCTGTCTTCGGACCATTTTCGGTCAAATGCCCGTAACATGAGCTACGAGCCTCTAAACGACTCGCTGTCAGCGGCAACGCGATCCTTGGATCCAGATGGTCATTTTGGTATATCGAACTCAAGGTTTCGGAATACTTTGGGTTCAGCCAGGTTGGTTCGTACACAAAACCAACCGGGCCTTCGAAGCGGAAACGCTCATATCTTGAGCTACAGACGTCCGATTGATGTACCGTCGACTTCGTTGAATTCCTCTAAGTGAGACGGATCTTTTGGCTCACTCCGCCCGAGGTTTGGACGCAGTTGGACTGCAGTCGGGTTGGTTTAACTTAAAAACCAACCGGGCCCCCGGGACGAAAGATCCAATAACTTCCAGACCGGGCGTCCAATTGACGTGTCGTCTGTTGCGTTGCGTTCCTGTTGACGATACGGAACTTTCGGCATCCCCCGCCCTAGTTTTGGATGCAGTTGGGTTATAGCCGGGTTGGATTGTGCCCGAAATCCAACCGGGCCCCTAGAACAGAGAAGGATGATATCTTTCAGACCAGACGTCTGTTTGACGAACCGTCAGCAGCGTTGGTGATCACGTTGAGAAATGGACCCTATGAGTATACCCTATAAGTGTTCGAGGTATAGTTGAGTTATGGCCGGATTGGTTCGCACATCAAACCAACCGGGCCCCGGGGATGGAAAGGCTAATGACTCACAGACCGGGCGTCCGTATGACGCGCCGACTGTTGCGTTGAGACCCCTATGACGAGGCAGTCCTTTGAGATAATTCTTCGTGGGACTTTGTGATACTTGTAGTATCGACCAGTGGCTCGTGGAGAGGACCCTCCAGGAGACGAGCGTGCGGAGTACGGAGACCGTGTAGACGACTGAGACCTAATGACTACTTGACCGACTTGACTTGGAGTGAGTCGACTAGCCCAGTGGACGGAGCGCCCGGTATTTGGCAGCAGACCCACGACGGACGGAGCGCCTGGTAGTTGGCAGGAGACCCGCGATACTCGACTGGAGGAGTACCTCTGTATGCTATTAGGGAGAGCGCCTGGTATTTGGTGACATACCCTCAGCGGACGGAGCGCCCGGTAGTTGGCCGCAGACCCGCGGTACTCGACAGGAGGAGTACCTCAGCAGTCTTAGGTTAGTGAGCAGTACCTCGGAGTCATGACAGGTCCACTGTACACTCCAGAGACGGAGCTCTTCAGCAGTTACGGTTTCGATAATGAAAATCATGGTTGAGCTGAATCTTTTGACCTTTGTGTATAACTAATGATTGAGATGGGTCGCTTGATAACTTAGGTATATGTATGGGCATATACCTGGGTAGTGGTTATCCGTTGATTTCACAATCCTTGTGTTTCCTCATGTTTGAGATGGGTTACTTGATAACTTAGGTATATGTATGGGCATATATCTAAGTAGAGGTTATCTGTTGAGATCTTCTTGTGGTTATCCTTGTTGGTTTAGAGAGACCTTGAGGGTCTCGGGGTCCCTACTGAGTATCGTTATACTCACCCCTGCATGGGCTATGCCCGCACCTCGTTGTGTTGGTTGCAGACAACGACAGTGCTGACGGAGTCCGAGTGTTCAAGAAGGTGGACTACAGGACGAGTCAGTGCCCGGAGGTCGACTACACGACAAGTTAGTATCCGGAGGTGGACTTCATGACGAGACAACACACGGAGGAGGTTGATGGACGAGAGCGTGGAGGTGGCTATCTGTACCTACCCTTCAGGTAGGATCTATGGTGGACGACCAGGAGTTGCGCCATCTATACCTACCCTTCAGGTAGGATCCGAGGAGGACGACCCAGGAGCCGCTTCCGTCCTCCCAGCTATTATCTTTTCTTTTGTACTTGTTCAGTTGTAGTTGTACTTTCTTTTGGGTTTGTATTCTGGCCCATTTACTTTTCAGCACTTCTCTTGTAATTAGTGTTTACTTTTTCCACTTGTTTACTCTGTGGTGCTTGTTTCCTTTTATAAAGGCAATGCCTTCCCAGTTATCGGGATTTACGCCTTCGGTGCTAGTCGCCAGTCCCCGGCCTATGGAAAGTAGGTTTGGGGTAGTCACGGCATGGGCCCCGATGACGGGTCATGACAATTGGTATCAGAGGAGTTCGGTTCTACCGTAGAACATATAACTCTGATGTTTCATTCTGTGAAGCAATAGTGTTAAGAGTACCGAGTGTGGTTTTCAGTTCAGGGAGTCCAGTGTTGGTGCGGGAGGCCGATGTATCCATACACCAGGACCCTGACAACTGATTTCCGACTTTGTGCACAAAAACACTGATTGTGTGTGTGTTTTCCAGAAGTTTTATTTAAATGTCAGCTCAAACCAGGTCATCCCACCAGGGATAATCTTTGACCGTGTCAAATTGTTTCTTTCAGGATGCCTCCCCGTGGACGACCAGCTAGAGCCCCGAGAGTGGTACGTACTGACAGCCCGCTGAGCGACGAGGCCTCAGTACAGGGCCCTATCCCAGTTGAGGCACCAGCGGAGGCACCAGCGGTACTACTACCCGTTGGGCCACCGATGCCACTAGCCCTAGCAGCAGGGGATGCACGTCGCTTGAGCGCACTGCATGAGTTCCAGCACCAGAGGACACCCAGGTTCCAGGGATGTACGGACCAGCATGCGGCTGAGGATTGGCTGGAGGCTGTGGTGAGAGTCTTCAGGCTAGTGGGGACGCCGACAGATTTCATGGTGATCCTTGCTACTAGCCTTCTTCAGGCAGCAGCAGGCAGATGGTGGAGCCTGATGCTTCAGATGCATGATGATGTGACACTTATATGGGCGGACTTCAAGAGCCTATTCTGGGCAGAGTTTGTACCAGCCACCCTTCGAGCGGTGCGTATACATGAGTTACTTCAGCTGCGGCAGGGCAGCATGTTAGTGGCGCAGTATTCAGCGAGATTCATAGACCTCTCCCACTACTCCACAGATATGGTACGGGACCCGTTCTTCAGGGCCCGAACCTTCGAGCAGGGGATCAGGCGAGAGATTAGAGCTTCTGTTGTTTCTCACAGCATCCCGACGCAGACATGGGTGTTGGAGAGAGCCCTCTTAGTGGAGAGTTTCCTTGCTGAGCAGTCTCCAGCAGCAGGACCCACCACTAGCCAGCTTGCGGTAGAGTCTTCTACAGTAGGCAGTAGATAGATGAAGCAGATGTCCAAGAGGACCAGACCTACCGATGGCCGACTGCACGACTCAGGTTCAGTTGTGTGGGGAAACCGGGGTGGAGTCAGAGCCAGACATACCGAGAGTGGACAATGTTACTCCTGCGGCGGAATTGGTCACATGGAACGTGACTGTCCGACCCTCCATGAAGATGACCAGTAGTTAAATGAAGAACCTCCGAGGCAGAGGCAGAGGTTCGATCAGGGCGGACCGCAAGGAGCAGGCGGCCATGGCAGAGGAGCTGGTCGTGCAGCTGGAGGTGGACGACGCTTTGGGATGTTGCCACCACCACCACCAGGAGTCCCACCCCGACCGCAGGGGACAGGAGGACATGGGAGAGCTCAACTTCAGGCAGTTGAGGGCTATGGTCATGGAGCTCCAGAAGCAGATGGACAGGAGCGGGACTAGCTTCCGACCTGGAGGCTATTAATCCTGTTGCTTCTAGTTTTGTTGATGTTTGTCTGTAGTTGCTTTGTGTCTTTGTACTATGAGCTGCAATAATGAAAAGACACTTATCTTTGTAAAGTTTGCTTTCCTATCCTTTTTGTTTGGTTGATACTGAGTGGTCCCGGTTAAGACTATTGACTTGACCCTCACTTTCGCGTTTTCTACTAAAGGAGACCTAGTGACGACACACTGATGCCGACAGTGTGACTCGGCCCTTGGAGGCAAGAGTGACAGTTGGATCTCTTGGTAGTTACGCCGAGGCCTTAAGATGTCATCCATGGCATGAATGCATCATTCATGTCAGGATTGACTGTATTAGGCAATGAATGTGGTTCATCCAGGGGATGAGACCAGATTTCTCTTATCGGAAAAGAAGAAATCATAGCAGCTCTTGTGAGACTAGAGAAGGTCTAGGTCATCCAAGAGCGGATGAGGACGGCACAAGGCCGAAAGAAGCCTTATGCTGACAGGACTTGGAGGCCTCTAGAGTTCAAGGATGACCATCACATCCTTATACGAGTCTCACCTCGACGAGGTTTACGGAGACGTGGCCAGGGACGGAAGTTATCTCCGAGGTTCAGCAAACCTTTCTAGGTCCTCAGCTGGGTAGGCAAGGTGGTTTACCTCTTGACCCATCCTCTTCAGTTGCACTAGGTGCACGTCGTTTTTTCCAGGCATCTCAACTGAGGAGATACATGCTCGACCCTTCGCATATCATCGACCATGAGGAGCTGGACAATGGCGATGGGGTTACTTCCACGGTGGTTCTAGTGGGGATCAAGGATCGACAGGAGTGGATCCTATGGGGGTGAGTGATTCCTCTGGTGCACTTTCTTTGGCAGCACGGGAACCTCCAGATGAGCACATGGGAGCGGAAGGCTCAGATGCGTGCTCAGTACCGCCCTTGTATCCCTAAGTTTGTTGTGAAGCTTTACGGGGACGTAAATCCCTATGGTGGGAGTAATGTAAAGACCCGTAAATTCCATGTAAATTTTTTTTCCTTAATTTTCTTTGAAATTTTACAAAAATGCAGTTTCTGACGGCACCTGATTTCGAGGCCCGGTGTGCCCGGAATCATTTTCCGAAGTTTGGCTCGGGTACGTTCAGTGAAAAGACGAGCGGGTTTTTCTAACTTTTGAACCAGTGCTCAGAATTGAATTCTGAGGCCACCGATGGAATCACAACACCAGTAATTTCTTAGAAACGCCTCTTCCGGAGATGCGTTTGCTCGGGTGTGTTTTTTATTTTTTTGGGCTTAAAGTTAAGAAATAAAATAAATTGTACAACAAACTTTATTTTATTTCACTTAAGCCACTTGGAAGCCACTTGAAGCCACTTAAAGTGGCTTAAGCTTAGTTGATCTGGATAGGGTGCTATCCAGAAATATCCTACCCTCTTGGTAGGATATTGGTAGGGTGGGGCCCGCACGAGCCCCGCCGTTTCTTTTCCGCTAAGTAATGCACCCGCGAAAACCCGTCATTATGAAAGTCAACTGACGCATTTTCTTAATTTCTTAATGCACCAATTAATTGGGCGGTTTTTTTCGTTGAATTAATTGGGTGATTTATTTCGTTGAATTAATTCTACGAATTAATGGGTCGTTACTTATCACTTTTTCATTTCTTAACCGGTTTAAATCTGTTGGCGTAGTAATAAAATAAGACCAACGCCACATCTTGAGGTTTTCACGTTGGGGAGGCTTTTGAAAGAATTCTTGTGCCTTCACCCTTCTTCTCGAAGAACGCGAAGAACACGAAGAACGCCGAAACCGCGAAAATTGACCACGCGACGTCGTGTGCCGCGACACCGACGTTTCCTCTTCCACGACGTTCTTCTACGACGATCCTTCGTCCGCAACGAAATCTTCGATCTTCTGTTTAAGGTAAGAGATCTCGGGTTTCTTTTAAAAAAACACCTTTATGATTTTTAACAACGCACAGATTTAATTATTATTAATTAAATATGTTGTTTCTTGGACCTCGGAATTCGTTGACGCAACGCCGGATACCGCGATGACGCGACGAACCCCTCCTTTCGCGACGATCAAACCCGCGAAGAACCCGCATGCGACGACTTGACGAGGTAGGGGTTATGGTGAATATTTTATATTCCCGTGAATGTTTCTTTAAAATTTAAGAACCGGATTCATATGAATAATTTTAATTTATTAAAATTGTTGTTTCATGTGTTGAATAATTCTCCCGTTGTTAATAACTAACACGGAGGGTGCGGGCCAAACGAACACGGCCCGACAACCCTCTGTCGTTATTCGTGGTTGTGAGGATTTGGCGGGCGATGACAAAACATGACGCAAGGGCAATTTGTTGATTCCGCAGTGAAGAACGGAACCCGAGAGGGACAACGACGCAGATGGGAAGGCAAACGGACCACTGGAGTGACTCCGGGGGCCCGCGGAAGCTGTCGGCGGCGCCCCGACGCGCCGCCGGACAGAGCCGCCGCGGCTTCAGCCGCGGCGGCGGCGGCCAGAGGACCCCCGACCACGCGGGTCCGGCTCGCCCGCATGGGACGCGGCAGAAGCCGCGTCCACTCTATCCAGCGCGGCCCCACGCGGGGCCGCAGCACCTCCAATACGCGGGGGCAGCGCCCCGCGGCGTCCAGCTGCTCGGCCGCTCGGCCGAGCCGAGCCAGGCCGGTCCGACCGGCCGGGCCGCGCCCTCGCCGGACCGAACCGGGTCGGGTCGACCCGGATCGGCGGACCCAGGGGGGTCGGGCTGGGTCGGCCCGGGCCCGGACGCCCCGTCTTCGGACCATTTTCGGTCAAATGCCTGCAACTTGAGCTACCGGGACTCCAAACAACTCGCCGTCAGTGGAAACGCGATCCTTGGATCGAGACGGTCGTTTCGGTATATCGCATTCAAGGTTTCGGAATACTTTGGGTTCGGCCGGGTTGGTTCGTACACGAAACCAACCGGGCCTTCGAAGCGGAAACACTCATATCTTGAGCTACGGACGTCCGATTGATGTGCCGTAAACTTTATTGAATTCCTCTAATTGAGACAGATCTTTTGGCTCACTCCACCCGAGGTTTGGATGCAGTTGGAGTGTGGTCGGGTTGGTTTTAACTTAATAAAAAACCGAGCCCCCGGGACAAAAAAGCCAATAACTTCCAGACCGGGCGCCCGATTGACGCGTCGTCTGTTGCGTTGTGTTCCTGTTGACGATACGGAACTTTTGGAATCCCCTGCCCGAGTTTTGGATGTAGTTAGGTTATAGCCGGGTTGAATTGTGCCCGAAATCCAACAGGGCCCCTAGAACGGAGAAGGATGATATATTTCAGACCAGACGTATGTTTGACGAACCGTCAGCGGCGTTGGTGATAACGTTGAGAAACGGACCCTATGAGTATACCCTATGAGTGTTCGGGGTATAGTTGAGTTACGGCCGGACTGGTTCGCACACGAATCCAACCGGGCCCCAGGGACGGAAAGGCTAATAACTCACAGACCGGGTGTCCGTTTGACGCGCCGACTGTTGCGTTGAAACCCCTATGACGAGGTGGTCCTTTGAGATACTTCTTCGTTGGAATTTGTGATACATGGAGTATCGACCAGTAGCTCGTGGAGCGGACCCTCCCGGAGACGAGCGTGCGGAGTACGGAGACCGTGTAGACGACTGAGACCTGATGACTTCTTGAACGACTCGACTTGGAGTGAGTCGACTAGCCCAGTGGATGGAGCGCCCGATATTTGGCGGCAGACCCACGACGGACGGAGAGCCTGGTAGTTGGCAGCAGACCCGCGGTACTCGACCGGATGAGTACCTCTGTAGGCTATTAGGGAGAGTGCCCGGTATTTGGTGACAGACCCTCAGCGGACGGAGCACCCGGTAGTTGGCCGCAGACCCGCGGTACTCGACAGGAGGAGTACCTCAGCAATCTTAGGTTTGTGATCAGTACCTCGGAGTCGTGACAGGTCCACTGTACACTCCAGAGACGGAGATCTTCAGCAGTTACGGTTTCGATAATGAAAATCCTGGTTGAGCTGAATCTTTTGACCTTTGTGTATACCTCATGATTGAGATGGGTCGCTTGATAACTTAGGTATATGTATGGGCATATACCTGGGTAGTGGTTATCCGTTGATTTCACAATCCTTGTGTTTCCCCATGTTTGAGATGGGTTACTTGATAACTTAGGTATATGTATGGGAATATATCTAAGTAGAGGTTATCTGTTGAGATCTTCTTGTAGTTATCCTTGTTGGTTTAGTGAGACCTTGAGGGTCTCAGGGTCCCTAATGAGTATTGTTATACTCACCCCGGCACGGGCTATGCCCGCACCTCGTTGTGTGGGTTACAGACGACGACAGTGCTGACGGAGGCCGAGTGTTCGAGAAGGTGGACTACACGACGAGTCAGTACCCAGAGGTGGACTACACGACAAGTCAGTATCTGGAGGTGGACTTCGCGATGAGACGACACACGGAGGAGGTTGACGGACGAGAGCATGGAGGAGGCTATCTGTACCTACCCTTCAGGTAGGATCCGTGGTGGACGACCAGGAGTTGCGCCATCTGTACCTACCCTTCAGGTAAGATCCAAGGAGGACGATCCAGGAGATGCTTCCATCCTCCCAGCTGTTATCTTTTCTGTTGTACCTGTTCAGTTGTAGTTGTACTTTCTTTTGGGTTTGTATTCTGGCCCATTTACTTTTCACCACTTCTCTTGTACTTAGTGTTTACTTTTTCCGCTTGTTTACTCTGTGGTGCTTGTTTCCTTTTATAAAGGCAATTCCTTCCCAGTTATCGGGATTTACGCGTTCGGTGCTAGTCGCCAGCCCCTGGCCTATGGAAGTCGGGCTTTGGGTAGTCAAGGCACGGGCCCCGAGGACGGGTCGTGACAGGAACTGTAGCGGGGACTGTAGCAGCACAGGTACTGTAGCAGTACTATTCACCTAGGGGTCCTTTTGGCCAAAAAAATGGGCTTTATAACCTTCTATTCAGGCTACTTGGCCTTTGGCCTTCAGGATATGTAATGGGTCTCCCTCCTCCCAGACATAAAGATGTCTTTGCTTTAAATAATAAATTAAGGCTTCAACCCCAACCTTGAAAAAGAATTAATGAATTTATAAATATTAAAATAAATTTAATTTGAAAATTTTTATACCATATAAGAAAAATTTGGATTACATTGAAATATTAGGGATGATTTAATGCATTTGGTTTGCATGAATCAGGTTTTTATGAATTTTTAAAAAAATCAAGTATGAATATTGTCCAAAAATGATACAATTCATATCTTTAAACCTAAAATAGTTTTTTAAATGATATTAAATTCCTAAAAAACATATATACATCAAAATGGTTAATATAAGTCCGAATATGTCATAAATACATTTTTTGGCCGTTTGACATGATATGGTAATTACATTAACCCATAATGTGTAAATAACATGATATCACGGTAAGATTAAAAAGGGTAAAACAAGGGTTATAACAAAAAAATAAGGATAAAGAAATATTCAAAAACTGTATAAAAATTATTTTATTATGTTTATTCGAACCAAAATTATCTTATCTTTTAATTAAATACGTTTTGGACTAATTTAAATTGAAATTGAATTTATAATAAATTAATATTTTAGGACTTTCTTAAAGTGCCCCTATCCTCTCTTATAAAAAGGAACCACCTCCCTCTCTTATTAACTACATTTTGAGCCTTCAAGCTCAGCCAAACCCTACCCATTTCTCTTATAAAAAATTCTAGTTTCATTCTAGTGGTTCTGGTCTTCTTAAAAGACCATCTCTAGTGCCATAAGATGAAATTTAAAGGTGGCACAATGAGGAAGAGGTAATCTCTTCTACCGGTTAATTCAAATTTATTTCTTCTTATACACCCTATTATTTAGTTGTTTCAATATAAATAAATGACATAAATATCACTCATATAATGATATGTTGTTATAAATATGAAACAAACCAATCTCACTGTCTATCCATCATACGAAAAATGAAATCACTGTGCCTGCGTATGTACGGCTTACCGTCTACATGACGTAGTGTAATATTTTTTTCACCACCACCTTAATTGGATGAGTATAATGGTGGAAATAATAACTATATAATATAATTATAACATGATAATAATTTTTATATATTATACGCCATCCAATTCAATGCTATTCAATAATTATGGCAATACCATCACCACTCATGTGTATCTACGGCTTACCCTCTCCACGACGTGATGCGATTCATTATCCACGTTAACCATTCAATAATGATTAAAATGTATATATAATAAATAATCATGAAATATATGAAATAATAATTCTACTGTATTTATGTATATATATGTCATTTACTTACTTTCATTCAATTTAATAAGGAAATGAAAACAGCGTTCATGTGTACGTATGACCTACCATCTCCATGAATGGTGTATTCCATTTCTTTTATCTATCTCTTATATATCTTAATATACTGAATATATATAATATATAAATAATGTTCTAATTTCTGGACGTATTTAAATAATTATATAAGTAATAATATCATGAATAACAATTCAAAACATGTACGGTAAATAAAACGATTATTACCCAAAATGTTGCTTTAACATGGAATTGACAAATGAATGGGTAATATAAAGTCATAATTAAATAATATAGGATATCATAAATATTAATATGGTTATGTTAGAAGTTAATAATATGTTTAAACCCACTATACATGAGTTTCAGACCCATACAGATTAAATCAGACCTACGGTAAGGGATAAATTTTCAATCTCATTTTTATCTGAGATTGTTGATACATAAATATTTATTGGGAATATATTTATCATCAATGCCCATGTTTTTTAATAATGTTATTATAAAATGTTTATTATTCTTCTATGTATGTTTATCTTTATTTTTACCCATTTTTTACTTTAGCTACATGGTATGGAAGGAATCTATCTTTTGTTTACCATATGAGGTACTTTTTGAATTTACCAAAAAAAGTACAAGGAGATTTACTTTTTGACTAATATGGCCTGAACTGATTTTTATGCTTTCATAACAGATTATTTACATGAAAATTCCTTTACAATATTTCAATTTTATTTTCAATTAAATTCTTTTCTTTTAAAATTTCATGACATTTTGAGAAAAGAAAATGTTTATGAAGAAGAAAAGATATTTTCCTCATGAATTAAGTTCAACTATTTTATCAAAATTATTTTCCATCTAAGATGAAATAGGGTTATGTATCTATCCATATTATTAATTTTATTTGATTTTTTTTATGATGGAATTATTTTTATGATTTACATTTATCTTATAAGGATTATTTTATGATGGAATGATGTTTAAGAATCCCATTTTATTTCATGGGTTATGTTATGGTGAATGATTTATGTTTTGTGGAACTTGACAGAATGATTTCATTATGAGATGGGTGGGACCTATATCTCCCTCCAATGCATTGGGTAAATATTTATATCTCTTGAGATAGACGTGACTGGAATAGAAAGTAAATCGGGTTCAGTAATACATTGGTGGAATGACATGTAAACCTGGTTCCGTAATGGACTTTGTTCACTATGATTTTCTAGAAGCAATGCCTTGGCTACTATGGAAATCATATTATGTGTTTATTAGTTTTCCAAAATTACATGTTTTATTCTAATGTTATTATATCATTGTTACTATACCTTTATGATCTATGCTTTATATACTGCAAGGATTTATTTCATAACTCGGGATTTTGATATTTAAACTTTATGTTCATGTTTTTATGTTCAAAAGTTTATGGTTTGTTTTATGATATCAATGTTTACCCTTACTGAGAATTTGAGATCACCATTTTTATGTTTTATTTTCCCCAAGATATAAAGAATGGATTTAGGTTGGAAAAGAAAAGGGGAATATTATTATGTGGGATTTTGAAGATCCTTCACCAAGATAGAATATTATGTTCCAAGTTTCCAAATACACTAAACTAATACGGTCTTTGGGAGTCTATTTGTGTCATGTTTTAAATATTCCTCAAAAGTAATGTAATATACACATACGTCAAAATTGGGTCTTTATATATATGTAACGATATATATCAATAATAAACCAGATATTATCATGATATACACCACATCTAAATTGGTCTCGACCATACTTCGATCCATATAATTCTGTTTGAGGCTTTAAGGTACTGCTCGTCTGACAGAACTCACACCACGAGCCCTGTTATCACTGGTGGTACTCATTTGAGAGGTCATGGTCTTTAGGACTTGCCATGAGTAAGTACCCACTATAACTATGAATATCTGGATACACAAATAGGTGTTCTCACCCAGGGACAAAAGGGTATACTAAACCGTACATGGAATAATCTAGTATGTAGGGGAACATATGTCTGTATATGTAATTCAAGATGATTCCTCAAAACCCACCATGGGAGAATGAATAAAGAATAGGGGATCACACCATTGGCCACTCATATGGAATCGTGAAACTCTATCCAAGGAAATTACTATAATGGGGATCACATGTCATTCTCAGGATGTGATGTCACACTTTACCATCTTGGGGATGGACCAAGGGACCACACCCTAGAGAAACTAGTCCATACAAAATAAGGTTTGAGGGAATTCACCCACGATAAAACCATAAATGAAATGAAAAGAACAAGAGATCCAACCTTCCCAATAAGGAGTACAAGGTGTGTCCCATAGGGATACAAAACATATTCCACTATGCCAAGCACCACATGTGTCTCTCGCTCACATGGAATTCATTTCTCAAAATACACAGTATGTCCCTAAAGGTACATGGAATATAGATCTCTATCTAGAACTCAGTGTGGTGTCTTGTTTAGCTCGTGTACAATAGACCACGATCTTATACCCAGGTCATTACCATGTACATTGTCCTTGATTGAGTAATTTCTTATGTTCATGAGGTGTAATTCACATCAAAAAACATGTGATGGCTAGTATGACACTAGGTGTGTGTCGTCTACCCATGCTCATGTACTTTCAAATGTAAATAGTGTGTTCCTTACCATACAAATTGTGTGGGTCCACATGACCTCCTGGGAATGTACTCCATATACAAGGATATCCTTTATCCAAGGGTTACATGTAATGTGACTCTATACACATGGAGTGTATGACTACATGACTTACTAGGAAAATAACCCATGTAAACATTGTGCTGGTCAGCTTGGTAACACACAAAGTCTATAAAGAACACATGGTGTGTGATAATAAAATCATCATGAAACACTATCTACTGAACATATGGGACTACATGGTGTTTCTTCTTCAGACAACACACTATGTAGTTAGAATTTTTCTATATTTGGTAGTTATTTATATGGTTTTTCTCACACTTCCACCGCTACTGTATTTTCTGTGATTCTCACCCTGAGTCATAAATCTAGCTTGATCACGAAATCTATATCATTACTGAACCGATTTCTCCCATCCAGTTTTCTTAGGAATCGATTATCAATACACTATAATATATGTCTCATTCCAAGCCACAAATTAAGTCTTCCAATCTAATCCCAATATATCTGTAATCATCTGAAGACTTCAACAAACCTCAAATGTGTGCTCAATCTCAATATCAGACCCTCAAAAATTATCTTTCATGCTAAATATAAAATTTTTTATAAGTGGTTTCTTGGTATTTATTGAACCATCATACAAATGGTACATTGATGATGAATAAATTATTAATGGCGGGGGAATATAAAAAACAAAACATGAGGAATAAACCTTTATCATTTTTTGTGTTAGCTCAACTCGTTTCCTTTAGAACAAAGACTAAAGAAGAATTTAAACAAGGTATCATCAAAAATCATCAATTCATAATTATAGGAAGATAAATAAATACCTAAAAATAAACCATCAATCATTGAATCAATCTTGTTAAAAGGATTGACTCATATTCAAAATGGGATAACCAAGTGGGGATAAAATCCACAAAAAATATTCCTACTGAAAGTTTGTATTGATCAATGAAAGATAATAGTTGATATTATCATTAGAGAGATCAAAAAACATTTTTTACATAGATGATTCTTGGAAAATTGGTCTCTTTTACTTGATCCCAATGTTTTCCAACAGCTCCCCTCCATGATATCCTCTCTCATCCCTATGATTATGCAACTAACTCTAGGTCTTTTCCACAAATGAAATCTTATATAAGATATTATTGTTCGTATTAAAGAGTAAAAAATAAATAAATTTAATAATTTATTTAATTATTATTCCACCCATGATGGAACTCAAGCCCAAAACCCGACTCACACAAATAGTATTTCATGCCCATAGAAAACCCCATATTATGGATTTAATGGATGCATCAAAATTATCATACAAGACTCCAGTAGGAATTTATATCATTATTTATGAAAAATGATCACTCGTGATATAATATATTTACTCTTTTTTTAGTATCATTATATCAAGGCTCTTTAGGCCTCATAATTCTATGATGATTCAGTGCCAATATTCAAAAATATTGCTTAAAATATGCCAAATAATTACATAGTAAAAATTTATTTGTCACAGTTTAATAATCTTTCCATATAGTGTGAAAGTATTTACACACTTCACCTTCATGTAAATTGTTTTGTAAAATGATCCTCATAATGATTTGAATCCTTTGTGTTGGAATCAAGTTAGCTTATATATTTATTTGATAAATCACTGCTCTCTATACTGGAAACAATTAAATTTATTGAAGTTGTGTAGATATATATTCCCAATGATCAAAAATAGTATTTCATCTCATTATTATATATTTATAAATTTTTACTGTCAAAGATTGGAATCCCATTATGATTTATGACCACTACCATCACTTAAGAGAGAGAATACTCTACTAGGAACCTTTAACTCTAATACCATGTATCAGTCCCATTCAAGCTAAATACCATATGTGATGGGTAAATCGTGGTATTTATATATTTTAAAAATGACACCAAACCAATGTTCTTAATTAATAATTATTAGAAAAACTATACTTCCTAAGCATTGATATAATGTGATAAAGTAATGAGAATAGGGACACAAGAAAATTACTTGTTTTTTCCACATCGGGATAATCCAAGGAGTATGAAACAATGATGTGTTGTGCACATAAAACACTTAACATGCTAGTTATTTGTTAAAATTCAGGGTGACATTGCTATCCCTCTTGGTTTATAACCATTATATAAATATCTAACTAATTTTTCTGATACACTCAACCATCTGATATCCTCCACAAGTTTTATTTCCATGATCCACATGAACAAGAGCATGTTTACCAAATTTATTCCTCAATTATTTTTCTCCAGTGAGAATACCCCTAGAAATTATTACATTTTTCCTTTATAATGATTATAGAACTCATATACTCTTTATATACTCTATATAGGTTCTCTTAAATATATCAAATCTATCTTTTAGGAGTCATACTATTATTTATTATAGAGAAGGATATATCTTTTCATATATCTATATAATGACCTTGTTACCCCCAAGGTAGACCACAAATACCCATTCATTTAATGAGGGTAAATTAATCGAAAATACGTCCTTGAAATTCAACTCAAGATCAACCAATTAATACCCCATTCATCATCATAAAAGATAATATTTTCAAACATATTAATCTATTGACTCGAACTCCACTATGGTGTGGCCATCTCCACCATGAATAAGTGTAGCCAATATATATGGGTGCCAACATTAAATTTAGTTTATATCATCTACTATTTCCCAAAAAATTCCATGCTATCTCCTTTGAAATTCCACTCATCATGAAATAAAACTTCTTCAGGTAAAATACCCTTCAAAATTTCCAACAACATACTCAATGTTTCATTTTCATCTTTTGCTTCATATGCTCAACACCAAACATAACTCATACTATGGAATATGGGTTCTCCAATATCAATCTTCCGATAGCCTTATATGAGTCCCCTAAAATTCCCAAAATGATTATATTGGTCCTCTATATTTCAAAAAGGAATTCATAAAATCAATTGTTCAATCTTTCATGGAACGGTCACCAGTAGCTGTTTACTTCATCATTTATCATACTTCACTGAAATGTGTTTGACTTAACCACAACATCCATAATTCATGAACCACCACTCCAAATTTTTTTATTAGGAATGAACAATGTGAAACACCATTCACCATGGTGTAGTGTATAACTTCTCTACATTTTTTGTAGGTCCTTTGTGACCTTAAGATAGTATACGCCAATATACGGAGCCAACCAACTAGTCATTTTTCAACTTCCACATTCCCAATTCCATGGAGTGGTATTTTCTCTATGATTAGAAGTTAACTTATAAAACTTTTTTCAACTCATATATCCTTTTTTATGACTAAGTAGATCCTTTAGAATCTTGTTTGGAAGTATTCAAAAAATTTTGTTAAAAACCTCCAAAAAACACACTAAGTGTATTTTATCTCACAATATTTTATATAATAAATTATAATGAAACCTAGATATAGTTGATCAAACATTCCAAAGAAATTTCTTTAGAAATTTTGGTTGGGTTTGAGGATATTAATGAAGATACATAATTGATCGATCCATTGAGGTAATTGATAATGGAAGTGAAATATTGATCCATTTATTGATATTTATTTTGATAATTTATATACATAGAGTTTAAGAAAAATCTTTTTTTTATATTTATTGTACTATTTTCATTACTAGATAGGAACATGGATTATAGAAACAAAACTGTTGGACTAAAAGGATTAGTCATTGAATAAAAAAAATGTACGGACCATGTAAAAATATCTTATGTTATGTGTGTTTTATCTCACACTCTATATCATTTCATCGACGGTTGGGTTTTTCCATGGATCACATGATTTATCTGACATTGAAATAATTGTATTTAGTATGTAATGCTTCTGTTGAAACCTTAATCACCCACTATATTAATAGTTATATATTATCTCATTTGGTCATATAAATTTGGTATCAAATCATGTGTGATTTAGTATTATATATCTGTCACTTTGAAATTTAAAAAAAATTGAATATTTTTTAAATTTTTTCATTTTATGAATGTTTTAAACATGAAATTTAATATTTATTATTAAAATATATTTTTTATAATTAAATTAACCATGGGATTCAAATTTATTGCACGGTTTATTTATATAGATCAAAAACAATCCAAGGGTCATTATTATAAATTTTTACATCAAATCAATATTGTTTTCATAATTTTTTTATATTTGTTTCAAAATTGAAATGTATTAACTATTTATTTATTTTTAAATAATATAATATCTAATAATATTAGATTTATATATGGTTCATTATTACAAGTCATAATTGACTCATTAATAATTTTCCAAAATTTAATAGACAAATCATGTTCATTTACTTATTTTGATTCTTTTATACATTTTTTATACATAAAAATAATTTTTCATTTTTTAAGAAATATTTTGATTTTTTAAAATTACTATGTTTCAATATACATTTATGATTTATACCTACTGGATACAAATCATCCATGGGTTATTTTCTATAAATTTTATGATAAACCATCTATCTTTTTTGATTTTTATTATTTTTTCTCACATAAAACATAAAAATAGATTTTAATTCTTAATAGGATTTTTTTATAATTTTGAAAAATTTATGTGTTGGATTTATATGTGTTATCTAATATAAATTCAAAAGTGGACCATTATTTATTGTCCTAAATTTTTACAACAAACTCATTTTGGCATTTTTATATTTAAAAAAAAATTAACAATAAGATTTTTAAAATAAAAATAACATAAAAAATGAATGGCGTAAGGAATAAGATCTGAAACCATGAAATAAATACACTATCAATAAATATCCAAATACCCATATATCTGTAAACACTAAAACTATCAAACCAAAGGACAAACCAAGCCATCTACCATGATAAAAGTGACCTCTACTAAGTCTAAAATATCTAATCTAGAATAGATGAGTATGGGGGACCAAGAAATAGGCTAATCTAAAATATCTAGTCTGACAAGAACATTGTTTAAAAAATGAAATACTAGCCCAAATACATTTTAAATCAAACACTCAATACCTGGGGAGGTCTTGAAATATGAAAACCCAATATAATTGTAATATGATTGATGAATAAGTTGCATCACTCTTATCCAAAATTTTGATTTATGTATTGTATAGTAGAGTCACTCATCGCACCATGAACCAGTCATTTTAAGCCCTAGAATTTCATCAATCCATCCTCCATTCACTAATAAAAATATGGTCCAATATCAATCAGATAATTTAACAGAAAAATCCCCCAAAGAGACCTATACACCACCAATAACAAGAAAAAAATTGAATAAAATGGAAAAATTAGAAAAGAAACAACATAATTTTCATAGAACTATTGATTATATTCCTCATCCCACACAACTAGAAATCCCTTAGGACACACCCCTAGACTTCTCTACTTGATTGTGATGTGAATGGGAAACCAAATACATAATACACATTCTCTAAATGATCAGATATATCTAAGAAGGAAAGTGAAAAATATGATCCAATGCTAACAAAATAATGAAAAAAAATAAAATCCTAGATCTAAAATAATACCTTACATTATAAGAACGAAAAAAAATGAAGAAATAAAAAAAATAACCAAAACATTCAAGGAATACATCATAGTAATATTCATTCAGTTAAATCCACATGAGATCAATCTTCCTTAACAAAGAATAATAAAATCAATAAGTTAGAAATAAAAGGGGTTTTACTAGAAATCCATCTCTAAATCATGATATCTATTTATCTTGGTAAAGGTGATAGAACCATCCAAAGGATAAACCAAATAAACCAATGACCTCACTGAACAATTTTCACTATCTAGAATCCCAAGGCCCCTTAATACCCTATCATCTCTAATCCAATTTTTATATAGTATCATCTTGGAAGAAAATTTAAGACAAAAGTGTGAAAACACCTCCCTGATAAGCTACAATTAGGCCTCAACCAAAAATGGAGACAAAAGACCCCAAACTATCTATAACAAAACAGCACCAACAAATTAATGAGTCACTCCCCATTCACCATAATGAACCAAACCATAGACACTAAACCACAACTAATGTGTCAAATTGAGGGGTGTGAGTATGCGTCCATTGAAAATTTCAACTCCACCAATGATAAGAAGTGGCCATCAACAAGGACATAAATCGTGAATGACTTGATCAATACACATCAAGAACCAAAAACATTGAGAAACATAAAAATAAAAAATTAAGGAAACACACAAAGCTTCATTTTATTTTCAATTTTCATAACAATCTACCCTACTTTTTTGATTTTTTTATCATTTTATGATTGTTACATATTTAGAAGGAATATTTTATTAAAAAAAGGTATATTCGATCATTTTCAATGTATTAGTTGATATAATCATATACGGTTTACTTATATATATCAAAAATGAATCATGGGATAGGTTTTCAAATATTTTACAATAAGTAGATATTATTTTCTCATTTTTAATCGTTTTGTGATATTTTTAAAAACATTACTACAAATAATATATGTATAAATATTTTTTATAAAATATAAGATAGTGAAAATTTTCCATATGTAAATCTAAAATAAATCTAATTTTATACATTTGATGATTAATTGTTTTTGGATGTAATATATTATATACGATTAATATTTATAGTAATCATTGTGTATTTATAAAAAAATCATAATATAGAAATGATAATATATATCTATTACAAAAGTCACTATAATATATGAATATATATAGGAATGTTTTATAAATAACCATAATTTATTGAATAAATAGAATCATAAATGATAAATTTATTATTTAAGCATAATATAGTCCTTTTTTACAGATAATGATTGTAATTAATGCTTACTGAAAATAATATAAATAAAGTCAAAAAACAATTAAAAAACATACAATAGATAAATAATTCATAATAACCAAAAAAATCAAATGATAAATTTTTTTTACAAAAATTATAATAATAAAGTTTATATTTTAAAACAAATTTCATTAAAAATATTAAAAATAGAATGAAATAAACCCCAAAAAATAATAAAAAATAGAAATATGATGTTTTTGTTTATTACTTTTATGAAATGAAGATGAAAACATCATGGTTAATGTATATCCCAATGAATATTTCACATTATTTTTATAGAAAAAAAGGTAAAAATATTTCTAAATGATGTTTTTAAAGAAAATTTTAAAAGAAATTGATAACAATTAAAGTATTTGGAAAAAAAACATTCATTTATAAATGAAAAAAGTCAAGATTTATAAGGCTTCTCATAATAAGTTATATAAATAATTCAATGAATAATATGAAAATACGTATTTATAACCAATTATCAAATATATTATGTGGATGGGAAAAAAATTATTACAAACCTATAAGTATTCATTATAGTATTTGGTGTATGAAAAAAGAAATATTATTTTCTAAAATAAAATAAAACAAGAGTTAGAAAAATATTTTATGAATAAAAAAACTAAAAATGAATATAAAACCACTTTCCTTACTATTAAGTATCATATTCAATTTTAAAATTGTATTATCTAGTATAAATATAGATCCAATTGAAAACACTTACAGAAAATTTATTATAACATTTGTCACTTATGATATGATATTTGAAAATTAATATAGTGATTGTTTTGTACCTAAAAAACATGAAAGATAAAAAAATATGGAATATAACAATAAATATTGAACATATAAGAAGTTTTGTGATATTTAGTTGGTGTTATAGAAAAACATGTTAGGTGATCTAACATAAAACATGTTTATGCATTGTTTTAGAGTATAAATATTTTAAATTGAATTAAAAAATGAATTCATAAAAATGATAAATAGAATCTAAAACACCATAATAACATAGAATAGAATACAAAAATAAATATAATGAGTAATAAAACCAAAAACATTTTTGTACATTATGAACCTAAACAAAAAAATTGGTAAATATAAAATAGAAACAAAACACACAAAGTATAAGTGTTTTTAGAATTGAAGTAGTATTTTTAATACACCTTAAAATCACTAGAATCTATAACTAGTAACAAAAAATTTTAAAAAATCATTTTCAAATTACTATATACATTCTAATACAAAATAACTTATCATAAGTCATCTATACAAGACATTTTCTAAACGTATTACCCAATAGATTACTATTTCTAATTAATTAAAAAATTTAAGTGATTATAAATATAAAAGTGCATTTCCATAATAATTTATCATATTAATAATAATTTAAATAAGAATATTTAATTAAGTATTGAGAATAATTTCCATTATAATAAACTTTATTTATTTTGGAGACATAGAATTTAAGGACATATCAATATAAATCATCCAATACTTAATTAATTTCAACACCTCCATAATCATAATATTATGAGTCCCTATAGTATTGTGATTAATATCAATTAATAAAACTAGAACTAGTTATTTTTATTTATTAATCAGATCTTCCATAGTCTTAATTACCCAATCACACACACACCTTTATTGGGATTGTAGTTTCCTCATGAGTGTTCATACCCGTCATTTATCAAACTGTAAAATATACATAATCCATTCTTTTTTATATTTTATCTATAATTTCAATTGTATAATTTTTAAAATTTATGAACTATGGGACACACAAGTTCATATATATATAATACAATTCCAAAAAATGAAAAAATTTGAATGATATTAATATATAAAACTAGAAAAATATATGGATATATAAAATTAAATATTGTTATTTATTAACTATATCTAACAAAAGTTAAAAATAGTTTGGTTCCCCATCACCCATGTACAAGAAGGATATAAATAAAATTATCATCAATTTTAAAGAGATAAACACATAATGATCCCTATGATATTATAAGTAAATAGTTAAATTAACTTTTATAAAATTATTTTTGATGAAATATAACATACCATTTACATAAAGAAATATAAATAAAATGGTCATATTTATCTCTTATATTGAGTGAATTATGAAATACTTTATCTTTCTAGTCTACAAGTTTGATAATGATACTATGGTGGGAACCAATGCTAGATGGAGAAATGAATTAAAACCTATATTTGTGGTTTTATGGGTCAATTAATTTTTCTTATAGGTACCAATAATTTTTTTAAAAATAAATCATAAATAAATTATTAAAATTAATAATAAAATGTGATAAAAAATACCTCATATATAAATTAAATGTGTCTATTCCACTCATTTCTTATTAAAGAACATTATTTACCATTTTTTCAATTATCATTACCACTATATGATTTCTTTTCATGTATAGGTAAAATTTCATTGATACCACAATCGAATTACCCCTGTAAACTTTATATATTGATAAAATGTAATTAAATATTTTATTAATATTCATGGAACATGACATTCCTTGGTATTCAACATTCTTGCTATAGATTTTTAAGTTTTTATTTATTTCCATATTGTTTAGTAATTATTTTTCCTTATTAGTGTGTATCATATTTTACTAAAATTCATGATTTATTATAGAAAATAATAATTATGATAGAGTTATATCGACATGGTATTTTCATTGGAAATGTTAAAATATGACGTTCCAAAAAGATTCAAAAATAATATCAAATTTTTATGACATCATTGTTATAGATATAATATCAAAACAATTACCCTAATAAACATCAAAACTGCATCTTATATAACCTCTATGAAATGACACATTATGTTTAATGTCACGTGAATAGATATCCATAAATTTTTATATTTGAGATTTTAAATATTTTTAGGTTTTATCCATTTTATATGTTATAGATAAAATGATAATTTTTACGTGGTAAAAAAATATTGGAATAAAATTTTGACTATGTAAATGATTTTGAAACAAGTAATTTACTCTTAGGTGTGATTTTGTTAATAATATATGATAATTATACTTTTTAATATTATCAAAATTTATATAATTTATTTATTTATTTAATTATTTTAATATTAATTTTATAAATAAAAAATGACATCTATTATGGTGATGAATTTCATGGGAATTTACTAAAACGGTTTGTCTAATATAATTGTTGGTATAGTCGTAAGTGTTAATAAAGTGGTTCAATATAGTTGTTCAGTGGATTTAATGAGGAATATTTATTAGATACACTTTATGTTATGAATGAGAGATTATATTTGGAATATAAAAGTTGAATGTATATACTTTTAATTATAAAAGTTGGTTTTTGGTACCCAAGGTTATCATAAGTCAAATCATTTTCCTCTCACATTCTTTTAGGGATCTACCTTGGTCTTTACATTGTTTGGTTAATGAGTTTAGCCTAGATCATTGAATAAATAATGTTTGTGAATGAAAAGTGTTACATCAAGGCTTCAAATTATAAAACTTTTACCTTCATCTCTTTAATTTTATATGATTATAATGGGTATATAATTCCAAATAATTTTGAAGTTTTTCAAACCTGAGAAATTAAAGAATTTATTTCATTTAGTAATATTGTATAAAAATGTGTTCATTAATTTTTTGTTATTAAATTGATTTATAGTATAAGTATGATTGTATAAAAGGATTAATTATGGTGTATTGAAATTATGGAAGATAATTTCCATTATAATTGTCATAATTAAAGTGATAATAAAATGAAATTTAAGATTGAATGTATATAATTAAAAATAGCGTTATAATTAAATACATGTGTGTGTATATTATATAATTTTTATTTATTTACATATGAATATCAAAGAATAAAACCATGTTATACTTTATTTTTTAGGAAAGTTTTATGAATTATGATGATATGATGAAAAATATAAGAATCGAGATGATTGTTTTGAATATGTAGTGGTTTCTTATATATAAGGATTTTAAAGTGTTTTTATGAATATGGGATCTATGTGAGGATGGTGTGGGTGGGAAGGTAGTGAGATTATTATATTTGGGTTGATATTTCAGATCTATTAGGGATCATTAATATTATAATGATGACAAAATGGGTGGTAGGGATTTGAATCCACTTAATGTTATTATAAGTGTTGGATAATATAGAACTTGTATAGCGATGGTCTTTTTACACAAGAGTATAGATGATATAAAGATGATATCTTATTGAATGTGATATGGTTATATAGGGTTATGAGTATATTATTTTATTATTATATATGAATTGACTAATGAAATAATTCATTATTCTCTATATGGATCGGACTTGACATCTAGATAGTGATAGTTTGTTGGTTAATTGATGTATTTACCTATCCACTCACCCTTATAATATTGGTTAAATGAGGATTTGATTATAATAATGTATTAATGGGGATTTATTTATATATGATGATGGTTGAGAAATATAGTATTCAATTGGTTGGGGTCTTAGGTGACATAAAAGTGGGTATATCATCTATAGGTCCTAATTAAAATATTTTAGGTTGATATGTATATGTATATTTATCATATGATTTAGGGACAGTTCTTCTTTTGAGATATGGCATAGATATCTTGGTGTGGATTCAAACTGGGTGGGTTTGTAAAAACATCATATCTACTTCCTTCAAATACTCATTAATTTTCATTATTTACATAGACACATAAGGGTTCAGGGGAGGAACCTACTAAATATTTTTTATTTTCACCGCCACTATATGTGTATTATTATGTATTTAAAAGATTAATTCAAAGGAGGTTTTAGGATTAATTAACTTCTATATAGGGGTATCTCTTCCCATTTTATCCCTTTATGATATTTCATGAATTTATTTCAATTTTTTACTATTGGTAACCAATTATTTATTGATTTTTTAAACCATTGGGTATTTAATATTTTTATAGATTAATTTAAAATGATAAATATTTCTATATAAGTGATTATATCCTAGAATCTAGTCATCATTCATGAACATATTGAAGTTAGTTGTAGAGTATCCATATCTGTCTCATAAATATGTGAGGTGGCTTTAACCAAGATAAAGTAATGAAAATATGGTATGAAATAAAATATTATAATGAATATTGGAGTTGGTACTAATAATGATTGAATTTTTTGTGTTTGAAAATATTATTATTATAACTCAATATTTGAAGTACGAATGGTAAACTGACTATTGATTTAGAGGCCCCCTATGATTCTAAGAAAGAAATTTAATCATATATGAATCATTACTGAGGAAAAATATATTCAAAAAAGGGTATCCATGTATTTATAAGTTCATACACCATGTATTAATTAATTCGGTATGATTATGTGTTCTATATATAAAATAATGGGTTGTATGGGTGAACAATGAAATAATATTTTAAAACATAGTCATTTATCCATGAGTTGATATTTCATTAATTAATTATAACTATTTTATTTAAATATTTTCAATGGATTAATCTTGAAAAGGGTTTATAATAAGGAACTATGGTGATTGATCATCATATTAATGTAGAGAGTCCAAAATTTTATGGCCCATAAAATAGTTTTTTTTTATTTTCATCAATATGTACTACCAATGTTAAAATTAATGTTTCAAATGGTATGGGAAAGAATTTATTTTATAAATTTAGCATTTATATAAATATTTAATGAATTCCTCTTAATTTTCAAGTATATATAATGCTAATATTGTTCTATGGAGTAGTTTATAATTATAAAAAACATATTCCTTTAGGATAAAGGTTATTCTATATATCAATGGATTGAGTTTTTTATCTTTTTCATAGAGATATTATTCTAGGAAAATATCTGTATTCATGTTCATAAAGGTTACTAAAATCATGAAAAATATAATTTTATGTTCATGAATATATAGTTTAGTTATTCATGTCAATAAATGGTTGTCAATAATTTCTCACAAGGAAGGATATAATGTTGAGAGTATCGTAGAAAACTAAAAGAATAGATATTCATGGGTATATTTTTATTCTATCAAAAATATCATATACAGAAATGGAGGAGAATTATATAATTATTTAGAGGCTTATTTCTATATTGTGATTTAGTATAGCTAAAAATAATTTTTCTCACATTCCGAAATATTCAAATTAAAGTTACAAATAGAAATGGTGAAATCCAATACATTAAGTGATTTTTACATTGTATAAACACAATATTATGAAATCAGTAGAAGTGGAAATCATATAATGTTGGTTTATATATTTTTTAGATTAATTGTATATAATAAATGTTTGTTAACTATAGTATGAATAAATTAGAAGAATTGGTTTGAATAAAAAAATTTATACATAATTTTGAACATCTAATGTTTTTCATCAAGTAATAGGATAGAAAATATTATTTTTAATCAAAAAATAAAATGTTATTCATTTATATGTTTCTTCTTTATTTTCAATTTGATATTATATTTTTGATATTTTATAGTTATTTTTATTGTGATACATGAGTTATTGTATTACCTTTATAAAAATGTATAGAGTATGTAATGCCAACATCTTCATAATTAAACTAGTTATGTTATTTTTTGGGTGAAATAGGTAAAAGGGTGTATCTTCAAAAAAAATTGGGCATTGTATGGTATTCTTTATGGTCTCCATCACCATTCATAGTAATCATTAATTCTTTTAAAGATTTCCCAAATATCTAAATTTTTCTCTGATCCTATTATGATTGTCATTATTATCATATTTTTAAAATTTAAGTATCTTTAAGTATTTATAATTAATTTTACTATGATTATAATATAATTAATTAAAATAAAAAACTATTTGTATTCTTTAAAAACTGATATTATTATTATTAACACTTTTATAAAAAAAATACAAAATAAATCCTCAAATTTCTTTTTAATATATTTGAAATTAGAGACATTGATGTTATCATTATAGTGCGTTTTCTTGAATACTATTATAACTTATTTAATTTAGTACAGTTTAGAAATATCATTAAGGTGAAATAGTTGAAACCATAACCTAATATAGTGTAATGGGAACCTAATAAGGTTTAAATGTTAGGAAATTAATTTTAAAATGACTATGTCTTTCAATTTATCATCTATCAAGATAGTGAATTCTTTGTACCAATGTTTGGATGGTAATTCCATTTAAAAGATATCTTTTGTTAATTGACTTATAATTTGGGGAAACTCCTAAAGAAATGTTGTCTGTAAACCTATTATCTGCAAAATTATATGCGTAGTTCAGATTAAAATCAACACTTATGGAGTAGCTAGAGGTAGCTCAGGACTATCTAGAAGTAGTGGGGTATTCAAGAACTTCAAAATGGAATATCGTTCAAGATTTTATAGAGAACATGGACTTGTATTTCCACAATAATATGAGATGGAGGGTTTATACTAGCAATTAAAATTTCCTAGTTTTATAGATTAATAAATCCTTGGCTATAAGTGGACTCCACATTTATTATGGATGTCATCAATTTCAATATTGTTTATATTTCATGGATATTGGCAGCATCATGGGAGAATTTCATGGAAAATTGTAATAAAATTGATTTTTAGTGTCACATATCTATAGAGATGGGATTTGGTTTTTTATATCTTGGATAATATAGGTGTAGGAATCAAAACTTTTTTTTTGGTATAAGGTTTTTCCTAGTAAATTAAAGGAGGCTTTTTTCCTTAATAAATAGTAAAACTCCTTCTCATTATTTTTTATAAAACTTTTGGGAAAAGAATTTTTTTATATACGGTGATCCATTCTTGATTGTTATTATTATTATTATGACCTCCTAGATCAACAGTTATAGCTTGATATTGGATTAAATTATCAAATTTTTAATCCAGAACCCTACTAATTAATCATAATTTATTAGAATTTGTGATATTACAAGATGAATTGTGAAAGAAATATACTAAATTTAATGGTGTAGGAGGAATGTAAAATGGTATAAAGAAAGCCTCAAATGTGAAATTTGTAAAGGTAAGGTCACCTCACTTTAGTTGGATATGTTATCTGCCATGCATAAATGGTGGTAAATGATTTATGGCCGGTGTTACATATATAATTCAACTGAATGACATATAGATAGATAGAACCTATGTGTGGGTAGATTAATTGTATAAAACATGTAATATTCGCTTTTTCATGGATATGAATAGGGTAAACATGTGACCTTTCTTTGGAAAATTAATATGATTTTGTTTAAAACTAATTTGTATATGTGAAATGGTGGTTAAATAATATTAAAAACGAAACCCAAATTAAAAAACTAGGTTCATTGAAACATATTTTTATAAGACTATAGAAATAATGAAATGTTGTAACTTGAGGTGGGTCAACCCTTTGGGGCGTCGGTGTCCTGGTCCAATATGCTATTGTAGGGTGTGTGTGTTGTTTTTTAATTTTAAGCCCTAAATATTAGCAGTAATCATTATCATCATTGTTATTTTTTTATTGTTTTTATTCTTATTTTCATTACTATTATTAGATTTATTTTTAGTGTGTGTGGTGGATATTATTATTTTTAGAATAATGAGTTATTATAATTATAATTTTTTATTATTATTAGTATTGTTATTATAAAAATTACTTAAATAGCTTTTTAATCGAGGTAAGTGGATGATTTAGGGAGAATGGTATTTACCATAGGGTGTTTGGGGCATGGATTATTAAAGGTTGGGAGTATAGAACCTCTCATCTTCTTCCTTCATCCACCACTTCTTATAACATCCATCATTGAAGGTAAGAGAAAAAATTTGTATAAGAGTCAAAGGAAACACCCATGAACCAATTTTGTGGTCTTGAGATTGTTAATTCTTAAATTGGTGATTGGTTTCACATTTTATGTTTGATAAAACTCAACTTTTTATTTTAGTAAATTATGAAGTTGATTTTATATAGATTATTTTATATCATTAATCAATTATTTGGAATTGATGTTGGGTGTTTACTTATTTGTTAACATACTAAGGTTAATGGTTCTATATAATTTCCCATATAAGTGATATGTACTGATATGATTGGAATTTAAATTATTTCATAACAATATTTCTCATTTTTCATTATATAAAAATATGTTGAGATTATTTTGTTGGATGTATATATTTTTCACAAACTCTCTGCTTTTTTTTCACATTATGATATTTGAAATATCACTTTTTTTACATTCATGAATATTTCTAAATTTTGATAAAAATGTCCTTGTTAATAATATCATTTGTTTTCCATCAACATTAACTTATTTAGGAGTTATAATTCCATGATTTATATTATTTCAATTCATTTTAAATGTGGTATAAAATATATTTTTGGAACATAAAGGCTCATTTGGTTTGAAAATGAAGGTAATGTTTGATTAATTATTATAATATGTCTCACAATAGATTTTATGATAATTATAATTATTGTTTCTAATTATTTGAGATCTATAATGGTTATTCATAATGATGTTTCCTAGGAATGGGTTCACCACTGAGAATGATGGGGATTGAATTAATGGTTTTTTCTTTTCTAACTTATTTCTCTTGAAATTGACCTATGTGATTTTTGAGGATTCGATCCACTCAATATAATAATCTCATCCATACCCAAATACAACTAAAATTTAATAAGGATAATAAAAACATAAATTTTACAAGGTTCATTCCCAATATGGGTACTTAATTCTTATTATCATCAAGGTGAGTCTAAGTCACATTTAATCCACTAATAATTAATCACTAATTATACATGGTTAGGGAGGTATCACCCTCTAACTATAGTGTTTTCCAACACATATATAGTATCCTAATATAAATAAACTAAATCTCATGAATATACAAGTTCTTCAAACTATGGTTAGTAAGATCACAAGAGAATACATGATGATTATGATCTTACTATTTGATCCTTCAAGATAATCGTAATTAAAATATACTCACCTCCTCAAGAAATTCAACCTATGATAATCAATATTGAAATTATATTATTTGTTTATATAACACCATGTGGAAATCATTAATTATATACTTCCCAAAATAAAAATAACTTATAAGTCAGACTATTTATGTTTATGCTATCTCTAGAACAATTGGCATCACTGTTCTATTTTTTCTAGTCTCAAAACACTTTCTCCCAAATCTTTTTGGTTTGTAAATTAACTCCCCTTAACTAATCACATCTAAGTATTCCATAATTATATTAATTATAAAAATCAATACAAATTCATATTCATAAAAAATTTCACAAATAAATTTTACAACATTTTCTTCCATGCATTTTCTTAATCAGTTGTTCACATGGAAATTCCCACACTTTACAACTTGACCTCCGATAGTCGAGAACATAGACATGTTACCCCATATATATCGTATAATAACATGGATATTTTCCCATCACACTGTATGATATTCCCCTCTATGGTCACTTATCATACTAATGATTCTCCCATTAAGCCAACACATGTTCATTTAGTGTACTTCTTCCTTAGTCACACACACATTGGGAAATTCCCACGAGGTAACTCATCCTAAAACTAATCTAGGCCATGCATGCTTAAGTAAATATTTATAATCAAAAAGTCTCTCAAAAACAAATCGCCACATATTAAAATTGGTAGAAACATTTAGTTTGTTAATTATTCCTTTCCCAGGGGTGTTACACTCTCCATCACTTTAAAGTACAAATTTCTCATTGTGGACCCCAAACCTCAAACCTAGGTAGTGAATCTTAAATTTAGGAAAGGTATTGGCTTTGATACCATTTTTAATTACCAACCACCCCAGGTCATGAACCTAGACATATGACCTCCTGGATCTCTAGTATTGACACAGTTTCCTTCTGATCACAACACAAGCTATTACCCACAGGTGTTAATTATTAGACTAATAAATATCCCTACAGGACATCACATATTCTTTCAGTGTGTTATTTCCTCACTCACAGACACCGTAGGAAAATTACTAGGAGGACATCCATCCTAAAACTACTATAGGACAAGAACACTTAACTATATAATTCTAGTAATGTTGCCCCCAAAAAAGAAATATACAATATTTTTATATGGGTAATAAAATTTAATATATTAAGAATAACTTATTTAGGGGTGTTAAAATAACGATCACTAAAAAATAAATTCTAATTTAACCGTTTAAATCTATTGAAATTATAGTAATTTAATTTATCTCATTCTAGAGTATGTCTTTAGTAGTGATCAATATAAATAATTCAAAAATATTTTCATGTTATAATTTAAGAATGTTTGAGAAATGATCACAACATTTAATCATACATAAAATTTTCTAAACTCATGGAATAATAATCTTCCTATGATTATTAGAATTTTAGAACAAAAAAAATCTTCATATTTAATTTCATTATATCATTTTCTATAATATGGGGATATTATATGTTTTTATTCCCATAACCTTCACTCATAGGTTACAATGTAAGCATTACATTTATTAGAGATCATATTTTACTTTTTCATATTTTAGGACAAATCTAATTTCATAATGTTAATAAAAACTTATTAACTCTGATATAACATTTCAATGTTCCAATGTGAGCCTTATAAAATATTGATTGATTCTTATTAAAATTCATATTTTTCTAGAATGAACCTTATAAACTCTAATAAGTCCTTCTAAAAAAAATTTCTTTACCATTTTCTCAAAATTAATTCTCACCATCAATATTTTGAATGTATGAATTAGCCCTACACAATCTAGGAACAACTATATGATGTTCCTTTTTTCAATTAAACTAACCTTATAAATTTTTATATGAAACCTTATGAAGATTCAATGTAAACCCTATGATGTTTTGTTTTTTTTTCTACATCTGAGTCAACCTTATTAAGACCATGTAAATATTCCAAATATCATAAATATACCTTATGATGTTTTTTTACTTTGTTATATTATATGGATTTTGAATAGATATAAACTTGATAAATCAAAGGATCAACCTTATAAATTCTAGTATAGTTCATGAATTTTTCAAATTCACCGAAATATATAACTTCTAGAAACAACATTATGAAATCAACTAAAAACACCTCAAAAACCTATCAAACACATTATATCAATTAAAAAGTATTTCAAATCACCATAAAATACTTGTTCCACAAGGTGGACAAAACTAAAACCTTCTTAAAAAAATATATTGGGTTCATTAGTCTCCCCATATGGATTTTTTTTCAACTGAAATAAAATATTTTCAAAACCCAATAATTCCCATTAGAATCATTAAATCATAGAATTTATAAAATTATAATATTTTACACTAAACTACTAGATAAAGAAATTATTTTAGAGAATTTTATCTCTCAGTGACATGAATTTTTGGCCAATTGATTTGGATGCTCTACCCCTCAATCCATGATCTCATTTAAAATTTTCCCCCAACTTTATAATGACCATAAATTCAGATTAACTAATAAATAAATTTTTATACTTATCCCCATTTTGAAAAGTGGTGTAAATATCTACCTCTTTTGACAAAATAATCTAAGGCATAATGGGGTATGATGTGCTTCATATTCATTTAATTGAGAGGAATAGAATAAACCTCTATAGTGATACTTAATGTCACAAATCTATCCTTTCGAATTTCCTTACTGAATATACCAACAAGTTAGTCTCATGTAGGAATGAATAAAATCTTTATATCACTAATGGAAACCATATCTTTGATAAAGTGAATCCAGATATTAATGTGATTAGATCTTGGGTGATTCATCACTACAAAACAAAATTCATTTGAAGTTGTTTTTTTTATCATCTAGCGGCAGTTCAAACCACCACCTAATTGTATAGTGGAAATTAATAAAACCACTACGTATTTCATGGTCCCAACTCATTTAGTGGTTATTTTTTTATTTAATTGATATTTTCTTATGTGTCATTTTTTGAACATTTAGTGATGGTATTATATTTATTTAGTTGTAGTTATTTTATTTAAAAAGAATCATGTAATAAAAACTAAATGAAACTAACAACTACTGAACATATAAGCGAATGTTTTTTAGAGGTGGTTTCAATTAACCGCAACTAAAACATATTTTATTTAATTTATTTATTGGTGGTTACTAAAAAAAATTCCAATTTAGTTTTTATAATATTTATTAATAAAATAACATGGTGTAAAATAAAACATTAATATATGATAAAAGCATTATATATTCATCATACATCTATAGTCCGATATGAAAACATCCATAATCATCATAACCTCAATCTCATTAAACCCATACATCAGTCAACCAATAACTAGATTATATCAATATAAAAAAATGAAATAGGTCCAACAACAACTGATTTCCATTATACATCCACTTCTTGACCTCCACTGCATTTTTCTGCCTCCACATCATCTCATCGACTAAAAAACCATCTCATCTCATCACCTATAAGAAATAATAAGATAAGTATTAAAATAAAACATAATAAATCATAATTACATTTGAAAACCAAAAGAATGTCATGGATCAGAATGGTAAACCTCAAGACAACTGTCGACATCTTCCACATACAATGAATACTAGAACATTTAGTAAAATAAATTATAAATAAAAAATAAAAATTATATATTCAGAATTTTTCACATAAAATTTGTTAATTTTTTAATCCAACAGAATACATTTTAAGATTAAACAAATTATTTAAAATGAAAAACAAATTGAAAACATAAAATTACCTATTTAAGATAATATTCAACACTTGAAACTGAAAGGGGATAAATAAATATTCTAATGTATTTTTAAAGTGATGTGAAGTGTGCTTGAAATTGAAATAAAAAAAAATTAAATAATTTAATATCAAATCATGTCCTATATTTTAAAAAACAACTCAACAGTGTTTGTCAAAATATTTCACATCTATATGAGGTTATTTTCTATGGTTTTGATCGTTCCATACACGTTTTAGTGGTTTAAAACACTATAAATACATTTATGGACATCATGGTCAAACCGTAATTCGAAATAATATATCATCATTTACTGAAGTATCAAAATAATCTAAATGTGTTTTCTTGGTATTGAGTTGGCCATTTTTCCTTTTTACTAAAATTAATGTCAATTTTATATAAAATGATGCATGTGGAGGAATACCAAAATCATTGTGTATCGTATTGAGGTTTGGTTGATTTCTACAAATCACAAATGACATATGGATCATTTTCCTAAAGTATAAATATAATATGAATGTGTTTTATCAGTTTTGAGTAGTCCATTTGTCCTGTTTACTAAAATTGATGTTAATTTAAAATAAAAAGCTACAATTTGAGTCATACTGGTAACATTGTGTGTCAGATTAAGGTTTCGATGATTTCTAAACATCTCAAATGACTTATGGACCAATTTCATTAAGTAACAAAATAATATGAATGTGTTTCCTTTGTTTTGAGTACGTCACTTGTATTTTTACTAGATTTTCATTTTAAATAAGAAACATGCACTTTGAATCATACTGATCACATCATGTGTTGGTTCAATTTGAGACAAATTCCTACATGTCACAAATGAATTTTGAATTTATTTACTAAATTATCATGTAAATCTGAGCATGTTTTATTGGATTTTAATTAGTGACTCTTTTGATCTAGAATGTCATCTTTAAACTAAAAATGGACACATTCAGTCATACCGAGAACATCATGTATTAGATTGAGGTAAAGTATATTCCTAAATGTCATAAATGACTTATATATCATTTTCCTAAAGTATAAATATAATCTTAATGTGTTTTCATAGTTTTGAGTTGGTCATTTTTTCTTTTTACTAAAATTGATGTCAATTTTAAATAAAAGGACACACTTTGTGTCATACCAGTCACACCATGAATCATATTGAGGTGAGTATGGTTCACACACATCTAAAATGAAATATTGATCACTTTTATAATGTATTAAAACATTCCAAAATTTGCGTTCTTAGTTTTTATTATGTCACTTGTCTTTTTTACAAAATTTTCATTTTAAACAAGAAGCATGCACTTTGACTCATACCGATCACATTGTTTATCAGTTCAATGTGAGACCAATTCCTACACATCAAAAATTACTTATGATTCTATGGCCTATATTATCAATAATATCATAGCGTGTTTTCTAGGATATTAGTGAGTGGCACTTTTTGAATTAAATTTCAATTTTAAACTGATAATGAACACTTTGGGTCATATTGGGAACATGGTGCATATGATTGAGGTATGGTTGATTACTACATATCACAAATGAATTATGGATAATTTCCCTAAAGTATCAAAATAATATGAATGTGTTTTTTTAGTTTTGAGTAGGAAATTTTTTCATTTTTACTAAAATTAAGGTAAATTTTAATTTAAAATAAGCACTTGGAGTCATACTGGTCACACCATGCATCGAATTGATATTTGGCTAGTTCTTATATATCCCAAATTTTTAACATAATTCTAACTTCCAATATTACCATGATTTTCATTATCTTTCTTTGTTGACCTGCCAAAACTGTATATTGACTCGATGTTATTAGCCAAAAAGCATTTCTCATTAATGAAATCTAAAAGGTAGAGGAACCTCATGTTCTCATTATATGATAAGATGTCACCATAATGGGCACATGATTTTCTTATACTCTTCTTACATTCAACATTGAGAAAGATTTTGGTATCCAATAACATAAAATCAATAAGTAGTGTTGGTAGTTCGAAAAATAAATGCAATGATAATAGAAATCATGGTAACATTGGAATAAAGAAACATTTTATCTTTTTTGAGATTTATTACAGATAGTTGAAAGAAAAATATGACTTTTCAAAAGACCTGTGAAAACAACTAAATAATTATTAAATAAAAAATGATAAGGAAACTAATTTACAAATGGTAGATAAAATAATGACAAAATTAATTAAACAAGTAATAAGAATTCACCATTTCATGATGGTTATAGGCATTCTTGATGCATTTCATTGATTTCATTTTCTGAGTTGCGGACTAGAAGTCAAATCTCTCATCAGCATGAGTATCATTGAACAAACCACCGCAACTCAAACAAACGAATCCACTTTTATAAATTGTGTTTTAAAGAACATATAAAATAACCCCTCTAACTAAATATTGTGTGTGTTAAAACTTAATTTTTCTAAATTTAATATAATGAAATTTATATCATGATAAATGGACTTTTAAAATAAGACATTTTATATTTTAGAAAACTATTTTCTATTGAAAAATGATATTTTTACTATTATTTGTTCGTAATATTATAATTCATCTATTACTCATAAAATGTGGGTTAATATAATTAAATATGTTTGTAAAATAGATACAGTGTCATTATTTTAATTAGATAAATCTAATTTGTTAGTTAAATGTTAAAAAACAATAATTAAACAATTTATTGAAAATGATATTTTTATCATTATCAAGGTCATCAACATTAATCATAGAAATCGTACATTTATTCCCAAAAAATATATTATTACTATTAAATAATATGATAATATTGATCTAAAATAAAATCTATATTTTATGGATCTAATTTCAAAAGGTAAATAAATCTACTTTTTTTAATTTAATTTACTAAATCAGTATTTTGATTAAAATATTAAAAATGATTAAAAATTATATGTTAGTTTTTTGTAGGTAAAAATTCATATTTTATGATTTATTATACATATTTTTTGATAATATTAAAAGGATTCAAAAAAATTAATCCATTCTTCCATTATAGTAACGAGTATAACCCCTCGTGCAATCACACAAGATTATATTTTTTATTTTTGAAAATAATGTGTTGAGTATGTATTAAAAAAATTAAATTAATAAATAGTTAACATGGAATGAAACAATGAGATTTAACGAATAAATATTAAACATAGAATGAAACCATGAGAGAGAAACTCCACATTTAGTATATCTATGCATTTTCAAATAAAAAAACATGAAACCATATATTAGTATGTATATAAGAGTATTCAAATTAATTCATCAATAAAAAATATCAAGAATTAATGATGGCCATGGATTTAATAATTATATTCAAAATATCTTCTTGGCATTAGCCATAATGACTTCTTCTACAATTTCATTTGAATGTGAAAACACGTATACCATAATTTCAAGCTCCCTAGTGAAGTAATAATAAGAACCTACAAAATGACTCCTGAAACATTTTATTTGTTTTTTACTTTTACTTATACATGGAATTATAGAATAGGATAGATGAAGGCATGTGTCTATCCAGACCCCGTCTCTATAATTCCAACATCCTATGTCTTAATACAAAAAAAATAATATCAAACAAACCAAGTGTCACTCAAAATGAGTATTTCATATCAATGAAAAATTGCACAAGTAAAGATGTAATGAATTAAATCTTGAGATATATAGTTAAAGTAATTTAAATATTTATTTATTAATGGTTCAAATAAAAATGGAAATAAAGTTTTATATAACTAAGAAATCTTATAATTATTGTATTTTGAATATTTATATTACTTTAAAGTATTTTTATCTTGTTGTAATGTGATGAAATAGTAAAATTATTAATATATTTCATTATTGACCAAACATGGTTGAATGAAATGAAAAAGGAACTCAAATTATAAAATAATTAATCCATAGCATGTCCAAGGAGTAATTTTCATCTTATAATTGGAAAATTCAAATATAATTTCAATATCGAGTGGATGTATAATTAAATCTCAATTATGGAAATACATGGTTAATATAAACTATCAAATCTTGGAATGATAAGTTTAAATGGTTATAATTTTGAAAAACACACAACAATCTACCTTGGGGGACCAAAAATATTATCTAAGGGGCATTTTGAATGAGAAAAGTGGTAAATATTTTTCATTTGGGAGGGGAGAATAAAATATAGAATGACACAAAATTATGTTCCAAAAATTATTAATGATTTTTATTTGATGAATGTAAGACTTATTAAACATAATTTTCCTTAGATGTGTATGATCATAATTTTGAGAAAGAAATGAGTTTCCCTATGTGGATGATTTTTATCTTATATTATTATATAAATGATGTGAAGCCCAGATACCTTGTTGGATAACCTCATCGGTTTTTTATATAAATCATTTTCATTTTCAACATTTTGTTTTCATAATCTCTCATGGAGAAGGTTCATAATCCATGAATAAACTAGAGAGCTGTTCCAAAAAAAAAATTAATAAAAAATTTCACAATCCAAGAATAAAATATAGATTGGTTACCCAATAAGTAAGTCACAATGTACAATCATATAACTTTAATAAACATTCATTTAATAGAATAACATTTTCCAAATTACATTGTCTGTAGAAATAAAAAATGATTATGAAATAATAATAATGGTCTAAAACTATAATAAATAAATCATAAATCATTTATTATCAAATTTAAATTAGCAACTGCATAATTTAATGAAAGATATAGAGTTATTACAAAAAATATATTTTAATTAATATATATGGATAGTTTAATAAACATTCATGGAATATATTTTACTAATTAATAATGTTTATTCTAATACCACGTATACATATTACTTAGAACTGTAGAGAGAACTTATGAGAAAATTACTCCACTAGAAATTAATAGATTTAGGGTGATTATTGGGAGGAGGATGCAACCTTTTAGGGGGGCGGGTATGCATTGCCATTGGCGAGGGGATATAAGCTAGGGTGAGGGTTATTGGAGGGTGGGTTCCACATCATCTACTAGGATGAGAACTAATCTAGGGACATGGATGTCAAAGGGGGTTCACATTTCCAGTGAGTCGGACAGAGAGGAGGTCGGAGGGGGGAGGGTCACAGGTTTAGGGTCAGGGGGGTCACAGGGGTCAGGGGTCATGACCTCAAGGTCACATGCACTGGGTAACCATCAGTGAGAGGAGAGCAGGATTGGTGGGGGGAAAGGGGGTCTCGATCTCAGGGTCACCATCGGGGGGAGGAGAGGAAGATTTCGGAGAGGTTGGGGTGGGGGAAAATGGTTGAGGTCACATAGAGGGGTTATGGGAGGTATGATTAAGGTTTTTTAAAAACATTTAACAATAGATTAATTGAGATTGGTTCTAATTAAAAATATAAAAAAAATATCTCCATGGTTTTAGAAAACCACCACAATATTATATATTTAAAAATCAAATTTATTTTACAGTTGTTACAAGAACTTCGGTGATTAAACCGTCGTTAACCATATCTTTTCTTGTAGGGCATGTGATTTTTAGAAAGATAATTAAAAAATTTATTTTAATATAAAATCCTAATATGTTTTTCAATTATCACCAAAAAATATTCAATCAACTCTTTTATTAAGACAATTTGGGTGAAGGAACTAGTAGCAATAATATATTCTCCCTCTATGGGGCTCAGTGTGACTGAGTTCTATTTATTATAATGCCAACTCAAAAATAGTCCTCCCAAAAGAATTATTCCATGTATGTGTAATTTTTTTCATTAAAATCACATGAACAATACACATCAATAAATCCACAAATATTCGGGTGTACACCATTCATGTACAACAATCCGAAACTCAATGTGCATTTGACATATCACAAAATTCATTTTGCTTCCAACATATGATAATCCTTAATATCACTGTACTATCTAGCATAAATATTTACTGAAAAAAATATATATGGAAATGAATACTTTCTATATCAACTTTTTATTTTATTGTTAATTTCCATTTAAATAAATACCATTTGAATAACTTGTCTCACATGAAACACCAAACAAGAACGAACCATGATACATTTTATTAAGATAAAATTGTCAGTATTAGATTTTATCATTATAATGTAGTTCTAAAGTTATATTGTATAAATAGAGGTAAAATAATTACTAAATATATATATACGACTTTTTTATAATAATTCATTGATTACATTCAATTAGTGTAGTTAAATGACTAATGAAATCATCTTAAGCATAAAAATATATTTTACTATGATTTTCTTTTTCATAAACTATTCATTTTATTTTGTTATGGATAAATAAAGATTTGAATAAAATTTATTAATAATATATACAATTAAATAATTTAATATACATATATTAGTTATTTTTACCCAAATAATGAATTCATTTTATGCTTAGAAGACACATTTTTCCTAAAATTGTTTTTATGCATTATGCATGTTTACATTCAAATTAATTTTTATAACTTTTTTAAATTAAAATAGATAAAATGATTTTAATATTTATAAAAATTGTATTAAAATTTGGCAATAAGTTAATGTAATTTTTATATATAATTTTTTTCCATGATTAAAGTTAATTACCATAATAATGGTAAAAGGGTTATTTTGAAGGATTTTTTTTTAGAAACGTTATTTAATTTTTATATAAAAAATATAATTGATATATTTTAAATAATGAAACAAATATTATATTTATATATATAAAAATAAACTGAAACTCATTTAATAATTCATTTATATGAAATTAAAATAACAACACTTAATATTCTAAAAATACATTTTTATAAAAAAATAGTTTTTTATATATTATATGTTTCATTTAAAAAACTATTTTTATTTAGAGATTGAATTTAATTATATGGAGTGAAATTTTCGTATCATCACATCAATATTTTTTGACATCATTCATCTTATATTTTTTGTAAAAAAAATTACAATGGTTAATTTTTAATCAATGTTAATAAGGGTAAAAATAAGAAACATAAAGTGGCTCAAAGTTTACTAAATTAACTTGACATAAACACATTATAGATTAAAATTTGTAGGTTTTAAATTTATTCCAATATGTATCACCAAAATTTACTCACCTAAACCACCTAACTCTCATGGAAGTCCATTCTTACCTCTCACATACTATCCAATTCCAAGTAAAATTCCCTATTTTTCGTCTATAAAATGAGGCCCCCTCCATCAACTTCAAGACATGCTAATAGTTATAAATTCCATTGAAAATATACTCATTTTACCTATACTATATTATTATTCTAATTTAATAATCATCTTGTTACAATAATTTATCTCAAAACCTTCATTTCCAATAATTACATGAAGTGAAAAATTAATTCCCCAACATGAGTAAAACCATCTTCTTAGTCTTTTATTATTTATCTTTCTACTCCAAAATGTTTCTAACCATATTAATATAATTAAATTAGTATCACTAATATATTAAAATTTGATTATATTTATGTTACAATCATTATATATATATATCCCTTCTCCTTATAAAAATGGAAATGTAGTCCATGTGTCTCTGTAGATTACCACCTCCAGGAACGATGTATTTTGTTTTCACCACCAACGTTAATGAATGTTTATAATAATTTATTTAATGAATTAATATGATATATATTTCATAATTATGATTCTGTAGATATAAATAATTTTGGTCTTTACATTCTTACCATCCATTGGAAAATGAAAATGTTGTATGTGCATATGAGTGGACTTCCGTCCCCATGGGCGATGTGTTTTGATTTCAATCACTAGTTTTCATGGATGGATATGAAATATATTTTATTAATATATATGATATTATGTAGAAATATATTTCATGAATATTCTTATTAATGTATGACACTAAAATCAATGATCGTTATAAAGTAATGCATTGATATCCGTAAGTCGCCAAAAATAGGATCATCACTAATTTTATCTTTTGTAGTTGTAATTAAAATTATTATGGAATTAAATTATAAAATTATAAAATTTTAAATCATTGAATAAAATAAATTAAAATAACATAAATAAAATTTTAATGATGAATTGTTTACAAAATAATGATAATTGATATCACTATTACTTAACTCATAGGAAATATTCAAGGTTACTAACACATGATAATAAAAATAAACAATAACTACCTAATGAATGTATAAAAAATTGTTATATTTTAAGAGTATAATATATAATAAATATTAATAAGGTTCTTAAATGAGTTATTAATATGGTTATGTTTATTTTAAATGAGTTTATAACACTTTCATAAAAGTTAAGAGTTAAGGTAAGGGTTTCTTCTCAAATTTCCCGCCTTTGAGGCATGTTTTTCATATTTTGAAACTATTATTATTTTATATGGAGTACATAAAACCTCATTATATTCTAATATTATTTTTAATGTTTATTTAAGTTCATTTATATGTCTTTTAATAAATCCTACATTCATATTCTTTTTATTCATTTGATTCCAAAGTCATAGGGGTTTCTTTATATCAATTATTCTTTATTACGATATACATCATATTTTTAGGTCAGAATAATACAAAGATATACAAGTGGGGGATGAATTGTTTCTTTTTTATAATCATCATAGATTCTTTCATTTAAATATCTTTGTGATTTATGTAGATATGCATCATTTTTTTTGTATGTAAATGAGCAGTAGATTATTAGAAAAGTGGAACACATGGTTTTTTAGTGGTTAGGGACACAAAGATACCCTAGTACACTCCACCAACACTCTATTTACAAGTTTAGTTATTTTTTATCGAAAATTTCCTATAATAAAAAGAACTTCAAATCCACAATAGAGTATAAGTAGTTGAGACCTTTATAACAAGGCTAAAAATTTCCTTCTAGTTATTTTACAGGGAATCAGATATCCACATATTAGTATAAGAAGATGATAGTTATTACTGAGTGTGAGTGGTCAAAACTCCAATAAATAAAACTAGTTTAATTAGTTTGACTGTTCAGGTTGAACATCATAGTTTCAGCATCAGATAATAGAATACAGATCCTCTTATTCAAAGATTAATGTCTTCAAGAAATAATATCTCTAAATAGATACTTGTTTTTAATGATCTTGAATAATAATAGCAACAAATAAATAGCATTAGTTATAGTTGTACAATGTAAAAATGTAAATATTCAAAGTATACCCACTTCATAAAATTACTGAGCTGATTGTTCATTGAATAAGTTATATATTAACAATAATATTTACATTTATGTAGATGTGAAAATATCTATATTTTGAAAAGTAAATTTGATATAATATAAAGAATAGATAGCTTTCTTAATTTTATTAGATCCAAAAAAGTATCCTAACAGATCAAAGATATTCAAATTTAAATCCTTCAGTAGATTTAAAACTTTCTATAGAAATAGGAATAATTTATTCTATTTAATTGGAATCATTAAATCGATCATAACAGTCCATTTAATCGGTTGTAGAATATATATTTACATTCATCAAGACTGTTGCACACATCTAGTATTAAATCACAGATTCGGTAACTCCTTCATTGAATATTCAAACTTAGGGTTCCTTCATAAAATGATCAAACCTCAAATGTAGTGTTGAATACTAAAGTATGTTTGATATACCATACATTTTTTAACTCAAACATAGAGTTCCTTACTTATATAGGGTTTCATAACCCTACATTACCTTTTTATAAATGTATGGTTCTATCCAAACATATCAATCCTGAACAATACTTTCCAGATAGAGTTGGGTTGAAGATCCATACATGTTGTTCCAAATATAGGGTTCTATCCTAATATTATACTTTCACACTTGGAGTAAGAAGAATTTTTCTATAATACCTTTAAACATGTTTTGATCAATTTAAAAAATATTCCTAACTGATCAAAAAAGTTGAATATAATTCCATAATAAATATACCAACAAATATTAATTTTATAAAATTAAATTAATCTAATTTCATCAGTAAAACAAACAAGGGTATTTTTGAGCATAAAAATCAATAAGATATCTAAGAGTATGGTTGAGACAATACATTTCCAACAATCACCTCCTTTTTAATGATCACAAAACCCATAAAATTTTATATAAAATAAATTAATAGTAAACACTAGTGAAATAATATTCTAATGAATTTATTTATCATTTTTAAAATTAAATTTTCACCATATTATTTTGATTTCACAGTTTTTTTTCTATTGAGGCTACAAATATTATAGAATGTTTGTGCTTACAAAATTTTCTCACCCTTTTTTTATATAAAAAATATTGTATAAGAAAAATGATTACAACACATGTAATGTTTCACATTATAATAAATTAATGTTAACTATATTTTATAGGAAAATAAGACTTCTGTTCTTGCTATATAATTGAACAAAGAAACTAATAAACATGTAGAGTAAATATAAATAATAGATTTATTTTCATTTAAAAATATGGTTTATTATTACAAGATAAATGTTGTATGAGATCTATTAAAATTAAGGGTTGGTTGAGTTTGAAAGGTCTAGTTTAGAAGAGTGATCATGTTCTAGTGAAGCTTGAGAAACCTAAAAATGTTTCTTTTACACAACAATGTGTCATTGTAAATTCTCAAAATGATTTTCAGCCAGATGTTGAATAAAAAATCTTGAATAATGTCCCACTTTTAAACATTTAATAATATTTAATTTCATAAATTAGTTTATATTTTCCTATGTATATAGAAATTGAGTGAGTTTTTCACTTAGCGGATTGAGCGGCAGCATGATGTTAGGTTTACATGACGTTTACTATGTGATGTCATCTTTCTCATTATTCAACAACACATTCATAGGCACAATATTGAAATATAGTGATTTAATATTATCATTCATATTATTCATAATTAAAGTAATTTCTTGAAATATAGTGATTATATCTATTGAGGTTGGTTTTGCAGAAGTATAAGCCCTAAATTGACTTATAATCCCTCTGATTGATTCAAACTGACTTCCCAAATACCATCTTAGATCTTGAAAATATAGTTTGTAAATAGAATATTATTTTTTTTTCCAAACTAATCTAACATTTCTTTTTGATAAAAATCAAAATCTCTTCTAGAAACATCATTTTCTCAGAAAATTTGTATATGGTTATGAATAGATTGAAATTCATCTCTTGGAACTATTGAACATTCCAAATATTCTTAAAAAAATTTTAGATCCACTAACTATCCTTGGAAACTTTAATTTTATTCTTTTGACTTTTTTAACATAGAAAAGAAATCCATGAATCTAATTATTCAAATAATCGAAAGATTTTGGTTCATGATCTTTTGATGGTTATCCTCTGTCAACAAAGGTTAAATATTTTTCCATACTGGTCTCACATTAGGAATAAAATTAAACATAAAGTACCTATGTTAATATAGTATGTTTAGTGGTTTCCTTTTCTAGATAATTAGGTATATTTGAAAAAAATTTATTCTGAACTAACCTAGTAGGTGTATCCACTACTTTTTGAGCTTCCAAATTTTCCTGGACTTGTTACTAAAAAGTAGTTTGTTGAGCCCGTGAATCAACTTGATGAATCAATTATTTTTCTTCTATATTTATTGGAATATTTTCTAGTGGGGATACTTAACTAACTACAAAAAACTCCAAAGTATTTTATTGTATTGTAGTCTTTTGAACTACAAGATTTTCTCTATTCCTAGGCTAGAGGAAAATGGTCTCGTTATTTTGTTCATCCAAAATTTATTCAGGAGATTGCGTGACAACTATCACAACATGTGAGGAAAAAACATAGTAATAGATGCAGCGTCTCTTTGGTTTAACTTCATCACCCATTATTGATTTTTCTAATTCTTCTTTTTGAATCATAAAAGAAGATCCCAAAACTCAATGATCTCCCTAATCTAAAGGAACAATACTTTGTTGTTTTTCTTCACCAATAGGTAATAGTGTAACTTGTTATATACTCTAGATGTATCTTCTCTTCCTTAGGGTTCCATCACTGATAATGATGATATGATGAAATCTGGAATTTATTGTAACATCCTTAATCGTACCTTTCTGATGTAAAAACATCAATATTATCCTTCCAATAATGATAAAAAGACATCTCTGCCTCCTCTTTTTAGTAGTGGTGCATGTGCCTTAACATCTACCTTGGGAAATTAAACATCGCATTACTCATCGTAAAAAACATTATATACATATCTAGATAAATAATATTTTAAGTCCAGCAGTTCTTGGGATTATATAAAAATTGAATAAACTTGACCAGTATCCTCGGATCAACATCAAGATCCTTCACATCCATTTTTCGAATGTGGGTTAAACCAAAAAAAATTACATACTATCCTTGGATTTATGTTCTTGTTTTATAATTTACGACAAATCAAAATGAAAAACGCTTTTATTGGGATACATGAAAACATTGTCTATTTCTATCATAGAGAATGAAATTTTTTTATGATAAATCTTAGAAGCAACTATATCCTCTCTATCACCAAAACTATAATGAGAATTTATAAAGAACTACTTTTCTTCTATTTCAAAAATAAGATCATTTATAATATTAGGAAAATATTTTTGGGACCTTGAAAGGGTAGGAAATTATTCATAAGAAGTTTTTTCTAATTGATCCATTCGAAATATATTTCCTTTCCTTGAATAATCTTGTTGTAGGTAATGTGATTCTTCATTCCAGTTGGTTCGCCTATTTCTAACACTGATGTTTCAATGAATTTGAAGGTTGAAGTTTCCAAATTCTAGGTTTTCATAAACGAAGAGAGAGATTTGTAAGTCAAAAGGTTTGAAATCATAAGGTAAGAAGATAATATGGTGAGTTAGGGTTTTTTGATAGTTTTGGGTGACACAATCTTGTTTCTCAAGCCAATTATGTAGTTTAATCATTATTTTTATTAGAAAAGATGAACTTTATCAAAAATTGAAATAAATTCTCATGTTTATGTAAATAATAAATAAATGGATAAGAATTGAATAAAATAAATCCCTTAATAGTTAAATTAAATGAAATAAATTAACATATATTTATTTGAAATTAAATATTCCTAACTCCCCCTTAATAAAATAAAAAACTTACAATGGGAAGTGGTTTAGTAAAAATACCAGCAAATTCATATTCGGTAATCAAAAATTCTTGTGATATGTACTTTTTAATAACATGATCTCATAGAAAATGATGTTGTATGTCAATATTCTTGGTCCTTGAATGGATTATAGGATTTTCAGAAATATTAATTGCACTGGTATTATCAAATAAAATAGATATATTATTAAAATTAATTCCAAAGTTCATTAAGGTGTGTTTCATCCACAAAACTTGTGCACAACAACTATTTGTAGATATATATTCTTCCTCGATTGTTGATAGAGGAACTGAATGTTGTTTCTCAATCAACCATGAAACTAAATATTTCCCTAAAAAGTGACAAGTTCCAGATGTGATTTATCTATCTAATCTATAACCTCTAAATTCAACATCTGAATATGTAATTATATTAAAATCATATGTTTTTGTGTAAAGTAGTGTTTTAAAAATAGTACCTTTTAAATATTTAAATGTCCTTTTAACATTAGTAAGATGGGGTTCACTTATATTGGACTAAAATATAGCACATATACACATGAAAAAATATTATTTTTGGTTTTCTAGTATCAAGATATAGTAAACTACCAATCATAACTCTATATAACTTGTTTTTGACTAGTTTTCCATCTTCATCCAAATCACATTTTATATTGGTACACATTGTTGTTTTACAACTCTTTCTATTTTCTAGTGAAAACTTATTTAATAAATTAATAATATATTTACTTTGATCTAAAATATTTCCTTAATATTTTTGATAAATTTTAAATCCTAAAATGAAATTTACTTCTCCCATCATGCACATTTCAATTTTTTGCATAAGATTTGAAAAATCATTAAAAATATTTTTATTTGTTGATTTAAAAATCACATCATTAACATAAATTTTCACTAATAGTATATTATACCAAATGGTTTTATTAAAAATAATATGATCTGATAGTCCCATATAAAATAAATTTTCTAATAGAAAACAAATTATTCTTTCATAACAAGCTCTTGGTGCCTATTTAAGGAAATAGAGAGCTTCATTAAATTTAAAAATAGAATTAGGTTTAAGATGGTTTTAAAAACCTAGTGGTTGTTTAATATAAACTCCTTCCATTAAATATCTATTTAAATATGTATATTTAAGATCCATATGATATAATTTAAAACACATATGATATGGAGAATCTAGATGGATTTTAATGGCCTCTAATATAATAGTAGGAATAAAGGATTCATCATAATAAATTCCTTCCTCCTAGTTGTATCCTTTTTCTACAAATATAGTATTGTTTCTAGTAATGATCCCTTGATCATACTATTTATTTATAAATAACCATTTGGTTCCTATCACTGGTTAATCTGATGGTATATCTACTAATTCTCAAAATTTATTTCTACTGTATTGGTTTATCTCTTCTTCCCTGGATAAAAACCAACTCTCATATTGTAAAGATTCTTCAATACACTTTGGATCTATCTGGGATAGAGTGGTATAAAATTCATCTAGGTTTCCTACATTTCTTCTAATTCTAATGCTTGTGTCTAAATATCCTATAACTATTTCTAATGGATGGTCCTTTATGGTTCTAGACTATCTAAGTAGGATACTTTAAGGTTTTCTATTTTAATGTTCTTCTGAACTAGACTGAATTTCATTAATTTTATTTTCAAAATCATCTTTAGGTTCCCCCAGTATCCTGTTGTAAAAAGAGTTAGTGATCTCATCTGTTTGAAATTTCCTTTAATGAAAGGGTTGGTTTCATAAAACTTCAAATAAACTAATTCTTCAAAATCATTGACTTTTTATTAAATAATATTTATGTTTCATAAGTTGAAGAATATCAAAAATATATTCCTTCATTAGATTTTGGATCAAATTTACCAGGGTCATCCTTAGTTTTCAAGATATATATCTTATATCCAAAAACATTAGAGTATTTTACATTATGTTTTCTATTATTCCAAAGTTCATAGGGTTTCTTTTTAATAATTGGTCTTACTAAAACTATATTCATGATGTAGAATGTTGTTCTTATATATTATGCCCAAAAATTGGTAAGAAGGGTGTATTAATTTAGCACAGTCCTTGCCATTTCTTGAATAATTATGTTTCTCCTCTCAACAATTACATTTTTTGAGGTGTTCATGGTGAAAAAATGGTGTTTAATACTCATATTTGAGAAAAAATAATTAAACTATTTATTCTCAAATTATCCACAATGATCACTTCTTAATTAAATTATTTTAAAATATTTTTCGTTTTGAACAATTTTTCAAAAACATTCAAACAATGTGAATACCTCCCTTTAATGTTTTAGATTATAAACCAAAGTAAATCTTGAAAAATCATCAACAAATACATAAACAAATAATTTACTAGCCAAACATGTTACTCATAATGTTCAAAAAAATTCATATGGAAATGATATAGAGGTTTATATCTAGCAACGTTGTTAGTTGTTTTGAATGATGGTTTTTTTGTTTTCTAATTTGGCATGCATTAGAGAATGTATCACTGTCAAATATATGACTAGGAAAATCAAGAATTAATTGTTTATTAGATAAATTATGTAAATAAAATAAATTACAATATCCAAATATCATATTAAATATTCAAGACTCATTTATCGTAATAATTAAACAATTAACTTTGTGTTTAAACAAGGATTTAAGATCCAAAGTATAATATTTTTTGTTCTTGGTGCTCTAAATTTAAATAGTTTATATTTGAAAAATGAGAAGGAATTTTCAGAATAATAAACATAAAATCCATCACCAAAAAGATGAGAAATGCTTATTAGGTTATGCACTAGCCCTTGTACATATAGTATATTATTGATTGTGATTGTCTTTGGATCTTCAATTAATCCCATTCCAACAATTTTTTCATTCTCATTATCATGAAAGGTGACTAGACCTCCATCCATTTGGGTCAGTGTATGGAAATTGGTAGTGTATCCACACATATGTCAGGATCAACCATTGTCCTTGTACCATATATTAGTTTTGTTCCTATGATCTTTTATCTGCAACAATATTTAAACATTTTTTTGGTACCCATATTTTCTTAGGTATAGCTATGTCAGTACACATTTATCTGGGAATATAGATCATACTTATTTTTCCAAAATGTTATTATATTATTCACAAATTTTTTTATAAATATAAACCTTTTTAATACCAATTATTTTATTAATTATTAAATATCAGTTGTTAGTGTAATTTCCTTTAATTTGATAATAAAATAAGGTATCATTTTTAGTACTCGGTACAAAGTAGTTTTTATATAACTTTGTATTTTCTCCCTTGATTCTTATTCCGTATTTTCTTTTTTTTTAATAAAATTGTTTACAAAAATTTTATTCTGAGTTTTTTCTCCTTTATTTAGAAAATATGAACCACTTTTATAAGATTATACTCATTATTGTAATTATTTTATCCTTTTTTCATGACCAATTTAGTTTAGTGTAGATGAATTAAATGTTTCAATTAGTTCTTGATGTTATTTTACCATTGTATATCATTAACCTAAAATATAATTGTGAATAAATTTTAATGATTTTTATTTATTTATAAAATAATCGTATCTATCTTCAAGCATTGAGTAGTAACCAGCTAATTTACTATTTGAGATGCTATCAGAGTCAAAAGAAAACGAGTAATATGAATATACCTCTTCTTCTTCTTTATCCAAAAAACAAAAATTGGCTTTGATATTCTTTGTCTCTTTTTCTAAATCATATTTTGAAGAGGTGATGGAGTCTTCTGAGACACTCCACATAGATTTCATGGATATTTTTCCTTTATTCTCATAATCAGCTTTCCTGAGATTTTTCTTTTACATTTTTCTTCTTTCTTTCTTTAGTTTAGGGAAAGGATGTCTAATATGACCCATATGATTGCATTTATAACATATGAATTATTTAGATCCTTTCTCATATTTTCTAAAGGACTCACTTAATCCTTTTTCTTCTTTTATAATTGTTAAATTTTCTTGCTATATGAGTGAGTTCCATTTTTGAATCTGATCATTCTAGATATTTTGATATTTTTAGATTTTTTATGACCTATTGTCATGTTTCAGAGATGTAACCTTAAGATTACTGTTTTCCCTTTTTACTACTATCTTTTGATCTTCATAATTTGTTTTCATATCTTGTTTTTACATCATTTATGTTTCAATTAAATCTTTCATAGTTAAATTTTATGATAAGTGGTGATTATCGAATAGATGTAGATATTTCCTTCCACTTGTGTGTATTACTCTATGTACTTTGAGTACTTGATCTAATTGTGAAATTAGATCTCCTGGTGTAGTAATATTTATAACAGTACCTATCAATTATCCATTCATTTGTCTGACTCTTTCTCCATCATATATCCTGAAGGTGTAATTTTTTTTTTCAATTTCATACCTCATTTTTCAAATTTTATAAATTATTTCATATGAAACTGTGGTTGTTTTCCACGTTTACTATGAATTAAAGAATTATGATAATCAACTAATTTCATCAGTTCTGAGTCCATAGATAATTTCATTCATTAATTTTGAGTTAATATCAAATTCAGATTCGTGTGCAGCATTCCAGGTTTCTGGATTCACTAGAATTACATAAGGAGTGGTGATATTTGAGTAATATTTAAATCCCATATTTTTAGGTTTATGATCATCCTTAATTTCTAACATCCATAGTTTTCACCGTGGAAATATGGAACATGAATAATAGAAAAAAATATTCTTATATCACCCATTGACATCATCTTTGTATAGGCCTTATTATTTTATGTTTGATAAAGCTTTATCTATTTTATAAAATAATATCACCTCTGATACCAATTATTAGGTCAGAATAATAGAGATATAAAAAATAGTGTGGGTAATTATGCATTCTTTCTAATCTTCATAGATTCTGGTGTTTAACGATCTATTCGATTTATGAAGATATGCATAAATTTCTTTTGTAAGTAATATGAGTTTTGGATTAATAGAAAATACAAAGACAAAAATATTTATAGTGTTTTAGGGAACAAAGATCCCCAATTCCACTCCACCAATTCTATCTCTATGAGCTTGGTGATTTTCACTAGAAAATGTCCTCTTCTCACAAGATCTTCAAATCCACAACTGAGTACAGGCAGTTGAAACCTTTACAAAAAGGATAAAAAGATCAGTCTAGGTCATTTATTGGGAACTAGATATCAAAAAAATAGTACAAGAAGTTGACACTTAATCCATGACTGGGTCCATGTAGCCAAAACTCCAACAAATAAAGAGAGTTTAATTTATTTATTGGTTCTGGTTGAAATTCATAGTTTCAGTATAAATTGACATAATAAAAAATTTCTTCTTCAAGGCTTAATGTATTAAATAAATAATAGCTCTAAATATATCCTTTTTTGAATTATCATCAATAGAAATTGAAACAAATAAATAGCAATACATTGTTTAAATCTATATCTTCAATATGTTACCTCTTAAGAAAATGACTTTGCTGATTGTTCTTTGCAATAGTTCTATATTCACAAATATATTCACAAGTATGTATACATAAAAAATCTAAATTTGGAAAATATACTCCGATATAAGATATATAATAGATATCTTGATTCGGTTTTTTAGATCTGATAACATCACAAGATATATCACAAATAATCAGATTTAAATCCATTAGGAGAGCCATAACATCCCTTAGAAATATGAATGATTTATTATATTGAATATGAATCTTTAAATCTTTCAAAATGATCCTTTTAATCATTCATAGAATAGATCTTTTTTCCATCATGGACATTGCACACATCTAGGATAATATCTCAGATTTAATAGCTTTGTCATTGAATAGTCAAACATAAGGTTCCTTAATAAAATGAAAAAACACTAAATTTAGGGTTTACAGTGTAGGGTTGAATAAAAAGTAGGGTTGACTTACAAAATGTTTATTTCCTCAAGCGTATGGTTCTATACTTATATATGGTTTATTGACCACACTTTCCCTTTTTACAATTGTAAGGTTCTATCCATATGTAGTCTTCCAGAACTATATATTCGAGACAGTGTATGGTTGGAGATCCATACATTTTGTTCCAAACATAGGTTTCTATACTTATGTTATGCTTGCACACGTAGGGTCTTAACAATGTCTCTAGAATACATTAATATGTGTTCTGATCACTTTATTGAATCTTCCTCACGAATAAAAAACTTGAATATAATTCCAAAATAAATATATTAATGAATATTATTTTGTTGAAATTAATTTCAATTTATTTCATCACAAAAACAAACAATGGTATTTTTGAGCACAAAAATCAATAAAATCTATTATAGTATTGTTGAGGCAATAAATTCCCAAAAATATTCACCACTTATTTTATTTTGTCGTGTATATACGTCCTATGGATTTAATTTTAATATAATTTTATTTAAATTAAATGAATTTAAATATTAATCTTTTTTTCTACCTTTTATGGGGTTTTTATTTGAAAGATAATGAAGGTTTAAGGGTGTTTCTTAACTCAATACTGTTTCATTGAGTTAAAATACTTCTTCTTAGACTCCATTTTTATAAGTTGGATACATTTATTCATATGATTGTATTATATTGTATTTACACTTTTTTCTATGTATTTAAATATCTATCACATAGACCTCTTTTACAATATTCCTTACTTCATGAATTATGATGTTCGTAATGGTTTCCTTGTTTCTCTTTTCTTTCCTTGAAAAATATTCCATATTCCCAACTTTTTCGTATGTTGTTAGGTGTGTATATTTAATTATGGATTTGTTTCATCATAAATTTCATGGTATTAAATAAAATTAAAAATCCACTAAAATTTAAAATTTTCAAGAGATTCCAATAAAAGTATTACTAAATTCATAAGGTTTTTGTTAACTCAATTTCTATTCATTGAGTTATGATCATTCTTCTTGAAATTTGTTCTTATTAGTTGGGTAAATTCTACCTTATGATTGAATTATACTATACTTTCACTTATTTTTCTATGGATTTAAAATTATTCCATATGAACTCATTTTTGAAGGACTTTCACATCATTATTTAATTTTATGGATATATTTCTACAAAAAAAATACAATGTTATTGTTAATAATAATCCTCATATTTTATGACTATTTTTCCACTGTGTCTATATTATTTATTTGAAAAAATTATTTAATATCTTTATTTGAAACCCAAATATATATATAATCATGTGATATTATTTTTTCTCTTTACCCCTTTTGAAAATAAATTTTTCTTCCCCTTATATGGTATGGGTTTCAATAAATGTATATTCACATAAAAACAGTTTTTCCTTTAATGATCACATATTTAATCTCTGAATCCAAATTTCCTACAAAAAACCTTTATTTTAATTTCAAGATATATTATTGATATTTTTTTATGTTTTTTAATGTTTTTTGATGTTGACACTTTGAAAATGACTTTTAAAATAGACTCATAACTTCTTATATTATGAAATTTTAAAAAAAACATTTATAAAAAAATTATATTTCACTTTCATTTTCCAATTTATGTCAAATTTATCTCCTTGGGTGTTATGTTCCATAAATTACCCTTTAAATTATTTTATATAATTTTCCTTTTACGGTATTAAACTCATGGTATCAAAACGATCTCATTCATGATCTCTTCTTATGTGGTACCATTTAACGTGTAGTTCTTATAAAGGGTTTTTCATCTATCCCAACATACTTCAATGTTTCTTATACATCACTAGGGGTATGTTCTTATGCTAAAATCATCCTTCTTTATTAAAATTTATTATGAAATTTTCTATACAAGTATTCATGAAACTTTTTTCTTTCCCATAGATAATTAAGATATGATGAAATAATGAATATTTTTATGATCCTATGGAAAACATATGAATAGTTTTCATTATGTGGTAGGTGGGACTGGAATTATATATACCTATAATTAATTGGGTAAATCTTAATATCTCATGATGTAATATGAAATATAATTGGGAGTGATCCCAACCCCCAATGTAACATAGACCATTATGTGATGGGTGAGCCTAGAATTACACAACCCTAAAAACATTTGGTCATGATTTATATCTCATGAGCTAAATGTTTTGAAATTTAGGAGTGAACCCAATCCATTATGGTAATTTTTAAAATATGTTATGATGGTCTTCATAGTGATCCTTGACAAAGGAAATAATTTTGTATTCTTATGTTTGTGTTATAATCTAATGTTTTGAAATGTTCTCTTGTTATAATAAATCATGTCACACATTATGCTCATATCCTTATGAAATGATTTATTATTGGTGATCCATGTTTATTTGGGCACAATTTTATAATTTTATCGTTATAGACCTTTACTATTCTCTCATACCCACACACTTATCTTATTCTCACTTATTATCATCAATTGTTACCTCTAATGTTTAACCTTTCTGATCATTTGATCTCACCCCATAGTTTTTCTTCCATTTTCCTATGTTTATAAAAAGATTAATGCATATGATTTTCCTAGAAGGGTATAATATGTAGAGAATTTTGAAGGTTATATTGAAGTCTTATTATTGACTAATGAATTCTTGGTATGGTGGGAAAAATTTATATTTGATGGGAAAGATATTGGTTTTTTAGATAGATTTTTTCCATAACTCTATACAAGTATAAACATAAGTCTCTTAGTATGTAACATCTTCAATATTTGTCATTGTTATTGTAATTGTGGATGGATAATTTTGGGTTTCATTAGGTAATTCTAAATTCGATATGTAAAATAATATGTCTATTAGAACCAGATATAAGAGTATGGGTCTAGGGCCCCACATCATAAATAAATAAGGACTATAATCATTATTATAACTTAATTTTGGTTGAAACTACTTCTATCTTCATATTTTATAAATTATGTTCCAATATATATAGGTTTTGATGCTTCTTTAGATCAATCTACTCCGAATTTCATCAACAATTCTCTTGAATATATCTCTTGGGACATAAATGTTTACTCCTCTTTTTATGAAATCTATAATCCTATAAAATATTTCATCTCTCCAACCATAGATATTGTAACACCCCAAGCTTCCATGGTACGCTTGTCTTTGAATAATACAGTAGCGTGTGTTGTACGTAACTTCGAGTTCCAACACACACCACAACCAATCAAACTAGCCGTTATGAATAGTAATACCCACTTTTTGAAATTTTATACACTTTATCATTCAAAATTGAATACATTTTTGGATTCGGAATATCGAAATTATCCTAGGATGATATTTTGGTACTTTTCGGATTAATTTTATATTTTGATGAATAGTGAAAATTAATAAATTTTTATTAAAAACAACTTTTTTAATCAAAATAATTAATATTGATAAATTATGAATTTGAGTGGTTTTAAAGTATATTTAGAATAAATTTTTACTATTTAATACAATGTTGGTCATTGGATGTAATTTCCCATTTAAACTGGATATAAACAAGTGTCAATCTTTTGACAGTTATCAACCAATAGGGTTAAGACACTTCTGTGTTTTGAATTTGGAAAAATGTTCTCCATATTTTATTTACCATGGTTAAAAGGTAAATCCGATAAATAAGGGTAAACAAATAATATTATAATAATAATAAATTGCCCAAAAACGTGTCTTAACCCTATTGGTTGATACATGTCCGACCATGGACATCTTTGGGTCGATTTTAAGACCCCATGGATCCACTTGTAAGTAATAATGACACTTTGTATTAATTAAGTTAAAGTAAATACAAAAATGGCATAAGCCTATATCTTTTAGAAAAAAAACATTTACATAGGGTTATATATGTTATATTTTCGACTATAAATATTCATTAGAAAACTAGAAATATTTCATACATAAATGTATTTTGTTTATAATTTTTAGACATTAAATAATTTAATTTATTTATGACACAATGATGATGCAGTAATTACCTTATTAGTGAAATATTAAAATAATTGATATTATTAATACTAAAATAAATACAATTTGAGACTTTTAATGAATTCCACGAATTTTATAGGTTAATATGACATGCTATTATTTATTTAATTAAATTTTTTCGAAATAATCATGCTGTTATGATTTTCACAAAAATCAAATACCAAATAGTGTCAGAATTGACATAAAAGAGTTTTTTAAAAACATGTTATATTATTAATTGATATTAAATTCCTAAAAATATAAGGTTCAGAAAAAGGACTTTTATCATGAAATTTGTATCATTAATGGACCACTTGGGGGTCCCTTGGAGTTATATAGTATGTTTATTAACTATATAATATAAAAATACAAAGTGACATGGTAAGTGTAAAACTAATTAACCAAAAGTTAAAACTAAAAGATCAGGTTTATATAATGACACAAACCTATCTAAAATCTATTGTTTGAAAGGATTTATACCCATCCCCACCTTAGTCTTTGAATAATCTACTTTGGAGCCATTATAAATCGAATATTAATTTATTATAAATTAATACTTTATGTTTTTCATAAAGAGCCCCTCCTCCCCCTTATAAAAGAAAACCACTTCTAACCAATTACTCACACCTCTAAAGCATTTTGGCTCATCCAACCTCTGTCCAATTAGGATCCCTACATCCCTCTACTCATCCTAGAAGCCTCACCTTAGGAATAAGGCACTTCAGAGTCCAATTTTGGTTCCAACCAATGGGAGTTACCCAAATTAAAGGTAACGATTTCTCTTAGCTTCTTTTCTTTTATTTTATTTCTCCAACCCCAAAACTCTTATTATTATTTTCTTTTGTAACAAAACCAGTATCCTAAATATACTAGGATATTTTATTATAAGTATTTGAACTACACTTACACACACCTCCATCTAATGGGTGAGGAACATAATGTTTCTGTGGATGGAAACCAAACGCCTCACGAAACGATGATTATTCAATTATCTCCTACCACCTCCCATGGTGGCCATTATGATGGAACTATAATTCAATATTATATTAATGATATTTATTTTATATATAAGCTTCTGTAATTCCATTTTATATCATACCATTATTTGTTTCATGTTGTATATATATACGATAATTTCATTTGAGGAAGTGCGGACTACCGCCCCCTCAAAGTGATATGACTCGTTCATACCATAAATGGAACGTAAATAGGATGGTGTTAATGAACTTAAGTAAAATATATAAGATATCAAATTATACTGTAATAATAATATACCTATGTATCATTTGGTTTTTATTCCTTTTAAAATTGAAAATGAAATGGAAGAAGCGTGTGTGCGTGCCTACGTACGGACTACCGTCTCCATGAACGCGATGAGATTCATTCCCCATCATATATATTCAAGAATAATTTTCATTTTATCATTAAAAATAATATTTAAGGACTTGATATCATTCTGGATATGAATAATATACAACCTATCCATAACAAACACTACTTATGTAACAAAACATATAAAAGAAAATGAGTATGTTAACACCTGAAACGACAACAATACTAAGATATTATTAACAAATCAATGTTAAAAGAGCATATATGATATCATATTAATTTATATGATTCTTTTATAATTTAATAAAAATGATTTAAATATTATACATGAGGTTAACCTACACTCTATCAAGGAAAAGTACAATGTAAGGGGTTTTCATCTCACTCCTTTTTCCAGTGAGATTCATGCCATATTGCCACTATTACCTTTTGTGTGGTGTATTTACATTCCATAATTGTATTATTTGTGTAATACACTTTAATTTATGTGTATTTACATATTAATTTTATGATACCTCTTTAATAGGGTGTATGTTTTGTAATATAACAAATTTGTAAGTGTTAATTTCACAATCTCTTTATTATCCGAGGTTTTTTCTACGTAAGTATCTACTGGGACATATTTATTATCCATGTAAATGTTTTATGAAAGATTTTTCAAAGGGATTCTTTTAAGGGAACTTTTACTAAAACATCATTTCAAATGTTTTAAATATTTATTCTTCTAAATCTTTGTCATTTATGTCCATGTCTTCAAAATGGTTTTTAAGGATTTATTTATGTGGACATGAATGTTTCTAAATTTTTAATTACTTTCAAAAGTTTCAAAGTGATATGGGACACTTTGACTCATAAATGTATTTAAATGAATTCTTTTCCAAATTGTGTGACTTTTAAATGTTTTCATGAAAAAAGGTTTATTTCTCTCAAAGAGTTTTACAAATCATTTTTATCAATGTCAAAATCCTTTAATGGATTTTAAACTTGTTTCAAAGTTGATTTATCATGATAAAAATATTCCATATTGTGTTGAAGGTTTTGTGATATGTTTGACTGTGGATGTGTTATTTTTATACCATTCATGGTTTATGGGTAATGTATTGACATTTAGTATTCTAGTTTTAATACGAATATTTATGTTATGTTTAGACCTTTTCATATGAGGAATGCATTGGACTTAGTAAGTGACAAGTGCAGCCCGCTATAGCTCCACGATGCATCGGTAGGTCTCATGAGACAATGTTGTGTCTTGGCACGAGACCTTGACAAAATCTTATTTGTAATCTTGGCACGAGGCCTTGGCTACGTGGTTATGATAGTCTGGCATTATGCATTCCATCATTATGAAAGTAGTTATTGATATTGCATGTGACTATTTGACTAGTAGAATATACATGTGAATAAGTGAATGGAATTATTTCATTTTATCTATGCCATATTATGCTTAAGTTCATGTTTAAAAGGCTTTTTTTTAGTTATACCTTTACTTAAATGTTTATGCTTATTTCTGAAAGTTTCCATTGTATTTCTTACCCTTACTGAGCGTTTGAGCTCACCCCTTTCTATGTTTTATTTTCCCAGGATTCCAAGAAGTGTATTGTGATTGATATGAAGGGTTAATCCAAGGGAATAATGGTGTTCATAAAGGATTATTTATGTTGTTTTGTATGTTATAAAGTGTAATGTAACATTCATGTATGTAATCTATTTTCCCAGACTGCTAAACCGATCGGTCCTTCGGGACTGATTCCTTGTAATCATGAAAATGTATTAAAATAATGCACCGACATTGGGTAACTGGGGTCGGGGTGTTACAGATATCCCAAAAATTAATTTTTATTTTCTCAAAAAACTCCACACAAATGTAATCTTCATCACATGAAAATATTATATCATCAACATAAACTATGACAACTAGAGTACCTATATACATCTCTTTAACATAGAGGTTATCTTCAACATTCCCTTTTTGAATTTTATTTCTCTTAGAAAATCACTACACTTTGAGTACCTAGATCTAGAGGCCTATTTTATCCCATTTAATTCCTTCTTCAGCCTATATACCATGATACCATCTTTTTACAAAATTAAGTCTTTGGGTTTTATAATAAACACTTCTTCTTCTATGACTCCATTAAAAATGGATTACTTCACATCAATATGATATGATTTTTAGTGTTTATTGGATGATGATATAAGAAACATTATGATATTTTCTAGTATTTACACTAGTGAAAATGTTTCTTTAAAGAATATCTCTTCTATTTGAGAATACTCCTTCAATATCTGTCTTACTTTAATCCTTCATACCTCACATTCCTTGTTTTTTTTGTTTTCAAAACCCCTCTAGGTACCAATCAAAATTTTATTAATATATATTATTATAGGATCCCAAGTGGAATTCATCTCTAGTATATCAAGTTCTACATTCATTTAATTAATATATTCATTATGGTCAGATAATTCTATTATAGTTTTTTGGTTCAACCTATGAAATGAGAGTGGTTCAATTTTCATGCATTAATATTATTCTTTTATACATTGTATATTTTTAATTTACAATGATATTTTCTATGTCAAAATGTTTTTTCAATGATTGATGATTCAATTTTTCATTTCCAAATGCTTAATCTTCATCACTGGTTTTTTCAAAATCAACTTCAATATAATTCCTCTCATTTATAGCCTCGAATTCTTTCTATTTTTCTAAAATATGCATGTTGTCTAATTTATAATTTCCTAAATATTCTTTAAATATCTCACCTGATTTATTTTGATTCTCAATAATCTTTAGATTGAAATAATAAAATATTTTTTGAATCCATTTGTTCCATTATTTATATCCCTTTTTATTAGATAAATAGCCCATGAATATCTATTCTTTAGATTTATCATAAAACATTACAAAATTTGACATTTTGATTTTCATGAAACATGGAATATGTAATAATTTAAAGTATTTAACTATTGGATTTATATTTTAAAAAATTTAATTTGTTTTCATTTATTTCTTAAGAATTTATAGACACATGTTCTTCATGTGTACAATAGTCCATATATCTTCCCTCCCTAAAAATTTTCAGAACCTATGTTCAGTTGCTAGTGTTTTTCCCATATCAACCAAACATTTATTATTTTTTTCTATTAAAAACTTTTACTAGGTAGTGTATGGTAAACTTTATTGATGATTATTTCCATGATTTATAAGAATTAAATAAAATTAATAATAGGTTTACTCATTACCATTATCTAAACTCATATTTTTTAGGTAGACACATAGTTCTTTTTCAACATTTCATTTGAATATTTTTAACATTTCAATAGTTTTTTAATTGTTTTACAAAAACATTATATTGTTTGTATGATTTTAATCATGAATGAAATTAATTAAAAAAAGAACACCTATGGAATAATATTTTATCATTGGACCACATAAATCTGAATTAATGAGTTTCAATGGCCTATATGATTGAATTTCCCATCTTTTATGAGCTCCTTGAACCATTTCCCCTTGCAAAATATTCCATAAATAAAATATTTCTCTATTTTGGTTTTAGATAAATATTTCACAACATAATTTTTTGATATTTTTCACATGTTTATCTGACCAAGGTGACCGACCATTATGTGTTCTAGTTTACTTCCATTTTGAAACTTATGTAGCAAGAATTGATTGGATGAATAATACAAAATAGGTTGCCACTAATTATTTCACATTTGGGGATAACACTTTTATTATTTGAACTCATTATTATGGGTGATTTTTTCATGAATATAAATTCATTTACATTATCACATAATTGTATAAAAATTAATAGATTTTGTTTAATCCCTTCAATAAAGAGAACATCTTTTCATTTTAGTCTTATAACTTTTATCTCATCATTTCCAATTACCATAATTTTCAAGGAGCTATAATTTCAAATTATCACTACCCCTCCATCATGATTTTCAATATTTGGAAATTTTTTATGAAAGTATATTTATGTGAATAATAAACAATGTAAAGAATCTATGGTTTATTTTTCTTTCATGATTTCAAGGAAAATTATAAAATGAGTGAACTTTATTCATTCTTAATTTTTTTAATTTACATTCCCTTTCAAAAATATATAGAATTCCTTGGGAGAGTGGTCATGTCATGAACTAAAACATTGGGTCCTAAGCTAAAACTACCCTAAGACCACATCCAATTGGCCCGATGCTAGTGAACAGCACTGAGTATGCATAACACAAACATGTGAAGACTTAGCAAATTGTACCTTTATGAACACACCAACATACATCTCCATTCAACAATTTGGAGATAATAAAAATGAAACCAAAATGTATTAATACATCTATCCTATAATTATAGTATAGTAGAAGTATTAAATTCATAATAGTGAAAAATACAAGCATGTCCAAAACTATAATTAGTCAAACCTGATCATATGGAGGAGACTGGTGTCAAATGCAACTATTAGACAACTCCCTGATTAGTCACAGGTATACACCTTGGTCTATAAGGATCAATATGATCCACCTTCTTTAGATCCTCCTAGGAATGTTTCAAAAGGAATATTATCTACATAAGACATGATGAGTGTGGAAAACCCTTGTTGAGGGGTGAGTATAATATTACCCAGTGGGCACCCCAAAACCCAAATTAAAAAAGGGGACAACTGAAAAGCAACATCTTGCTTGACCCAAGCCTTAGGGAACCCAAGTGAGAGAGAATTTGAAACTACATCATGACCACTCCTAGTATATACATGAATATTTACCTCATCTCCACATCGTGTTTCAATTAATATGTGTGACATCAACACATGGAATCCTAGATTCACCAAGATATGATTTCTAAGACTCCAAGTCTCATGAGGTCCCAAACTCATTGCCAACAATAAAATTATACTTGAGTCTCAAAGGAAGAACTCATATAAGATATCTCACTCCATGTGTCGTTTCATACCATATGGAACTCTTCAAATAGAACATGACCCCCCCCCCCTGAGTTTCACTAATCTGATGGCGCATCCCCACCATCCCAGGTGGCATAAACAAGATAGAACATGATCATCTAGACTTACCATGAAGAAAGTATTGTTGGAACCCATTGGATTGTGATACTAAGATTGTGGATCCTAATCATCCCATATGGGTGAATCCAATAACCCTACAATATATCCATAAAATATCATCTCTCATAAAGGGTATCACTCACATCCCTGTTAGGGGACACCACAAACCGAATATGGAACTCCATAGAAAATAATTCTCATATGGTAGATCACACACATGATCATTGGGGATGCCACAAACCATAAAAAGTAAAAAAAATTGATACAAAGATAGGGGATCAAACCCAAGACCACTAGAAGATACCTCAAACACAAATGTGGATCTAACCTCAATATATAGTATTGTAGATTACGATACTGAAAAATTATATTGAACCACCAAGTAGGGGGATCATAAGTCCAACTATGACACATACCCTACTAGAACTACCACTATGTAGGGGATTGTATACTTGATAATGCTACTAACCATATTGTGAAAACTCAATAGATAAGGGATCTCCACTATTCTTGATTATTACGACGATGCCATAAACTCTATTTGGAGAAGTCGATACGATATAGGATCCCACCAAATCCCCTTAGAAGGATACCCCAACTCTATCATAGTTCATCTTATTTAGGGGATCACAATCTTGTGATGGTGATATAATTCCACACTGTACCATCATAGGGAAATACAAAGGATACCCACTCAACTAATACTAGTCAATATATCACTAAAAAAAGTGACCCACCACTATCACCTTGTGTCACATCTCTAACTCAAAAACCAAGTCCACAATCACATTCCACATTGAAAACTACTCCAGATAGGCTACTCATGATCCTCTATACATGTTCTGAAGACGAATATGTGAAAGGGAGAAAAATCCAAGGTGAGTACATATCTTTTCCCTTTTGAACATTGTGTGTCACTAAAACACTAGCCCTAGGCCATTTCCACTCTCAGTACTCGACGTGTAAGAGGATACATGATGTGTACCACCAATTCACATGATGTATGACCTCGTATAAACCTATAAGCGATTCATCACCCATACATGGATAGTTTACCTTGTGTCCCCATAATACATGTACCCGAGGTACACAGATGTCTTGGCTATCCAGCAAATTGGTCATGTCCTCTGCCCATTCCCATGTACCTAGATGTGTATATACAGATGACCATGTCCCATGAGACAACTTGGAAATCCATGTCTCTTGGACACATGACCTAGTCTCGCTACAATGCATGTACCCATAGTACATAGAGTCTAGTTCCCAAAAATCATCTTCCCCAAATGGGAAGAACACACAACATGTGATCCTTCACTACACATCGTGTGATCCGGAATTCTAAATGATAATCCTCTAAGAGCCACCCGAATCACCCTAGTTCCCAAAAAAACATACATACATACCACTAGGGGATCAATAATAGTCAAATACTGTCCATGAAACCTTAAAACAACCCATAAAAGGGGATTATGACATAAATATCATAAATCTTACTACCTCATGGTGAAACACCAAAGCATTGGGTCCAAAACAATGCTTGAAATTCAGTTCATCTCAATCTGGTGATGATCAACATCAAAAATAGGGATCAGCAGAGCCTCCTCTCCTCAGTTTTGAATTGGGTCTTCTATCATATAAGAGGGAGGATCTTCCTCTCCTCTACTGCATGTGAGAACCCAATGGGTGGGGTAGTATATTAGTTTATTTTAATAAACTAATTTCATAAACACTATTTCCAACGTTCCCTCAACTAACCACTCGATCTCATAAAACATTTATATCACTCCTAGGGTAAAACCCACATTATGAACTCAACATTGGTCTCAAATTTTTGATACATGGCTCTAATCATTAGTTATTACACTTTATTAGAAAAACTGCATGTGTGTGATAAAATATATTGAATATTTTTAGTATCCCCACACTAAGGCTCTGTAGACCTAAAATTCCACACTAAATCAGTTCCTAAATTTTGATATATTCCAAGAAATCTTCCAATGTCTTAAATGGAACTACTAGAGTTTCTACACTCTCCCCACCTCTAGTATTTTTCACTAAAAAGGTAAAGCTGATGCATAAGGGAGAAAACTGAGCTCTCAATTGGATCACCAACTATAATGAGATAACTAGAGGGTTCCCATGTTTTCTACACACAAACACTTAGGGGAACCAAAAAAGACAAACTACACCTAAATTACAACTCAAAATAGATCAACATCATGAAATGAAGCATGCACATGTCTCCTTAGCTATGAAATCCAGAAACCAAATCACTAGGTCCATCTATAGGTACATAGTCTAGAAGTACACCACATATATTACCTTATGCAAATGCTGACAAATTCCAGTAGTTCTAATCTAGCATGAGATGAACTAAACATTCAACACTCCACCCTTGCACCATTTCAGGTCCAAAAACCCTACATCAAATTGCCTCTGACCAGTACAAAAGTGACATGAAGGGGCTCCGAAACATGGCCTCAAATGGTTATACGCCAATGGTGGACCAACAAATACACCACACCATCAAGATAACTCGATGAATTTTTTCCTGAACCCCAACAATTTTCTCTACATGGCACAGCCACCCCTCTCCCGTGTGTACTACTGAGGGAAAGAAAACTCGTCAACACCTCATATAATAGTGTGATTTGTGTCATCAGAAATCCATTTAAGTTCTAAGTACTCCCCACCTTTTAGGAACCCAAATTAAATATGTCCATTGGATATCTGGTCATACAATACCCAACAATTATATTCTTTTAGTTGTTCCTCTCTACATCTCTAAAAATAGAGGGGTGAACACCACCAACTGGAGATATGTCTTGTTATCCTAATGTGTATCACATGGATCTCTAATGATGAGTACATGAGGGTACCCAAAAAAACATAAGGCTTCCCAAGATCACACAATGGGTTTTATCAATCCCTCTATATGAAAACCTCCAACACCATTTTGGCTCCAAATTCTCTGAGGAAGCCATCAGATAAGCTGGTACAAATATCAAGGTAATCCCTGGGTGCCAGTATTTCCAAAATACAAAACTCATGATGAGATAGTAAAATTGATATTTCCTTGGGTAGACATCCTTAACTCCACCAATATAGAAGGAAACTAAAATCTTATAGTACTACTACTCCATAGGTCATATTGTCAATCTGATAAAACTCAGTTGTATCTACCCACACATGAGCTCATCCCACTCAGCCTGGGATCACTTTTGAATGGAAGAAAACTCTGTCTCATATTCCAAAAATACTGCCACATGAACCGGTGGAAACAAAATGTGCATGGATGTTTTGAAATAAATCCATACTGATGAAACATCATAGGGTCTTTCTACCACTATAGAAAGATTCTATGTGAGTTACTCTCCTCCCAGAGTCAGGTCACACTACAGATAGAGGTGTGTAGAAATTGATCGTATCTATGAGAGCCTCTAATATATCGTTTGAACATAGAGCATACACTTTCATATCTAAGGAATACTCTAAGAATCCAACATGAATACTCACCACAAACACACAACTCAAAGGAATTCATCTGCCACACCTCGATACTATCTTCTTTGGGTGGAACTGACACCCCCGTACAGTTTTATATCGCGTCACAAGAACAAAACTCAATAGGGGAAGTGTCCCTATTTCTTATAAGTCTTAAGATACATCAAACATAATCATCACAGGGATGTATTGATTCCCCATGCAACCCTAGATAATCCCTGAGGAAGAAGTGGAAAGAATATAGTACCTCACAACAGTGTATAATAATAATACTAAATAAATAGAAAGGACACACAACATACCTTCAATAATCATCAAAGCCTCTGAGTCATATGCCTTAGTAGCATGTAGTTTCCTGACACCTTTCCTCCAACTCTCTAAACCTGATGTGGAACACTTAGGAGTGGTGGGTAGGAAGTCGTACTATCCTCCACCTCTTGATTTTTTCCTTACTCCACCACATTTTATGTCATGAGGAACTCCATGGTTCTATCATTATCTCTTCTAGGGTGGTCCATCGACCATGTCCCTCTCAGTTTCACGGCTAGTTGGAAAATCTTGTGAGAGATGTCCCTGTCCATCACAAGTGAATCACCGCCTCTACCATGGATGACTATAACTATTATGGGAACCCCAAACTACCTTCCCTCTATCCTAGGATTGTCTCTTGAAGCACCTCACATTACCAGATCCATGATCATGTCATTGGATACCAGCTACTGAGGTCTAAAATCCTATGTTCACCACACTAACATTCATTTTTTTCTCATCCAAAAATATATCCACCACCAAGGTTCCATTCAGAACCCCAAAAAAAGTTGGAATACACAATGATGTCACTAAAGTCATCAAATCATAGTGTAATCCCTAATATATGGTCCATTCTCTATAAAATGGATATCTAACCATATCCAAGGAGTATAATGAATGGTCTATAAACCTCTATGAATACTCTTCCAAAATAATTCTATATAACCGAAGTTACACAAGCTTTTAAATACACACATATCTCAACAGGGATGGGTAAAACTATTCTCTAAAGAGTTGATCAAACTCCATCCAAGTGATAATCGTCTCATCATGGGTATACTCAACTAGACTCCACTGTCACCCGACCAATCCCTATAGAATACTCACTTCTAGGATCCCCATAAGATTGAGATGTGTCCTCATAAGGAAGAGAACACGTGAGACTGCCTCACGCTAGTCATCATCCACCTGGGAGTCAGCCTCACCATGATACTATATAGGTTTTCACCTATATAACTAATGTAGTAAACTCATCATGTATGTATCCTCATCTAGAACATTCATCACAAATTTCTACTCAATGGGTGTTGGATCTTCTGGTAGACCACCTAATGATAGCACTCCCTTTTTAGTTACCTACACTAAAGCTGCATCACTGGTGGGATTTTCATGGCGACTAGTTTCTAAATGTTCCAATTTAACTTGCTTGTTATCAGAGTCCTGGTGAGTGGATAGGTCAACTGTAGCACCAATATTAGAGTCTCTAGCCTGAATGATGTACTCTGAACACTTCAACACTATCACCATAAACCCCAAACCAATCTCATAGACTCAGGTCCTAAGAAGCACCTTCTCTGATACAACTGTATCACGACCAGACCCATCAGGGCCTAAGCCGCAACTACCCCAAGTCTGCCTCTAATAGGCTAGGGGATGGAGACCAGTTCTGAGTAGTCATATCTCACACATGGGATTCCTTGACATATGGTACCTATACGCACACACCCATATACATCTCTTTGAAATAGTGCAGAGATAATGAAACAAAAATAGAAAATGTATGAATACATCTATCCCACAATTAGAGTACAAAAAAAGTATGAAAAGTGTAAACAGGGAAAAATAAATCATTCCAAAAACTATAAAGCACCAAACCTACTCAGATGGAGGGGACTACTTTCAATTGAAACCACCAGAACATGACTTGGATGAGAACCAATATAAACATTGGTATATCTATCTCACTATGCTCTGCATGCTCCATGACCTCTCGATACTCTCTCAAAAGTCCTATCATCTTCACAAAACATGATATGTGGGGGAAAATCCCATTCAGGGGTGAGTAAAAAAATACCCATTAGGCACTGAAAAAAACAAAGTAAAATTGATAAACAGGGAGGTAACATCCTTCTCAACACAAGCTAGGGGAAATAAAGTGAGAGAGAATTAGAAACATCATCCCGAACTCTCAGTTATAAAAGAATTGTCTTCTTATCTCCACATTGTGTGTTAATCAAGATATGTGACATCATTCAAAAAAATCCAAGATATACTCATCTAATACTCCAATTTTTATGAGGTCTTTACCTCACTTACAACCACGAGATTATACATGAGTCCCAAAGGTAAGACTCGTCTAGGAGATCTCACATAATAATCCTTATCATCCAAGATGGAACATTTCGTAGATAACATGCTCCATTTTTTGTCACTAAGATGATGTCACATCCCCAACGTCCCAAGTGTCAAACACCTGAGAGAACATGGTTTTTGGGACTCTCTATAAATAATGTCTTGTAGGAACCTAGTGGACCTCAAAAATTAGGTAGGGGATCCTTCTCATACCTGATTAGGGACCCTACTAACCCTAATGGAATCCTAGAAGATATCATCTCTTGGAAAGGGGATCACAACCATCCCTAATAGGGGAAACCATAATTCCAATTTGGAACTCCAGAGATCATAATGCATAGATAGAGGATCACACCCAGGACCACTGGGGGGGGTTCCACAAAACCTACTAAATCTCGAGTCTATGATACATAGGTATGGGATCATACCTAGGACCAATGCGAGATACCGTAAACCCATATATTGAAATTATCTCCAAGCAGGGGATCATAGATGATGATACCAAAAAATCACCTTGAACCTCTATATAAGAGATCATAATTAAAATAATGCCACAAACCCTACTAAACCCACCACTGAGTAGGAGTCATGTTATTGATGATTCCACAAACCCTACTTGGATAACCTGATAGAGAGGTGATCACTTCCCTACATGATAGTCATAAAGATACCACAGAAACCATCTAGGGAAATCGATATGGTAGAGGACCCCTCCCTGGGCTCTTGGAGGGATACATAAACTCTATATAAGCACACCCCATCAAGTGGATCCTAATTCTATAGCTTTTAAATAATTTTACATTATACCCTAATAGGTATAGGCTATGGGAACCCACTCAAACAAAAATGTTCTATACATCACTATCAATAGAAAACCACCATCATCAACTCATCTCACATCTTTAATGACAAGACCATGGTCACCATCATGTTCTACATGGAAAACTAATCAGGATTGGATACTTATGGGCAGCCATCCGAGTCATCAGGATGGAGGTGTGTGAGGATGAAAACTCCAAGGGGAGTACACGACATGAACTTGTAGTACACAGTGTGTCTCTCAAAAAATTTCCCCAAGTTGTGTCCCCTTTCAGTACTCGGTTTGTAAGAGTATACACGGTGTGTACCCCGAGTCACATGATAGGTGACCTTGTCAGAACATCGGGAAATTTTCTCACCCATACATGGCCAGTTGTCCATGTCCCCTCACATGGTGTTTACCCTCAGTACATGGAGTTTCTTGGCTATCTATCCACTTGGTTGGGTCCTTATCCTCTTCTCATTCTCAGCACCTAATCCCCATATACATATCTATATATGTCCACACAACCATGTCACTTGACACAACATGTCTATCTATGTCCCTCAGCCACATGACCATGGTTAACTACACGGCGTGTACCCACAGTGCACGGTGTGCAGTTCCCATAAGTAATGTTCTTTGAAAAGAAAGAACACACACTGTGTTATCCATTACTACAAATCGTGTGATCGGAAATCTCAAATGGTAGTCCCCTAAGATCCACCCAAAACACACTAATTTCCATTGAAACCCATAGATATTCCACCAGGGGTATCTAGTAGTTTGATAAGGGCTCTAAAACATTAAAATAATGCCTAAAATGTGATCCAGATGTAAAGATCTTAAACATTCCATCCTCTTGAAAAAAGAACAGAATATTCACATCCAAAGAGATTCCCAGAAGCCATTGTACCTTAATCCGGTGAGGATCAGCGTTAAAAATGGGGATTGATAGTGCCTCATATTCTCAGCTAGGTCTTGGGTCATCTATCATGTACGGGGGAGAGTCCTCCTATCCTATTATATTCATAATGAATAAGGGGATGTGGGATGATATTAGTTTATTTTAATAAACTAATATCATCAATATGGCTGCCAATGTGCCCTCATCCAACCTCCAGACACCATCAAACCTTGTATCGCACTAAGGGTAAAACCCACATTCTGAACTCAACCATTATATAATATTTATGATTTGATATTCATACCATTAGTTATTACACTTTCATAAAAAATTGTGAATTAATGATAAAATATTTTTAATATTTTTAATATCATCATAACGAGGCTGTCTGAGCTCCGGAATACCATGTCGTCTCCTCATCTAGCTTCAGATATATTCCTATAAATATTCAAAAGTATTACATGGAAAAATAAGAGTCATTATAGGTTATAAAAACTTTATTAAAATTACTCTATTGGTCATAACTTCCACACATTTATTCAATTCACTCAAATTGTTTTAGAGTTTATTTTCTTGTTGAATATTTGTTCTAAATTTTCTCTCTCTTCATATTTTTATAGTTAATTATTTTATTGTAAGTAAGTATCCCCTTTAAATAATGATTGTTTCAAGGTAATGACATGTTGTTCCAACATGATAAATATTTGTTCCCATAAAAAAAACATCACCAAAACTATACTATGAATTTTGTTCTTCCATGTTGATGATATTAATTTTTTCATAAATTGATGTTGTTTCCCTTTCATTATTTGAGATTTATTTTGTATTGAAGAGGTGATTATTCTTGATATATTATTTTATTCCCTTAATAGAAAATATTTATCTTCATTTATCTTGTCCAATTATTTTCCATTTTTTCAATCTGAGCCTAAAATGTTAACAAAAATAAATTTTTATTTTATTTTAGTAGAATCAAAATTGAAAAATTTTTTAGTCTAGGCTTCTCAACAACATAATTTGTTTCATATTTGAATCCAAGTACCTTATTTTAGTATTATATCATATTTTTTAGTGCATTAATAGATTAAATACACTTTTTTATATATTTTTCATTACTTTTTTCTTCAAATTCCATTTATCTTCAATATCATTCATCATATTTTCAATAGATCCCATCAAATGTACCTCTACATATCTCAAGAAAACTTCTTATACCAAAGAGACCTGTCAAAATTATTCCACATGGAATCCTTTGCTGAAATTTAATCCCGAAATCCCATAAATTTTTTATATATGATAGATAGTTAACGGGAGATAAAAACACATGGGTAGTTTTTATATGAAGCCTATTGAGTCCATTAGAAGTGGCGAATTAAGAACTACCACCAAGGACAATAGGTAAACTACTCGTCCTTTAAATTCCATTAAATTATAGATAGTGTGAATTCTAAAAAATATAATTCCCCCTTCAGGATATACACCGTTATGTTATGTGGTTCAACTACTATAAAGAAAAATCCCCATTCGGGGGATGTGGTTACCCAGTTTCCACCTTTATTTTTTATAATTATTTATCCAAAAAAATTCTTCTGAATGAATCTATTTTGAAAATATTGTGATTCAATAAAATTTTTTTTATGATTTACTTCTAGGAGTTATTGAATGTTAATGAATTATTTTAATTTATTTTTCTTCAAAATCTTTAATCTTTTTGGATTTTCCAATGTTGTTCCAACGAAATTTACTTCTCATACAGAATTTTTTATGGACACATTTTTAGGAAACATGAGATGATTTATTTAATTTTTATATATTCTTTTACAAATGAATCTTAATAATCACATAAAAATAGTGTTAACTAGACCATATAATCCTCCTATCCCTGAGTTATGCTTCTATAATTTTATACTAGGATGATAAAATATGATTCATCTTATACTCAATGGATCAATAAATCAGTAAAAACCAACATAATAATGTACATAACTTTTTTCTTACAATAATACTTTTAATTATTTAAATTTCAATAAAAATTATTGATGTAATTAAGAGGAGAACACACACTCAATTAACATGAAAATTTTGATTCAGTGATGACAATATTTTTACTAGTAACATAAAATAAATTTTATGATAATTTTTATTTTTTTATAAAAATTTTCCAATCATGTTCCCTATACTATATCCCATTTAACCCTCATTTAAAAATGTATTATTCATATTATGTTTAATTTCATTAAAAACAAAAGAAATATAAAAGTACATTGAATGTAGGAACTCATTCTATGTATATTAAACCCCTTCAATTCAATACTAACTATTGTTGTTAGGTAAATAATAAAACTATTTTTTATAGAAATGAATAATAAAAACATTTTCATCATTTTTAGGGAATTGGTATTAGTTTAATATTCTTGTTTTTCCTCTCTATTACAAAAAATAAAATAAAACATATGTTCTTAGTATTTTTCTTTTTCTAGAAGTTATCAAAACATTTTTAATAGTAATTGTTTCTAATTGGTTTTTGGTGTTACTTAAACTTATAATCTAATCCCTATTGTCAAATTTTTACATGAAAATCACTTGACATTACCTCTATAACTTGTGTGTGATCCATTGAACAACATCTCTATGGATGAAACAATTCTTCTTGATAATGTAATCTAGAAATTCACTTCACAATCATTGTTTTTAGATAGAGAAAATACTTTATTGATATGCTTTGAAAGAATTATACTTTATTTAGATCGACATTTTATCACTTTCAGTGCTATTTTAGTATGATTATAGAGTTTATTTTAGTGTGGAATTCTAAAAAATACCCATGTTGTGACTATTCCAGAAACATTTCATGATAATTTGTACATAATTAGTCATGTACTGTCCTCTAAAACATGGAAAAATATATTTTCTAGTAGAAATAATAATCTAAGTTTTTTTGGGTAAAAACACTAAAAAACAAAATTTCCACATTAATTAATGAAAAATATTATATCCAAATATTATAAAATCAAATGTGGTAATTTCATAAAGAATTAGAAAAAAATATCCCTTATAAGAAAATAAATTAAATAATATCAAACTCACAAAACAAATTCCATTATAGTAGATGAGGTCCACCATAATGTTGATAGGGATTTATAGGATCATGTAATATATGAATATGTGAGTGTGGTTGATCTTGAAGATAAGGAAGCCACTTATCTAGTGGGTAGTGAGACATATAAACATGTAAACTATATAAACATTTTCATAAATTATTGTAGAGTGTGTTTAAATATATTTTTCAAATTCATACCCCTTAGAGTCAAAAAAATAGCTGTGAAAAATTTATAGAAAAATGTTGTAAATTGAGAAAATATAAACTTGAGGATAAATTCATACTACCAAAATTTCCAGTGTGTGGGATACCACAAAAATATATATAAAGGGATAATATAGTGACATTTGGAGGGACAAAATATGACGTTATAAATATTTTTAAAAATTTTTTTTGTTATTTTTTTACTCATGAATCAAGGAATCATATTTCATTCCATTGTTTTTAAACCTTAAACTACCAACTCACTATAGTTATCATCTTTAAAATCTATTTTGATTAATACAGTGTTTCTCATAAGATTTGTAACTTTATAATTATAGAAAACATGTAAAAAATGTTAGGGTTTTCTAATAGGATTTTTAAGGGATCATTTATATTATTTTACTTTAAAATTACCTCTATTACCTAAGAAAAATAAGAAAAACACGTATAAAAAATAAAAAATAGAGGGGGATGATTCATTCATTGTTTTTATTATTGTGTGACCTAAATTACAAAGGGGAATTAAGGTGACATAAACATCATTGTAAGGGGAATGATTCTTATAAAATTATTTGGTGATAATCATTCTTTTTTATTTACAAGTAAAATATTATTTTTACCCATTTTTATCACATTGGAACCACCTACAATCACCCATGGAATAATATTTATAAGGTTCTAGGATTGAAAAAGATACTTGATTCCATATAGAGAAACAAGAAAATAAGAATGCCTGTTATGATGCATTTCTCAGTTTGAGATTGAGAATATATTTTCCAAAATAGTCATTGAGTGATGAGGTAAAACAAATATTGTAACAACTTTGTGTTGTATCTTATTTGTTATCAATAAGTGTCAATGAGAATAAAGTAATCTTAGATGCTGTAAATATTGGAAGAAGAGGAGTTTTTTGTATGTTTTCCAAGAGTTCCCAAAACTAGTTGTTCACAAGTCAGAGTCCCCAATATATGTGTGTTAAGTATTAAAGGAATTCCTCAAAGTATTCATTGAAAATTATAAGTGATGTTAGATAATAAAAATACTAATTACATAGAAAATAAATGAAGTTATACCATTGGATATGTTTGTAGATCCATTCACTTGGAAAATATGGATTTATGTTTCTACTTCTTAGTGTTATATATATATATATATATATTTTGTAATAATATTAGAATATATGAAATTTCATGTTTTTAAAATAATACAAGAAGATTCAACATTGTTATTATATTATGAACTATATTATGTAAAAAAGTAATTAGATGAATTTGTAATCAAATATGATGATTAATTAACATATATTCATATTAAATAAAATTATTGATTATATGGTACTATTTTCTACAAAATTAACTAGATGTTTGAAGAAACATTCTAGTAGAGGAAATTGAAAAACTATTATTCAATAAGTAAATTTGGTTGAGAAGGTTTGAAGGTTACATCCATTGAGTATCAAGTATGTAAGATATTATGTTAGTCGATGAAGTCCCATTGGATGATTTTTGATTTATTTTGGATTGTTTAATAATAATTCAATATGAATCAAATAATATCTGAACTGTTTTGTAGAATATTTGAAATCCAGTGTTGGAATTATAAATTATCCAATTATGGACTTTAGAAGAGTAAAACTCTAATGCATAAGAGCCATCCTATGATGTCATAAGAGTCATCTGAATTTGGAATCAATTTTTTTAATTCCCAGACTTCATAATAGTGAATACATACCTCAAAAGATTAATAAATGGGCTTTGGAAAGGTAAACATAGATTTCATAAGAGTATACATAAACATTGGAAGATTACCAAGATTCTTCAGAATGTTATGTGGTAATGATGCATATTGTCATCTATATGTGGAACTATTAAAATAATAATACCAAGAATATTTAAGTGAGATAAATTTTACCCCAAATGATAAAGGAGTTTTTTTATTATGATATGGGAATTATATTCACGAAATACTCTGTTAATAAAAGAGTTTAAGAAATGAATAATAAATGAGGGTAAATAACGCATATGTGAGAACTGGAATAGAATCAGTTATAGACCTTATGTATTAAATAAAAAAGAGAAATATGAGTCTCAATAAGTTGTATATTTTAAAAGTTGAGGAAGTTGGAAGAGGGGGCATAAAAATATACTACCTCAAGTTGTTGATTTTTAGTATCAAAAACTGATAGAACCAGTGTTGTATATAGAAGATCGTTTTTCTTCACTAAATAAGAAAAAGTGTAGAAGAAAACCTATGAATTTCTTATAAAAGAACATATTCAGGCGGAAGAGTTAAAGATATCCAACCTAAAAATTCCACATGTTATAGTATTCTAAAGACGTTTTAGGTATCTATTTTGATTGTAGTAATTGAGGAATAATATCTATTTCATATTTTTCAGGAGGTACATAAGCCAATACTGGTTATCTTACTTCAAGAATGTTATTTCCAATTTCTATGTACTAAAAGAATATAAATTTGGTGATTTCATTATACTTTCTTAGTTCCAATATAATGATTCAAATTATATAACATTTCCTATGATTCTTTTGATAATAATAAGGAATTTCTAGGTGAAGGGGATCATAATCATCATACACCAGGGAAAGAGACAACTTAAATAGTGGAAAACCTAATTAAAAAATCCTGGTGTTCTTTTTTAATTGATTTCTTATTTATTTCTATATTCATATCGATTAAAGGGGAGACAAAGTAGGAGATAGATCCATTCACTAAATAATTGAATAGGTAATGTAACGACCTGATGTTTCATCAATGGAAATCCATTCTTATAATTATGACTTATAGTATAATCACATTAGTAAGCATAATAAAGTACCATGATACTAAATACTATGTGATCCCTAAACATAATTTTGTCACTTCTATGTCTTGAATTTTGAAAATTGGTCATCAACATTTGTGTTCAGTATGTTATTTGGAGTCTAATGGAACCAACTTGGTTTTTAGTGAATAGTAACGTACCCTTGTGAATAGTAGTATGAATTGTAATATGACCCTAATAAACAGTAAATTGTATTATTTTTTTATTTTGTTAAGGATTTAAGGTAATGACATCTAGGTTAATTTTTCAATGTGATATAAAAGAAGTGATATAATTAAAATTTTTAATTTCTGAATTAAGTATGCTTTTATATTAAAAATAAATTAATAATATTTAGAAAATTATTTTCAAAAAATGGAGTTCATTTTTTAATTCAAAAAATTGAAAAATGGTTACTATGAATTTTTGGTATTTTTCTGAAATTCATGAATTTTTTATGATAGTGAAATACGGTAAAATACTGTATATTCAAATTATCAGCTAAATACACTATTTATGACATCATAAGTGAGGAAAGACCACATTGTTCTAACTCAAATTCCATTATTACTATTTTGGGTCTCATGAATTAATATTATTCATAGTCTTAAGAAACAATATTATAATAATGACTTAAATAATTTAAAATACCTCCTCTCCTCCACTATAAATACCACCCTCAGTCTCCTCTTCCACACACACCTCTCAAGCATTGATCATTACCTAAGTTCTTCCCAATAAAACTCCCAAGGCTCTTCCCCACATCCTAGACCTTCTAGTCTCACCCAAAGGCAAAAATCAAAGGCCTTCATGAGGATCCCAAGGAGAAGAGATCAAGAGGTAAGAAATCCTCTTTCTTTTTCATGTGTTTTCATTTCCTTTCGTTTTCTTTTAATATAGTATCTTCCCCTAATCTTATACAATAATCATAAAATCTATATAAATCATGTATATTCTGTATTTTCTCATTTTCATGGAAAATTCAACATCATTCTTCTTCTCCTCTCCCACTTATTCAAGGAACAAGAACATTCATTGTGATGTGTCGAATTACCGACATCGTGGATGATGTGATTTCAATTTTATTCAATTCCTTAAAATCTGGTCATGAAACTATTTTTAAGGTTGATCCCGATTATATTATATGTGTTCTATCCTATTTAATTTTCTTGAAATAACTTCTTTTCATATTACTAAATGATTAAGAAAAACAAGTTCGTTGTGGTCGAAAAATCACCTGAATTAACCCAAATGATCATCATTAAATTTTAACTAATGAATAATCCACATGGTATATAACATAATTCAATATAAGATCATTTAAACTCCAATAAAATCATTAATAACATGTAATATCAGTTATTTATGTATATCCATGTTCTACACGAACATCCATTTTTGAATACAAGTGAACCATTCAAGAAAACCATGAAAATGAACATTCCCGAACAATGGATTTGAACACTATAACTCATCCAAAGACCCATAAAATAACATAATGAAACCATAATGAATAATTTTCATGTAAAAAATGTTCTGTAATGGTTAATTAATGAATCTAAAGTGGTTATATATTACTTTAAAGTGAAGAAAGCATTCAGATACAAAGTAAGGGGAAATTCTCGAACCCAGCCTTCATTCTTCAGGTTCTCCCTCTTTCACTACATGTTTGGTATGGGTTATCCATAAAAATAATTTATTCATCATTATGTACCCATTTTTGGGATATACATGTTCTATACTTTATTTTTTGAAAAACCAATTGTTTTCTAAAATAACTAATCCTTTAAATAAACACACCATTTTTACTTCTGGAGTGTTGCTTCACTCTTCACTCATGGTTAATGGTTCTATGTCACGAATGATATTCCCTCATTATTTTGGTGAATTTTTTTTTGATTGTATTATTTATTATGTGAAACCCATTTCTTTCCATGGGTTTTGTTATGTTCATGTTTTATATATTTTTTAAATGTGTCATTCATGATAATGCCAATATTATGATGTGACGGGTGTGCCCGAAATTATTTAACACAAGATGAATGTTTGAATGTGACGGTTGCACCCATAATTATACAATGCTCCAATGCATTGGTTAAAGTGATGATTATCATGAGTTAAGGTTAATTTATGTTCAAACAAGATTCTATCTCTGTTCACAAGTACGTGTGGTAGTTAACCAGTAAGACATGATGTTTCATTTTTTATGTATTTCCACATTTCATGTCTTTTATTAATGCTTCCTCTTATGTTCATTATCTTATATATATGTAATGATTATTCTCACCCCATGTTATATTGTTCTTATATATCCTCTTACTGGTATTTTAGCTCACCCCTTTTTGATTTATATCCTCAGGTGACTATATGTACTAAGGATAGGTCAAGTGCCAATAAGAAGATAGAGTAGATGGAATTAAAAAAATGTTTCTGTATGATGTTGTAAATGTTATGTTTGGTCTTATTTTTTCCAAGAAACTATACCTTTGGATCCTCATTGTATAATACTATTATGTTTTTTATATTTATAATGATGTAATATTAATTTAATAAATCTAGGGTCGCTATAATTGGTATCAGAGGAAAGGTCTTGTTAATTTGGGAATTAGGATTAGTGAACCCAAGAGAAAACCTATAGTATCAGACTAAGTAAAAACAAGCACATAAGAATATTTACATAGGGATCCCACAATTCATTATTTTAGTGTAACATTTACAATTGAATAAGTTATTTATTCCTGACTTGTTGAATTATGTTTTGTTCTAACCTTTTCTATTTTATAGAATGGTGGGAACCAAGAGAATCCAGGTCAACAACTTGTGTAAGGGCCAAGGCATCGATTTCCTGAATGACATACCCAATGATTTGGGAGTTGGATTTAAAAACATCATGGTGATGATTACCAAAATATATTAGGTTATGAAAAATAACCAAAATAATGGGGAACGTCCTACTTCACCTAAGAGGGAGCAACAGACTATTGAATGTTTTATGCGGCAACGACCACTGATGTTTAGTGGATCTCTCGATCCACTAGATATGGAACATTGGGTAAACTCCATGGATAATATCTTTTATGGGCTTCACTATTCTGAGAAAGAGAAGGTGACACTATCCATTTATCATCTAGATGGAGAGGTTGATCAATGGTGGTCTTTGATTAGGAACACCAAGAAAAGTGAAGAAATTGAAGATATTGAATGGGAAGACTTTAAGATCATTTTTCTTAATTTGTATTTCCCTTAAACTCTTCATAAAAATATGGATAAGGAATTCATATAGCTCAAGAAAAAATAAGTATAATCTGTCCCAGCTTATGAAGGGAATTTCACAACACTTTCAAGGTACGCTTCATGTTTTTTTACAAACAATGATAGCATAATTGATAGATTCTTTAGTGGATTAAAACCATACATTAGAAATGCTATTACAATTCGAGGCTTTGAGAGTTATGAAGAAGTTGTTAGATGTGCTCTCAAAGTGGATATGGAGTTTGGTGACTGGTCCAATGGCTATATTGATAAGAAACAAAATATGGAGTTTCAATTTGTAGGATCTAATGATAATGGTGGGGAAAAAACTCAACGACCTACATGACTAAAAAGATGGAAGTTTCATCTTGGGAACTACCGAAAAGGTTTAGGGAAATGATTCAAGTGTGGGAAAGAAGGACATCATGCTCAAGAGTGTTAAAAAGACATTAAAAGAAATGATAATGTAGTGGAATAAAGGAGAGAACCACCCATGGTTCAATGCTACAACTGTAGGGAGAAAGGGAACTATGCAAGCCAATACACTAAACCTCAGGCCCTCGAGGGTAATCAGCATCAGCATCCACCAAAGAAAAGGTATCAAGGGAAGGACTATGTGATCACTATTTCATAAGTAGATCATAATAATGAAGTCATACAAGGTACACTTCCTATTCACTCTAGAATGGAAAAAGTATTATTTGATTTGGTTTATATGCATTCCTTTTGTATCTTTCATGTTTTCTAGAACTATATAATTGAATCCCCAAAAACATGAATTAGTGAAATCTGTAAAAACAACAAGTGTTACAATCATTGAAACCCAAGCGTATGACTCTTCTCCTATTGGCGTATGTGGGATGATTCTTCCAGCTAACCTCGAAATACTTCATTTGGTGGAATTTGATTCTATAATGGGATTGGATTGTCTCTCATTATATAGATCACGTATAAACTATCAGGAAAAGGAAATATTCTTTCATATTCTGAACCATCCGATGCTCCAATAAAAATGAATGGAAGATCATGAATCTCATTTGAAAAATTCTTCAACGGTGAGGGTGTTGATTCCCTATGAAGAAGCATACCTCGCCCAAATGGTTGAGTCAAAGGAAAGTGCCAACCTTGCAAAATTCCCATAATGAGGGAATACAGTGATGTATTTCCTAAAGTGTTACCTAGACATCTCATGGATCTTGAGGTAGAGTTCTCAATAGAACTCATACATGTAGCTACTCCAATATGAAAGTGTCCCTAAAGAATGGCTCCAATCGAACTGGAGGAGTTAAAGAAGCAGCCATAAGAGCATCTTGAAAAAGGGTTCATACACCCTAGTGTATCACCTTGGGGTGCACCAGTGGTATTTTTGAAGAAGAAGGATGGAACAATTCAGTTGTGTATCGATTATTGGGAACTCAAAAAGATCACCAAAAAGAACACATATCCTCTTCCAATGATTGATGACTTGTTCAATCAGTTAAGAGGAGATCAATACTTCTCAATGTTGGATCTTCATTTTGGATATCATTAGCTAAAGGGGAAGAAACAATATATTCATAAGTTTTCCTTCCATAAAAGGTATGGGCATTATGATTTTTTGGTGATGCCCTTCAGACTTACTAATTCCCCTGAAATCTTTATGGATTTGATTAATAGAGTCTTTAGACATTACCTTGAAAAAGATTTGGTAGATTTTGTTGATGATATTCTAATCTTCTCTAAGAGCAAGGAGGAGCATTAAGAACATCTAAGACTTGTGTTGGTGAAATTGAGAAAGGATAAGTTTTACGCCATGTTCATCAAGTGTGACTTTTGGATGAAGTAAGATACGTTCTTGGGACATTTGATTGCAAGTGAGGGAATTTATGTGGACCCTTCAAAAACAATGGCGATTGAGGAATGGCCTAGGCCCTCTAGTGTCACAGAAATTTTTATTTTTCTTCGATTAGCTGGGTACTACCAACGTTTTGTGAGAAATTTCTCATGATGGTCAAGCCTGCTAACTAAGTTAACAAAGAAAGGGGTAAAGTATGTCTGGACGGAAGAATGTGAGGGAAGCTTTAAGGATCTAAAATGAAGGTTGACCACTACACCTGTACTCACATTACTGAAGAGTGGTGAACGTTTTTTGATGTACAGTGATGCTTCAATGAAAGTATTGGTTTTTGTACTCATGATAAATGATAATGTGATAGCCTACACCTCACATAAGTTAAAGATCCATGAGCATAAATACGCGACGTATGATCTAGAGATGGATGCCATGATTTTTTCCTTGAAAATCTGGTGGCTCTACCGTTATTGTAAGAAGTGTGACATAGACACTAACCACAAGATCCTAATGTATATATTCACACAAAAGGAGCTCAACATGCGTCAAAGGACTTGGTTAGAGCTAATAAATGAATAGGATTTCTATATTCACTATCATACTGGAAAGGCGAACAAGGTATCTGATGCTCTATGTAGAAAAGAACCTGATAATCTATCTATGTTATAGATTGAGAAAGATAATGTCTTCTTGGATATGAAAAGGATGGATTTTGAAATCATAAGGGTAGGTGGTACATCCTACCTTTCCAAAATGATTGCAAAACAATCAATCTAAGAGATGATTAAGGAGGCACTAAGGGATGATGTGTAGTTTTAAAAGATGGTGAATGTAGTAACTGAATGGAAGATTCAAGAGTTACATATCAATGATGATGGTTTGATTCGATTTGGAACACAACTTTTTGTGCCTTCATCACCCTGTATAAAGAAGGAGATATTTGGCAATGCACATAGCTCAACATTATCTATCCTTCCCGGTAGCACCAAGATGTATCGAGATCTCTATGAACACTTTAGGTGAGATAACATAAAGAAGGATATCATGGAATATATCTCAAGGTTCTTCGTATATCAGCAAGTTAATACAAAGCCACAAATGTCCAAAGGGATGATGAAACCATTGCCTATACCCATGTGGAAATGGGAGAATGTCACTATGGACTTTGTCACAGGTCTCCCAAAGACATCGAAGGGAAATAATGCGATATGGGTTGTGGTTCACCGACTCACCAAGACTTCCAATTTTATCGCTATTCGGAAAGATATATCGCTCGAACAACTTGCAAGGATATATGTGATGGAAGTTGTGAGGCTGAATGGTGTTCCACTTTCTATTTTCTCTGATCGTGGTTCAAGGTTCCCATCTAAATTCTGGAGAAGTCTTCAACATGATTTTAGTACTGGATTAAATTTCATCATGGCCTATCACTACCAAATTGAAGGATAATCTAAAAGGACCATTCAGACACTTGAAGACATTCTAAGAGCCTGCTCTTTAGAATTCAAAGGAGGATGGGATAAACATCTCTTATTGGTTGAGTTATCATACAACAATAGCTTGCACTCGAGTATTCATATGGATCCATATGAAGCTTTGTATGGAAAGCAATTTATAACTCCAACCTATTGGGATGAAGATGGATAAAGAAAGCTACTTAGACCAGACATTGTGCAAGAGATGACAGAGAAGGTTCAAGTCATCCAGAAACACATCAAAGATTCTCAATGTTTGCAAGAGATCTATGCTGACAACCGTCGAAGGGACTTAAAGTTCTTCATTGGGGATAAAGTCTTCCTTCAAATATCACCATAGAAGAGAGTCATGTGGTGTGGAATGAAAGGGAAGTGAAGCCCAAGGTACATTAGCCCCTTTGAGTTCCTTGAACGCATAGGATCTGTGGCTTGTAAACATGAACATCCACCAAATATGGCTCACGTTCATGATGTGTTTCATGTTTCAATCCTGAGGAAGTACATACCAGACCCATCACATGTACTAAAATCAGAGGTGGTATAGCTGGAAGATGATCTCTCTTATGAGGAGTATCCATTAAATATTCTGGACCAGAGAGATAAGATTTTACACAATAAGACCACCAATATTTTTCAAAGTGTTGTGGAGGAACCATAAGTTTGAAGAAGCAACTTGGGAACTGGAGGAGGTGATGAAGGAAAATTACCCTCACCTATTTGCGTAAAACGAAATTTTGAGGGAGAAATTTCATAAGGGGGAAGAATGTAACGACCCAATGTTTTATCAATGCAAATACCTTGTTATAATTATCCAATATAGTATAATCACATTATTAATCACAAAAACATATCATGATACTAAATAATTTTTGATCACTAAACATTATTTTTCCACTTCTATGTTATTAATTTCAAAAAGCGGTCATCTACATTTCTGTTCAGTAAGTTATGTAGAGTCTGATAGAACCAAATTGTTTTTTTGGTGAATAGTGACATATCATTATAAATAGTAATATGAATATTAATATTACACTAATGAATAGTAAATTTTATTATTATTTAACTTTCTTAAGGCTTTAAGATAATGGAATCTTGTTTAATTTTTCAATGGGATATAAAAGCAGTTATATAATTAAAACTGTTTATTTTTTTATTTAAGTATGATTTTATTTAAAAAATAAACTAATAATATTTAGAAACTTATTTGCAAAAAATGGGGTTCATTTTTGAATTATACATATTGACGAATGGTTCGGGTGAATTTTTTTTATTTTTCGGAAAGTCTTGAATTTTTTATGAATAGTGAAATATAGTAAAATACCGAATATTCACATTATCAATTAAATACACTATTTATGTAATCATAAGTGATGCAAGACCCCATGGTTCAAACTCGTATTCCATTATTTATATTTTATGTCCCGTGAATTAATATTATTCATATTCTTTGAAAAAAAATATTATAATAATGATTTAAATAATGTAAAATTCCTCCTCTCTTCCACTACAAATACCATCATCATTCTCCTCTTCCTCACACAACTCTGAAGCCTTGAGACTTAACTAATTTCTTCTCAATTAACTTCCCAAGTATCTTCCTCACATTCTAGACCTAATGGTCTCACCCAAAAGACAAAATCGAAGGCCTTAAGGAGGATCCCAAGGAGAAGAGATCAAGAGGTAAGAAATCCTATTTCTTTTTCATGTGTTTTCCTTTCCTTTCCTTTTATTTTATTACAGCCTCATCCCATAACTTATCCAAGTGGCATAAAATCTCTATAAATCTTGTATATTCATGATTTTCTCATGTTCATGGAGAATTAATCATCATTATTATTCTTATCTCCCACTTATTCAAGGATTAAAAACATTGTTCATGATGTGTCGAATTTCCGACATCGTGGATGATGTGACTTCAATTTTCTTTAATTCCTTCAGATCTGGTCATGAAAACATTTTAATTTTTGAACTAGATTATATTACATGTATTATATACTATTTAATGTTCTTGAACTAACTTGTGTACATATTACTAAATTATTAAAACAAAACAAGTTTGTTATGGTCGAAAAATTGGCCAAATGAATCCAAACCACCATCATTAAATTTTAACTAATGATTCATCCACATGGTATACAAAATAATTCAATATAATATCATTTAAAATCTTGTAATATCATTAAAAACATGTGATATAAATTCTATATGTTTATCAATGTTCCACAAAAACATCCATTTATGAATACAAGTGAACCATTCAAGAAAACCATAAAAATGAACATTCTCGAATAATGAATTTGAACTCTATAACTCATCCAAAGGCCCATAAAATAACCTAATGGAACCATAATGAACCATTATTATGTAAAAAGTGTTTTTTAATTGTTAATTAATGTATATAATGGGGTTATACAAGACATTAAATTAAATAAATCATTCGGATACAAGGTAAGGGGAAATTCTTGAACCCAACCTTATTTCTTCTGGTTCTCCCTCTTTCACTCCATGATTGGTATGGGTTCTCCATAAAAATAATTTATTCATCGTTATCTACCCTTTTTGTGATATATATGTCTTTTACTTGATTTTGTGAAAAAACATTTTTTTCCAAAAAGAACCCTTCCTTTAAATAAACACAACATTTTTACTTATTGAATATTGTTTCACTCTTCACTCATGGTTAATGGAGATATGTCAAGAATGATATTCCCTCTTTATTTTGGTGAAAAAATGTTTATGGTAGTATAAATTATTACTTGAAACCCATTTCATTCCATGGGTTATGTTAAGTTCAGGTTTTATATATTTTTTAAATGTGGAATGCATGATAATGTAATTATTATGATGTGACAGGTGTGCCCAAAATTATATAGTGCAAGATGAATGTATGAATATGACAGGTGTGCCCAGAATTATACATAACTGCAATAAATTGGGTAAAGTGATGAATCTCATGAGTTAAAGTGAAATGATGTGTGAAAAATATTCTAGCATTGTTCACAAGTATGTGTGGTAGTTAACCACTAAGACATGATTCTTCATTTTATATACATTTCCACAGTTCATGTATTTTGTTAATGATTCCTCTTATGTTCATGATCATATTCCTATGTTGTGATTATGCTTAACCCATGTTATATTGTTCTTATATATCCTATTACTGAGCTTTTATCTCACCCATTTTTATGTATATCCTCAGGTTACTGCATGTACTAAGGAGTGGTCAAGTTCAAATAAGAATCTAGAGAAAAAGGAATTAAATAAATGATTATGTATTATGTTGTAAATGTTAAGTTTGGTCCTAGTTTTCCCAAGCCACTAAACCTTTGGACTCATATTGTGTAATACTATTATGTTGTTTATCTTTATAATGATGTAATTGTAATGTAATAAAGGTAGGGTCTCTATAGGTAACAATTGATAAAATTTTAAATTAGTTTAAAGGTGTACTAACACTAATTCCCCCCCTAATGATATAAAAATCTCATTATAGTCCTTTTAATATGCATCTAATCCCTAGGTCAACCCATTATTATATTCTCATATTAGAAATAAAATTCATTTCACTTTTTAAAGGCTATATAGAGTGTATATTTGAAGAACCCTATGAATTCATTATCAAATAAATTATGGAAGACACATCTTCCATTACCATAAAGGGAAAGTAGAAAATAAATATAAATAAGTTGAGAAAATACCCATAAAACAAATTTTAATCACCACTCTTTGAATTTAATCAATGTGTAATTACTTATATTAAATATGTTAATATGTAACCACTTGAAGATGTTTGTGATGATAAGAATACCCTCATGTTTAAATAGGGTTAGAATATTGTTTATGATTGTTTTTATTATAAAATGGATAGATCTAGCTTGGGTGTGGAGTTCAGGTGGATCATCCTAGTGTCAAATATATGGGAAATTATTCTACCTCATAACTTTCAATGAATTCAAGTGATCATGAGTCAGGTGAAAATTATTTTCAAAATCATCCTCATGAAGAACCAATCACTACTGGGTGATATCACATGTTTTATAATTTCCTTATTAGTTAGTTACTAGATTAATTGATTTACTAAAAAAAATATCCTAAGGAAATGATCTGGTCTATTTGGGTATTATTTTAGAGTATGTAGGAACAAATCGTGGAGCATGAGAATGATTCAAAAAATTTGCAGAAATATTTTTAAGAGAGAGTGTAGACATGTATAAAACTCTCCAAGAAAGTTGTATCCAAACAAAAAAAATATGGAACATGAAGAATGGATCTGTAGTTTTGGGAGTGGATAGATAGTTTTGAATCATGATAAAAAAATTACACAATAGAGTTTGAAGTAAATTTCAATGAATTTATGGAAAATCAAATGTCTTATAATAACATTAAAACTACATAATTAGAGTTAAAGAAAACAAGATTAAAGATTTTAAAATTTTTATTTAAAAAAAGAATCAAATGCATGAACATCAAGTTTAAATCATTAGAAATACCTATGAATAAAAATTTATGTCAATATAGGATGATATAAAAATCCTTAATATGAATCTTCTTGAGCTTTAAATCAAACATGAAATTATGGAAACGGTTTATGTTATATCTTCTCAATAAGCTAAATAGATTGATTTTTACACTTGCAATTATAACAAGGATTCTTATTTTAAAATACCTATATCTAGTGAAAAAATACCATGAGATCATTTGATGATTATTATTTTGTATGAAAAAAGGGTAGCATCCATACCTAATAATTGTTTCTAAACTAATGTTCTTCATCTAAATAATTTCGGTTTAAAATTTAAAACTATAAAAAAGTGGAAGTGGAAAATTTTTAAGAGACCACCACTATATCTAGGGTTAATGGAAGCATGAGTAGAAGTTTTTATTCCAGAAAATAATCACATTTAGTTAATGAAAAGTCACAAAATGGCATGCAACAAAATCTAGACAGATTTCTATGAAAAATAAAACATCAAGATTTTGTGGTCATTCATTGGTGTCGTAGAAAGTTTTGGAATATGGGTACTGATTTTGGGATTAAATTTTTAACCTGTGGATGAAAATGAGATCCTTTTATAAGGAGGATAATGCTAGAATTAAGAAAATATCATGGATGGATGATAAAAAATATGTATACTATAAACAAATTTGATAAATTGGGAAATATTTTTTGTAACTGCAATTGATGTGGTCACATAAATGGATGGTTCCTTTTATAATCAACTAATCATGTGTTAATTTTAATTATGAAAATAAGACCACTGAATCAAAATAATGGAAACAAGTTTTCCTTGGGAACATTTCAAGAGGATAATGTTGAAATCACTATTCCCCTCAAATAAGACCAGTAATGTATCTATGTGAAACAAATTGAAGAAATGTGTTGACTAAACCAGTCTCAAGAATTTAATTAATATGGTTACACAAAATAGAAAGATTTTATATTACTATATGAAAATTCTAAATTCTATATATACATGCCAATAATCCATATAAATTGAAAACAATGGAGAAAAGATGAATAAAAGTGGAAAATTAGCTCTAGGGAACAATAAAAGAAATGATTTGGTGAAGATTAAAATTAATAATCCATGTGTAAAATCTAAACAAGATGAGCTTATCTTCATTAAATTCTAAGTAATTTTGTTTTTCAAGTTGGAAAAAGTAATAAAAATTGGAAGAATCACAAGTAAGTGATAGTGAAAAATAAAAAAAATGATTCTATATAAAGAATCCAAATTTCATGAGAGGTTTTTCTTAAATGACAGCTAAGGGGATTTATAAGTTTTGTGTGGGAGGTGAAAACAAGTTGGACACAACTAATATGATTTTATTAGAATCATACAGGTCCAAGAAGAAATCCTACATTATATAAAGATTGTGCCAAGTGATTCATGTGATTGGATGTCTTAGAAAAATAATAAATCTCCACACAAAGAGAACATTGATTATGTAAAAGTATTAATTCTAACCATTACTAATTGGAAATCCAAAAATGTTTTCATGAATCCAAAAAAACCTAGAACTAAAATAAAAAGAAAAAACTAGTTGAAGGGAAATTATCAACCCAACTAAAAAATATAATGAGAAAGTAGTTACACATTATTACCTAATATGTTGTTTTGTATTTTTGTGCATTAATTGTAATGAATTTAAGGAGAAACTATTTCTCAATGGGATAACAAATGAGGTGAAGTATTCAAGAATAATTATTCCATAATTGATTAACTTTGTTTCCTTACTATGATTTTTCAATTGGTATTATAAAGAACATATAAATTAAAAGATCTATATAGACGATTTGAATATATATATATTATAACATGAAGTGGAGTTTACCTTGATATGTTTCTATAAGTTTATAATTAATAAAAATATATACTCTATAAGGTACATGATAAAATATCCTGAACAAAAAATCATGTATATCGAATAACTCATCCTTGGATTCCCAAGAATTGATTATTATATTAATGTTAATAAATTTATTTTATCAATGACATGAATATAAGGAAATATAATTAGTTTTAAATTATGATTTCTAAAGTTAATCCCTTTTATTTGTGTTTGAATGTATTGGATATGTGTACTGAGATGAGTGTAGGTACTTAGGTTGTAATACTAATGTGAATAAAATTTTCATCTGACCTTAAATAGTTTCATCATAAAGGTATTTTAAATATATATGAATGAGATATGGTAATATATATCACTTGGTATCATTTTTCATTGATCAAGGGGAAAATTTATTGACTACATCTGAATCTCTTATCTTGGATCAAGTCCACTTAGAGTGAGATGATTAATGGAACACTCCTTAAGTATAATGTGACCCCATCCTCTTCTATGCACTTTTTACTTATTATAAATAAGGGGTAGAGAATTCAATAGAAGAATATGATGAGATAAATGTATATAATAAGGGTTATATCACATATTTTCATACCATTTTCTATAATTGGTATTGGAAATAAATATAAAGGTGGTATATTTGAATCCACTTTGTGTTTGTTTTGTATTTTTTGTGAATAATTTTCAATGAGAAATAAGACGTCTTAGAAGATGTCAATATGTTAAGAATATGGTTTCTTGGAATTTCATTTAAGTGCCTAGATATATTTTATGTGAAGTCTGAGTTCTCATGCTATGTTTGTTAAGGATTAAAATAATTCCTTGAATATTTACTTGAATCTTGGAAGTTGTGTTGGCTACTACCACCACTTATTATGAACCAAAGGAATAAACTAATTCCATTGGATATGTTTGGAGATCCACTCACTTAGAAAAGATTGATTGATTTTTTTATTTCTTGGTGTTTCATGTACATATTCGGTGTAAGAGGATTTGAATATATAAAATTTAAAGTTTATGAAATATGGTGATAAGATTCATCTTTATGATCAATATAAGTAAAAAATTATGTGAAAATGTAATTGGATGAAGTTGGAATTAAATGTTATGATTTATGAACTGATATTCATGTCAAAGAAAAGTTATGATGATCTGGAAGTAATTAAAAAACATTTAATGGAATTTTGAATAAGCCATCTAGTTGAGGAAATTAAATAAATATATTTGTGAAGTAAATATGTATGGGAAGGATTAAAGGTTCTATCCATTGAGTACCAAGTATGTTATTTGTTATTTCAGGTGATGTATAATTTTTAAAGAGTGCTTTATGTTAGTTTGAAGTGTTTGAGAATTCTTGAAGTTGAATCAAATAATATCTGAACTAATTTGAAGAAGTCTACAAATCCAATGCTAGAATTAATGATTGGCTATGTTTGGACCCCGAAAGAGTAAAACCCTATTAAAAAAGAGGCCTCCTAGGACTTCATAATATTCATTTGAATTTGGAATCTATAATAGAAAAATTTTGAAACTGTATAATAGTGAATACAGACTATGAAAGAGTGATTGTGGACATTATAAAGGTTAACACCGAATTTGGGTGAGTACCCATGGACTTCAGATGTGTACTTGGATACTTTGAAAGAGTGGCATGGCATAAATAAGTAAATTATGAGTTTATAAGAGTAACTCCCACCAAATTTGGGTGAGTACCCATGGACTTTAGATGTGTACTTGGATACTTTGAAAGAGTGACATGGCATAAATAAGTAAATTATGAGTTTATAATAGTAACTCCCAACATCAGAAAAAACATTGTTGACTTTGGAAGAGTAACAAGGGTTTTTAGAATAGTAAATTAGTTCTGTAGAAAAGATAAATGTCCCTTCAAAAGGGTTACCAGGGAATTTAGAAGAGTAAAGTCCTTTTTAATTTTTTTGTCTCCCGAAGATATGAAAATAAGATAATTTATAGAATATTTATTACAAATATCCATTAATTCAGACAATGCTTATGATATAGTCTTCCTGGAATTAACATCACAATAAATCAAGTGAATTATGATTTAAGATAAGAATTATTCCATATTAAAAAGAGGAAATCCATGTGGAAGTTATTTATTCTCTCATGCTCATGTGGAGATATTTAAATAATAAGGTGTGGTGGATTTTTTGGATAATTTGAGAGTAACAATATTTCAAATATCACATGGGGAAACAACCTGATTTTTATGGAGGATTTGAATGATTACCTTGATATAGATAAAATGAGATTTCAATGATTGATCACCGAGAACATAAGATCAATGATTTGTTTTGTTTTATTATGGAAATAATATACACAAAATAATATGTGAGTATAAGAGTGTAGGGAATAAATAAGAAAGGAGGTTGGAGAATTTAGAAGTGAGAACTAGTGAAAAATCAATTCAAGACACTATGTATTGAAGAAATAAAGAGATATTCGACTCTGATTGTGTTTCATATTTTTTAATTCAATGAAGAGGAAAAAATGATAACAGGTAGATATTGCTTTAAGTTGAAAATTTTGAGTACTCAAGACAAAGAGAACTAGTGAGTCTTGTAGAATATCCTTCTTTAGCAATGAGGAATAATATGAGAAGATAATTTTTGGATTGCCTACACAGATCATAATTAGGTTGAAGAGATTGAAAGGGACAACATATGGGTTCCATATGTTTTAGAATTCTGAATAAGTTTGAGGTAGCCAAGTTGATTACTGCAATTGAGGTATAAGATTTATTTTGTATTGTTTAGGAGGGACTTGATGCAATACTGATGATCTTGCTTCAAGGAGGTCGAAGTAAATTTTTCTTGTATTCAAATAACAACAAGTTGGTTGTTTCTTTGTTCCTGGTTGGTTACCAAATATCAGGTTCAAGACATAATATTTCTCATGATTATTTTTATAATTAAAATGAATTTTTGAGAAAGTTTTATAATAACTATTGTACATCATGGATGTAGTCACACTAAATGGAGGTGGACCCCATTAACAAACTCTGATGTTCTTTTTCATTACATTCTTGTTTATTTCTCAATTTATAAGAACTAAAGGTGATATAAAGAAAGAAAAAATGCATTCAGTAAAAATGTAACGAAGTGGAAAAGGATAAAACATAAAATTGGATTAATGTATAAAACCATTGACCTCCTTCCCCTCTCAATGTTGGAAACATCCCACTGTGATCCTATCACAAACCAATAATGGTATGTACGATTCTCTATAGGTCGATCAATTGACTGGAATATTTTGTGAACAATTAAAGAAAATGGAATGAATCTTAAAATAAGAATGATGAATATTCTTTTAAGATAAAAAATATTTCATCCACTAATGTCTTAGAGTTTAGGGAGGATTTTAAATATGTTTTGACCAAATATGAAACATTTAAGTATATAGGGTGATAATATGTGATTTTATAGAATTTTTATTTTGAATTCCAATGCATTTATTCCTATTTTTCATATTAAAACTCTTGTTAAAATATATTTTCCATTTGTTTGTGATTTTTAGATTCATAATTATAGTTTTATTTATTTTTATGGATATTAATTGAAAATTTACTTGAAATATGAATCCACAGAGTTGATTTTTGTTAAATTTCTTTTGTAACTCCTAGTTATTTGGAAATAATATATTTTTAGAGAACTATATTTTTATTTTTACTTTATAAAAATAAAAATTTTTAAAATACATTTTGTATTTAAATATTAGAAATATTTATTATTTAAAATGGAAATATAATTGTTCTTAAATTAATTTTTTCCACTATTGACTTGTTTTGCCTCTTTATACTGAAATAATCATTATTCAAACTTGTGATTATTAAATGGAGGTAATTATGATGGTAGGTATGAAAATGTTAAAAAATGATTTTAAATTTTTGAATTCTAATTATTAATGTGTTGCTTTCTTATGGGTATATGTGTGAAAATCAATGGCTGGTATTTGATGGGAATTTTTCATTTTGGCCTACTATTGGAAGCCAATTTGTTGGGTCCCATAATATAATTCTACATGAACCATAAGGGAGAATTCAAGGCATTGGTACCCCTATAATATTATTTATAATTAGAATAGTTACATGGAGGGTCTTGTGAAGGAATACGTGAGTAAGGGGGTATGTCTATTGGATAATCGTCGATTTAGTGACTATCCATGGAAAATTCAAGGAGGATGAATCAGGTTATGTTGTCACTACAAATAAAGGTTGGTAGGATGGGGACTTGGTGTCCTCACACCATTTCTATAGTTTGTTTGAAGAGGACAACCTAAGAGAGACCAAGTGATCTGATCCACTTATTGCCAGCACCAGTTCGCATTATTTTCTTTGAAGAGTCTATAGAGGTCATGTTAAAGAATATTTTTTCCACCACTAGTAGATCATATTTCTATGTATGCAAAGAGGATAGTTTCTTATTCACTATGGGTTCATGCAAGCCACCTAATTTTCACCGATGTTAAAAGATCAGTTCAGATGAATAAGAGGTCCTATTGTACCAATCATTGAGGATCTTGGGAGCTCACTCTGTTGAACATTTTTATTCCAAAACAAAACAGAAGAATAACTAATTTGTAAAGGAAGAAGGGTCATGGGGTCAATTTTTCATGTGGAAATCTAGAATGAACATCGTGTTGGGGTGTTTTCAATGTTGCATATATGGGTTCATAACTACAAACATGAGGTTCATAATGGAATTATAAGAGTTGGAAAATTTTCTATTATTATTTCCCAATCGATTTTGAGGCTTGAATGGTGTCCTAGGTGATTCGTTGAGTTTTAGATGTATTTTAGGATTATCCGGATCGTAGAGATACAAGTTTTGGAAGAATCAAACTAGGAAAATGGTATGTTTAAACTACGATTTGGATAAACCATGTGGGGTATAGTAGGATACTATAGAGGAGTGTATGGGTTGCATATGATTTTTCAAAATTGTGCACCAATATTATATGGTTAATTCATTTGAGGCAGTGGGTGTGCCTGGTTGGTGTACGGTTTGGCCAAATCGTATAACCAAACCCGACAGTTTATTAAATAGAATGAAATTACCAAACTGACCCTTCTTACATTATACTTCCTTGTCTTATTTCTCTTCCCTTCCACGCATAGATTCCATGGGAACTATTTTCCTATTCTACCTTATGCGTTGTTCTATATTTTATATTCAGGCTCTGATTCGAGCTCTAATAGTGTTTTTTGGATAGATAGAGATAAGACTACTAATCCTCTTCAATTATTTCTTCTTTTATCCTACTATCTAGAATTCTATTTCTATATGTGATCATATCCTATATTTCTAGGGTTTTTTTAGATTTTTCATTTTCTTATAATACAACTTGAATTAGAGGTCGGTATTTTCCAAGTGGTCACCTTCGAGTATAAGGTAGGTGGTTTCTATATTTCTACTTGTTTGTATGTGTTTTATGGGATTTTTATTTAAATTTTCATTAGTTTTGTGGTCTGGGTGTAACACTTTTAAATTAATTATTTCATTTTATTATCATTATTGGGAGATGTTGAGGGGAAATAACATGTATTTTTAATAAAATTTACACAGTTTTGGAATGGAATGAGTGAAATGGGATTTTTGAGTGTGTTGAGTAGCATTTTCTAAATTATTAATTTATTTAAATTTTGATGTGATTACATTAGTTTATTGGTAATGGGTTTGGAATGGACTGAGATATCTGAGGGTGATGATAATAACTGATAATGAGGTGATGAGGGTCATCAAGTTGAGGTGGATAGTGGAGACCCATTCCACTATTGAGAAATGAGGATTTCATGTGGCAATAGAGTTCCTCGAAATGGTGTGGCAGAAGATGGTTATTGATTTCTATTCACTGTTATCTGATAGTGCCATTGGAGTCATTGGAACACAATATAAGTACTCAATGATTTGGTGTTGACCAGTCGATGTGGGGGGAGGCCTTTATAGTATTAGTGGCTTGGGGGATGGTGATGACCATCAGTTGTGGAGGAGGTTCTCATCTTAGAAATCCTTGATTGATAGTGTATGATACCATCGTTTGGGTTTGGATTCTCTCTGGTATGTTTGGTCCAATGGTATAGGATTATAGAAGGAATAATATCACCATGCATTGGGATGTTGGGATATTGAGTCGATGATAGTTGATTAATATGAAGTCTACGGGACTCGTGATATAATTATTGGGCATGCCGATAGGATTTTAACTTTACTTGACAAGTGGTATAAATAGTATAGGTTGGAATGAGATGCCTAATTACATATATGAGGATGGGAGACTGAGGGTTTTCTGGGTGTGACTAACCATTGATACATTATTCCATTTTAGCACTAATTGGAGTTGTTAAACACTTCCTTATAGATTTTGAGCACTGGTGAAGTAGGCTGTGTATTTTTATGTGTGAGTTAATGCTATTTATTTTCATTTTTCATACATTGGTATAAATAAGGATGTAATACTGATACACATTGTTGTTGGCCTACTAGGTACATAGTCACACCATAAACTGGGCCCTTTGGACACATGTAGATTTTATGTCCTCGAGATCAGGTATGGGATCAGATTAATGGGTTGGACCTTAACGAGGAGGGATGCACCAAGAGTGCAGAAGATTAATAGCAGTGGACTAGGTGGTTATTTTGTTCTAAGAAAGAATTTATTTTTTTCGTTTTCATTTTTATTGATGTGATCGGCCATGAGAAAACTTTCATTTTTTATGACTGTCATGACATATATATATTATCTTTTATGTATACAATTACTTTTGGGATTGTTATTTCCATTGTTTATATATTATTTCAATGAGTTTTATTAAATTATTTAAGGGTATTTATTTTTTATGACCATTATTATTATCACCAGATGATATAATCGTCCCAATATCACATACTATACCCTTGATTCTAGTTGAAATTCTTTGGTGTATGGGGATGCATACATAAGGCCCAGTGGAAATCCAGACCAATGCACTAGTTGAGTGGTTCCTGGGGTAGGGTACTAAAAGTTGCATCAGATCATGAATGTTGGATAAATTTAGAAACAACGTTTATATATTTTCTAAGTGTTATTAAATTTGTGTTTTAAGGATAGTCTGCTATTTGGGCTATGGTAGATTGGAGACTAGGATACAATCAGAACTGGGTAAAGAGCTCGTGTTTGGGTGCCTATAGCCCCATGAATAGGGTACAAAATGAGTTATTGGTGCTGGGAATTGAATGTTCTTGTTTTCTGCCTTTACCATTGATTTATTTTGACCTTGAGTGGCACACTTTGATTTGTTTTTACTGTCTTATGACGTTATGACCCCTGGCATGGTATGTTAAGGGAGGAGAATTCATGCACCATAGTGGAAACATAGGTTTTTATGAAATCCATATGTGCTTATGATTATTTTATTGGAACCTGGAATGTGATAAAATAGGTCGGTCTATTTAATGTGTCAACAACAAGCTAAACTGTGTTTCCCTACATAGGTTCTTGGTGGAATTCTACTCATTCATCCCTAGTATGTGGTTTCCGATGATATTAACATGCGACCTTATATATGGATAGTGTATGCAGGGTCCTAACTCTGATAAGGGTAAGAAGGAAGGAAATAAGGATTGAGTTTAGTAAAGTGTCAAAAAGAAGCTAAATTCTAATTTTCTACATAGCTTCTTGATGAAATTCTTCTTATCCACCCTGGACTTGTGCTTTTTGGTATTCTTGTTATGTGATTTCTAACTCTGATATGGGTAGTTAAGGGTTTGTGAGGCAAAATGATATACTATATGATTGTGGTAGGAAAGTGTAACAGTGGTTATTTGAGCGTCATGTTACAGCTTTCCCAATTTGTGATATATAAACTATTACTGTTGTCATTGATCATGAATATTGGTCTTTAACATGAGTCCACCTTGATGGGATTCGGTGGAGTGTCAGGAGGGTGGATATGTGTTTCCTCTAGAGTGTGCACAAGATGGGTAACTTAGGGTCAGGACAAGCATGAGTCACATGTAGAGTCTTGGAGGTAGGCCAGACAACCGCATCAGATGAAAGATTTTGGGACATTACTATATGAGCATCTCAGGCTGAGCTTAGTACGAGTGGTATATAGTTTGATAAGGGATCTTGGGGAGATATTCTATCCAAGGAGTATCTGATGACCAAGTTTCAATCACATCACCCACCATTATTTTTGAGTTAGGGTAGACCATGTGAAGAATTAAACTGGATCACGTTTGTGCTGACCATATTCGATCAAATCAAGACACCTTCAAGGTGGGGGGTGAAGCTAGATACGTATATGCTTAGGGGACTATAAAAGCACAGGTGAAAAAAAATAAGTACATAAAGGTAGACATTAGTGGATAATGTGGAAGGATTTCTAGGATTGGTTTCTGTGTACTTATTCCAAGATACATTTAGGGTAGATCGAGACCATGGGTTCATGAAAATGCAGGATGGGGTACATATGTTATAGATTATGCTGGAGGGGTATCAGACCTATATTGTTTTGAGCCCTCTATGATAGGGGATGGCATATCTAGAGTGAAGATGGAATTTGGTATTCCATCATAGTATATGTAAATATCTTCAGATTGACCTCATTCACAGAGGTAGTGAACCAAGCATTAACAGCTAAGGGGAACCTGATAGACATGACTTATTAGAGTTGTTCTCTTATGGCAGGTGAGACAATAAATGGTGCTTTAGGTATCTAGAAGTGAGGCCTTGAGGAGTCTCAACAAGGAAATTGGGTCAATGAATTGGGTAGACCATTAAGGAGTGTTTTTCAATGGTTTACTTCTAGTGTGTGTAGACCATTATGGAGTGGTCATGTTTTCACCTAGTGTGAGCGACCTCCAAAGTAGTGTCGAGCATGTGCATATATGTTACATATGTAGGGATTTATTCAGAACATTTCTTAGTTAGATTGGATTCAAGGATAGGGTCAAGCTCATGGATATGATGTAAGACTAGAAGTGGTACTAGGAGATTGTGGAGGGGATAATACTATGTAGATAGGTTGTCGTAGGGAGAGAGATAACCATGAGTGGGGGAAGTTCATAGTAGATGGTGCCTCTCCATAAGGAATAAATTGTTTGGGCAGTCTAGATTTAGGCCAGATACATGCAATTAATCTGGTAGGGTCAGAGTTGGTCATGGATCTGATGACGGTTAGAGGTACTCTATGAATGAATTCATTTTACTCTTGTTTTTAACATGATTTGCATCGGTACGTGAGGTGAACGTGTGATAGTTGAATTAAACAGACATTGGGTAATATGGGGACATCAAGAATGGTGCATCATTTTTATGAGATGCATAGGTATCATAATATTTTTCAGAATTATAGGTATATATATATGGCATGTGGGGTCTCTTTTGGGAATCAAGTGTGATGTGGGAACTTTTCAGCATCAGTTATGATGTAGGATAGTGTGGGAATCAAGTGTGATGTGGATATTAATAGAGAATCTAATGAGGTGTAGAAATGAAAGTATGTCATGTGTGGATGTGAATTTCTTGGGGTGGTTATTGTGGGACCATCGAGATATTGTAATTTGGTCGTGAAGCAATTATGTAAGTAATTCTTTGGGTGGGGAGCACCATAAGTGGAGTTGGACTAAGTATATAGTTGGTGTAGTCTGGTGTAATGTTTATGAGATGGGAATATTTGGTATCATCTCAGTGTGTGACTACATAGATTGGGGATGATCGATCATAAGGTGGGGAGGTTTTAATGTCATGTGTTTTTGATAGGGTTGAAAGTCTAAAGTGAGTTTGATAATTCAATTAGTTTGTGGACCAAATTTTAATTTAGAATTTAGAATGGAATTCTAAGAATTGAAACAAATTAGAGTTTTTTTTTTCAACAAATATTTTGAGTCTCTAGTGTTCCGTTGAGTTTCGGCTGCATATAAAGATTTTATAGAGCCTGAATCTTAGAGATTTTGAGAAAATATACTAGGAGCACAGTTTGTTTAAATTGTGAACATGGGGCCATAATGTTTGGTTAAACCATGTAGGGTTCTTCAAAGTACTATAGAGGGATACATGAGTTGTGCATGGTTTTACAAAATTCTGTTCCTAGGCCAAATTCGTAGTGCCTTTTATGTAGTGGGTGTGCAAGGTTAGAGCATGGTTTGACCAAACCATTCTGTTCATTAAAAAGGATAAAATTAAAAAACTAATTTTCCGTTCCATTAAACTTATGTCTCCTCTTTCTCCTCCCTTTCATTCAAAATGGCTATGGGATCTCTTTTCCCCTTCTCCCTTAGGCTTTGTTGTATCTTCTCCATTCGGGCTGCGATTCGAGTGATGTTAGTTGCCTTGGATAGTTAGTAGTAAGGATAATAATCCTCATGATTTATTTTTTATTTTATCCTGCTATTTGGAATTTTATTTTCATTCGAGCTCATATTACTATTTCCTTGGTGTTTTTCAGATTCGTTTTTCCCTATATAGCTCAAATTAGAGGTTATTCTTCAGTGAGTGAGCACTTACGATTATAAGTCAAGTGGTTCCTAGATTTCTCCCTATCTATATACATGATATGGGATGTATATTTAAATATTTATGAGTGCAGTGGTCTGGGTGTTACCCTTTTGAATTAATGATTTAATTTTATTAATATTATTGGGATATTTTGATGGGTAAAAACATGTCTATTTAATTATGTTGATATGGGTATGGCATGGAATGATTGAAATCGGGTTTCTAAGTGTGTTTGTCATCTTGTGCTGATTGATTAAATTAATTTAATTGTGATTTGATTAAATTGGTTCTATAGGAATGGTGTTGACATGGATCATGAAATTTGAGGGTGATATTGATCACCAAGAATCAGGTGACAAGGTTTGTCAGGTTGTGGTGGATGGTGATGAACCATGCCACAACTAAAAAATGAGGTTATCATGTGGAGATGGAGTTTTTTGGATGTTATTTCATAGTATGGTTGGTTATTTCCACTCACCATTAGCAAATAGATCCAATAAAGTCATGTGCACAGAGGATAAGGACTCAGTGAGGTGGTTTTGACCACTTAATGTCAGTGGTGGACTATGTAGTATTAGTTTATTAGGAGATGGTGATGACCATCATTTATGGAGAAGGTGATCACTATATAAATACATGTTCTTTGGTATATGAGACCACAGGTAGGGTAGGAGGATTGATGGGTATGTTTTGGATGGTGGGTCGAGATCATGGAAGGACAGATGTCGTCAAACCTTGGAACATCGGGTTATTGAGCCGATTGTTTTTGTTCTAAAGGAATTCTAAGGTACATGTGATATGTTATTGGGTGTTCTGATGAGATTTTGGGTTTACATGACACGTGGTACAAATAGTATCGATTTTCAAGGGTTATAGATGACATTTATGTACATGGGAGACTTAGGGTACATCAAGTATTCCTTGCCATGGATACATCATTCCATTCTGGAATTGGTAGAAGCAGTTAAATTTTCCCTTTTGGTCATCGAGAAAAGGGGCAATAGCTTATGTATTTATATGTGTGATTTAATGATATTTATTTACATTTTTCATATACTGGTATAAATATGGATGTAGTATAGACATGTTTTGATGGTGGCCTACTGAGTTCATACTCTAACCCTAAACAGGACCCTTCAAACGCGTGTAGAATTTATGTCCCTAAGATCAGGTAAGGGATCAAACTTGCGGGATAGCCCATAGGGAGTGGGGATGCTCCTTGAGTGCAGGAGATAGATGGAATTGGACCAGGTGGTTCTTCTATGCTGAGATAGAATATATTTTTAGATTTTTCATATGTATTGATGTGATTTGACACGAGTGAACTTGTATGTTTGTTATTAATTTCATGACTTGTATACATTATCTTTTATGTATAGTAGTTTCTTTTAGGGTTTTCATTTCCATTTATTATATATGATTCTGATTTTTACAATTAAATTCATCTGTCATACCAATTTTATATGACTATTATTATTATCAATATAGGATATAGTCTCCCCAACATAACATAATAGATCCCCACTACTATTCGATAGCCTTTGACAAATGGGGAGGCATGCCTAAAGCCTAATGGAACTCCAGTTCGGAGCAATAGTTGAGTGGATTATAGGGTAGGGTGCTACATATGTTATTACATTAAAGGATTGAAGAGGACCTAAGCTCACTATGGCTGCTTTAGATTCTTCGTATCACTACCCACAAGGTATTCAATCAATTTCCGAAGTTATGTTTAGTTAAATGAATTCACTGTCATTTTAAGTGTCGGTTGGGCCCTGTCTCATTGCTCCTATAACCCCATGTCACCCCACTCCATCCCTACCAACCAATACCACAACCTACCCTAACAAAACCATCTCACTTACACTTCTATTTTCTATCCCACTTCGCCCTTCAACCCCACCAATCATTCCAAAAGTCCAACATTATCATACCAAACCTAGTGTAATAAAGTCTAATAATCGCACAACTTTTCAGGACCACTTTCCAGACCAAGGAATCCCATCCTTAGTTTCACACATGGAGGCCCATGGTTAATTTCTACCAAAGAGGAAAAAAATCTTTGAAACCTAATATGTGGCTAAGAGAGAGAATCACATTGGAATTTTTTTTAGGAGTCCTGTCGAGGCCATTAGAAGATATGAATCATCCATTCCCCTAGAAAAAGAGGTAATCGACTCCTTTTTTTCAAATCTGTTAAATTATAGATAGTCTCTCTGGTAAAAATAGAATTCCCCATCTACGGACTATCCCTTATTTCTATTGACGTCTACTATAAAATATAATTCCATCTTGTGAGGAACTGATTACCTATTATTTATCTTCATCCTATTTAACATCATTCTATAAAAAAAATTCATGTGGGATGTTACAACAAACAATTTATCTTCATCATCTATTACATATTTATCAAAAAAATTGTATGTTCATGGATTTTTTTAACCTGTTTGGAGTTAATGAAATTTATAGGTTGATTTATTACATACCTGTGCTTAAAATTATTGGATTATATTTTTTTCTTCCTTCTCTTCCATTTTTTCTGGATTTTTTAATGTTAGTCATTCTATATTTACATCATAGATTGATAGTTCAAATGTAGATTTGAAATTTTAAGATATTTGAGATAATTTCCTTAATTGTTAGTTATTAATTGACAAATACAACCCAAGAATCATAGAAAAACTATATTGAATAGTCCATAACATCATTTACTCACTAGGTTTTCATTCTATAAATTTCAATTTTGATGATAATATATTATTCCACTTATACTTTATGGATAAATTTTTACCTAATTATCAACATGACACCCCATGTCACCCTAGATAAGTCTTACTTCTAAGACCACCATCATGTAGTCTCCTATCCAAGTATGAATTTCACACCAAAGGAACATGTCAGTCCTCTACCGCCTAACAAGGGGGTATATAACTCCACGAAACTAGGGTGATCCTTATCTCTAAAAATCAAAAATCGCACTTAGAATAGGTGCACCATCTTCCAATGTAGTGGAACGGACCACTGATAAATTCTATGGGGTGAATCCACATAAACCACTAAATGTGGTTCAGTATTCTATGGAATGGGTGGAGGAATCACTCATTATCCACATAGTGGAATCACCTCCTACATAGGTCCACAAACTAAACCATCACCAGTAAGTGAATCACAACCATGATCCTACTATAGAATCATATATTTCCATTATATTGGAATCATCTAGTGATAGAAAAGACACATTATGTTTAAAATATGATATCTGGGGATCTAACACAACAAGGACATATAAACTACATCCCATTCGAATATGATTCCTGCGAAAAATCTTTCCATGTAACTAGTGAATACATGATCCAAATTAATAACTAGGTTATTAGAGTCCTAGTGAATGGATATGTCAGCCTTCAAACCAACACTAAGTTCTTTTTCCTGAAATCCAAACTCAAAACACCTTAACATCTTAGTTCAGAAACTAAACCTCATAGCATGAAAATCTTCAAACTCAGGTCCTAAGATAAAAATTGATCTAAAAATACTCTATCCTAAACGAACCCACAAGGGCCCTCCGGCTAATGGTAAGCTAATAATGAAACCCCAATATTTCATCTAATATGATAAGGGATAGAGACTAGCACCAAGTAGGCATATCACAGAGATAAATGATATTGGCCTATAGTAAATATACACACACATGCATCTCCATACACTAGTATAATGAAGAAATTTAAACAACTCATACTGTAAATCCCTACATAACATATATCCCATGTCATATTATAACAAGTAGTATTAAACAAGTATAAAGGGATAAATAAAATCCCACCAGAACTACAAAAGATTCAAACTTATTAATAACATAGCAGGAACTACCCAAAAGAAACTTATGGATCCATATGAGGTCCTTCTAGAATAAATTTCTCCTGATCTACCCTGGATTCCAAAAAAAGTGTGTTTTATGTATAATACATGGCATATACAGGTAGATCCCATGTAGGGGTGAGTATACACATACCCAATAGGACACCCCAAAATCACCAAACATAATTCATCAAGAGAGTAGTCAGTTCATAACCATGAAGTTATGCCAATTAGGACATGATACATAATAATATATAACAATAATAACCAAGATATTCTCATAATAAAAACAAAGTATCAAAGAGGTCTCAACCATAATTTCAATCATATTATTCTTCATTAGGATTCAAGTTAATTTCCATTCGGGATAACTCACTCCATGATCCATGTTATCACTAATGGTGCTCATCTGAGAGGTTGTGCTATTAGAGAATTTCAATGAAGAAGTACCCATTGGAACATAAAATATCTTGATACAGAGATAAGGGATCTCACCTAGATCTTATGGGGTTTACTAGAACCTACTTGGAATAAGCCGTTAAATACTGAATCATATGTATGTCCATATTACTCATGATGAATCCTCAAACCCCGCCTAGGGAATACGAATAAATGAAAGGAGATCCCAACCTGGTCCACTCATAGAGTTCAATAAAACACTATAGAAGACTATTCCCATAAATAGGATCACATGATATGCTCAAGACATGATGTCACATTGTACCCTCTTGTGGACTAATCAAGGTAATACACCCTAGAGAAACATGATAATAATGAAACAATTTGTGGGAACTCACCAAGTCACACTAGTGATGAACTGAGAAGAATAAGGGCTCTAACCTTTCCTTTAAGGAAAATATGGAATTTCCTATTGGGGTATGCATCATGTCACACTAAGACTATCACCACCTCTGCCTCATTCTCACATGACATGCATTTCTCAAAATACACATCATGTCCCTAGGGGTGCATGATATATAGAGGTTTATCTAACACATAGTGTGGTGTCTAGTTTAGCTCATGCACTATTGGCCATTCCCATGTACTCAATGTGTGCCCATGGACACTAGTTGTGTTTGAGAAATTTTGAAATTACATGAGGTGTACTTCATGTCACAAGAAATGTAGGGTCTAGTCCACCACTTGGAATGAATCATTTACCCAAGACCATGTACTTTCTAAATTACACTGTGTGGGCCCCTCCATACACATTATGTGGGTCCACATGGCCTCTTAAAGGTTTTATCCCTATACATGGAGGTCCATTTACCAATGTCTACATGCCATGTGACTCTACACACTAGGCATATATCACTACCTAGCTTCATAGGCGTTTAACCCCTGTACATGCCGAGATGGTCGGCTATGTAACACACGACATGTGTAAGGAACACATAGAATTTGATACTTAACTCGACAAGAAACCATATCCACCATAAATTGGGGACTACAATGTATGTGTTCTTTGGACTACAAATCATCCAGTCTGGATTTTTTTAGAACCATTGTCTATTCTAGCATTTTTTATCACACCTCCACCACCACTAGATCTTCCAAGATTATCACACTAAATCCTGAATATGGATTGACCATGACTACCTCATTATCCTTATCTAGATTCTATGCATTCTTTTATCTCAATAATTGACTCTCACCATACCACACCACATGCCACATTCCACATGCCTAACCCCAAATGGGTCTCCCAATCTGATCATGATATTTCCCTAATCATCTGTAGTCATTAAAAAACCTCAAATGTGTTATGAATATTGATCTCTAACAAGAATAAATGATATGTTTCACTAAAGGTCGACATCAAAATGATTCTTTTCTAGTTATTTGTTGAACCAATCGAATAATAATATACTTATGAAGAACATATAATGAATGGTGGGGTAATGAATAAAACACATATGGAGTGAACCTCATCCATTGTTCGGGTTGGCACCAACTCGTTTCCATTAGAACAATGATTGAAAAGAAATTTACACATGGAACCATCTAAAATCATCAATTCCTAATTCTAAAAATATAAAACAATACACTCAAATAAACCATTTATTCATGAATAAATCTTTTTAGGAGGATTGACTCAGAATCATAATGGGATTAAAATGGGGATAAAATACACAAAACAAAAATTTCATACCTAGAGTTCAGATCCATTTCTAAAGAATAATGTTAGGGATTTGGATTGGATATATCAGTGAAGTTTGTTTTCATGGATGTTTTTGGTAAAATCAGACTGTAATCATTGATCCTGATGTCATATCCTAAGAATCTCCTCCATGATCTCCTCTCTCAATACCTAGGGTTATGTGGCTAATCCTATAGATTTTACATAAATGTGATATTATAGAGTATATTAGGTTTTTTAATTATTACTAAAAATAATAATTTTAACTTGAAATTATCTTTTTTAATATCAATCAATTTTGAGGAAAAAGTGAGAAACCATGGAGTCCAACATTAGCACCATGAAACAAACATAAAAGAGAATAACCCAAAACATTCTACAAGATCTACCCATACCCAGCAACTGCACCATCACAACAAGACTCCACCAATGCATGATCATTCAGCAAGCTGACCCATGAAAAATTGCACGGCCCCAAAACCAATGGCATAGCCATAGCCTATTAATCATCCAATTCTCAATGGCATGAACCAGTGAAGAATTCATTCCATGAACCCCATCTGAACCAGATCCTAGTAGAATTATGGATGAGAAGCATAAAAACATCCCATAAAAACCACAGAGATGAATGATATGAAAGAAGGTGACTCATGCTAACGTTCCTCCCAAACCAAAAACCAACCAAGACCCCCAAATGAAACAGTATCATTAAATATTAACATGATCCTACCAGGGTTTTTTTCCCTTACTAATTTCTAGGACAAAGATAAAAATTGGGAACCTAGAACCTCCATCATATGCCTTTCAAAGTCAAAATCCATCTGATCCCAGGATTGTATATACTCCTCAATGCTGATCTTCCCTTTATTGAATACCCTTTATAGAATTGAATCATGTTTGTTAATCCATACATATTGCTCCTCAGTGAGAACTACCCTTAGAGACCTCCCCATCACATTAGTTGCATCTGTTTAAGTTGCACTGAGAAACAATGTCTTCTCAACCACCACATCTTCGGAACATATAAGAAAATCTAGGGTATGATCATCATGATCCCTTAGTTTCTGAAGTATCAATGTCTTAGTAGAAATATTCTTGTCATTTATCTTTTTTGAGGACCGGATATCTAACGAATTTGGTAAAGAAGAGTAGTCATTCTTCCCCTTCTTCCTATTAATAATTCTATTTCTCTTCGGGATAGAAGCTTCATTGGCCGAGAAACCAGGTTCACTTCCATTGGGATCCTTCATGTAGAACCCATATACCTAAACCAGTTTCATGGTATCAAAATTCAAAACCACCTCAGAAAGGTCTTCAAACCTGTTAGTCAATTATAGTGAGGTCCTGAAAGAAGAATCTGAGCCCCTAGCTTCCCCATTTCGAGATGATTTGGCCTTGTCCATTTTAGAAACAACTCCCTCTCCCCCGCCATCTTTTCCAAAACCACCTTACCCCTATCATGTGACGTTACAACCGATCATCCTATTGCTGGAAAAAATCGGCACCCTTCCAAAGACTAAGATTGTTTAGACCCTCTATATCCTAACTCAACATTATAAATGCTTGAGACACCATTGGATTATCCTGGGGAACCATAGGTTTATTCACCAACTCAGAACAGTCAACATCATCAACAGAAACATTTCAAACATCATCAGTTTATTCCTCCTCCACAAGATGTGGTGACTGATATCCTCGACCTCTACCATCTACACCTGATGCCACCTATTACGGACTATCCTCTACATGAACCTCTGGAGATTTACCATTATCTCTATCATCCCTACATTCCATAATCTAGGTTCCTCTATTAAGATCCTCCTTCGAATGGGTTTAGGGTCCCCATCGACAAACCTCCAAAGAGTGTCCCAAATGATTGCATGAAGAACAAAAGTTTGTTCAATTATCCTAGATCACCCACTGTTTTCACCTTTATTCATCACCAATCGTAATCCATACATAATCGAATGGTGATCGAGACACATCCAATTCAACACAAACCCATGGATTATTAGTAGAAAAACTACCTCACTATGACTATCTGAGCATAGAAACCTAGCGACGAGATTACCTAGAATTTTAATAACAGAGTGATTTTGGAAAGGCAAAGGGAGATAGGGTAAGCTTACCCAAACCATAGCGGAATGTGAATCATGATTCATATGAAATTCAAAGGACCAGTGGAAGTGGAAGAATCTAATACCATTGAAGCTAAGTGGTGAACTCGACCAAGCATTGATGAGGTCCACTTATGCTTCAAACTGAATCATGATATAGTAAATGTTGATTTAGCCAACTCTCTCCCTCTCTTGAAGATCCCATAACTAGATGAAAAACCTATTCAATGCATCAACTGATGGTCTCCTCTTCTTAAAATGAGCAACCAATGTGAGATTCAAGAGCGTGGTGGTTTCTGAGAATTTAGAAGTTGAGATCTGTAGATTAGGGAGGCCATCAATGAGGTCTATTACTTTAGGTCTTAACAAAGCTTTTGGTAATGGTGGAAGCAAATCTGGATTGGGGAAGGGGAAAATGAAGGCCCTTCTCCCCCGATGGGAGACGATGCTCCCTCTCTTACTGAGGGGGGAGGGGCCGGTGCTGAAGTCTCTATCATCAGTGAGAGGAGGAGAGCATGATAGTGTTCGGGATCTGCCACATATGAACATTGCCTCCAACAAATAATTAAATTTAATAAATGATTTAATTATTATTCCTCCTATTATGGCGCTCAAGACCAAAACCTGACACGCTTAAATATTATATCGTGTATAGGGTGAAACATAAATTATGGATTTAATAGTGGCCTCATATTTTGTATCTAAGACTCTGTTTGGGAGTTATTTCATTATTTTTGAAAAATATATCATGCATGATATTATATATTTAATTTTTTTAATATCACATCACAAAGGATCTTTGAGCCCTATAATTCTTCACTTACTCAGCACCTATCTGCCAAAATATTTCTTAAAGTATTCTAAAGTCTTACATGGTAAAAATAAAGTTTTTACAATTTATGAGTTCTTACCACATGGTGAGAAAGGATTTACACAATATCACTTTCATGTAATTAGTTTTGTAAAAAGAACCTCAAAATGCATTGAAACCTTTTGTGTTTACATCAAGTTCCCTTTGGTATTTCTCTAATAAGGCACCACTCTCCATAATGGACAAAAATACATGTATAAAAGTTTTTAAACATCCATTCTCATTGATTGTAAATTGTGTTTTATCTGATTCTTCTATAATTGGAATTTTTTACTATGGAAGTTCATAATCCCATTGTGATTTATGATCACTACCATATATTTTGAGAGAGAATATTCTACTATGATCCTTTAGGTCTGATACCACGTATTTCCTCTATGCAAGGTAAATACCCTAAGAGGGGATGAATCAAGGTTTTTCAATCTATTAAAAATGAAACCTCTCTAATGATCCTACTTCATCATTATCTAGAACAATACAATCCCACTGAATTGATATGAAGTGATAAATTAATGAAAAGAGGGAAAAAATCAATTTGCATAGTTTTCACAAAACAAAATAATCTAAGGAGTATGAAATCATGATGTTTTGTGAACCGAAAACACTCAACACACTAATTATTTTTTACAATTTAGAGTGACCTCAATAATCCTCTTGGATTATAAACCTCACAGAAATAAGTAACTCATTTTTCTTACACCCTCAACCATCTCACAACCTCCGTAGGTGTCATTTCCATGATCCACATGAATAAGAGTGAGTTTCAACAAAATTGGTATATCAATTATTCTCCTCTAGTTATAATTCATCCAGAATCCCCTTGAATTATTCTTTCTAGTAAAGAACTCTTATACTCATTATCTAATATCTATCTCTTTTCATAACTATATCCACTCTATATTTCATGATCTATGCTCATATTCGTGATAGAAAAAGATATCTATTTTTTATATGAAAAAATATCTCATGGAAACCTCTTTGTGTTTTTGGGGTTATTTTGTTTTTTAAAAAAACTATACGGCTGCTAATTAGTATGGTTAGTGTTGCAGAACCAGGTTTTTAAGGAGGTGCATCTTCCCAGTGTTTGGAAAAATTTTAAGCCTCAAAATTGGTAGTTTTTTTGGAAAAGGAATGATTATTGAGAGGATTGAATAGTTCACAGGCCGTGAAGTATAGTATATAGACCATATAGGAAGTATGTGGAATGGAGAAGAAAATCAGAAAAGGGAATATTTCCACATAGTAGCACTATGTAGATGGATAAGGGCGCTACACAGATCGTGAATGAAAAATATCTTTCAGAAGGCTTGGATTCCATAGAAGGCTTGAATTTCATGGGATGACTCACTGTTTTCAGTTGACATGCACTGATTTCAACAGCCACAAAGGGTTTTATTTGTGGAAGAGATCATCAATCGCGAGGAAAGAAGGGTGTTATGAAGATCACATTGAGAAGTCTGTGATGAAGGATTTACCACATAAAATATTTGAGTAAAATGGATTAGTAGGTTTTTATGATCAATTTTTCTACATACGGACTACTAACCCCATCATTACAATTTTATAAAGTTTCATTAGAAAACATATTCTCTCAAGGAATAAATTTTACAAAGTTTGAATGGTTAATGGGGGAGAATACCACGAAGGGTGAAGTATTTCTAGGGAGATCATTTCTATAAAGGAGGCAGTGCATAGGAAAAGTTCATGAAGGGGTTTTGTGGGGAACTATATCTCATAGAGGAAGAAGGGTCCACAGAGGAGAGGGGGTCTACAAATGACAAAGGTGGTTCCTAATGCACTTGTACAATGTGGTGTAAAGAAGTTCAAGGAGGATGTGTGGAAGTTCATAAAGGGACTAATACAGTTCTTGAAATTAATTTCTAAAAACTAATAGTATGTAGTAAAGTTGATTTAATCTAAAGGTGAAAATGTTACATCAAAATAAAATATATCTATAGATGAGGATTTGTGCATTCATGAAAATAAAGGGACCGACAAGTCCATAAACTGTGATTGGAACCCTTTTAAGAGCACTCAACAAATAAAGAGGAAGTAAGTGATCCTTTCCACTTCTAGTGATCCAGAGAAATATAGATAAGGAGTAAAAATTGGAAATGCAGTGAGAATAACCTAAATCATGTAAAGGAAGTGAGCATGTTCAAAGAAGTGATCTAGCAAGAACCTTGTAATTTGGAAGTGTGGTTTGGTGGATTTGGTACCTCGACATATCATTGTTTTATGCTCCTTGGACATAGAACTGTGAGGGAAATCTAATTAAAATTATTGTGTCTCATGAATGATTTCAATTCTGTTCATACATATCTATCAGAAGGAGAGAGAATAGTTTTTTAATAATGACACAAGATCTGAAGGGGCCGGAGTTTTAATTTGGCATACCCTAATTCACCCCAAGGTATTTAACCTACTTGGTGTAACACATTTCATATCTCCATAGAATCACCATGTTACCCCTAGATAGACCACTAATCACCTTCATTTAATGGGGAAAATTAACACAAAATGAGTCCTTGAAATTCTTGTAAATATAAACCAATTAATCCACAATTTATCTTCATAAAAGATAGGAATTTCAAACTAGTTAATCTTTTGAATCGAGATCCACCGCAACATTTCCATCTCGAACATGACATGTAGCATGTATCTATGGTTACCTCCAAGAAATTGACTCTATATATTCCACTTGTTTTCAAAAAAATGAAATGTTAACTTCTTTAGAAATACAGTCACCATGAAATAGCCCCTCTCCAGATAAAATTCCCATCAAAATTTCCAAATCCACTCCAATTTTTGTCATTTTCCTCTTTTACTTTAGATGATCAATGCCCTACATGCGACAGACTATGTTATAGGTGTTATCTAACATCTATCTTTCTATATCCTTATATGAGTCCCCTAAGACATCAAAAATGACTAAAGTGGTCCTCTTTATTTCCAAAATAACTATGAAAATCCACTATGGTGTCCTCCATGTCCTAGTCTCCATCAGTTGTTTGGTTAATCCTTTATCAAGATTCACTAAAAACCATCATACTTAACCATGGATTCCATAACTCCTAAACACCACTCTATATTTTAAATAAGTAAATAACAATGTGAAACACTATACACCACGGTGTAGTGTAACACTACTTCTCTTTTCTCATAGTTAATTTGTTACCTCAAAACATCATGCAACATGATATAGAAGCAACCAGATCACTATTTTGTAACTTCCACATTCCATGTTCCATGGAGTGGTATCTATCCTATGAATAGAAATTCCCCTGAAAATAATTTTTCAACTCCTTTACCCTTTTCATGAATAATTACATCTTTTATAAACTCATTGGGAAGTATTCAAATGATTTTGGAAACAAAAAAAAACAAAAAACATAATAAGAGTAATTTTTATAACATTGTTTTACAAAATAGATTATGATGAAACAATGAGATAGATGATCAAACATTCCATAGAGTGGTTCGGTGTGAGGAAAAGAATTAAGTTACATAGTCGACCTAAACTTGGAGGTACTTGATAAGGGAAGTGAGAGATTTATCAATTGGTTGATGCTTGTTTTCATCATTTATATACATAGAATTTGGGAAACTCTTTTTATTATACTTATTGTTCTGTTTGATAACTAGATAGGAACATATATAGTGGGATCACAACTGTTGGACTATAAGGATTAGACACTCAATAAAATAAGTGTATGAACCATGTAAAAATATATTATATTTTTTGTGTTTTATCTCACTTTCTATATCATGTCATCACTGATTGGTTTTTACCATTGATCATAAGATTTAATTGAAATGGAAATTATTGTATTTAAGAGTTTGTGTTTTTTACAACGGATTCTCCCCATATATTAATTGTTATGTAATATCTCAATAAATCCAATAAATTGGGTAAGAAATCATGTGTGATTTATTACTACATATTAGTCACTTTTAAATTTAATTAAAAACTGAACTCTTTGCACTTTATTCATTTTATGCATGTTTTAAATGTGAAATTTATTAATTATTATTAAAAAATATTTTTTAACATTAAAAATGACTTAGGATTCAAATTTCTTACATGGTTCACTTATATAGATTATAAATAACCCATGAGTAATTATCTTAAATTTTAATATCAAACTAATCTTGTTTTCTCATTTTTTTTTATTTTTCTACATTTTCTTTAAAATTAAAATATTTTAAAAATTTAAAAATATTTTTGAACATTACAAGAACATACAATATTATAATTATAGTTGGTTTATTATTATAAGTCATAATTGAATCATTATCCATTTTCTATAGTTTGAATGAAATTTGAATTTGTTTACATATTTTGATTATTTTATAATTGTTTATACAAAAAATTAATATGTATACTTAAAACATTATTTTGATAATTTCAAAATACTTAGTTTCCATATTCATTTATAATTCATTCCTACAGGTTTCAAAAACCCATGCATTATTTTTAAGAATTTCTATGATAAACCATCCAAGTTTTCTTATTTTTATTTTTTATGCTCACTTAAAACATAAAAAGGATTTCAATTAGTAATAAGTATTTTTTATATTTTTTAACTATTCATGCATTGGATTTATTTGTCGTATATACTTGCAAGATATAATTTTACCATGATTTTTTGTCCTAAATTTTTACAAACAACCAAATCCACTAACTTATTTTTTATCATTTTATATTTAAAAAAATTATTCTATATGTATTATAAAATACAATGGCCCTAAAAAAATAAAGAGATAAGGAACTAGATCTAATACCTTGTAAAAAATAATCATTAAATATCCAAATCTCCCCACAACTCAAGGCACTAAGTGAGAAACCACCCCATCTACCATGATAAAAGTTCCATCTACTAAGTATTGAATAACTAATCATGAATATCTGAGTATGGGGGACTACTAAATATGATAATCAAAAAGAGATAACCCAACAAGAAAATTGGTCATTCAATAAAGACTATCCCAACACCATATGAAATCCAAAACACAACAACTAGGGAGATCCTAAATGGTGACATACTAATAAAATCACATGATGATGAAGAAATAAGATGCATCACCCTTATCAAAATTTTAAATTTATGTCTTGGATAGTATCAAATCTATTCACACCATGAACCAATCTTTGTCAACCCTAAAACTTCGCCATTTTATCCTCCAATGGATAAAAAACAAGTCCCAATAGAAATCGGATTATGTAATAAAAAAACCCAAAGAGAACAACACACCACTAAGAATAATAAAAACAATGAAGAAAATAAAAAAACTAGCACCAAAATAATATAATGTTCATATAAATATTGATGATCCTATTTATACCACACAACTATAAAATTTTCAAGATGCAACCTAGACCTTATCTACTTGAATATTATGTGAATGGGAATCCCAAAAAAAAACCTGAATCCTCTCTAACTGATCATGTATATCTGAGAAAGTAAGTGGGAAAGATGATATAATGTTAAAGAACTGTCAGAAAACAAAAAAATAATAATGGAAATAAAATAAACCCAAAAATTTCAAGAATAAGAAAAAAATGAATAAATAAAAAACAACCAAAACAATCAAGGAAGACATCCCATAGATAGTCATTCTGTCGAATCCAGATGAGATCAATCTTCCTTAACCAAGAAGAAAAAAATCAATAAGTTAGATAGAAAAGGGGGTTTGTTAGAAATCCATATTTAAATCATTATTTCTCTTTATCTTGGTAATGGTGAGAGAACAATCCAAAGGTTAATCTAAATTAACCAAATATCCCACTGAAAAAATCCACAATAATGAAGGGCCCTTAATACCCAATCATCTCCAATACAACACTAAGATAGTATCATCTTGGTTACAAATTTCATATCATAGTTTCAAAAAACCTCACCAAGCATCTATAAATAAACCTAAAAATGGGGAAAAGGTTCCCAAACTCTCTAGGTAAACAATCACCAATAAAGTAAATACTTATTCCCCATCCACTATAAAGAACCAAACAGTAGACACTAAACCACAACTAAGGAATAAAATTTAGGGGTATGAGTATCCATCCACTTAGAATTGAATCTCCACCGATGATAAGAAGTGTCCATCAACAAGGAAATATATTGTGAATGAAATGATCAAATTACACTAAGAACCACATACATAGAGAAAGAAAAAATAAAAATGCAAGGAAACACAAAAAGATTTGTTTTTATTAATCTTTATAACAAACAAGCCTTATTTTTTGGTTTTCTAACATTTAATGATTGTTACATATTTAGAAATAAAATTTGATTAATAAAAGGTATATTCAATCACTTGACATTTATTATTTTATTTATTCATATATTTTATATTCCTATATGTCAAAAATGACTCATGGGATAAGATTTCAATTTTTTATAAACAATTCAGCATTATTTTCTAATTTTTAATCATTGTTTCCTATATTTAAACTCATTTGTACAAAAAAAAGATATGTATAAATATTTTTTCAAAAATAGAATATGGTAAAAAGTTTTCATATATAAACCCATAATATATATAATTTGATACAAATGATGATTAATTGTTTCTGATATTGTATATCATATATGATGATTATTTATATAATTATTATTTAAAATACAATAAATAAAGTAAAAAAACAATTTCAAAATTATAAAACAGAAAAATAATTTATAATTACCAATAACACCTTTAAAAATATAAAAATATATTATCAATTTTAAAGATAATGTTAAATTTTTATAAGAAATTTTAAAGAAAATATAAAAAAAAATGGAAGAAACCCCAAAAAATAAAAAAATAAAAATCTTTTTTTATTTACTAATAACCTAAGATGAATATTACAACACGGTGATTAATATATAGAACATGGAATATTTCACCTAATGTTTATAGAGAAATAAAATGTTAAAATATTTCTAAACGAATTTTATGAAAAAATATTTAAAGGAGACTAATAACTATTCAAGTATTTAGAAAAACCCATTCATTTGAATATCTGAAAATTCATGATTTATAAGGTTTCACATAACAAATTATATAAATACTTCAATCAATACTATATAAATACTTATTTTGAACCAATTATCAAATTTCATGTCTGGAATGAAATTTCTTTTTATTTGAAACTTATAAGCATTCCAAAAAGCAATTTATTCTAAAATCACTTAAAATGAGAGTTAAGAAAATATTTTATAAATAAATATAATAAAAATACTTATATAACCACTTTTTAGGACTAATAAACATCATAATATATTTTAAACTAGTCTTATCATGTATAACCTTAGATCCATTTGAAAACACTTAATGAAAATTTCTTATAACTCTTATTACTTATGATATGAAGTTTTAAAATTTAAGTAATGATTTTTTAAAAACTAAACAACTTTAAACATAAAACATAAGTAATAAAGTAATAAATATTGAACATATAAGATGTTTTGTGATTTTGGGTTGGTACTAGTGAAAAACCTATTTGGATATCTAACATAAAATATGATTGATGCACTACATTAGAGCATAATTATTTTAAAATTAATTAAAAAATGAATTTGTAATAATGACAACCAGAATCTAAAACACCATCATAGTATAGAACATAATACAGAAATAAAAAAAGAGTAATAAAACTCAATAAATGTGTACATTAATAATATAAACACAATACAAAATTTTTTTGTAAATTTAAAACATAAAAAAACACAAAAATTATAAGTATTTTGAGAATTCAAGTAGTGTTTATTATACACATGAAAATAACTAAAAACTTAAACCAACAATAAAAATTCAAACAATAATTTTTTCAAATTAGTATGGACACTCTTATACCACATAACTTGTTATACAAAATTTTTACAAGAAATTTTTTATAAGTATTACACTGTAAAACCTTGTTTTTTATTAATTAATTTTTCTGAATGCTTATAATTCTGAAAATGATTATACATAAGAATTTATCATATAACTACTAATTTTTATAAGAATATTCCATTAACTGTTATGAATAATTTCTATTATAAAAAACTATTTATGTAGGAGATCCAGAATTTAACGACATATCAATACAACTCTTCCCAGACTTTATTTATTTCAATGCCTCTAAAACCATCATAATATGAGTCTCTATAGTATTTTGATTAATATAAATAAAAAAATATTGAATTAGTTAATTTTATTTAATAATAATATCTACCATAGTCTAAATTACACAAACATACACACACATACCATTATTGGGATTCTAGTTTCCTCTTGTGTTTACATATCCATCATTTATCCCATTATAAAATATAAATAATTCATGATTTGTGGTCTTTTATTTTGAATTCCAAGAATATCCTTTTGGTATTGTTTGAACTATAAGACATGAATGTTCATCTCCATATAATACAACACCGCATACTAAAAAACAAAGAGAATAATATATATAAACATATGAAACTATAAAAAACATATAGATATATAAAATTAAATATTCTTATTTATTAACTATATATATAAAAAGATAGAAGATATTTGTTTCCCCAAAACCCATATCTCAATATGATATCAAAATTTGTTTTATAATCAATTGTAAAGAGACAAATACATAAATAACCCTATGAAATTATAATTGAATAGTTAAAATAAATTTTAAAAAAACTGAGGGAAAATAACATACCATTACACATAAGGAAATATAAATAAAAGGGTCATATTTATCTCTTATTTCTAATGTATTATAAAAATTATTAATCTTTTTGGTCTACGAGTTTCATAATGATACTAAAGTGGGAACTAATGTTGTATGGAATGATGAGTGAATACCAATATTTGTGGTTTCAGGGGTTAATATATGTGTGGTATATGATCTAGTCATTTGAAAATATATTCAAAACTAATTATTAATAAATAATTATAAAATGTTATAAGAAATACCTCATATAGAAATTAAATTTAAATATTCTACTGATTTCTTATTGAATACCATTATCTACCACTAGATTTATAATCACGACCACAATATAATTTCCATTCATATATAATAAAATTAAACTGAATCCATAATTGAAATACCGCTTCACATTTTATATATGGATCAAATGTAATTCAATATTTTATTAATATTTATGGCACACGACTTTCCGTGGTATTCTACTTTCATACTATAGCTTTAGTAATTTTCATTTTTCCCTTGTTGTTTCGTGATTATTTTCCCTCATGGGTGGGTATCATATTTAACTAAAAATCTAGTTTGATTGTAAAAAAGAAATAATTAGGATATAGTTATACCCAAGTGAGATTTTTATTACAAATTCTAAAATAGGACATGCCAAAAAGGTCCTAAAAATATATCAAATTTTTATGACATATTTTATATAGACAAAAGTATTATAATTATTATCATTATAAATATCAATAATGTATCTTATACTACAACTATGAAATGAATCATTATGTATAATGACACAGAATAGAGATCTGTAGATTTTTATATTGGAGTTTGTAAATATTTTTAGGTTTTTTCCCTTTTATATATGATGGGTAAAATGAAAATTTTAATAAGGAAAAAAACATTTGATGAAAATTTTTAGTATGTAACTAATATTGAAATAAATAATTTACTATCAATTGTGATTTTTGTAAGAATATATGATAATTTTAAATTTTAATATTATTAAAATATATATAATTTAATAACTTATTAAATTTTTTTGGATTAATTTTATAAAAAAAATATCATCTATTATGGTGATGAATTTCATGTAAAATTACAAGATTGATTAAGTGATATGATTTATGGTATAGTAATAAGTGTCAATAAAGTTGTTTAATTTATGTGGTCAATGGATTTGTTGAGGAAGATTTATAAGATTCATTTCATGTTCTGAATGAGAGATTATCCATGGAATATAGAAATGGAAAGTATATATATTTTTTGGCACCCAGGGTTATCGTATGTAAAAAACTTTTCCACCCATCTTATGTTGTGGAATTCCATTGGGCACTCCATTGTTTGGTGGATGAGTTGACCCTAGATTGTTGAATAAATAATGTTGGATGGGGGGTGTTATATCAAGGATCCGAATTATATAAATCTATAAATTCATCTATTTAAATTTATGTGATTAAATTTTTTTTTTCCTTAATGGGCATAAAATTCATAACAATTCAAAAAATAATCAATAATGGGAAATTGAAGAATAAATTTTGTTTACTAATATTGTAGAAAATTTTCTTCATTATTTTGTGGTTATTAATATGATTTATAATATAATTAAGAGTATATAAATAATTAATTATTGCATAATGATATTACGGAAGATAATTTTTATTATAATTATAAAAAAGTGTTAATAAAATGAAAAATATGATTAAATATAAAAAGTTGAAAATAATGTTATGGTTGAATACATGTGTGTTTTTTGTAGAGTTTTTATTTTTTCACCTATGAATATCAAATAAGGAAAGAATAGTATACTTTATTTATTATCATTTTTATGAATTCAAATGATGTGATGAAAATTATGAGAATCCAAATGAATGTGTTGAATATGTAGTTTCAAGTATCTAAAGATTTTTTAGGGGTTTCTTCTACTTCTGGGACCTATGTGAGGATGTTATTGGTGGTAAGGTTTTGATATTGTAATATTTGGGTGGATATTTGAGAGCCATTATGACTCATTAATATCAGAATAATGATAGAATGGATGTTAGTGGTTTGTATCTATTCAAACTTATTATATGTTGTTGATAATAGTGAGCTTGTATAAAGATGATGTTTAGTAACCTAGAGTATAGATGATACGATTGTGACATTATATTGAATGTGATACGGTTAAATAGGGTTGTGAGTATATTATTTTTTTATTATCTATGAATTAACTAACTAAATCATTCATTATTCTCGAAGTGAAATTGAATTGACATTCAAATAGTGATAGATTATTGGTCAGTTGGTGTATTTCTCTCTCACCTCTTCCATATGATAGTTGATAAATGAGGATGTGATTGTAACAATTTATTATTATAATTTATTTATATATGATGATGTTTCAGAAACATGGTGTTCAATCGATTACGACTTGAGGTGAAATAGTAGTGGGGTCTCATCTATAGGGCCCAATTTATATATTTTAGCTTGATTTATATATCTATATTTATCATATTCTTTTTGAAGAGTTATTTTTATGAGATATGTAATATATTTCTTGGTTTGGATTTACCCTGGGTGGGTTTATTATAGTGACTTATCTACATTATTCAAATATTCATTAGTTTTCTTTATTTACATAAACACATGAGGGTTCGGGAGAGGAACCCACTAGGTATTTTTTATTCTTTACCTTAATTTATGTATATTGTCTTACATAAACATGTTTTATTCCAAATAGTTTTTAGGAGACATTAACTTGTGCACATGGATATCTTTTGGTGTTCCATCCTTTTGTGATATTTCAAGAATTAATTGTACATTTTTACTATTGGTAACCAATGATTTAATTATTTTTCAAATGGTTGGTTATTTAATTTTTTTATATAGTTTAATTTAAAATGAAAATTCCTTATATATGAGTTATTATATACTATAATCTAGTCATCAATCCCTATCTTATTGAAGTAAGTTGTATATTTCCATTGTTAGTCTCATCAATAAGTGAGTTTGGGTATAAGCGGGAACAATTAATTAAAATTTTGTCTAAAAGAAAAGTTTATAATGGAGATTGGAGGAGGTGCTAAAAAGTACTTAATTTATATGGTTTGAAAATAATATTATTTTCACTCAATATGTGTAGTAGGAAAGGTATGTTGACTACAAATCTAGAGTCCCCCTATGATTCTATGAGTGGAATCTAATCATAAATGAATCATTATTGGGGAAACATATATTCAACATAGGGTATCCTTGTATATATAGGTTCATAGATCATGTAGTATCTAGTTTGGTGTGATTGTATATACTATATATAATATGATGGTTTGCTGGGGGAGAATAATGAGGTAATATTTTTACACTTCCTCATTTATCCATTAGTTGAGATTTCCATAATTATTTATAAATACTAAATTTAAATATTTTTAATGGATTAATCTTGAAAATGGGTTAAAATAAGAATGAGTGATAATTCATCATCATATTAATGTGGAGAACCCAAAATTTTTTGTCCCGTGGAATAGACTATATTTTTATTTTTAATAATATGATCTAACAAAGTTACAAAGAATGTTTCAAATGTTTTGGAAAATAATTGGTTTGAGAAAGTCGGTATTTATATTCATATCCAATTAATTCCTCCTAATTTTAGAGTATATTTACTGCCAATATTTTTTTATGGAGTAGTTTGGAATTATAAAAAATATTCCTTGATGATAGAGGTGAATCAACATTTTAGTGGATTGAGTTTTTTCATTTATTTGATAGAGATATTATTCTTAGAAAATATCAGGATGCATGTTTATAAAGGTTACTAAAATCATGAAAAATATAATATTATGTTCATTAATTTATTTTTTAGTTCTTTATATTGGTAAATTATTATCAAAAAGTTATCACATGTGAGGATTTGATGAAGGGGGTATTTTAGACTACTAGAATAATAGAAATTGAAGGGTATATTTTTATTCCTCACAAAATATCATATAGAGAAATGGAAAGGAATAATATAATTATTAAGATGCTTTTTTATATATTTTCCACGAATATAGCTAACAATCAGGGGTATCATTTTCCTTGATATTTAATAAAAAGTTATAAATAGAAATAGTGAAATCCAATACATCATGTGATGTATTCATTGTATAAACATAATGTTATGAAATATTTACAATTATAAAATCATTGAGTGATGGTATATCAGTTTTGTATTGAAATTGGACCTAATTAATGTGCTTTAACTATAGTGTGAATGAATCGAAAGATGTGGATTGAAAAAAAATTCATAAGTAATTTTGAAGATCTAAATTTGTGCCTCAAGTAAAAGTCAATAAAATATCTTCTGGAATCAAAAAGTAAAAGGTTATTCATTCATATTTATCATTATTATTTTAAATATGGTAATCTAGTTTTGATATTTTCTACTTATTTTTTTTGATACATGATTTATTGTTGTTCTTTTATAATAAACATATAGAGTATCTAATACCCACTTCATTGTAATTACCATATTTATTCTATTTTAGGAGAAATAAGTAAAAGGGTGTATCTTTCAAAAATGTTGGATATCTCATGGTCTGGTATATGGTCTCCAAGACCATTCATAATAATCATTCATTATTTAAAATATTTCCCAAATATCTATTTTTTTTACTCAAACTGTTGAAATTTCATTATTATCATTATTTGGAAAGTATAAGTGTTTATAAGTGACTAAATTATATTAATGTGTTGAAAATAAATTCAAGTAAAATGAAAAAGTGTTTTTATTATTTTTAATGGGAAATTACTATTATTATTAACAATTTTATCCAATACTGTTTTACTAAATAACTCTATACATTTGTTTTCAATATATTTCAAATTAGATACTTTGCTATTATCATTATATTGGGTGTTCTTGAATGTTTTTATAACTTATCTAATTTAGTGGAGTTTAAAAATATCATCATGGTGGAAATTTTTGAAATATATCACCTAATATGAAAAAATGGGATCCTATCATGATTTAACTGTGATGGAATTAATTTTTAAATGAATATGACTTACATTTTCTAATATATCTAGGTGGTGAATTCTTTTTAGTCTTGTGTGGATGGTAATTTCATTAAGAATATATGTTTTTTTAAAAGAAATTTAATTTATAGAAACTCTTGAAGATGTATTGGGTATATGCCTATTATTTGTAAAATTATATATGCATTTTAGTTTAAAATCAACACTGATTGATTAGATAAAAGTAGCTCAGGACCATCTAGATGCAGTGGGATATTTAGGTACATAAAAATGGGAGTTCATTCATGATCTTATAGAGATTGTAGGCTAGAATTTTTATATAAATATGAGATAAAGGATTCATACTAGAAATTCAAACTGAAAGGATTAATAGATGGAGAAAGATCTAGAAAGTAGTGGAATCTAAATTTATTATTCATGTCATCAAGTTCAATATTGTTCCTCTTTCATGGAGATTGTTGTAATCATGGGAGTGTTGCAAGGAAAATTGTAAGCACATTGAGTTTTTAGTGTCACATACCTATTGGGAGGTGTATAGGGTTGTTGATATCTTGGATAATATGGTTTTGGGATTCGATAGTCCTTTTTTGGTCTATTTTTTTTCTAAGTAAAATTGAGGAGGCTTTATTCCTTAATATTTATAAAACTCATTCATATTAATTTTTATAAAACATTTAAGCTATAAATATTTTTCTATAAGGTGATATATTATTGATTATTATTATTATTATTATTCTAAAAACCTCTTATATTAGGGGTTATGGCTTGGGATTGGCATCAAAGTATCATGGTTCTAATCCAGAACCCTACTATTTGATCATAATTTATTAGGTTTTTTGATATTACTAAGTGAGGTGGGAAAGAAATATACCAATTTTTTAGGTGGAGGTGGAATGTAAAATGATTGAAATAAAGCCTAAAATGTGGCGCTGGTGAAGGTAAGTGTAAAGACCCAGATTTTCGGTGGAATTTTTTTTCTTAAATACATGGGAATTTTACGAGCCTGTGAAAATTGACGGTGTGTGATTCTAAGGCCCGGTGTGCCCGGAATCAATTTATGATGTTTTGTTTGGGTACATTTAGTAAAAGTACGAGTGGGATTTTATAACTTTTGAACCGTTTCTCGGAATTGAAATCAGAAGGCATCGTTGAACTCGCAACGCCGGTATTGGCTTAAGGAGACTTTCTCCTCGATGACATTTGGTCAAGAATAAAAGTTGGTTTTTGGGTTTTTAGAGAATGAATTAAATAAAAATAAGGTTCTGTAAACTTTATTTTTATTAGTTGATTAAAAACATCCATGTGGAGGTTGGAGGTGGGGACCACCACACCTTATCCTCCCATGAGAGGTTATGGTGGTGGGGCCCACCCTAGGTATAAACCTCTTCTTCTTGTTTCTTGTGGTGGGGACCACCTGGGGTTAAACCCCCATGAAACTCCCCTTTAATGGGGAGAAACCCTCCACCTTCCATTAAGTGTAGGGGAGCCTCTTCAACTCCCTAACACTTAATTTTTGCCAAATCCTCCACATTAATTAAGGGTTGCCAAGTTAACTAATTCACCCATTTTGAATTTTGTGCCAAAAAATTAAATAATTGATTAACATAATATATTATTTGGTCTGGCATATTCATTTTGGGGGAAACTATTGGGGAGAGGAGAGCTTGGGAGAAAAATATTTCTCCAACGAAGAACCACATCTCCCAATGAAGAACGAATAACTCTTTCTTCAAATGAAGAATCTCGTCAACAATGTCCTTCGATCCTCTTCCCCGGACTCCTACTAACGGGGAGCGTCTTCCACAACCAACGTGTGAGCTCGGGATTGGAAGTGTGCAGTGGACTCGATGAACGGTGACTACTCTATCTTCTTCTCGTGAATCCATCAACGATTGACGATCAAGTTTGGGGTTTAATTCAATTTAAGTGCCATGTTCTTCCTTTCTTTTAAAAATGAAGAACGTTGATTTTTACCTTTTTTGGGTGGGATGTTATGATTTGTTCTTGGGATCCAATAGCTACCACCCTAAATGCAGAGGGTGTGGGCCAAACCAACATGGACTGACCCCTCCATTGTTATCTTTGTGACGATCTACAGAAGGGCGACGAGGTGACGAGACGATGGAGGCGATAGAGGAAACGACCGTGCTACCCTTGGCCTCTACAAATCGCATCGCCGGTCCGCCTGGCCGCCACCAGGCCTACCCAGGCAATACCCGGTTTCCCCGCCGGCCTGCCCGACCGCCACCCGGCCTGCCCGACCTCCCTGCCGGCCTCCCCGTCGGCCTGCCCGGCCTACCCAGCCCCCACCCGGCCGCCCCATCGGCATGCCCGGCCAACACCCGGCCTGCCCAGTCGCCACTCGGCTGCCTTCCTAGCCGACTCGACTGAACCAGTCGCTGCCCCTCACGGTGCTCTGGGTCAAACCGGCCCTGACCTCCCGGGCTGAGCTGTCTGAGCCACGCCCCTCGCGGCACTCAGGGCCGAACATGCCCTAGTCTTCTTGGCCCTCACGGTGCCATGGTCGAACCGCCCTTGCAGATCCCTCTAGGCCGAACCCACCCATGCGACCTGCTGGGCAAGGCCCAAGGGGTCGGGCCGAACCTAACAGGCTGACCCACCAAATGGGTCGGGCCAGACCCAATAGGTCTGACCGGGTCGGACAGGACCCAGACCCACTACCGACCCTTTACCATCTTTTGTCCATATCTTTGGCACCAGACGTTCGATCGACGAACCATCAGCGGTGCTGGTAATCATGGAGCATGAAGGTCCCTTATAGTATACCCAACTAGAGATTAAGGTATAATTGAGATACGGCCAGGTTGGATCGTGCACGAATCCAACCTGTCCCCCATGACTAAAAGTCTAATAACTCAAAGACCAGGAGTCCGATTAACCCGTTTTCTATTGTGTTGAGACCCCTATGATGTGGCATACCATTGGGATACTTTTTTGAGGTACTTCATTTTAGTTGATGTATCGACACATGGCTGGAGGAGCAGAACCTCCAGGAATCAAGCGTGCTTTGTGTGCAAACTATGTGGCTGGCTGCGCTCTGACTACTGTTCCTGGATCCTGTGTGGGTTCGACAGCTCTAACTACTGTTCCTGGATCCTTTGTGGGTTTGACAGCTCTGACTACTATTCCTAGATCTTGTGTGGGTTCAACAGCTCTGACTAATGTTCCACGATCCTATGTGGGTTCGATAGTGAAGATGATTCAATGACCACATCTAATCATCTCTATCCCTCTACATAAGTTGTATACCTGTGTGAGCGGAGTCAATTACTTTTGTGTTTTCTTCATGATTGAGATGGATTACATGATAACTTAGGTTTATGTATAGACATACACCTAAGTGGGGTTATTTGTTGATTTCATACTCTTTGGTTTATCCTTGGTGGATTTTCCGATACCATGAGGGTCTCGGGGTCCCTACTGAGTATCTTTATACTCACCTTTACACGGGATATGCCCACACCTTGTTGTGTTGGATGCAGATGACGGACAACGCTGACAGAGGCTGAGAGTACCTGGACTGGATGGTACCTGGAGGTGGACCTTACAATGAGTCGGTACATGGAGGAGACTGACAGACGTGGAGTGCTGAGGAGGCTATCTGTACCTACCCTTCAGGTAGGATTCGTGGTGGACAATCCTAGAGCTGATTTTACCCTCTAGTTGTTTTGTTTTTTTCAGTTTTACTCGTACTTTCTAGTTGGTCTTGTATTCAGGCCCTATTTTACTTACTTTACACTTCTTTGTTATACATTTTTACTTTTTTCTTCGCATCCAGTTGTGTGTTCGATTGTGTTTGTTTACAGTTTTAAAGGTAATCCCTTCCAAGTTTTAGGGAATTACTCCTTTGGTGCTAGTCGACAGCCCGTGGCCAATGGAAGGCGGGCATGGGGTAGTCACGGCACAGGCCCTGGGGGATGGGTCGTGAAAAATTGGAATCAGAGGAGTATGTTCTACCTTAGAACTTAGGACTCCGATCTTTATTTTTTCTGAAGGAATAGTGTTAAGGGTACTGAGTGTGGTTTTCAGTTTAGGGAGTCAAGTGTTGGTGCGGCGGCTGACGTATCCATACACCAGGACCATAACTTCTGATTTCTGATTCAGTACACAAAAACAATGATTGCATGTATTTTTCAAGATTTTTCTTTGTGATCTCTTTGAGTTAGCTCTCCAGGTGTAACTTATTGATTGTGGCGCACCTATTTCCCATTCAAGATGCCTCGATGTAGATAAACATCTAGTTTTCCAGGATTTGTACGAGATGGAAGCCCACCGAGCGACGACGCCTCGGTGCAAGGACCTATCATAGCGGAGGAACCAGTGGTACCTTTACCTGTTGGGCCACCGATGCCACCAGCCCCAGTAGCAGACGGTGCACACCGCCTTAGCACGTTTCATGAGTTCCAGTGCCAGAGGCCGCCCAGGTTCATGGGTGAGATGGACCCACAGGTAGTTGGGGATTGGCTGGAATCTGTGGTGACAGACTTCATACTGGTAAGGACACTAGCCGACCTTATGGTGATCCTTTTCGCGAGTCTCATTCAGGAGGCAGCAAGCAGATGGTGGATCCTGATTCTCTAGGTGCATGACTAGGAGACACTCCACTGAGCTGACTTTGATAGCCTATTTTGGGTGGAGTTTGTCCCTACCACCCTACTTGTGGTGCGCATACATGAGCTACTTCATTTGTTGCAGGGCAGTATGACTATAGCTCAGTACTCACCGAGGTTCACTAAAATCTCATGAAACTCCATATATATATGATGTAGGACCCTTTCTTTAGGTCCCAAACCTTTGAACATGGGCTTAGGCGAGAGATCAGGGCTTCGATGATCTCCCACATCATCCTGACGCAAGCAGGGGTGTTGGAGAGAGCCCTCTTAGTGGAGAGTTTCCTTGTTGAGCAGACACGAGCAGTGAGACCCACAACCGGTCGACACATAGAGGATTCATTTGCATCTTGTAGCAAACAGATGTCGCATATATCCAAGAAGACCATACCATCTGATGGATGACCTGTGGTCACTGGTTCAGTTTTGCGAGGTTCACAAGACAGAGCCAGTCATACGAGGGAGAGGTAGTGTTTCACATGTATTGGCCAGGGTCACATGGCTCGTGACTTTCTAACCCACCGTTCAGATGATTTCTAGACGGTCGAAGGACTGTCCAGGCAGAGTTAGAGATTTGATCGAGGTGGTCCACAAGGATCAGGATGACGTGGCAGAGGAGCTAGTCGTGCAGCTGGTGGTGGACGTCGTTACGAGGTGTTACCACCACCACCACCAGGGTTCCACCCTGACCACAGGGAGCAGGTGGACAGGTGAGAGCTCATCTCTAGGCACCTTAGGCATACAATCATGGAGCTCTGGAGATTATTCGAGGTACAATTTTTGTCTACTCCACCTTAGATTCAGTTCTTATAGACACAGGTGCCAGTCACTCTTTCGTTTCCACTACCCTCATTCGGAGCTCGGAGATTCTGACGGATTCGTTGGCTCGATCATTACGGCTAGAGACTCCTACAGGAGCTGATTCGATGATTGCGTACTGGTGCCAGTAGTGTGATATTACTCTAGGAAGTGAGATCCTCAGCTGGGATCTCCTAGTAACGGCGTCGAGGCCTTATGATGTCGTCTTGGGTATGGACTGCTTATCTACATTCCATGCTTAGATAGACTATATTCACCACAAAGCGCAGTTTTTCCGCATGGATGAGACCAGGTTTACCTTAACCAGTGAGAAGGGAGCCTTTGCAGCATAGGATAGACTTACTCAGAGGAGGGTGCAGCTGATCACTAATCAGTTGGCCTACCTTACCCTTGGAGCAGTGGATGTGGAGAGTCTGAGTTATCCTGTAGTGGTGGACCAGTACGTGGATGTTTTCCCTGATGAAGTTCCCAGACTACCTACTCGGAGGTAGGTGGACTTTTACATAGACTTGTACCCCGGGAAGGCACAGATATCTACTCCAGCATATTGGATGGCTCCCACAGAGCTTCGGGAGCTGCAGGTACAGCTTTAGGACTTGCAGGGGAAGAGATTCATCTGTCCCATTGTTTCTCCCTAGAAGCCCCAATTATGTTCGCCAAGAAGGTGGATGGATTATTGAGGCTTTGTGGTGACTACCGGTTCCTGAACTAGGTGACCATGTATAATAAGTACCCACTCCCGAGGATTGACGACCACTTTGATCATCTGAAGGGAGCACAATGGTTCTTGAAGATATACCTCAGATCAGGCTATCACGAGCTCAGAGTTCGATATGAGGATGTGCAGAAGATGGCCTTCAGATGTCGGTACGGCCACTATGAGTTCTTGGTTACGAAATTTGGCGTAACCAATGCTCCAACACTATTCATGGGACTCATGAACATGATCTTTTAGCCATACCTCGGTCTCTTTGTTGTAGTCTTCATCGATGACATTCTGATCTACTAGACTACTGAGGAGGACCATACCTACCATTTGCGGGTAGTATTGGACACACTCCGAGAGCACCATCTTTATGTTAAGCTCTCAATGTGCCAGTTCTGGATCTGAGAGGTTCACTTTATGGGTTATGTCATCTCATAGGCCGGAGTTCTAATGGATCCAGTGAATATTGAGGCGATACTTGCGTGGGAGCCACCCAGGAGTGTGACGGAGGTACGGTGTTTCCTGGGTTTGGTTGGATATTACCGGAGGTTTGTTCATGACTTATCCAAAGTTTCATCACCACTATAATCCTTGAAGAAGAAGGGGAAACCCTTTTGTGTGTTCTTAGAGATGCCAGTAGAGCCTTCATGATCTAAGACAGAGTCTGACTAGTTCCCGCATCTTAACGCTTCCCGAGGAAGGCGTAGCGTACGTAGTATACTGCGACACATCAGGGACCAGAGTCGGATGTGTCCTGATGCAAGAGAGGGCAGTGATCGCATATGGTTCTTGGTAGCTGAGATAGCATGAGCAGAACTACGCTACCCTTGACCTAGAGTTCAAAGAAGTGGTCTTCGCCTTGAAGATGTGGCGACACTATCTTATGGGAAAACATTTTACCGTGTACTCTGATCACAAGAGTCTCAGTTATATCTTCTCTCAGAAGGACATGAACCTGAGACAACGACATTGGATTGAGTTCCTCCAAGACCTTGACTTCGAGATAGTCTATACGCCTGGGAAGGGGAACATTGTTGTAGATGCGGTCAGCAGGAGGTATGCTATAATGCTACTAGGAGAGGCGACAGAGCAGCTGGCTGCTTTGCAGATATATTTTGTGGATAGAGATGGTGCAGCCTTCCTTCAGTCTCTTACAGTTACACATCCACTTATTTAGCGAGTCAGGGAAGCGCAGCATGGAGACGCTGACTGTGAGACACAACGTGCTCTGATATCCACAGGACAGGCACCAGATGGATTTTATGAAGGTAGGGAGCACGTCATCCTCTTTAGAGGATGTACCAGGGTGCCAATGTCACTTTAAGAGGAAGTGTTGGGAGAGTTCCACACTTCCCCTCTAGCGGTACATCCAGGAGTGGTGAAGATGTATCAAGACCTCAGATGATAGCACTGGAGGTTGGGGATGAAGAAGGCAGTTGCAGAATTTGTCTCACGATTCCTCACTTGTCAGCAAGTGAAGGTGGAGCACTAGGTACTAGTTGGATTAGTGTATCCTTTAGAGGTCCCAGAGTGGAAGTGGGATGGAATATCCATGTACTTCATAACAATACTTCCAGGTACGTCCAGGGGACATGAATCTATCTAGGTGATTGTTGACCGACTCATCAAGTCGGTCCACTTCCTACCAATCAGAGAGCACGGTACAATAGAGATCATGGGACGCCTCTATGTGCAGGAGATTGGGAGGCTACATAGATTACCATCTAATATTGTCACCGATCATGGCACACGATTTACTTCTTGTCTGTGGAAGGGGTTTCAGGAGGCTTTTGGGACATAACTTCACTTGAGCACCGCCTTCCATCCTCAGACATATGGTCAGACCGAGCGGACCATTCAGACCCTCGAGGACATGCTTCGTGCATTTGTCCTCGACTTCGGTTGTTGCTGGGAGGATAACTTACCTTTGGTGGATTTTGCATACAACAACAACTATCACTCCACCATAGGGATGGCACCATTCGAGGTGTTATATGGGTGACCTTGCAGATCACCCATGTATTGGACTGACCCAGGGGAGTCAGCACTAGTGGGACCAGAGATGGTACAGGCTACCACGGAGAAGGTACAAATCATCTAGGAGTAGATGAAGACTGCATAGAGCAAGAAAAAGTTGTGTGTTGACAGGAGGCAGAGGCCTCTGGAGTTTGAGGATGGCGACCACTCCTTTCTACAGGTCTAACCTCGATGAGGTTTATGGAGATTTGGCCGAGGTGGAAAGTTATCTCCCGGATTCCTCAGACCTTTTTAGGTCCTCAGCAGAGTTGGTGATGTGGCATACCGCTTAGCTCTTCAACCTAAGTTGAACCGGGTAAACAACGTCTTCGATGTATCCTCGCTGAGGAGATACGTGCACAACCCTTCCCATATCATCGACCATGGCAAGCTGGATGTCGATTATGTGGAAACTTTTATGGAGGTCCCAGTGGAGATTGAGGATTGACAGGAGTGGGTCCTTCGTGGTTGGTCGATACCTCTGGTGCGTGTTTGCTAGCATCATGGGAACCTCCAAGAGAGCACATGGGAGTGGGAAGCTCAAATGCGTGCTTAGTAACACCACTTGTTCCCTTAGTTCAAGTTGTATCATACGGGTATGTAAAGCCCTGAGGTGGGGAGAATGTAATGACCCAGAATTTATCTAGAAAGTTTTTTTCTTAAATACATGGGAATTTTACGAGTCCACAAAAATTGACGGTGCATGATTCGGAGGCCCGGTGTGCCCAGAATCAATTTCTAAAGTTTTTTTCATCTATATTCAGTAAACGTACGAGCGGGTTTTTATAACATTGGAACCGGTGATCGGGATTGAAATCTAAGGGAACCGTTGAACTTGCAACACCGATATTCGCTTAAGGATACTTTCGCATCGATGGCAGTTGGTTGAGAATAAAAGTAAATTTTTGTGTTTTTTGAGAATGATTTAAATAAAAATAATGTTGTGTAAACTTTATTTTTATTTGTTGGTTAAAACCCTCCATGTGGAGGTTGGAGGTGGGGACCACCACACCTTAACCTCCCATGAGAGGTTATGGTGGTGGGGCCCACCTGAGGTCTAAACCTCCACTTCTTGTTTATTGTGGTGGGGACCACCCGAGGTTAAACCCCCATGAAACTCCCCTTTAATGGGGAGAAACGCTCCACCTTACATTAAATGTAGGGGAGCCTCTTCAACTCCCAAACACTTAATTTTTCCCAAATCCTCCACATTAATTAAGGGGATCCAAGTAAATTAATTCACCCATTTTGAATTTTGTGCCAACAAATTAAATAATAGATTAAATTAATATATTATTTGGATTGGCATATTCATTTTCGTTTAAACTGTTGGGGAGGGGAGATCTTGGGAGAAAAAGAGCTCTCCAACGAAGAACCACATCTCCCAACAAAGAACGAAGAACGCATTCTTCCAACAAAGAACACTGGAAATGATCTCCTTCGATCCTCTTCCCCGAACTCCTATCGACGTGGAGCGTCTTCAAAAACCGACGTGCGAGCTCGAGATTGGAAGAGTGCGGCGGACGCGACGAATGGCAACAACTCCGTATTCTTCCCGCAACTCTGTCAATGATCGATGATCAAGGATGAGGTTTGATTCTATTTAAGTACCATGTTCTTCCTTTCTTTTAAAAATGAAGAATGATGATGTTTACCTTTTTTGGGTGGGATGTTGTGCTTCATTCTTGAGAACCAATTGATACCACCCTAAACACAGAGGGTTCGGGCCAAACCAACATGGCCCGACCCCTCCGTTGTTCACATTGTGATGATCTACGGAAGGGTGATGAGATGAAATGATGACGGAGGTGACAGAGGCAACGAGCGCGCTACCCGTGGCCTCGGAAACCCGCACCGCCAGTCTTCCCGGCTACCCCTCGGCCTTTTCAGACACCCCGCTGGCCTGCCCCCCCCCCCCCCCCCCCCCACGCCGGTCTGCCCGGCCACCCTGCAAGAATGCCTGACTACCCCACCGACCTGCCCAAGCACCACCTGACCTGCCCGGCCGCCACTCGGCCTACCCGGCCACCCCTCCGGCCTTCTCGACTACCTCATGGCCTGCCCAGCCGCCACCTGGATTCCCGACCGCCTTCCGAGCCACCCCATCCGAACAAGCCAAGGCCTCACACCCCTCGGGACACTCTAGGCTGAACCGGCCTCGGCCTCCCTCTACCTAAGTTGTATACTTGTATGAGCTGAGTCAGTGACTTTTTTTTCCTCATGATTGAGATGGATTATTTGATAACTTAGGTGTATGTATGGGCATACACCTAAGTGGGTTTATCTGCTGATTTCGTACCCTGTGGTTTATCCATGGTGGATGTTGAGGGACCTTGAGGGTCTTGGGGTCCCTACTAAGTATCGTTATACTCACCCCTGCATGGGCTATTCTCGCACCTCATTTTGATGGATGCAGACGACGGATAACACTGACGGATGTTGAGAGTACCAGGACTGGACAACACCCAGAGGTGGACCTTACGATGAGTCGATACATGGAAGAGACTAAAGGACGTGGAGTGATGAGGAGGATATCTGTACCTACCCTTCAGTAGGATCCGCGGTGGACGATCCTGAATCTTCTATTACCCTCCAACTATTTTTTCTTTTTCAGTTGTACTCATACATTCTAGTTGGGCTTGTATTCTGGCCCCTTTTTACTTACTATACACTCTTTTTTATACAGTTTTACTTAGTGTTTCGTATCCATCTGTGTTCTCTATTGTGTTTGCTAATAGTTATAAAGGCAATGCCTTCCCAGTTTTAGGGAATTACATCTTTGGTGCTAGTCACCAGCCCCTGTCCTATGGAAGGTGGGCATGGGGTAGTCATGACACAGGCCCTGGGGAAGGGTCATGATAGGAAGGTTAACTCACTTTCGGTGGATATGTTATGTTCCATTCATGTAGGGTGGTATGTGGTTTATGGATGATGTTACATAGATAATGCAGCTGAATGAGGCATAGCCTGATAGATCCGGTGTGTGGCTAAATTAATGGTTGAAAACATGTTTCATGTTTCATGTAGATGGATATTCTATTATAATGGAGATGAATTGGTTACAAATGTGGCCATTAGTGGGAAAATAAATATGCATCAAGTTGAAACTAATTTGTATGTGTGAAATGGTGGTTAAATAATTTTAAAAATGAAAACCAAATTAATCAACTGGGATTCATGAAATATATTTTATAGGACTATAAAAATAATAAAATGGAGTAACTTGAGGTTCGTCAACCCTTTATGGGGTTGGTGGCTTGGTCCAATATGCTCTTTTGGGTGTGGGTGTGTTGTTTTGTTTGTTTATAGTTCTAAATATTAGTATTAATCATCATTTTTTTGTTTTTTTTTTGTTTTTATATTTTTATTTTTGATATTTTTATTATATTTATGTTTGTATGTGGTGGCTATTGTGATTATTGGAATAATGATTTATCATAATGATATGATTTTTTATTATTCGTATTGTTTGTATAATAAATATTTAGATGGTATTTTAAAGGGGTTAAGATGATCATTTAGGGGGGAATGGCATTTCGCATAGGTTGTGTGGGAAATGGTTGATATAAGGGTGGGAGTATATAACCTCTTATCTTAATCCATATTCCACACTTCTTGTAATATCCACCATATATGGTGAGATATTAATGTTTATAAGTGTCAATAGAAAACTCCATGAACAAATTTTGAGGTCATTAGATGGTTATTTCCAAATTTGGTGAGTATTTTTACAATCAGGTCTTGATTGAACCTATATTTTTCATTTAATAAATTATGATTATGATTATATATATATTATTTTTTATTAGTAATCTATTTTTTGGCATTGATGTTTGGTATTTACTTTTTTATCGACACATTAAGGTGGGTGGTATAGTATAATTTTCTATATGGGAGTTATAACCTGATATGATTGGAATTTAAATTATTTTCTCATAATATTGAACCATTTTCATTAAATAAAACAATTATTAAATTATTTTTTGGATTTATATATTTTCATAAAATCTCTGGATTTTTCCATCGTATGAAATGTGATATTTTACTTTATTTAAATTTAAAAAAAATCAATTTGATAAAAATGTACTTGGTAAAAATATATCGTTTTTTAATCATCTTTAACTTTTTTAGGAGTAATAATTCCATGTTTATCATTATTTCAATTAATTTTAAATGTTGTATAAAGGAGATGTTTGGAACATAAAGCCTCTCTTTGTTTGAAAATAATGGTTTTGTTTAATTAGGTATTATATTATGTGTGTCCTTTATTTTATTATAAATCTAATTTATGTTTATAATTATTTGACATCTATAATGGTTATTCATAATGATATACCCCAAGAATGGGTGCAACACTAAGAATGGTGGGGGTTAAATTAATGGTTATTTCTTATACTACTTATTTCTCTTTGTATTTACCCTTATTGTCTGTTAGGAACTGATCCACTCAATGTAATAATCTCAGTGTTACCAAAATAAAATTGAATTGAAATAAAGACAAGGAAAACAAACTTTTTACATGGTTTGTTCCTAGAATGGGTACCTAATACTTATTGGGATCAGGGTGAGTATAAGTTACACATTAGCCACTAATAATCCATTTCTAAATACAATTGGTTAGGGATGTATCATCATATACCTATGGTTATTCCTAATAGATATACAAAATCCTACTAGAAATAAATTTTCTCCCACTAGTATACAAGTTCTTCAGACTAGGGTGAGTAAGATCATAAGAAAATATAATTTTTTCAGCAACTGATGATGATGATCCTCCTCTTTAAGCCTTCAAGATAATCTAAATTATAATATTCTCACCAAATATGGAACTTCAACCTCTGAAAATCACTATTGAAATTAGATCATTTTGTCTTCTCACACCATTTATAATTAGTTAACTATATTATTCCCAATGACAAAATCACTGATTAATCAAGATCTTTACGTTTTATACTCCTTTTATTACTCTCAAATTTAATATTCTATTTTTTCTCGTCTCAAAACTATTTCACCCGGATATTTTTTTCAATTAACTCCCCTTAATTGGTCAATTCATAGTATTTTATAATTACATTAATTCTAAAAATCAATGCCAACTCATATTCCTGGAAATTTTCACAACTGGATTCTATAACACGATCCTCTATACATTTTCCTAAATTTTTGTTCATGTGGGAATTCCCCAACTTCACAAATAGACGTCCCCAGGTTATTAACCTAGACATCTTACCCATGGATCTCATGTAATACCTTGGTTACCATCCTCTCATACCATTTTATATTACCCTCTATTTCACTTATCATACTAATGATTTTCTCCATATTACAACACATGTTATTTCAATATGATGTTTCCTCACTCACACACACATTGGGAAAATTTCTAGGAGTTTACTCATCCCGAAACAACTCTAGGAAAAGCATTCTTAACTATAGAGATCTAATTAGGTAGGATCCCGAAAAGAAAGCTCCATATATTGAAATGGATACTAATTTTTTTATTAAGTCTTCCTTATATGGGTGTATTACACACTACATCCCTTTAAAGAACAACTTCATTATTGTGGAACCCAACCCTAAAACTTATGTAGTGAATTTGAAATTCAGTCTTAGTGTTGGATTTGAAATCATTTTCCATCACCATACCTATCCAAGTCATGAATTTGGACAACTAACCTCATGTTTATCTTTTAATACCTTGGTTTCCTTCCTATAACACAACGGTATATTACCCACTTTGGTCTCATATTAGACTAATGAATCTCCCTATAAGCCGACACAAGATCTTTTAGTATGTTGTTTCCTTACTCACACACACACCCTGGGAAACTACCTAATATGCCACCCATCCTAACACTACTCTATGAAAATAACACTTAATTATATAGTTCTAATTAAGTATGATCCCAAAAATAAAGGTCCACCATGTTGATATGGGTAGTAACATTTAGACTATTAAGTCACACTTTTTCAAGGGTGTTTCAAAAATGATATTTAAATAATTAATTCTTATTTAAGCATTTTAATATAGGTAAATTATAGTAATTCACTTAATCTCATTATCAAGTATTTATTTACTATAAATCGCAAAAAATAATTCAAAAATATTTCATATGATAATTTTATAATTTTCAAGTACTGATAACCCATTTTTAATCTTTTATAAACTTCAATAAAATAACATCATAAGGATTGTCCAATGATAATTTAAATTTTAGAACAACACAATATAATCATATTTAATTTTATAATATCATGTGTTGTTATATAGGGATATTTTATGTTGTGATTCTCGAAACCTCCAATGATATGTGAAAAACTAAACCTTACACGCCATATATATCATATTTAAATTTTCCATATTTTAGGATAGATTATATTTCATAAGGTTAAACAACCCATATAAACTTTAATAAAACTATTAAAAGTTCCAATATGAGCCTTAATATCTTTCCATTGAACCTTATGAAAATACATTTTCTTCTAGAATGAAACTTGTAAACATGGGGATAAACCTAATAAATTCTGAGACAACCATATGAAATTTTTTTCATTACAGTTTTCTTAAAATTAATTCTTAATATCAACCTTTTGAAGGTATAAATTAACCATAAAAATATAGGGACATACTTATGATGTTCCCATTTTCTATTATATAATCCTTATTAATATTAAAAATAAACCTTACGATGTTTTCCTTTTCCATTTTCTGTATCTGAGTCAACCTTATGAAGACTGAGAATACCAGAAAAAGTTCACAAATAAACCTTATGATGTTTTTTCCTTTATTATATTCTCAAAATTCTTATTAGATTCAAACTTACCATATCAAAGGATTAACCTTATAAAGTCTATTAGACTTCAGTAATTTTTCAATTTCCCCAAAATCTATAAATTTTAGAACCAACCTTACGAAATAAACTCAAAACAACACATAAACTTCTAAAACAATTTAGATTAAATCAAACACAATTCAAAACAATGAAAAATACTTTTTCCATGTGTTTTACAAATATTCATCCTTAATAAACAATTTTATTGGGTTATTCAATCCCTCTATGGATTAATTTTCAACTATAATAAAAAAAATTCAATAAAGAGAAATTCACATTTGAATCATTAATCAATATCCTTTCCCAAAATTTAATTTTCCATACACCACAATACTAGATAAGGAAATTTTTTTGAATGAATTTTATCACTCAGTGATAATAAAAATTTTTTCCAATTGATTTTGATGTTCTACCCCTCAATCCATGGTCTCATTTAACTCTTATACCACATATTTATAATAACAACCTAATGAAATTAATAGATAAATAAATTGATACACCTCTCCCCCTTTGACAAGGAAGAGTGAATATCTCTCCCTAACAATATAATCAAAATAATAATGGCGTGTGATGTGATCTATAGTTACTTAAGTGAGATCAAATGGACAAACATTTATAATAATACTTAAAGTCACAAATTTATCATTTTTAATTAATGAGGTGAATATATGAACAATTTGGTCTCATGTAGGAATGGATTCTAGATTTATATCACCATTATAAATATTATCTTTGATGAAGTTAAATCTGATATTGGTGTGATCAAATCTTCGTTTATGCATGGGATTTTTAGAACTATCAATAACACACTGATTTTCATATAAAATACAAAGTGTTCTTTCAATGATCACCCTAAGATATTAAATGTACTATTTTATCTATATCATTTGGGTGAAGGAACTATTAGTAACAATATATTCTGCCTCAGTGGTGCTCATTGTGAATGAGTTCTATGTCTTATAATTCCAACTCACAAATATTACCCCCCCCCACAAATAAATATTCCATATAAATAAGAATATATATCATTAAAATAACATGATCATTAAACATCAATAAATCTATAAAGATTCAGGTTCCCACCATTCAAGTTCAATAGTCCAAGACTCAATGTTCCTTTTTCATATCTTAGAATTATTTTTTCTTTCCACATATAAGTCTCATTAGGATCACTCTCCATCATAAAAAGTCACTAAAATCTATATCTAGACATGAATATGTTATGTGAAACCTTGATATTTTAGTGTTCATTTCCATTTAAATAAATATCTTTTGAATAAATTGTTTCACATGCAATACTGAACTAGAATGAACCAATATACATTTTATTAAGATCAAATTCTATGTATTAGATGCAAATTTTATAATGCAGTTGTTAAGTTGTAAGGTATATCTAGAGGTATGTTCGTTATTATGTATATATAAAAAGGTATTTCTTAATAGTAATGCATTTATAAAATTAAATTGTCATAGTTAAATTACTAATGAAATCGTTTTGGGCATGAAAATATATTTTACTAATATTTTCCATTTATGCATAATGAATTTTATTAGATTTTGGGTAAATAATGAATTTAATAAAATATATTAATAATATAAACAATTAAAAAATTTAATATATATCTAATAGTTATTCTTAATCAAATAATAAAATCATTTTATGCTTATAAGATAAATGTTTCCTAAAATTATATTTATGCATTATGCACACTTATATTAAATTACATTTTTATAAAATTTATAAATTGAAATAGATAAAATGATTTAAATATTGATAAAAATAATTTTAAAATTTTGAAATAAGTTTAATCTCTTTTTTATTCATAAAAATATGTTACCTGGATTAACGTTAATTACCACAATAATGGTAAAAGTGTTATTTTGAAAGAATTGTTTCCACAAACATTATGTAATTTTTATATAAATTAATTAAATTGGTATATTTAAAATAATGAGTCTAATTTAATGTTTACATATATAAATATAATGAAACACATTTCATAGTTCATTTATATGAAATTAAAACAAGACCACTTAATATTTTAAAAATATGTTTTTTTGCAAAAATAGTTATATATATAATTTATATTTTAATTTAAAATATGATTTATTTATATTTAGAAATTGTATTGAATAAAATTTAGTCCAAATTTGGGGTCATCACATAAATAATTAATATCATCCATTTTATATTTTTAATAAAAAATAATTAACATGATTAATTTTAAATCATAGTTAATAAGGGTAAAAATGAGTAACACAAAGTGGATCGAATTTTCCTAAATTAAATTTATATAAACACATTATATAAGAACATTGTTATTTTTTAATATTATAACTATATGTATTACCAATATTTAATCACCTAATCCACCTATCTCTCATGAAATTCCATTCTTACCCCTCACCTACCATTAAATTTCATGGAAAAGTGCCTTTTTTCACCTATAAAAGGAGTCCAATTGCACCCAATTCAATTAACACTCCTAGTTATAAATTCATTTGTAAATATAACCATTTTACCTCTCCTAGAGTCCTATTATAATCTTAAAATTCTCTGGTTACAAGAAGCTATCTTAAAACCTCCATTTCCCAGAAGTCCTTCGAGGGAAAAATCAAATCCTTAGCATGAGTAATACCATCTCCCTAGTATTTTATTATTTATCTTCCTCGAAAAAAATACTATAAATATACTGATATAATTAAATAAATATCACTCATATACTATAATTTTATTATATTGATTGTACAATAATTATATTCCTTTATCCATCTCTTGGAAAATGGAAACGTCGTTCAAGCGTACGTGCAGATTACCACCTCCATGAACAATTTTTTTTCACCACCACCATTAATGGATTTTTATAATAATGTAATTAATGAATAAATATGATATTTATTTCATAATTATACTTCTATAAAAATAAATAATTACATACCTTACTTCCATTCAATCTGTTGAAAAATGAAAATGTTTCTTGTGCGTACATACAGACTATCACCTATGTAGATGATGTGTTTCATTTTTAATAACCACTTTACATGGATGGTTCCAAAATATTTTTTAAAAATATATATGATATTAAATATTAATATTTTTCATTAATATTTTTATTTAGTTAAGAAAAAAACAAAAAAAAATCATTATAATGTATCCATTGCTATCGATAAATTGCCCGAAATAGGATCGTCGATAATTTCATCTTCACATGTTGTAAGTAAAAATCCTGTGAAATTAAATTACAACATTATAAATCATTAAATAATATATATTAAAATACTATATATATTATTTTAAATATTAATGTTTTATAAAATAAGGATAATTGATATCGCAATTATCAAACTCATATTAAACATTCTAGGTTACTAACACTCGATAATAAAAGTAAACAATAACTAGCTAATGAATGTATAATAAATGGTTATAAATGAATATTATAAAAGTAAATATATAATAATAATGTTGTTAAATGATTTATTAATATGTTTATGTTTATTAAATAGTAGGTTAAAACACTTTCGTGAATGTCAAGACTTAAGGTAAGGGTATCGTCCCGAATTCCCTCCTTTGAAGCATGTTTTTAATATTCTGAAAATATTAATATTTTATATAATATATATACTACCTAATTATACTATCTAATTATTTCTAAATTTTATTTAATCATAATTACAATAATTTTTATAAATCTCACATTCATATTCTTTTGGTGCATGTGATACCAAAGTTGTAAGGGTTTCCTCGTCTTAATTTTGCTTCATTAATATATACATCATAATCACCACTTATTTTCATTTATATTTTATATAATTCCTATCGATTTATTTTTAATATAATTGTACTTAAATTATAGTAATTTAAAAATCCATCTAATTTTATACCTTTCTTGGGCTTTTGATTTTAAAGATGATGTAGTTGTAAGGGTTTTTCTTAACACAATACCCTTTCATTGAGTTATAATTATTCTTCTTGAACTCCATTATTATAAGTTAGAAATATTCAAACCTGTGATATTTTTACTTACTCTTTTTTTATTGCTTTAAATTTCTATCACATAATTTTTTTAAATATTTTTTTATTCATGAATTACTATGTACTTAAGGGTTTTATTATTTCATTTTTCTTTCGTTGAGACATATTATATATTCACCACTATCTTTTATTTTGTGTGGTGTATATATTTCCATATGGATCTTAATCATCATAATATTCATGAAATTAAATATAATTTCAAATCCATTACATGTTATATTTTTCAAGGGCTTTCTATCCAAGTGTTAAGTGTTAAGTGTTTTTCTAATTAAATTTCCATTCATTGAGTTGTGATCATTATTCTTGAATATTATTCTTATAAGTTGGGTACATTCTACCCTATAATTGAATTATATTATACTTCCACTCAATTCTCTGTGGATATAAATTTCTTCCATATGAAATACATTTTATGTATTTTTACATTAATTCTATTACTTTGATGGATTTATTTCTTCATAAAAATTCAATATTGTTTAGAATAATCTTTATCCTATTTTATGATTTTTCCCTCGAGGTCTATATTCGTTGTTTCCAAAAATTATTTACTATCTTATTTTGAAACACTAATATATATTATATCATGTGATATTATTATCTCTCTTTACCCTTTTTTAAAATAAAGTCTTAATATCCATTTAATGATGTATTTTAAAAAATGTATTTTAAAATCAAAAAATTATTTTCCTTTCATGATCATATATTTTATATTTGAATCCATATTTACACTAAAAAACATTTATAACATTTTCAAGGACCTATTATTATTATTATTATTTATATGTTTTAAAAAACATGTTGTATCTTTTGAAATAAATTTTAAAATGGACTCGTAACTTTCTATTTTTATGAAATTATCATTAATGTTTTATATAAAAAATATGATTTGACTTACATTTTAATCATTATATAATAGGTAATTTACCTCCTTAGGAGTTATGTTTCATAAATTAACCTATTAATTATCTTATATAAATTTACTTTTGGGTGATTAAACTCATGGTATCAAATGATCTCATTATTTATCTCTTCTTATGAGGTGTCGTTTGAAGTTTTATTATTATAAAGGTGTTTTTCATCAATTTAAAAAAACTTAAAATTTACTATACTTCACTTGGTATGTGTTATTATACTAATATCCTTTTTTAGTTATTCATATGTCTTATGAAATTTTCTATGGAAGTTTTCATGAAACTTGTTTTTTTTCCAATAAGTTAATTAAGAAATGATGAAATGATGAATGTTTTTATGATCTTTTGGCACACATATATATTGTTTTAATTATGCGATGGGTGGGATTGGAGTTATATATTTGTCTAATGTATTGTGTAAATCATGAAATATCATAATATAACATTAAAAAGAATGGAGAGTGACCCCAAACCCCTAAGGGACTATGTACATTAAGTGATGGGGAGTATTGGAATTATACAGATCTCAAATGCATTGGGTAAAGATTTATATCTAATGAGATGAAATTTATGGGATTTAAGAGTGAACCCAGCCCATTAATAGACTTTTATCACTATGTTATAATGGTGTTGATAGAGCACTATGAAAAAGGAATTTTTTTTATTCTTATTTTTGTGTTATAATCATATGTTTTACAATGTTGTCATGTTATGATGAATCATGTCTTAGATTATGCTCATATCCTTTTTCCTTGATTTATTATTGATTATCCATGTTTATTTGGGTATGATTTTATAATATAATGTTCATGGACCTTGACTATGCTCTCATTACCATTTTATTATCTTATTCTTACTTATGATCATCAATTATTACCTCATATATTTTTACTTACTATTCATTTGATCTCCCCACATTTTTTCATTTTTGTGGGTTAATAAGAATATTAATGAATAGGATTTTCCTAGTAGGGTATAATATTTAGATAATTTTGTGGTATACATTGAAGATTTATTATATAATAATGAATTCTCAGTATTATTGGAAAAATGTCTCTTGGAAGAGAAAGATATTAGTTTTTTTGATATCATTTTTTCCTAACACTCTAAAATACTTAAACTAAAAGGAAATTAGAATGTAAGAGACTCGATAATTGTTATTATTACAATAATTCTTGTTGTATAATTTTGAGAAGATTTATTTGATTTCAATGTCGATAAATAAAATTATATGTTTATTAGCACTGAATATAGGCATATGAGTCTAGGTCAGCTAATGTAAAATAAAACTGGTTTCTAATTATTCATCTAAATTAATTATTATTGGCACTACTTCCATCTTCATCCTTGATCAGTTTTTTTCAATCTATATAGGTTTTGATGCTTCTTTATAACATTTTATTCTAAATTTATTCAATAATTCTCTGGAATATTTCTCTTGGGATAAAAATTTATATTGTTATTTTTGTGAAATATGTAATCCTAGAAAATATTTTCTCTCTCCCAACATAGATATATCAGAAATGAATATTCTTTGCCTCACCAAACTCATCATAGATATATACTTTATTGCTTGAAAATATGATATAACTAACATATAATAAGACAATTAAAGTACCAATAGACATCTCCTTCATATAGGTTTTGTCATCAATATTCAATTTTTTGAATTTTATTTCTCTTAGACAATAAACTAACTTTATCTACCAGGCTCTAGTGGCCTTTTTATCCCATATAATGCCTTATTTAGCCTGCATACCATGATACCATATTTTTTTCAGAATGAATCATTCATTATTTTCAATATATACTTCTTCTATGTATCCATTCAAAACTGTTGATTTCACATCCATTAGATATACATTGTAGTGTTTTTAGGTTTCCACTGCAAGAATTGTAATGATATTTTCTAGTCCTTACACTAGGGAAAATTTTCCTTAAATTCTCCCCATTCCAAATAAGAATACTCTTCATAAAATTTTTTCTTTTTTTCTTCACATTTTACATTTATCATTTAATTTGTTTTAAAACCCCCCTTGGTACCAATAAAAATTTAATTAATATGTTTTAGTACAATATCCCAAGTGTAATTCCTATCTATATGATCGAGTTATTAATTCATGGAATTAATTTGTTATTTATGCTCAAGTAATTCTTTTATAGTGTGTGTTTCAACCTATGAAATAAGAGAGGTTTTATTTTCAAGCCTCAATTTTCTTCTTGTCTTCATTGGAGCTTCTAGATTTCTAATGATTTTTTCTATGTCAATATGTTTTTTCAATATCTGATGTTTCAGTTTCAAATTTCCAAATTCTATATCTTCATCATTGGTTTAGTAAAAATCAACTCCAATATAATTACACTCATTTATAGCTTTTACTTCTTATTTTTTATAAAATATACATGATTTCTAAATTATAATTTTACAAATATGCTTTAGATGTATCACCTAATTTGGAGAAATTCTCAAAAATATTCACATTAAAACATTAAACTATCATATGAATCCTTTTGTTGAATTATTTATAGCCCTTTTCATTAGATAGATATCCCATGAATATCCCTTCTTTATCATTCACATAAAACATTCCCAGATTTGAATTTTTGATTTTCTTCAAAAATGTATTATGAAAACCATTAAAGTATTTCAATATTTCATATATATTATAAAATATGTAATATGGTTTCATGTGTGTATTAGGTAATTGTAGAAACATGTTCTGAATGTGTACAATAGTCCATACAACTTACCTTTATAAAAATTTATAGAACTTATGTCCAGTAAACAATGTTCTACCCATCTCAACCAATCTATGGTTCCTTATTTATACTACACCATTTTACTAGGGAGTGTGTGGTGCACTGTATTGATGATTAATTCCTTGATTAAAAACCTATATTACAAAATAATTTGAGGTATAATCTTTACCATCATCTACTCTCAGATTTTTAATGTAGATTCCTAGTTCTCTTTAAACTTTTCATCTGAATATTTGGATCATTTCAGTAGTTGCTAACTTGTTCCTTGTAAACATGATATTATTCATCTGAGTATAATAATAAATGAAATTATTAAAATAAATATCACATATCGAGTGGTATTATATCATTTTACCACACAGATATTAATGAATGTGTTTTAAGGGTCTAGAGGATTGAATTTCCACTCTTTTTTGATCTCCTAGAACAATTTCCCCTACTCAAATATTACAAAAATTACATATATTTCTCTTTTAAGTGGAAATAAATATTTCACAACATCATTCAATGTGATTTTATGAATTTTTCATTTACTATGGTGACCAAGACATCTATCTGATAGTTTATTCCCATAATTGACACTCAAGTAGCAAGAATTTATGGGATTGCCAATTAAAAATAGGTCACCAATTATGCTTTCACCTTTGGTGATAACTCCTCCATACATTGAACTCGTGATTATGGGTCTTTTTTTACTAAATAAAAATTAATTTACATCGTCACATAATTGTCTAACACTTATGAGATTTTGTTTAATCCCTTAAACATAGAGATCATATTTACATTTTTAGTACATGAGATTATATATCAGTAGTTTAAACTCCATTAATTTTCAAGGATATATCATTTATAAATGTAAATACACCTATATCATGGTTTTGAATATTCTTTAAAAAAAAATTGACACCATACATATATGAATACTAGACACTGTTAAGAATCCATGGTTTAGTTTTCTTGTATTCTTTTATAGAAACTTCTAAAATTAGTGGCTCTTCTTCATTATTCATGTTATTAATTTCCTTTCCCTTTCAGAATATATAAAGTACCCTAAGAGAGTGGTAATACACTATTAAGTATAATGAATCTATTCGATATAACTTACACACATTTCTTAAAGACACCCAAATCTGTTTAGATTTTATATTCTTGTTTATTCATAATTTGTTATCTCTTCATCATACCATAGTTAATTAATTTACAACAAGTAAAGATCCCACTTAATTCGATCCAAATCCAAGGTAAGGACATTTTGTTATATAATGAGTAAGATTTTTTCCAATTAATTCCAAAACAATAAAAATATCCTCTGAAGTTTTATCTTTCATATTTATGATAATAATTTTTTTCATAATATTGATTTATTTCCTTTTCATGCTTTGAGATTTATTTTTTCTTGAGGTGGTGATTCTTCTTGATATATTATTGTCTTCCCTTGAAACTAAATATTTTTCTTCATTTTTCATGGACCAAACTTTCCCATTTTTTTAATCTAGAACAACACTGTTATAAAACATAAATTTTCTTTTTATTTTTGTAGGAGCATATCTGACCTATCTTTTTAGGCTATGTTTATCAGCAAATTGAGTTATTTTTTCTTTCAATTCCAAAAAATTATTAAATTAATATGTCATATTATTTAGTGTATTCTCATATTAAGTATTCATTTATTATGTCTTCCTGACTTCTTTTTCCATCAAATTTAGTTTTTATTTAAGATCATTCACCATGCTTCCAATAAATCCCAACAAATACAACACTACAAGTCTCAAGCACAAATTTTATACCATGGTAGCCCATCCAAAGTATCCCACACAGATCCCCATGATAAAATTTTAATCCTAAATCCTAAAAAAATGTTGGATACATTTCATTCAGTAAATTGGAGAGAAAAATTGATGGGTAATTTTTTTTATGAGGCTTGTGTAGTCTATTGGAATAATAAAATCATGCACTACCACTATGATAAAGTGGTAACCTAATACTAATTTTAATTATTATAAATTATGTATACTATCACTTATAAAAAAATTGAATTATCCCTTTCAAGACTAGCCCTTATTATTGTGTACTTAACCTACTACATAGAATAAACCTTATTTGGGGGACATAGTTACCCACTTATCACCTTTATTTTATTATACTTATTTCTCCTAAAATTATACTTGTACATGGATCTATTTAAAACTTTTGAGAGTTAATAATAATATTGGGATGAGTTATTTCAAGGGGTTCTTGAATTTTAAGGCATTGTTTTTTTTATTTTCTTCATTGTCTTCCATTTTTTTGGATTTTCTAGGGTTGTTTTAGCTAAATTTACTTCTCATATTTAAATATTTCATGGACACAGTTTTAGGATATCTAAGATTATTTATTTAATTTTTAGGTTCTATTTGACAAATAATACAAAATAATCACAAAAAAGGTGTTAAATAGTCTATAAAATATTATTATCACTAAGTTATTGTTCTGTAATTTACTTGTCAGATGATAAAATATGATTTCTCTTCTACTAAATGGATCAAGAAGCCTCTAATATACAACATTATAGTGTAAAAAACTTTTTTTCATCCCAGATTACTTTTAATTATACAATTTTAAATAGAACTTATTGATGTAAAGAAGACAATAAAATACACACGATTAACATGAAAATGTTGATTTAGAAATGACTATTCTATTTATCAATATTGAAACATAAATTTTATGATAATGTAGAGTTTGTTTAAAAAATAAACCAGTCATTTACCCCTCACTATATCCCTTTTATCCCTTATTAAAATGTGTATTATTCAGTTACTGTATTCTTTCATTAGAAACAATACATATATAAAAATACTTTGAATGCATGTCCTTATTCCCTGAGGATTATACCCCTTCATTGTTATAATTATTATTTTTGTTAGGTAAATAATAAAATTATTTTTTATAGCAATGAACAATAAAAATATTTTCATCATTGTCAAGGAATCGATAGCGATATAATGTTCGGGTTTCTCTTCTTCATTAAAAAAATCTAATAAAAAGTATGTTCTGAATAGTTTTATTATGCTAGAACTTATAAAAAAATTTGATTTTTTTTGTAAATTCATGTTTTTTTGTTGCTTAAACATAGAATCATATCACAATTGTTAATTTTTAACTTGAAAATCACTTGATATTTCTATTAAAACTTGTGTGTGATCCGTTGAACAATGTCTTAATGGATGAAACAATTTTTCTGGACTACAGTAGTTGTAAATTCAATTAACAATAATTTTTTTAGATTGATAACATCCTTTATTGTGATTATTTTAAACCTTTATGCTTGAATTAAATCATCATTTTTTTACTTTTAGGGCTGTTTGAGTATAACCATGGAGGATGTTATGGGGTGGAATCAGAAAAATTAAATTACACTATTTGTGAATATTCATGACACATTTCATGATAATTTTTACATAACTAGGCATGGATTATCCTCTAAAACATGGAAAAAATTATTTTCAAGTAGACAATAAAATTGATGTTCCTTTAGAATAAACACTAAAATATCTAATTTCCGCATTTGATCAAGAAAAGGATTATATCCAAATATAATAAAATAAAATGTATCAATTTAATTAAAAACTAGAAGAGAAATATCACTTTTATTAAAAGTTAATTAAACAAGATCAAACTCCTATAATAAATAATTCAATAAAAGTATATGAGAGCCTCCATAATGGTGATAATTATTTAGAGGATAATGTAATGGATGACTGTGAGAGTGAGGTTGTTCATGAAGAGAAGGAATCCACTTATCTTTAGGGTAGTGACACATATAAAAAATGTAAACTCTATCAACTTGTGAAATAATTCATGGATAGTGGGTTTACACTGCTTTTTTAACTTTTTATCTTGTTAGAGTCTAAATAATAAAAGAACTATAAAAACTTTATAAAAAAATGTTGAAAAGGTTAAAAATATACATGAGTATTAATTAATACTTCAAAAATACCAATTGTTTGGGATAACACAAAAATAGACATATAGGGATAAGTTAAATACATTTTTAGGGATAATTGGGGATTGTAAAATCAATTTGTTGAATACACTTACACTTTTTTAATAAAAATTCAAGTAATCCTATTTCATTCCAATGTTTTAAAACATTATACTAACATACCACACCTCTAGTTATCATCTTTAAAATATATTTTTATTAAGAAATACTTTATCATATGATTGGAATTGTATAATTGTGGAAGGAATATAAAAAATGTTAGCATTTTATAACAACTATTAGGAGGGTATAATTTAATTCATTTTACTTTCAAATTCCTTATATTCATTGAGAAAAAGAATGAATGATGTATAAAAAATTTTAAAAAATAAAGGGGATGGGGATGACTCATTCATTTTGTTTGTTATTGTGTGACACTCAATTACAAAGGGGGTATGGGGATATAAACATAATTATAAGGGGAATTAGTGTGATAAAATTATTGTGTGATGGTTTTACATCATTCTTTATTTCTTTAAGGGTAAAGTAAAAATTTTGACCATTTTTTATCACATTTTAACCACTTACCATCACCCATGGAATAATCTTGACAAGGTTCAAGGATTGGAAAAGAGACATGATTCCATAGTAGAGAAATTGGAAAATAAGAAATCCTATAGGGATGCATATATGAGATTGAGATTGAGAATAGATTTTCAAAAACATACCTTGAGTGATGAGGGAATACAAACTAGTGAATCGACTTTGTGTTTGTGTTGTATTTTTTGTTAATAATGGTAAATGAGCATGAATGTTTCATAGATGATGTCAATATGTGAATAAGGGGAATTTTGTAGAAGTTTTTTTTGAGTGCCCAAAATTGGTTGATGAGAGGTCAGAGTCCCCATCCTATGTGTGTTAAGGATTAAATTAATTCTTTAATGTATTCCATGATACTTTTAAGTGATTTTTAATAATACCACCACTGATTATGATTCAAGGGAATGAAGTGAAACAGTTGGATATGATTAGAGATCCATTCACATCGAAAATTCGGTTTGATGTTTCTACTGATTGGTGTTCCATATATTGATTTAGTGTAAGAGTATTTGAATATATGAAATTTAATGTTGAGTAAATAAGCTTAGAAGATCAAACATTTTTATTATTTTAAGTAGAAGATCATGTGAAAATGAACATCAATAAATATGGAATTGAATATGGTGATTAATGAATTGATATTAATATTAAATAAAATAGTTGATTATATGGTATTATTTTTTATAGCCATTGATGGAAATTCAATAAAGGCTGTTAATTGAGGGAATTGAAAAACTGTTATTCAAGAAGTAAATTTTGTAGGTATGGTTTGAAGGTTCTATCCATTAAGAAAAAAGTATGTGAGATATTATGTTAGATGATGAAGGATATTTGGATGTTATTTGTAGTTACACCCATGTGTTTATAATACTTTAAGTTGAATCAACGAATCTATGAACTAGCTTGAATAAATCTAGAAATCCAATAAAGGAATTTAAAATTAGCTATTTATGGACTTTATAAGGGTAAAACCCCACTACCTAAGAGCCATCCTATTACATTATAAGAGTAATTTGACTTTGGATCTATATCCCAAACTTCTTAAGAGTGAATAACAACCTCTAAATAGTAACCAATTTACTTTGAGAAGGTAAAAACTGAGTTCAGAGGAGTGTCCATATACTTTGGAAGAGTTCCCAGATACGTTGCAAGAGTAAGATGTTTGATCAAAAAATTAATGTATGAGCTCAAAAGATTAGATCCCAACGTTATAAGATTTGATGGTTGCTTTGGAAGAGTAACAAGGGAGTTTATAGGAGTAAATTACTTTTTCCAAAAATTAAAGTAATACTTTAGAAGGGTTACCAAAGAAATTAGAAGAGTAAGGTCATTTTAAAATTTTTAGGATCCTAAAGACATGAAAATATAAGAATATCTAGAATTTTTAATTTAATGATTTAGTAATTTATATGATAATTGTGATATGGTATTTATGTAACTGACAACACAATCAATAAAAAGAATTTTCATTCAAGTTAATATATATTCCACACCACAAATGAATTCCATGCGGAAATGATGCATACTATCATCAACACATAGAACTATTAAGTGAATAAGGTGTATAATATTTTATGGAGATTTTAAAAGTCATCATATTTTAAATATCGCATGAGTTAAACACCCCAAGTATTAAGGTGGATCTAAACGTTGACCTTGACTTGAATAAAATGTGATTTGAATGAGATATATCCTACGACAAAAGATAAATTAGTTTCTATATTTTTATATGGAAATAATACACGTGAAATAATATATAAATATAAGAGTGAAAGAAATGAAGAATAGAGGAGGGAGGATAATTGAGATGTGAGAACTGATAAGGAATTTTTTGTATACATTTTTTATCAATGAAATAAAGAGTGATTTGACTCTAACAATTTTTAATATTGTGCAATTTTAGGAAGAGGAAAATGTAGAATGAGATGATAATATTTCAAGTTACAAATTTTTAGTACAAATTACTATTATAATCAGTGTTGTATATAGAATATAATTCATGTGAACTAGATAATAAACAGATTAGATGAAAATTTACGGATTTCCTATAATAGATCATATTTAGGATAAAGAGTTTAAGATAGAAAGTCTAAAAATTTCTCATGTTATAGTAGTCTGAAGAAATTTGAGTTAGCTAGTTTTATTATTTTAATTTAGGAAGAAGATCAAATCCATACAGTCTGTGAGGGACTCGATCCAGCACTGGTTATCTTACTTTAAAAGGGTGAAATCCGATTTTCATATACTAAAATATTAGTAAGTTTGTGATTTTTTATACTTGGTTGGTGTTAATAAAATGATTCCAATGTTATTCCATTTCATATGTCCTTTTATAATAATAATAAGAAACATGTGTGTGTACGTGGGATAATAATCATCATACACTAGGGAGAGAGTCATCTTAAACAGTGTAGAAAATTTTTATCAAATCTTGGTGTTCTTGTAGCATTGAATTATTGTTTATTTATAAATTCATATATACTAAAGGTGATATAAAGAAATATATAGGTACATTCATTGAAAAAGTGAAGAAGTGATAAGGGACAAGTTTTTAAAGTGGTTTAAAAGTTTACCAACACTAATTCAACACCACCCAAATTCTGAACACAAATCATTATGATCCTATTAATTAGTATCAGATCCCCAGGTCACACCACTATAAGATTCACATAATTGAAAAAAAAATTAAAAATTGAGTTTCATTTTTCAAATACATTATAATGTAAGTATTTGAAGAAACCTATGAATTATTTATCAAAGTAATCATATAATATGTGTCCTCCAATACCATAAATTTAAATAAGAATATATATATAAATAAGTTTATAAAATCGTCATAAAGAGGTGGATTATCCACTATTTTAATGTAATCAAATTGGAAGTAAATCTATTATATCTGTTAATATGTATCGTCGTACAGAACACGGTGGTAAGAAGATAGACCTCAGGTTTAAATAGGGTGATAATATTGTCTATGTTTATTATGATTCTAAAAAGGATTGATTTTCATGGGTGAAATAGTTTGGGTGGTTCAACCTAGTATCAAATAGATAAGAAACCATTCTACCTCATAACTTTCAATGCATTATTATGATCAAGAGGTATGTGAAAATTCTTTTCCAAATTATCCTCAAGAAAAAACAATCTCTATTGTTGGGGTCAAATGTTTAATAGTGTCCATAATAATTTAGTTACTACATTTAGTTATTTACTAAAAAACTTCTCCTGATGAAATGGTCAGGTCTATTTGTTGATTGTCTGAAAGTATGTAGGAAAAGATCATAGAGTTCGCGAAAGATTCACAAAAACTAGAGAACAAATTTTAATATAGAGTGAATACTTGTATTAAAATATCCAGTAAAGTTATATCCGAAGAAGAAATTAATATGGAACTTGAAGAAAGGTTACCTAGTTGTGATAGTGGGTGGATATTTGTGATTTATGAGATATAAAAGGCCACAAAATAGGTTTAATTAAAGGTTCATGCATTGGAGTAAAATCAAAAGTCTTTCATTAACATCAAAACATCATAATCAGTAGTCATAGAAACAAATATTAAAGAGTATGAAACATTTATGTAAGAAAAATTAAAATTCTTGTATATCAATTTGAAAAGATGAGAAATTACTATGAAAAAAATTGAGATAATTATAGAACGAGAAAAACATCCATAATATGAATCTTCTTGAGATTTAAATCAATCCTAAAAAATCTAAAAATATTTTAATTTATATATTTCCAACAATCTAGAAAATGTGATTTTTACACATAAAATTATAAGAATGTTTCTTATCTAAAAATGATTCAATATTGTGGGAAAAAATTATGAGATCGTTTGAGGATTATTCTATTTAATCCTAAAAAATTGTATCATCCGGACCTAATAATTGGGATTATACAAATGTTTTTATGTAAATAATCTAGGTTTAGAATTAAAAACTATGTAAAATTGGATCAGTACATTTTTTTAGGGGACCACAACTTCATCTATGATGGTTGGAAGCATGAATAGAGGTTTTTATTACCAAAAATAATCTAATTCAGTGAATTAAACACATAAAAACAACATACAATAAAATCTAGACATATTTCTATGAAAAGAGAAATATCATGTTTTTAGGTTTTTATTGGTTTGGTAATAGGTTTGTCCATATAGATATTGATTTTTGACATATATTATTAACTAATGGAAGAAATGAAGATCTTGTAACAAGGGGATAAAGGATGAAATTAATAAAATCTCATATAATTATGAGAAAAATATGTATACTATAATTTTTTTTTGAAAAACATGGAAATATTTTGGGTAATTGCAATGGTTTTCATCCTAAAAATAGAAAATTACTTTTCTAATTAACTAATAATGCATCCTGTTTAAAAAAAGAACATTGAAGCTGAAAAAAGGAAGCAAGTATGCCTTGAGAAACTTTTTAGATGATGAAGTTGATAAAACTATTCCCCTCGAACAAGACCCATGATTTATCAGTGTTTAAAAAGCAGGAGAATAGTAAAGACCAAATAAATCCCAGGAAGTTAAATAATATTTTTTTACCAAAGATTAAGATTTTATTTTGTTATGTGGAAAGTTTATATTCCATAGATACATTCTAGTAAGACATGGAAATTAAAAAATAGAGGCAAACTGAAAAAAGTGCATAATCTGTTCCATAAAATAATAAAATAACTGATATTGTGAATAGTACCTCTAATAAACCTTATATAATTTCTAAACAATATTATCACATTTTCCAGGAAATCCTAGTCATTTTTCCATCCTAGTTAGAAAAAATAGAAAAAATTAAATAAACATAAGTAAGTCAAAGTGAAAAATATAAAGGAATGATTCCACATGAAGAATCCAAATTTCATGAGAGGTTTTTAATAATTGATGATCAAGGGGATTTAGAAGTATTGTGTGGAAGGTGAAAACAATTTGGACACAACTCAAAAGATTTCATTTCAATCATAATGGCCTAAGTAGAAATTTTGAAAAATATATAGATTTTACCAAGAAATGAATGTGTCGTGATGCCTTATAAAAATAATAAATCCCTACATAAACAGAAAAATGATAAATGCAAAGTATCCATGCTATCCAAGACTACTAGAAATAGAAAAAAAATCATGAAGAGTCCATCCAAACTGGGAGCTAAAATAAAAAGGGAAAAGTAGTTGAGAATAAATTCACATCCCAACTAATCACATTAATGAGAAAGGAATTACACTTTATTCCCTAATATTTTGTGTTGTATTTTTATGCATTCATTATTTGTATTTTAAGAAGAAACTATTTATTAATGGGAGAACTATTGAAGAGAGGTATGCTGGAATAACTATTCTAGATTTAATGAAAGTTACCATCTTAGTATGATTTATCAATTGGTATTCTAGAGAACATCTAAATAATAAGATCTACCTAGTTTAAGTTAATATATAGATCATCCCTTATATGTTAGTTCACCTTGTGAATATTCTATAAGTTTATAATTCATAAAAATATGAACTCTATAAGGTTCATGAAAAAATGTCATGGAAAAGGAATGTATGTCTACTATCTCATCCTTTATTTTTCAAGAATAAATTCTTATATTAAGTGTGATAAATTTATTTTATCAGTTACATGATCAGGAAAAAAATTGTGAGGTTTTTAGGGATGATTTCTAAAGATAATCCCTACTATTTATATTTTTAATGTATTTGATTTTTGTATTGAGGTGAGTATAGGAAATCAGGTTGCAATCCCAATGAGAAAAAAAATTTATCCGACATCAATTATTTTCATTATAATGGAATTTGAACAATTTCTATATGATATATGTTATCGTAAATGTTATAATCATTTTTCATTGATCAAGGGATGACTTTTTTGTCTAAATATGACTCTCTTATCATGAATGTAGACTTTGATTGAGATGATTAATAAAACACTTATTTTGTATGAAGTGACACCAGCCTCTTCCAAACACATTATATTTATTTTCAATAAGGGATAGAGAATAAAATGGAATGATCTGATGATAAAATGGGAGATAAGATGGGTTATATCACATATTGTCAAATAATTTTCATTAATTTTTATTGAGAACAAATATAAAGGGAGTATTCATGAACCCACATTTTGTTTTCATTTTATTTGTTTTCAATAAGTTTAAATGAGAATGAGGCTATCTTAGATGATATTAATATGTGATGAAGAATATTGTATGGATGTTTTTTGGAGTGGAAAGATCTGGTTGATGCAAATTTGGAGTTCTCAAGCTATGTTTGTTAAGGGTTAAAGGAATTCCTTGATTTATTCATTGATGCTTGGAAGTGATGTTAGCTTCAGCCACCACTGATTATGAACTGAAGTAATTAAGTGCATCCATTGGATATTTTTGGAGATCCATGAACATAGAAAATATGGTTTTATGTTTTGGTTTCTTAGTTTTTCAGGTATAGATTTTCTGTAAGAGGATTTGAATATATAAAATTTGAAGATGAGGAAATCAGGTGATAAGATTCATCCTTATGATTATTATAAGAATATGATTATGTGAAAATTTAAAAGGATGAAGTTGGAACTAATTGATATGATCTATGAACTTATCTTAAGGTCAAATAAAAGTGTTGATGATGTGGAAGAAATCTACAATGAATTTAATGGAAGATGGAAGAGGCCAGATAGTAGAGGAAATTAAAAAACCATATTCATAAAGTAAAGTTCTATGAGAACATTTATAGGGTTTATAGATTGATCACCAAGTATGTGAGATGTTTTTTCAGGTGATGAATACTTTTATGTGGTTTTTGAGTTATTTTAGAGTGTTTGAAAATTCTTGAAGTTTAATCATAGAAGATCTGAATTGTTTTGAAGAAGTTTGGAAATCCAGTGATAGAATTGATTATTGTCTAATCTGGACCCTATAATAGTAAAATCCTATTGAATAAGAATATTCATATAACTTCATATGATTCATTTAACTTTGGAATCCAAAATTGGACAAGTTATAGACTTTAAAAGAGTGAATAAATACTTTGAAAGAGTGATCGGTGGACTCTAGAAATGTAAAAATGAGTTTATAAGAGTAGTTAGGGACTATGGAAGAGTACCTAGATACTTCAGAAGATTAAGTTATGGATTTATAAATTTGAAGTATAAGTTAGTAAGACTAAATCTCAAATTCATAAAAATAACTGATCACTTTATAAGAGTAACATGGGAGTTCATAAAATTAAATGACTTTTGTGGAAAAGTAAAATGTCACATCGAAAGGGTTACCATGGACTTCATAAGAGTAAGGTCCCTTGAAATTTTTGAGGCTTATAAGGACATAAAAACATTATAATTAATATAATTTTTATTGAAAATATCTATTAATCTAGATAACGACTTTGATCTAGTCTTCCTTGAATTAATATCACAATAAATCAATTGAATTATGATTTAAGCTAACAAGTGTTTCAAACAGAAAAGAGGAAATACATGTGGAAATTATTCATTCACTTATGTTCATGTAGATATATTGAATGAATAAGGTGTGTTGGTTTTTTGGATAATTTTAAAGTCATGATATGTTATATCTCAGATTTTTTTGAGCAGGTCGAACTCCTTTACCCATTAAAACTTTTAAAGTTTAGTGAGTCGGATAACACTTTTCTTGATCTTAAGAACCTAATTATAAGATTAAATTTAACCCAAGTACTTGTTTTTTGTATTATTTTTAGTTCTTGGTATGTTATATGAGGTTTCATATGGGTTTTGAGTGTGTCAGAGGCCAGAATCCCAATTTTTAGGGTATATAGACTGGGGCACATGATTTGGACAAATTGTGTGGCACCCAGGGGAAACCATGCAACCCTCCTTCACTGGAAACTGTTTGACAAACCATTCAAGAGGCAGTTCATTTTAATTTATGGAACTCTATAGTTTTTAAAAGTGGAAAACCCATGGTTGGAACATGATTTGGAAAACTGTGTTGGCCAACCATGGGCAGCGGGGTACCAGGACAGTGGGTGTCTCACAGTTACTGCACTGTTATCCAAACCATGTGTCCCATTAAAAATTGTAAAATTACTGAAATTCACCTATATTGTTATTTATTAATCCTCCTTTATTTCCTCCCACATATGGCCTTATTCTCCAGTGGCTAGGGTGTTCTCCATGCACCCTCCCTTGGTATTGCGATCCACCCTTCATCTGAGCTCTGATTAAATCATTGGAGGGTGTATTGGAAACATATTGGTAATGGATTTTATCCTCTTGATTATTTTCATATTTTCTCTTGACATACCATTTGATAAAGTCATATGATTCAATTTACCCTATTTTTAGGGAGTTCAACAAAAACACTAATTTATTAAAAATTGGATTGACTTAGATGCTAATATTAGATGAGGGAGAATCTAACAACATGAGGTAGATGGTTATTACCTTTATCTTCTATTTCTCTTGTGTTTTGGGGTTGTTTTCTAGAGGGAGTCATTGGGTTTTATGAGAGAGACCCTAAAAAATTAATGTTTTTATTTTAATTAATTAAATAGATCATGTGAGATTCCTATGTGCATTCTCCTCTGTGACTAAAAATGGTATGAGCATGGTGAGAGGCTTCAGACCATAGTAAGATGAGGTCAGGGTTCTTATTTTATTAAAATTGATTTATTTATATTTCTTGCAATGGTTCAATAGGAACATGATGAGATTGGACCAAGGATTGATATGGTGTTGAACATCTGGATGATGTGACGTTAGTCCTTAGGTTTGGAGAGAAGAGGATAATATGAGTGATGTTGATCATAGGTTGGGCTACTTGATCATCAGATTGAGGCGAAGAGGTCATCATGATACAGGCATCGTTCATTTCATATTAGATGGTGTGGACCATATGGTTGAGCGACATAATCACATGGGCATGAGGTGTTGGGGAGATGTGGCCTATGTACTATGTTGGTAATTTATGATCATTGCGATCGGACAACGTCCCTTTCGAGTCATGTAAACACAGATAGGACTCAAATGATGAGGTGGTGTTGGACACTCATATGGGTAGAGTAATCCATTATATTTGGATTAGGATGGGGTTTACCATCAGTGAGTTTCGAGGTGAATTCTATATAAAGACATGTGGATGATGTGGAGACATCGTTTGATAATGTTGAGACTGTCAGTTGGGGGTTTAGTCTTGCAGTATGATGAGAACATTGGGTCTAGATTATTTGTAAGGATGGACATTTATATTCCCTGACATTTTGATTGTCGAGCCGATGTAGTTATTATTTGAGGGATAGACATTTTTGTTCCTCGATACATTAGGCATTGATTTGATGGGGATTCTTATGAGATGAGGTCCATGGGATTGGGTAAATTATTGGGTGATCTTTCGAGACATCAGTTATTTATTATGACATGAGGTATCAGTTGGAACTTTGTGTTGGGGATTCCTCTACAAGTGGTGTCTGAGGGATCTCTAGTTTATTATACAAAAGGGGATACCTTGGGCTTTATGTTAAGGATCATATCCATTGTAGTTATACCAACGATGGCCGAAGAAGGTGATTTCTTCCTTGTGTCTATTGATAACAAGGGAATCAGGTTGTTTGTGGGATGTGTATGTTTTGTTTTATTTATATTTAGATACACCTACATTATCAAAAATGTATGTTAGGAAAACATTGGTGGTGTCATACTGATATTATTCTCACATCCTATATGGGCCCTTTAGGACACATGAATACTTTTTGATTTTGTGATTAGGTATGGTTTTAGGATAAAGAACTTTTCCTTAGTGATCATGTTGTATTGCTTATCACAGGATGGATGGTAAAGACATTGGGTTCCTGGATCATTCGGAGTCTCTTTCTGAGTCTTTCATCTTGTATCAGCATGAATATATATGTGTATGTTTTGAGGTCGGTTCTAGACAAACCATTTTCATACTGTTTTTATAAACTGAATTGTATGCATGCCTCTCTAAAATCTATCATGTTGGTTTAGTGTCTACAAATGGTGATTTATTATAAAAATGGTATATTTGAGCCCACTGATTTTTTTTATTATTGTTTTTTGGTTTTGCTTCTACTACAACATGTTGTTGGTCTAGTGTTTGTGGTATTTCTTTCACAGCTATATTTATGTATAGACCATAAATATTATCATCACCATAGGTTATATTCATCCCATTGTCACTTCTTTACACCTTCACTACTAGTAGACAACCTTTAGCATATGGGGAGGCATGCCTAACATCTCATGGAAATCTAGATTGAATCTTCTTTTGGGTAGTAAACCGAGTCTAGAAGCTAAAAACTATGTTAGAGAAATTCAGAACTGGGAATTAGTAGAAGAATTATTCTAGATAATAATGATATAAAATGTTTTTCCTTATATTATTTGTTCTTACTACTTGTTATATGGTATAATGAATACTAGGATGTTGTCAAAACTGGGTATAGATCTCATGTTTGGGTGCATACATCCCAACGCATGAGGGATAGTAAAAGTTATCAAAAGTGGAAAATTAATATTATTCATTTTTCATTATTATTGATATTATTTCAACCTAGAGTGGTGCACTTTGGTGTGATTATTATCTTTTATGATATGTTATCCTTGGCCCGGTAAGGCATGGGAGTATATGGGGAACCATGTCCATGTATGGAAATGGAAGATTATTTATGATTTCTTGTTATGAATATATTATTTGATATATATATATATACACATATATATTCCAAAGATTTTCATTTGGATCATGGATTTTTCTAAGAGGGGATGGTTTGTTTAAAGTGTTAAAAAAGGTAGATAAATAGTGTTTTCCATCTTAGCCTCTCTTTTTTTGAATTCTACTCAATCGTAGTTCCAATGAAATTTTTTGTGTGATTATATGTTATATGTGATATATATATATATAAATAAATATATATATATATATATATCATCTCGGCTCTAATATTAAGAGGTAGGGATGATAATAGTGGTGGGATGTTTAAAATATCAAAAGAAGATAAACAATCTTTTCCTGATTATCATCGTTTGTGGAATCTTACATAGCTTCCACAGATTAAGATGTGACAGCTCACTCCAATGTGGGTATGCAAGGGGCCATGATTCTTGATTTATATGTGATACCTTGCTCTGATATGGCTGGTTAAGGGGAAAAGAAGTTGGATGTTGGGTGACATGGTTGTGATTGGGGTTGTAAGGGAGATGAGATTGTGCTACATATTATAGATTTCCTTAACTGTTATATATATATATATATATATATTATGATCGCTTGACCATTTTATTACTATTCATTGGGATTCCACCTAGATGGGATCCAATAGTTCATCATGCGTGTGTTGATTCGGTTTCATAGGAGCATGCACTAGTTGAGACCCCTGAGAGTCAGAATGAGGCCCCAAAGGGTCAGGAAGATCCTGTGTCGTAGGTAAAGGATCTAGTACAGGAATGGTAGACACTAGATTAAAAATATTTCAAACCATGGCTTGACGATCAGATCAGGGAGAGCTCAGTTTGTGTCATACATAGCATTGATAGGGGATCTAATGGTACAGGGCATTCTATGGAATACAAAACTCATGACTTCTAGTTGCATCACCCACTGGTATTTTAGGGTGAAGATGATCCATTGGTGGCTGAGAAATGTATAGATTTAGTGAATACCATCTTGTATAAAAGTAAATCTGGTGACATAAATGCACAAAGGACCGGCTAAGCACTAGTGGGATGTACATATCTAGGTGGTAAGACCTAATAGACTTCCCTGTAAATATTTTAAGGACAATTTATTTGAGAAATTATTCCCTATGATGTTTAGGGTAGACAGAGATTGGGAGTTGTGGATCCTACAATAGGGAAACATGTCATTCATAGACTCTATAGCTACATTCATTAGCTTGTCCCATTTCTCACCTAACATGGTGATTGAATACACTATGAGAGTGAGGTGTTTTGAGGATGGTTTTTGGTATGCCATCGTGGTGTAGGTAAAAATATTCAGGTTAGACTCATTGTTGGAGGTAGTGAATCAGGCACTGATAAATGAGGTAAATTTGATAACCTAGCTTTATTTAAGCTGGGTGATAGTGTCAGGTTATTACAACGACAATGCTTCAGATATCAGGAACTAAGGTCATGAGGAGTCTTTGAAAGGATTTCTTTCTAGATGATTGGGTAGACCAATGGGAAGTGGGTCGTCAATAGTTTGATTTAAGCGTGGGAAGTTGGGACGAGTGTAGTCATATTGTGATCAGGCACCAAAGGAGTGTCAAACTTATGGTCAGATCATGCATCTTGAGAGGTTCTAAAAAAAATATTTCTCAGAAAGTTGACATTCAAGAACCGGGGATAAATTAGGTATTTGAGGTTAGACTGGGAGTGGTACCAGGAGCCTGTGACTCAGATTCAGCTGCATACAGATGTTATGGTAGATATAGCATGACCCAACAATGGGGTCAGTGGCAAGTAGTTGCTGCAGATCTATAGGGAAGTCAAGCCTCATGTTGTCAGGCTCCAAGACAGGTGAATTCTATTAGTCTGTTAAGGTCAAAGTATATAGATGAGATACCGAGGGTTATAGGAACTTCATGGGTGTAACTGGGTTCTCTTTTTTCGCAGGGCCCCTTTATGTAGGCATGTTTGGTTTTGGGTGCATGAGGTGCATGAGATATTATTTTGGACTAACCAGATGAAAGTTAATAGGTTGGAATCATCTCACATGGATTATATATATATATATATATATATGAGTTTCATGGAACCATGATTATCTGTAAGCATCAGGAATCAATGAAATAAAGGTTTCTTGAGTTATGTTGGCATCGGGGCATTGATGCGATGTAGTCTCGATGTGAGTTGAAATGCACTGAGACATTGTATGGGACTTTGTAGTGATGTGGGACCTCATAGGTTCCACAAGTGACATCAAAATGATGTGGGAATCAGATGATGTGTGGAACACAATGGGTTTTAGATTTGACACGGGCATGATGTAATCACCCGATGATGTGTAGAAGTGATGATGCTTGTTGGAAATAAATCCCTCAAGGAATCGTCTTAGGGTTTTTGGGTTGATTGTATTTGTTGACAAATCCATATGACCATGAATTAGTATGTTTTCTATTAGCGAAGAAACTTTTTAAGGTAGAATATTTTCTTAATGTTTGCAAAAAATTTGGGCCTCAAAATTGAGACTTTTATGGAAAAATAAGATTTCACAAAATGGGGTTCATGGTTTGTAGACCACAAAGAATAGTTTGCAGACTGAAAAAGGTGGTATGTAGAACTACAAAGGAAAATCAGAAAAGGTAGAATTTTTCACATAGTATCACTATGTAGACCATTCAGAATGTTATACAAACCAAGAATGAAAAATAGTTCACAGGAGGCATGGAGTCTGTGGGAGGCTTGCAGTTTATGGGATGGCTCATTGTTTTTAGTTTGAGGTGGTGATTATGGATACCATAAAGGGCAATCATTTGAAAAATACATCGGTCAACATAGAGGATCAAGGTGTTATGCAGACCACATAGAACAATATGCGGTGAATGTTGTACCGCATCAAAGATTTGGGTGATTCCTATTAGTGGTATTTTCATATCTATTTACTTATATAAGAACTTCTTCTTATATCATTAAGTAGAGAGAATTCCATTAGAAAATATCATCACTCTGGGAATAAATTGGCGATGTCTGGAAGAGTTCATGAGGTAGGATTCCATGAAAGAGAGAGTTTGTGGGGAAACAATTCTGTAAAGTGTGTCTGTGAATTCAGTTTGTGAAAAGGGGATTTTGTGGGGCTCTGTATCCCTCAAAGGAATAATATTAGTGGAAGGGGAGGTATTCCATTGATGAAGGTTTAATTTTTAGAAGAGAAGCGTCTATGTGTAAGTAGGTATGGTACATAGAATAACAGGTGCTTCTTGGAAAAAGTGGTGGTCTATAAAGAACTCTCTCCACGTGGTGAAAGTTAGTTCACGGATGACTCAAGGAAGTTCATGAAGGGACTAAAATAGTTTGAAAATGCAAGGAAGAGAAATATGGGGATCCTTTTCATAGGTATTGAGATAGATAAAGAGACATATGGAGTGATCCTTGTAAAAGTAGTGAGTTGACCCTAAAATTTATAAAGGAATTGAGCCTAAGTATATATGTGCTCTAGCACAAACATTGTAAATTGGTTGTGAGCTTCAGTTGATTTGGTACATCATCACATTGTCATTTTATGCTCCCAAGATGTATCCCAATGGGGGTGAAGTACATAAAATTTTTGGGTCTCATGAATGGTTTCAATTCTATTTATACATTTCTACTTGAAAAAGAGAGAAGTGTGTTTTGTTTAACGATGAAAATAGATCTGAAGGGGCATTTTTTTCAATCATTCGTACCCTAATTCACCCCCCAATAAGGGTATTTAACCTAATTGGGATAAAAATTGGTATCAGAATGAAAGGTTGAAAATCAGTGGTTCTATCTAAATAGAAGAAATGGACTTTGTTAGTCACAAAGGGATTATGATCTTTGATGGAAACAATTTTCATCTATGGAACAATCATATGGAACACTACATCCTATCATTAACAATGGATTTCTTTATAGCATCGATGCATGGAATTTCGGCCAATGTCAATAGTGGTTCTTTATCAGAAGCTGACCGAAGGTAATTGATTAATGACTCTGAATGAATCAATACTTTGGGATGAGCCCTATCTAATATAATATAAACAAAAGTGATGTCATGTATTTCATCACGTGCTATGTGGGAAATTTTTGTTAATATTTTTTAGGGTGACTCAAAATTCATAGAAGGAAAGATACAAGTTATACAGATCAAATATAAGGATCACAAAATGCTCCTTAATAAGTCTATTCATACATTCTTTGACAAGGTAAATATTGTTCTGGAAGACATGCATGGTATATGAGAATTTATTAAATATTTAAATATTGTTATGTACATCTTCATAAAACTACCACCTCAGTTTAATATGATTTTTTTGTACTTGATGATAAAGATCCAAAGGAGCTGATAATAGATATCTTGGACAATACTCTTGTATCATATAAGATAAAAAAATATGATAACGATGTTCTGGAAAAGGGGAAGTCCAAATAAGTGGCATTAAAGACCATGAATAAGCTCACAATTGAAGATATTTAAGAGGAAAAAAATTTGGATGATTTCATCTCATTTCTCTTCTCAAATATTAAAAGAGGAAGAATAATTTTCAAAGTTAAACTTCCACTTTCATGCCTTTGATGTGAAAACATTGGACATTTTATAGCAAAGTGTCCTAAGAAATTTGAAATGGTGATGAAGAATATGATGAAAATCCCCAAAAGATGTATTCATCCAATGTGAAAGGTGGGAGAAGTACTAAGAGAAATTAATTCACAAATAAAAAACATATTTCAATAGAAGATGAAAGTTGAAAAGAATCTGAGGTATAAGAGTTGGATGACTACAATGATAATGAAACAGTCTATATGGTAGAAGTTGTCATAAATTCACCAAAAAGGGATGAATGTGATAATGAAGAAGGACAAGTTGAAGGAAGAGTTGACCTTTAGGTCTAATTAGAAGCTTCACTCGAATAGATAGTTGTTTAGCTAGCCAAAACAAAGAAAACCAATAAATTGGTTAATGATTCCAAACATTATATGTAGTGATGGGAAGAATAATAGTTTGAACTAAATGAAGGAATTGAAAACCTGAAGTCTTCAATGCCAGAGGCTCAGAAAATTTTGTTGCGAAAAAACAAAAAATTAAAGATCAAAAAATAGAAATCGATAGTTTGAAAAATACTAGAAAAGATCAAATGAAACATATCAAAGAACTTGAACATGAAGTTTTTACTATACGAAGTAATGTGAAAGACCAGGATAAATTCATGATCTTGGAAAATCATGATACAAAGTCAATAGAAAGAATAAAAGTAAATTTCAGAGTTCTAGTGAAATAGAAAATGATTGATTAGAATGATATAGTTGGTATGGTTCTTGATTGAAAATAAAAATAGTAATATTTGATGTTAGAACACAAGTTCCCACTCCGAGATTAATGCTTTATTTGGGTACAAATCAGAACAGGAAGATTTGGAGAACCCAAGGGAGAATCAGTATTTCAGTATTTCCACATAGAAATTCACCTCACATGAGATGTTATTATTGTGTAAAGATGGGAAACTCGAAAAATATTTGATCCATATCCAAGTGGTGTCAAATAGGAAGAATAAAAGAGAGGTATTCATGTAGAACTCGATATTCTAGAACAACATTTCATGGTCATAATTTAAGGTGTGGACGATTTGAGAACCTAGAAAGATACTACTCATCAACAATACATAGATATGTTCCAAATTAAAATTATTGTAGTGATAAACATCAATTCAATGTTTCATAAAATGTGTTATAAATGAAAAATTAGTTTTTAGTGTTAAAAGATGAATCAGGTCCACCGTACTTTGAGGAAGATCAAGATTATAAATCTGTATCAAGTGTGAAGTCAGAACATAGATCAAAATGAAAAGAGATGAACAAGAAGTGTTTATAGATATTTCTTTTAAAGAATCAAATCGTACAGTAATATGGATCATTGAATGTTTATTCACATATCATATGAAAGAAAATAAGGATCTAGGGATTGTAATCATGTACGATAGGAATGTATTGTAATATTTAGTAGTGATGAAGTCCTAAATATTGTTGTCTAGAGAAAAGAAAAGTTTGGAGAAGAGACATGATACATGATAATGTCTTATTTTTTGATTTTTTGAGTCACAATATGCTTAGTGTTAGTCAACTATGTGAATTAGGATATTCCATAATCTTTTCTAAGAAAATTTTTGTTATCAAGGTAAAAGATGGTGTAATTTTTTTGTAGGGAAAGAATTTGAAAGGGAATATATACCTTGTAAGTGGAGAAGAATATATGTGTGTTTTTTCCAAGGAAGAATAAAAAATGTTATGACATAAATGCCTTGGTAATTTGAGCCAAACTTCATTGGAAGATCTAGTGAAATATGATGTTTCTCAAAACCTCCCTTGATTATCATGTGATCATACCCAAACTTGTTATGCTTGTCAATAAGGGAACATCATTAAAAAGACATATATGGTAAAAGATAAAAGGTCCAAAAAATTACTTGAGTTGTTGTATAATGATGTATACGGTCCTGTTTAACTAAGATATATTGATGGGTGGAGATATTGTGTTCTATTCATTGATTATTTCAGTAGAATGACAAGGGTTTCAGTCATCACTCACAAATATGAGGTGATCATTTACATAAAAACTTATTGAAGGGAAGTTTAGAAGATGTTGGGTAAAGAAATTCAAAAGAAACAAATAGATAAAATAACATATTACATAAATAGTCAAGTAGGAGATTATCTCGAGAAACAAGGGATAAAGAAACAATTTCAAAAAATAAGAACTCCACAACATAATGGATTGGTTGAGAGAAGAAATTGAATTATCAAAAAGATGGATAGAATAATGATCATTGAGAATGACCATATAGAGAAGTTTTGGAAAGAAGTATTGATGAAATTAGTATACACATCAAATAGAGCGTTATTTTCCCAAAAAAGAGAGGACTCTATATGATCTATAGTATGGATAGAATCCAATGTTGAAGTACATTTGAGTCTTTGGAAGTAAGTGTTTTTGTATTAGTAAGGATAGACACATAATTTTTGAATCATGTGGTGATGAAGGGATATTTATTGGATACTCAAAGAAAAGAAAATCATATAAATGATTCAATAAGAGACTGGGAAAGGTTGTTGAATATCATGATGTAACTATAGTAGATAATGTGTAGAATCTTCAGTAAATACCTAACCATTCTCAGGAGAATAGTGATGAAGAGATAATATGATCATGCTTGTTCGAATTATAAAGGTATATTCAGAAGAAGACCCAGATAATGAAAAGGATGATCCAAATCTAGTATCTTTACAAAGATCAAAGAGAATAGCCTAAATTGATAGACAGAACATAATTTGTGATCAGACAGTTCCAATGCCGACAAGGAAGATGAAGACTCTTCATCAAGAATCATAATTATCATAGGTAGATCCTAAATGTGTTGATGAAGCTACTAGATATGAGATTTGGGTTCAGACTATGAATAAAGAGCATGACCAAATTGAGAAGAATCATACATGGGAGATTGTTTTTAGTCCAACATATAAGATTTTCATTGGGACTAAATGGGTATTTTGAAACGAAATGAATGAATATGGTGAGGTAATTCGAAAAAAATCATAACTAGTGTGAAAAGGATACTCCTAGAAAGAGGGTATCAATTATGATGAAACACTTTCACCTATAGCAAGTCTAGAGACAATCAGACTATTTTTTCCATAGTAGTTCAAAGAAAGTTATAGGTTTTCCAAACGGACGTCAAGTCATCATTTCTGAATGGTGTTCAATAAGAATAAGTTTATATTTACAATTCTGATGGTTTTCTCATTCATGAATATGAAAATACAATTTTTGGGTTGAATAAGGATTTATATGGTTTGAAGAAACCACCAAGAGCATGGTATTCAAGGATAGATAAATTTCTAAATAAGCTTGTTTTTTAGCATGGTGGAGTTGATTAAAATATGTATGTCTAAAATGAAATTAATCAACAAATTATGGTGCTTTTAAATGTCAATGACATAATATTTGGTGGATCAGATAAAGCACAAGGCACTCAATTCACCAAACTTTTGAAAAGTGAATTTGAAATGTAAATGATTGGTGAACTGATGTTTTCATTGGTTTACAGGTGACATAAGAAAAGAGTGAGACATTTATTTCTCAATATAAATATTCTAAAGTGGTTTTGATAATATTTGTAAATGAAAATGCCAAGGATATGAAGACCTCGATAGCTACCCAGATGAAATTGTCATCATATGATGAAGGAAATGAATTTAATGTCATAGAATATAGTCAAATCATTGGATTTCTATTATACTTGATAGCGACAAGACATGATATTGTTTTTTACACATTCCAAGAAGCATGGTATCAATGTGACCCCAAGGAAACCCACTATCTTGGAGTGAAAAGAAAACATTGGTATATTAAGGGTATGGTGGATTTCAGTCTAAAGTATAATGAAAAATCTCAGAAAGAGTTATTAGGCTATATAGATGAAGATTGATCTTGTTCAGTAGAGGATAGAAAATCAACATCAGGTGGTGCATTCTATCTTGGTAGATAGTTTATTTCTTGGATAATAAGGATATATGATTTAATTTCACTATGCACCGTAAAATCTAAATATATTGCGGCTAATCCAGATTGCACATAGTTATTGTGAATAAATCATCGTCTTGATGAAATTGGAGTTGAAGTGATGTCTTTAATCAGAATCCATTTTGACAATTCATGTTCTATAAATCTTAAAGAAAATTTAATGAATTAATAAAGGAAAAAGAACATTGAAATCATCTATCATTTCATCAAGTAGATGATGGATCAAGGGCTTGGGAAGTTTGAGTATTTGACTATGGAACTAAAGGTTAAATACATTCAAAGATGGCCCTTACCCAAAGATGAATTTGAAAGGAATCAACTAGATATAGGGGTTTAGTTGGCTCCCCGCACTTGAAAAAGTGTCGATGTGAGACCCCATCTCCCTGAGGTATAGTGTGTTTTTTACAAAATTTTCTAATATGTGTTCTTTACCCTATTATAGATCTAAAAGGAATGATATCCAGGTTTGCTGAAAATGGGGGAGAAATTGTTGTTTTAAAATTGGAGAAAATGTCTTAATCAAGACATGGGGAGAAGCCAATGAGCATGTACCCAAGTGGTAGTGGTTCTTGAATGGAATCCAAGTGACCTAGGAACAAATCTGAGTGGAGACATATTTTTTGGGGTACTGTAGTAGTATTTCACCTTTACTATAGTAGGTACTGTAGAAGGAATTGTTCATTACTTTAGTGGACAAAACTATTAATCTTATTCAGCCTTCAGACCACCAGTTTGGTCCTCGAGTCCTTCAGGACTTTGGGCCACCTAGGCCATCGGGTCAGTAAGGATTTTAGACATCATTAAGGCCTTCAATCAATCTCAAGGACTTCATTCCACCTTATGGACTCTGAGTCAGATGATGTTCATAAGAAACCAACAAAATATCTAAGGAACCAGATCTATATTAATACTCAATTCATGTTCATTCACCATAGAAGAGGTAAAAGAATTTGGAAGAATGAGTGGGTGTATAAATTTCCATATGTACCAAGAATGTGTATCTCTACACTGGATAGTTAGTTGAATAGCTGTGTGAAGGTATAGATCTGACATCACGATGTAGATGCTGTGGAGGGGTAGTTCCAAATAGTCATATTATATGGGTAATTTCTCTAATACCTTCATGTCATGTAATTTCACGAAGCCTAAGGGCCATGTAAGACCTCCCCCTTAACCCTTAAAAATGAGATTATCAAAAATGAATAAAAAATGAAAGGCCTTCGGGCCATTCAAGAAATATAGGGGAAGAAGATAAATGAGTGAGAAATAAATTATGGGGAGTATCAAATCTAATGATGCTAAAGGTTATCGATCAAATATTGTTTATCACAATATTTTAGGTTCATGATGAAAATAGATGATTGGTTTTGGAATAGAATGAATTGATTAATTGATGATACTTTTCATTATACTCTTGTTTCTCAAGCTGAGCATGGCTCATCTGGGACTAGAGTGTGTGTTATGTAAATCCTTTATAACTATCTTAATCACTAGAAGAGAATGTCGGTAGAATATGGAAGAATCTATAATGAGGTATCAAAATATAAAGAGTTGTCAAAAAACCCAAAGGGGGATACTGATGGGAAAAACCCCTCAAGGAATAATATCGGTGTATTTATGATGATTGGGTTTGTTAACAAATCCATATGACCATGAATTAGAATGGTTGGTGTTCCCAAAGTAGGTTTTTAAGGTGGCATAGTTTTGTAGTGTTTTCAAAAAAGTTACACCTCACAATATTGTGTTTTTTTTTTGAAAGGGAAGGTTTTCCAGAAAGAGGTTCATGGTTTTTGGACCACAAAGCACATTTCGGAAACCAAAAAAGGTGGTATGTAGAATGGAAAAGGAAAATTGGAAATGCTATGATTTCCACATAGCAGTGCTATGAAGATTGTGAAGGATGCTTTGTGGATTGAGAATGAAAAACAGTTCACGGGAGGATTGGATTATGCATAAGGATTTCAGTTCATATGATAGATCTTCATTTTCGGTTTGAGGTAGTGATTTAGGCTCCAAAAAATGGTGATATTTAATGGAAGACATCATATTCCACAGAGGATCAATGCGCTAGGCAGACTATATATCATAGTACGTAATGAAGGTTGTACCGCATCCAATATTTCAGTGATTTTTATTAGCGGGATTTTCATATCTATTTTACTATATAAGGACTTATAATTATATAATTAAGTGTAGAAAATTATATTAGAAAATATCATCACTTTAGGAAGATTTTGGTGAAGTTTTAAAGTGTTCACGAGGAAGGATTCCGTGAAATAGAGAGTTTGTGGGGAAGAATTCCACAAAGGGTGTCAACAAAGTTAGTTTAAAAAATGGGATTTTTCAAGGATATTTATCCCATAAAGGAAAATGTTTTGTATAATATTAGGTATTCCTCAGAAGAAGGGTTGTTTTGTGGAAGAATAAATAGTTCATGAAATAGAAGATGGTCTGTAGCAGCAGGGATGGTCTGTGGAAGAAGGGGTGGATCGTGGAAGAAGAGGTGGACCACAATGCACTCACTCCACATAGGTCAAGGAAGTTCATAGAGGACTCAGGGAAGTTTGTGAAGGGACTAAAATAGTTCAATAAAAAATTTCAACAAATAAACATTATGTGGAAAAGTGGTACTTTAAAAGAGTATCTACCTATAGTTGATGGTGCATACATTCATGAAAATGAATGGACCTATAAGTTCATAAACAGTATGTGGATCCCTTATTGTGTAATGAGAAAAATAATAGTAATATGGTTATAATTACCACCATTGGTGATCTTGATAAAGATACTTAGGGAGTGACCCTTGGGAAAGAAGTGAGATGACCCTAAACATTGTAAAGGAAGTGATCTTGGGCATATAAGTGATCTAGCCCGAATCTTGTAATTCATCACTGAGCTTTATTGGATTTGGTACATCTGCACATCACTCTGATATTATCTATGAACATAGACTAGTGAGGATAAACCCACTGAAATTTATGTGTCTCATGCATGATTTCAATTTTGTTCATACATTTCTACAGGAAAGACAGAATATCATGTTTTGTTTAACAATGAAACAAGATTTGAAGGGGAAGTTATTTTAATATGTTATACCATGATTATCCCCCACCCCATATCAATTTAGTTATCCTAATAGGTATAATAATGCATAACATAATTACATTTGATTCTGGGGAAGGTTAGTAGACCATTGGTTCATTTTGGGTTTTGGGTCGGGAAGCGATCGGGGTAGGTAACTCCTAAGGTGGGGAGATCCTTTAGATATTTGACATATATCCTCTATAATCAGGGAAACTGGGATAATTTTAAATAGATGGGTACATTCAATATCATATCTAGTTAATTCTTTATAGCATAGGGATGAGCTATGTTATGGTGGAGAGACTGTAGCATCCTTGATTTTTGAAGCGGGTCCAAATGCTCAAAGCGTTTGATTTTTTGGAGTTTGGCAAGTGGACCACCTCTTTTATTGATCTTTGGAACTTAATTTTGAGAGTTCCATTGGACCATGGACATATTTTAGATGACTTTTAATTCATGAAAATTTCCCCATGGTTTTGAGTGGATTTAGGGTGCGTTAGAGGCCAAAATCCTAGATTTTCAGGGTGTCCTGACTAGGGTGCACGGTTTGGAAAACCCTTGTTGCACCTAGGGGAAACTATGAATCCATCCTTATTAACAAGAAATGGTTTGATAAACCATGAAATAGGGGGTTCATGGAAATTTCTGTCACTCTAAATTTTCTATAATAGGTTCACAAACAGTTGGCCCATGGTTTGGAAATCCATGTGGATCAATCATGCGTAGAAGGGTACCTAGATAGTGGGTGCCACAAGATTAGTGATGATTTGGAAAAAATTGTATCCAAACCATGCATCCCATAAAAACAGTGAAATTAGGTAAATTCACCACCTCTCTTATATTTCTTCCTCCTCTTATATTTATTCTCATACGTGTCCTTCTTCTCTAGCAAACAAGGAGCTCTACCTCCTCTTTCCCTAGGTGTTGAGTTCCACCCTCCATTCAAGCTCCAATTTAACCATTATTGGGAGAGTTGGAACCACATTGGTAAGGGATTTTATCTTCATACTTCTTTTCATATTTTCTCTCTTTATAAAGTGTGTTAAATCTATGTGAGGTGATTTACTCTATTTTTATAATTTTCATCTAAAATGACGATTTATTCTGATTAGGCTCAAGTTAGAAGTCGATATAGGATGAGAGATCATCTACAAACATAAGCTAGGTGGTTCCTATATTTATATTTGATTTTTCTCATGTTCTGGGGTTATTTATTGAGATTTTTTTTGGGTTTTCCATGAGATACCCAATAAAATTAATTTTTTTTTCTTTTAATTAATTAAATTCATCACGTGAGATGCCTATGGGAATGATCCTATATGACTAAAAATGTAATGAGCCTAGTGAGGGGCTTTGAACCTTTCACATATTACGCCAAGGTTTTTAGTTTATTTAAATTTGTTTATTTATATTTCTTGAGATGGTTACATGGGAATGTGATAGTCTTGGCATGAAGATTGAGATGGTGTTGACCATCTGAATGAGGTGTCATTGGTCATTAGGTTGGACGAGACCTGGATTCTATGAGTGATGTTTATCATTTGTTGGGAGACATGGTTTTCAGACTAAGGTGATGAGGTATTCAGGCAATAAGCATGGATTGTGTGATATTAGATGGTGTGGACCATCGAGATGGGATAAACAGTTGCAGGGGCATGAGGTGTTGAGATGATGTGGCTTAGGTACTATGTTGGGCATGAGGTGTCGAGATGATGTGGCTTAGGTACTATGTTGGTGATTTCTTCTCAACATGATTGGTCAATGCATAATTGGAGTTGTGTTCACACATACATTACTTAGATGATGAGGTGGTATTGACCACTCATATAGGTAGGTGCCTATGATATATGCAACATATGATGGTGTTTACTATTAGTGAGGTTGTAGGTGCTTATCATAGAAAGCAACATGGACGTTGAGGATACATCAGTTGATGGTGTTGAGACCATAAGTTTTCAGTTGAGGCTCATTATATAATGATTCCCTTGGGCCTAGATTATTTGGGAGAATGTGCATCATTTTTCTATGGGACGTCAGCTGTTGAGCCGATGGTGTTATTATTTATAGGACAAACATTTTTGTGACCTAAGACATTAGGCATCAAGATGGTGGGGATTCTTATGAGATGAGGTCAATGGGACTGGGTACTAGATTGGGAAAGCCTTTGGGAAATTGGTTGTTTATTATGACATGAGGTGTTAGAGGGAACTAGGTGCTAGTGATACTTTTATAAGAGGTTCCTAATGGATCTCTAATTTTCTATACATTAGGGAATGCCTTGGGATGTATGATAAGGATCATATCCACTATAGTTATATTGGTGATGGTCAAAGCATGTGATCCATTCCTTGTGGCTACTGAGCATAAGGGAATTGTGTTATTTATGCATTGTACAGTTGTTGTTTTATTTATATTTATATAAAAATACTTTATTATAGATGTAATTTAGGCACAAATTAGTGGTGGCATACTGAGATTATTCTCTAACCCCACACGATCCGTCAAGACACATGTATAATTTAAGATTTTTTAATTAGGTAAGGGTTCAAGCTTAGGATATAGACCTCATTGATCATGTCATATTTCATAGAATTGGGTGGATGGAAAGGACCTTGGGTTCATGAATCAACTATAATTTTTGTCGAGACTCTCATCTTGTATCAACATGATTATATATGTATGTATTGAGTTTGGCCATGGACGATTTTTTATTCTTACTATTTGTATGACATTACTTGTATGCGTGCTTCTATAATGGTATTATCTTTGGTTAGTAGCTAAAAATGGTGTTTTATTCTACAAATGGTATATTTGAGCTCATTGAATTTTTTTACTTACTATGGTTTAGTTGTGCTTCCGCTACGGTGGGTTACTAATCTAGTGATTATGGTCTTTTTCTGATGCTATATTTATCTATAGACTATATTTATTATCATTAATATAGGGTATTATATCCTCACTATCAATTATTTAAACCCTCATTGCTAGTCATTATCCTTTGGCATATGGGGAGGTTCATCTAAGGCCTCATGGAACTCTGTCCTGGATCACTGTTTAGGTGAAAACATGGGTCTGTCATTATATGATATTTTAAATATCACATGAGGGAAACAACCTGAGTCTTAGGGAGTATTTGAATGATGGACATGACATGGATAAAATGAGATTTGAATCATAGATCACCAATCAGTAAATATTAACAAGATTCTATGTTTTAGTATGAAAATAATATTAATGAAATACTCTATGGATATAAGAGTGAGGATAATGGATAATAAAAGAGGTTAGAGAATTGAGAAGTGAGAACCAATGAGGAATCATTTATGGAACATATGTATTGAAGAGAGAAAGAGATTTCGAATATGATTATGTTGCATATTATCAAAGTCGATAAAGAGGAAAAATATAACAAGTTGATACCGCTTCAAGTTGAAAATTCTATGTATTGAGGACTAATAGAATTAGTGAAACATACTAAAGATCCTTCTTGTGCACTGAAGAATAATAGTAGAAGAGATGTTTGGGCTTGCTTACATAGATCATATCTAGGGTTAAGAGTTTGAGATATCCATCCTCTATGTTTCATATATTTTATAAGTCTAAATATGTTTGAGGAATCCAGATCAATTACCATAATTGAGGTACATGATGATCTATTTCGTATGTTTAGGAGGGACATAATCCAACACTCTTGATCTTTTATGAAGGAAATTCAAGAACATTTATTGTATTAAAATAACAACAAGATGTTGATTTCTCTGTTCTTTGATATTTCCCAAATAATGATTTTAAAGACATATGCCTTCTTCTGCTTCTTTTGATAATAAAAAGGAATTAATTTTATAACTGGTATAATTACCACTATACACTTTGGACATGGTCATCCTTAATAGAGGTGAACCTTGTTAACGAACTCGGATGTTCTTGTTACATTAATTTATTTTTTTCATAATGAAAATCAACTATAGGTGAGATAAATAAAGAGAGAAATCCATTGACTAAAAAAGTGAATATGTGTCAAAGGATGGTATTTTAAATTGTTTTAAAATATAAAAACATTGATTCCATCCCACCCCCTTCTCAACACATCCCATTATTATCAAATCACAAACCAATGAAGTTATATGAGATTATTTTTGGGTGGATCAATTGACTGGAATATTTTCTGAACAATTGAAGATAAGGGAATGAATCTTAAAGTAATCATTATGAATATGCTTTTAAGATAAAAAATATATTTTTGAATAATATCATAGAGTTTAGAAAGGGATTTGTTTTATATTTTGACCAACGATGAAAAATTTATGTGTAGTGGGTGATAATATGTGGTTTTTTTGAATTTCTAATTTGAATTTACATTGAATTTAATCCTCCATTTCATATTAAAAAAAGTAAAATAATTTTTCCAAATTTTGGAAATTTTTAGATTCATAATTGTTGTTTTATTTATTATGGTGGATTTTAATTAAAAATGTACTTGAAATCTGAATACATGTAGATGTTTTTATTTTAATTTCTAATGTAAATGATATTTAATTAGAAATAAGAAACATGAAATTTTAAGATTTCCAGTTGAAATATATTTTTAGATTTAAATTTTGAAAATAAAAATTTTTCAAAATATATTTGATATATAAATATAAGAAATATTATTTTTTGAAATCAGAAATATAAGTATTTTTAAATTCATTTTTTCACTATTAAATTTTTTCCCTCATTAAACTAAATTAATCGCTACTCAAACATGTGATTATTAAATGGTAGTTTCTATTATGGTAGGGATTAACATGTAAAAAACGATTTAGCATTTTTAAATCATAATTATGAAAGTGTTTCTTCCTTATGGGTTTATGTTTGTAAGTCAAATGATGATATTTCATCAGAATATTTCATTTGGTCTCACTATTGGAAGCCCACTTGTTGTGACCCCTAATAGATTTGGAAAATAACCACAGGGGAGAAGGCTGGCCATTTTCCCCCTAGCGGTATATTTCTTGTTGTCCAAGATACATGGAGGGTTGAGTAAAGGAATACATGAGGAAGGTTGCCATCATTGTTTTCCTAGGAGGATGCCCCAACAGTTTTTCCCACTAAAGGTGGGTTTGGTGGTGTATGTTGACCACAAAAAATTGATTTAAGGGTGTCAAATCACTACCATGTGATCAACAGATGTCTATTGTAAAGAGGTATCTACTGCTTCTGACTATGATAGAGGTGGATGGATTTTAAATAATCTTCAAGGTAGTGACTATCAATGGAAAATTCAAGGTAGCTGAGTCAGGTTCTTCCATCACTTAATGTCCAAGGAGGTAGTTTAGAGTCCTGGTGAGTTGGAATTCAGATTGGGGTGCAGAAGATTCATGGATTTCAATGCTTTGGTTCGCCATGTTCATCATATCACACCACATGTTCGATATAATCACCAAAGCATCCACTGCAACCTGGTGTCCCCACACTATTACAAAAGATTCTTCAAAGATGAAATAATAATATAGGCTATGTGATCTGTTCATCTTGCTGCCAACACTAGTGTTTGTTATTTTCATGAAAAAGGGTAAAGAGGTGTTTTCAAAAGTGGTTTTTTCTAGCACTGGTGGATTGTGTGTCTGTGCATGCAAGGAGGATGGGTCTTGACTCAAATTGGGATCATGAAATCTAACCAATTTTCCTTGATGTTAATGTTGGAAAATATGGAAACCAAGCAAAACCCAAAGGGAATGAAATGTTGAAATAAATTTTATTTCCCATCAAACAATCTTCAAAAAATTAATAAGGATGTGCAGTGACTAAATATATTTTCCAAAAATATTTATTTACACTAGAAAATTTAAATGTGGAAAACACATTAAGGGAAAAACCATGGGACCTAGTTCATAAAGATGATTCTAGTAATGATGAATAGTACACGATAGAAACTCCAAAATGTGAGTGGGATCTCAAAATAATAATTAAATAAAATAGAAAATCAAAGGAAGAAATCACATGTAGTCTGAAGGCATCCTGAAACAATGAATATGTCCTATTAAAGAAACCCAAATAGATATATCCATAAATGATGGGTGTTAATTATTTGAATAAAAGGTGAAGGTGAAAAACACCATGATTACATCAAATAGCATCGCAGTTGATAGTTGATCGAATCAGATGAATTTCACCAACTATAGATTAGAATATCGTTGGGTGAAACCCTATCTTGTCATCAACCCTCCCTCCAAATATTCCCCTCCTAGTAAGGTAATGAAGAAACAAATATAAATATCGCTGAGTCCTACCTCTAGTAGGCCCTGGGGTGGCAACTGGCACTATGGGTATACAATATAAAATAAGGGGAGGAATTTCCCTTCTTAACGAATGAAAGATCAAGAGATAACATGGTGAATCCCAAAACAACTCCAAGTACTATATATATAAACAAAAAATCAAATCCATCCCACATGTATGTTTAAAATACAACTGTTATGAATATAATGAAACTACAAAGTAAATTCCAAAAGAAATCCTGAGCAGTGACACCACAACTATCCAATTGTAAGAGCTAGTAAGGTCAGGAACGGTCCACATAATCCTCCTAGAAACCATAAAATAGTTTTATATATGTAGGGTGAGAAAACAATTATACTCAGTAGTAAAACCAATGTCTCTCATGCAAATTGAGAGAATCATACTAATGATCTAGTGAGAAAATAGCTAAACCAATAGCACCTAAGCATGTATACTAACCATCCCCACCTCACTAAGGCACGCTCACCAATTAATGCAAGCTTGGAAAAGTAATATATTAATCACATCAATGATAGGGTACCCCACACCACTTTCCTGTAAGTTTAACTACTCTTGCCCAATACAAAATGTCCTCATGCTCCCACCTATTCCGAAATAACCATGTCAGAACCCACCAGCATGCACCTAGGCCCTAAAAACACATATCGTCTCATCACCTAGTCCCTAAGACACATCACATCCTTCCCGCACACACCTGGGCCTCACAACACATTCCACCCGCACACACATGGACCCTCACAAATGATACCTCATCCCACCCGCACCCACCTGGGCCACAAACCAGGTCATATTCTAAAATCGCCTGGGAAATCATAGCACATCTCAACTAGAAGACACCTAAGAAAGCACAACTCATCTCATCCTGAAGACACAATGGAAAGAAAAACTCAACTACACACACCTAGGCCTCATAAACCACAATATGCTTAAAGAATCTAAGGCTACCTCTTTCTAGGAGAAGGGGAAGTGAAGAGAGGGTGGCCAACTATCAATCCTCCCATTGGGATGTTTGGGAAAGACACCCTCCACCAAGGTGATGGGGGTGTTCAACACATAGTTCTCAACTAAGACTGGGTTTGTATAGAAATAATAAGGAGAATAAATGTAATACATATATGATAACAAACACCCAAGCCCAACCTATGGGTTTTTAACCAATAACCAACTCATAATACCACCTTTCCTGCTACCTCTAAATGCACTAGTACATGACAAGACACAAACTAAAATCACACCCCCATCCAATTCATTTAACTAGTTATAATTCTTTATTAGGAACTCATTTATTCATTCCATCACTACCAGGTCAACTACTAGTTACATGGCACAATAAGGATCACAAAAAAGCCACACATGGTGAAAAAACCCATGTTAAATTAACCGAATTCACATTCTTCTCTTTTTAATACCCATTCATTATAAAATATAAATCCAAATATATGGAAAAGATTTATATAGGTTGTTAATTTGTCAATCACCCATGAAAACCACTTTCATCATCATTCTTCAGAGGCATCCCATCCAAACCATCTTCTCAATAGAGTAAACCCTCAACTCACAACTGTATCCCATAACTCATAACCACAAAACCCAATCAAAGCCCTATTGTACAACACTTCTCATCCATTACACAATCAATCAATCTATCAACCTGAGATTTAATTACACCACCCAGACCACCCCACAACACATTGTAATGACCACAACCCTAATACATAAAAAGTCAGAAAAATCCCACACATAGCATACTAATGCATGAACCCAGGCAAGGAAAATTCAAATTTAACAAGGCATTCCCCACACAATTTCCACTTGTTAATTCATGGGTTATCATAGAAATAGTTTGATCTTGGTAAATATATTTATTTTACCAGCATATACATGTTTAATTGATTCCATGTATTTTTTTAACAAGAAGAAAAAAATATGAATTCATAAACATTATATGTGTAACAAAGGACCACTAACGGCCATAATTTTATGCATATATCCTATACAATTCACGACATTGATCAAAATATAAATAAAAAAGTATGATCATACAACACTTTTCTTAGACCATGAATATTGACCTTAAACTGATTCAATTATAATGATTTAATTTGGATTCAATTATCCTCACCTAGAAAACAATCATACACCCATCCCACACGATACACAAATAAGAGGGATGATGGAAACCTACTTGGAATAAGAGACGATCTTCCCTTCCTGGTTTCACCAAAGCAGGGGAGCGCATGCACCAAGAAGAGCCTTTAGGGAAAACATGATTCAAAGTCTACAACACAATTGAACAACTCCTTGGGGGAATAAAGGTTCTAGGAATGTCGGGTATCATGATAAAGGATAATGAATGAAATAAGGGAATAACCCCATCTTAGAAGCATTAGATCCGACACTCACAAGATATGAAAATGGTTTTGAATTGTCATTAAAATAGAACTCAATAAAACCACACAGCATGACCATTTAGAAGGCTCCCATACTTTTATAAAATTAATTATATGGTTTATAGACCTTGAAACACATTAAAAAACAATTAAATATGTTATCAAACTCATTTTATGTTATAGAAAATTTTCAAGAGGTGAAACTATAAGAAGGTAGAAACATTGTTCCTGACTAAGCATTAAAAATACATATCGTCGAACGAGTCATCATTGGGTGTGCTACCATTCGGTGAGATACCATCATGACACGCCATCACAACTCACCTTCATGAATCACCACCAGCGAGCTTCCATCAGTGACATACCATCAGTGACCTACCATTGGTGATCCTGAAAAACTGGAAGTTTTGCAAAGTGTTGAAATAAGTCACTATGACCTCCCAGAAAACCTCAACCACTGAATTTTCAAAAATCAATAAAATGAAAGGGTATGGGCCATTACACCCAAAACCTCTCAAAATATTTCCTCACTATAGAGTTTAAAACCAAACCCATAAGAAAAAGAGGAGTTCAAACAAACACCCTATGAGATACCTCTCAAGGATCTTTCTATGTTTGAACCACCTCTACTAATATCAAGTGCGATGATAAACCACCATGTGTTGTTAGAAAGACGGAGTGGAACTTATGTATCCAAGAACACCCCCTATGACATCATCCAACCAAATCGACTAGTAGACACACCACGCAAGCATAACAACCATGCCATCCCGAACACACGAGTCAAGGAGTTATGTTTTCCATTTGATGATACTATCATCTTTAGGAAGCATTGACTCACCCACATGGGTTTAATCGCATCATAGTTAACATGTCTTGAATAGGAATATGGTCCTCCTATTTTCACATTTCAGGACTCTATCACACATTACACCACACACATGCCAACCCAATAGAAAATAGCTTATTTCATAAAATAATTTTCAAACCGTACATCACAAGGAAATACAGAAGAAGAAAAAACTCAAAACAACTATGGGTAATGGGAAAGCATCTTTGTTTCTTATTCCAAAGTACTCTCCTCCAGGACACCATGCCTCCACAACACATGAACCAAAGGAATGGTCCGTCCATGCAACAACTTTTCCATACGATCCTAGATATTTATCAGCAGCTCCATATATTTCATGTTGAGTTCGATATCCAACTCTCCCCAGTCAGTGACTTGAGAATCATCACTAAGATACTAATGGAGTTGAGAGATGTGAAATATATCATGGATCCTCTCCAATTGTGGTTGAAATTCCAACTAGATAACCACTTTGAAAAATCTCTCCAATACCTCAAAGATTCTGACGAACCATAGAGAAAGCTTACTCCCCCTACCAAACCTCTGCTTCCCACATCGGGGGAAACTTCAAGAACACGTGATCCCCAACCTCTAACTCTAAGGGGATTATCCTACAATCAACATACAACTTCTATTGGTATTTTTCTGCTTTCATCCTCTCACTAACAAGCTGATCCTTCTCCGCTATACTCTGTACTACCTCATGGCCAGGAACAGTAATCTCCCCAACCATTGTCCATCACAAAGGTGAACAACATAGTCTTCCATACAAATCATCAAACAGAACCATGCTAATATAAGTGTGATAACCATTATTGTAAGAAAATTCTACCAAGGCAAAGTGTCATACCCAAGATCTACCAAATACCAAGACTCATGCTCAGAACATGTCCTCCAATGTTTAGATAGTTTGTTCTATCTGTTCATCTGTCTGAGGGTGGAAGGTATTGTTTAGGAATAATTGATTTCCAAAAGCATGTTTAAATCCCCTCCAGACTCGTGAGGTAAAACGTGTATCCTAATCCAAGAAAATGGATCTTGGAGCTCCATGTAGTCACACCACCTTATCCACATACCCAATTTCCAAGGAATCCATTATTCCTGACTCCGTGATCACTAACAAGTGAGATGATTTTATCATCTGATCCACTACTACCTAGATAACATCAGAGCCTCCCGGACCTCTGGAAAATCCTATGAGGAAATCAATTAGAAGGTCATCCCACATCCACTTTGGGACATCTAAGGGATACAAAAAACCCTCAGGAATATGTTTCTCATCCTTCACATGCTAGCACACTAAGCATTTTTCCACAAACTCCCCCAATACTCATTTCATCCCGGGCCCCCAAAACTACATCCTCAATCCACGATATATCTTAGAAGTTCCTAGATGTAGCAACAAGGGTGATCTATGAAACTCATGGAGGAATCCCTCACACATTACTACTAAAACAAACAACCTTCCATGGAACAACATTTGATTCTGAATATACTATGACCATCCCTCTAGAGTGTCACCATTGTCAACATGGTCACACCCCACCTCTATCTCCAAGTCTCCCCATTGAGTCCCTTCCACCTGTAGTATCAGAAGAGATTGTACTATCATCTGGAACAAACAACGTCTACCATTATCCATTCATGCATATAAATACAATGTTTCTAACTCCTCAATTACTTTAAAAGCATCTGCCGATTATCAAAAATACTTCTTCTCTGGCATTATTCTCAAAGAATCGGTCACAACATTCCCCTTTCATGATGTGTAGTAGATATCAAAATCATAATCCTAAATAATCACTATCCACCTTTGCTACCCCAAATTTATATCTCACTATGAAAAGATATACCTCATTCTCTTGTGATTTTTGAAGACCACAAAGCGCTCCCCAATAAAGTAATGTCACGAAACAATCAATGAAAATACAATGGTTGATACATACAGATCATGGGTGTCATGGTTACATTTGTGGGGATGTAACTTCCTAGACCCATAAGATCCCACTCCCCACTACGGCATCAGTATGTGTTCCAAACCCAAATGGGAACTATCACAAAACACCTCAATCATCACCCCTTCCTCTAGAAACTATATGACTCACCAAGTTCCCATTAAGATAACTAAATGTTGTCTATAATTTCTCACTCCAAACAAAATATTGGTCCTTTGTAGTTAGATATATCAATGGAGTTCTACTCAAGAGAAATGAGGTATACACATTTGATAATTTCCTGTGAGTCCAAGAAAACTATAGACTTATTCCACATTCTTGGATGCTGCCCAAGAAACAACTGCTTCGATATTCAATGGTTCCACTTCTATACCATGATGATACACCACATGTCTAAGGAAATGTACCTCTCATGTAAAAAATATGCACTTGGATAGATTTTTATGTAGATGGTGGCATCGAAGGACTTGTAAGATAGTCAGGATATGTTCGGTATTCTCCTCCTCTGACTTAGAGTGGATCAAGATGTCATTAATTAATACAGGGATCAACTATTCCAGGAACTCCTGAAATATTCAGTTCATAAGTCCCATGAACATTGATGGTTCTTTCATAACAATGTGTTGTGTGACTACAAACTCGAAGTGCCTATACCTACTTCTAAAATAATTATTTGGGATATTGCCCTATTCCCCCCTCAATTGGTGATATCCAACCCGAAAATTGATCTTAGAAAACAAACTCTCCCCTCTCATCTAGTTGAAAATATATAATATCCTCTGAAGGGGGTAACGATTCTTGACTATCACCTAATTCGGCCTTTTGTAGTCTATATACAACCCCAGACCATTGTCTGCCTTCTTTACGAACAACCCTAGAGCACCCCATAATGAAACACTATGCCAGATAGATCCATTCTTCATTAGTTCATCAATCTAAATCCTTAACTTATGTAACATATAATTCACCATCTGATAAGGATCCATCGAAATTGGACAAGCACCAAGCTATAAGACTATCCGAATTCAATTTCACATCGGGGGGGTTGAGTCACAACCACCTTGGAAAAAATCATCCAAAAATTCCTCAATTACCCTAGGAGCCTCCACCATCTTATAATCCACAGATTCCACTAATATCTCATTCGGCAAAAAGAGAAGGGGCGCTACACGCAGAGTGCACACCTAACAACTCTGCTCGCCAACGATATCCACATGCTAGCTATCCACAATTAAAAACACAAATCTCCTCTAAAATAATTCACTAAAATAATGTATGGAATACAACCATTTTATGTTGAGAATGGAATTATATGGTTACATATATATTTAGAACATATCCCCACGATACAAATGTGGTCCCATCATCATTCTATATCCCTGACACGCATCAAACAAGTTGGTCTGAGATTTGACTGGCGTACATAACACAAGGGGAACAAGAGTCCTATCTATGTCTAGCTCTAGAGTTTGGGTTATAGGGGGTGAAAAAAATGATTGTGAATATCCTAAACCCAAAAAAACCCAAGAAAGAATACTAAACAAGTTGATCGTACCTCTAACGATCTCTAAACCTACTGGGACTGCTTCTTAGGAAGTGTGAAACTAACTGTGCCCAACTATTATACCCCTATGATGATGATTGTATCCACGACCACACTCGGGAGAAGGCCCCTAAGGAACACCTTGAGTCTGGCCTCTACCTGCTCCACCTCCCCTCAGGGGAGCATGAGCCTGTTATCCCTACTGCTAAAATGGCCTAGATGGAAAATACTATTGAGGGTGGTACTGAACCTTCCCACCTCCACCATACTAACCTCAAACAGCCAATGGGCACTTATTTTGAATATTCCCCTGGACTCCATAGATGAAACACCTTGGTACCACATTCAAGGGAAAGGAATGAGGACCAGAAGGTCAAAATAGAAACTGCTGAGGTTAACTCCCTGAATGTTGAAACCTCAATGACCCAGCCGCCTTATAACTACTGCTGGTAAAATTTCCCTTTGAAGAAATCTATTGATTCCCCTCTCATGGTATAAATCCTCATGAATCAATCCTATAAATCACCCCCCCCCCCCCTTTATTTTAGACTGCTAAGTACGTCAGCCACATAAGGGGAGTAACAGAGTACTAGATAGAAGGAATAAGTGCCTCCTCTAGAAATCTCGCACGAGACTCCTTGTCTAAAAAGAGATCTGGGGAAAAATGAAGGAGATACTTAGAGTTAATCCCCAACTTTTGTACTGACATACTCCCCTATGAGATGGAGAGTAACTCCTTCTTGTTCTCATCCCTCATGGTCGATGAAAGGAATTTTGGTCGGAACACCTTCTTGAATTCGACACACAGAACATCAGCCTCCTTCCTCTCCCCTAGGTACAACATCCACCACTAATTCATAGCTCCCCACATCGAGCTCACTACCAAAGTAAACCATTACTCCATTGGATCCTGGATTAAACAGAAAGTGATATCAAGCTCCTCAGGCCAACTATCTATCTCCATGTCTGAAAAAATTCCCTTGTGTATTCCCAAGGCCTTCCGCTGGAAAGAACATAATGTTATCTGCCACAGGTTGTCCCCCTCCACTAGATCAACCCTCCACTGATCAAATGGATAGAACTTCTGAACCTGAACTTCCTGATACACTAAGGTATAGTGACCAGGTTCCGTAGCTAAAAAACATAAATAAAGAATTCCAATGTTCGAGTAGTATGGAATATTATTTAAGATTCATTTTAACTCATTTAACTCATTTTGTTATCCTTTTTTAATTCCACAAACAAGCCAATTCAAATAGTAACACAAGGAATTATGATTCATATACCTTTCCTATAGTCTCTACGGTACAAATGGTGTAGACTTACTTGGTCATTCAATAGTCCTAGAGTCCTTGCATCAGATCACAGGGGGGGGCTAAAATCTTGTGTCTTAGTCAGTATTCCCTGGAAAATGTCATTCACCAAGATTAACTAACATGGTTTCCCTAACAACCCATATAATCCTCACTATGATTATCTCCAAACATCATCTTGTGTCTCAACTATCACCTCTGATACTATTCAGTCACGAGCCCCTCCCTCTAAAGATGCCTCTCTTGAGCTAGAAATGAAGAAAGGGAGATAATGACACCAGATTCCCACCTCTAGTATTCCTCAGAGAAGAGACTAGAACGTAGGGTATACAATCTAACCAAACTGGGAGGCATTTCCCTTTTTAAATAAAACATGATTGGGAGATAAGATGGTCCATCTTAAAACATCTCCATGTACTATATATATAAAAAAATCCAAAATTAATCCCACATGCATGTTTAAAAATAATACTATTATGAATAAAATGAATCTCCAAAGAAAATACCAAAAGAAAGGCTAATCCACGACATGGAAATTGTCCCAATGTCTAAGCTAGTAAGGTCCCACACTATCTATATAGTCCTCCTAGAAACCAGAAAATAGTTTTTTATACATACAGTGAGCATACAAGTATTCTCAGTATGAAATATAAAGACTATCCTGCACATGTGAGAGAAGCGTACTGATTCTCCAATGAGAAAACAACAGAACCAACAACACTTAAGAAGGTATATTAACCATCCCCACCTCACCCAGCAATTATCACTAAGTAACGCAAGTCATGTAAAATAATATAGCAAGCACATTGATGATAGGGTACCTCGCACCACTTTCACATTAGTTTAGCCACTCTTTCCTAATAGCAAATGAAATTGCGCTCCCACCTCTTCTGAAAGAACAATGTCACAACCCACCCACAAACACCTGGGCCCCACAAACCACATCTTGTCCCATAACATGGGTCGCGGGCCACATCACATCCTACCCGCACACACCTGGGCCTCCGAAAACATCCCACCTGCACACACCTAGGCCCTCACAAACAACACCACCTCCCACCCACAAACACATAGGCCACAAACCATGTCATTTCCTAAAAACACACGAGAGAGAACACCAAACCTCATTCTGAAGACACTTGGGAAATCACAACTCATATCATTATAAAGATGCCTGGGAAAGCACAACTCGCATGCACACACTTGGACCTCACCAACCGCAATCTTCCCAAAGAATCTTAGGCTACCACCTCCTGGAATAAGGATCAGGGAAAAGAGGGTGGCCAGCCATCCATCCTCGCACTGATATGTTTAGGAAACAAACCCTCACCCATGATGATAGGGGTGTTTGGCATATAGTGATCAACTAGTATTGGATGCATATAGAAATCACAAGGAAAATAAAAGTAATATATATATGATAACAAACAATCAAGCCTAACCTATGGATTTTCAACCAACAACCAACTCATAATCCCGCCTTTACTGCTACCTATAAATTCACTTTCACACGATAATCCAGAAACTCAAATCATACCACTATCCAATTAATTTAACCAATTATCATTCTTTATTAACAACTCATTTATTCGTTATATCACTACCCAGTCAACTACTAGTTACAAGGCACACAAAAAAGTACAAAAAAAGTTCCATAGAGTAAGAGAACAATGGTAAATGAAACCAATTCACATTCATCTATGTTTAACACTCATTCATGACATAACATACCGATCCCGAGATATGGTAAATCTTTTTAAAGGTTATTAATTGGAGAAGCACCAATGAAAACCACTTCCATCATCATTCTTCATAGTCATCCCACCAAAATCATATTCTCAATTGAGTAAACCACCAACTCAATGCTGCATCTAGGAACACATAACCACACAACCCGATCATAGCCCTGTTCTACAACACTTCCCATCTATTAAACAATGAGTCAATATATCAACCAAATATTCCATTACACCACCTAAACCATGCCACAGCACACATCCATTCCCACAACCCTACTATAGCACCAGTCAGAAGAATCCCACACACAGCACACCACCACACGAACCAAGGCAAAGAATATTCATATTTAGCAAGGAATTCCTCAATCAATTTCCATTTGGTAATTCAGGGGTTATCATATAAATAGTTTTATCCTTAAGAATCCATTAATGTTATCTAAATATAAATGGTTAATAGATTCAATGTATTTATTTAACGTGATGTAAACAAACATGCATTTATAAACATTCTATGTGCACCCATGGACCACCAAAGGCCATGATTTCCACTAGGCATATAGCCCATAAAATTCACAACATTAATAAAAATAGAAAAAAATAGTATGATCATGTGTCGCTTTACCCAACCCCAGCATATTAATCATACATTGATTCAATTATATTTATTTAATTTTAATTCAACTATCCTCTCATGGGAAAAATTCCTAAACCCATCCTACATGATACAAAAATAAGAGGGAAAACATAAACCTACATGGAAGTAGAGATGATTGGCACATCCTGGTTGCACAAAAGTAGGGGGCGTGCATGCAGCAAGAAGAGTCTCTTGGGAAAACATGGTCTAAATGCTAAAACACAATTACATGACTCCTTAGTAGGGAGAATGTTTATGGGGACATATGGTATTAAGATAAAGGAGAAGGAATTAATGAAGGGAAGGCCTATAGATTAGAAGGATTAGATCTGAGACTCATAGGATATGACACAGTTTGGAATTTCCATTAAATACAGATCTCAAGAAAACCATGTTGTTTGACCATTTAAAAGGATCACAGACTTTTATAAAATTAATGATATGATTTATAGCCCTTGAAACATCTTAAAATGGAATTAAATATGGTATTAAACTCATTTTACATCAAGGAAAACGTTAAAGGGGAAAAACTATAGGAATATGGAAACATTGTTCATGAATTTCCATTAGAATGACCTACCATTAGATGAGTCACCATTGGGTGAGCTACCGTTCCATGAGATACCATCACAAGTCACCATCGTGAGTCACTACCATGACTCACCAGCATGACTCACCATTGTGGCTCACCACTAGTGACCTACCGTCGTCAACCTAGCATTAGTGAACTACCGTTAGAGAACCTCAAAAATTGGAAATTTAGATAAGTGTTTAAATAAGTCATTCTGACCTCTCAGAAATATTAACCCATCATATTTTCACAATTTAATGGATTGGAGCGGTCATGGCCATTACATAACGGCACTGCACCTGGGATAAATAGAATAGGTAGTGTGTCCACTCAAATCATTCACCTAAAGAGTATATTCCCTAAATCATATAACACCACCTTTCTTTTTTTGCTTTTTTTGATTTTTTTAATGAAACATGTGATGGCAGTTCATAAGTGGAGGTTCCCCAATAGACCCCCCTATGACTCAACTATGGATCAACTCTATCCCTGAAATAAGTTGGTAAGTATCAAATTTAACTCTGGGTAATCTCTAAGTCAAAATCTCTGACATATTTACATCAGTTTGGTTCTTCTTGATCTCAAACTATCCTAAATCAATGATTTTCAGATCCAATGATTCTGAACTTCAATACGTTTTTCCTTCCTTAAAAAGGGATATTCTTTACAAAAAATATAACTCTTACTGTCACAAAATAAAAAATATATTTCTTGATTAAAATTGATCTATAGAATAAATTTTATCACCCATATCAATTATTTTCATGCCCATATTACTACAATAAACTCATAATCTATGGTATATAGAACAATAAATCTCTAAAATCTAGAATACCAAGCTACCGATCCCCCTGAAAAAAATGATCAAATAGCCTAAAGTTGACATCCTTGAATCTATATATGCTACCATATCTGAATCTGTAAATCCATAAAGTGTAGGTTCCCTATTTCCAAAACACAATATCATATCAGATGTAACCTTTAGATAAAAAAATATATACTTCACTACTATAAAATTTTCTTTACCTAGATTATATATATAATTACTAACCACACAAACTGAATGAGATGTGTTAGGTCTAGTAAATTTCATCACATACATCAAATAGCCAATGGCATAAGTATAAGTTATGTGTTACATTTACTCTATAACTTTATCAGTATAAGAAGAATGACTGGTACTAAGATTAAAATGTAAATAAATAGGATTACTATTAATTTTCTCTTTATCCATATAAATTCTATGAAGAACCTTCTAAATTAATCTATCCTGAGATAACTATAATTTATTTTCCTTTCTATCTCATGAAATCAACATGCCAATAATCTCTATTATTATCCTCAAGTCTTTCATCATAAATACTGAAAAAAAAAATCCTTCTCTAATATATAAATTCTAGATGCATCATAGCCAAAATTGACCATATCATCACCCTAAATAAAGATTATAATAAAATCATTAGTAGTAAATATCTGAACAAAAACGCAATGATCAGAAGATGTATTCCTGAAACCCTAATGAAACATGACAGATTCAAACTTCTTATACCATTTCCTTGGAGATTTCTTCAAACCATAAAAATTATTATTTATCCTATAGGGATAATCCTATTTACCTGTTTGAATAAAAACCTATGACTACTCCAAATAAATCTCCTCCTCAAAATATACATGGAGGAAAGTTGTCTTCATATACATGTTATCAATCTATATATCCAAACAAGTATCTGAAAAAAGAATAACCCAAATCGAATACATTTTGACAAAATGTGAAAAAATCTCATCAAAATCCAAACATTTCTTCTAATGGAAGCCTTTAACAACTAACCTTTCCTTTTATCATGGAACGAAACTAGATTATTCATTTTTAATCAGATAAATCCATTGATTTTGGAAACCTATTTTACCTATAGGTAACGTCACAAGCTTAGAATTATGGTTTTTGTGCAATGATCTTGTCTCCTCATTCATTTCAACAACCCATATGCCCTTCTAATCACTTTTCATCACCTCATCAAAATATTCTCATTCTCTCCCTTTACGAAGGAGCACATACTCATCTGGTGAATACCAAGTAGAAAGGGTAAGATACTGAGATGACCCCCATAGTGGAACTATGGGTTCATTAGTAACCACGAAAACTAGATCATCGAAAACAAATGGTGCATTGAAAATATCAACTCCTACCTATTCACCATGAACATCATTATTCACATAAACATGATTATCAGAATCAACAATATGCAGTAAATGTGAATCATAAACTAGATCTAGACTAACAAAGCGATCCATAGTTAAGGGAGTATATTTTTATCCCTTATCAATATCTACAATAGTATGATCCTCCTTAAATATTGCATCATGGATTGTGAAATGTTTCTTCAAGGAAGGATCATAGAACCTATATCCAAACTCATCATGTCTAAAGGTAATAAAAATACACTGGCATGAGTTATTATCTTGTTTGGATCTCTCATATCTAGGAAAATAAATAAAATACTTGCACCAAAAAACATGAAAATGATCATACTTTATCTTTTTTTCATACCAAAACTTTTCTAGAGTATCTATTTGCAAAGTAACCATGGGTGATAAGTTGATAATATCAGAGGGAGTACATAAAGAATCACCCCAAAAAGGTCTATGAATGTTTGCTTCCAAAATAAGAAAAACAAACTCTTTCTATAAAACTCATATTTATCCGCTAAGATTCACCATTTACCTGCGGTGTCTTAGGAGGCATCTTCTGGTTCTAAATATCATCCTATCTACAATATAGACCAAATGGACTACAATACTCACCCCCATTATTATTGAAAATACATTTTAGCTTGTTACCATATTACCTCTTAGATGAAACATGAAATTCATTAAGCACTAGACTTTTGACATTCAAAACATAAACCCGAATCTTAAGTGAGCAGTCATTAATAAATATCAAAAAATAAAGACTACCACTAAAGGTCTTAGATTTTAAATGACCACAAAATTTATAATGTACTAATTCAAGTACCTCTGACTTCTTGTGTAAAGGATGACTACTAAAACTAACTATGATCTTTTTTCTATCCACATAGTGATGACACATGTCCAATTTGAAACTCGTAAAATTTGGAAGCATATTTCTCTTAGCCAAACAACCAAACCCACTCTCACTAATGTGAATGATCCTCTTATACCATAACATGGATGAAAAACTGCAATAATATACCCCTTAGAAAGCTTCCATTGGTCAACATTAAAAGTACTAACAAAACCTTCATCATCAAGAACACTTGTAGAAATAAGATTCCGACGAACCTTAGTTTCATGTCAAACACTACTCCAAATCATCTTACTTGATGTTCTGGTCTCCAAAAAATACTCCCAACACCTAAAACATTAGAAAACCCATCATTATCCATATTTAAAATCCCAAAATTATATGGGTTGTAATATTTAAAGATCTCCTTCCTTGACGTCACGTGAAAACAGGCACCACTATCAATAACTCAGAAAGAATCATCAAAATCAATATTAAGGGAGTCATAAACAATAACAAGATAATCCCCCTATAGTGGTGGTGACATGATCATCTCTATAACCATTTTTTGTGATGATTTTCCTTCATTCTATTTTCTCTTATCAGCTGGTAGAAAAACTTCTTAATGATTCCTTTATTTCCATAATAATGATATTTAAACTCCCACTGATTGGACCTAGATTTGTTTCTTCCTTTTTTGATTACCTTGAATTCTTTGTCCCTAATTATTTTCCTAACTTCCCCTATATTTTATGTGACTAAATTATATAAATAATATTTTTCCTAATTACATCTCCTGACCTCTTCATTCAAATAATCATACTTAACAAAACTGAATGTGACCGTACCATTATGAGCAGAACCATATATAGTAACACGCAAATTCCCCAAAGAATTGGGTAACGTACTATGAAATAAAAGTGTTAAAATATCATATTCAAAAATTAATAACCATACCATAAAATTGATCAAAACATCCCTGATATTAACTAAAATATTCAAAAATATACATACCTTCTTTGTACCTAAAATTCAGCATGTTTTTTAGGAGAAAGAATTTATTTCTTCCTATCTTGGAAGCCTAGGTAGTCTCATGATTCTCTGAAAATGTTCTGGTATGATATATGATGAAAATATGGTTCATCATGTGGCCTTTGACCCATTAACGAGTGAAACCACAAACCATGTCATGTTCAAACAAACATTAATCATCAGATAGTCTTTTGGGATTATGAATACTAAACACTGAAAGATTAATTCTCTTAACAAAAAACAAATCATTCATTTTTAATATCTACATATGTTAGTTTGTACCATTCAAAAAAATAATTTGACTATAATTAAATTTCATAATTTATCAGAATAAAATCAAACCCATTGACACTAGATATTGGGAAAGATGACAAGTGACGAACACATGAACAAACACTTATGAAAATTCATTGCAGAAATAAATTTTATTTACCTTCAAAAAATCCTGAAAAAATCAAAGAGAATGCATAGTGATTAAATATATGTGATAAAAATAAATGTTGGCACCAAAAATTTTAAATGTGGAAACCCCAATGAGGGGTAAACAACAAGACCTAGTAGAGAAAGAAGAATCCACTAATAATAAAGAGTACACAACAATGACACTTTAATATCAAAGGGATCTAAAAAATATTACTCAGATGAAATATCAAATCATAGGTAGAAATAATATATAGTCTGAAGGTAGCCTAAAATGAATAACATGGCCTGATAAAGAAAACCAAATAGATTCGACTGAGATGGGAGGATGTTCATTATCTAAAGGAATAGGTAAAAACAACCAAGATAGAATCATATAGCGCTATAGATGAAATTCAACATATGATATGATTTTATTCATCTGTAGATCTGAAAATCATTCGTTAAAACCCTAATTTCATTGCAGTTAGGGGAAGTAGAAGAGATAATGTGGTTTCTCAAACCATCCAACTAAAAAGACGTCATCCCTAAATACTATAAAATTTCCTTTATTCAGATCCTTTTTTTAAGAATCATGTGATTATTGGAAGAAGATAAGGTTCCCCAAAAGTTCAAAGATCTGTTCATGTGAATAAGGGTGTCCATTTTACCAATTATTGGGGTTCTTGGGATCTCACTATGTTGAACATTTGGAATACTACATCGTCATTAGTGGAGCACTGAGATGGAAAGGAAGAAGGGTCATGGGGTCTATTTTTCAAGTAGAAATTTTGAAGGTACTTCACATTAGGGTGTTTGGGATTCTACATACATGGGTTCATAACTAAAAACATGATGTTCATTGATGCTATAACATCCTAGGTATTTGAGTGTGTTGAAAATATGAAATGAATTTGAGATTTTTCAGTTGGTTGATAGAGAAACATTGATTTTTTTATTTGGAATGGAATTTAAAGAGTTGAAACATTTGAAAGTTTTTTTTTTCAGATAGAGTTTGAGGACCAATAGGTGTATTGGGTGTTTTGCTGAGTTTTCAGAGTGTTTAGGGATTATTCTGAGCCCGAAACTTTGGGTTTTGGAGGAAATATACCAGGTGCACAGTTTTTCTAAACTATTCTATTGAGGCCAAATGGTTTAGTTAAACTGTATGGGGTGTTTTAGGGTACCATAGAGGGGTGTATGGGTTGGTCACAATGTTTCAAAACTATGTGTCCATCCCAAACCCATAATGCATTTTTTAATTAGGTACGCATGGTTGGCACACGTTTTGGAAAAACTGCGCGGCCAAAGCATGAAGTTTATTAAAGAGGCTGAAATTACCAAATATCACTTCCCTTCCATTGTACTTATTTCCCCTATTTCTCTTCCCTTTCATGCATAGTATTCATGGGTTCTATTTTCCCATTCTGCATTAGGCTTTTTCGGATCTTCTTTGTTCGGGCTCTGATTCATGTTTCATCAATTGTATTGGATAGCTAGTGGTAATACTATTAATCCTCTTGATTTATTTATTCTTTTATCTTTATATCTATAATTCTATCTCCTTAAAAATAATATTACCTATTTTTAGGGTGTTACTCAGATTATTTTTTTCCATCTAATATGGATTGAATTAGAGTTCAATATTAGTTGAGTGAGCACTTACGTGTATAAGGCAAGTGGTACCTATCTTTCTCCTCATTTTACACATTATATGGGATGTTTATTTAAATTTTTGTGAGTGTTGTAGACCAGGTGTAAACCTATTAAATTAATTATTTATTTTTATTATCATTATTGGGAGATGCTGATGAGAAATAACATGCCTATTTAATTATATTGATTTATGTACGACATGGAAAGATTTAAACATGGTTTTTTATTGTGTTCAATAACATGTGTTGAATGATTAAATAAATTAAATTATGATTTGAATACATCTATTTCATGGGAATGGTTTCGTTATGGATCACGAAATTTGAGGGTGATGTTGATAATCCGGAATAAGGCAACAATGGTATTTAGGTTTAGGTGGATAGTGATGACCCATGACATGGTTGGGCGACGGTGTTTGCATGTGGAAATGGATTTCAGTTAGATGGTGTGGCTTAGAATGGTTGGTGATTGTTTTTCACCATTGTCCAATAGCATTATGGGAGTCATGTAAACATAGGATAGGGACTTAGTGAGGTTATTTTGACCACTCAATATGGGTGGAGGCCTATTTAGTATTAGCATCTTAGGGGGTGGTGATGGATATCATTTACAGTGGAGGTGCTCACTATAATAATCCATGGTTTATGGTATATGGGATTATCAGATAGGGGTATAGGCCCACTGGGTAAGATTGGGATAATGGGTTGCGATTATGGAAGGATGAATATCACCATGCCTTGGGATGTTGGAATGTTAAGATGACAGTGCTTGTTCAAGAGAATGTCTGAGGGAATCATGGTATGATTATTGGGTGTTCCAATGAGACATTGGTTTTAATTGACAAGTGCTATAAATAGTATTAGTTGGCCCAAGATGTTAGTTGACATGTATGTGGATGGGATGTCAAGTTTTCTTTGGATGTGAATGACCCTACATACATTATTCCACCCCGGTATTGGCCAAAGTAGGTAAACAGTCCCTTATGGTTCTTGAGCACAGGTGAAGCAGGTAATGTACTTATATGTGTGAGTTAATGATATTTTTTTATGTTCTACATACACTGGTATAAATATAGATGTAATACTAATACATTTTATTGATGGCCTACTAGGTTCATACTCACACCATGCATTGTTCCCTTTTGATGTGTTTAGACTTTATATCTTTGATATGAAGTAAATGATTAGACTCATGGGTTGGACCTTAGTGAGTTGGGATACTTCATGAGTATAGGAGATGGATGGTAGTGGACCAGGTGGTTCTTCTATGTTGATCTGTAATTTATTTTTGGATTTTTTGTGCGTATTGAAGTGATCATCCACCGGTGATCTTTCATGTTTTTATATGTCTGTCATGATAGATATATGTTATCTATTTTGTATAGAAGTTGATTTTAGGATTATTATTTCCATTATTTATATATCATTCCGCTGATTTTGATTAAATGCATCCATAGTACCAATTTCTTATGACCATTATTATTATCACAAAATGGTATATTCTCTCCAATATCACCTAATATACCCTCACTACAAGTCAGCAGTCTTTGGCATATGAGGAGATGCGCTTAAGGCCCAGTGGCCCCCCAGCTCGACGCACCAGTTAAGTGGCTCCCAGGGGCACTAATTAGCCACTAAAATAGGATAATACTCACTATATATATTATAATATCATGTGATACATTATTCACAAATATCTTTTTCTATTTATTTTACAACTTGAACATTATTTCACATCATGATTGTAATTCTTGCTTAAAGTGCATTGTAACTTGGTACATTCTAAGACACATTGTAAATTACCCAATAATATTGATTTCAAATTAATATTTAATTTTAAATTTCCCATCCCATTGTAAATATTTCATCATTATGGAGCACATGAAAAATCACATAAGAAGATCACAAAAATGGGCCTTCATTCCAAAAAAATCCGGGTGAAGAAAAGTCAACCACAATCTAATTATCTACATGTTGCATCAATTTCACATCTCTAATAGAGATAAAGTTTTATCAGAAGATATATGTAATAATGATTATAATTTAATTAAATATTTATCAACGATAATTCTGTGTTTTTAAGGGTGTTCAAGGTGTCCCAAGTTGAAGATGAAATTCTAGGCCAGATTTTGTGCCCCGAAATAATAGCCTGTCATTTTGATCATATCTCCAAACCCCAGAATCCAAATGGGATATGTTTGAAATTATGTTACGTAAAATATTGATATTAAATTTATTATTATATGGACCACCCAAATTCTTCCATCTATAATCTAATTTAGGTTCCTCTTTTGGGTGGATTCAGGTTGGCTCCCATTTTGGGTCAAGGGTGGAAAAGTCCACCTTCCATAAATTTTACACCCACCTATGCATACACTAATCAAGTTGGAAAAATATGAATACTGGGGGATTGAACGAAGGCTAAAAAATATTATTTAAGTATGTTTTGGTGAATTATTTGAGGGATTTTTGTTTATTTAAATTGTAATGTTTTGTTTTAATTTTGTATTCGCGTGTTTGCCTTTTCACATCTATGTTGTTCTAATTAACATTAGCATATTAACAAAAGTTATTCATATCATATTATTAAATTATTATTCATATCACATTGATACCATTATCTCAATGTGTAATCTTATTCACACCCACACTTGTGAAATTCTTCACACAACGGTGGGGTGATCATTATTTCACTTTTTTGTTTTTTAATTCCACCCTCATGAGTCTTCTTCCTCCTTCCATTGAGAGAATAAAATCAATGGACAGATATACCTATTATGTTTTGATATAAAAATATAATAAATTGATTATATTGGATTTTATTTTTCACTCTATAAATGTTTTATAATTTCTTTTATATGAGGTTTTTATACGATCGTTTTCTCTCTCCCTCTTCTTTATTGAAATTTCTCTCCCACTTTTCATGTGTTCATAAGATCGTTTACTTTATACTTCTAATGAAAATGATCCTATAATTGTATAGATGATTATAATGTATATTTCAATTTGTTAAAATAATAATTTATGGGTATATATTTATTTCATTGAATGAATCGATCTCGAGTTAATGAAATTTAAGTAATTTAAAAATAAATTCATCCAATCAACCCCTGTAAGTATCCTAAGATCAACTCATTCTCATAATTTGAATTAACATAGGTCTCTTGGAGTTAATTTAAACTATCTCAAAAAAAATTGTCCACTTAATATCCAAATTTCCTTCTTATAATATATGTGTCATTAGGTTTCCTATTAAGTCTATGATGATTCAACATCACAAGCTACACTACAAGACACCTCTTCAACCATAAAAACTTGGGTAAATTTTGGAAAGAATAAATTTTAGCAACATTACTGGGGATCAATTATGGGTCAAAAATGTGATAGGTAGGAACAATCATTATTAATAAATACCATTTTCACACTTTTTATAATTTTAACATTATTTCACATCATGATTGCAATTTATTCTGAAAGTGCGCTACTACATGGTATGTTTTGCGACACATTGTAAATACAACAATAATATTTATTTTAATTCCATGTTTTACTTTATTATTTCCCATTACATTGGGAATATTTCATCCTTATGGATCACATGAAGAATCACATTATGAGACCACAAAAAGTGGAATTCATGCCAACAAATTCTGGGTGAAGAAAACTCAAAACAGTACAATTATCAACATGTTTCATCCATTTCACAACACCAATGAAGATACATTTTAATTTTATGTAGAGGATGTCATGAGGAATATTTCATTAAATAGTGATAAGAGCTAATTCTTAATTTTTGAAGGGGTCCACTGTGGACCAAGTTGAAGATGAAATTCTAGGCTAGATTCTATAGCCCAGAATAACATCCCACCATTTTGATAATATCTATAAAAACCAAAATCCAAATGAGATGAAAATTTATATCATATTGGAGTAAATATATAGATTATGTTTTTTCTCTTATTTCACACCCACATTAGTCCATCTAGAATCTCATTTTGGTACCTATATTGAGTGGATGCAAGCTAGCTCCCATTTTGAGCCAGGGTTGGAAAAGTCTCATTCCAAAACTTTTACACCCACCTTTTCCTACCATCATCAACTAGGAATACTTGGACTATTTTTAGATCTACCCAAGGATTAAAAAATTAATATTTAAGGTGTTTAAGGTGAATTATTTGAGGTATTTTTGTTTATTTATATTTTAATGTTATGTTACCATTTTCTATTTATGTGTTTGTTTTTTCACATGTATGTTGTTTTAATTCACTTTAGTTTCATGATAAAAGTTCTTCATATCCTCATATTATGTTATTATTAATATCAAATTGACAAATTCTCCTCAATTTGTGAAATTATTCTCACTAAATCTTATGAAATTCTTCACTAAATTGTGGAGTGATTGTTATTTCACTGTTTTTCTTCTTTAATTCAACCCTCATAAGTATTCTTCCTAATTCCATTGAGATCATATCATCAATGGAAGGATAAAAATGTTATGTTTTTATCCAAGGGAGTATAATGGGGATGAATTGGATTTTATTTTTATCTTTATAAATGTTTAATAATTTATTTTATTTTATTTTCTCATTCAATAATTTTCTCTCTTACTATTCCTTATGTAATTGTTTCACCACACTTTTCATGTTCTATTAATATCCTTTTCATTGGAGTGCTCATGAAAATTATCCTCTAAGTGTATATGTTCTTATAATGTGTGTGTGTGGGTGTTAAATTAGTAGTTGATGAGGTTATATTTATTTTATTGAACGAATACTTCTAGAGTTAATGAAATTGAAATAATTTAAAAATAAATTCATCCAATCAACCCCTTATAATATCCTAGGATCAACCCATTCTTTTAAATTGAATTCAATTAGGTATCTTAGTGATCATTTAAACTATATAAAAATAAACCAATGTTGATCACTTCGTATCAAATTCTCCCTATTAGAATGTATGTGTTTGTAGGTTTCTTCTTATGTCTATGAGGATTTGACAATCTAAGCTACACTACAAGTGACCGCTTCAAACCTAAAAACATGGGTAAATTTTAGCAAGTCCAAATTTTAATGTTATTTCACAGGACCCAATTAAGTCATATTTACACTCATTATATTATCTCTCATTAATATATTCTCACCTATATTTCTTTTATCTTCTCCCATTTCTTTTTTTCATTTTCTTGGTACATGTATGTCTATACCTGTGACCAATCAAACCACCTAGTTAGAATGGATAGTCATAGTTTTAGGTATTCAAGAATACCTAGAGGCCTCTTTCCATTAGATCGTAAAATTCATAATACTAAAAATTTAAAAATTTATCCCATTCTAATAGAGGGTATTCAAATAAACAAACTACTAAACCTAGGTGGGAACCAAAATGTAAATACAAATGAGGTAACCCCAAACTTAGAGAATGTTGTCGATCAAACCATGAATGACTACCTTACACCTACTTGGAAAAATTCACCCTATCGAATTTGACATCATACCAATGTATAATCCCACTCCTCCCTTAAACCTCTGGTCCTAAACCACCTTCTAACCATCCATGGCATACAGTTAGAAATTCCATACCTTCATGTTAAGGAATTCAATGAAATTGTTGAAACCATGTGCCCACTAAATCAACTTGAGTCAGGTAAGATGAGGCTCATTACTTTCTCACCAAAGTATCAATTAAAAAATTGGTGAAACAATCTGAGACTTACATTAATCCACTTCTAAGACTAATTAAAACGATATTTCTATAAAAAATACTCCCCTATTAAAAAATAATTACACTTAAAAGTGTATTCAAAACATTTTTGAAAGAGATGGGAGTCATTTTATGAAACAAGGTAATTATTAAAATGCATGCTTCAAATGGTACCTCGCCATGGATTTTCAATCCAAGAAAATTTTTGAATCTATTTTGAAGGGTTGGTTCCAAGAAACAAGAAATTAATTGACATGATGTGTAATAGAACCTTAAAAAACAACTACCCAAATGATGCTTATGAGTATTTATAAGGTTTGTTCAAACAAAACAAAACTAGGGGAATATCACCTTATTATGATAATATTCCCAAATATGGTGTAATTCACACTCTTAGGGAAGAATAAATTCTCTGGGAATAAATTGTTACACTCACTAGGAAGGTCAAGGATAATATTTTAGGAAGATCCAAGAAATCCAAACTATTGACCTTGCTTACACAATTTTTGACAAAAAATGACCAAAAGACCAAAAACTACCCAACCATCCCCTATATAAAGGATTTTATTTTAAGAGGACCACAAGCGGAGGTCAACACTTTGAACATTAAAAATCCACCATACAAAAACACATTCAATCCTAGGTAAAATAATTATCCTAGATTCTATTTGAAAGATAACCAACAACCCTATAAACCCTAAGGAACAAAACACTACCCTCCATAGTATTTTCAAATTCATAATCAGTTGCAACCTAAACTAATCTAATACCAACATCGTCCTATAAAATAACAAAAACCATTCTAAAAACCCATTAAATATCCAATACAAGAACAAATTTACGCTCCAAGGATAAACCAACCAACAAAAGACCCTTAATAATCATTCCTTATCCCAATCCTTGAAAAGTTGTGTAAAAAATGGAAAGAATGAATTATAAAGTTTCATCAATTAAATATGAACTAAAAACCATTAAAACTCTCAAAGAAATTTTGTTGACCTAGGATTCCCCAACCTTTAGGGGATAATCATGTTGTATATTATCATCACTTGAAGAACTAAAAGTTGTGGAAGTCTTAAGAAGTGGTAAATCCATTGAAAAACCTACAAAAATATATTCCAACACCATTAAAATATTCAAAATCACCTAAAAATGTTGAATATCTACCCACATATTCTGAAAAATCCAATAAAGATGTGAATAAACCACAACCTCCCCAAATAAACAACAATTTTCATCATGTACCTCAATGCATGACAAGAAAAACTGTACCTTAAATAAATAAAACATTGAGGGAAATATTCTCACATGTTAAACTTAACATACCCCTTCTCAATTAAATCCTCGCCATATATTCATAATCCATGTACTTGAATGACATGTGTACATTAAAAAGGATGTTCTCAAACAAAAACAATTTCTTTTTGGCTACTAAATTGAGCACCACCATCCAGGGGAACATTCCTCATAATTTGGAAGACCCTGGTTGTTCATACATAAATGTCAAAAGAAGAGGAAAAAAAGTTTTTAAAGGCCATTATGATCTATGATCCAGTTTTATCCTCATTATATATTCCATGTATTATCAATTAGGGCTTAAAGATCTCTAACCAACTTCTGTTACACACCAACTTGTTGATCATATTGTCATGGTTTCTAACGGTATTTTAAAGGTTGTTTTGCTGAAAGTTGAAAATTGCATTTACCCTGCTGACTTCATTACCCTTCAAAATCACCCAATATTAGGTCCTATGGTAGAAAATGCCATTCATCATTTGTACTCCCTTATTAGAAACAATCAACTCGTTCATACAAGTTGAGAATGGTAACATGACAATAACCTTTGGAAATATGATCTTCAATATAAAAAATTATAATGAAAGACCTCAAATTAGGGATGAGGATGAGATCCATGAGGTTAATTAGATATGTAGTGATCATAGTGAACAAGAGGAAATTCCTAGAATTTTTTAAGGATGTTTAATTCAAGATTATATTAATTTTATGTGTTCACATGAGGTAAATTTATCTCCTTGGAATAAATCTATTTTATGTAGCTCTTTTGATGATTTTATTGAATCAAAAATTAATGAAACCATTTGAGAAATAAAAAAATTGATTTCACACCCATTATTGAAACTGATATGGCCAATGTTTTGGATGAAACTTATATTCAAAAGGAACAAATTCTTTATTGAAATATGGAAAAGGATACCGAGTTAAATGCAAAGTCCCATCCTTCTTTTTAAATTTTCAACCAACCTGATCTCAAATTTAAGGTTCTACCTTCCTCACTCAAGTAATAATTCTAATAGGGAAATAAAACCATCCCAATTGAAATTTATTTTTCTCTTGAATCCTACCAAAATAGTATTTTTCTATATTTCCTAGGTAAGAACATAAAATCAATGTGATGGACCCTATTTAATATTATTTGTATTATACCACTCATTCAAACTCATATGGTAGTTCTAGAATATGATTTCAAACCATGGCATCAATCTAATTGGATACTAAATCCCAATATTATGGATGTGGTAAAGAAAGAACTTCTACATTTGTTGAATTATGGTATCATTTACCCTATTGTTGAGAGTGATTGGGTTAACCCAATCCAAGTGGTTCCAAATAATGCTGTAATCACTATGAATACTAGTGAGGATGGTGAACTTTTCCCTACAAGGTTGAGTAGTGGATGGAGAGTGTGAATTGAATATTGGAAGCTAAAATTGTGTACCAAGAATGACCATTTCTCTTTTTCCTTATTCGATCAAGTCCTCATGTGAGTAGTGGGCCATCAATTATATTTTTTCCTATATGGATACCCATACTATATTCGAATTGATGTATCCTTGGAATAAAAGCGAAAAAACATTCACCTATCCATTCTTTGATTTTTCATTCAAGCACTTGCCCATTGGGTTATGTAATGCCCCTATTACGTTCTAGTGGTGCGTGATGGGAATATTCAATGACATGGTGTGGGATTATTTTTAGGTATTTATGGATGACTTATCCCTAAATAGGTATACATTCGATGGATTCCTAATATATTTTTAAAGGGTATTGTCTAGGTGTGAGGAATGGAATCTCGTGTTAAACTGGGAAATCCATTTCACAGTAAAGGAATTCATTTTTCTTGGACATATGTTCTCTAGAAGAGTGATTGAAGATGATAAAGTTAAGTTTGATATCATTCATCACTTTTCCTATCCAAAATCTATCAAGGAAGTGAGGTCCTTATTAGAACATGTTGGTTTCTATAGAAGTTTCTTTAGTAATTTCATCTATATTTCCCAAAAAACATTGTGCTCTACTAGTGAAAGATTTCCCATCTCTATAGATAGAATGTTGTGAGTAATAATTATCAACACTCAAGTAATCATTTATCTCTCAACCTATCATGTAATCTCTTAACTGGAAACTTCCATTAAAATGCATGTGTGATACTAGTGACCTAGTTGTATGAGATATCTTAGGACAACATTTTGATAAAACTCAATGTGTAATTTCTAATGAAATTAAATCCTTAAATGATGCACAAATCAACTACACGTCCATTGAGAAAGAGTTTATTATTTTTTTCATTTCCATATAAAAATTCAGTTCATATCTCTTCAGATCCCACCACCATTGTCTTCACAAATCATTCAAATCTAAAATTACTTTTCAAAAAACAAAACTCCAAGTATATATTTATTAGGTGGGACCATATTATTCAAGAGTTCGATTTAACCATTAAGGATAAAAAGGGTGTTGAAAATGTTTTAGCCGATCACCTCTCTATGACTGAATTCAATGAAAACTCACCTCACATTTCTATGTATGATTCATTTCCTGATGAGAACCTATATTCTCTGAGTTATTTCCAATGGTATTCTGACATAGAAAACCACTTTTTTACGTGTGTCATTCAAAAAATTCTTCAAGACCCAAGATATAAGAGTACATTTATTTCTATTATTAAACTCTATTTCTTTGATGATCCATACCTCTTTAAGTTCTATCATGATAAATTTATTATGATATGTGTTCTTGAGTCCATAAAAGTGTACATTCTTAAATGTTTCATAGAGAGACATATAGATTATACTATTGCACAAATAAAACCTCTGAAAAGGTCCTCCAAAGTGGTTTTTTCTGGCCTAACCCCACTAAATATTCAAAAAAATTCTTCCACATGTTTCCTCGATTTGAAAAATTATGATCCATAACCAAAAGGAATCGAATTCCCTTTACTCCTATTCTAGTCATTGAAATCTTCTGATGTAGGGGAATTTATTTCATGGGACCCTTCCCAAACTCTAGGGTATATCTCTACATCCTCTTAGTGGTTTAATATGTCCAAAATCTATATATTTCATTCCCACCAAGTCTAATTAACATCAAGTCATCATCGGATTCTTGAATGAACATGTCTTTTCTAGATTTGGAATTCTTATGGTTTTCATCAGTGATTGTGGAACTCATTTATGTAATTATCCCTTCTCAACCTCATGTACAAGTATGAGACTTCTCATAAAGTTTCCACTACATACCATCCTCAAACCAATGGTTAATATGAGTTGAAAAATAGGGAAACATTATGGGAAAAAATCAAATCCCTCTGGGAAATATTTTTCTAAGAAACTTTTGCACACCCTTTGAGAATATGGTTCGATATTCAAAACCATCATATTCATGTCAACATATAGGTTGATTTATAGAAAATATTTCCATTTACCTATTTAAATTGAACATAAGGAATTTTGGGAAATCAAAAAAATGAACTTTGTCATTTTGTTAGCTAAAAAAGAAGAAATTAGACCTTAAAAAATATGAGGAACTTCGGATAGATGTTTATGAAAATACAAGGATCAATAAAGACATAGTTTAAGCCTACCAATATAGGAATATTAAAGTCAAAAACTTTTAACTGAGAAATTTTTTTCTCCTGTATAGTTCCAAAATTCATTTACACTCAATAATGTTAGTGTCTACATGGGAAAGTCATTACACAGTGCATCATGTGTACCCTCATCGGGTAGTAGAGATTCAACATCCCACAAGTGGTCATAATTTCATAGTAAATGGTCATAGGGTAAAACCATTCATTGAATCATTAAATAAACAAGAAACATAGTAATTAACTGAGCTAATGTATGAACATAAAAAAGAAATTGATATACTCAGGTTCCATGTAGAGGTAACGACATTAAACAAATCACATTACATGATGTAACACAAGTTTTACATGGAATATAACTTAATTATTGGTGTTCCAAAATAAAATGGTATGATTTTTTTATCATTTACGTTTATATATATTTATTTTTAGTTAATAGAACCTCAATGGGTTTACATTATGTTCTAATTATGTTGTTGTGTAAGATTTAGGGGCCGCAGAGATTGAAATATTTTCAGAATAATCATATTTCTTCCAGGAGTTCAAACAGAACCTTCCATTATTGATGAGCTGTAAATGAGTGATAGATAAAAGGAGTTATCAGGATCATAATTAACTCTAACTTAAACCACAATGTTACTTTGTTCCTTGTTTCTTAATCTTATTTACTTTTATAACTCTTCTTCTCTACCTCTACCTCTTCTAAATTTTCTATTCTTTAAACACTAGGGACCGTATTATTCTATGTTGGGGGTGAAAAGAAAGAAGAAAAATTATGTGTCAATGAAAATTTTGTCTGCATAAATGAAAGGAAAAATTTATTTATACTTGAACATGATAATACACATTTAAAACATTGAAACATAATATCAAATAATTTTGTGTTCCTTGATTCTGATTTTAATCCATGTTCAAGTTCATGAGAATAGATTTCGCAAAGCGTGGATGTCTTATTTGAATTTTCACCATTTATATTTTCATCCATTTAATAAAAATAACAATTCATGCCTTTTGGATTATGGGAAATTATTTTTACTTCTTGGGGTCCCATAATAAATAGAATAGTTTTATTGATCATTTTAATTTTAACATGAGTATTCAAAAAAACAACACAATCAAAAAAAATTTCCATAGAAAATTAAATAATCTAATATGTGGATTTAGTCACTTGGGGTTCATGACTCCATATATTTATGTCCTAATTTCTGGAAAAGTATTTATACATGGGTTGACTTGATTGAGTGGAAATTCAATTACCCGGGAAATTTTTGAAAAAAACAAAATAAAATATGAATACTCATCTTAAAGTTAAAATATTATTCCTCCTACTACATCCATATTTTTTACCATGAATAAAAATGATCACCCATGGCTATTGTGTTTCACAAAAAATCATCCTGATTAATTTAAATTGGATTAAATATGGTGATGAATTTGAACACTGTAAAGTTTATCATCTTCAGATATACTTATAAACTTATCTTGTGTTAAATTATTTTCATGAGTTCCATAATATTTGGGTATGAGGTATTTTCTGATAATTATATATTAAAATTTTTTCAAAAAAGAGAATTAAATTTCATATTTTGAGGTAACTTTTTTACTTGGGACTAGAAAAACTCAGGAACTACAAGTGGTATCAGAGCCTATATGTTGGATAGATATAGAGACAATGTTGGGATAATTGATAAGTAATATTAAATTATTCTTTCAAAAATAGTATGATTTTTGGGATATGGTATACTGGAGATTTTGATATAGTCAAAAAAAATTATGATCTCATGTTTGGTTTCATACACCCCCATGTATAGGGGATAGACTATGTTTCCAGGGGTGTTAAATCAACGTTCTTGTTTTGTACTTTTACTGTTGCCTTATTCCCACCTCGAGTAGAAAACTTGGATGTGATGTTTATATTTTATGAGGTTATGACCCTTGACCTGGTATGGAAATTGAGTATAATTCATGCATAATGACAGAAACTTAGTTTCACATGAAATCTATATGTGATTTGGATTAACGCTTGGAACCTGGAATATGAGAAAATGGGTTGGTTTTTTTAAAGAGTCAACAATAAGTTAAATAGTATTTTCCTACATAGCTTCTTGGTGGAATTATACTCAACCATTCTAGGTATGTGGTTCCTGATGAGATTGACATGTGACCCTAGGTGTTGATGGTGTATCATAGGACATACTCTAATAAGGCTAGGCAGGAAGGAAATAAGGGGTGAGCTGTTTAAAGTATCACGAACATGCTAAATAGTGTTTCATTGCATAGTTTTTTGGTGGCATTATACTCATCCACCTCAAGCTGGTGATTTATAGTATGCTTGATATGTTATTTCTAACACTGATATGGGTAGGTAAGGGGTTTTGAGGCTGGATGATATGCGATATGGGTAAAATATGAATGTGTAAGGGTGGAAATATGTGCTTCTTATTACATATTTCCCTATTTGTGATATATATACATGAATTTTTGTTATTGATCATGACTTTTTGTATTTAGCATGATTCCAAATAGATGGAATCTGGTGGAGTGTATGGAGGTAATAAATGTGGTGTCACTAAAGTGTGAATGGGATTAGGTCCCTGAGGGTCAGGATGAAAATGTGTCATAGGTTGAGGCTTTGAGGTGGGTAGGGTAGCTGTATTAGATGGCAGAGTTTATGCCATGACTAGAAGAGTATCTCGGGGTTAGCTTGGTATGGTTAGCTCGGAGTGTTGGTAAGGGATTTTGGGGAATTGATCTGTCCATGGAATATCTAAAGCATGAGTTTCATTTGCAACACCCACCATTATTTCAGGATGATGGTAGACCATAGGCAGCATAAAACTAGATCGAGTCTGTGCATATCATAGATTATCAGTCTGAGACACCCCCAGGGTGAAGGGTTATTATTTCTATATATATTCTTAGGGTACCATCAAAACATAGGTGGGATGTAAAGTTACATGAAATTAGGCATGAGTGGATAATGTAGAAGCATTTTGAGTCTAGGTTTTTTATCACTTCTTCATGGACATGATAAGGGGTGATTGAACTGGTGAGTTTAAGAACCCATATAAGAAAGATACACCCATTATGGATTATGTCATTGGGTTCATGGATATATCTCATTTTCATCCTTTATGATAGGGTATGACATTACCAGAGTAGGGGGGGTTGAAGATGGCTTGGGAAATTCCATAATATTGAGGGTAAAAATATTAAGGTTGACCTCATTCTCAGAGGTGGTGAACCATACAATGATAGGTTAGGGGAACATGATATAAATAAATTATTTGTGTTGGGATATAGTGGAGGGTGAGGTAGAAAATGATGCTTCTGTTTTCTATAATCGAGGCTCTGAGGAGTCTAAGTAGGGCAGTTGAGTTAGAGAATTGGGTAGACCACTAAGGATTGTGTCATTGATAGTGTGCTTCATGTGTGTGAAGTTAAGTCATGTTCGATCCCAATGTGAGTGACCTCCAAAATAGTTTCATTCATGCAAGAATATGGGACATCTGAAGAGATTATGTTGGAATATTTCTTGGTTATCTAGGAGTCAGGGACCAAGTCAAACTTAGGGATCTGAGGTTTGACTAGGAGTGGTACCAATAAAAAATAGTCGGGATACTACTATGAACACATGTCATGGCAGGGATAGAGGCACAAACTTTTAAGGGTAGTGGCTGGTAGTAGGTGAATCTCTATAGTGAGGATAGGCATTAGGTAGTCAAGCTATATCCTAGGTGCATGCAGTTGATCTGGCAGGGTTAGAGTTGGCCGATGAGATGATGATGGTTAGAGATAAACTATGATCATAGGCATTTTCCTTTTGTTTTTTTCATGAATGACATTGATGCATGAGGTACATGTGTGATAGTTTAATTAACCAAGAATTAGTTAATATAGGGGAATCAATAATGGTGTCGGCTTTGTATAATATGTGTTGGTATTAGGATACTTTTTGGTCATTACAAGTATATATATGTGTGATGCAGGATCTCTTTTAGGAATTAGGTGTGATGCCATAACTTTTGAGCATCACTTGTAATGTAGGAACATGTGGACGTCATCTATGAATCATATATGAATTGAGCATTCTATGAGATGAAAAAATGATGTTATTTCATATGAGGATGCAGATTTCTAGGGGTTCTTGGTGTGGGACCATCAGGATGTCAAAATTCATTTGGGATGTGGACGAGTAAGTAATTCCTATGGATGGGAAACCCATAAAATGAACTATCCTTAGCATATAAACATGATAGTTCAGTGTATTTTTTATGAAATGGGTATGATCGATATCATCTCATTGTGTTACTACATAGCTCTTAGAAGAGCTATCATAATATGTGGAGGTCGTAACATCCTGGATTTTTTAGTGGGTTGAAAATCTAAAGTGAATTTGAGATTTTCAATTGGATGATGGACCATCATTGAATTTGAGATTCATAATGGAATTTTGAGAGTTAAAACACATGAAAGTGTTGTTTCTAGATGAATTTGGAGACACAATAGGTGTCTCAGGTGTTCTTATGAGTTTCAAGAACACCTGGGACTTATCCAGGTCATGGATCTCTGTGTTTTGGTGGAAATTGACTAGGCATGAGGTTTGTTTAAATTGTGCCCCTGAGGCCACAAGGTTTGGTTGAACTTGGTTGGGTGTTATAAGGTACTTCAGAGGGTTGTAAGGGAGGCACATGGTTTTCCAATATCATGAATCTAGCCGGAATTCTTTTTTCCTTTTAGGAAGTGGGTGTGCATAGTTTGCGCATAGTGGAGGTACAGTTTGGTCAAATTGTGGTCCAAACTGAGTGATCTTTTAAAGTGGTCAGAATTACCAAACTTCCCCTCCCCACCATTATACTTCCTTATACTCATTATCCATCCTTATATGCACAACATTTATGGGAGATTTTTTTACCCTTATCCCTTATGATTTATTGGCTATTCTTCATTTGGGATTCAATTTGAGTGTCGTTAGTTATTTTGGATAGCCAGTGGTAAGGATACAAATCCTCTTGATTTATTTCTTCTTTTATCTTTCTATTTGAAATTATATTTTCATATGAACACATATTATTTATTTCTATTGTTCTTTTTGGATTCTTATTATTCTTTCCATAAAACTCTAATTCGCGGACGATCTTCGGTGACTGAGAACTTACGAGTATATGGAAGGTGGTTCCAATCTTTCTCCTCATTTATATTCATTATATGGTATGAGTATTTAAGTATGAATGAGTGGGGTCATCCAGGTGTGACCCTTTTAAAATAATTACTTAATTTTATTATCATTATTGGGATATTTTAATGGGAAATAATATACCTATTTAGTTATGTTGAGTCTAGTATGGAATGGCATGAGTGAAATTGGGTTTTTTGAGTGCGTTTAGATGAATGTGTTGGTTGATAAATTAATTAAATTTTGATATGATTATATTGTTTTGTGGGAATGGGTTAGACAAGGACTAAGATATTTGAGGGAGATGTTGATCACCAGGAATGAGGTTATAAGTTTATTTAGGTTGAGATGTATGGTGATGAATGATGTCATGGTTGGGTGATGATGTTCACATGTGGATATAGAGTTATTTTAGATGGTTTGGATTAGGATGGTTGGAGATTTTTGCTGACCATTGACCAATAACACCATTTGAGTCATGTGGAAATAGGATCAGGATCAATGAGGCGGTGTTGACCACTCAGTGTGGGTAGATGCATTTTTAGTATTTGTGGCTGAAGGGTTGGTGATGACCTTCAGTTATGGAGGAGGTTCTCACCATAGAATTCCATGGTTGAAGAAATATGAGGCCATCGGTTAGGGGTAGAGGCTCACCAGTTATGTTTGGACTGATTGGACAGGATTATGAAAGGAAAAATATCATCATGCCTTGGTACATCGGGTTATTTCATCCAACGACAGTTGTTGAAGAGTAAGTTTATGGGAATCATGATATGATTATTGGGTGTGCGGATGGATTTTTGGTTTTACTTGAAAATTAGTAAAAATATTTTTGGTTGGCTTGAGGTTCTAGGTGACACGATTATGTATGGGATACTGAGGTTTATCCAGCTATGACTCCCCATGGATACATTGTTCCATTTCAAAATTGGACAAAGTAGGTAAATGATCCCTTTGTGGTTATTGAGCACATGTGAAGTGGGTAATGTATTTATATGTGTGAGGTAATAATTTTTATTTATATTTTTCATGAACTAGTGTAAATATTTGTGTAAGAAAGACACATATTATAGGTTTCCTACTAAGTTCATACTCACACCCTTCATGGGTCCCTCAGGACACATGAAAACATTATTGCCTTGAGATTGGGTATGAGATTAGACTTGTGGGTAGGACCTTATTGAGTGGGGTTCCATGTTGAGTGAAATATTTTGATGACAAGTGGACCAGCTTTTTATTTTGTGTCAAGTTGGAATTTATTTTTATCTATTGTGTATGTATTGAACTGGTCATCCATGGGTGATCTTGCATGTTTTTGTATGATTTTCATGAAATATATTCATTATCTATTGTATATTGATGTTTCTTTCAGGATTGTTATTGTCGTTATTAATATATTCTTCCATTGAGTTTGATTAAATGCTTCGGTAGTACCAATTTATTATGACTATTACTATTATTAGTAGAGGGTATAATATCCCCAATATCACCTAATAGACCCTCAATGCCTTTTAGAGACCTTTGTTATACAAGGAGTTGATCCTAAGGCCCAATGACCCTCCAGATCAAAGCACCAGTCGAGTGGCTTTTGGGGTGGGGCGCTAAAGATGATGCTCTATTGAAGGATTGAAGAGGACTTGAGTTAGCGATGGATACTATAGATTCTTAACATCACTACCCAAAATTAATTTTATTAATTTCATGATTGAAGTTTAGATTCTTGAATTCACCCCCATTTTAAGTATCGGTCAGGTACATCCTTGCTACTCCTCAAGCACCAAGTCACCCCACCCCATCCCTACCATGTAACACCCCACGTTTTTTTGGACCTTTTTTTCTCTCAAATAAATTAATTTTCATTTATGTTTAACTATGGACTAATTCAAACATTCGATTCACAAGGCACCGAAATGGCATATGTTACATGCAACACTGGCTCGGCGTATGTTAAATGCAACACTGACATTTCTACAAAACAACATTTTATTGTTCTAATTATTTAAATGAGAAAATTATAAACTATATTTTAAAAATAGAAATATGAATAGTAATAACTATTTTTAAAATATTTTATTTAATTTTTTAAATAAATAAAACTTATTGATAATGAAATATATAATTTTTGGTAAAGTCCTTAAATATAATATTTTTTTCAAATAAAGTTCTTTTAATGTCTTTTGGTGAAAAATAATAAAAATAATTTTAAAAACATTTAGATATTGAATTTTATAAAATAAAATTCGTTTTTTAATTTATAATATTGAAATTATATTAGGGTTATGTTTTGATATTTTTCTGAGAAACATGATTTTTGGAGGAATAGTGAAAGATACTAAATTTTAATCCAACACTGCATATTCATCTAATTTATTTATAATTTTAAATTATATTTTAAATTTGATTAAATGTTTTATTAGATAATATTTTTATCAATTAATCCAATTTGTTTCATTTTAGTCAATTTTAAATTGAAATTGAATATAAAAACATAGAAAACTATTGACTGTTTTTACTTTAAAAACCTGCATTGTCGACTCGACTGTGGGATTAAATTTATGTTAATTTCTATCCATTTTGTGGATGGATTTTTGAAAAATGGACTCGATATTTGTAATAAGAATAATTTATAATTCTTAATAAGTTAAAATAAGCTTTTTACCAAATTATTTGTGAATGTAATCAAAATTTTTTTACATCAAGTATGGTTAAATTAATCTTAACTAAGGACTAAACTGTAAATTTAAGACCCAAAATGACTTAGAGACATGTCCATGAGAAATTTAATGTACATATTTATACCCTATACTCCATTTTATAAACTTTTTTCTATTATGTGATCCACTTTACATGTGAAAAATGTGTATGGGGTTCCTTTGTGAAAATTTTAAAAGAGTGCCACTCCCCTTCCACTATAAGAAGGCATCCTCTACTCCGATTATTTACACCTATCAAACCACTGAGGTTCATCCAATATCTTCCCAATTCACTTCTCAAAATACCTCCCCTACTCATATAATTCTTACCTTGGTAATAAGGCAATCAAAGTAAGCCTTTTGGCACAAACCAAAAGAAGTTACCTGATTAAGAGGTTGTGTCTTCTCTCAAGATCCTTTATTTTATTTTCTTTCTCCACTCCCTAAAATAATCTTATTTAATGTTTTTATAACAAAAAAAGTATATTAAATGTACTAGGTTATTTTATTCTAAGGTTTTGAAATAATCTTACACACACATCCATATAATGGGAAATGAATGTACTATTTATGTGTATGGAGAACTACAACCTCACTAAACAATGATTTTTCAGTTTTCCATTACCGACTCTCATGGTGGAAATTATGATGGAAAGTATATTTATATATTTAATATATTATATTTATTATTCTTTAATATTTTTCCTTCCTTTTAACAAATTTACCTTTTTACTTTCAATTTTGTTTAAATATAACAATTTCATTTGAGGAAGTGTGGACTACAGCCCCCTCAAAGCAATGTAATTCATTCGTACACTACGTGGAATGTATTATGGATGGGTTTAGTGAAATTAAATGATATATATGATATAAAAATTCTACTTTAATAATGATATATATACATATATATATATATATTCATATATTTCAATTACCTTGTTTTATTCAATTTCATTAATTAAACAGAAATTGTGTTCATGAGTTTGTACGGTCAACCGTCTCCATGAATGGTGTTTTCCATTTCATACTTCTATATTATATAGATTATTGTAATAAAAATATAATGAATATAAATTAGATTTATATTACTTTTATATTCTAGAAATCATTATATAAGTATAAGGAAAAAATATATAATAAATTAAAACACACTTGAAAAACAAAGAGAATATTACCTGAAGTAAAACATTAACATAGAATTGTTAACAAGAAGGTAATATGAGGAAATAATAAAACAATATATGGTATTAGATATAATATTATTATTCTATAAAATATTTATAATAAACTTACATTTATTATAAATAAATCTTGTGTGATTATGAATATATTCAAGAAACAACGTAAAGAGATTTCATCTCACTTTTTATTTCCATGAGATACAAGCTTTATTCACCACCCATTCTTTTTTTTGTGATGTGTATACTACCCCTGGATTTATTCAATTATTATTATAATTAAATTTATGGATATTTACATATCAATTTGATGATCTTTATTTCATGGGTTTTATGTTTCAAAAGTTACCAAATCAGTAAAATAGTTTTTCTAAATTTTCCTTCTTTGAGAATCATGTTTTGTTATGCACCTGAATTATTTTTCAAAGTCTATATGCATCAATTTGACATGTTATATCATGAATATAATTATTTTAATGATATTTAAGTATTTATTTACTTTCTTTCATAACATGAAAATTATGATCCCAACTAACCAAGGGCTAAGAGTTTATTGAAACAATCTCATCGCTTTTCGAGATTGTTAATGATTATACTTATTTGATGAAATATTATGATCCTTATCTCAAGAAAACTCATTATTTTCCTTATAATATATTTATTAAAGATATATACATGTATTAGTTCCTTTTTACACACTCTATTGATCTTAATATAATCAAGAAAATGTTTTTAAGAAAATATAACTGTATTTCTCTCTTTGGTTAGAAATCTGTTTTCTTTCCAAAATAATGTTTTCAAAATCATTTTCAAAAATGTTTTGAAATTATCCTTGAAAATAATTTACAGGGAAAAAATATTTTTAAAATGGTTTATTGTTTTATAATATTACTTTATAATTTTTCAAACCTATTTTCAAAGACAATGGTTTTCTAATGATTTTATGTTTTTAAAATAATTTTTCAATGAAGAGAGGATATTTTCCTTATGAAATGTTTTTAAAATATCTTGCAAAATTATTTCCATCTATGAAAACACCTGTTGGTCTTACTCAGGAATTTGTATGTGAAATTATTCAATGATTACATTCATATTCTTCCTCTGATTTGATTATGTTTTGATGGCATGATGTTTATGAAACTCATTTCCCTATCACATGTTATATGATTTTAAAACCCACTTTTTTTCATGAGTTATATTTATGATTAAATGATTATGAAACCTATATTTTTCCATTGTGTATGATATGATTACATGTTTATAACCTGTGTTATGAAATTATTATTTGTTATCTTGTGTCACATGTATATATGATTTCATTATGATATGGGTGGGACCTATATCTCCCTCTAATGTATTGGGTAATGATTTATATATATCATAACATAGACATGGATGTAATGTGAAATGACATTGGTTTAGTGTTACATGTCAGGAATGATAAATGAACATGATTTAGTATTACAGGGATGGATTGGGGTGTGAACTTGGTTCAGTAAAAGACTTTTTACGCTAAGATAGTCGTGAAAGAAATGCCTTAACTACTATGGAAGTCATTATAATTCTTATAGGTCTTCAACAATTCGACATTTTATTACTATGTTATTATATCATGGATTATGTTCATTATTTCCTTATTATTCATTTCTTAGGAACTAGAAATATTTATTCCATGATTCATGTTTATGTTATTTTATATAGAGGGTTTGATTTTCCATTTTCATGATCATTTTCTCATAACATTATTCTCATGATTATGCTTACGTATCTCCCTTATTTACCCTTACTAAGCATCTCAACTCCCCCTTTTTATGTTTCCTTCCCCCAGATTATGAAGATATGTATTATTTTTAATGCGTCTAATAATTATTTTAATTAGAAAGAACCTAGTGGGAGATGATTTATTCATTTATGTACCATTGTTTATGTTTCCATGTTTCTAAAGGCACTAGACTAGTGCAGTCTTTGGGTGTATGTTTTTATAATGTTTTAAGTATTTCACAAGAGTTTTGTAATGTTAATGTAGAAAATAAAGTCTCACTATATTTGGTATCAGAGTAAAGGTTTAGTTATCCTTTGGAATCTAAGATGACAAAACATTAGTGAGAACCCTAAGGACATGTCTAAGGATATGTCTAAGGATTAGGAAAATTATAGGAAAATGAATTGGAATTTTGATAAATAATATACTGAGTGTTTTCCTAGAAACACATCCATATCTAGATACTACAAGTCGATGTGGATCTATAAAAAAATCACCTAGGAGTAATAACTCGGACAAGGTGTGGCATGCCATTTTTGGGGTAATCTAGTGTACGAAAATGGGCATTATTGCACACCTGGTTTGACATTGTTGGGGGATATGCTTTGGGAATTCACAAAATCTTCAAAAACCATTATAGAGGATTTAAATATATGTTGTATATGAATAAACTATGATAAAACTAATTTGTCGTATATTGAGGAATGTTTCATAACCTAGACATACTATAAGTGACATTTCATGATAATGCGGTTCCTCACTATGATAATTGTTTCTTACTCTATTCTTTCTTGTTTTATTCAATTGATGGAAGCTTAAGGAACCATGTTACTGATGATTATAATGGACAACGATAAGATTTTACACCTAAGAAACCGAATTCTATGGGATCCAGAATGAAAAATCATGTTGTTATGCTCACAAAAATTTCTCAAGTTATGAATCATGGTGGAATTTTAAATTTGAAAAGGATGGAAAAACATTCTATTGAGTCCTTCATGAGGCAACATCCACTTTATTTCAAAGGGTCTTCTAATCCACTTATGATTGAACAATGGATCAGTACTATAAAAAAAATATTTTCCATTATTTAGTGTTCATAACATAAAAATGTTATAAACGATATTTATCATTTAGCATGTGAAGTGTAAAACTGGTGGATAGTATTTAAGAATATGAGGAATGAATATGAAATTAAATCCCTAGAATGGGACAGTTTCAAGAACATATTTTTCAATAAGTATTTTCCTCGGATTCTTTGTACCAAGATTCAGAAAGAGTTACTTGAGTTTAAGAAAAGGGATGAAGAATCTATTGGTACCTTTGAGGATAATTTCACAAGACTTGTGAGGTACACTTCATGAATTATCATCCAACCTGAAATTAATGTTGATATGTTATTAATCAGATTAAAACCAAGTCTCGGAAGGGAATTTTCCATAAGAGAATTTAGTAGCTACAAATAGATTGTTTCTTTTTCAATCAAGGGTGAAATTGAGATTGGATTCACGTATCAACCTCATGGTTTTGACAATAAATAGAATTTGGATTTCAAAGGAAACTCTAAAAACAATGGAGAAAAGAAGATGATTTTTCATTTATGCTCTAAACATGGGATGAAGTATGGAGGAATTTGTCTTATGGTGTTTATTGAAGTTTTTTATCTGTGGAAAGGAAGGTCACAGGGAAATTTATTGTCGAAATGATGGGAAGAAGTTATCTCAAAATGAGAATATAGAAAAAGCTGTACATAATGCACCTTCCATGATTCAGTGATACATGTTCAAGGAGAATGTGAATTATGCTAACCACTACCCAAACCCAAGGTTTGGTGGTGATGATTGACATAAACAAACTCTTAATATGAGGGAAAAGGGGAAATATCATGCAATTTCAATTTCTGATGAGGTCTGTGATAATGAAATGAAGAAAGGTACACTTACAATCAACTCTAGAACTACTAACGCTATATTTGAATCTAGATATACCAACTCTTTTGTATCTTAAGAGTTTTCTAAGTTATTAAGATTCCAAAAAAAATGATTAGATGTGTAATTATCAGTGAAAACACCTAATAGTATGTTGATTTCATCACAAGTCTATGATTCCTCTCCAGTTGAGTTTTTGGGAATGTGCTTCTTTAAATTTGTGTGATTCTTCCTTGGGTTTAATTTGATGTCATCTTTGGCATGGATTGGATTTTTTAACATAAGGCCTACATCAATTGATGAGGAAGGGAATTTCTGTTTGATATCTCAAACCCTCCTATGATCATCCATCCATGTGATGATAAGTAAGAACTTCTTGTGGAGATTACATCCTGTGTATGGGTCTTAATTCCCATTCAAAAGGGTTATTTATCTCAAATAGTTGGGGAGAAAATCGAAATTGATGATATGAATATTTTTTATAATTTTGGGGATATCTTTCTGAATGAATTTCTTATTATTACACCAAAACATTAAGTTGATTTCTCAATAGAACTTATACCTGTTTCCACACAAATTTCATAGACTCCTTTTAGATTTGCCTCGATTGAGATACATGAATTAAATAAGAAACTCTAAGAAAACCTTGATAAGGTATTCATTCTGCCATGTTTTTCACCTTGCGGAGAACCAATTATTTTTTTGAAATAATAAATATGGATCAATGTGACTCTGTATTGATTATTAGGAGTTGAAAAAGATGGAAATAAAAAACAAGTTTCCTCTTCCCCGTATTGGTGACTTTTTTGAACAATTGTGTGGAGCTCAATACTTTTCCAAGATTTACCTTCATTTTGGATATCATTAATTGATGGTCAGGAAGGAGAAGATACCAAATATGGAATTCCATACAAGGTATAGAAAATATTAATATATAGTTATGCCTTTTGTTCTTACTAATTCCCCAACTATCTTCATGGATTTAATGAATAGAATCTTTAGAGATTATCTCAATCAATTTGTTGTAGTATTTATAGATGATATTCTTATCTATTAAAAGATAAAGGAAGATCATGATGATCACTTCATAATTGTACTAAATACCCTATGGAATGATAAATTATATGAAAAAATACAAATTATGAATTTTGGATACAAAAGTTTTCGTTTTCTGGGTCACATAATATCAAGAGATGGTATATCAGTATATCCATCAAAGATAGAGGCTATTGACTGTTGTCCTAGACCAACCATAGTTACTAATATCCATAGTTTTCATTATTTAGTTTTGATATTATCGATGACTTGTGGAGATTTTCTCATGACTATATAATCTTATGATCAAGTCTACTTAGAAGGGTGCAAGTTCCTATGGACATATGTATGTGAGGAAAATTTCAAGGAATGGAAGAGAAAGTTAGTAAGTGAACTTGTGCATATATTACACTGTATAAGAGAAGGGATTTTCAACTATAGTGATGCATCCAAGAAGGGATCGGGATGTGTTCTTATGAAGAGTAACATGGTTATAGCTTATGCCTCACAATAGTTGATGATTCATGAGAAAATTTACCGAACTCATGATTTGGAGTTATCATTGACACTTTTTGCATAAAAAATATGGAGGCATTAACTTTATAGAGAAAAGTGTGAAATATATACCAATCGTAAAGGTATGAAATATATATTCACATAGAAGGATCTGAACATGTGCGAGGGAAGATGGTTATATTTGATAAAGGATTATCACTCCTCAATACATTACCATCCTGAGAAAGAGAACAAGGTGGTCGATTCATTGAGTCAGAAGGATCATGCTTTCTTATCCAAGATAAGGATCACAAAAGATCCAATATATCTAGATTTGCAAAGGATGGATCTGAAAATATTGATAGAAGGGGAAAAATTGTATCTTTATAAAATGAATGTTCAACCCTCTATAAAAGTAAAGATTAAGTTGGCACAGAAGGATGATGAATAGATGTAAAATAAAGATAGATGAGTTCCTCAGATTAACCTGGATCAGGATGGAATGATAAGGTTTAGTAACATTGTATGGGCTCCTTCCATAGAAGATTTGAAAGATTTGTTAGAGGAATATCATAGTTCTTCACTCTCAATTCATCCTAGTAGTATGAAGATGTAAAGGGATGTGAAATAATACTTCTGGGGGGACTGAATGAAGAGAGATATCGCAAAGTTGGTATCTCGGTTCTTGGTATACCAACAAGTTAAGGCTAAAAGGAAAATGTCAAAGGGGATTTTGCATCTGTTACCCATACCAGATTGAAAATGGGATAACACCACTATGGATTTTTTTTTATTGAACTACCCAAATCCTCTAAAGGGTTTAATACTATATGGGTGGTAGTCAATCACCTTACTATGTAAGGACACATCTTTTATATTAGATAAGATTTCCCTATGGATCAACATTCCATGATGTACGTTAAGGAAGTGGTAATTCTACATGGAGTACCACATTCTATTGTATCGGATCAGGTTCATGGGTTCTCCTCAATGTTCTTGTGAAGTATTCATCAAGCACTTGATAAAAAATTGAGTTTCAACACTACTTATCATCCCCATACAGATGGTAAGTATGAAATAATTTTTCAAACCCTAGAGGATATGTTGAGATCTTATTCTATGGACTTGAAAGGTGGTTGCGATCAACACCTTCCTCTATTTGGGTCTTTATAAAAAAATAGATTTAACTCAAGAATTTAGATGGAACCTTATGAATCCTTCTATGAGAAGAAATGTAGAGCTAAAAAGTTCTAGGATGAGGTTGCAGAAAGAAATCTTTTAGGACCTGAGATCACTAAAGAAATTATTGAGAAGTCAAAACCATTCTGTATCATATCAAGGAAGCTCAAAGTTAGTAGAAATGTTATGTTGATAACCGAAGGTGTGATCTAGAATTTGAAGTTAGGGAAAAGGTATTTCTATAAATATCACCCTTGAATAAAGTTATGAGGTTCAAAGATAAAGGGAAACTAAGCCCTATGTATATCATTCCCTTTAAGATTCTTAATCATATAGGGATGATATTCTATCGCTTGTAACTTCCTCCATACATCTCTAAATTCCATTATGTGTTCTATGTATCTCTCCAAAGGAATTAAATAACTAACCATTCACATGTAATGTACTCAATGCTCATACTGCTAGAGTCAGTTTTTTCCTAATAAGAACAACCTTTTGATATTATGGATCGTACAAAGAAAGTTCTATGAAAGAAGTCCACTCACCTAGTCAAATTTGTATAGAGAAATCACTAGTCAGTGGAAGCTACATGGGAACATGAGGATATTGTGAAGTATAAGTATCCACATTTTATACCTAAATGACAAATTTCGAGGGAGAGAATCATTTTACGGGGGTATAATGTAATTCCATGGGTTTTTATGGACCTTTTTTTCTCTCGAATAAATTAATTTTCATTTATGTATTTCAATTCACTATTTATAACATTCCTTTTACATAGCACTGACTTGGTGTATGTTACACACAACACTGACTTGTTGTACATTACACGCAAAACCGATGTTTCAAGGAAACATCATTTTATTATTACAATTATTTAAATGAGATAATTATAAACTATTTTTTGAACATAGTAATATAAATAGTAACAACCACTTTTCAAATATTGTTTATAATTTTTTTATATAAATAATACATATTGATAATGAATGATAGAATTTTCGGTAAAGTCCTTAAAAATATTATTTTCTCAAATTAACTTCTTTTAATTTCCATCTGTAAACAATAATAAAAGTAATTTTAGACAAATTTATAAATTTAATTCGATAAAATAATCTTCATTTTAGAATTTATAATATTGAAATTATCTTAGGATGAATTATTTGGATTTATCTGAGAAACTTTATTTTTGGATGAATAGTGAAAGATATCCAATTTTAATTCCAAACTACCTCTTAATATAATTTATTTATAATTTTAAGTTATAATTTAAATTGGTCTAAAATTTTATTAGATGATGTTTTTATCAATTAATTAAATTTGGGTCATTGGAATCAATTTCACTGTTAAATTGAATATAAAAACATTGTAATCTTTTGAACGTTTTTACCTTAAAACCCCACATTGTTGACACAACTGAATGATTAAATTAAAATTAATTTCAGCCAAATATGTGGTTTGAATTTGTAAAAATAGATTCCATATTTGGAATAATCATAATTTATAATTTCTAATAAGGTCATATTAGTTTTTGAACAAAATAATTAGTAAATGTAATTAAAATTAATTTTTTCGGTTAAGGTAAAATGAGGCTTAATTGAGGACTAAACCTTAAATTTAAGATCCAAAATTACCTATAAACATGTCCAAGATCTATTGTATGGAAATATTTTGACCCAATACTCCATTTCATATAAATATTTTTATTATTGGACCTACTTGAAATGTGAAAAAAACATGTATGAAATTTCTTTTTCAAAATATTACAAGAGTGACACTCCCCCTCCACTACAAAAAGGTCTCCTATCATACACTTCTTTAAACCTATAAAACCACTTAGGTTCAACCAATATCAGCCTAATACACTTATAAAAATCAATAATTTTCTCATATAATACTTACCTTGGGAGTAAGGAAATCTAAGGAATCCTTTTGGCCCAAACCAAATGGAGTTACCTAATTAAGAGGTAATGTCTTCTCTCGAGCTCCTTAATTTGTTTTATTTCTCCACTACCTCAACCATTAGTATTCCATGATTTTATAAAAAAATCTATATTCAATGTACTATGTTGTTTTTATGCTAAGGGTATGGCCTACACTTACACACACATCCATCTAATGAGTAACGAACATACTATTTCTATGTACGACAGACTACCGCCTCACTAAATGATGATTGTTCATTTTTCCTTTACCGCATATCATGGTGGAAAGTATAATGGAAAATATATTTATATATTTATTATTTATTAAATATTATTAATTCCTTTTACATCATGTCTATTTTTTACTTTTCATTTGGTGTAAATACAATAATTTTGTTTGAAGAAGTGTGGACTACAACCCTCTGAAAGCGATGTGATTCGTTCATACACTACATGAAATGTATTAAGGATGGGTTTTGTGAACTTATATGATATATATTATATAATAATACTACTATAATAATTATATATATAAATATATATACATATATATCATTAACCTTATTTATTTCAACACGACAATTAAACAGAAATAGTGTTTCTGCGTACGTATAGCCTACCATCACCATGAATAGTGTATTCCATTTCATACTTATATTTAATATATATTATTATAATACAAAAATACTGATATATAAATTATATTTATATCATGTTTTATATTCTTGAAATTATTATTTTAGTATAAGGACAAAAGATATATCAAATTAAGAGACATGGGAAAAATAAAATGAATATTACCCAAAGTGAAACCATAACCTAGAATTGTTAACAAGAGGGTAATATGAAGTAACAATCAAAACATATATGATAATATATATAAGAATATTATTATGTAAATGATTTATAATAAACTTAAATTTATTATATAGGAATATTGAATGAGTGTGAAGAGAGTCAAAACACTAGGTAAGGGGATTTCATCTAACTTTTTAATTCCATGAGATACATGCTTAATACACAACCCATTATTTTTGTGTGGTGTATGATACCCATGAAATTATTTGATTTTTATTATACATAAATTTATGGGTATTTACATATCCATTTTATGATCTTTATATCATGGTTTTTAAGTTTCAAATGTTACCAAATAGGTAAAATAGTTTTGTCTCAATTAGACTTCTTTGAGACTCATGTTTTGTTATGCACCCAAATTATTTTTTGTGGTGTATATAATTTCATTTTACATGTTATATAATGAATCTAATTATTTTCATGAAATTTTAAGATTCTTTAATTTACTTTTATTACATGTAATTTTGATCCCATGTAATTAAGTGATAAGATTTCATTGAAACAATCTCATCGCTTTTCAAGATTGTTAATGATTATACTTCTTTGATGAACTATTATGATTCGTTTCTCAAGAAAACTCATTAGTTTCATTATCCTATATTTATTCACGATATTTTCATTTAGAAGTACAATTTTTCACTGTTTGGTACATAATATAATTAAGAAACCATTTTTAAGAAAATCTAACTGTATTTCTCTCTTCGGTTAGAAATCTATTTTATTTAAAAAATCATGTTTTCAAAAGTGTTTTAATTTTTTTTAAATTATCCTTGGAGATTATTTTCAATGAAAAGATATTTTAAAATTTTTTTATTGTTTTGAAATATTCATTTATTTATTTTCAAAGGAATTTTCAAAGAAAAAGGATTTCAAAGGGTTTTATTTTTTAAAACTTTTTTTCAAAGAAGAAAAGATATTTTGCTCAAGAAATGTTTTTAAAAGATCATTCAAAATTATTTCACATACATTATACCATCTATTGATGTTACTCATTCCTTTATGGGGAATTTATTCAATTTTTACATTCATATTATTCTTATGAAGGTATTATGTTTTTATGGAATGTTGTTTATGAAACTTATTTCTTTGTCACAAATTATATGCTTTTATACCCCACTTATTTTCACAGGTTATGTTTAAAATGAAATGATTATAAAACCTATCTTTTTATATCGGTTATTATATGACTACTTGTTTATAAAACTGATTTCATTTTATGGGTTATGATATGATTATTTATGATCTTGTGGCACATGTAGGTATGATTTCATTATGATATGAGTGGGAGCAATATCTCCCTCCAATGAATTGGGTAAAGATTTATATCTCATGAGATAGATATGGATGGAATGTGAAATAAACTTCATTCATTATTATAGGGATAGAATGAGAATTAAACTTGGTTTAGTATTATAGGGATGGAATGGGGTGTGGACCCAGTTTAGTAAAGGACTTTGTCCACTAAGATGGTCTCTAAATAAATTCCTTGACTACTATGGAAATAATTATAGATGATTATGTGTCTACCACAATTCCATGTTTTATTCATATGTTATGATTTTATGGATTATGTTCTTTATTTCCTTACAATTTATGTCTTATATACTTCTAATCATTATGCCATGATTTGTGTTTATGTTATTTGATATGATTTGTTTGATATTACTTTTTCATGATAGTATTCTCATACCCTTATGCTCATCATTATGCTTATGTATCTCCCTTATTTACCCATACTGAGATTCTGAGCTCACCCCTTTTTATGTTTCCTTCCCCCAGGTTTTAAATTTATGTATTATGTTTAATGTGTCTAAGAAGGGTGATAGTAAAGAAGAACCTAGTGGTAGATGATGTAGCTCATTTATGTACCATTTTTTATGTTTCCATATTTCTAAAGGCACTAGACTAGTATGGTATTTGGGAATATATTTGTAGAATGTTTTAAGTGTTCCAAAAAATTTATGTATTGTAAATGTATGAAAAAAAGAGTTTCTATATACCAAATAAGCCCACTACCTTCCCTAACAATACTAGCTCACTTCCACTTGTATTTTCCAACCAAATTCTCCCTTTATACTCAACCAACATTCCAACAATAAAACATTATAGAACCAAAATTGATCCACTAAATCCTAAAAATCACATCACTTCTTAGAACCACCTTTCAAACCAATGCAACCCATCCTCAGTTTCACACATTGAGTCCCATAATAAAATTCTGACCAAACAGTCCAAAAAGGTGTTGACACCTAATAGGAAGCTAGGAGAGAGAATAACATTGATATTTTTTATGAGGATTTTTGAGGCCATTAGAAGAGTAGAATCATCCAATTCCCCTAGAGAAAGAGTTAATCAACTCCTATTTTCAATTCCTTTCAATTATGGATAGTATCTCTGATAAAAAATATAATTCCCCATTCGAGGATTTTACCTTGGTTTTATTCACTTCTACTACACAAAATAATTCCCTCTTGTGGGGATTTTATTACCTACTATTTGTCTTCAATATCTTTTAATTATTTCTCCAAAAAACAAATTATGTGCGAAGTTATTACCTACAATTTATCTTCATCAAATTTTACTAATTTCTCAAAAAAAATCACGTACATGGATTTATTTTTAAGTTGTTTTGAGTAAATAAAAATTTTATGTTGAGTTATTTCAAGGGGATATTTACTTGTAAAGAAGAAGTTTATTTTTTTATCATTCTCTTCAAAAAAAATTATTTTTTATTTTTTTTGTAGAATATTTACTTCTCATATTGAAATTTTACGTGGACATATGAATTTTCAAGATATATTATATGATTTCATTAATTATTATGTTTTCAATAAAAAATAAAACCCAAGAATTAGAGAAAAACTTCATTGAATAGTCCATAACATCATATGAACATTAAAGTTGTTTTCTATAATTTTAATTTGCAAGATAAAATATAAATCATCATATACTCGACGAGGAGAGTTGTCTCTTATTTTTAACATAGAAGTGTCTAAAACTTTTGGTTATATAAGAATCCTATTACATGTATATTTTTTGATAGAATGTATAAAGAATGGGATAAAACCCATTTGATGAATAAAATAGTTTTTTCTATTGTTGATTGTTTCATCTAGTAATCACAAGATGTACATTTTAACAGAATGTTGAATTATTTTTAAGACATATTTAGTCAAGTTCCCATTTATTCTCATTCTCCCCCTTTCACTTGAATGTGGTTTGTTTTTTTTCTCAATAAAAAGAAGAAACATATAAATATCTTTTTAATAGAGCCCCTCACCCCATGTCGATTCAACCCCTTATCCTTTGTACTACCTAGTAGTGTAATGTAAATAAAAAAATCATTTTTGATATAAATAACCTATAAAAAATTAGTGTAACTATCAGGGAATCAGTAACAGTGTGTTCTTAGAGGTTTTCTTCTTTTTCTAAAAACATCTAAACAAATTTTGTTTTGAATGGTTTTCATGTGATAAAACTTATCAAAATTTTCTTAATAATAATTGATTTTCAATGTTTTTTAGTTATTATTAGTCTTTTTTATGCTCATTGTAGATATTTTTTGAACATGAGAATCACTTTTTATTGCCTCTAGAACTTTTTTGCATGCTTCTGAACACGTATTTCAAAGGATAAATTATTTGTGGATTCTCTACTAAATCAAGAAATTCAATTCACCGTAACTATTTTTAGATTGAAAAAATCCGTGAAAATTGTGTTTTAAATATTTGTGCTTGAAATAGATCATAATTTTTGCATTTTTAGGGTTGTTTTAGTGTTACCATAGAGGGATTCTAGGGTTGGAATCATCAACAAGAAATATTCTTCACATGTTTTGGATATTATCGACACACTACATGGATGTATGTATATAATCAACTATGTAAGCCCATAAAAACATAGAAAACCAAAATATTTTGAGGTTGAGTGAAATTCATGTTTCATTGAAAGAAACACTATCAATCCTAATTTCTAATCTTGATCAAGATCATGATTTCATCAAAATTTTAGAAAATAAAATGTGGGAATTTAATTAAAAATTAAAAGAGCAACATCCCTTGGATGAAAAATAAATGATAATTTATAGGAGGATGAAATGGAAGAGTTTGAGAATGAAGTTGATCATAATTTAGAAGAGGTAGTTGATCTAATACATTTTTAAGAGGGTGGTGAGATGTATGAAATGTATAACTTATGAAAAATCAAGACCTAGATGAGGTAAATGAATAAATTTTCTTTGTGAACATCCTATCCAGAAAGAAAATTCTCTTGTATTTATGTATTCCAAGGGTAAATTAGTCAAGTTATAAGAATAATTCTTTCCATTTTATTTTCTCAAAAACTATTTTTCAATGGTTGCTCAAGATGAAAAAGAGATAAATCTTGAAATAATTAAGGGAGATGCATTTTAATTTAATTCTAATTTATTTTAAATAGAATCGATAACTGATTTCTTTTATTTTTTAGTTATATAATCATCACCTAAATAGATTTCCTAGGAGTTTGAATATGACATAACACTTGTGAAAATTTATTTTGATGAGAGGTACCAATTTCCCATCCTACAATGTTTTTCGGTATTTTTTTGTGGATAAAATGAGCTGCAAACTATATTAATCAAGGGGGAAATGTGATTTTTCATTCATTTGGTTTAGTTTTTTTATCAAAATACAAATTTCAATGGCATTCCATGGATTTCTAGTGAGTATTAATCCCCACATAGGTATTCCATGATGTTTTTGAAGTAGAAAATAGCACAGTAGTGGTGGATGATATTTTATAGTGAAACAAAAAATAGATTATTTCATGGTACTCATCCATGTTGCACAAGTAGAGATGGAATTTCAAGAAAAACAAGATAATCAAGAAGAAGATTAATAACTAGTGGATAGTTCATTTAGTCAATCTATATAAGAGAAATAAGAGGAACCCTATTTTATTCTTACATCCCATATAGATTTCAAACTCATTACTAAAAGGTGTACAAATAACAAAAAACTCATGCATGGTGTCCTCCACGAGAATAATGTGAAGGGATGCTGATAATAGATGGTGTGGTGGTTCTAATTATATGATCCACATTTTCTATCATATTTTGGATGACCGTTGTGATTTTACAACTATAGAAAATCAAAATAAAACACCCTTTTTAGGAGATTGAACCCATATTTCTATTATCTTCTCTCTTGATTTTAATTTTTTTATTTTGTAACATTTAATAACTAGTTTGTATATTTTTCTATGTAAGAATATAGATGGAAATTAGCTTTAAACACTAATTTGAGACCAAGACCATCAACTATCCACTACTTAAATATGCATCCATCTTAGTGTTTTTTATATGTTTTCAGTTGTAGCAATGATTTTGTTGGTTCTTTTTTTTGGAATCTTGGATCACAATAACGTAAGGTCACATTTAAGGTTATTGGAAGCATTTAAAGTGTATTTCCACTACAGATATAAGTTTTCAGGTTGATTTTTCTTGTATTATTTTTAGTTTTATTTATAATTAATTTTTTCCTTTTTTTACGTAAAAAAAAGAGGAAGTCATTGTGAACTAAAATAATACCAAATTGATAGGACCAAGAGAGAGTGAGCCACCACTAAGAGGGTGGGTGAATCAATGGTAAACTTAAAAAACAAACACTAAAATGATTCCTTTTCATATATTAGTGCATATGAATCACAAAAGTTGATGATACAATGATGAGAGAAAGAGTGAGAAATAAAACCCACAACATAACTCTTAATATAAGGTCCACTGACTCCTATTATCATGTGGTTAATCCTCATTGTGAAATGGGTGACATCCTGATTCCCATGAACATATGTAATTACCAATAAGAATAAGGCGCAAGGAGACTGTCATGATCTCCAAGTACAATATAGAATGAACAACATCAACAACTTGATAAATCTTCACCTTATGTTGCCTCAAGTTCAAATGAAATATGAATTGCATGTTCATCCTTGTTTATCTCATCAAATCCCAGTCGAACCCTTATAGTAACTATCATGGAACAAATGGAAGGCTAACTCATGGTTTCCTCAGAATCAATCACTTCATCGTTTAGATGAGATTCACTTCTATTTAAAGTGAAGATAGAATTACGACATAACCTCCTTCCTCAGGGAATGATGGTTAAATCTGATAGATACGAAAACTGGATCCTGATGAATCTTAACCATTTTTACGATGTGGAAATCTTCACCATGTCATTGGTTTTATATCTTCTCATATTTATAATTATATTTTCATGACCTCCTTGGGAGTGGATATAATTCTTATGGTGTGATAACTTTGAGTAATAATTCTAATCAGACATAAAATTATCATTCCATAGGCAGTACGACATGAATTGACACATTGTGTTGTGAGTCTCATCATTGCGGCATAAGACCAATTGGTTCCCAAACTAGTGAATAATGAATTTTCATAGCATATGATTCATTGTGAAATAATTTACCTTTAACTCTTCAGGTAGATCCTTCATGGCGCAACTACCACACTTACGGTATGATTCTTTATACATAATAATAAAAATCTCTTCTACCTCAACTCTTTCATGGTGCAGTCAATTCCACTATGTCCTAAGAAAAATATATAAGAGAAAACCCCACAAATCATGCATCCCCATCATAATGAATCCCTAAACTTCATACCATAATATACCCAAACTTAGAAAAACACAATTCCTTTGAATATTCTCTTAACTACTAGGAGCCTCCAACTCATCCATGGACATTTTGTCAATAAATAACACATAAAACACTTCTAAAACTAATGAATGATTTTCCTCTTTTGTCTAGTCATAACATATATCTAATGTAATGTTTTTCTACACACCATACCATAGGATACATGATGTGTATGATAGTACTCTAACTCTCAATTTATTATATATTCCAAAATAATCGTGTATCAATTTGGACCAACTCGCAAGTACTCCTTATCAATTCACATAGAGAGGGATTTCTTCACAATCCAACACTCATCAAACCTCCAAAGCATCAAATACTCTTAAATATCCAGAGGAAACATTGATTTTACCCTTTTATTTGTTAAAACATATGAATCAATTACATGAAAAATATATCCAATCTTCTTCATCTACCGACAACTCGAGTATCTTCTTTGACCATCAGTAGCAAAAAGAAAACAGATTCTCTCCCCCTTTTCAAGTAGAGACTCATTTGTATTATCTCCTTTTATTAACAAATTAAAATGAATGAAAGAGGGAAAAATTAGAAAAATGTATCAAGATTTTTTAATAGAATACATTCCCAACAAAACACTTAAATTTCAGAAGGGATCATTAGTTAATGGATTTTTCAAGATATCTATAACTTTCTACTTGGTTGAAACAAGTTCCAATGAAATCCTGACAAGACCAGCCTTTTATTTGATAAATTAGTACTTAATTTCATTATACTTTGATATTGAATGTTTCAATAGATTATTTAACAAGTAAAATGCACTTTTATCCTAACACACAATCATCAATGGTACAAGATGTTCACCCTTATGTATTCCAGTTTTGAATTTATCAACATTCTTTTTTCCAAGGACTATCTTGTCACAACATATTCAACTTCCATTATACTCAATGTGATATAATTTTTTTATTAGAGTTCCATGAAACATATCTTCTTCCAATAAAGAATTTACCTCTATAATTAGCCTTCTGATCTCCTAAACATCTATCCCAATTGACATTCGGATGACCCTAAAACTAGATTTATGTATTCTTTTCATACCTAAAATCCTCAAATTCACTATTCAAAAATGTTGACTTCACATCCATTTAGAAAACAATGAAATTACACTGAATACATATCATAAGAAATATGTCAATCATTCCAAGTCTTCTAACTAGAGAAAATGTATCTTAAAAATCAATACCCTCAATTTGGGATTACCCTTTTCAAATAAGATGATATTTTTCCTATGATACTTCTCCTTTATCATTGAATTTATTCCCAAAATCCAACTTTTTCCTGATCACATTCTTGTTTGAACAAATTTTCTTAAATCTCAAAGGTTGTTCTTGAATTATACATTCTTCCTATGTTTTCTGGGTTTAGTTCCTTTTTTCTTGTGGCTTCCTCACCACTCGATAATTCAGAATCATCATGAGATTTTTGAAAATATACTTGTTTATAAAAAATACTCCCATGTTTTCCATCATTTCCTTCAAGATATTCATCAATATCATCATCAATGGACAAGGATGTTTGTGAATGATTTTTATTTTCCAAAACAATTACATCATATCTATCAATAATTTTCCTAAAATTATTGTTTTAGCATTAGTAACTCCTTCCATCGGTTGGGTATTTGAAAAATATACCTTCATCTTCAGTCTCATATAATTTTCTCAAATTGTTTTCTTTTATCTTGATGTAACAAGGGATGTTGAATATCTTCAAGATTCATAATCATGTTTTCTTTCCAAACTATAAATCACAAGACATGTTTCTAGAATCCAATCAAAGTATGCACCGATTAATAATGTAGATGATTTTTGTTTTAAATTGTCTCCAAATGAATTTTTATGTTCCATGATATTATTACAAGGTTCTCCCCATTTCCACCAATATTTGGTTCTTCCACTTAGCTACAGAATTTTTTTGGGTGTGTATCAAGTACTATATTAATGGATTATTCCATGCTTCTCAACATATCCCTTTGTTAACTTCAAATAACCTTAGTATTATCTCATGTGGACTCTCGTGGTATGGTATGGCACTGAATGCCTGCTGCTACCACTATTTTAATGCATCGACAACTTGTGGGGTTTTCTAGCACTGATAAGAGTTTCTTCCTTGAATCAAAAATATTTGTTCATGGTCCTGGAGTCGGAGGAAGACTTTATCCAATCTTGGTGTGAATCCCTTATATCCATGGGACATTAGTGGTTCAATATCTTTAGGTTGGAATTGGAGGTTCATTAGGGATGGTATCTCTCATATTTGGAAGTATTGTTTAACCTTATGTGTTTTACACTAACATTTATGAATGGTTCTTTTTGTGAGAAATTAGAAACTACCTAGGGTGCTTTCTCTGTGTGGACGATCGCACTAGGAACATGGAAAAATCTCAGGTTTCCATTATTTGGGTGGAGATGGATATTTTTCTACCTATTACGGATCGTATCATCTTGTGTGTGTAGAATGCTCAGGAATGGATTCATTCCCTTGTGTATCCAGTGGTTCCTTGGTATTCTTCCTTCTTCCACTTTCAGGGGAATTATTTGATAACATGTAGAAAGTATAAACAGGGAGTTGGGAGGTCATCTATGAAAGTATCAAAACCTGTGTTCAGAAATATTCACAAGGCCTCACATCATAGATGACCCTATTATAAATGAAATTTATAATGTAGAGTACATGTGCCTAGACCTGGTTTCCTTCAAGGAGCTGGCCCCCGTATCTTCTCATTTGGATGTATCCTTCTATACATTTAATCTTCTTCGTCTCCTTAAAGGGAAGTAAATTTTTGGTGGGATCTATATGTTTCCCACCTTTATTCCACGGCCTTTTGGATCAAGGTACCCTCCCTCTGAAGATCCTCTCTTAGTGCCTAGACTAACCTAAGTTTTCGTAGATCCTTCTGAAAGTGTATCTACTAAATTTATGCTTGAGGTATCCCCATCAGGAAAATCCATTCAATCTCTTACACCAGTAGTTTCAGGTCCTTTAGATGAGATACGGGTGGTTATTCTCCACCCAAAGGCTCTCTCTATATATCCACCTAGTATCAGTTGTTTGAGACCCCTATACGAGAATGGGGAATCCTATCCTTCATCTCCATCTCACTCAAGAGTACCGAAGAGGGTATTTTTAGGTACTTGGGATTTAGACTCTTCTGCTTCCATTTCCACCTTACTTTTGTCTAAGGTAATATGTACTCATTCACAATCCAATATTATTCTAGATAAACTATCTATTTAGGATAAAAATGTCATGTTTTCTAGGGAAAATACCTAAAAATTTGTTCCAATGATTACATTTATAATTTTGAATGCCAAAGGTATGGGTGCTCAGGTAAAAATGCATTATATTTCCAATGAATTTTAAAGCAGTGATACCTCCTTAGACGCAGTGCTTGATCCCAAGTAGTGTTCCTCCAAAATTGTAGTGTTTTCACATGGAATAAAATTACACAAGTTTATTTATTCTTTCCCCCAGAATGACCACATATGTATTTATGGGAAATGTAACATTTCAGTGGAACTGATCGAGTCTTCTGATCATCGTTTTACCACTAAAATTGCTAAAGGCACACATTTTATATTACTCACACATGTCTATAGAAGTTTTGATGTTAAAACAAAGGATTAATTATTTAATTGCCTTAGTTAGTTCAACATGGAGTAGATGTTGTGGATTTTAGGTGGTGATTTCAATATCATATCTATCCCAAAGGAGAAGTAGGGGAGATGAGACCTTCCTCAAAAGTCTAACTAAGGCTTTGTTGGGCTTTGGGAATGCATAGGGATGATGGATTTGGGGCACTCTGGGAACCCATTTATATTGTGTAATAATCAGAAGGGACCTCTCCATACCCGGTGTCATCTTGACAAATGTGTATCAAATTTCTAACTTATCTCCACTTTCTATAATGTAAAGGTGAACCATCTTGTGAGGAGCCTCTCTGACCACTCCCTACTTCAGGTGGTGATGCATTCCAGGAAAAAAAAGGTGGGTGTTTTTCATTCTCTCCATTGTGGATTTCATTGGTGGGTTATCAGGATGCATTCAGGGTCTCAGGGAACTGCCCTTCTCATGGAAATTCTTGGATTACTCTACATTAGAAACTGTGTAGGCTGACAGGTGAATTTCTAGTATGGGTAAAGAACCAACCTCATACCTCTTGGTATGTCAAAGAAGTGAAAAAAAATTATTGATTTATTTGAAATTATACTTTATACCAAATGGAATGAATCAACATTTTTTCTCTCTTCCATAGGTAGAACGATATGGATTACATGCTATTGAGGTATGAGCGCCTGCTTCATGAGCATTAAAGAATAAAGTGGATGGAAGAAGGTGATCATAATTATACATTTTCTCATGTCTACATTAAATAAAGAATATTCTTTATCAGACCCAACATTTTGATGGAGTAAAGGACCTATTCAAATGATAGGGAGATGATCAGAGGTATGGTTTAATACTACATTAAATCTATTCTTGCAGGCCCTAATCCCACTATGCAAGGATGATACTTAAATGGAATTGATGATATCCTTGAGAAAATCCCACAAGTGGTTTCAGTCTCTTAAAATGATCCATTCGGAGCCTTACCTAATGGGAAGGATATTTATGGGGTGATGTGCAACCTTATGCCTGAGAGTCCCCAAGAACCGGATGGTTTCTTAGGGTCTTCTATAGGTCCTCTTGTGATATCATCACAAGAGGTCTGGTGGGACTGATTCAAGACTTTTTCATGGGGTGTTCTTCCCCATGTGTCTAGTGAGACCACTCTGAAGTTAATCCCCAAAATTAAAGATCCTTCCCCTCTTTAGCATTATCATTCAATTAGCACGTTTAACTATCATTACAAGGTGATTTCTAGTGTTCTTAATTGATGATTTTACTCCTACCTCCCTCACTGGATTTTGGATTAGAAACACGGTTTTTCTAAAGGATGGACAATCCAAGGCGTGATAGCTCTGGCCTAAGAAATGTCAGTGATATAAATCAATAGGTCACAGGTTTGAACATGTCTATCAAATTGGATGTGGATAAGTCCTATGACTGTGTGAAATGGAAATTTATTGTCAAAGTATTTGGAAAGATGGGATTCTCCTCCTGGGTTTCATAACTTCAATTCATGTACAATAGTACCTCCTGGATTTCAATTTATTTCATGTTTAAAAATTGTTATTTTTTTAAGGTGACCTATGGGATTAGATAAGGAGATCCCTTATCCCCAACCATTTTCATCTTGATCTAGGATGTAATCAGTTGTCTCATTTTCTACCCTGTTTCATCACGTGGATGAAAATTTGAAAAAGGGGAATTCCTTAAAAAAAGGATTAAATAGATGAAGAATGTCATGATTTAAAAATAATCACAAATTGGTTCACCCAAGGTAGCCATAATCACTGTTGATGTGTAATTACATGTGAGAAATACTAATTTCATAACCAACCACATTCACCCTGGGTTAGTAATTTACCCACAAATAGACCCTTGGTCCTTCATTTAGATGGAAAATTTTTCCCTAAGGCTAATTCCTACTCTGATCTCCCTTGTGCTTCTCCCAAGTACTTTGAAACCTCCAAGGTAGTTTCATAACTCCAAAAGAGAGGGAATTAAATGGGAATAGTGATAATTAGGTCCATTTAGTGTTAAAAATAAACAATATTTTCATGACCAATTCACCCAAACCCCTGATTCAAGAAGACTAGCATAACCTCCCTTCATCAAATAAGAACTTGCATGATATACTTTTGGGAATCCTTGTAGTGACCCTTGAAGGCTTGAAAAATGCTTCAACCATGTGTAGTCATCTAGGTTGTTCTTTACCTATAGTGTAACCAATTCTCCCAATCCTACTTTCATGGATACCCCTTGTGTGTTGCACCCCTTAAATGGTCCTCCATGGTTTAAATCGTCTCATAAGCCTACGTGAGACTTCGATGAAGCATATTTCAATGCCACTCATGGAAAGGACCCTCATTCAGAGGATCCCTTGCTAGAAAGGGACCATTTTGAAACCTCCATAAAGACCTCCGGATTTACAAAACCTTGTGGAAAGGAACATCAGCATGTCACCCATTTGTATTTATATTTCCACTATTAGAGGTTTCCCATAGTTTTCCTACCCGAAGGACAGGATCCTTGGGGTGTCTATAGATTTTTATATCTGCAGTAACAGGGATCCTTACCCTAGGGATAGTATTGTGGAGTTCTTGGTCTTGTATTTTAGGGATAATACTTTGTCCTCCCATAATCATATCTAAGACCCGAAGCCCCTGGTTCCTAGTAGGGAGGATAAATATCACACTTTCATTTCCCTTTGATAGAAGAAAAGTCTCCCTCTTCTCCTAGGACCAATTAAAGAGAAACTATCCTGGTGTGGTCCCCTAGCCTTTCATATATGATGTTGTAGTATTTCTCCTCTCTAAATACGTCACCTTCATTTTTTTGTTACCTTCGAATCTCATCCAAAGTTAGGTGAAGAAATGGAAGTTTCATTTCCCCATCTCCTTATATCATAGGAATAACCTCTTTTACAGTAGCCTCTACCTATTCCACTAGCAAAGGATGAGAAGTGTGTGTTCTTTGATGAATTTTTTATCCTATTGTTTCTCACACCGAGCATGAATCACATGGGATTACATGTTTTTAATGATAAAAACATCCACCCAATACACCTAATGTAATGAACTACGAGAACTCTAATTCCCACCATAACTGGAATATGTAGGAATCCCACATAAGGATCGAGCTCAAGGGGCATCCTCCTCAGGATTGAACCCAATCAGAATTACATTAATCAGGGAATCTTCTATAGGATTAAGATCTATGTTAAACCCCTAAACCATCATGAATTGATAAATCACTCATGGTTCCTCTCAAAGGGAATCCTATTCAGGAATAATCCCCAACTTAACCTCTCAAAAGTCCATACTCGTATACAAGACTTATCGAATAATGTGGTATTTCATTCCCATTCAAATGGATATGTAGGAACCCTCCCTAAGTTTAAAAACCAAAAATACAAATCAACCCTGTTCTCTCTAGGTCATATCCCCAGTATGGTCTAATTCAACTTGGAAGCTCATAATCCATCTAGGTTCCTCGGGATTCTTATGCACAAGTCCCACACCAAGATTTTACTAGGAACCTTTCGCCTAGATATCCTTACCACATGACATTAAACTGTAGGGTTGGGTCCTTATCACATGGCCTTAAAGGGTATGATGTGTCCCATTTAGAAGCCCTGAAATATGTGGGTCATAATTCCTTTCACAATGATATGTATGAATCCCATCTATGGGTTTGATCTCAACATCATAACAACTTCCATCTCTATAGATGATGATAAATTCCTGAGTGACATTCATCTACCTGGATGACCAAAAACTCTAGAGTTCCCCCCTTTGTGTCTAAAAACCATCATCTTTATAATAATTACCAAAGAATATCTAGTTAGTATATTAGAGGGTACCATTGATGGAGAACATAAAATACATAGAAATATATCCATTGATGAATAACCTTGAATACATATTGATTATTTTGAATTCCACACATACTAACAATTGATTTCTAAACTACAAGTGAAACACAAATCATAATTGGTAAATTAATAAAGGATTTTTAAACATATCTTAAATCTATAAGAGAGTCCCATAGTAGGAAATAAATCCCCTCAAAAGAGTGTGATGATCCCGACCCCACATCCTCTCAAAAAATGTGAGTTATTAAGGTTCATAAGTCAAAATACCTAATGATAACATGCCTTTGGAAAGTATGTCCCTATAGATACAAAACCATTGGGTGTTTTTTGTTCCTCGAAAAAACCTATTGGAAACCATTCAAAGATAATGATTCCTAACAAAGTCACATTTCTGAGGGAAACAAAAAATGGTGAACTCGACGTGAATCTTTAACCAAGATAATAGTGTTACCCATCTGTCAGTCCCCTATCGATTAATAAAAGAGGGCCAAACAAGGAAATAAATTCAGAATTTTTCCACATTAATGACATTCCAAATTTCATTGTTTGTGTTTTCTCTATATACAGGCACACTTTTCCAAGAACTCTCGACAATCCAAATAGCTTCCTTCAAGTTTACACCTATGAACGCCCCGGCTGCTGCTCAGTTTGGATCCTCATCTGCATGAAAGAAGCCATCACTAACTCATCATCTTCAATGCTAGTTCTCGAAAACACTTGTTTGAGAGTACCATCAACACAGTACCATTCTAACTGTAGAGACTGCTCGATAGGCCCTCCAGATCATGAATAACCCCAGATCGTCCGGTCCGTGATGACCGGTGGTCCAGAAGCAGATGGTGTAAACTATTTTCATCAACTATTTTTGGATCTTATCCTTAGAACACAATCACCAATCAATCCCATATTATAGGGAGGTTGACCAAGAGTCCTCATATGACCTCATCCAAAAGACATAGGGGTAATTTACAAGGACTCTTACAAACAATCACTTCCACCAATTTCGTGCGGTATTAAAACCTCAACATGATGAGGGTGTTGCCTTCGGTTTTCTGGCTCAAGTCCCTCAGACCCAGTCATGCAAGATAGTGAACTAGGGATAAAAACCATCTAATAGGGAGTAGGATCCTATATCTGGCCCCTCTGGAGAAGCAAGCTAACACAGTTTGGTGGGAAACAACAATCAAATATATACACCCATTTGCTGTTAGTAATCCAACCAGTAGACCCCTCTAGTGGAATCCAATGAATCCCATTATTATAATATGGTGTATTACTATAAGAAGGAACATATACATACCAATACCTATCATGCTTTCCAGTATCCTCGTCTGGTAGCACACATAGAATTCAGTCAAAAAGTACCGATGACAAACAGAGGACATAATCAACTCTCTTCCCCAAACACATTAGTACTGTTATTATCCATTGACCGAAACAGGAGGAAAAGAGCAAGTACATACCCTACTCTAGACATGGAATTGATTTATATTCTTGTTTTGGTTTCTAAAATCACTAAGCACATCTTGGTAATTGTGAAATGGAAGAGACTTTCTAAGATATCAGCATGGTGACAAAAGCAGTACCTAAGGGACATTGGCATAGATCTATCCCCATAAGCAAGGTGTATCATCAACATGTCACCCCAGAGCAGATACATACCTATGTTTCCATCCAAGAGGTTTATGGGTCACACACCCCCATATCATATGGAAAACTGGATCAGGAACACACACTCATTATAATTAGAGATAATTGTCATATTCTGATAGCCACTCCAACGTAGCCACATACACCTACCCATGATAACCACTTTAACCAGCATGTGACCCCAACTGCTTATAAGAATGCATCCAAAAACAAGTCTAATCAAAAACATTTGGAAAATCAAGATCCAATTTATGATTTGGCTCCACTCAATGCAAGATTTCTTGAATCCATTACACATTTATCTATTATATCTCAATATCAACCCTACCATTACCAAATTATGGGAGAACTGGAAGTAACTTAGAAGGTACTCATTGTAAACTTCTTTATGAAGTCTTTCTTCATGAAAATTTGGTCAATATTGAGATCCAATCTCCTGATAAGTGGAACGATAAGACTCTGTGTGGCTAGAAGAATATGGAGAATGATGGTATACCCCTTTCTATAATCCACAAAGATAGTCATCCCTATAATAGAATTCACTGAAAAAGTTATCTCCTCAATAGTGATTCAGATTGTAAAGAGAATAATGTAAGTGATAATATAGTGATGAGAAAGCCATCTTATCTTGAGGAACTTAAAAACAAAAGACCAGTCATGTATGATGCCGTGTCACTAGTGGGTGAAATATTTTCTCAACCAAAAGATAGACCAAGGTGAAGGTCATTCTATGAACCACCCTTATTCCATTTATCTTTTAATGCAACCAAGGAACTCTCTACCAATATTAATGATTCTGATAAAGCTATAGAAAAAATACAACATTGTTCCGATCAAGTATAGAAACCTATATAAAAAGATGAAGAGGATATGTTGAACATGAGGAAACAACTAGATTAGGGTGAAATACCAGTCATGATCTGGCCTTTGGCCACCTCTCAATACAACATTCTCCAGATTTTGGAAGAAGATTATATTCATGATATCTGCCTCAACATATGGAATACTCTTCATAATCTAAAATCCAAAGTATTATCATTCGACTAATATCAAAGTCATGTCAAGGTAATATAAGGGTTGTAGTTTCCAATTGTCTGGGAATCTCTCTTAGATTCTCAGCATCCAAAAAATTAGAAGAAACAGGGATTCCTTTAATGTGGATGCCTCAATAATTTGATGAGGTTGCGACAATTGATCACAAATACCCCACCTTGTGTTCAAATTAGAGGATGGGGTGCACATATAGCCTTCTATATCACTACGCTCTAAATCCAGAAAAGTATGACACAACTGGTCACATGTATTGTTATTTCCCCAGACCAGCTACAACAAACGAATTTTTTTTCATGACCGAAGAGATCCTCGACAAGAACCTTCCTCGACTGGGTTCCACCAAAGTCAGGCCTAAAGAGAGAAAGATGTTGAGATAATTTTGCATCAAGCATCTGAAAACATTGAGTAGGCCTACCACTTAGAGGATATTAGCCATCATGTTGCAAAAATGTCTGAAATAGCTGAATGGTGTTCTGAAGTATGCGATTTTAGTGAGTGCCAGATAATGCACCCATCCAATTTTTGGATGAGAATTCGTAAAATTAGAAGAGCAGGTGCACTGGTATCGGAAATAACTGTTTCAGATCCACCCCTTCCTATAGGGATGGTGTATTTTTTTACCCGACCCTTGAGGTCAACAAATAGAGCTGAAAGGGTTGATAAAGAAGAATAGGGATATCCTCAGCCTGAAGATCTGTGGGATTTTCACATTCACAATCCCCTCCTCAGTGAAAGTCTTTTTTCTCGTGATTAGGGAAGAATCCAGAAAATGAATGCACAAATGAACTATCTGAGGATTCCAATCAGGTTACTATCTGACAAACAATTATCATGGAATAAAAAAATAGGAGGACAAAGTCTCATATAGGGTGAAGAAGAAGGTGATCTCCCAAAGATACTGATAGAATGATAGTAAAGAAATATGCATCGGTGAATTTCATCAATGTCATCATTAAAGATCCTCTAGAAAATGATTCTAGTTGAGGGGAGTCAGATGATGAAGTTCTTATTCATAATGTGGTCCACACCAATGAAAATTGAGGAGGTGTGTGTACCCAAAATCATAGGTGTACAAAATATTTAGGTATCCCCTCGAATATTCAACTTCCACATCTTCAAAGGGAACCTAATAATGGAAAAGGTAAAGGTTAGATCATGTCTCAACATTCCCCTATAGAATTTCAATACCTTTTGATTGAGGAAATATTTGTTTAGAAAGAGTAGGTGATAAAGTAGTTGAGATGACTCAATATAGAGTTACTCTAAGGCAGTATTCCTACCAGATATGATCCATATGTAGATCCACAACTTGCACTACTAGTAGGACCACCTCAATAAAGAGGTTTTTTTGGCAACTACTGATGTGGATAATTAATTTCCTCCATTGTATTTACAACTAGAGAAGGGTGAAAAACATCCTTATAGGCCTTTCCCTATGGGTTACCCAAGGAAAATACCTGCAGCAGCACCCCCGGTGGTCCTACCAGTCGTCGCACCAGTTTAGGCTCCAACTGCCACACCTATTTAGTTCCTAACTCATCCACATGTTTCCAAAATTCTTATGAACACCATTGATTTGTCAACAACTAAATTAGAATATATGGAAGTATGTCACAAACTGAATCAATCGAGAAATAATGCTTATCTCGAATGGGTATATACAACTCCTCCCTCTCCAACACTTGGGAATACCACATTTCCAATATTCAATGTCTCAAGAGATCTGAAGAATCAATTGAAATATTTTGCCTCTCCCTGTGATCCAATGATGGGGATCCCTAAGAAATAGGATACAGTGAAACCTATATGTTTTGTAAAATCTCTGTAGGGGCCAGCCTTTGTATAGAACCTAAGCTTGCAGTCTCAATCAATCACTGGATGGGATGGTATTCATCATAAATTCCTTTTCCAATTCATCTTAATGATGTTAAAGACAATAGTCTTTGATCTCACAAACTGAAATCAATTATAGAATGAAAGAGTTTCATATTTCATTTCTCAGTGGAAAGTATTAACATACACCTTGAATATAGCACTCCCTGAAGAAGTGTTTTTTCCCATTTGTGTAGAAGATATATGTGATGAGTTGCACACACCCTTAATCCCTATGAAATACACATAGGGTTTTGGGATGTGAACTCAATTTTTTAATAGGTGGAAAACTCCATACCATAGACTAGATCCAAATCTCTAGTAATCCCACCAACTTTAAGAAGAAGATCTATAAAAACAGAGATTTCTATTGTTACACTTAATCATTCCCATGTACTTGCTCCTACTTAAATGTTATCATCATCATGTAGGACTCCACCTCCCATGCGTTAGTAGCAACAACTTCCTTATCATGATGATCAAAAAGATCATTTGTGGAGATAGTTTAAGGAGTTAAAAAAAAGGGTATATTATTTTCTAAATGACTAAGTACCTGGATACTTCATCTCAGCTTTGGAAAACAACTTATTTAGTTCCCATGAAAAAAGAAACATAACAAATAAGGATACGAGGACCTCCCAAAAAATTTCCCATTCCATAAAATGTTTGGTAACCCCATCCAGGAGTGTTTTTGTAAGGACATCCTATAAACAATGGTGGACTTTGGGAAAGAAAAGATGAAAAATTCACCATCCTTGGTAGCATGTGTTACAGCAACTGATCCAGATGAGGAAGGTGAATGGTAGGAAGTCAATAGTAAAAATTCTCTGAAATTCGATGATTGGATGGTTAGGAAAACAATTAGCCAAACTCATGTAATTATATGAACACTTTTGAAACATCAAATTGTGTCTCCTTCCACTTTTGATACAACAATATTGTCTTCACTAAAATCACAGTCATGTGAAAGCCAGTCCTTAAAGAAGCAACATTTCCTAAAGAACAAAGAGAAAATGGAATAATATGTGTCCGTATCAAGGTCAAATTTTTCCTTGGCCTTAGTGGATTTTATGGAAACCATCTCAAAATCATGGGAACTACCCCACCAAATGGCACAATAAGAATTGGTCTATCTAGAAGAATCTTCATTAGATGGAGAATTGATCTTCGACTTCATTAACGTTATTCACATAATGAATCCCTATAAGAATGATGATTCTATTTAGGAACCTAAAATCTTATCACTTTATCAGGAACTATAGGAAGAGGTCTTCAAGTTTTAGGATATAGGGGAAGATGTGGTCATGATAGAAATTACTACTCTAACCAAACCCCTGGTCAAGCTGTTTATGCAGCAGAAACTCATGGGCGAGCCTTCTAGAAGCCTTGACAGGAACAAGGGAATTATCCCACACATAATCAGGTCTACCCTAACATGATCATCATGGATGACCAGTTAGGGGATATTCCACCACCTCCTCAGTGAGTGGTAAGACCAAGAAGGACTAATCTTCCAAGAGAATAAATACTTCTATCGTCTACCCCAAAAGAGGGTACATCCACATAAAGAACATTAGCTTCCCAGGAACCTACAAAAGAGCATCTCCGTGCTAGAAAATTCAGATCTCAGGACCAAAATTATGATATGTTGAAGCAATTAGCCCATATTTCTCCCATGTCATTGATCCCGGTTGCCCTGATACTATTGAAGGATCTCCAAGAAGCACTCAATGAGGCTTTTTCAAGTCCTCAAGAGTTTGAATTTTGGGTTTCTACAACATAAGTTTACTATTTAGAAAATAACCCTTCATAATTCCATGCAGTCATATATTTCATAGACCAAGAGAAGAATGTTGTCATACAAGGACACATCAGGCCCTTGTACCTATCTATAAAGATAAATGATAATGATATCTAATGAGCCTTCATTGATAATGGCTTAGGGTAAAATCTCATTCCTATCTATACTCTTCCCCGATTGGGCCTCACTGAATCCCACATGTATCCCTACACATTGATTTTACAGGGTAATGACAAGAATGATCATGAGCCTCATGGTGAGATTACACATAGAACTCAATTTGGGGATCTCATATCTTATTTAGAGTTCATGATTATTCAGTAGGAAAAATATTTCCACATTTTTTGGGGAGACCTTAGCTAAATCCGTATGCACTCATTGCTTTATTGTACCACCAATGTCTCAAATATTGTGTCAATGGTCAAATTGTGACATTTCATGGTGATAAGGCCTCGTTCAAAACTTATGAATATCAATAAATTGATGCAGAGTTCTATCACATAGGGGTAAAACAGCCCATGTAACATGATTCTACTAGAATCAATGCTCTGAATGGTCTGGAAAAAATCCCAGATAACCCATTCAAGCATCTCATTTAAGATTGCATGCTTAACACTACTAAAATTTAAAGTATTGGATAAAATCCGACCACTTGTTCATTGGCTTCCATTATGTCAGTTGTGGTAACTAAACCTGGTATCACAAGTGAAATCATTGACTCCCCAAGCAGTGATGAAAGCCTAAACGGATATATATTAATTTCATTTGTCAATCATCAGTAAGTCTCTACATCATCAGCCATTCTAGAATAATTTGTTTCACACATGAAAAAAGATACAGATGTCTATTCTCATCCCATTATCTCCCCTTCAAATATTCAAAAAGACCTTTCATTAACAGTTGGGTCGGAGGTGGTTGCCTCCTCTTTGGGATGTCCAAATACTAAATCCTCCCCAATATATGAAATTATTTCTTAATCACCTAACCTCCAAGAATGGGTAGAAGAGTCATAACTTGAAGAAGAGGAAGAAGAGGAAGGCCATGGGGATTCCCCTCCATCATTTGAGGAATGTGTCTCTACCAATGTAGAAGACCTCAGAGAAATAAATATAGGTAAAAAGGACAATCTATGCCCCACTATGATTAGTGTGTCCATGAAATTTGATGATAAATAGGTGTATACTTCCTTTCTAAAAAAACTGGTATTTTTTGCCTGGAATTACACAAATATACCAAGCCTTGACCCTGAGGTGTCCACCCAACATCTTTTATTTCCAAAAGATCATCGGGGATACAAACAAGCAGCCCGGAGGACACAACTAACTCACACCTCCAAAATTGAGGCTAAAGTGGTAAAATTCATCAAGGATGACTTCATTGTAGAGGTAAAATACCAAAATTGGTTTTCCAACATTTTACTTGTTAAAAAATAGGAAAATAAGAGTTTTCATTGATTTTAGAGATTACAATCAGCATTGTCCCAAAGATGACTTATTGGTTCCAATCACAAAACATCTAATTGATACAACAGATGGATACCAATACCTTTCCTTCATTGATGGATACTATGGGTATAACCAAATCTATATGGCCCCAAAAGATATGGAATATACATCCTATAGATCCCCTTACGACATATTTTGCTATCAGATAATGCCCTTTGGTTTGAAAAATGATAGTTTGGCATACCAATGTGAAATGCACCATATATTCAAAACCATTATGGGGGAATTTTATGATTTCTATATTGATTATTTAGTGGTCAAATCTAGAAAATTTTGTGACCACCTAACTAACTTGAAGATAACATTAACCAAGCTTCAACAGCATAATCTGAAAATGAACCCCATGATATGTGTTTTTGAGGTAGCCTCAGAAAAATTTCTCAGTTTTTTTGTACGCCATCGTGGAATAAAATTTTATCCTGATAGGACTAAATATATATTTGGAATGTCGCCTACTTATAACATGAATTAGTTGGGAGGACTTCAAAAACAATTTCCCTATATCTAACGCTTCATAGACAATCTAGCAGGAAAGTGTTTTCCCGTCACCAAATTGATGAATAAGGGAGTCACATATCAGTGGACTAATAACTTCTAAGAAACATTTGATACCCTAAATAAATACCTCATGATTCCAGTGGTATCAATGCCACATGTTGAAGGAAAAAAAACTCATTATTTATGTCACAACCATGGAGTGATCATTGTGTGAATTCCTTACACAAAAGAATGATGTTGGGAATTAAAACAGCATTTAATATCTTAGTCAAACCATGATCAATAAAGACACTTGATATTCAGATATTGAGAAGAGCTACCTATAATTAATATTTGTATTTTAAAAGTTGAGGCACTACCTAAAGAATCATGAGGACCACTTTGTCTATCGTAATAACCCATTAAAATTTATTCTGGGTCGTCCTATGTTGATAGGACATCTGACACATTGGGAAGTTATTCTGTAGTAGTTTAAAATACATCTCACGCCTAAAAAAGTAGTGAAAGGACAAGACTAGGCAGACATCCTTTCAGAACACCCATATGTGGAAGAAACATCATTGAATACTAAACTACCTGATGGAGAAAATTTCTCTGTTCAGGATATCCCCCAAACATGGGAGATGTATTTTGATAGTGCTTCTAGAATCCCAACAGGGAAGATAATGGAATAAATTAATCTCAACAAATTTGGTTTATGAATTTTTCTTATTTCCACAGAAAAGGCTTTGTTATCATACTCTTTCCTATTATTCAAAGGTGGTTCCAACAGTGAGGTAAAATATCAGGCTCTCATTGAATGTTTTGTAATTGGTACCCTAAATATAATTGAACCCCCTAGAAGTGAAGGGTGATCCTGATTTGGTAATCATATAGATTAACGATGATTAAACCATTATAAAATAAGATCTAATTCCACTATGTGATTATATCCAAGGTTTAATGGAAGAATTTCCCTCAGAACTGAAATTTTATTACATCTCATATTCAAAAAATTCTCAAGATTATGCATTGTAAAATGTATCTACAACCCTGGAAGATCCGAACCGGGATGAAACAATCATCATCATTTCTCATCATCATGTGGTTTCACCTTCAGTTCAAATCAAAACAGAGGAAATCAATGACATCAGTCCCATTCCCAAACCATTTTATTTATCCATAAGATGGGTAACACCCATCATGTAATATATCCAAGAAGGAGTACTTCCACCAAATAGAGTTTTAAGAGAGAATATCTAGAGACGAGTAGTTAATGTCACTTTTTCTGATGGACCAAATCACCAGACGATCCTCTATAGATGAAGCTTTGATGGAATTCTCCTCAGATGCATTGATGGGGAAGAAATTGTGGCTTTCAAGAAAGAAGTACTTGAAAGATCCTATGGTTCCCACCTGTCTAGGTACATTCATTCTGATGAAATCTGAAGGCTTGAATACTTTTGGCCTTTGATGATGCAGGATTACATAGGTTTCACTAATAAGTTTTGTCCTTGTTAGCTGCATGAAAAATTAATCAATCAGCCATCAGAGATTTTATATACAACCAAATACTCGTATACATTTTCTATATGGGTAATGGAGATAGCATGATCATATCCTCTAGCTACGGCTAAGCAATTCAAGTACATAATTATTTCTATCAATTTCTTCTCTAAATGGGCTAAGGAAGTACCTTTAAAGTAAGTCAGGCCCAAAAGAATTTTTATCTTTTTCAAAGCTAACATCATCAATATATTTTGTGTCCCTTGTACTATATTGATTTACAAAGGCACCAATTTCTTTTCTGATGAGGTAGGAAAGTTATATCAGGAATAAAATATCAAATCCAACTATTCATCCTGCTATCATGCATGTAAAATGGATAGATAAGGGATTTCAACAAAACCTTATCCAAAATGATCTAGAAAATTGTGGATAAGGATAATAAATATTGTCCTAATAAACTCTTTCATGCCTTATGGGATTATAGGACTAATACCTGTACTTCCACACAGTCAATCTCATACTCATTGGAATATGGGACAGAAGCAGTTCTTCCTATTGAAATTCAGTTTCCATCACTCATAGTTCTATATGTGATCAATTATCCACTAATGAGAAATCCTAGAAACAATCAGATGGGTTCAAGTGACTAGATTGAAAAATATTTAATACCTTTCATCACATGGAAGTCTATCAGAATCGAATAGAAAGGGCCATTAACAAGAAGGTACACCTTCATTCAGTCCTCCAATGAGAGTTGCTTCTGTTTCTTATGACACCAATTTTACGAGGAAAGATGCCCCCGAAGCTTGATCCAATGTTTGAAGGACCGTATTACATACATATGGTCTATTCTAATAGATATTATTCTTTAATCTCAATGGATAGAGAACTCATGACAACTCCAACCAATTCAAGGTTCATGAAGAAGAACTTTATGTAACCACATGAATTTCATCCTAGTTGTATGACGATAAAATATGTTACCACCATCACCCATGCTACATGAAATTAAGTTGTGTAGCATCCTCATCCTTGTCACAAGATGATAAAATGCATGACATGAGGTCCTAGTGGAATGACCTAAAACTTAAAAAACCCATTTTTCTTACCACATGACATTAAAATTTACGGTTGATGTCTCCCACATTTTATGTTAAGAAATCCTTCAAAATAACAGGAGTTAAATTTCCTTATGGTTGACTAAATGATGACCAGATTCCATGTATAAGCATTATTCACATCATTGTAACTCCCTAGTAGAATTTGAGCCCCATATCTTCCCTATGTTTGGATCAGACATGCATGGGGAACCATATTCAAGAAGTACGTATGGATTGATTCTTATTCCAATACGATATGTAGTGATGCACAGATCTCAAATATTGGGTCCAATCATTATAAAAAAAGCTCATTCATTCCCGGTGTGTGAAAGGTAATATTTCTTAAATAACTACGTGTGGATTGATTCTTGATTCTGTACAATACATAGTGACACATGGGTCTTATCCCCTAGTCCATCCATAATTTTTATTTCACATCAGGTCACCTTCATCCATACCATATGACGTTAAAATGCATGGTTCATTAGTTTTCTTGATTCTCATTCCAATATGATTTTTAGTGATATCCATATCTCCTATCTCAGTCCTAGACTCAACCATAAAAGAAACTATTTCCACATTATGTGTATATGAGTCAATTCTATACTAAGAACCCTTCCAGAAAATATGACTTGATTCTCATACCATCATTTATTTTGGGAAAAACCATTATTCTTGAAAGTATTAAATCTCTATTTTCTAAAATCAATGTTGAATTGGTGTGCGGATACATCCAAATTAACTACGTGTGGCTTGATTTTTTCCTTAGCAAGATACATAGTGACACTTGGGTCCTATCTCCTGGTCCAGCTGCAATATTTCTGTCTTTTCACATCGGTTCATCGTTTTCCGTATCACACAATGTTAAACTAGGTAAAATTTCAATAACTATATGTTTTTTTTATTATTTCCCCCATCAAGATACAAATTGACTCCTAGATCTCCAATCTTGGGTCCAGCTGTAATATTTTAAAAGTCCCTTCACACCCTATGTGTAGGAATCAAACCTGACTGGGAGTTGCTTCAAGAACTACGTGTGGCTTGATTGTAATTCAAATGAGACTCATAGTGATTCCCAAATCATTAATCCTTGGTCTATCTATGATTTTGGAGAATAAAATTCCCCTTCATGTTCCCTGTGCATTAACCCTATCTGCATAGAGAACATTTTCAAGACTTATGCCTTGATTCTAATTACAATTAGATGTGTGGTGATACCTAGAATTCATGATTTACTCCCAACCATTGGTATAAAAGTTATCAAAAGTACCATTTCCCACATCAATGTCTAATTAACGTGGGGAAAAACTTTCAAGAACTATGTGTGGCATGATTATTTCCTTAGAAATATTTGTAGTGACGCTCAAATCGTCAATCCTACGTCTAGCTGTGGTTAATCATTATTACCCTTTACATCATGTGTATGAATCAGACCTTCATAGTGATCCTGTCAAGGACTATGTTGGACTTTATTCATACCCATATGAGATAAATTTTGATGTACAAAATTACATTCTTATTCCTAACCACAATGTTTCCATCACTTCACCTAAGTTCACCTATATCCTTACCCCATGGTGTTAAACTGTTTGGAATTTCAAGAACTACATATGGCTTGATTATTTTCCCAAAATTATATGTAGTGATGCACAAAAATACATCCTGGTCTAACCACCATTCAAAAAAAATTCCCCCTCTCCCAGTGTATGGACCAAGCCAATGTAAGGCGACCAATTGCTACAACTACGTGTGGATTGATTCTGACTCGTATGAGATAGGAAGTAATGTCCAGACATTCTATATTGTGCCCATTCACAAAATGATGCAAAAATTGAATCTTTCCTTCCATGTATGAGTCAGATCTATCTAATAGGATTTAATATGGGTTATCATCTTATGTATGAATCTATATTTAAAGAAACCCTCATTATCCTCCACTCACGAATTCAATCAAGGTGGGGGATATTTATTTAAGAACTATGTGTGGGTTTATTCTCACCCTTGTGAGATACGTAGTGACGTCGAAATATTCAACCCTAGGCCCAATCGCATCACAAAATAAAAAATCCTCCACTTTCCCACATATAAATAAAAATTCTATGCAGGAGCCTTTATTTTGGGTCATAACCTTATAGATCCAACCAAGGAGACAAGAAATTTCCCCATTTTACATATGAGTCAAATCTATGAAAGGGAATCCAAACTCATGGCCAATATCGGTCCAAATACATCCCTTTTGAATTGTACATTATCGATTTCACATTTCATACTACTGATATTGAGTACTTTTAGATATTTATAATCTTCCTTTGATTTCTAGTGGAAGAATTTCTAATAACTAAAAGATCTTTTTCCTGACTATGTAGTACGCACCCCCAGTTATCCTTGAATAACGTTTATTACATAATAGGCCTATCAGCAAAAGGATTCCCCTTTTTGGCTATGAAACATATTCCTTAGATGGATTTTCATAATATAACCCTTATAACAGGTTTTTTAAATAATGGTAACATCATTTATGGGATAATCCTCTTCTATCCCTCTATGATTTGATGAAGGAATACAGGAACCCGTAATATAAAGTGGTCATCCTTTTCATATTTTTCCCATGTCCTTTCTCTCTACTTGAAAGTCTCTAAGACCATGGTTTACACTTTATCCTCTAATTTAGTCAAAGAATTTTGGAATAACCTTGGGTCATATGACTATAATATCATTCATTGTTTCCCTAATATTTTTTTCCTAGTCATATGACCTAAAACTACAAGAAATATACTTCATGGTCTTAGGTTATAGCTTCATAGAGAGCTTATTCCCCCAATTCATTGTAAATTATGACATGAATTACGTCTTCTATATTCATGCACATTTCTCCATAAACTGAAATTTGTGCTCGGGAATATATGAATTTCAATAAACTTTCATTGGATTTTAGCAGCAAAATGTCATAATTCTTGAGATCTCCTTTACCTAACTATGTAGTATGTGCCCTCAGTTGGCCTTTCATAATGTCACCTACATAATGAGCATGTTAGGCAAAGGATGACACTATTTGTCTATAGAGCATATTCCTTAGTTGGCCCTTTATAATACAACCCCATAATAGGTTTGTCAAATAGTGGTAACAACATTCTTGGAAGAGACCTACTATAATGTCACATGTTCCTTTTTCTTATATCACTCTTCGGATTCAAGAATCCTCAAATCACATCTTATAAATTTTTTCTTCCATACCTGGATATAGTATCATATTTACAGATAGTTTAATGGAAATTGGAGAACCATCAAACCTTTGGTCAAAGTTAAATACCTTAAATGATAGCCCCCTAATATCCATGCTACATGACTTTAAAATTCACATCCCCTTAATGTCATTGTTGTATGAGTTTAAACTACACTACATAATGTCCTTCTTTCATGACTTTAAACTATACATCCCCTTAATATCCTTACTGCATGACTTTAAATTTCACAACATAATATGAAAAATCTAATTTCTAATAAATGTAACCTCCTTTACACACCAAATTTGTGTAGTATTTGTTTCTCATTCATGGTATGTGATGATATAGATGGTGCCATTTATTCACAAACAACTTTCCTTATAATATCTAGCCACTTTGGTCTTGAGACATCCAAATCATAAACCCCCTTTGTCTATTAGTAATAAAATACCAAAATTCCTAGTAACTTTTTTACCTTACTATGCATTATGTTCCCCCATTTGACCTCGCATAAGTTTCTCACATAATGAGAATGTCAGCCAAAGGATTCCACTATTTGGTTATGCATCATATTCCCTAGCTGGCCCTGCATAATACAGCCCCCATAATGTGTTTTTTAAATAAGGGTAAATTTGTTCTTGGAAGAATCCTCCTCTATTATTACACTTCAAAGATTAGATTTGGTGACTATAAAAATCATGAATCAATATTACCCTTGTATGTATCTAATATATATATATATATCAGGATATTTCTATCCATCAAGCCTTGTTTGGGTTCTTATTTTAGAGTTCATGGTCAATGCTATTCAACCTAAAATACTAGATTTATTCTTCTGACAAGTATGACATTAAACTTCCCATAAAAAGAGACATTTTACTCACCATGATAAAAACATAAAAAGAGAAATATTGATAAAAGTCAAGTCTCGGCTTGCTAGACCTAAACATTATACAGTTTAGGAAATATCGAGCGATAAAAAGTTAAAAGGAAAAACTTGTTTGGATGAAAACCTAAAAGGGGAGGCCTATGAAAAATCCAATTCTCACTAGATATGTCCCCTCTATATTGGTCTTATGTAAAAATTAGGTTGATAAGACGAAAGGAAAAAAGTTTGTAGGGTTTTCCAAATGACCCTAGAAATAGTAAAACTACACTCACTAGGACCCTTAGCTTAGGTAAAATTTTAGAGTGTCTCTCATCCTTATCTTTGTAATTATGATTAGATTATATAAAAATAATCATGATTTTGAAATAATTTTCAACATTATAATTACCATAGAATACAAGGATGAAGACATAGATGATGAAAAACAAAATTATCTTCATTTATGAGTAACAAATCCCTCATACAAACACCCAAAAAATAGAATTTATCTTTACTATATCACAAGAGGTCTTCAATATAACTTTTAATTTGTTGAATAGCCTCATGAGACCTATCATCCGCCTATTGAGGTTCAATAAATTGATTATCCCCAGCCTCCTCATTGTGAAGTAGTGCTTCTAGGGAAGTCGTAATGGCATTGGACCCTTCCTTTTTAGCTTCTCCTTTTGATCCATGAATTTTGTCATGTTCCCCTTATGTTGCATCCAAATCTTATTCAAGGCTTTTCCAGTTGAATACCACCAAATTTTTGTCTTTTTCATTGTCTTTTTTGTTTTCATTATTGTTATTATTGTCTTTTTCATTTTCATTTCCATTGTTGTTTTCATTATAATTGTTGTTGTAGTTGTCATTGGCATTGTCGTTTTCATTTTCATTGTCGCTATCATTGTCGTTGTCTTCGTTGTCCTCATGATTGTCATTTTCTATGTCATTTTTTTTGTCCTTGTCATTGTCGATGTTGTTTTCATTTTCATTTTCATTTTTTGGCCTTTTTTCAATGTCATCGTCATTGTCATTGTCAACGTCATTGTTGTCTTCATCATCGTCACTGTCATCATCAATGTTGCTGCCAATGTCACTATCACTATCAATGTCGATGTCGCTACCATTGTTGTTGTTTTTTCTATTGCTCTTATTTTTTTTTTTGTTACTGTTGTTTTTTCTGTTTTTGTATTTGTTGTTTCTATTGTTTTTGTTGTTGTTTTGGTTGTTATTACTGTTGTTTTTGTTATTTATGTTTTTATTATTTATGTTTTTATTATTATTGTTGTTTTTTTCTGTCGTTGTCGATTATGTTTTTATAATCATTGTTATTGTCACTGTCATTGTTTTTGTTTTCATTATTATTTTCATTTTCATTGTTTTTGTTTTTGTTTTTTTTGTTGCTACTTCGGGTGTTATTGTGGTTGTTTCTATTAATGTTTCTTTTGATGTTTTTGTTTGTATTGTTTTTGTTGTTGGTGGTGTTTCAGTTATTGTTGGTAGTGGTAGTTTTTTTTTTGTTTTTGTTATTTTTTTATTATGTTTATTTTTCATGTTGTTTTTGGTGTTGTTTTTGTTTTTGTTTTTTTGTTTTTGTTTTTTGTTTTTGTTTTCTTTTTGTTTTGTTTTTTTTTTTGGTGTTGGTGTTGGTGTTTTCTGTTGTTGTTGTCATGGTTTTTCTCTATTTTTGTTGCTATTGTTGTTGGTGTTGGTGTGGTTTATGGTTTTTTGTTGTTTTTTTGTTGGTGTTGTGGTTGTTGTTGTCATTTTTGTTGTTTTTGTTTTGGTTGTTTTCATCTTTTTTTTCTTGTTGTTGTTGTTATTATTGTCGTTTTATTTGTTGTTGATAGTGTTGTTGTTGCTACTGTTGTTATTGATGTTGTTGTAGTTAGTGTTTTTGTTACTGTTGATGTTGTTGTTTCTCTTATTGTTTTTTTTCATCATTGTCTTTTTTTCATTGTCATTATTTTCATCATTGTCATCATATTTATTGTCGATGTTTTAATCATTGTTGTCATTGTTATTTTAATTGTTGTTGTTGTCATCATCATTGTTATTATTGTTGTTTTTTTTTTGTTTTTGTTCTCATCATCATTGTGATCTTCATCATCGTCATTGTTGTTGTCATCATTGTCATTGTGGTCGTTGTAATTTTCATTGTTGTTGTCATTATTATCATTATGGTCATCATCATTTTCATTGTCGCCATCATTATTGTTTGTCATCTTAATTGTTGTTGTCATTGTCGTTGTTATTGTCATTGTCCTTTTTGTTTTTGTTGTATTCATTTTTGTTGTTGTGATATTCATTTTTATTGTTCTTGTTCTTATTGTCGTTGTCATTTTTTCTTATTTTTATTGTCATTTGTTGTTCTTGTTCTTGTTCTTGTTCTTTTTTTTCTTGTTATTTTTCTTATTATTTTTTTTCTTATTATTATAATTTATTCATTGTTAATTGAAGATATGTAGAAATGATACCAGCTTATCCTGGTGATTTCTGATGACCGTGTTATCTTAAAGCATACAAGGAGTCTAATCTTCCCTCCTATGTATCAAATCACCTTGCAGTTCAGTAGAGAATGGTGTCTTTAAATAAGATTAAGGAGAATGTGAAATAAGATATAAAGTTCTTGTCATCTTTCTCTGGAATTTGGGTGGTTCTTTTATCTCTCTCATTAATTGTTCTTCTCAACGAATCATTAGGTAAGGTTCTACAACTCACATTTCATTTTTGGATGATTCCATTTCAGAATGGATAGATCTGTGCAGGCACTCTGTTATTGTTCTCATTTCTTTGTCAAAAGGTATGAAAACTTGGAAAGTTGTAGATATGGTTTCTCGATTAGAATACATTTTGGGATTTTTGTATTTAAAGTGTGTATCATTAGGCCCTGGGTTTTTCCATATTTTATTTACCAATGTGAAATTGAAGTGGTAGGCCTAGAGTGAAGGATTGGTTAATCTTAAACCGGGTTTCCTAATAATTAATGAATGGTGTTTAGACATCATTAATAATGACTTCAAAGTTACCCATGCACCAGTATAGATTAAAATTAAATGTCTTAAATTATTATTATGGAATCCAAAAAACAAATTTACCGCTTTTGCGATTGGAAATTCACTTAGGTTAGATAGTACCACTGAAAGGGTCAGTTTGGGTCAATATTCATGGGTTTTGGTTGAAGTTTATTTAATATTTACCTTTATTGATAGAGTGGTAAACACCACACCACATGATAAGATTATACATAGAATTTAATTTGAGAAAATCCCTCTATTCTATGATTTTATCCGACTTATTGGTCATGAGAAGTCAACATGTAGAAAAGAAATTGTCTTTTTTAATTTTTATCTTAGGGGTCATGAGTTCCTACACTGTCAAAGGAAGGTTAATGGAGAGATTGTTTATTCATCTAAAAATCAGATTGCCGATAATAATTCATGTGCCTCTATTCTTAGAGTTCTACTCCACCAGATGGAGTGACCCAAGTTCCCACTATAGGGCCTTCTCAGGATACCTAAGAAAATGGTCATATGTTCCCTTAACTGAATGATGGATGTACGTATCTTACAAATTCTAAACCGCATTCCCTTCTTTGAGATGTGGATGATTTTGGTTCTTCTGCACAAGTAAACTATAAGTACCAATATTGGGATGATATTTCATATGATCATCAGGTTGTTGCTGGAGTTACATTTAAGGATACATTATCTATAGTCATGTTTCCTCTAGAATTGCGGATGACATCCTTGATTTGAGATTCAAACATTCCAAGCGGTTTCTAATGGGTTTGTTCGTTGAACCGGAAACATCCAATGATTCTATATCCATTTGGACCTACTTTCCAAATGTAGGTGCTCATTAGTCATGGACCGATGAGACTTAAGAATTTGCATTGGTCGAGAGGATGGGAGGTCGGACTCATCACACCTTTTTTAGGGGAATTATTGTCTACTCCGAGACTCTCTTTATAGATTTAAGTTATGTTCGTGAATCCTTATTAAATTACCAAATATAAAATGTTCTTTCCTTTAGATCTGACAATCAATGATTGATATGTAGGAAATTTAGAGAATCTTTTATATGTATTCGAGGTTCTTCATCGATAAAGAATCATCTGTATTTGTTGGAGATTCTTAGTCAATGGTATATTTTAATACATTATATAAAATTCTCTTGGTCATTATGATGACCATACTGGTTTTAAAGCCACTTAGTGGGGCACTTGAAGTTTATTGTCATTCAGAAGGACATGGATTATTTCAGAGTTGGGATCTTACCCATAGATGGGATACCTACGTATCCTTTATTTATAAAAGGAATCAGAACCCACGTATTTTGAGTAAGGGAGTACGATGTTTATGTATGATTGATGGCTCAAAGAAAGATTTCATAATTACTTTTACACTCTAAGATCACGTGATTCGTGCTCGGTGTGAGAAACAAGAGGTATTGGTGAAACCAGAAAATTGTGCCATGAGAGATGAAAACATAGAAAATGATGTGGGGATTATGTATGTATGACTGCCCAAATAGATAGATATTGGGACTTATTTCAAAGAAGAAGTCCATGAACAAGGTCCATAAAGGTATATGTACATTATGGAGATTTGGATAGTCTAACTTGGGGCTTACTCCTAAGGAAGATGCATAAATTAAAAGAGGACTTATGATTGGGTTTTACTCCTGAGAAGGAATCCCAAATCAAAAAGTAGATTAAGACTGGTTAAAAGAAATTAAGACTGGGGCTTACTCCTAAGGAGGAGGCCCAGGTTAAAGGGATTTGAAGACTGGTTCTTACTCCTAAAGAGGAGGCCCAGGTTAAGGGGATTATGGAATTAAGGGACTTGGGGCTTACTCCTTAGGAGTATTCCCACATTTATAGATTTGATACTGGGGATTATTCCTGAAAAGGAAGCCTAGGTTAAGGGAATTATGGTTGGGGCTTACACCTAAGGAGGATGCCTAGATTTTGGGAACTTTGAAACTGGGGCTTACCCCTGAGAAGGATTCCCAGATTAGGGGACTTGAGGCTAACTCCGAAGGAGGATGCCCAGATTAATGAGAATTTGGACTGGAACTTACTCCTGAAAAGGAGGCCCAGGTTAAGTGTTCTCTCATCTTAAATTATGAGGTTGAATGAATGAACTCTCTAACCTTAGTGACATAAAGATGTGTAAATCACTAGGTTTTGAAAAATGTTCCATAGAATTCATTTCAGATAAGGAATACAACAAAGGAAACATGCCATAAATGTCTTTGAAGAGGGGTTTGAAGGCTGAATCTTGAATAAGAGAGGTGGATAGGCATAGGAGAGGCTAAATGGGCAGAAAAGGCACCCAAAAAGAGAGCGACGCGAAAGTCATGTGTGGGCGCGTAGGTGTACCTGTACGACACATGGTTACTTGAACGACGGTCAACCCTTAGTCTAAAACTTGGGCGAGGCATGGCTCAAGCCCTTAGTACTATCCCTAGTGGCTTCCAGAAGAGTGTCATGCAAGTTATGTTGAAGGGGTAAGGTGGCGCGCAAGTGGGGCCATTTCCCTTAAGGGCTGGCAACTCAGGCACGCAAGTGTTGATGAGTTTAAACACTTAGGCCTTACTCCATCTCTTTAGGTCTTCCGTTCTAGGTAAGAAATTACCTTAGAAGTGTTCGGAAGCTTAGAGAAGAGACTAGGGCACTGGGAGCTCAAATCTGAGTTTCTGGAGTTTTTTCCCCTCGAAATGGGGGGCGCACAGGGGGTATTTATAGGCTGGAGAAGACCCTAGGCAAATTTCAGATAGGGCGCTCAAGTCACCTGCGCAACCAATGGGCAGCACGAAAGTATAAATGCGGGACCATGGTGGAACTTGCGTGACCCAAGTCCATTTGAATCTTGGTTCATGCCTTTGTCATTTTTTTATGTTTCTTAAAAGGATAAATCACTTGGAGTTCAAGGTATTTCCCTTTTCATTCCTTTAGACTCTGTGACGGAAAGGAGTGTCAACAAAAGTCCCCCCTCAGAGTTGGATCCGAAAGAAACGAGGATGTGTCTCTGAGGAAAAGAAGAAAACCAAGGAACATACGGTGCACAAGTGTTGAACGCGCAGAGAGCGGCGCGCAAGTGTTGAGTCGCGCAGGCGTTGACGCAGAAGGGTGGGGCCTGGCCTATATATACGTGGCCATTCCTCGCACAAAGCACTGAATTTCAAACATTCGATCTCTCACCGCGCAAGTTTCCTTCGCCACGCAAGTTTCTCTGTTTTCCGATGTTTCTTTGTTGTCACGCTGTTGTATAGGTATTTGGACTTGCGCGGTGATACCTACGTGCCAACACTTGCACGACACACTGATACTTGCGCGCCAATTTTGGGACTTGCACGCCTTAATTCCTTATCCATGTTTTTGAATTTCGTCACAAATTTTATAAAAAATCAACCCATTTAAGAGTTAATTTATTCAACTTTTGTGCAGATTCAATGGCTCCCAAGAGATTTGAAATGGCTGATGAACTTGCTAGCAAGCGGATTGATGAAATGATGAACATTGTAGGCCAAGATTACTATGATATCTGTGACAGCTCTCTCCCAGATTTGGCTAAGTACATGAAGAAATATCATCTTAATTTCCCACAGAGCATATACCTGCCTTTGTATGGTCATGGTCATCTGCAAGGATTCAATGTTCCAGATGCAAAGAATTGTATGACTGAGATGCAGCTTCACTGCTACTCTTCTATTTCGGTTATGTTGTGCATTAAGAGAAACAACAATGGTGTGACCTTTCAAAATTTTCCTCCATGCCATTTCCTTGCAAATATGAAAATGGAAAACCCATGGGATGAAATGTTTTCCGCTGCCGGTTGGTGGAGAGAAGACAATCATGGAATTAGAACAATACCTGAAAAAAGTACTCTCTCCAAATGGATCTTTACTTCCAATGCTCCATTCTTAAATCCATGTATCCATCTTCCAAGTCTCTTGGACCGAAATAGAGTCACTGTTTGATCAGTCGAAAATTTTCTCAAACCACACTCAAGAACATCCTTTTACAATTGTTCCAAGAAGAGATGGTATCACTACATCTTTTATTGTATCCAGCTGAATGAATAAATTCCAGGAGGCTGGTGATGAAGCTTGGGATGTCGTAAATCAAATGAAGAGTTATGTTGAAAGTCTTTTGTAATTCCTAAAAAAGAGAAGAGACACCAGTCTGTGGATTTCCTTCTAACTCTTGTGCATCAATGGGAAACAATTTCATCCTCAACCATTTTCTCCTTCATTCTTTTGCTACCTGCTTTAGATTTTTACCTAACCCAATGGGCCTAGTAAGCATAGTTTTATTTTTTCTAGGATTATTATAAATAACCCTACAAACCATTGAAATTTTTTATTGCTCAATATTACCTAAAATCATACAAAATGTATGTTTAGTGAGCTGGAACTAGACTTTTATTCAGAGTTCCCTTGTCTTTTGTGTGCAGTTTAATGTCATGCACGTCGGACATAAAAAGGACAATGTTTAAGGTCGAAATAGCTCTGACCGAATGGATTAAAATGGACTCAATTCCTTGGAAATTTATCTGAAAACATATTACCACACTCAACTTTGAGGGAAAATTTGTAAACAATGACTTATGAAATTTTTAATCTGAGGAATGATATGAAAAAGGGATAAAAATTCAGAAAAAGTAGTTCCCAAGAACGAAGTTATCATTATTTAACAAACCCGTTAGGGGGTTGAATTGTGCAGGGCCACCTAAGGGCATTGGATTCGTAGTCAAATAATAGCATCTTTTGGCTGATAGGTTCGTTATGTAGACTACTTATGCAAGGCCGCCTAAGGGCACATGCTGCATAGTCAGGAAAAATAACTCTCAGAAATTTACTTTCCTACTGATAAAAAGCCAGTAAAAGTTTATGGAGATTCAACTTTTCCAAAGCATAGAGTTTGTTGTATGGAGAGAGGTACTTGAATATGGAGAAGATATTTCCGAAAAACATTTTCTAAGAACTGGATGAATGTCACTTCTACGAAGGTCTGACCCAAGCGTACGGAAGGAGAATATAAACCATAGACTTCAATACTTTCAGATCATGAAAAATATTATGAGACAAATATGTGAAGGAAGGGTATTTCTTTTCGGATCCTTACATATTGTCGTTAAGACCAGTAAGGAAAAAATAGGTTTTCTTTCCAAGAATGAAGTTACCACTATCTAAAAAACCCGTTATGGGGTTGAATTATGCAGGGCCACCAAAGGGCATTGGATGCATAGTCAAATAATAACATCTTTTGGCTGATAGGTCTGTTATGAGACTACTTATTTAAGGCCGCCTAAGGGAACATGTTGCATAGTCAAGCAAAAGAACTCTTGGGTTTCAGACATTTTGTGACTAGAAGTCAAGAAAAGGGTTATGGAGATCTGAAAATATTTAAGGTTAGGATTATGAAACATAAAAATGGGAATTTGTTATTACATGTAGAGATTCACAAACCAATGCTAACCATAATCATGTTGTGGCTGGGTCCTAAATTAAAATGTTGGAATTTAATACATATCCCATAAGGATGGGAATCAAGCCATACGTAGTTCTTGAACTACAGTTTAACGTCGTGTGGGACGAAAGTACAGGAGATCTTAGTTTAGGGTTATAGAGCTCAGACCATAATAATGAATTCACCGTGTGTGTTTTCATAGGGACTTTTCAGCTAGGGGACTGAAAGTGGAATTTGGGGTTAGGCCAAAAAGACTTGAGGCTAGATTCGAGGGACACTCGAAGGTTCCTATGTATCCCATAAGGATGGGAATCGAGCCAATGCAGTTCTAGAAATACCATCTGTACAAATTTGGTTCGTACATGTGAAGGGTGAAAGGGGACTTTAGTGCAATGATGGTTTTACCCAAGATAAAAGGTTCGGGCATTGCCATGTATGCACGTAGTCTTTGGAATGTAACATGATTGGAGATCAATGTAAATAATGATTCCCTCTCAGGTGAGGGTATCAAATAATGTTGTAGTTTATTGTCATACAGGACAAAGGTGCTGTATAGTTTAACATCATATAGCAAGGACGATGGTGAACCAACGTAAAGATATTGATTCTAGGGGCGGTTTCATGAATCAACATTGTATGAGATGGAGGTGAACCGATGTGAAGAGATTGGTTTGGGCTTGAACCTTGGGAGGTTGCCTATGTACCCAGCCTAGAAGTTGAGGATAAAAGTCCGCATAGTTCAATTAAAGAATGAATTAGTGATCATGTTTTTCTTGGGGACAACGACCTAAAAATGGTGTTGGGACTTATGCATGGTTAGCGGCCCAGAGAGAGTGTTATGACTGATGTTTACTCTAAGCTCACGTGATTCATACTCAGTGTGATAAACAAGAGGTAGAAACAACCCTAACGATGCCCAGTTTAATGTCATGTAGGACATATTAAGGGACTATGCAATTTAAAGTCTTGTAGTGAGGACTATTGGTGTTGCATAGTCTAGTGTCATGTAACAGGGACAAAATACAGTTTAACGTCATGTACGACGTATTAAGGGATTTATGTACAGTTTAGCGTCATGTAGTTAAGAAGATAGGGAAAATACTGTTTAATTTCATGTTGGACAAAAGGGGGACTTTGCAGTTTAATGTCATGCAGTAAGGACAAAAGGGGACACAGTTTAACATCATGTTGGACTTATTAGAAACTTTTTCACAGTTTAACGTCATGTTGAACGAAAAGGGACGATAGAGTTTAGTGGCATGTTGGACGATGGTGTGAATAGTTTAAGGACATATGCACGGATCATTGCTGTATAGTTTAACATCATATAGCAAGGATGATGAAGGGGACACAGTTTACCATCATGTTGGACGAAAGTGCAAATAGTTTAAGGTCATATTCATGGACCATAGACGGTGCAGTTTAATGTCTCACTGGAAATGAAGAATGCAGATAGTTTAAGGTCATATGCACGGACCCACATGATGTATATTGTGTTTATAAAAAATACTTCTTCAAAAATCTGGCATTGGTTGGAGTAGTGATGAGTTCTCCATCTATTGAGATTAATGAATAAGCTCCATTGGAATAGACCGTATGTATTGAGTAAGGTCTTTCCCATTTTGGTTCCATCTTGGGAGGATTTTTCTTGGTATCATTGGAGTTCTGAGAACCAATACCAATTCTCCCTAAATGAATGAATGAATATGACCTTTTTTGTTGAAATCTTGTGCTATTCGATTCTGGTAGACTTCCAACTGGTGTAGGGTGAAAAATCTTTTCTCAACTAACCATTCCAATTCATCCAATCTCTTTTGAGATTGTTCATCTGTAGATGATTTATCACAAATTGCTACTCTGAGCAAGGGTAATTGAACTTCAGTGGGAAAGAATGCTTTCGTTCCATATACCAGTGAATATGGAGTTGACCGCGTTGCAGTGCGGGTGGTGGTCTGATAAGCCCATAAAGCATGAAAAAGTTTATCAGGCCATGACTTCATATCTTTATCCACCATCTTTTGTAGTATTTTTGAAAGAGTCTTGTTGAAGGCTTCTATCTAGCCATTGGCCACTGCATGATACCGATATGAATGATTGGATTTGATATTGTATTCTTGATACAACTTCCTCACCTCAGATGAACAGAATTTGGTGCCATTTTCCATCAATATGGTATGAGGGACACTAAATCGGGTAATGATGTTAGACTTGATGAAGCTAACAATGATTTTAGAACTAAATTATTTGAGAGGTATTTCCTCTACCCATTTTCAAAAGAAGTCAGTAGCAGTAAGAATATACTTAAACTGCTTGGCTGTAGCTGAAGGGTAAGGTCCCACCACATCCATTCCCCATGTGGTAAATGGCCACGAGTATTTTTCTCTATGAAACAACTCTGGGGGATGATAAATGAAGTTGGCAGGTACTTGGCATGAATGACACTTCTTTGTGAAATCAACACAATCTTGTATCATTGAAGGCCAAAAGTATCCAAACCTTCGAATTTGATTAGACAGTCTATGTCCAGACTGGTGGGCACCACAGACTCCTGCATGCACTTCTTTCATGACAGCCATTGTCTCTTCACTATCAATGTATATGAAGAGAATTCCATAAAAACCGTGATTGTAGAGAGTTTTCTCTAGGTGATCTGGGCTGTCATAAAGAGTAAAATTGACCACATATCTCCAGACTTGTTCTTTCCCAGATCTATCAGGTGGAAGTGTTCCATTTTGAAGGTATTCCCTGATAGGTGTCATCTATCCTGTAGTATGACAATATGGTTCAGGAATGGGACTAATTTCATTGATTTACTCTATTTTGGTTTGAACATAAGGTGAAATTGTATGACGATGGGAAATACTGATGGTCGTTTTGTCCCGATTTGGATCTACCAGAGCTGTGGCTATAGTAGCTAGTGCATCATCTTGGGCATTCTGTGATCGCAGGACATAAGAAAATATCGGTTTCGTAGGAAATTCCACCATTAACTCTCTAACATAATCATACAATGAGATTAGTTATTCTTTTCTGATGGAATAATCCCTAATGACTTGTTTGATTACCAGTTCGGAATCACCTTTCACCTTTAAGTGATTCTCTTGTGCTTGAAGTGCCAACTCCAAGCCTATGATGAGAGCTTGGTATTCTGCTTCATTATTTGTACCGCCTCCCAACAATGAGAAGGAATAGGGTAACACTGCCATTTATAGAGAAATGAGCACAATTCCTAACCCAACTTTGTTGGATTTAGAATTTTCCATTTTCCTCCCTGTTGGACTTCTGGAAGCACCATCAAAGTACATTTCCCATGTTTAAAGACTATCTTGAATAAAGGTGACTTCCTCATCAGGAAGTTCAATATCTGAAGAAGTATCTTCTACTGACGGGTGTTTAGCAAGGAAATCAGCCAGATCTTGGCCCTTTATTGCCTTTTGAGACACATACTAAATGTCAAATTACTGCAAAATAATTGCCCACCTTGGTAGACGTCCTGTAAGCATTGGACGACTAAGGATGAATTTGAGCGGGTTATTGCGAGATACCAATTGGACCTCGTGATGTTGCAGGTAGTGTCTCAAATTCTGAACTGCAAAGGTTAATGCTAGGAATCACTTCTCAATACTTTATTATCGGGGTTCTGCTTCATGCATAGTCCAACTGAGATAGTAGAGGTTGTTTTCATTCCCAGCATCATTCTTCTGAGCAAGAAAGGCACCCAAAGATCGCTCTAATGCTGTCACATAGAGTATAAGTGGTCTTCCTTCAATAGGTGGCATTAATACCGATGGACTCAAGAGATACTTCTTGATAATATCGAATGCTTCTGGACATTCTTCGGTCCACAGGTAAGTGACTCCCTTCTTCATCAATTTGGTGAAGGGTAAACTTTTTCCTACCAAATTGACGATGAAACGCCGAATATAGGCTAAGTTTCCTTGAATCTCTCTCAATTATTTCGAATTTTGAGGAGTTGACATACCAAGGATTGACTTTTTCTTCTCAGGATCAACTTCGATACCATGATGGCGTACTACAAAGCTGAGAAATTTTCCTGAGGTTACCCCAAAATCATATTTTAAGGGGTTCATCTTCAAATTATGTTTCCAAAGTTTGTGGAATATGATTTCAAATCAGCCAAGTGATTAGAACATTACCTGTATTTGACCACCAAATCATCCACATAACATTCAACAAACTTCCTTAAAAAGGGTTTGAAGATATAATGCATGGCATGCTGATATGTTGCGCCTTCATTCTTTTGGCCAAAGGGCATTACCCGATAGCAAAACACACCCTGAGGGGATCTGAAGGATATAGATTATTCATCTTCTGGAGCCATTCGAATTTGATTATACTCGGAATATCCATCCATGAAGTAAAGTGCTTTATAGGCAGCTGTTGCATCGATTAAGAGTTCTGTGATCGGAACTAGAAAATCATCCTTGGGACAATGCTGATTAAGATCTTTGAAATCAATGCAAACTCTAATTTGTCCGTTCTTCTTCTTCTCAGGGACAATATTAGCCAACCATTTGGGATATTGAAATTCCTTGATAAAGTTAGCTTTGATAAGCTTATCTACTTTAGCTTAAATTTTTGAAGCATAAGTTGGGTGTGTTCTTCTGGAAGCTTGCTTTAATCCTCGATGTTTTTCTGGTAAACCCAAATGATGAGTAGCAACATCAGGATCAAGGCCGGGAATCTCGGTATAGTTCCAAGAAAATATATCTCGATTTTGCTTCAAAAATGAAATATACATCTCTTGTTCTTCAAGAGTCATGGCCACACTAATTAAAGTGGGGCGTGGATCTTCTTTTGTACCCAGGTTTATTTCCCTGAGTTCATCCATGGTGGTAGAGATACCCTCTTCAAATGTTGGAGGAGCATCCATGAGATCTTCCTCTTCGTCTTCACCATGTGTTATTTCTTCTGTTTCTACTTGCATAGTAGATGATGAAGTAAAATTTCCATGATCAGAAGAGATGTTAAAATTTGAACATCTTGAAGAGGAAGCTTCCATTTCTGACCCAATTGATGATGAAGGGTCTTTCTTGGGTATTAAAGAGGAGATTATGGATTGAGAATTGACATCATCATTCACCTTTGTCATTGCTATAACTTCTTCTGGCCTGGTTGGCGAAGTATAGACTTTCTGGATTTCAGTAGATGAAATGAAGACATCCCCATTTGAGCTTTCATCATTTTTTGGTGAATCACCAATTTATCCCATGATGTATGGCTTGCTTTCCATAATTGACATTATGGAAGTTTCCATAAGATTATTTAGATTTGGGTATATCCTGTCAATTTGACTGATAGAAAACACATAATCTGTACTCACATGTGTAAATGGATTTACTGAAATCTTTTCCAAACCATATGGAGCATTAACTTTGGTAATCTCCCTTGTTGTGGATTTCTCATTTCCCTTCCTGTGATAGAATTCCACCTCAATTTATTGAGATTCACATGTCTTGAACGGGGCCTTATCACCATAAAATGTCCCAACTTGACCATCAAAACAATACTTGAGACATTGATGGTATAATGAAGGGATAGTCACATGTTGATGTAGCCAGGGTCTTCCAAGCAAGATGTTGAAGGCTGAGTCTTGATCAACAACCATGAAATCTAAATTGGATACAAGATATCCAAACTGAGTTCTAAGTGTAATCATGCCCAGTGGTTCTTGTTCATTTTTATCATATCCTTGTAACATCATAGTAGAAGGAGATAAATTAGATTTCGTAAGTCCCAATCGACGAAGTTTACGAATGGGCATGAGGTTGACTCCTGAACCATTATCAAGGAAAGATCTTTGGATGTCTACACCATTGACCTTTCCAGATAAATACGAAGGTATAATATGTCCATGCACAACATCATCTTCATCTTCATCTGTGAAAGATATCACTGCATGGCATTCTGCTGGATTATTCTCTACATTGTAGGCTTCAGCTGGAGAAATTTCAGTTTCAAACTCTTAAGGACTTGACAAAGCCTCAATGAGTGCCTCCTGAAGATCCTTTGATAAATTCAAATCATCCAAAATTGTTAACTTGGCCGGTACTTGGGCCAGATGTTTCAATACATCATACTTTTGATCCAAAGGTCTGTGTTTCCCAACAGGAACATGTGGTTTAGCAGGTGCCTTGGAAGTTGATGCTTTGGAAGTTGATGCATCTTGTATTGGTATATGAGTTGGTAATACTCCTAGCTTTGGAAGATTAGACTGAATAGGTCTATTTACTTTCTGAGAGGAAGAAGGTGTAACTTCAAACCAATATTTCAGAATAACTGTTCTAGGACTGAATTTTCCATGTGTGGAAGAACTTGATTGTTCTTGTTGAGCTCGTTGAAGGGATCTGCCATGAGTTTCTACTGCATACACAGTTCTAGCAGGGGTAGAATTGGAATAGTGGCCTCTGAAATATCCACGTCTTCCCCTATATCCTGATCCTCTAGAACTCCCTCTCATTCCTCTGTTTGATGTAGGGAACCCAGGTTCATTGAGATTGAAACTGTGACTGGAATAAGGATATGTTAAGTGAATCATATTAACAGAACCGAAGATTAAATTTTCATCCGATGAAGACTCTTCCTGACTAGCCAATTTAGGTTGTGCCGTTTGGTGGGACGGTGTCCGTGGTGTCGAAGTAGATGGCATAAAATCTTCCAAACTCAATGACAACTTGGTCTTTGACACATACTCAACTTCTTCCAATTCCTTTTCTTTCTTTGAATTATACCTTTTCTTTGAGGATTTTCCCTCTGATGAAGAGGGTTTCGTTGTGGCATTCACTGTATATGACACAATTGGTTTCTTCAATTTTGTTCACAAAATGGAATGAGTTTGGTTGATCATTTTTCTAACCATCCAATCATCATATTTCTACGTATTTTTGCTTTTGACTTCCTGCCACTCGCCTTCTTCCTATGGATTTGTAGCAGTAACACATGATACCTGAGCTGAAGAACCTTTTAACTTGACTTGTCCTGAGTCGACCATTTTTTGGAGGAGGTCCTTGAAGACAAAACACTCCTGAATGGGATGCCCCAATATTTGATTAAAGAGGAAATAGTTGGTACGGTCTTCATCTCCTTGCTTGTTTGGCTTTTTGGGCCTTGGAAATTGAACCAAATTATTTTCCAGATCTGAAATTAAGTAGCCAGGAACTTGTTCATTTCTGAAAGAGTAAACTTTACTTTTCAAATCCTTAAATTGTTTTCATCTTTGATCTCTTTGATCATCTTGAAAAAACGGCCTCTGTTGTTGATGCTCAGAAGGTGGATCCCTTCGGGAAGATGAAGGTTTTGAAGTAGAAGCAGGTACAAGTGCTTGTTTAAGCATAACTGTAGCAGTATCTTCTTTACTCATTATCCTTCCTGGAGCTGATGGAATTACACGAGTTTTGTCTTTAGTCTTCATAAGAGAATCTTTAATCTGTTGAGCGATTAAAGTAAGGTCTCGAAACCCTCCTGTGTATTTCATAGGGATCAACGGCGTGCATAACTCATCACGCAGATTTTCCACATAGATTGACAACAATTCCTCTTGAGGGAGTGCTAAGCTCGGGGAATAGGTTAATCCCTTACAGTGAGAAATGAAATCTGAAACCCTTTCATTCTCCCTTTGCCTACAGTTTTTAAGATAAAAAACTGTTGTCTTTGGCAACGTTGAGCTGAACTGAATAAGGAATTTTTGGCGAAGATCCTCCCATCCGGTAATTGACTGGGATTGCAAGCTTCTGTACCAGACAAAGGCAGGCCCTTGTAATGACTATGCAAAACACCTGAGCTTAACTACTTCTTGTTGCTAAAGGGTTCCCATAATAGGATCGCAACGAGAAATAAAATGTGTTAAGTATTTCTCTGGGTCTCTCGAACCATTAAAGATTAGGAATGTGGTACTTACAAAATTTTATGGGGGGGGGGGGGAATTGCATCAACCCATTCAGGGTAAACACTCTTTTTTGGATGAATTTTAGCACGCTTTCCCTAAATAGCCTCCAACCAAGCTGTTAATGACTCAATAGTAGTTATTAACTTTTGAGAAACATCCAGTTGAGCTTGGACCTGAACAGGTACAATGACTGGAGCTTGGGAAGATGTGGCAGCTGGTACTGCAACCGATGGCAGCACTGCTGATTGTTGTTGCACTTGACCCATAGGATTAGACCTTTGAGGGTGCACTGAAAAAGGAGGATATTCTTGATCCATCTCAGTAGATGCAAAAAATTACCTTGGCTGACTGACTCCAACATGCTTAGGAGGAAGACTACCCCGAATTAGTTCTGCATTCATCCTCCTCAATTCCTTCATTTCTTCCTCTTATTGTGTAAATCGTTACTCTAGTAAGAGCGATTGGCCTTCTCCAGTGGAAGGATATGTAAACTGATTCTTTCCTTTCCCCTTGTTGGATCCCTTTCAGAGAGGGGGAAGTGGGTTACTTAAAAGAACTCCCAGATTCTGGGTAAGCCTTTGATTTCGTGTACGCACACCTTCTTCATTTGTGTATGTGCTTACAACTTCTTGAGCATGAACCTCTTCATCCGATCCCTCTGAGTGAGACTCATCTGGAGGATCAGAAACAATGGAATTGATGACATTTTTAATGCATAACACATTGCATCCCTTCTATCGGAATTTCTAGGATATTGCCTTCTTCCATGTCCCTAATGAGACATTGCCTTTGGTCGATTTGATCCCTCAGGAACTTCTTGATGAACCGTAATTTAGAGGGAATATCCTGATAATTTGGTTTTTCATTCCTCTTGGGGATTCTTTCCTAATCGAGAGAAGACTTAATTTCTCCGAGGAAGAGATTGAGGATTTGAAAAAGTCCCCAGTCCGGTGGACTGGGGTTGTTCCTGCTGTTCCTGCTCAACACCATGAATCCTATTTGATGATTCTAAGGGTTGGGTTAAAAGAGTCCCCAATCTGGCAAGCTGGGGTGGTTCTTGACATGCTATATCTGAGACCTTCTTGTAATATCTCATGATCTTGGTGAATTTAGTCCGGAAATTGGATGGATGCATCAACCTGCATCCACTTTTATCACCCGACTCAAAAGACCATTGGATGATTTCTGACACTTCGGTCACTTGGTGATGTGATTTCTCTAAACAAGAGGCCAGTTCAATGTTCTCGTTTGCTTGATGTCGGAGTAATTCAACAACTTGTTCTCTGTATTCTTGATTTTGAGAAGAACTAATTAAGTCATGTTCTTGGGCAAGTCTTTGATTACAAACAAATCTAATTGACTGTGGCCGGCCATGGGAAATAACATTGCATGAGACCATTTTCAGCGGGCTTTTCTGACTGCAGTGCACCGTGAAATGCAGTGCTCCATGAACACCCCATCCTCGGATATGAATACCAGATGGGGCATTGGAAATTAACTGGCACAATCTTCTTAATGCACCAATGCATGAACGCTGAAGGGTTCTCTGCTGCTTTCAGCCTTCGGATATCGAGAAACCAAGAAAGAAGCCAAATCAAATTGGCGTTGTAACCCTTCTATTATCTTGATATTATTTTCATATTCATCATAAGTTAAGAATTTCTTTTTCAACTGACAAAGAGATTTCCATATGTTGTGATGAATATCATGAATTCCATCTTCCTTCAACATATCTGGAATGTCATACTGAGAGTCATCCGAAGGCCAAAACATGACTGGAACTTCACCTTTTTCAAGTTGTTTTCTCATATTCAGTACTTCCTCTTTATCATTTGACGAAGATTATTCTACCTGATTATACCAGAGCAGGTGCTTCCTTGTTGCTTCATCAGATTCAACAAGATCGTTAGAGAATTCAATGATCAAACTAGAAGATGAACGACCCAGGGGTAGTTCGGAGAATGACCTACACCCTGGGCTATATTCTGATTGAGAAATTATTTCACCTGCTAGTGGTGAAGCATCAGACATGACTAGCTTCGCATTTGCAAGTTCCTCAAGATAAGAGGGATTTCTCGTCACAACATTGTCCATTGGAGCATTTTCCAGGCAATGTGCATTATAAATGTGGAGAGGACTTTTGTAGTTAAATTCATCATCATGGGGAGGACCACCATGGTGGGTTACAGTAAAAGATGAAACCTCTTGCTCCTTAGTCTTCTGGCTACATAGAGGGTTCTTGTAGCTCTCATTTGAAAACGAAACTTTGAGATCGACTGAACTGTCATGAAGCAAGCCTTCATGAGGAAGTTTCTGATGATGACCTTTAGAATTAATGTTCCCACTATTTTGAAATGAGGGAGTAGAATCTTGAATTCCAACAGATAATTGTCTGAGGGCTTCAAGAAATCCCGTGTCGAGAAAGGCCTTATTACAAATTGGCCATTGATTTCTCGACTGCGCTGGGTGGGTCTTCTTTTTAGACGCCTTCTTATTCAATTTAGGAACCACGTGTTGATGAAAGTGGTCATTATGGGAAGGTGTATGTGCCTGCTTAGGAGAAATGATCAGGTTAGGCTGATTATCTCCGCTCAAATATGGTGTATGTGCCTGACTTGGTTGTTCGTATGATATGGGGGAGTACACCCCACAACCATCTTAGACTGGAAAAAAGGTGTGTGTCTGTTTCGGAGTGAATTGTTGATGTGTCACTCCACTGGTAGGGATAGATTTATGTGTCTTTCCCTGAGATGTTGTTGAAGCTGTTATAATATACTGGAATGCATCCAGAATATGAGCACGGATTTGCTTCTACTCTTTCACCATTGATAGAATATGCTTGGTGACTTCAACTGCCAGAACGAGGATACATGTCCATTCCGTGCTTGGATTTGGTGTGTGTTCATGCTCCTGTCCTCCTTTTCCTATCAGTGAATCCTGACAGTACTCATGTGTGGGGGCAGAGAGTTGAGTCGGCCTCATGTTTTTCGCCGGAGCCTTCCGACTGACTTCCCCAAATGCTACCAAACGAGACTGTTGGTAGGATTGATCAATACTAGCAGGGATATGTGCCTGCTGATTGCACTCCACCAAACGTGGTTGAAGAGCTTCCTTCAATACTAACAGACGAGGCTACTGGAAGGATTGATGAGTGTAAGCAGGTGTATGTGCATGTTTACCAGTTGTCAACACGTTGGGTTGGTGGGATCCAACATATGTAGTCAGACGAGCCTACTGACTAGCTGATGATTTATAAAAAGGTGTATGTTCCTGTCTGTAGTACTCCGCCAAAATTTTCTGGAAGTACTGGCGTGTTGCTGCCAGATGAGTCTGCTGGATAGCGGGATTAAAACGGACGAGTGTGTGTGCCCGCTCGTTGCTTGCCACCAAATTAGGTTGGTGGACTTCTTTGGAGATGGCAGAATTGAGAACCTGCTCACTGTTGATCGGATTTGGTCTCTTGCAGTTCGTCTTGCCTGCTCGGGTTCAAGGAACTTGAGCCGAATGCCTGGAGACGATACCCTCATCATGTTGAGGGCACACTGTCGCATGAGTCTGGCGGGGATTGTTGATGGGATCCCTTGGGAAGGACTCTTGTCTCTTTGAATTAAGGCCCTGAGGGACCTGCTCATTCACCTCCCCAGAATATTTAAGGGAATGGTGATTGTGTTCCGGGGATAACGACCTGAAATAGTTGGAGATGGTGGTTGGCACTACCTGCTTCTTGATCGCTGGTCGTCGCTGTCCGGACGACCAGGGTGAATTATTGACTTAGAGGGCTTGTCGAGCAGCCTCCAGAGTCGTAATAGTGCCGTTTTGATAGTACTCCTTAACCAGAGCATTTTATACCCAGCATTGAAGACGCTGAGTAGGTGATATCTTCCTCAGAGCGGACGAAGATCCAGCAGGAGTAGCAGCAGAGGCATTCACAGTAGAAGTATTCACAGCAGAAGTATTCACAGTAGAAGTATTCACAGGTGTGAACTTAAGAGAAGCCATTGCAGAAGATTTTTGAAAAGAGTGCTTGTTTGATATGACAGGCGTAATCAAGATAAGTTCGACCACTACATCTTTTGGATAAGAACATATGTTATTGATTGTCTTGTTGTCCCTCTCATTGAGTTTAATTAGGGGCCTAACATATAGGGAAAACATCATTTCAACTTGGTTAAGGATTCATGTCAGGTTCACCATTTTTTGTTTCCTCTAGAATTGGGGATGACCTCATTGATTTCAGATTCAAACATTCCAAGCAGTTTCTAACGGGTTTGTTTGTAAAACCGGAAACAACCAATGATTCTATATCCATTTGGACCTACTTTCCAAAGGTAGGTACTCATTAGTTATGGACCGATGAGACTTAATAATTTTCATTGGTTGAGAGGATGGGAGGTCGGACTCATCACACCTTTTTGAGGGGAATTATTATCTACTCCGATAATCTATTTATAAATTTAAGTTATGGTCATGAATCCTTATTAAATTACCAAGTATAAAATGAGATTTCCTTTAGATCTGACAATCAATGATTGATATGTAAAAATTTAGAGAATCTTGTATATGTATTTTAGGTTCTTCATCGATAAAGAATCATCTATATTTGTTATAGATTCTTAGTCAATGGTATCCTTTAATTCATTATATAAAAGTCTCTTGGTCATTATGATGACCATACTGGTTTTAAATCCACTCAGTGGGGCACTTGAAGTTTTTTGTCATTCAGAAAGACATGGATTATTTCAGAGTTGGGATCGTACCCGTAGATGGGCTACCTATGTATCCATTATTTAGAAAAGGAATCAGAATCCACGTATTTAGAGTAAGAGAGTATGATGTTTATGTATGATTGGTGGCTCAAAGAAATATGTCAAAATTACTTTTACACTCTAAGCTCACATGAGTCATGGTCGGTGTGAGAAAAAAGAGGTATTTGTGAAACCAGAAAATTGTGCCATGAAAGATGCAATCATAGAAAATGATGCAGGGAGTATGTATGTATGACTTCCCAAATAGATAGATATTGGGAATTATTTAAAAGAAGAAGTCTAGGAACAAGGTCCATAAAGGTAAATGTACTTTATGGGGATTTGGATACACTAACTTGGGGCTTACTTCGGAGGAAGATGCCTCAACTAGGAGAGGACTTATGATTGGGTTTTACTCCAGAGAAAGAAGCCCAAATCAAAAATTAGATTAATATTGGTTAAGATAAATTAAGACCGGGGCTTACTCCTAAGGAGGAGGCCCGGGATAAAGGGATTTGAAGACTGGTGCTTACTTCTGAAGAGGAGGCCCAGGTTAAGGGAATTATGGAATTAAGGGACTTGGGGGTTACTCCTAAAGAGGATGCCCACATTTGTAGATTTGATAATGGGGATTATTACTAAAAAGGAATCCCAGGTTAAGGTAATTATGGTTGGGGCTTACTCCTGAGGAGGATGCCCAGATTTTGGGAACTTTGAGATTGGGGCTTACTCATGAAGAGGATGCCCAGATTAGGGGACTTGGGGCTTACTCCTAAGGAGGATGCCCAGATTAATGAGAATTTGGACTGGGACTTACTCCTGAAAAGGAGGCTCAGGTTAAGGATTCTCTCATCTTAAAGGATGAGGTTGAATGAATGAAATCTCTAACCTTAGTGACATAAAGAAGTGTAAATCACTAGGTTTTGAGAAATCTTCCACATAATTCCTTTCAGAAAAGGAATCCAACAAAGGAAACATGCCATAAATGGCTTTGAAGAGGGGTTTGAAGGCTGAATCTTGAATAGGAGAGGTGGATAGGCATGGGAGAGGTGAAATGGGCAGGAAGGGCACCCAAAAAGAGAGGGGCGCACAAGTCCTGCATGGGCGCGCAAGTCTTGGTCGCACAGGTGTACCTGTGCGACATATGGGTATTTGTGCAACCCTTAGGTTAAAACATGGGTGAGGCTTGGCTCAAGACCTTAGTACTATCCCTATAGGCTTCTAGAAGAGTGGAATGCAAGTAATGTTGAAGGGGTAAGGCGGCGCGCAAGTGTGGCCATTTCCCTTAAGGGCAGGCCACTCAGGCGCTCAAGTGTTTATGAGTTTCAACACTTAGTCCTTACTCCCTCTATTTAGATATTCCGTTCTAGGTAAGAAAATACCTTAAGAAGTGTTCGGAAGCTTTGAGAAGAGACTAGGGCACCGGGAGCTCAAATCGGAGTTTCTGGACATTTTCCCCCCTCAAATGGGGGGACCACAGGGGGTATTTATAGGCTGGAGAGGACCCTGGGAGAATTTCAGATAGGGCGCGCAAGTCACCTGCACGACCAATGGGTGCTGCGCAAGTATACTTGTGTGGCCTTGGTGGAACTTGCGCGACCCAAGGGCATTTGAATCTTGTTCATGCCTTTGTCAATTTTTGACGTTTCTTCAAAGGATGAATCACTTGGAGTTCAAGGTATTTCCCTTTTCATTCCTTTAGACTCTATGATAGAAAGGTGTGTCAAAAAGGCATAATAGAATTTTTTATTGGTGAAGACTCTATTGAATGAAAAGATGCTAAGGATTTTGTGGAACATGATACTATTGAACTTAATTATATGAAAGAACAAGAAATTGTTTCTTTTAAAAATCACAAAGGGAAGGAAAAAATTTATGTTGCTACTTCTATAAAGTCCAAACTCAAAAGGACCCATATCTCTCAGTTTCATGAGCTTTGTAAGTCTACACCTCAAAATAGAAATGAAAGGTTGTCAAACATTCCTAAGTATGATTTCTCTTCATCTTCTACTGAATAATTTGGAGATACTTTATGTAATATTCTTGGTTCCTAATGAGTTTCAGTATCTTCTACTCCTCCCTTGGATCTTGGCCATAATTAAGATTATATAGTGGGTGGGAAACCTCTTGGGAGTATTCATAAGCTTTCAAAAAACATAGATTATAGTGTACAGACCCCCATAGTCATTTTATGCCATGTGTCCATGTCAGGGCCAGTGTTGGGTTTAGATAATTCTCACGGTAGGGTGAACCCAAGTATTGTTGTTAACTCCTTGAATTCAAGTACCATTGTTACGTAAGAAAATTGATTTTTTGAAAACCCCCATTGATCCAATTTTTCAACCAAATTTTGGTTTAGATTCTGAAGCTTTTAAGGGAATAGAGTTCAATAATGCTGATGGTGTTTCCCTAATAGCTTCTTCAATATTTCATCCATTGAAGAAATTTTTTTATGTTCATTACACATAACACTTTTTAATTTATTTCATATGGAAGCATTGAGGAAGATGGAAAACATAGTGATCATGTTCCTGGAGTGGAAGGCATGAAGGGATTCATGGATTTTGGACTCCTGGATGATGGATGTGGGCGATATATGTAGGTGAAATCATAGAGAAGGGGTTGACATCCTCATGGCTAGGTTGGAAGCTCCACTCACAATATCATGAGCACTCGATCTTGAGTAACTTAATGTTTTATGTGTTTTTTTTCTATTGTTTTGGTTGTAGAGATCCTATGTTTTTGATTTCTTCCTTTTGTACATATTTTTAATTTAATAAAGGGGATGTCAAGCCTCAACAAAAAATTATTATTATTATCATTATTTATTAAAGGTTGTGGCTTGTATACCCCTTTATTAAAGAAAAATAAGATAAAAGGAGGAACATGCAAGACCAAAAAAGTACACATACAAAATGGTAAACAGAAGACATCAAGTGACTCGAGAGTGAATACTCATACAATGGTGAGAGGAGAATCCACTATAACAACATGTATTTATTCCTCTTCTCCATGTTCTTACTTGAAACTGTGTTCCACCTCCATCATCTGAAAGTACATCATCATCAACATCCCTTGTATCTTCTACTCCAGACAAACAATCACTTTTCTATTATTCCCCCTCACTACCAGCAGATGAAAGCAACGCAAATGGGTTTTTCTTACTTACCATCCTATGGAATTTATCCTTTACCAGTTGAACACGATCAGTACTTGATTTCAGATACATAGTCTTAACATTATCCAACTTAAGGATCTAAGTGCCTACCTATTGATTGTTAGGAGACTTGGTATTCACTTCCCCTCTATACATCATTGAATCCAATTATATTTCAATGATATTATTTAATATAACCCTACCTCACTTCCATATATTTCTCTTTATCCAACATTCTGTTTTAACAGCGCTAAACAAAAAGTGATGATAAAAGGGTAAACTTTATCCGCATAGGCTAAAACCATTGATAAAGGTAAATTTATCAGTACTAAAAAAACACTGATAAAATATCTTCCTTTATCAGTGATTTTTTAGAACTAATAAATGTTCATCTTTATCAGCACTTTTCTTAGCGCTAATAAAAAAAATTAATAAAAATTATTATTAATATACATTAAATTATTATATTTATATTCAAAAATTAATGTTTATTTATATAAATTAATTATAAATTGTATGTACATAATTAATATAAATATGATATATATATATATTAATAATTAAAATAATTATATAAATATAAATGATGTATTGCTAATATGTAATATTTGAACTAATATATTTATATCAATGTCTCTGTATATATGTGTATGCATTATGTTGTGTGTGTGTGTGTGTTTTGTATTTGTGTATATATAGATATTGTACGTGTATAGATGTATATATCTGGTCAAACAGGGGTTGTGGATTTGGGTTTAGGGTCTCCTTCTTTAATGGTAAAAGCCCCTCATTGTGTGAGTCCCTTGCAGACTCATGTGATTGTGTCTCAGCATGAATCTTCTATGCAAGGGATAACTAATATTGATAACCAGGTTCTTGGATGAGATGGTTCCCCTATTAATGTAAACATTGATGAAATAGAACTATTAACTTGATCTTTTGATGCCTTTTCTCAGTCCATTTACCTGATTTCTCATAGAGATGGATTGTCTTCCCAAGATGATTGGTCAGACACTCATTTGGGGGAAATTGTTATAATGGATGATGATGGATATCAGTTGGTCACCCATAGGAAAAATAATTTTCAACCCTCCCCCCTCTCTAGGGAGAGAGGGTATGAGCTATTTTTTAGACCTAAAAGGGAGTATACAAGGGAAAAGAGCTAGAAGGCAAGGCGGTACTTGTGGAGGGTGTCACTATCCCATCAGACTCTGGTCCTGGTAAATTTTCATGGATTGAAATTTTAAATAGATCTAATATAAGAGACGTGTTTTTTGAGGAATTTAGAAACATTACTAGTTTTTTAGTTAGAGGGAAATCCATTGAAAGGAGTAGCACTGATATGAAGGATAATGCCACAAATCAAGATGACTCTATTTTTCTTTAAAAAAATCCACTAGAGGTTAGGACATTGATCTTCATGATGTATAAGATGAATAATTGAGAATGGATGACCAAGATGATATGTGGACGACTTCTAAGTAGTGGAAGAGGGGAAGACACCTAAGAGGTTAGAGAGGCTCTAGAGGAAGGGGTGATAGTTATAAAAGAAGATGACCAAATGATCCTTTGTTTTTCGTGGCGTTGTTTGTGCCACTTTTAATATTGTACCCCCCCCCCCTCTTTCTTTTCTTATGTAATTTATTTCTTAATAATAAATTTTCCGGGACTATGGGTTTTAATACATGGTTCACGCTGTATCTGGTTAAATATATTTATAATTATATACAAATATTTTTAAATATACTTATTTTTAATTATAAATATAAATAAATAAATATGTATTTAAATAATTATAAAATTATAATAAATATATTTAAATAAGTAATATATTTATAATTGTATTTATAAATAAATATTTTTAATTATTTAAATATTTATATATATATATATATTAATTTTTAATTATTTCTATTATATTAATAAAATTGGGTCTTTATTAGTGATTTTTATCACTGATAAAGATTGAGTTTTATCAGCGCTAAAAAGGCGCTCATAAAACATATCTTTATTAGCACTTAGAATTTTAGAACTGATTAGGATACTTTTTATCAGCACATTTTTAACGATGATAAAAATAATATTTGTCAATTATTTTTTCGAGGTGATAATAAAATCATTACCCAATATTTTAAATAGAACCCTAACAGAATCCTCATTTCTCATCACTTCAAGCTTTCGTGGAATAGAACCCTCACCATCACTCTTCATCAAGATTCTTGAAAAATTCATTCTCTCAATATCTAAGGAAATTGATTATTTATTCTCCTCTTTAGTCGTGATCTTCTTCTATCCATTTATTTTCCCCTCACCCCTCTACCTTGTTTTAGTTCTTTACCAAGAACAACATGAACCAACCTCGTTTAAGGTATTTAGTTTCATGATATTGGGGGTTCATTTGAGAGTCTTTTTATCCCTTACCATATTACCCACTATGCTTAACTCTAGTATTGACCCTTCTCTACTGATTCCATGGTAGTTTAGGGTATCATGGAGGTGGTGTTTGATTCTCCTTTGGTTTTTTATAAGGCTATGGATCCCTATTGAATCCATCATTCAGTTCTCCCATCCTGCGTTCTATATCCCATCTTGGTCTATCTTTTGGTTGTCCATTTTTTGAGGTTCTTATGAATCTAGTGTTTGGTCTCTTCTTCTTTGTTCGAATTCGATTTCTTTTAATTATTTCTTGTGTTCAACAATTTCTTAGAGATGAATAGGTAGGTCATGATTACATATATTTTATGGAGTTAACACTACATTGGCCTTCTCATATTTTTATTTTGTGGAGATTTCGATGTTCTATCGATAGATTATGTGAATATAAAAATTATAAACAATTTATAAACAATTTTGATTATATATAATTTTGATTGTAAAAATACTTTGATCATCTTGATTTAATAATTATTTTTAATTAATATTTTTAAATTAATATTTTTTTTTAATTAATAATAATTTTGAATTAAATAATCATTTTCAATTAATAATATTTTTGAATTTATATTTTGATTATCTTGAATTAATAATTTTGGAATAAGAAACTATATAAATAATTTATAAATAATTTTGATTACCTTGAATTGAAAATTTTGATTATGTGTATATATATAATTTTGATTATGTGTGTATAAATAATAATGATTATAAATAATTATGTGAATATAAATATTTTTGATAATGTGTATATAAATATTTTATTCAATTTAATTTATAAATAATAATAATAATTGTTAACATATTTTTAAATATATATTTAATATTTATATATATATATTTATATAATTATGAATTAATTTTGTAAATATATATATTTATGAGTGTGTATTTATATAATTATATATAAGTAAATATATTTATATATATATAATTTTATAAATATAATTATATATTTATAATTATATAATTATTTTTTAATAAATATATATATTTTAATTATTTAATAAAAAATAAAAATATATATTTTAAAATTGTAATAATTTTTATTTGGAATAATCAAGTATTGAAAAACTAAATTTTTAATGAGTGTTATATTTTTCATATTTCGAAAACATTTCTTTTCTTTTATTTTAAAAATTTTCACTAAACAAGACGAAGAAAAATTGCAATAATTTATTTTCTTTCACTAAATTTTATATAAAAACAAAATGATGAGAAATTAAAATTATAATCATTCCTTTGTTTAATGATTTTTTTTAAAATTTTAAAATTTGAGTTAGTATATTTTTCTTAGATAAAAGTTTATCTAATTTTTTTGTCTTGAAATTATAATGATATATTAAAATCAAGGTATGTGATTACTTGTGGTCCACTTCTCCCTCTCAATCATATTTGTTTGCTTTCAATTTTCCCAAATGGTTTGAACAGCACGTGTAAGTGATTTTATTTTTCCTTAATCCACCAAGATTATTCTACACACAGTCTCTCTTGCTTGGATCCATTATTGGTTCACCCTCTTCCTTGCCTTCATGTTCATTTTCACTCATTCATAATTATTTCTCACTCCTATTTCATAAAGCTCCTATTTATGTATCACAAAATCTATTCCCACTTATCATGTAAGGTGGTGACTATAAATGATAAGTAGACAGAGATTTTATGGTGCATAACTGGTAATTGTCTACAATTTCTAAGTATCCATCCTGCTCCCATGTTCCTCCCAATCTCTTTTTCCTTGACCCATTGTTGCTTCACCCTCTCCCATGCATTTACGTTCATTTTCGCTCATGGATTTAAACCACAATGTGTTTTTAAAATATTTCATTAACTTGATTATATTATTTTTATTGTCCATTACAGTATCATATTTTAATATTGTCTTCCTTTCAGGAAACCAAAATATGAAAATTATATTGTGTTGATACTAAAACTTTAGAGAAACAACATATTAACGATGTTGGATTAGAGGAAATGGTAGAAGGTGAACAACCAGTGTCCCAGAAAAAACAGGAATTCTACAGCATGATAGTATTATAAAAAAATATTAAGGCCAGAAACAAAGGCATCAAATTCGAGGTTGTGTGGAATGCATGCGACCAACCTATTAACCCCAAAAGGCCATTTTCAGTATTTATATTGGGATCACCACTCATATACACATTCTTATTTATTTAGATTCATGGAACCATGTTTTTCCCATGATTAAGACATTGATTTTAGAAGGTATTAGGGTAACATTATGATATACTTTCTTTATTTTACTAGAAAACAAAATAGTGAAACACTGAATCACTCTTAATTATCCATTAAAAGGATAATTTATAGTAGATGAATCCCAAATGAAATTTGTATTAATGATCATTATAAAGGCTCATAAAGGCTTTCACGCAATTATTATGAATTTTTATTTCAGTGATGTTGAAGGGAAAATAAACCCACGCTCACCACAAATCTATGCAGACCCACCACATATGTGTCATCGTTCTTTGTTGATTTATTATTTTTTGATATAACAAGATGGATTTACCCTAGACTGCCTTGTCCAAGGACTTGTGAAGTCACTACCATCCCGATCAATCACGCCCATGATATAAATTCCTCAACTCAGAAGCGACAAAACCTATCGTGATCATTCAACCGTTGACATACCATCAATGACACACCCTACACGAGCTACCTCACCAGGATTTCATTATCGTGGTTTTTACCATGCATCAAAGTATGTGATAAAATGACACACATTTATAATGATCTGAATTATAGAGTCCAATACACATGTCCATATATTGAAACAAACAATGACAATTGAAACATGTGATGTTCCTATTGGCGGCCCTATCCTCGTGATCTCACCTAATAGAGATAACAAAGTGCAAACTTCATGAGAATAAGTCTCAATGATTATGATACCCCAACTCCTAAAAGTCATAAATAAAATGTTTCCAACTAGTATGATGTATCTAGATCATAGGACATATATTTATGATTAATGTCAAAGTATCTCGAGGTTCTCATTATAGACTAGGAACTATTATAAAATTTTGATAAAACAATTAATCTATGAAAATTAGAATTCAAATAGTGGATTTAGAAAATTCTTCAATATAATGATAAGTTTACATCATGAATATCTCACTGTAAACATGAAACAGTAATATAAATGTATTGTTTAGTTGGGTCTAGGGAACCCAGTATTACAACAATTGAGAACACATATCTTTTGTGTCAACTCCAATTGCATATCGATAATGTCTTCAACTTTATATTTATGAATAAATTTTTTCAATGAATCTTTATCATATTTCAAAGTCTTCTTTTCCCTATCATGATTTCAATTTCCCTTCATACATACCATGAGTTCCATTTTCAATTGGAACTCTTTTGGTGTTTTCTCATAACTACTTTCTTCTTCTTCACTACTAACTTCTTCTTCACTTGATGGCTCTTTGGGATGATTTAATTTATTCATGATGGTTATTGTCCATTCATCCTATGAGAACTCTTTCTCTCTTTCACTTTCCACATCACAATATGTTCACAGATTTTGAGAAAAAAAATTCCTTCCCTATTATATTGTAATTCCCTTTTCCTTCGGAGAACTTTCCTCCATTATGTCCACTAGCCACATTTTTTATTCTTATTGATGATCTTTGTGATTGATCGTCATCCCAATATTCTTGTTTATTCTTAGGGAAACAGGATGAGAAGTGTTCAAGATTTCAATAACTAAAACATATAAATCTAATCTTATCTTTGTATTTTCCTTTTCCACATTGCATTCCTTTAGGGAATAAAGATATAAATTCCTCAAAATCAATGGCAGCATATTCATCTTAGGATTCATCTCTATGATATATCTTGGGATCATGTTTGGTCACACCATTTGTAGCTTGGAAATATTTCTCCTCATATTTTAATTTTCTCCTTAAGGATGGATTTTTCAACGGTCCACTCATCCATGACTTGATCCTCCAGTACACAAAAAATTGAATTGAATTTATCAAAGAGGATTCTCATTAGTTTCTTCACCATGGTAGGATCTTCAATAACTTTTCTATATCTTTGAAATGAGATCAAAATTCTGTTTAACCGAATGAAGAATTGATCAAATTCTACCTCATCTTCCACTTGTTATCTTTTAATTGAGTTTTCCATGATTTTATCTGAGACTCTTTTCCTTTCTTATCTCCATCATGGATATTATATACTTTACTCTATATTTCATTTATGTTTTTTAGGCCATGAATCATGTGAACTCATTCCATGAGAGGTATGAAATTAATGTGTTGAACATTCTCCTGTCATCTTTAATACTCTTTTTGTATGATAAAGGGTAGGGTATTAGCTTCAGGTAGATTTACTCCATTCTTGGTGATTTCTAGAACATCCAAGACAAATGATAAAATATATATAACTATCCTATATATTTATAAATATAATTCCTTGAAATAGAACATTGGAAATCCTTTTTTAAGATGTTAATTGAATCCATAGATCTCATCGATCAAAGATATAAACATAAAAATAAAAATCAGATTGACATGAAATGTTACCTAGAACTACTTTATGAATTCTCTAATATCAACTAATAGAACTCGGATAGAGTAAACTACCACTAGGGGTGTAAATCTGTGGTCAACCTAAAACACCAACTCTCAAAAAATGATTTATCATCATTACCATGTATAGATTTAAAAGGTCATGATTTGATGTAGAGAGAAAGAGTGTGACATAACACACACAACACATGCGAGAATACAAGGTTCATTGACACTTATTATCAAATAGATAATCCCTAATGTTCAATGATTGTGATCCCACTACCCATGTCCTTGTTTTATTATCACTAAGAATAAACAAAGGAACAAGGTGTTTCCCTAAACTACAAGTAAATGATATAACGACTTCTGTTAACAATTCGGTCAATCTCTACTTCCCCTCACCTCAATCACCTCTGAAATTTTAATTGTGCATGAATCATTGTTATTATCTTTAAATCTCAGCAAAACCCTCCCATGAATTTTCATGGAACAAATTGTAGGATAACTCAAAGTTTTGTCACAATCTATTACTCCATTTGGGTGAGACCCCCTTTTTTTAAAAAGAATACAACAATTTTAGTGTGCCCTCCTTTCTCATAGTGGGATTATCAAATCTTATTGATATGGAAAATGTATCCCAAAGAATCCTTTCCACTGTTGTGGCATGGAAGACTTCACCATAGTGTAAGTTTTATATCTTCTCATACCTACAATACTCCATAGAAGACCTCCTGGGTCGTTGTAACATCCCATGTAAGTAAATAATAATATATTTTCATATCTATATCTATTTATGAATTAGATATTGTTTTAGAGGCTTAAAATGAGAATAAATCCAATCTTAAGCAAAGAATACTCTAATATTTTTAAAAGATTGTTTTACCGCCTTTTGTTGGAAAACCATATTTAAATATAACTTTTGACAGTTTTATAATCTCTATCTGTCAAAATAAACTTATTCTTTAGAATTGGGACATTGAAATTTACTTTGGATAAATTTTTTGTATTTTTCTGACAATGTTCATTTTTTAATGAATTGTGTAAAATTCAGCATTTTACTTCAAAACTGCTTTTTCATCTAATTTAATAATATAGTTAGATTTCCCTTTTAATTGGTTTTAAAGTGTAATTGAATTTTGTTTTTATCACTTAATACAATTTTTTTCATTTGAAGTAATTTCACTTTTCAATTGGATGTAAAAACAGGTCAATCTTTTGATAAATTTTACTTCTTAAAAACTCGTCTTGGGTTTTCACAACGGAAATTATTTTTAAATTAATTACTACAATTTATGTGTTTGGAATTTGGTAAAATGGATTCCATATTTTTAATCAGATTGTCCAAATTATGTAATTAAAACTCTCTTTTTTTGACATTATGAATAGTAACGATGGTAATTATCTTTAATTATAATAATTAATTAGTAATCGAGTAGTTAAGGGTAATAAAATAATATCATAATAATATAAAACAACCCCAAATTGTGTCAAAATCCTCTTGTTTGAGTCATATACGACCATGGTAATTTTTTTTACCAAACTTTAGGGCCCATGGAGTCACATGTGTGTGATAGTGACATTTATGACATTATTTTTTAAAAACGAAGATAAATATAACAAAGATTTGTATATCCGAAGTAAAAAAAATTTAATTTTGTTTACATAAATGATATAATAGACTATAAATAGTCATTGGAAATCTAAAAATATTTCGTACATCAAGTTATTTTTTTTATAATTTTTAGACAATAAATAAATAAATTTATTTATGATACCATGATGATGCAGTGATTACCTCATTAATGAACAATTTAAATAAAATGAAAAGATAAGGTAAAATATAAGACTTACACTTGTCTAAAACCTATTGGATGGGTGTATTTCGAACCCTTATCACCTTATACTCAAAATATATCATTGTGGGACCTTTAAAATCCGAAAATCATTTTATAATAAAGTAACATTTCAAGGCTTTCCAAAAGTGACCCTCCTCCCTCTTAAAAAAGGCCCCCACCTATACCCCCTTACCAACACCTCTCAAGACCTTGGATCATCAGACCTCTAATCATATTATCTCTCCACATACCTATATTACTCCTAGAAGCCTCACTTTGGGCAGAAGTCTTTCCAATTAATCCTTTGGCTCAAATCAAAAAGAGTTTCCCGATTTAGAGGTAATGTCTTCTATCGAGTTTCTTTCTTTTATTTTCCTTCTTCACTGACCACTATATTATTATTATTTGATCCCATAATAACACAAGTGTCCTCAATATACTAGGATATTGTTATGGTAATGATTATACCTACACATACACACACCTCCTTCAAATGGTTAAAGAACATACTGTTTTTGTGGGTGGCGAATTACTGCCTCACGAAACGATGATTGTTCAATATTCTTTTAACACCTTTCATGATGGACATTATGATGTCACTGTATTTATATATGATACATATTGTATTTATTGTTTTATATATGCTTCTGAATTTTATTTTTAAATCACATCGTTATGATTTTCTTGTTGTGGAACTGCGGTAATTTCATCTAAGGAAGTGTGGACTTCCGCCCCCTCAAGTGATGTGACTCGTTCATGCCATACATGGAAAATATAAAGAATGGAATAAATGAACTTATTTGACCTATATAACATATATCTTATACTATAATTATAATATATATGTCTCATTTAGTTTTAATTCCTTTAATATGAAAAATAAATGAAGGTAGCATTCATGTGTACGTATGACCTACCATCTCCATGAACGGTGCATTTCATTTTTTATCTCAAAATGTTATGGAATAGTATAAAATGAATATTTACTGGATATATATGATATTTAAATCATTAATACCATTCTGGGGATGATGTACTTATAACTACATGGGCAATTCTTTTCAAACAGGTTCATTTTTGACTCATGTACCGAACATCGACAAAACGTATGATATGAACTCACATAATTAACTAATTATTATAAAATGATAATATGTGATGTGAATTTAATAATAAACTATAAAGGAATTAATTATGCAATTATAAATTGACCTAAGTTTATTATTCATGAATATAAAGAAACGAACAAGAAAAGTTGGACTTAAGGTAAGGGACTTCCTCTCAATCTCCTTTCGCTGAGGTATACTTCAATTTATATACGACCTTCTTTTATTAGTTGTATAATAAACCCTTTTGACTTTTAATTTCATTAAAAAGGAATATTTTTACATGAAGTGTTTTACTAAATGACAAAACGAATGTTTTTGTCTTACGTATGCAGTGACAACGACTTCTTCGCCGCCATGACCATTATTTGATTTTCAGTTACCTCTATAAGACATAATATTTTTTAAATGAAAAATAATTACCATGATTTACTTTTCTTTTCTTTTGGTATTGAAAATGGTTGTGATAATTTTTTGATTATATCAAACTACTGTATTGATATCTTCTGATTTAAATGTGGAAATGTTATGTTTCCTTTATGCATGTTTTATGTGATACAATTATGTTATGGTTCTTGGGAATTGTTTATGAAGTCAGGTGGTTCCGTGATAAAATAAGGGCAGGTGAGCCCGAGATAGCTCTCCAATGCATTGGGTAACGCGAAGGAGTTAAACGCTAAGGTTTATCTGAAGAGATTTAGGGAATATACTGTTATGGGTATTCCAAACGTAAACATGAGAGTTACTCCATACATAAGAATGTTATGAATGGCTCAAGTTACCTTTATGTCTTATGATTTCTATGATTTATTCATAAATATTATGATTTCATGAGGTATGTTAATGTTATTCTGTTTTATGAGTAAAGTATTATTTCATTGATTCTTATGTATACAAGGACTAATGTTTTCCTTCTGTACTTTTATATCCCTTACTGGGCTTTTTATACTCATCCCATGTTTTTGAAATGTTTTTCACAGGTCAAGGGAAAGGTACATGATGTGATTATAGTTTCAAGGAAGTTTCAAGAAATATTCCATGTTTTATTTTAAATATGTTTCCTTTGATTGAAAAAAATGAATACTATCTTGGATGTAACCACCTTGTTTAAATGTGGAATTTAATGCATGATTTATGATATAATTCTCTAAAACACTAAACCTAAAAAGATCATCAATGTGTATTCTTGAAATAACTCAAGATTAAGTAATTTTTAAGGCTGAGGACTTATAGTCGTGACCATAGTGCTTGCATTTTGAATCCTTTGATTTCCAGTTCTTGTGAGATATAATACTCTCATGGTTTAGGCACTGCGGAATGATCTGACACATTGCACTATGATCTTTGTTGTTGTGCAATGAGAAAATTGGTTTCCAAAACATCTTAACCCCAATTTATCATGGTATAGACTTCATTACATGATTGGTTCCTCACAACCCTTTAGGTAGATCCTTTACGCTACAACCACCATCCATATGGTGTGATGATTTATGCATAAGGAAAACCCCCTAATCTACCTTAGATCCTTCATGGTGCAATTAATTCCACTAGAACATGAGATAAATATGTAAGAGTACACTTTTAACCTCTGTAATCCCCATCATAGAACAACCTTAACCTTCACATTGTGATGTACACAGACTTTACAAAACCTAATTCTCTTTCTTCTTATCTAAAAATTGAAGAGAATCCAACTCATCCATGATCATGTTTTCAATAAATACAACATGAAGACACTTTTAATACTCATTAATAAATTTCCACAAGTGTCTAGTAATAGAATGTTTCTAATGTGAATGTTATTTTTAAAGCACACCATTGGATAGATTGATGTTTATGATAGTAATCCAAATTTCGGTATAAGATGCGTTCCAAATTGATTGTTTCTTAATTGAGATCAACTCACAGTGCCCTTTATCAATTCACTTCATGATATGGTTATCTGAATTTCAACACTCATAAACTCCCTTAGTCATCAAAAAAAATTTAATCTTCTAATGGACCATCATAATTTACAGTTGTCTCACCTGTATTCCAAAAAAAAATTGAGTCATGTTTATACACCCTATAATTTATATATGTATTTATTCTATTATGAGGTTAAATAAAATTTAAATATGAGAATACATGTGTGGTAGGATTGTATTCTGTATATGGGATGATTCCTATGTTTTTTAGGATAAACATTCTTCATTTTTTCTCTTTTTTTTATGTTTTTTTTTTCTTGATTTGAAATGATCATCATTTCATTGATTATTGTTTGAGAAATTAAAGGAAAATATCATTGAATCTTGATTAAAAATTCACATAATTGATGATAAGTAAATTCCCAAATTTGAAAATGACATTACGTAATTCTAGGCACTTTTGAGTCCAAAGGTTTTGATCACATACCAATATCAATATCACATCCCTCAGAGGTTTCTAAACCTTTTAATATAATCGTTAAATTTCCTATTTCTTGAGAAACATTGAGTCATTCATGCTTTCTAGAAATTTATTTTATTCTATTTTAAATATTTTTTGAAAATTGAGAATCTACATCAATATTATTAAACTACCACTTTGGAATCACCTTTCAATTTTCACTCTTTTTAAGCCTACCCTTACATATAAACTTTATTTTAAGATCCATATAAACCTTAAACATAATTTTAGGTAGCCAAATTAAATTCTTATATGATCACTTAACCTATATTGATCATTTTGCCTAGTTTTCATTGAAAACAAGTGTGGGGGGGGGGGTTCAAAAGTTTCAAGGTTGGATTGTTTTTTGTGATAGAAATTACTAAAAATTGATTTAGATATTTTCAAATTTTCTAAGAATAAAGAATTGTTGTAATGGTAATTACATTCTTTTTATTTGAAGCCTAACTTATTTACCACTCATCCACCATGTACATTTTCTCGATTTCATTCCTTAGAGATCATGAATAGCCTTTTTAGGATCCATGCTATAGTCCAAAATCTTTTTCCCCATTATATTGACTACAATTAAATGAATATAATAAGAGAAATTTGTGGAAGAAGAAATTACTAATCATGGTTTCTTTTAAAGTGATGTAATGTTTAGAGTAGTGTTCCTGGATTCATTAATGCCTGAGAATTGTGCTACTCGCCACTTTTTGAACTTCATATCCCCTTGAAGTAAAAATAAATAACACATCTATGAAAAAAATGTAAAAAATGATGAAAATAAGTAGAAAAATAATACATTAAGATGAATCCATACTACTTAAAATTTCTGGTGTGTAGGCTACTATAAATATAGACATTTAGATATAAGTTGGTGACATTTTGAGTGGCTATTTGGGGAGTATCCATTCAATTCCTCAAGAGTAAAACTTCTAATTCCAACCCACAGTTCTGGTACACTCCTTTAAATTCTATTTTGAAACTTTTTCATATAATTGGAGGTGTATAATTTTAGTTGGCATATAAAAAATGTAATTTTTTTCCAACAAGTTTTTTTCAAGGTGTCATTTCATTCATTATTATTTAAAATTCCATCTATCCTCTAAGAAAAATTAAAAAACATGTGAAAAAAATAAAAGAAAATTTTAAAAAATGGAGGAGGATGAATAATTCAATATATTCATCATTGTGTAAGCCTCCATTACAAATGGAAAGTGTGGTGATGGAAACACCAATTTTTTCCAACAATTTTAACACCCCATGATTTCATGAAATAAATTTTTTCAAAATAATTTAATCTTTTTAATACTATGAATTTCATGAAACACTAAATATAACTTGTGTTATATGAAAGAACCAAGTTATTATTTCATTATATGCAACAATAAGACGATATTTCACTACACACAACACTTGGATTAGCTATTGGTACACACAAAACTTTTTTGAATTGTGTTATATATAATGTCGACCTCCTTCAATAACTTGTGTGACACACATGACCAAGTTTTACAAAACAGTAATGTACTATTAATATTATTATTAAAATATTATTAAAATTATAACCTTATAGTTAGAATGGTGGTTATGAATAAGATTATTTAAATTATGAAAATTTGGTTTACACATGTATGTAAAAAAATTATTTTGTGACCAATTAACTAGAAATCAAAATAATTCCCTTTTGAAAATATAGGAATTCATTTTCTAAAAAACTATATTTATGCTATAAAACCCATTTTACATCAATACATTAATTAAAATAGTTTTGATAAATAATTTTATTGATATATATATATATATTATTTTTAAAAAACTATTTAACTTTCATCTTATTTATTTTCTATACAAGAGATATGAATAAATCCAATTTAATGAGTAAAAAGATATATTTTTTAAAAAGGTAATTTTACAACCTTTTAGAGGAGAGCCAATTTCAAATATAAATTTTTACACTTTTATAAACATTATTTTAAAAAAATAAACATAATTTTTGATATTTGAATATCAAAATATACATTGGGAGATATTATTATTTTTCGGAGAAGTTTCATTTTTTGATGAATACTGAAAAATAATGAATTTTAATTGAAAACTATTTTTCATCTAATTTATCTATATAGATAAATTATATTTTAGTTTATTTTTGAACAATAATTATTTCAATTATATAACAATAAATCTAATTTGGGTCCTTGGAACCAATTTCACATTTAAATTTTAGATAAAAACATTTCAATCTTTTGAACTTTTTCACATTAAAAACCCAATTTCATGACAAGTTTACAGGATTAATTATAAATTAATTTATTCCACTTATATGTTTATAATTTGGAAAAATGGATTCCATATTTTTGAATCATTATAATCAATAATTTATTTTAAGAACAACTTATTTTTTGAAAAAAAATATTAGTGAAATTAGTTAAAATTAATTGTAGCGATTAAGGTAGAAACAATATTACTTCATAGTAAAACATTAATTTAAGGGGAAAAATAACCTAAATACATGTAAATAAAACATTGGATAGAAATATTTAAACCAATTAACATCTTGGATCGAGTATGGAAAATTATTTTAGGCATATGATGCAAGAGAGACCTCTCAATAGTGTTTTCATTTTTATATTTACAAGAATGCCACTCCTCCTCTATAAAAAGACATTCAATCCTTGCCTTCCTCAAAACTCTCAACACACTTTATCTCATAAGATACATAACATAATAATCTATAAAATTATATACCTTAATTATAGAGGCCTCACATTGTGTATAAATCATTCCAAGTATGCCCTTTGGTACAATCCAAAATGACTTTCCCAAAGAATAGGCAACATCCTTCAACAAACACTTTTGTTTGATTTTATTTCTACACTACCTAAATTCATATTAATACATGATTATATAATAACCTCATTATAATAAATATACTGATATGTTTCTATTATTAGGGTTCTACCTAGACCCACACACACTTCTATCAAATAAGTAACGAACTTGCTGTTTCTGTGTATGGCAGACTACCACCTTGCGAAATAGTGTCATTCGTTTTTCATTTAACACCTCTCATGATTAGGATTTATGATGTTAATTATATTTTTATATGACATATATGATATTAATTATGTCTTTATACTTATATAATTTTTATATAAATCATACCTTCATGCTTTCCATTTTGTGTAAATATGATAACTTCGTTTGTGGACGTGTGGACTACAGCCTCCTAAAAGCGGTGTGATTCGTTCACACTTTTTGTAGAATGATTTAAGGATCAGTTTAGAAAATATATATAATATTTATGAAATAATAATTCAAATTTAATGATAATATAAATATATTTATATGTATATACATATATTCTATTTACATTCTTTCTTTCAAATTGATACGAAAATGGAAACAACGTTCATGTGTATGTATAGCCTACCATCTCCATGAATGGTGTATTCCATTTCATATTTATATTTTTTATATTTTATTATAAATATTTATATAATAAATATATATGATATATATATCATTTTTTACATTATTCAAATCATTAAATCATGGACAGTGTAAGAGTATCAAGAATAACAAGTCAAAACTTATACAAAAAACAAAGTAGATATTACACAAAACATAACATTAACATGGAATTGTTAATAAATGGGTAATATAAAGTCCCAATAAAATAATACATGGTATTATATATAATAATATGTTTTTTAATATGTATAATATAATAATATTTAGTATACATTAGGTTTGAATGTCTATGAAGAAAGTCAAGACTTAAGGAAAGGGTTTTATCGTCCCATGTTTATTTATCTGAGACTTATGCCTTATTCACCATTCATTTATTTTTTTTGGTATATATATTACCAATGAATTTATTATATGTTTATTATCCTTAAATTCATGGTTATTTAAATATCCACTTTATGATATCTTTTCATGGGATTTATGGTTCAAAATTTACCAAACCTATAAAGTAATTTTGTCTCAATTTTCCTTATTTGAGATACATGCCATAGTATGTGTAATGACCCAAAGATTCATTAATGGAAATCCATATTGATCTAATTAAATGTCTCTTTATGTTTATATAAAATTTCAACTTATTTTGTTTTATTTTAGGAATTTTGATTGTTGCTAATATATCCAATGAACAGTGATCACATGATTAGTACAAATATAGGGCTTTAACAAATCCAATTTACTCAGACAACAGAAGGGATGGCCTCATCCAGTAGAATTTCTCCATAAGAATCCCATTTGTCGGAGCTTGGAAAATAGGTGGTGTCCTTGGGCTTCGCTCTTGACCAAGCCCATGCTGAGCTTCATCATGTCAAGCTTGAACAGGACCGTCTATGTGAAAAGTGGAAGTTGATAGAGATTACCACTCAAGCAATGTTATCCGAGCCACCCCAAGAGTCTGTTACCATCGCACACCTTAGCCTTAGGTCTTATGCGGATGTTTTAAGGGGTTATGTAACAAATAGCTAGTACTATGTTCATGTATATTATTTTTGTATATAATAATGAATATACCTCCTTGTCTTTTTTGATACATTGTAAATAGTTTTAAAGTACAAAGAGTGTTTTTAGTTATTATTTAATTAAGAATTATATTTTTTTAAAATTAAGGGGTTTTTTGAATTAAATAATATTTTAATAAAATATTAATATTATTATCAAATTAATTTTTATTAAATATAATTGATCTTATAATTTTATGAATGCAATTATAATTTTTATTAAGGTTTGAAATCCATTTCTGTCAAAACCCATGAATTTTCGATAAATGTCGGTTTTTATTTTAAAAGTGAAAATTAAAATATTTTAAAATTATTTAGATAATATAAATTTTATTTCTGGAATCAAGACATCGAATATATTCAACCGTGAATTTTTCATAATTTTCTGAGACAGTCAAATTTTTAGGTAAAAATTAAATACCGTTTCAATATATAATGTGTTTTATGACATCATAATGACCCAATAGTTATGTAATAAAATACTATAAGCTTTATTTTAGGCCAATATATGTTTTACCATTAAAATAATGTGATTTTTGATTTGTTTTACTTACTTTTCAAAGCATTAATGGACCCCTCAAAACTTATTAAACACCTTGTATTTTTAAATTAATTTCCATGGGAGTGTGACTCATCTCCACATAAGAAACCCTATTATTTTAAAACGTTCGGACTTTGGCTTTATAAAATATTTTTTACCTCTTCCCTTGTCCAAAAACCATGGGCAAAAACCATGGTATGGTTAGTGGTTTGGATTAATTTAATATAAGGGGTCCCAAACCTAAATAATAAAGAATTCCTTCACCTTTCCTATATAAACCCACCCAAGCTCCCACTTTCTCCTCACTAAAATCCTTTTCAGTTCGTCCAACCTCTGACCTACACTTTCTAGAATCCTCCCAAGGTTCCCCAAGCTCCTAAGAAGCCTCTCTCAAGCCTCTCTCTAGCCTTTGGAAGCACACTTCCAAGTAAGGGTTTTTTCTTCCTTTCTCAATTATGTCCAATTTTCATTAAGTTGTTTTTCCATTTTAATTTCAATTATGAATGTTGGGGTTTGGTTTCTCACGTCCCCCATACTTTACTCTTTATGTTTGAATGATGGGATACCCCTTTCTCTCTCATTAAATTCCTCCCATGTACACCCGTTACTATGCATAAATTCCGAAAGGAACTTCTCTCTCCTCTTTTGCATTCAAGCAATAATTTTGTATCATGAATCTAAATTCCATTACAATTGTTTGGAAATGTATATATATGACCCCCTTACTTTCCATTTCATGTAAATATTATGATACACCCCTTTCCCTCTCATCAACATTTTTTATGAATTCTTATGTCACGCCGTTACGCTGCCGAAATTGCACCGATTTTCTAAGCCAATGCCATAGTGTAGTGAATACCATGCCCATTTCTCCATCAAGGGTATTCACCTTTATGCACATTTACTTATTGATTATAAAGTTTCATGTATGAATTCTAAATTCCTTTATCATGGAAAAAATGATTTTGTTTTATGAATCAAGGTTTTATGATCCATGTGGCACACTTATGCATGAAATGAAATGTTTAATAAGGGTGTTCCCTTATAGCACTCCAATGCATTAGGTAAAGTATAGTATCATGATACTTCATGTACAATGAGTGTTGACTCATGCTAATTCAAGTGCAACTAGGGTTTACTCGTGCTTTATTTTCAATGAGGATTTACTCATGCTCCATGTGCAATGAGCCTTGGTTCATGCTAATTCCATGTTAAGTGTTGTTTCCACATTTCCATGTTATGATTATCATGATTTATCATGACTTTATGTTCATGTTTATCTTGTGCTCTATTGATATTCCTAATGTCTAACATGTATTGTACTTCTCATGTTATTCCATGTGTATTCCCTTACTGGGATTTATATCTCATCCTTTTCTTATGAATGTCCTCAGGTTATCCCTTACAATGCTAAGTATGAGGGAATTTAGTGCTCATGTAAAAAAAGTTTTCAATAAAGATGTTGTATTTAATGTTTCAAGTTTTTATTTAATGATCCTAATCCCCAAAGACACTAAACCTCTCGATCTCCTTTGTTGTATCAAGTGAATTTTTATGTAATAAACCATGTTTAAGTTGTAATAAAAAGTAGGGTTGTCAGAGTTGGTATTAGATGATAGGTTTAGTTATTTTTGGGATTAGGATTAGAAAACCTTAGTAAAAACTTAAAAACAAGACTAATTATAATAAAAACATCCCTATGTTTTGGTAATTACTGAGTAAGTGGTTTATCAAGGAAATACATCCCTGTCTGGATACGAGAAGGTATAGGGAGCTCTGGTACAGATGTATCCTAGGGGTAAAACCCGAAAACACCACTTTGAGCTAGACTCGAATGGGAACTAGTGCACGACAATGGGCCTTGCTCCACTCTTGGTTACGACACTCCCGAGGGATATGTTTTGATAAATTCACTAGCTTAGTATGAACCCATATTAATGGAAAAAATGCCCCTAAGGATATATGTTGGAAAGTAGATCCTGAAAAGCCAAGATTGAAGCCTATAGACTCATGAGTTAAGGAAATAAAAGTTTATTTATAAGTCATCAACTTTTGTCTTTGGATTACCCTTTATGTGTTACCCCTAAATTTCATTTTATTCCAGCCAATGGCCGGTAATAGGAGGACCCGGGCTAACAACTGTTGTGAAGATCAGTGTGATGACTATACTAATGAGATGCCCAATCTAATGGGAGTGGGAATCGCGAACTTTGTCATGCTTCTCTCTCAGCTAACTCAAGTTTTTAATAGAAACACGGGTCAAGAGGAACGTTCAACCCCCATAAGAAAGAAGAAATCTCTATCGAGAGATTCATGAGACAAAGACCTCCTACTTTTAATGGATCATCTGATCCCACGATCGCTGAACAATGGATCAACTACATTGAAAAGATTTTCTCCATCCTTCAATGTTATGAACAAGAGAATGTTCTCCTGGTGACTTATCGTATGGAGGGTGAAGCTGATCAACGGTGTACATTGATCAAAAAAATGAAACCTGAGGAGGAGATCGAGGTGTTGGAATGGAAGGATTTCCGGAAGATGTTTTTCGATATATATTTTCCACACACCCTCTGTCTTAATATGGAAAGGGACTTCCTCTACCTCAAGATAAAAGATAGAGAATCTGTTGGAGCATATGAGGCAAACTTCACAAGGCTTGCACGATACGCTTTTGGATTTGTTGTTACCCCCGAATGCAAGGTTGAATGCTTCTTTGGTGGGTTGAAGCCTAGCCTACGGAAAGCATTAGTGATCCGTGACGTCGACAGTTGTGAGGAAATTTTCTCATTTGCCCTCAAGGTCAAAATAGAGATCGGGGAATCATAGGGGTATCAAGGGGATAAGAAGCGTAAGGTGGAATTCAATGCTGGTGGTACGATGGATAAATCCAATGGTTCTAAGAAGATCTAGCACCCCTCTTTCCAAAAGTGTGGAAAAAATCACCATGGAAATTGCCCTAAGGGGACGAGGAAATGCTTCAGGTGTGGAGGAGAAGGGAACCTGTCTGTTAACTGTCAGCAAGAAAGACCCGCGGCTGCGATAGAGGAGAGGAACACTCCATTAAAACCTCAATGCATTGTTCAATGCTACAAATTCAAAGAACCGGGGAATTCTGAAAATCAGTGCCCTAATCCAATGGGTTTTTGAGGCAAACAACAACCTCCAAGGCAGCAAGGAAGATCTTCTACCATCACTTTTGCCGAAGTGAACCCCGATAATGAAGTGGTGATAGGTACGCTAGTTATTCATTCATGAATAGTGAAGGTAATTTTTGATTCGGGTTCTACGCATTCTTTTATATCTCGAAAGTTTAGTAGAAAAATCCCATCACCACCACAAATCATAGAAGTGAAGATGTTAGTGAGTACGGAAAATGGGGAAATCATTGCATCCCATGAATATAAGTCCTCCCCTGTTATAATCTGTGGATTTAATTTCTCGGAGAACCTCGTAATACTCCCTCTGGTGGAATTTGATGAAATTCTTGGCATGGATTGGCTTTCCTTATATAGAGCCAACATAAATTGTCAGGAGAGGGAAATAACACTACATTTGGAGAATTGACCCCCAATTCTTTACAAGTGTAAGGAGAAAGATGAATAACCTTTAGCTCCATAATCCCAAGAATGGATATTACTGCCCTATGAGCATGCGTATATTGCTTAGATGATTGAGTCCAAGGAATAAACCATCCTTGAAAAATTCCTATTGTGAGGGAATTCGCGGAAGTGTTTCCCGAGGAACTGTATGGTCTTCCTCCTTGAAGAGATGTTGAATTCTCAATTGAAATTATACCCGAGGCTTTACCAATATCCAAGACTCTATATAGAATGGTTGTTTTAGAGCTTGAATAGCTGAAGAAACAACTACAGGAGAATCTGGATAAAGGGTTTATACGCCCATGTGCTTCACCAGGGGGTGCACCAGTTCTCTTCGTCAAGAAGAAGGATGGGTTAATGCAGCTTTGCATCGATTATCATGAACTTAACAAAATCATGATAAAGAATAAGTATCATATCCCCCTAATTGATGACTTGTTCGATCAGCTGCATGGATCACATTACTTCTCCAAGGTGGACTTGTGGTCGGGATATTATCAAGTAAGGGTGAAGAAGGAAGATATCTCCAAGATTACTTTTCGCACAAGATACGGGCACTATGAATTCATAGTAATTCCTTTCAGACTCACTAATTCTCTAGAAATATTCATGGACTTAATGAATAGAGTCTTTAGAGATTACCATGAAAAATTTGTGGTAGTCTTTATAGATGATATTCTAATATACTCCAAAACAATGGAGGATCATGATGAGAATTTAAGAACTATACTAAAGACTTTGCGCAAGGAGAAGATCTATGAAAAGTATAGAAAGTGTGAGTTCTGGTTGAAGGAGGTCTCATTCTTGGGCCATATCATCACAAGAAATGGGATATCTGTGGATCCCTCCAAAACAGATTCAATTGAGGGATGGCCGAGGCCAACGTCGGTAACAGATATCCATAGCTTCTTGGTGTTAGCTGGATATTATCGATGATTTGTGAGAAATTTATCACGATTGTCCAACCCTCTTACCAAGCTAACTTGAAAGGGAGTAAAGTTTTCTTGGAGTGATGAATGCGAAGAAAGCTTCAAAAAGTTGAAAATGAGGCTTATCACTGCGCACGTGCTCACTTTACCCACAAGTGGGGAACTTTTTGTGGTATTTAGTGATTCTTCAAAGAAGGGCTTAGGCTGTGTGCTGATGTAGAATGATAAAGTGATATCCTATGCCTCAAAGTAGTTGAAAATCCATGAGCGAAACTATCCTACAAATGATCTAGAGTTGGCAGCGGTGATCTTTGCCTTGAAAATCTAGAGGCATTATCTCTATGGGGAGAAATGTGAGATATATACTGACCACAAGAGTCTTAAATATATATTCACACAGAAAGAGCTTAATATGCTCTAGAGAAGATGGATAGAGATCATCAAGGATTATGATTGTTCAATACATTACCACCCTGGGAAAGCGAACAAGGTGGTAGATGTCCTAAGTAGAAAGGACCCAGCGATTCAATCAATGATGATAATTTAGAAGGATCCAATATTCATAGAATTGATGAAGATGGAAATGGGATTCATAAAGAAGGGATCATCATTAGTCCTTTCACAAATTATTGTTCAACCGTCTCTTTTGGAAAGGTTAAAGGATGCTCAAAAAGATGATGTGGGAATTCAAGAAAAAGTGGAAGCTATCAAAAAGGGGAAATCCTCGAAGAATAATGTTAATGAAGAATGAATTGTGCGGTTTTGGAAAAGACTATGTGTTCCATCATGTCCGGAGCTGAAGAAGGAACTTTTGGATGACACACATAGTTCAAATTTCTCTATTCACCCAGGGAGCACAAAGATGTATCGAGATCTCCGAGAAAACGTTTGGTTGGATAATATGAAGAAGGAGATCGCTGAATGTACATCAAAGTGCCTGGTGTGTCAGCAAGTGAAGGCAGAGAGGATGAAGTCTAAGGGGATGATGCAACCATTTCCCATACCAGAATGGAAATGGGAGAACATCACCATGGACTTTGTCACCAGACTTCCAAGGACATCCAAATACAACAATGCAATCTGGGTTGCTGTGGATCATCTTAAAAAGACTTCACACTTCATTTCTATTCAGGAGGATTTCTCTTTCGATCAACTGGCACAGATATATATTAGGGAAGTGGTAAGGCTGCATGGAGTACCACTATCTATTGTGTCTGACCGAGATCCATGATTCACCTCTATGTTTTGTAAGAGTCTTCAACATGCTCTGAATACTGAACTGAAATTCAGTACGGCCTATCATCTGAAAAACTGATGGCCAATCTTAGCGGGCTATCCAAACACATGAGGACATGTTGAGAGCATGCCCAATGGACTTTAAAAGAGGATGGGATCAACATATTCCTTTGGTTGAGTTCTCTTATAATAACAGTTTCCACTCGAGCATCCAAATAGCACCATATGAAGCCCTCTAGGGGAAAAGGTGCAGAACACCGGCATGTTGGGATGTGGTTGGTGAACATAAGCTGCTTTGACCAGAAATGGTCGAAGAAATGGTGGAGAAGGTGAAAACCATACAGCAGCATATCATGGCAGCCCAGAGTTGACATAAGAGTTATGCAGATAACCGTCGATGAGACCTTGAGTTTAAAGTTGGAGACATGGTGTTTCTACGCATTTCTCCATGGACGAGGTTCATGAGGTTTCGATAGAATGGTAAGTTAAGTCCAAGGTACATCAGCCCCTTCGAGATTCTTGATCGTGTTGGGGATGTGGCCTATCAACTAGAACTTCCACCTACCATGGCCAAAGTACATGATGTCTTTCAGGTATCCCTCTTAAGGAAGTACTTACCGGACCCTTAGCATGTACTCTCTTCTATGGTGTTACAGTTGGAGGATGATCTTTATTATGAGGAGAAACCAGTGAAGATCTTAGATCGTAGAGAAAAAGTTCTACGAAATAAGACAATGCCCCTCGTCAAGGTGTTGTGGAGAAACCACAAGTTTGAAGAAGCGACTTTGGAATCGGAGGAAATGATGAAGCTGAGTTACCCACATCTGTTTTAGTCTGAGAAAAGGAAGATTTTGAGGGCGAAATTTCTTAAGGGGGGAATATTGTAACAACCCAAAGTTTCATTAATGGAAATCCCTCTTGATCTAATTAAATGTCTCTTTATGTTTATATAAAATGTCAACTTCTTTGGTTTTATGTTAGGAATTTTTACCATTACTAATATAGTTGTTGAACAGTGATCACATGATTAGTATAAATATAGGGCTTTAACAAATCCAATTTACTCAGACAAAAGAAGCGATGGCCTCATCCAGTAGAATTGATCCATACGAATCCCATTTGTCGGAGCTCGGAAAAGAGGTGGTTTCCTTGTACATCGCTCTTGACCAAGCCCAAGCTAAGCTTCATTATGTCAAGCTCGAATGAGACCGTCTACGGGAAAAGTGGAAGTTGATAGAGATTACCACTCGAGCAATGTTATCCAAGCCACCCTAAGAGTCTGTTACCATCGCACACCTTACCCTTAGGTCTTATGCGGCTATTTTAAGGGGTTATGTAACAAATCTCTATTACTATGTTCATGTATATTATTATTTTATATAATAATGAATTTACATCCTTGTCTTTTTTGATACATTGTAAATAGTTTTAAAGTACAAATAGTGTTTTTAGTTATTATTTAATTAGGAATTCTATTTTTTTAAATTAAGGGATTTTTGAATTAAATAATATTTTAATAAAATATAATTGTTATTATTAAATTAATTTTTATTAAATATAAATGATCTTATAATTTTATGAATGCAATTATAATTTTTATTAACGTTTGAAATCCATTTTTGTCAAAACCCGTGAATTTTCGATAAATGTCGGGTTTTATTTTAAAAGTGAAAATTAAAATATTTAGAAAATTATTTAGATAAAATAAATGTAATTTCTGTAATCAGGACATCGAAATTATCCAACGGTGAATTTTTCATAATCTTCTGAGACAGTCAAATTTTTGGGTAAAAATTAAATACCGTTTCAATATATAATGTGTTTTATGACATCATAATAACCCAATAGTAATTTAATAAAATACTATATGATTTATGTTCAGGAAATATATGTTTTACCATTAAAATAATGTGATTTTGGGTTTGTTTTACTTGCTTTTCAAAGCATTAATGGACCCCTCAAAACATATTAAACACCTTGCCTTTTTAAATTAATTTCCATGGGAGTGTGACTCACCTACACATAAGCAACCCTGTTATTCTAAGAAGTTCGGACTTTGGCCTTATAAAATATTGTTTCCCTCTTCCCTTTTCCAAAAACCATGGGCCAAAACCATGGGATGGTTTGTGGTTTTGATTAATTTAATATAAGGGGTCTCAAACCTAAATAATAAAGAATTCTTTCACCTTCCCTATATAAACCCACCCAAGATCCCACTTTCTCCTAACTAAATATAAGGCCCCAACCTTAAACCTTACTTAATCTTGAGTTATTACAAGATTACACATTGAGGATCTTTTCGGGTTTAGAGTTTTAGAGAATTAGATCATAAAACTTGCATTACATTCCACATATAAACAAAGTGGTTACATAAAGATAGTATTCTTCATTCCCATCAATGGAAACATATTTAAAATAAAACATGGATTCTTTCTTGACACTTACTTGACACTATCATCATATCATGTACCTTTCCCTTGACCTGTGAAAAACATTTCAAAAAACTTGGGATGAGCATAAAAAGCTCAGTAAGGGATATAAAAATATGGAAAGGAAACATGGGTACATATATACATAAGAATGAGATCATACTTTACCCATAAAACATAAGCACTTTAACATAACTCATCAAAACATGAATAAATCATAGAAATCATAAGACATAAAGGTAACTTGAGGCATTCATAACATTCTTACATAGGGAGTAACCCTCTTGGTTACGTTTGGAATACTCATCACAGTATATTCCCTAAATCTCTTCGGAGAAACCTTAACGTTTCACTCCTTCGCGTTACCCAATGCATTGGAGAGCTATATCGGGCTCACCCGCCCTTAGTTTATCACGGAACCACTCGTCTTCATAATAATGCCCAAGAACCTCAACATAATCATATCACATAAAACATGCATAAAGGAAACATAACATTTCCACCTTTCAATCACAAGATATCAATACAACACATTGATATAAAAACATTATGAAAACCATTTTCAATACCAAAATAAAGGAAAAGTAAAACATGGTATTTATTTTTCTTTTAAAAAAAGTATGCCTTGTAGAGGAAGCCGAAACTCAAATAATGGTCACAACGGTGGAGAAGTCGTTGTCGCCGCATACGTAGGACAAAAACATTCCCTTTTGTCGTTTAGTATAAACTTCGTATAAAAAAGATTCCTTTTGAATAAACATAAAAGTCAAAGGGGTTTATACACCGTATAAAAGAAGGTTGTGTATAAAACAAAATATGCCTCAATGAAAGGAGATTGAGACAAAGTCCCATACCTCGGGTCCGACTTGACTCGATCGTTCTTTAATGTCCTGAATAATAAACTTGAGTTAATTTCTACTTGTCTAAGAACCTTTTTCAAGTTCATTATTCCTTTTATATCACTTATTTCCATGTCATGAACACTATGTAATTATTTAAGTTAATAACGGTCGTTTTAACGATCATTGGTACTTGAGTCAAAAATAAGCCCTTTATAATTACATGTTGTTCATGTATCCATTATATCCAGAATGGTATTCATGATGTAGATATCATATATTTCATATATATCCAGTACATTCATGCATTTATAATATTACATAATCATTTAGAGGTAAGAAATGAAATGCACCGTTCATGGAGACGGTAAGCCGTACGTACGCATGAACGCTACTTTCATTTGTATTTCGTATTTTATAGAATGGAATCATAATTATATAAAGGTATATTATAATTCCAGTATAATATCATAAATAATATCATAGTTCCATCCTTTATACGTCCCACATATGGTATTTAACGAATCAACTCACTTTGAGGGGGCGGTAGTCCGCACTTCCTTAAATGAAGATATCGCGTTTACCCATAATGGAAACCATAAAGGTATTCCCAAAAAGAAAAATACAAAATCTTAAGTAAAACATAAACATATTATATATCATATATAAATATAGTGACATCTTAATGGCCACCAGTGAAGGTGTTAAAAGAATGTTGAACAATCATCGTTTCGAGAGGCATAAATTCGCCATCCACGGAAACAGTATGTTCTTTAACCATTAGATGTAGGTGTGTGTAGGTGTATCTCAAATCCTTCTTATAACAACATCCTAGTATATTGAATATACTGGAGTTGTTACAAAATAAATTAATAAAAAGAGTTTATTGGGTTGGAGAAGCAAAATAAAACAAACGGAATCATGTGAAGACATTACCTTAAAATCGGGTAACTCCCTTTGGTTTGAGCTCAAAGGCTTCCTTGGGAAGACTTATGCCCAAAGTGAGGCTTCAAGGAGTAATAGAGGGATGTGGAGAGACATAATGGGCAGGGTTTGGCCGGTCCAAAGGCTTTGGGAGTGTGGGTAAGGAGGTAGAGGTGGGGGCCTTTTATAAGAGGAGAGGAGGGGCACTCTTGGAAAGTAAAGATAAGTTACTTTATTTTAAAATGAGTTTAGGATTAAAAAGGTCCCACATTGATATAATTCGAGGATAAGGTGATAAGAGTTCGAAATCCACTCATCCAATAGGTTTTGGACATGTTTAGGTCATATATTTTACATCATCTTTTCATTTTATTTAAATCCTTTATTAATGAGGTAATCGCTACATCATTATTATGTCATAAATACATTTATTTATTTAATGTAAAAAAATTATAAAAAAAATACTATTATGTAGGAAATATTTTTATCTTTACAATGAATATTTATAGTAAAAAATCTGACTTCTATAACCCCATATAAAAATTGTTTTTGTAAAACATATTAGGTTTGTGTCATTTTTACTTTTACATTAAATAAAAAGTTATTTATGTCATTTCCCAACCAAAGTGGCTCCATGGGGTCCCCAAGTTGACCCATGGCTTGTCTTGGTCGGCAATGACACATCCAATAAGGTTAGGACATGTGTCTAGGTAATTTCATATTATTAAAGCATTATTTTTACCTTAAACTACACTAATTACCACTAATCGCGATTAAAAACTTACTAAGTTACTATTCACCAAAAAATTATTTTAATCTCATTGAACCACATTTTACTTCTTAATGACAACCATGTATGTCGGATTTTTGAAATTCAAAACACAAAGGTGGAAAATTTTCATTTAAATGAAAAATCAGTTTCTTTAACTACCACTTAGTGATTTCACTATTCATCAAAAATTGTTGTTTTTCAGAAAAATACCAAAACATCACCCTAAGCTATATTTGATATTCTGAATTCAAAAATAAAGTCTATTTTACGAAATTCAAAACATATAAGTCACATTAATTAATTTAATAATTAATTCCTGCTGTCAGAGCAAATAGCGTGTTTTATGAAACAATAAGTATCAAAAGATTGATACCAGTTTAAGTCCAATTTTAAAGTGAAATTGATTTCAATGACTACCATTGGATTAAATGGTAAAAATATATTCTAATTTCACTTCAAAACCAATTCCAAACATAATCTAATCATATAAATAAATTAGATTAAAAAACAGTTTTGATGTAAAATGCAGTATTTTTCACTATTCATTAAAAAATGAACATTGTCAGAAAAATACCAAAAATTCACACAAAGTAAATTTTGGTGTCCCAATAATAAATAATAAGTTTATTTTGACAAACATAGTTTATAAAATTTTCAAAAGATAGACTCAAAAATGGTTTGCCATCAAAAGGCAGTAAAACAATCTTTTAAAAATATTAGTGTATTCCATGCTTAAGATTGGATTTATTTTCATTTTAAGCCTCTAAAACAATATCTAATTCATTAATAGACATAGATAAAAATATCTATTATTCATTAATTATTTGGGATGTTACATCCTTCCCCCCTTTTGAAAATTGTGTCCCCGCAATTATTTACTTATCGAATAAATGGGGGTACTTATCCCTCATTGCATTTTCAGATTCTCATGTTGCCTCTTCAATCATATGGTTTTTCCACAAAACCTTTACCTGATTAATCACCTTATTTCGTAACACCTACTCCCTGTGGTCAAGAATATGGACCGGTTGTTCCTCATAAGATAGGTTCTCTTCCAGCTGAACTACCTCTGGACTCAAAACATGAGATGGATCTGGCATGTACCTCCTTAACATTGAAATGTGAAAAAAATTGTGTACCTGAGATAAACTCGGAGGTAAAGCCACCCGGTATGCAACTGATCCAACTCTCTCCAGAATTTCATATGGTCCAACGAACCTTGGACTCAGCTTTCCTTTCTTATCAAATCGCATCACACTTTTCCATGGTGAGACTTTGAGAAAAACATGATCACCTACCTCAAAAGTTAGATCCTTCTTCTTGTTGTCTCCATAACTCTTCTGCCTACTCTGAGCTGTTCTCATGTTCTTCTGAATCAACTGAACTTTTTCTGCCATCTCTTCTACCAATTCTGGTCCCATCAGCTTCCTTTCACCCACTTCATCCCAGAAAGCTGGAGTTCGACACCACTTCCCATATAATTCCTGAAATGGTGCCATCTGTATACTGGAATGAAAACTGTTATTATAAGAAAATTAAACCAAAGAAAGATGTTGGCCCCAACTTCCCTGATAATCCATCGAAAAAGCTTGTAGCATATCCTCCAAGGTCTGAATTGTTCGTTCTAACTTCCCATCTGATTGAGGATGAAATGCTGTACTAAAATTTAATTCAGTACCCAACAACTTCTGAAGGCCTTTCCAAATGTTAGAAGTGAACCTGGGATCACGATCCGATACAATGGAGAGAGGAACTCCATGTAACCTGACTATCTCTTTAAGATACAAAAGGGAAAGTTGATCCAGGGAAAAAGTATATCATATAGCAAGGAAATGAGCAGATTTGGTCAAGCGATCAACAATAACCCAGATTGCGTTATTACCTCGAGATGTCTTCGGTAATCCCACAACAAAGTCCATGGATATATTCTCCCATTTCAACTCTGGAACTGGTAAAGGCTGAAACATCCCTTTCGGTAACTTCTGCTCTGCTTTAACCTGTTGACATGTCTAACACTTCACAGTAAAATCAGCAATATCTCTTTTCATTCCATCCCACCAGTAATACTCCCACAGATCTCTATACATCTTAGTACTACCTGGATGAACTGAAAACGGAGAACTATGAGCTTCACATAACAACTATCTCTTCATTAGTGAATCACAAGGCACACACAATCTCTTCCCAAATCTCAAAACACAATCATTATCAATGTTGAATTCAGGCAACTTACCTTTCTGAACTATCTCTACCTTTTTATGCAACTCACTGTCTTGCTTCTATGCTTACTTGATTCTATCTGATAGAGATGATCTCACTGATACCTAAAAAAAACAGAAAAACTTCCTGCACCAACAACTTCTATGCCAAAGTTCATAAAATCCTTAACCAATGGATCACGTTCCAAATGTAACATTGCTAATTAAGCATTACTTTTTCTACTCAAAGAATCATCCACTTTATTTGCTTTTCCCGGATGGTAATGAATTGTACAATCATAATCCTTGATTAATTCTAGCCATCTCCTTTGTCTCATGTTCAATTATTTCTAAGTGAATATATACTTTAAACTTTTGTGATCAGTATAAATTTCACACTTTACTCCATAAAAATGATGCCTCCAAATCTTTAAAGCGAAAACAACAGCAGCTAATTCCAAATCATGTGTAGGGTAATTTACCTCATGAGTTTTCAACTGTCGTGAAGCATAAGAAATTACCTGATCATTCTGCTTTAGGACGCAACCAAGTCCTTTCAATGAAGCATCATTGTATATAACAAACTCACCATTCCTGGAAGGTAGGGCCAAAACTGGAGCATTCACCAATCTTCTTTTCAATTCCGGAAAACAATCATCACATTCTTTTGTCCAGATAAACTTAACACCCTTCCGAGTTAGCTTAGTCATTGGACTAGATAATCGTGAAAAATTTCAAACAAACCTTCGGTAATAGCCTACCAAACCAAGGAAGCTACGAATCTCAGTTACATTTGTGGGGCTTGGCCAGTCTTCCACAACTTTGTTTTTGCAGGATCAACAGTTATCCCATCTTTAGAAACAATGTGACCAAGGAAAGAAATTTGTTGCAACCAAAACTCACACTTGCTGAAATTTTCCATACAGATTATTTTCTTTTAAGGTTTGCAAGATAACCCGCAAATGTCTTTCATGCTCCTCTTTACTTTTAGAAAACACCAAAATATCATCAATGAGAACCACCAAAAACTTATCCAAGAACTCATGGAAAATTCTATTCATTAAGTCCATGAATACAGAAGGTGCATTGGTTAGCCCAAAAGACATTACTACAAATTCATAATGGCCATATCTTGTACGGAACGCGATCTTCGGAATATCTGCCTCCTTTACCTTCAGTTGATGGTACCCCGATCTCAAGTCAATCTTTAAAAAAAACTGAGCTCCCTTGAGCTGATCAAACAAATCATCGATATGAGTCAAAGGATATTTGTTCTTAACAGTGATATTATTCAAGGCCCTACAATCAATGCAAAGTCTCATAGTACCATCTTTCTTTTTAACAAATAAAACAGGAGCACCCCATGGTGATGTTCTAGGTCGAATGAAACCTTTCTCTAATAAATCTTGCAATTGCTCCTCCAACTCTAAAAGTTCAATTTGAGCCATTCGATAAGGGGGTTTTGAAATTGGTTTAGCATCAAGAACTAAGTCAACAGTAAACTCAACTTCCCGATCTTGTATTATTCTAGGCAACTCATCAGGAAAAACATCAGGATACTCATTTACCACTGACACATCATTTATCTGAACAGTTCCTTTATTTTCAATGATGTGTGCAAGGTAACATTCGTTTCCATATTTTACAAGTTCCTTGGCCTCTTGATAAGTTATCAACAGTAAGGGTTCATTCTTGTACACAAACTGAAAGTCCTTCTGAAAAGAAACTTCTTTAGCTCTACAGTCAATCTTAGCATGGAAAATAGAGAGCCAATCCATACCCAGGATAACATCAAACTCTACTACAGGTAGAACAATAAGGTTTGCAAGTAGGTTTTTTCCACAGATAAGGATAGGAAGATTCTTATAAATTCTTTTTTCCTCAACATTTCCCCCATGTGTTTTTACCACAAGTTCAGAAGTCATTTCTTGAGATGGTATTCCCATTTTACTAGAACTTTTTTCAGAGATGAAAGAATGTGTAGACCCCGAATCAAACAACACACTGGCATAATCTGAAAAAACAAACAAAGTACCTGATACAACTTCATTTGATGGCCTGACGTCTGCCGAAGTAGTTGCAAAAGATTTCACCACCTCTTTCTGCTTGTAGTCTAACTGCTTCCCATCACTCAAGCACTTTTTCGGACACTCGTTTGCATAGTGACCCATCTCATTGCCCTTATAACATTTCACTAACTGTAAATCAAATTTGGTGTTACCTTCACCTTGATCCATTTCAGTGCAATCACGAGCCTTATGTCCCATCTTACCACATCGGTAGCACTTTCCAGAATTCAGAAGACATTCCCCAGCATGCCTTTTGCCACATTTATCACAAACTAGAAACTTAGTTTTCATACCATCAGACTTTTTTGAAGAATTCTTACCTTTCTCCTACCACCTCGGTCTCTTCTTCTGTTGGTTGTTATAGAACACTTGATCATCGGAAAACTCCATTTCCACCTTCTCAGCACATCGAGCAAGATTTTCATAACTTTTAAACTCACGAGAAGCTAATTCCCTTCGATATTATGGCTTTAATCCTGAGTAAAAATGATTGATTTTACTATCAAGGTCTCAGATAAAATTTGGAGCATACCTTGCCAATCGAGTGAACCTTTCTTCATAGGTAGCCACTGAGTCTTCCTCTTGCCTCAATTACAAGAATTGCTTTTCCATCCTAAGTCGAACAGCCTTAGGAAAATACTTCTCAAGAAACAAACCTTTGAATTCATCCCAGTCGAGAGCATCAATCTCATCAGTATCCCTGATATTTTTAACCATCGACCGCCACTGATCTGCCTCGCCCTCCAAACAGTAAATATCAAGACTAACCTTTTGATTGTCTGAACACCCCATGACATCGAAAATCTTCTCCAGTGATTTAATCCACCCTTCAGCTAGCACAGGGTCAGATGATCCTCTGAATGATGTGGGATGTTGCCTCATGAAATGTTCCACCACTGACATGTTCCTCTGCGGTTGATCTGGCTGATCTCATGCATGGATACCACCTCCATTTATCACTTGAGTCAACTGCGCCATTACTGCAACAAACTGTTCAGTTCCAATTCCGACCATCTCGGGATGCTGATTCGGAAGGTTATTTCCTTCTGTATGCCTTCCTTGCACTGCTTCCCTGTTTCCTCTGCGGAAAACCATTCTGAACAAACATGTCTTAGATGAAGCAACATGGTAATCTTCAAATGCTATATCATTTCAAAAAAAATATTTTTGGATAATCATTTAATAGAATTCTAACTCCTAAAGTTATCTAAACTGACCTCTGATATCAACTATAAGGACCCAGCCTTAAACCTTACTTAATCTTGAGTTAATACAAGATTACACATTGAGGATATTTTCGGAGTTTTGACCGAGTGATAAACCTGGAGGTTCTAAACAAGGCCTTACCTATCAAAAAAATTATTTGAGAAGGATCAAGAAGTTAGTATTCTTCTAAATTATTGTTTCCAAGTGTGTGGATCTCCCACTACTTCTATGAGTACCTCTTCTTGTAATAATAATAGGAAGAATAGAGACATGCATCAGAGCAATGATATGAATGTGGAGTATAAAATGACTTCTTTATCCCTTTTAAGATAAGATTCACAGTTCTTCAACTATAAAATGTTTCGGCATTACCATAGGGTATTCACATCACCTCAAACCAAGTGCTAAAAATGTGGCAAGATGGGGAACATTCTGTAATTCTTATAAAAATATTTATGGTTATTATTTTTTACGGGATCGAGGATGAAATGTTTAGGGAACCATGGATCTATCTAGGGTTCTCAATAGCTGGCTCAGATGATGATAACTAAGACTGGTCATGCATCTCAAGGATAGGGTCATAAAGCTGAGGCGGGCTATGTTTATCTAGTGTATTAGACTCCAACAGATGGTGGTGAGGGACCACATACTATTCAAGGTATGGTCTTGATCACTTATATGTTGTATACTTCCTTTTTATACTATTTTTTCATATTCCATCATATCTAAAAAAATTGCTGGAATTAACTTACCCATCGTGTTTTCTTCTGTGTTACATTCCCTCGATACACCATTGGATATGAAATTAACTATCTGTGGTGATCTCTAGAGTTTCCCATAGTCATTTCTATTTATAAACATCCATGGGACTTCATGATTCTTGATATGATTCTATTTGATGTGATTATTTCCATGTTCCAAATGAACATATTCCAAGCTCACGTTGATTACTATTAGTGAGGGTTATTTTCTACCTCACCAAATGTAGAGAAGTATATGAGGAATGGAGAATGGGACCAGGGAGTATTAAGAGTTGGACCAGACTTGATTGATTTTGGCACGATAAAGACACAAATATCTAGCTTGAATTTATCAACAAGATTAGTATCACCCACATCATCTTTTCCCCAATTTTCGGACCTCTATTAGGATTTATTTTTATAAAAACATTACAGGAATTTCTCCTGATAGAGGAGTTGATTTTGAGATAGAGTGAATTCCTGTGTGAAAACCATTTTGATACCCCTTATCGTATGGCACCGGTCATGTTGAAAGATCTCAAATTATAACTCGAGGACTTAGAGTAGAAGGGATTTATCAGGACGAGTACTTACCTATGGGGTGAACCTGTCTTATATTCCAAGAAGTTAGATGATATTATTCGAATTTATGTAGATTAATATAAGTTGAAATAGGTGATGATGAAGAATCAATATCCTTTTCCAAAGTTAAATGATCTTTTCAATCATTTAATGGGATCCCAGTTGTTCTCCAATATTAATCTTTGATTGGGATATCACTAGTTGCAGATGAGAGAGGAGTACATTCCAAAGACAATGTTTGGGAGTTGGTATGGGATATACATGTATTTGGTGATGTTTTTTATACTGATTAATAAAATGATAGTGTTCATGGATATCATGAAAAATGTATTGCACCCATATATTGACTCTTTTTTCATGGTTCTCATTGAAAATATCCTCATATACTCACCATCCCTAGAGTTTCATGACAGACACCTCGAGATATTTCTAAGTAAACTTCAAGAACACCATCTTTAGGAAAAGATATTGAAGTGTAACTTTTGTATTTAAGAGGTGAAATTCTTTGGGAATATGGTGTTTTATATATGTATATATTTGGACCTAGAGAAAGATGAGGCAGTGATCTCCTACCCATGTCCTCATAATGTGTTTGATATCAAGAGATTTCTTAGTTTAGCTAGATACTACCTATATTTTATCAAAGGCTTGTCTCATTTATTAGCACCTATGATTACATTGAAAAATAAGGAAGTTAATTACCATTGGTAATACTAGGGTTAAGAATATTTTCTTAAGTTTAAGAGGAGGTTGAATATAGATTCAGTGTGGATACTTTTCAATCCAGGGATCAGTTATGCTATGAATTTTGATGCATCAGGCATTGGTTTGGGAGTGGTATTGATGAAGAGGGAGTGGGTAGTATCTTATGAACCATGTAAATTTAAACCCTATGTGTGGAAGTATTGTACACATTAATTGGAGATAAAATATGTGGTACATGGTTTGAATTATTAGTGACACCATCTTTTCAGCGATTGGTTTTTATCTACACTTATCACAAGACCCTCCACTATATCTTCACATAATGAGACATGAATATATGGTAGATGTGTTGGGTGGAGTATCTATATAAGTTCTACATTGAGATGGGTTACACACTTGGTAAAGGTAACACCATTTTAGATTCTCTTATCTATAACACGTGGGTAGCTTAGGAGCTTGGTGAATGACCTTCATAGGAAAAGTAGCAGTTGATGAGTAGTTGTGTGATTGGAGGATGGATGCTTCTATGAACCAAGGATTTATGATGTGTACTCCATTTTTTTTCACATAGTCCTTGTTAGAGTGGGTAAATCCTAGACAGGAGACTAAACATGAGTGTGTTTTAATACGGGATTAACTAGAATGTGACAACCTGATACCCAGGTGGTCTTTGGATGACCGTGATATGATCGTGGTATATGGGAGACTTGTAGACCCTTATTTTATCAAGGAAGAGTTTATTATATACTTCTATATATTTATGTGGGAATTAAATCCTTGAGAAATAAAAACATACATGATTTTAGGCTATAATTTTGGTGGCCAAAGATGAAGAGGGACATTGCTGGATTTGTTTCACAATTCCTTACCTACTAGAGAATTAAGTCCAAGCACCAACGTCCTAGTGGTTTACCCTATCCACTTCTAGTGCCTATGTGAAAGTGAGAGGATGTCATGATGGACTTTGTGATGGGTTTACCTAGGACTCCAGGGATCCATGAAGCTATGTGTGTGATTTTCAAATTGGTTATTGAAAATTCTCTTTTTTTTATTGATTCATAAAACTCACTCAGTATAAAAACTAAGTAATATTTATATCTATGAGATTGTATTATTTCATGGAATTAACTTGAGTATAGTATCAAATATAGACACACATTTTACATTTAATTTTTTTTAAGGGCTTGTAGAAGGCCCTAGGGACTCATCAAAAAATTTCACAACATACCATCCTTAAAAGGATGGACAATCAGAGTGGATGATGCACATTGTAGAGGATATGATTAGAGATTGTGTCATAGACATCAGTGGAGTGTGGTATGATCCACTATACTTGTTTGAGTTCACATAAAACAATAATTACTGGGATTCAATCTAGATGGTCCCTTATGTGGATCTCTATGATAGGTTATGTCATTCACTTCTCTCTTGGGACGAGGCTAGTGAGACGATAGATATGGGCCCCAGTTTCAGTCTACCTTCTCTCTACTACATATGCATAATGTGTTCCATGTGTCATATATCTGGAGTCACATGAGCAATCTTATGTGTGTCATCGATTGTAAGGATGTTTATCTTGATCCTAATGCATCATACAATGAGAGCCTAGTATAGATTGTAGATGAGAGTAAAAAATTGTTAAGGAAAGACATTACAAATTATTAGGGTTCTATGGAATCATAACCTGGTCCAGTAGGACAATTTAGAGTGTGAGGATAATTTTTCGGGTCAGTGGACTTATTTTTTATAGAAAAACCTTTAAGGTACTTTTTGACGATGAGAAGTAATTAACTGGGGATAATTATAACATAAGATCTTGTTCTTAATGTATGAGTTGTTAAATTTTATGATATTATTTTTTCTGATGATGTTTTGTATATTTAATGGGAGTGTTAGAGGACATTTTTTAGTGGATAAGGGTCCATGTTTTAAAGGTGGAATACATGAAAAGGGGATCAAACTTGGCGTCGATGGAAAACCACCACCGACTTACTGGTTGAACTCACCGACCAGCCGATGGTGTTCTAGTGTGTATGATGGCTACTGCTTACCCCATTAGCCAATTTATAGTGACCCAGATTTTTCATACATTACTATTAAATATTTTTAAATATAAACAACATAATAGTATTAAAAATAGATGATACAAAGGTTTAGTGTCTTGGGTAAACTAGGACCATATATAATATTTACAACATCGAACATGAACATGTATTCAATTCCTTCTTCTCTAGCTTCTTATTGGCACTAGACCCCTCTTTAGTACATGTAGTCACTTGAGGATATAAATAAAAATGGGGTGAGATAAAATCCCAGTAAGAGGATATATATTAACAATATAACAATGGGTGAGCATAATTATAACAAAGGCAAAGGATCGTGAACATGAGAGGAATCATAAATAAAAGACTTGAAATGTGGCAATGCATAAAAATGAAACATCATATCCTAGATTGTTAACTACCACACATAATTGTGACAAAAATATAGAATCTTTTTCAAACATCATTTCACATTAACTCATGAGATTCATCACTTTACCCAATGCATTAGAGAACTTTATAATTCCAGTCACATTCAAACATTCATATTGCGCTACATAATTTCGGGTGCACCCGTCACCTCATAACATTATCATTATCATGCATGCCACATAAAACATATATAAAAATTGAATATAAATAACCCATGTAAAGGAATTATTTTCATCTCATAAGACACATTCACAAACATTAGTCTCCCAAAAGAAAGTGGGAATAACATACGTGATACAATAACCATCAACCTTGAGTGAGAAATAAAAGGGCTGTTTTTTAAAAGAAGAGTTACTTTAGAAAACATTTTTTTGAAATAAACTATATGGGAAAACATGTATATCCTAGAAAAGTTAATATAATGATGAATAAATTATTTTTAAAGAGTAACCATACCAAAAATGGGGTGAAAGAGGGAGTACCTGAAGAAAGAAAGATAGGTTCCAGAATTTCCCCTTACCTTGTATATGAATTCCTTCTTCACTTTAATGTCCTATATAATGACATTATATTCATTAATTAGAAATTCCAGAAACTTTTATACATGATCATGGTTTACTATTGTTTCATTATGTTCTTTTATGGGTCTTTTAATGTGTTATAGAGCTTAGATCCATTGTTCAGGAGTGTTAATTTTCATAGCTTTTATGAACGGTTCACTTGTATTCATGAACGAATGTTCATTTGAAATGTGGTTGAACATAAATAATTGTTAATATATATTATTAGTGATATTAAATATATATAAATGATCTTATAATTAATTTGGTTATTTACCATGAGGATGAATCATTTAATGATGATCATTTTTTGTTATTTTGGGTGGTTTTTTAATCACAATGAACTTGTTTTACTTCATCACTTAGTGTCATGTAAATAAGTTAGTACCAAAACATAAAAGGGGATAAGAAATAAAATTTACAATCTGTTTTCAACAATTTTATGGTTTTATTGGCAACCCTGATGTATTTTAAGGAAAATGGAAGTGCATCGCCCATGATTTAGGTAAATTAACACATCATGGGAAAAGATTTCATTTTATTAACAAAGAGAGGGAGGGAGGAGTATAATGAGTAATATTACATTGAAATGATATCATACTAGTATATATATAATACTGGAGTTATCATGAAATTTGGATAAAAGATATTTAGGATAAGAGTAGAAAAGAAAAGAAATTTTCAAGGAAAAATGAAAGAAAAAAGAGAGGAATTACCTCTTCAATCCTCCTCTTGAGATCCTCCTTAAAGATGCTAGGCTTGGTCTTTTGATGATACTAGAAGCTATTGGACGTGGGGGAGGGGATAGGGAAGATTATTGGGAAGATTTTAGACAATTATTTAATCTTGAGTGGTGTGAGGAAATGAGGGTGTCAAGGGTGTTATTTATAGTGGAAGCGAGAGGGGTTTTCTTAATATAATATTCATTAATTTATTAATTTACCCTAAGACAAGAAATAGTGATGATTTTGTGACCAAGAATAGTGAATAGGGAATGTGATTTTTAGATTTGGGTGCCTACATCACTTGTGATGTCAAGAATAGTGGGTTTAAATTATAATTTATTTATATGGTAAATTAATTTATTTTATTGTTCACCAAAAATTCAAGTATTTCAAAAAAACCAAAAAATTCACCCAAACCATTTTTCAATGTCTAGAATCCCAAAATGAAGCCCATTTTTCAAAAAAAAATCTAAATATGATTAATTTATTTTTTTAATTAAAATTATAATTTACATGAAAAATACAGTTTTTAAAACATTTGTTTACTTATTCCAAAACATAGGTATATAATGCTTTCACTTAAATCCTACATATTTACTATAATAGGTGAGATTACTATTAATAAGGTTATATTACTATTCATAAGGTTCACATTACTATTCATAAGGGTATGTTACTAATCACCAAAAATTATGTTTCTTCTATTAGACTCCAAAAATCATCAGGAACACAACCGTGTATGTCAGATTTTGGAAATTCAAAACATAGAAGTGGAAAAATTATGTTTAATACTCACATAGTATTTAGTATCATAATATTTAATTGTTCATACTAATGGGATTATATTATAAGTAATAATTATAAGAATTTAATTTCATTGATAAAACATTGGGTCATTATATTCTTCCCCATCTTATGAAATTTCACCCTTGAAATTTCATATTACACAAAACATTGAGGGTAATTCTCCTTCATCTCCTCCTCTAGTTCCCATGTATATTATTTAAACTTATGGTACCTCCACAAAACATTGAAAAGGTGGGTTGTATTATTGCATAGAACCTTATCTCTCCGGTCGAGAATCTCTACCAGCTGCTCCTCATATGAGAGATCATCTTCCAACTGCACCACCACTGAGTTTATTACATGTCAGGGATCAGGTATTTACTTCCTCAGGAGTGACACGTGAAACACATCATGAACCTGAGCCATATTCGGTGCAAGTTCAAGCTGATAATCTATAGATCCTATGTGGTCAAGGATCTCAAAGGGGCTAATGTACCTTGGGATTAGGTTCTTTTTCTTTCCAAACTACATGACTCTCTTCTGTGGTGAAATTCAATGGAAGAATTTATCTCCATCGTCGAACTCCAAGTACCTTTGATGATTGTCATCATAGCCCTTTTTCCAACTCATAGTATCTTTGATTTTTCTTTGGATGACTTTAACATTCCTGTCATCTCTTGCACAAGATCCATTCTAAGTAGCTTTCTTTCTCCAACTTCATCCCAATAGGTTGGAGTTCTACATCGCTTTCCATACAAAGCTTCAAATAGAGACATCTGAATACTCAATTGGAAGATATTTTTGTATGAGAACTAAACCAATGAGAGATGTCAATCCCATCCACCATTGAATTCTAGAGAGCATGATCTTATCATATCACCAAGCCTCTGAATAGTCCTTTCAGATTGGCCATCAATTTGGGGGTGATAGGTCATTCTAAATTTCAATTATGTACTCAAATCATGTTGATGACTCCTCTAGTGTTTATATTTTAACCTTGGATCATGATCATATACAATCGAGAGTGGAACTCCATGCAGTCTCATCACATCCTTCACATATATCTTTGTAAGTTGTTCAAGTGAGAGTTCTTCCCGAATAGCTATAAAATGGGAATTCTTTTTGAGTCGGTCAACCACGAATCATATCACATTATTTTCCTTAGACATCTTTGGGATGACCTTGAAAATTTACATAGTAACATTCTCTCATTTCCACATGGGTATAGGTAATGGCTGCAACAATCATTTGGACTTTTGTCGCTCTACCTTAACTTGGCGACATACCAAGCACCTTGAAATATATTCCACAATCTCCTTTTTCTTGTTATCCCACCAGAACTATTCTCAGAGATCACGGAACATCTTGGTACTCCCGGGAAGGATAGATAATGTTGAGTTATGTGCATTTTCCAATAGCTACTTCTTTATATTAGGTGATGAAGGCACACAAATCCGCGTTCCAAACTGAATCACACCATCATCGTCGATATGGAACTCTTGCAGATTCCCTAACATTACTATATTCACCCTATTTTGTAACTCCACATCACCCCTTTCTGCTTCCTTAATCTTATCTTAGATGGATGGTTTGGTAATCATTTAGGAAAGGTAGGATGTATCCCCTGAACTAATGATTTATAAATCCATCCTTTGCATATCTAAGAATAGGGGGTCTTTCTCAATCTGTAACATGGATAGAGTAGAAGGTTCTTTTCTACTTAGAATGCCATCTACCATGTTTTCCTTTCTAGGGTGATAGTGAATAGAGAAATCGTAATCCTTGATTAGCTCTAACCATATCCTTTTATGCATGTTGAGCGCCTTTTGTGTTAATATATACTTTAGGCTCTTTTGGTCAGTGTATATGTCACACATTTCTCCATAAAGGTAGTGCCAACATATTTTTAAGGCAAAAATCACATCTTCCAACTCTGGATCATGTGTCGGGTAGTTATGCTCATGTATCATCAACTGTTGTGAGGTGTAGGAAATCACATTATCATTTTCCATGAGTACTCAACCCCAATCCTTTCTTTGAAGCATCACTGTATATCACAAAACTTTCTCTACTTTTCGGTAATGTCAGTATAGGTGCAGTGATCAGCCTTCTCTTTAGCTCCTTGAAGTTTCCCTCAGATTCTTCCATCCATACATACTTTACCACTTTCCTTGTTAACTTAGTTAGCGGGCTTGACAATCTTGAGATATTTCTCAAAAAATGTTGGTAGTACCCAGCTAATCGAAGAAAAATATAGATTTCTATGATACTAGAGGTCTTAGGCCATTCCTCAATCACCTTTATTTTTGAAGGGTCCACATTAATTCTCTTACTTGTGACCACATGTCCCCAGAATGTGACTTGCTTCATCCAAAATCCTGACTTACTAAACTTGGCGTACAACTTCTCCTTTCTCAATGTTGCCAACACAATTCATATATGTTCTTCATGTTCCTCCTTGATCTTGAAGTATATGAGAATATCATCAATAAAAACTACCAAAAATATGTCAAGGTAATGTATCAAGACTCTATTTATCAAATACAAGAAGATTGTAGGGGAATTAGTAATTCTGAAGGGCATTTCCAAAAACTCATAGTTCCCATACCGTGTACGGAAGGCAGTCATCAGAATATCTTCCATATTCACATTTACCTAATGATATCCAGAATGAAGATACACCTTGGAGAAGTATTGAGCTCCTCTTAATTGATTGAACACGCTTTCAATCCTTGGAAGATGTTAATTTTTCTTTATGGTGACCGTGATGTGTTCCCAATAATCAATACACAGCCGCATTGTTCGATCCTTCTTCTTCACAAAGAGCACTGGTGCACCAAAAGGTGATGCACTAGGGTGTGTGAACCCTTTTTTTAGATGCTCTTGTAGATTCTTCTTTAACTCCTCCAGTTCGATAGGATCCATCCTATAGGGACACTTTTATATAGTAGTAGCTCTGGGTATGAGTTTTATTTACACCTCTACCTCACGATCTGGGGGAAATCTGGGTAACTCTTCAAGAAATACATCACTGTATTTCCTCACAATGGGGATTTCCATAAGGTTGGAATGTTCCATTGACCTAACTATTTGGGATAGGTATTATTCTTCATAGGGAATCAATACCCACGCAGATAAATTATTTTTCAAAGGATATTCATGATCTTCCTTTCATTTTTAGAGGAGCATGGGATGGTCTAGAATATGAAAAGACATTTCCTTTTCCTAACAGTTGATTCATGATCTATATAACGAGAGAAAATCCATTCCCATTATAGCATCGAATTCCACCAAGGGAAGTATTATGATATTTTCTAGAAGAATCTTCCCACATACGCCAACAGAATAAGAGTCAAACACTTTGGTTACAATGATTTCACCACTTTTAAATTTTACAAAAATCTCTACTTAAAGGTTTCAGGGAATCGATTCTATAGTTCTAGAAAACATTAAAGATATAAAAGAATGCATAGAAATAGAATCAAATAATACATTTTCCATTATTGAGATAATAGGTAGTGTACTATGTATGAATTAATTATCTTGCTCCACTTCCATAATAGTTATGGAATAAGAACTCCCTTGTTCCTTTGGTTTGGTGTCTTCTAATACTGATTACCCTTGAGAAATCGACGTTTAGTGCACTGGCTTGCATAGTGACCTTTCTCCCTGTTGTTGTATCATTGAACCATGGATGGTTCTCTTCTTTCTTCAGTTACATTCTCCTTCCTTCTCATGTCTTTTCATCACTCTTGGTCACAGTGTCCTTCTTTCCCACAGTTGAAGCACTTCCCTTTCCCTTTGAGGCGGTTCCCATGATTCAAATTCCCAAATTTTTGGAATGTGGGTCATTGAGTTTTCTTCCCTCCTTTATCATTAGATCCTCCACCTTGAAACTCCATATTTTTTTCATATCACCATATCCATGGTACCATTCTACAAACTCTATCTCCACTTTGAGATCACATTGAACAACTTCTTCATAACTCCCAAAGTCTCAAATTGAAAGAGCCTTTCAAAGGTTTGGTTTTAATCCACTAAAGAATCTATCAATTTTTCTATCATTTTTTATAATAAAACCTGAAGCGTACCTTTCAAGCCTTGTGAAATTTGCTTCATAGGTTGTGACAGATTCTCCTTATTTTTTCTTGATCTATATGGATTCTATATTTATCTTCGTACGAAGAGTTCATGGGAAATAATTATTAAGAAACACGAACTTAAAGTCTTCCCAATCCATCTCCTCAATTTCCTCCCTTATCTTGGTGTTTTTAATCAAATCCCACCCTTGATTGTCCTGAACATCTAGATTATAAACGACTATAGAAACCTTCTTTGTCTCAGAATAGTGAACCACAGAAAATATTTTCTCCATGGAGTTGACCCACTGTTCTCCAACTAATGGATCAGAAGATCCACTAAACGTCGGTGGTCATTGCCGTATAAAACACTATATAGTCAGTTTCTCCCTTTTGGTAAAGGATGATATTCTCCATTATTATGGTTATTGTTTACAACATGAGATAGTTTGGTAAAAATCGCCATGAAGTTTTGAACTCCACCTCCCAAATCATTGGGGATGTCATTTGGGCAATCGTTGCATTGGCCCTCACACGAGTTGTTGGCCAGGTTTCTCTAGTTCCCATAATTTTCTAAAATAGAAAAGCATAGAACAAAACACAAGTTAGCAATTCATGAATAAGTTATTTATTTGTAGGATTAATACTAAAATAATAACAAATGGGATCCCAATGTAATGATTCTTGTGTGCATATTTTTACTTAGTCTCATACTAGAGGTTTTCTCTAGGGTTAACTATTCCTAATTCCCAAACTAACTAAACCATACCTCTGATACCAAATATAGAAACCCAGACTTTTCTTACATTACTATTACATCATTTTAAATATAAAAAACATAATATTATTACACATAGAGAATCCAATGTTTTATTGTCTTGGGTAATCTAGGACTATACATAGTATTTACAACATCAAACATAAACATTTATTTAATTCCTTCCTCTATAGCTTCTTATTGGAACTTGACCCCTCCTTAGTACATGTAGTCACCTGGGGAAATACATAAAAAAGGGGTGAAATAAAAGCCCTGTAAGTGGATATATATGAAAAATATAGCAATGGGTGAGAATAATCATAACAGAGGAAAAAGATCATGAACATGATAGGAAGCATAAATAAAAGACATGAATGAAGGCCCCATACACACTACCTAAAAGGAGCATCCCCAGATGAGGATTCAGAGCAGGTACACTCACCAGAGTAGAGACAAATGGATTTTCAGAATGAGAGGGTATGGCTATGCCATTAGTGCCATCCTATGCTTGCACGGGAAGCCTATCCAGACAGTCATGCAAAGGTGGAGAGCTACTATCAAGATGAAGATGCTGGGGAGGGGAAGTTCCTTGTAGATAGTCTGGTTGAATTCCCAAAGACCTTAAGGTTATGTAATCTCTTAAGCCTACAGGCCATGTAATCTCTAAGCCTTCAGGCCTTGTAAGGGTTCCCCCTCATCCCTTGAAAGGGGGGTTATCACAAATCAATAAAAATGAAGGCCTTCAGGCCATTCAGGCATAAAAATGAAACATCATATCCTAGTGGTTAACTACCACACATTCTTCTGAACAAATCTAGAATCTTATTAACACATCATTTCACATTAACTCATGATATTGATCACTTTACCCAATGCATTGGAGTGCTATATAATTCTTGGCATACCCGTCACATTGAAACATTCATATTGCTCTACATAACTCCAGGCGCACCCGTCACATCATAACATTATCATTATCATGCATGCCACGGAGAACATATATAAAAATGAATATAAATAACCCATGTAAAGGAATGGTTGTAATCTCATAAGACACATTCATAAACATCGGGTTCCTAGAAGAAAGTGGGAATAACATACTTGATACAATAACCATCAACCTTGAGTGAGAAATAAAAGGATAGTTTTTTTAAGAAGAGTTATTTTGGAAAACATTTGTTTGACATAAACTCCAAGGAAAAAAATTTATATCCCAAAAAAGGTAAGATAATTATGAAAATTTTATTTTTAAAGGAGTAACCATACAAAAAATGGAGTGAAAGGAGAACCCAAAGAAAGAAAGTTGGGTTCGAGAATTTCCCCTTTCCTTGTATCTGAATGCCTTCTTCACCTTAATGTCCTATATAATGACATTATATTAATTAATTAGAAATTCCAGAACATTTTATACATGAACATGGTTTACTATGGTTTCATTACGTTCTTTTATGGGCCTTTGGATGAGTTATAGAGCTTAGATTCATTGTTCAGGAGTGTTAATTTTCATAGCTTTTATGAACGATTCACTTGTATTCAGGAACAAATGTTCATCTGAAATGTGGTTGAACATCCAGAATTGTTAATATATATTATTATTTATATTAAATAGATATAAATTATCTTATAATGAAATTTTTCATGTACCATGAGGATGAATCATTTAATGATGATCATTTTTTCTTCTTTTGGGTGGTTTTTTAATCACAATGAACTTGTTTTATTTAATCACTTAGTGTCATATAAATAAGTTAGTTCTAGAACATAAAAGAGGATAATAAATAAAATTTACAGTCTTTTTTGAAACTTTTATATGGTTTTATTGTCAATATTGAAGTATTTTAAGGAAAAAGGAAGTGCATCACCCCTGATTTAGGTAAATTAACACATCATGGGAAACGACTTCATTTTATTAACAAAGAGAGGGAGGGAGGAGTATAATTAGTAATATTACATTAAAATGATATCATACTAGTATATAAATCATAATAGATTTATAATTAAATTTGGATAAGATAATTTGAGGATAAGAGGAGAAAAGAAAATAAATTCGAAAGGAAAAAATGAAAGAAAAGAAAGAGAGGAATTACCTCTTGAATCCTCCTCTTGAGATCCTTCTTAAGGAAGCTAGGCTTGGTCTTTTGATGAGACCAGAAGATCTTGGACGTGGGGGAGGGGCTAGTTAATATTCTAGGGTAGAGTTTAGACAAGGATTGAAGCTTGAGAGGTGTGAGTAAATGATGGTATGAAGGGTGGTATATATAGTTGAGGGGAGAGTGGTTTTCTTAATATAATATTCCTTAATTTATTAATTTACCCTAAGACAAAAAAATAGTGACGATTCAATGACCAAGAATAGTAAATAGGTCATGTGAGATAGATATTTGGGTTCTTATATTACTTGTGATGTCAGGAATAGTGGGATTAAATTAAAACGTATTTATACGGTAAATTATTATATTTTACTATTCACCAAAAATTCAACTATTTCAGAAAAATCCCAAAAATTGACCCAAACCATTTTTCAACATGTAGAATCCAAAAATGAAGTCTATTTTTCAAAAATAATTTTAAAAATGTGATTAATTTAATTTTTATTTAAAAAATAATTTACTTGAAAAATACAGTTTTGAAAACATTTGTTCACTTATTCCAAAACATAGGTACATCATGCTTTCAAATAAATCATGCATATATACTATCATAGGTGAGGTTACTATTCATAAGGGTATATTACTATTCATAAGGGTCACATTAAAATTCATAAGGGTATGTTACTATTCACCAAAAATTATTCTTGTTCTATCAGACTCCAAAAAACATCCTGAACACAACCGTGAATGTTAGATTTTCGAAATTCAAAACATAGAAGTGGAAAAATTATGTTTAATGATCACATTGTATTTAGTATCATAATATGTCATTGTAATTCCTAATGGGATTATATTATAATTAATAATTATAAGGAGGTAATTTCATTGATTAAACTTTGGTTCGTTACACAATCGGTGGGGTACCATTGGCCAACTTGGGGCTAAGGAGGAATGATAGACATTTTTCTAGGCACTCCAACCAACCAGTGCCCAGTCATCGGCCAATCAGTGGTACCACCATCTCATTGGTAAGGCCCACCATGTAGCCAATTTTCCCAATCTGATAATGCAATTAATACTCCCCATCAAATTTTAATGACACATGTTTGGAATCAATTTAGCACACAATTATGAACCAAGACACCCCATTTATAATTTAAGGCCTTTTCTTTATCCATCAGACTCTCCGATTATTCTCCATTTCCCTCTCCAGTCACTAATTGATCCATTGAATACAAGAACAATGATTTTCCCTTATATATGACAAATCCTTCTTCTTATTTATGATATAAGCATAGATACGGGTTATATCTATAGTTTATATGTTGATCTGATGATGAATTCCTCTATTCTTCATAAATTTATGGAAGATATGGTGTGTTGATAATGTTTCATGATTGAATCAAGATATACCAATGAAAACAAACATTCTTTGAGTAATTATTTTTGAATCATTTCCCAAGACCTCTTATTGATGGTGGATTGATGATAGAACCATAAGTAGTTGAAAATTTCTTGGTTTATTGGTGGAGGATTTGATGTTTCAACGATTTATCTTTAATGAAAATTATAATTATCAATAATGGTGGATATTTTCAAGTAATATTATCTAAAATTATCATCATGAGACTTTCTCCTTCTTGAATCTCATATTGAATATATTTTCCACTGATACAACGATGGAATATCAATGTTCATTGGATAAAATCGTGGCTCTATTCTATAATCAATGATGAATTTTTGGTTTTTTCTTCAATTGACCATGGATCTAGTGAATTGGAATTCCTTTATTCCACATTTCTTTGTTTTGGATCCTTTAATAGACAATGTAATTTATTTCATTCTATAATATCTTCCTTGACTTGGTTTCTCCTTAATACTCCATCATAAACCCTCTTTCTTGATAAACTAGAACCAAAATAGACTTCCTTGATGTTTTATCTTGTTCTCCATGGTTATGTGATGTGTTCGGTCTATGATCCATTGATTAATCTTGGAGTTATTCATCAACAACCATAAGGTTAGAAGTTCCTTATCATTTAGGGATCTTGTATACACTTGTTTCCATGTTATAATTCTTATGATGAAATTTTCTGTTTGATTGTGCTTGATAGAGATTTCATGTAGGTGTGTGTGTATCCCATGAGGCCCAGTTGTGATGTTAAATTTCATGAGTTTTCATATGTATAATCATTCTATGGTTGATCATAATCACATGTTCTTGTATATGTTTTTACTATATTGTAATTATGGTATGCTGTGTTTTTACTTTTATTGTCTACCATTCCATTGGAGGTTCTTCATGGTGTTTGGTATAAGTGGATCATTGTGAAATGATTATCCCTTATATGGGGAGTGCACATAGTTTACAATGGTGATGATTAAGGACCTATGAATAGTGTAGGGGTATGATAACTTGGAGGCCTGACCAGAGGAATCAATGATAGGGGCATGATGGCATGGATTCTTGAATGAAGGTAGCGACGTTAGGGACATGGTGTCCTAGTGGCCAAACCCAAGGCATAGATTGGGTATGGTGACCTGAAGGTCTAACTCATGATGGAGATAGGATATGGATATATGGGGGCCTGATCTGACTTGATGCCCTTAGACCATTTAGAGACATAATTATAATCCATTTGTATTTTTCTTGTCCACTTATGAAATTCTACAATTATATTTTCAGTATGGAGCCAGAGCTGGTATAGTCGGGTGTATGTGCAATATTGGTTAGCACACAACCACTTGGTACATGATTTTATTCTTGTTATGATTTCTTTAACAATTAGTATTACCATTAAATACACCTATTGTCCATGTGAAAATTTTTTATGGATGCATTGGTGGTGTCCTAATGGGTTTACTTACACCCAGTATGAAAATATTGATGCATGCGCACACTGCATTTATAAATATCCAAGTAAGGGAAAGTGTCCCATGGTAGATGGTTGAGCAATGGAGCATGGGGTTGGTGTCAGGATTGGCAAATTCCTCAGAGGATCCCGTAATTTTATTTATTTATTCACCAATATGTACTATTACTTTGGATTGGATTTCCACATTGGGATCACATTTATTTCTTATTGACATGTTTTCCACTTGAAATTATTATTATTTAGTTTACAAATGATACTCCGTTTATTATTTTATTTTTATTATAATATTTTTGAAACGATATGATATTTAGGGTATAGTCTCTACACTAATGGAGTTCAAATCCTTGCTCCTAGGCAGCAACCTATTACATATGGGGAGACACACATGAAGTCATAAAACTCTCCCTCATAGAAATGATGGTTAATTTTGGGGACTTATATAATGTAATGAAATACCACATCACTAGTGGTCAACTATATCCATAACAATGGAACTATAGAGTATGAGTACCCAACCTGTAGATAAATCATGGATTTAACAAGTGTTTTATTTTAGTGTCCTTATTTTCCTTTATTTTGAGTTTTATAGATGAAATATGGAGATTTTAAATGAATATCTATTCATGTTTTACCCTCTACGAATGTAGTGACAATATTCCCCAAAGTTGTCTCAAATGGAGGTTGCAAAATAATCTCTAATATCACTTTTTATTATTGTTTTTTTACCTTTATATTTTTGAAGAATCATGGGTATTTCTATAAAATTTGTGAAACTATCATGAAAAACGAATCAATTAAAATGAGAAAAGTGTGTGAGTATATGAATTACAATAGCTAAAAAGTAGTTTTGAATTTTGAATTCCACCTTCAATAATGTCAAAATAATTTTTTCCTATTTCAATTCTTCATCACCTTGTCAAAGACCTTATAAATCACATCTAATCTTGTCAGGGAGTCATACCAAAAGATCAGTATGTATATTAATCTTCCATTAAAAGTTGTCTAACTACTCAATTACCATCAAGAAATCAGAACTAATCATATTCACTATCTCTTAAAAAAACCTTGATTAATATATTTAAATAGTGTACAAAATTAATTTACTACCTTAGAATAAAAAACATTTCTTCATTGAATAATCCAAAAATGAAACCACGCTCACTAATATTTGAAAGAATAAAATTTAAAAACAACCAAAAGAATCTTCATGTTCCCAGAACAAATACAAGTTTTTTTAGTTCAATAAAAATAATTCCAAAACAAGTCATAAAAGAGAAAAAATAAACCATAACATAGAAGAGAATATAGAAGTCTCCACTATTTCACTCCTATAATTTACTTATGCACACATGGATAATCAATATGAAAAATCCATCTCCCACTCACTACTCTAATTTTCTTCTCTGAATCATGCTTATAAAAAAACCTCTTATCTTAATCAAGAAAATTACCATTTTAAACCCCATCATTCATTGGTGTTAGTGATGATTCCATGTATATCGATATTTTTGAGACCGCCTACATATGGATTTCAAATTCTTGCCTCCATATTTTAGGCACCTCTATAAATTCACATCTTTTTATTTGTAGTCCCTTTTTTATTATTCACAATCTCATTACCTTGAATTTAATGCATGTAGACAAATAAATGAAAATATATTAATAGTAAAGGATTGTGAGAATCATACCATGGATATTTAGTGCTTAAAATTTTTAAAAGTATAAATCCTTATGTAATATCATTGGCTGAGATTTCACTATATAAAAAGACTCAGGTATCATAAGAAATCCTAGACTACATCTTATATATAATCCCCAAAACCTGATGTGAGAAATTTAACAAAAATATCTCCAATTATAAAACCATATTCATGTTCAACCAAATATATTATGTATGATCCCCCAAATATCGTACATATCACCTAATATATCACATATCACAGGGGGGCTTGGATCTTCACTTGTAGTGGAAAATACAAAAATCTTTAAATATCAATGCAAAATTCCTCATGAATTGGAAAAAATATCTTATGCATTAACTATTTATCTTTTTTAGAAAAGGAAGAATTAATACACTTGTGTTGATAGTATTACATATCAACCAAAAATATTATGTATCCCTTGTTATGATCCACTGAAATTTATTACGTATTAGAAAAAACATCCTTACCACAACGACATAAATATTATATATCGATTGAAAAATATATTATACATGGGATAAACTATATGTAATTTTTCCTCTTTTTTATTCTTGGGTTGTGGATTTAGAGTATTAACTCGTACATATCACTTGGAACATATATAAGGGTTTCACTTTACATTTAAACCCTTAAGACCCATCTTCTAGAAATTTACCCTCATATTTTGGACTATGCTACTTCTAAACATTTCCTTGCTTCCAGACTTTACATTTCTTCCAGAACTCTACATAAATATCAAAAAACCTGAAATAATTTTTTCCCTTTTAATCGATAAAAAGAAACATAATAATAAAATAACTAAAAACTCATTTATGATATATTTGTAATAAATTCCAAATCACACCTATAAAATAAAACTGATGTCATTCCTTTAATATTATGGAATTAATAATTATTAAATAATTTATATTTATATAAACGGTAATGAATTTAAAATATTTATCAATAGATCTATACTTAAACCTTATACTCCTTGAAAAGTTAACATAAAAAATATTTTCCAAGAAAAAATCAAAACACTAGCCAATGTGAGTTCTCTTTTCAAAAACCATTTCACAAGAGCTCATTAAACCTCCTACATTTTATTTATTTCATTTTATCTATGAATTAAATTGAATTTATTTCCAATTTTTTCATCCTCCCATTACCATTTATATAACAACCTAGAATCTCATAATCATATTAATAAAAGAAATCATGTTTCAAAATCACTATTTTATTATGTACTATAATATAAAAACTATTACATTTCTTTATGCCTCATACCATTGTGTCTTTCGGACTTCGTTTCATGTATTGGGTTCTCTATCAACCCGTTTTAAATGGGTATTATTTATTTTTTATTAATAAAAGATGGATAAACCCTAAATATATGTCAATAAAACAAAATATTTATTTATGCCTAATGAAATGGTATAGAATATAATAGTTATAAATAGTACATTAAGGTAAAATCTAAATAATAGTTTACACATAAGGGTAAACTCTTTTGGCTTGAGTTTTCCCATGAAATTAACTCTTTCTAGGAAGGTTTTCAAAATAAAGATAACCATTAGGAATACAATAGAAATTATCAAGGGAATAGTATAAATTAATTAAAAGTATGAGAATATTAGAGTATATATATGAAATGTAATAGGAAAAGAGGCCATTAAGATTTGACCATTACATAGATGATACCTGACCGTTGGACAATATGACTATTGGTAATTACTATTATTGGAAATTTAGACATTATAATGTGAACTTAGGGATTATTATACCAGAATTTAAATAATGATAATTTATTAATATAGAAGGGGGATATAGTGGACTCACCTAGAAGGAACATCCCTTATGAAGTGAATTTATCAGAGCATGGGAGGGAGGTAGCATCATTAAGGTTAACCCTTTACCAAGCCCAAAGAGAGATTCAATAAGTTAGGCTTAGGTGTAATCAATTATGGGATACATTCAAGTTAGTAAAGATCAACACTAAATTGATGTTAGGTGAGTTACCTCATGAAAGTACCAACATCATGTACCTTACCCTAAGGGATTATGTAGATGTAATAAAGGTTTCTGTATATATAAATTAAGTACTATGAATGTGAAAATTCATTTATAAATAAATATTGGTTACATAAATCCAAAATTATTATTTAATGTATCAATATTATATAAATGTAGGTAATTTTATAATGAATATGATAAAATATATTTTTGGATACAAAGAAACCATAATTGTATTTTTTGAATATATATATGTCTATATTTTATTAAAATTTATTTTTAAGATAAAAAATTTTATTTTTATAAAAAATTTGTAAACAATAATATTTATTCATACATATGTAATAAAATAATTTTATTCAATCATATATAGCTCTCCTAATAGTTGTAAATTCGATTTCATAATGAAAATTGGTATTTTTTTAATATATAATTTATTTATTTTAAAAACTAAAATTATCAAATTTAGATAATTTTTGGATAAAATGGATTCCATTTTTGAAATTATAACATCGAAATTATCTAATAGTGATTTTTTCATAATTTTCGGAGATATTCTATTTTTTAGGTAAAAAATAAATACGCTATGAATATACAGTAAGTATTATGACATCATAATAACATAAAAATGATATAATGAATTCTATAAAGAGTTTTATTTACTAAAAATATTATTTTTAGTTAAAATAATTCATTTTAATGTGATAATATTAATTTTACAAACTTATAAATAACCTTCAAACACTTAAAGTATATTTTAATATTTTTTAAAAAATAATTTAGGAAAATGACTCCCATTCATATCATTATTTGTATTATTTTAAGGATTTAGGTTTTTAATCTAATAAAATATTGAAAAAAACTCATATATAGAAATTATCAGGGAGAAAAAGTTTGGTAAGGCCAATGGTTTTTGTATTGTTTATTAAATAGGTGCCTAGGGTCTATCTTTTGAAATAAATAAATAATCCCTTTTATGTTACTATAAATTCCCACCCTTTATAATGTTAATATTCACTCTAAATTCTTTAATCATTGAGTTACTATGATATCACCTCTCTATATCACTCCCAAAGAGTTTATAATATTCGAAGGATCCTTACTAAAGATTTAAGAAGCAAACTCTTAAGGTAAGGTTCTATCTATCCTATTTTCAATTCAAGCAGTAACGTTCTTATAATCCTTTTAATTTCAAAGTGGTTATATTATCTTATGTTCATAATAATCCCTTTATATCAAAATTATTTCTTATTAATGATATTCTAACCTTATCTATCATTAATACCTTCGATTAAATTTTATGTGCTCTTGTTATGCTACTGAAATTATCCCTTGATTTTCCTTTCCATACCCTTATGTTGTAAATTCCCAACCCTATTTTCATTCAAAGTTATTCATCCAGATATAAATATACTAAATTTATTTTATACTTCCAGGTATGAAACTAACTTTCCATACTCATGGGTTAAAGTTATTATGAAATGTATTTTTATGATATATGATTTATGTGGAACACATGAATTGAGATATATAAAGGGTGCACCCTGATAGTGCATTAATGAATTGGGTAATTAATTAACCCATACAGGGGAAACCTGGTAAATAACCTTGTTGATATGTTTTTTGAAATCTTGGTGATGAACCTTAGTGATTTCTTATGAATTTATCATTTTTCTATTTTAGCCATAGTTCCATGTTATGCCTCGTGTACTTATGATTGTGGTCTTATATTATGCCTCATGTATTTATGATAATTCTCTACTATTATGAATCATGTTTAATCCATTATGAGAAATCATGTTCTCTTTCCTTTATTTATCCATGTCCAAGATTTATTCTCACCATTTTATATTGATATATGTCCCTAGGAACTCATTTTAAGTTAGGTGACCTAGGAAGGAATAATAAAGTATTCAATCAATGTGATTGAATAATGTTTATGTTTATCTTTTACTTATGTAATTTATGTATTATGTACCAAGTTTCCAAGACATAAAACCTCAAAATATCCTTAGAATTTATTCATTTAATATTTAATTAAATAATTATGTTTAATAAAAAATATAAAAAAAATTCGTCATTGTTGGTATCAAATAAATTTTTAGTTATTTATGGAAATTAGTATTAGAAAACACTAGTGAAAACACGAGGTATAATCCTAAATTTTATGTAAGTATTTGATATGTAGTTTCTTAGAAATTACATCCATGTTTGGATATTGAAAATTGGATGCGGCTATGGAAGAAATTCACCTATGAGTAATCACCTTGAAAAAGGATGGTTAAGAATCGATTCAATATTTGATTGTTGCATGATGAGTTGATCTAAGACTACACACCTGTATAGACACTCCCAAGGGGTATGATTTTGATAATTCACAATCTCTTTACAAACTATTATTTATTATTTGGATATAATTTTAGGTTAAATAACATAATATGAAATAGGCCATGGATATCCTAGTTGGAATCCCAAACATTCATAGGGTAGGGTATATATGTAATTTATGAGTTATTAATTCTAATTTCATAGATTCTATTTTATATTAATTTTAGTTTAAATACTCTCATCCATAAATTTTCTTTTATATTAGAAAATAGATGGAAATAGATGAATCATTCCAATAATATATGAGATGGTTAATGTGATTATTTCTCTAAAAACTAAATATAATGGGAGTAGGAGTTGAGAACTCCATGATAGTACTAGAAAAACTGAATCAAGTTATGAGTAATAACATGAATCATTTAAAACACCCTACTTCTCCTAAAATATAACAAGTTATAATTGGGTTATTTATGTGACAATGGTATCCTACATTTAGTGGATCTTATGATCATTGAGTTATAGGGAAATATATTAACTCCATTAAGAAAATATTTTATGTACTCCATTGTTTTGAACAAGAGAAAGTTAAATTGGTAGTATATCTCCCAGGGGGACAAGTTGATTAATGGTGTACACTGATCATGAACATGAATCCATAGTATGATATTGAAGATATGGTGTGGGAAGGAAGCAAAAATTATTTTTTCAATAAGTATTTTCCTCATAAACATTGAACAAAATTATAAAGGAAATTACTTTAATTAAATACAAAGGAAAGTGAATCAGTGGGATGTTATGAGATGAACATTACAAGGTTTTTGTGATGTGATTCAATATTTTTCAATGATTTTGATGGGAATATCAGTCAATTATTTGGTATACTATGACATAATCTATGGAAAGGTTTATAAATTTTAGATTGTAGTAGTTATGAGGAGATAGTGTGGTGGGATATAAAATTGGAAATAGAGTTTGGATAAGGATAGTGGTATCATTATATGAATGATAATAAGAGAAGGATGGAGCCAAATATTTGGAAGAATTTTTCCCTTGTAATATAAGGTAAGAAAAAACAACTATGTAAGTGTGGATAGAAGTATTTATGGAATTACATGCAAGGAAAATTGTTTCAAGTGAGGAAAAATATCCATATAGCTTGAATCTATCGTGGATATGTAAATAGTTAACATACAAATGAAAAATAAAAAATAAATATAGTGAAATAAAAACCTAAAATATAATGATTAACGTGTGGGGAGTATGAACATTTCTCTAACTAATGTACAAATAAGAAGATAGTGGAGGGAAATTTCCAATAGAGTCCATGAAAGAAAGGCCATACATTTTCAATCAAGATAGATGAATTCAAGGATATGAATGATTTAGTGGTAGGTACACTCATTGTACACTCAAAAATATCAAATACATTTTTGATTGTCATTATATAAATTCCTTTATTTCATTCATGTTTACAAACAACATCAAATTAAACCTTGAAATTATAGTGGTAGAATTTTCATCCAAAATCCAAGAGGAACTATTTAAGAATCAAGGATATATAATAATTACCTTGTTAATTTTTGTGAGTTCATTCTATCTACAAACCTGGTGGTCATTCCAAATTTTTAATTTGACATAATACTAGTGATGGATTTGATATCAAAATATAATTATAAGATAAACTATAGAAACAAGGAAATTTTAGTTGTGTTGAGGGAAAAAACTATTGTTATTTTCAAAGGAGATATATCCCTGACTGAGTCTTTTCAAGAACAACTTCATATAGATTTCTTTACTCAAATTATTAGTGAATAAAGGGAATAAAGTGAAAGTATAAAGATAGGACATGTGCCTATTGTTTGTGCATACATTGAGGTAATTATTGAAGAATTACTTGGACCACCCCTAGAATGATAGGTAGATATCTCAATTGAACGGATATCTAGTACTAAACCTAAATCAAAGACCTCATATAGAATGAAATATATGGAAGTAGGTGAATTTAATAAGAAACTTAAAGATCTTTTGGAGAAGGATTTTATTTAAATTGAGTATATCACCTTGGGGAGAACTTATTCTGTTTCAAAATAATATAGATGGGTCAATGTAGTTATTCATTGATTATATAGAACGTAATGGGATCATAATGAAGAAAAAATACCATTTTCCAAGTATTTAAGATTTATTTGACTAGATTCAAGAGTCTTAATTCATCTTTAAGATTGTCCTCCGATTGAAATATCATCAAATGAGGGTGAATAAGCAAGTTATTCCAAATATTCTTTTCTAAATAAGATATAAACACAATGAGTTTATTTTTATTCACTTTTAATTGGATAATTATCCTCCTATATTTATGGAATTTATGAAAATATTCTTTAGGGAAAACCTTGATAAATTTGATGCATTATGTATTAATGATATTATGATATTTTATAAAAGTAACTAAGAGAATGGGGATCATCTAAAGGTTAAATTACAAACTCTGAGGAACAATAAAATTTTTCTTAAATTTAGTAAATGTGATTTCGGGTTATAACAAGTAGAATTCTTGGGGAAATTATGACGAGTGAAGGAATATTGGTTGATTCAACAAAGACAAAGGTCGTAGAAGACTGGCCTCTTCCTAAAATAGTATTTTGTATTCATAGTTTCAATGGTCTAGTGGGATACTATAGGTGTTTTTTGAAACTAATTTCATATATTTCTAATCAACTAACCAAGTTAACTCAAAATGTATTTATGTTTATCTAGATAGAATATTGTGAATCATTTTTTCTGGAGCATAAGAAGAGGTTGGTTAGTGAACCCAATCTAATTTTACCCTCTGATAGAGAATTATTTTTCATTTATAGTGATGCATCCTTGATGGGAATTGGATGTGTACTCGTATATAATAATAATGGGATTGCCTATGTATCTCGATAGTTGAAGCTTCATGAATCTAATTATCCTACCCATGATTTAGATTTAGATATAGTTATCCTTACATTAACTATATAAAGAGGTTATCTTTATGGGGAGAAGTGTGATATATACACGAAACACCAGATTATAAAGTATCTATTCACACACAAAAATATGAACATGAGACAAAGGATATGGTTGGATATTTTTATGGACTATGATTTTTATATTCATTATCACCCTTAAAATTAAAAGAAAAATTCCTTGATGTGTTGAGTAGGAAAGATCACAGAGTTCTTATAATTATAAGGATTTTAGGGGATCAATTAATAAAGGTCTTGTTAAAGATGTACACGGAATTAATAAGGGAAGGAACATCATCAATACTATCCCAAAGGATTTTCCAACCATAATTATATGATAATATAAATAAATCACAAAAATATGATCCAAATTTACGAAAGAAGATAAAATCTATGAAAAATGGGATGTTTCTTGAGTTCAATGTTGATTAAGATGGATTACTGAGTTTTGGTACAAGGAAATGTATCCTATTTATTATCAAGTAAAATAAAGACCTAAAGGATGAATCTCATAGCTCTTCATTATCTATAAATCCTGAAATCACTAAAATATATATAGATTTTCAAGATCATTATTATATGGATATCATGAAAAATGATTTTTCTAATTATACTACCAGATGATTAGCATGTTATCCAGTGAAGGCAAAGAAATTACTACCCAAAGGAGTACCACAACCACTACCCGTACTGGTATATAAGTGGGGGAAAATAACTATGGACTTCGTTACTGGCCTTACTAAAACATCAAAGGGAAAAATTCAATATGATTAATTGTAGATATATTAACAAATTCTTCTCATTTTATCTTTATATGAGAGAATTTATCCCTTTGGTTACTTGTTTATCCCTATTTTCAAGAAGCAGTTATACTTCTTGGGTCACCAATATCAGTTATTTCATTCTGTGATCCAAGATTTATTTCTAATTTCTGATGGATCCTTTAGAAGGCTATGAATAATAAATTAATCATTAACACAACCTATCATTAAAAAATTTATGGCTAGTCTGAGAGGAATATCCAATAATTTAAAGATATGTCAAAGGCTATCTCACTTGATTTTCAAGGGAGTTGGGACCACCATCTTCCACTTATTGAATTGTCCTATAAAAAAATTTATTCTTGAGTATTAAAATGTACCCTTATGAAGAACTATATAGAAAATGATGTAGAACTCAAGAATGATTGGATACTATTTGATAAAGAATGTTGTTGGGAACATACATTGTGAAAGACACTATGGAGAAAATGAAAATGATGTAGAGAAATATAATGTTTTCTCTGAGTTGACAAAGGAGTTATGATTACAATAAAATCAAAGAATTATAATTTAATGTTGGGATTATGTATTCCTAAAAATATCACCATTGAAAGGATTTATGACATTTTTAAAGAAAGGGAAACTAAGACCACAATACATCAGACTATTTGAGATTCTGGATCTTTTTTGTGTAGTTTCCTACTGGTTAGTATTCCCTCCCAATATTCAAAGAGTCCATGAAATCATTTATGTGACCCTATTAAGAAATTATATGTCAGAACCTATGAATATACTATACACACATAGTTTTTAATTGGAACTTAACCTATCATATGAATAATACCCAATGATGATTCTAGGAAAAAGGGAACAAGTGTTGAGGAACAATAAAACATGACTTGTAAAAGTAATAAATAGAAATCAAAAGTTTCAATATGAAACCTGGGAAACTAAAATTGTGATGAAGGAGAAATACCCTAATTATTTTGAGTTAGGATATAAATTTTGAGGGTGAAATTGCTTAAATGGTATAGAATATAGAAACCTGAAATTTCCTTCTCTTATTAATAAAGGAGTTAATTTTCAGAATGAAAATTTTATAATTTAGTGTAATAGAATCATTGTTAAATTTATTTGTTCCTTATGAAATGATAGAAAATATAATATATAGGAATTTTACATCAAGATAAACACTAAAAAACAGTGCACACGTAATGGTAAACTCCATATGATTGAGTTTTCCCATGAAAACCTTCATTCCATGAAGAGTATCAAAAGAAATAGAATTGTTAAGAATAAAATTGATATTATTAATGGATTTTTATAACTAAAGTAAAATTATGATAATGTTGGAGTATTTATATTGAATATAATGGGAAAATTGACCATAAGGATATGACTGTTACATGGCCGATACTTTGTTATTGGTCATTGTGACCATTGGTAAATATAACCATTGGGCATTGTGACCATTGGAAATGTAGTTGTTATAATGTGACCATTTGTATTATTGTATGTTAATATTAATAATGAGAGCTAGTTAATTGAAAGGTAGATCAAATTAACATAACTAATAGGAACATACCTTATGAATTATATTTATCAGATCATGGGAGGGAGGTATTATCACTGGGGTTCACCCTTGACCAACACCTTCTAGAGCTTCATTAAGTAAGACACAAGTGGAATTTACTAAGGTATAAGTTCAAGTTAGTGGTGATAAACAATAAATAGATGTTAGTTGAGCCACCCCATTAAAGTACCACCATCACACAGCTTACCCTTTGGAATTATACAGATATAAAAAGGGGTTATGTATTATGGACTTAAGTAGTATTAAGGTATAAATTATTTTATAAATAAATATTACTTACATCGATCCCATTATTTTTTAATGTATCGTTATTATATAAAATGCACAAAATTTTGTGATGAATATAATAAAATAGATTTTTAGATACAAAGAAATCATAATTTTATTTTGAAAAAATATATATCTACTATTTAATAAAATATATTTTTAAGATAAAATGAATGTTTATTTTCATAAAAATATTCTAAATAATTATTTTTATACATAAATAAGTAATAAAACAATTATATTCAATCATATGTAGTTCTCCAAGGAGTTTTAAATTCGATTATATAATAAAAATGGTATTTTTCAATAAATAAGTTTTTTAAAAAATTAAATTAATTTTCTAATAGTTAGATTATTTTCAAGATAAAATGTATATGATTTTTGAAATCAGCACGTCTAAATTTTCCATTGGTGAATTTTTCTTAATTTTCATTGAAAATCAATTTTTTTGCTAAAAGTTAAATACTGTATGAATATACGATAACTAGTATGACCTCATAATAACATAAAAGTGATTTAATAAATTCTATAAGGGTTTTATTGACCAAAATGAGCGTTTTTAATTAAAATAAGTTATTTTAATGTGATAATATTACATTTACATACCTATAATGAACCTTCCAAAATAAAAAGAATATTTTAATATTTTAAAGATACTTCTTTATGAACATGACTCAATTCCACATTATGAATGATATTATTTAAATGAGATCAGTTATCAAAATGATAAAATATTTAATACCACCCCTCCTTGGAAAATACCATTGGAAAAATCTATGAGAAGACCAATGGTTTTGAATTTTTATTAACTAGGTATTCAAGGCCTAAGTTTTGGAAATTAATAAAAAATCCCCTATCTTATTCAATAAATACCCACCATTTCTCCCACTAATATTTAATCTAAATACATTAAGAACTAACCTACCCTAATTTTATCCCTCTAGAGAACACCCAAGGAGTTTCTAAGGTTACCAGGATCTTTCCTTAAAATTTAAGATAAAAACACTCATGGTAAGGGTTCTCTCCCTCCTCTTTTAAATTCAAGAACTTACTTTGTTATAAGAATTTTTATTTCAAAATGGTTATATTATCATGTATTCATAATCATTCCTTAAAATATAAATGATTCCTTATTAATTATTTATAACACTTATCTCTCATTAATCCCTTCCATGAACTTTTATGTGCAACTATTCCACTGCCGAAATTATCCCTTTATTTTTTAAGTCATACCCTTATGTTGTGAATTCCCATCCCCTTTTTTATTAAAGGGTATTCACCTAGATATAACTATCCTTCATTGATTGGGAACTTCTATGTATGAAACCCACATTCCCTACTCCTTTTTTAAAATAATTATGAAATGTTTTTTTATGATATATTATCTATATGGGACACATGAATTAAAAAATATAAAGGGTGTTCCATGATAGTTATCCATTGAATTGGTTAATTAATTAATCTCTAGAGATAAAATATTTATGATAATTTGGTGAATAACCATATTAATATGTTTTACAAAAACTTAGTGATTAACCTTGGTGATATTATTTTAAATGTATCATTTTCATGTTGTAACCACATTTCCATGTGATGCATATTGTACTTCTGATCAAGATCTTATATTAAGCCTCATGTATTTGTGATCATGATCTTCTATTGTGAATCATTTTTAATCCAAGATGTACAGTAACATTACCATTAATTATAATCCCTTTATAGGATTTATGATCACCCTTTTCTATTGACATATTTCTTCAGGAATTCATTTATTGTGAGGTGACCTGTGATGGAATAATAAAAGAGTATTTCAAGAGTATTGAATAAAGTTTAAGTTTATTTCCTCATGTATTTCATGTATTATCTACCTATTTTCCAAGACACTAAACCTCAAAATATCCTTTTACATTATTAGATTAATATTATATTAAGGAATTATGTTAAAAACTCATGTATAAAAAGGTAGGTCACCATAATTTATACCTAAATTTCTAAAAACATTTCTCCCATCACACAAAGTATGAATTGATGAACAAAAATTCTCAGTAAAGACCCATACATGGGACACCAAAATATTTTTGAGTTTCTAAATCTCCATATAATGAGTCAAGTAATTTTATTTATTATCGGGACCTTTTAGGCTTGTTCTAAACCTATGTTTTGGTATGTGAGAATGTTAAAAACATGGTGGTAAAATGAGGATTTTTTGGAACTAAAAGTTGTAAAATTCATAATTTCATGTTTATACTTAAGAATGGTATTCTCACTCACTCAAAGTTTAATTATTTATCTCCCAAATACTTGGTGACTCTCATGGAATGTCAAAAAAATAATCACTTCATCATCAATATTTTCCTTCTATCTACAACCTTCAATAGTTTTGGTTCTCTTTTATTTCTGTTTTATTCTCTATTTTTTTCAAATTAGAAATTTTTTTCAATGTATATGTTAATATTTTATCTTCAAAAAATTTATGATTTTCCTTTCCCAATTTGAAGTATATTTTCCCTTCCATCTTTCCCAGACTCAATGCTTCTTCCATTGATCTCTAACAAAATAGCTTCCCTTCATACTTGAGTTCAAGTATGATCATTTATTTACTTCAAGATGTGGATAGTTAGGGATTTATAGATTGAAATGTGGCTAACTAAAAAGGTTTTTAATGTATTATAGGGGATAATTCAAGTATCAAATGTTAATGTAGTCCGAAATAATATGATATTATAAAGAAGAAAAAACATTCCAAACAAAAGAGTTCCTCAATTATTTTCTACACAAGTTATTAAATTATTCTTGATTTTGACTATAATTCATAGTAAATTATTGTTATTTAAGAATGGATTGGTTGTCTCAATAAATTAGGGAATTATTAAACAAATCATAAGTGGTTTATAAGTCTCATAAGTTTGTGATTTCAAAAGTGGAAAACATGTCATGGAATAATATTAAAAAAATAGTGATCTTTTCATGAATTTCAAGAAACTTGAATATGAAAAAAAGTTCATTTAAATATTCATATTTTTTATTTTACAAAAATTAAATCAATTTATCATAATTTTAATAGGTTTAAAATTTAAAAAGGAATTCAATTGTAGCCCAATATGTATCAAAACCAGAAAAAGAAAACCAAAAAAAAATAAAACAAAAATATAAATTAAAAACAATAAAAACAAAAATAATAATAATTCTAATCTAATAAATTATTTTCCTTCACCCATTTTTTTTTGAAATGTCCACATTATGTAATGCTTTCTAGTGATAATTATGGGAAATAATTATAATCATAACACAGAAAATGATAAGGAAGGAGACAACCTATCCTTATATGTACTCAATAGCTTGAATAAGAAACTATTCTCATAGGGTCTCTTACGAACATTCTATGAATAGATTGAATCAATTTTCATTGACTATAAATGGTTTATTGTTTTATATTTATATAATATATACAACATAAAAAGTGAAAAAAATAGTAACACTAAAAGATTCAAACTATTTTGAATGAAATTACCTAAAAAAATATTGAGTCTTGAATCAAACCATAATGCTTTATCTTATTATTTAAACTCTTTACCAAGAATCAAGTCATCACAGATAGCTTCTTTTTTATATTTTTAAATCCTAGAAATTTCATAAACAGTATTTCTTATTTATTCAAACTATTTCAAGTAGAATTTACATTCTTTCCCATCTTAAATCAGATCCATGTTACAACTCTTAACAACCAACAAAGCCTTCTATTCTAACTCCCCAAGTAAGTGAAATTTTTTATCATACAATATATTAAAAGGTGTCATCCCAATGGTTTTTTATAAGAAATATTATATTCCAAAATATCATCATCCAATATCTATTTCTAATCCTTCCTATTAGGATGGTTAGTTTTCTCAAGAATGTTTTTGATCTCCCTATTTGAAACCTCAACTATGTCATTTTTTGAGGGTGTTAAGGAGTAGGACATGACCAGAGCCACTAGAGGCCCACCTGGGCTATCACTAATCAGGTTGTTCCACACCAATGTCACCTCCAATATTCCATTGGTTGTACACTAACATCTAGTAATAATACCACTCAATGGGTATTCTTAGCCTAATTTACTTATACACATAAACACCTCTAAGCACATCGCAATAATTTGAAGAATAATGACTTAAAGGGAATAAGATTAAACAATTAATGTAAAAACCTATAAGATACGTCAAAGTGAAACAATACATATCAAAGTACAAAAGGAGTAAGATGCAAGTCGAACAATAAAAAGGAATCCCAACTTATCAGTTTATGAGAATAAGGGAGCCCCTAATCATGATATTTATTTGGACCACCACCTATAGACACCACCAATGAGTACCACTATGCTTCACAAACAATATGCCCACCATTTTCACTACCTAATTTCATATCATTTTCATAATAAATTACATGTTTGGGGAATATTGACTATATACATATCCAATTGGGAGCCTAGAAAACCATAAATAAATAGTAAAATGAAATCCAACTAAACAAACAAAACAAAGTGGAGGAAAAATTAAAACAAGATTGATGTGCTCATATAAAGTCCTGAGTTATAGAGAAAGATCTCAGTCTTAAAAGCCAACTATAGATGATGATTCTCCCCACAACATAATGAATTAGTGCAAACTCAAGACATTAGCCTAATGAAACCACTCAAGATAAATAGTGGGGGACCCATGCCTCACTATTCAATGCCACAGTCAAGGGGATACTGACCACAATGGAGAAAACATGCCCCACCATAGCTATTAGATAGGGATATTGACCCCATAGATAGAGGAACTATAACCTGAGATATCTCAGGGGGATATTGAACCTATATATTCCAAGGAAGTATGGGACCCACATCCTAACCAGAATCACATTATTAGGGGGATATCAACTTTGATTTCACTCTAGAGATCACTCCTAACCCTCATCATAAAATAATACATTACTAAAGGGAGTAACATTATCTCTCCATCTCATGTCACATCTCAAATATTTAAACAAAGGACACCATCACACCCCACATGAAATTCCACTAAAAAAACTACCTTTAGGTTCCAATCCTAGCCTATGGAAAGAGATATAGTCGCTGGATGGTTCTAGGGAAATTTCCAGGCATTTACTTTAGGTTACAAGTTTGTAAGATCATGTCAAGTCCCTATCTATGTACTTCCATCCAATGTCGAATGTAAATATCCATATACATGAAAAGTGATACGAGTAACATGATGTGTATGACCAAAATGGGCACATGGCATGCAATTCTCTGCTCAGTTTGTGTTCCAAAAAGGACACACAACATATGGTATTAATTGACATAGTGTGTAAGGCCACTCAAGTTTTTGGGTGTGTACTTATCATACATTCCAAACTAGATGGAAAAGGGAAAAAAAGTGTGGTATTGACACAAATGACATGTAATATATTTCTCCACCCAAAAACCTAGCTTCTATAAAACCCAAGTTACACAACATTTTTTCTTCCAAACTAAATGATGTGTAGTTAGGTTTTTTAAACCATATTATCATCATCATCTAGATTCTCTTAGTTTACTCCATTCTCACCACTAAATGTGTAAAAATATTCATTCAAGTATCCAATATTTAAGGAAACACCACTGATCATAGATTTCCATCAATTGATCATTGAAATTAGAATCCTCTATCATAGCTCCATCACTTAGGAATCATTATATGAGAAATAACCTCCACCAGGGGTGATCTGTGATTCACCAATCATCGATATTACTCACATGTTTCTTCACCTCAGATGTTGATAGAAAAAAAATCTTGATTCCAAGGTTCAATTATGATTAGAACTAGACCTAATGTTGAATTTTCAGCCTACCATAGGCCAAAAATAAATGTGTGAAGAACAAGGGAAGAAATATAACAACCAATAAAAGTGAAGAATCATTAGTGATCATTATGAATTCTACCTCTGATTGAAAATGTTGAAACCTAAAAGTATATGAATGAATAGTGTATTGAATAATCTTATGGTTAATAGAAAAATAATAATTTTATAGGGCCATTAAATGAGGAAAAATATCATTCCATGAAGATAAAAAAATAAATTCAATAAAACATAAATAATGGGGAAAGAATCTATTAACAAAAAATCCATACACCATCAATGGATCGATTATTGGGGAATAAAGAACTTGTGCCGAATTTGTTGGTTATTCCCACGGATTCTGTTTGTTAATCCATGAATTCTCCTTGAAAAAAATTCAAAATCTCTATTTTGGTGATCTATATCTAATATCTTAGGGTTATACATCTAATACTATAGATTTTTTACAGAGGTAATTAAATAAGGGTGGATTAGGTCAATTAATTAATTAATTGTTTTAATTAATTATTTAATTCATCCATTTAAATTATTCCACATCCTCAATATGTTTTGAGACCTAATAAAAATATAATATGCATCATTCTTGTGGTTCACCCCACATTCCAGATAAAAAATGGTCACATTTCCCCTATCCAATACTCCATTTTGAAGAAAGTCATCATTTACACAATAATTCATACGCATAATAATAATATATTTAATGCTTTTAATATATCAATATCGGGGATTTTCAAACCTTGAAACTTCATGAAAACTCTGTGACTAGCTCAAAAAAATTATTTAAAATATTCAAAGTGGTCCAATAGGGAAAAAATAGAGTCATCACACCCTCTCTATAACTTTAAGTATTTTTTACTAGAAAATCACCCCTACCTGAAAAGGTAAGGCTACCAAGATCGTATCTAGCTCTCCCACTCTAAAAACATCTCCTCAATGTTCCCATTTCTCCAAAGAACTCGTACCAGTGGAAATTATTTCCCAAAAAGGTTCCTCTACTATCGATCCTTGATTTCTATCGAGTAACTTTAAATGGTGGTTCTATATTTGATATCAAAATGACCTTAGTCAATAACATGTAACGAGTCATGAACATACCTACTCAGTCATGACAGATAGAATCCATTGTTCACCTCATCCAATAATGTGTGTAAGATCATGTTATATGTATCCTCTCCTACCTTGTGTGAGATCTGGAATGGCTCAATGAATCTCAGGAATAACATGCTACACCAACTAAATCTCCATAAACTTCATCATGTAGAGACCATGAGGAACACATGGTCCCCATCCTTAAACCAAAAAGGTCTACTATATAGAAAATTAATATTTTCATACATAAATATTACATCTTTTTAGATTAATATTCAATACATTGCACAAAAAAGTCATGAGGACCATAATAGTTTAGTGTATTTAGATACTAGGTACACAATATTCAAATTTGGTGAAATATATTCAACATATTCCATAAATATCTTCCCCTTTAGTACTATTCATAAAAAACCTTCTTAAAACCTTTATTCATAACTTGGGGAAATAATACAAAAGAAAGGGTGAGCTCAAATGCTCAAAAAGGGTAAAAAGGGAGAAACAAAAGCATAACATGAACATAAGGGTATGAGAAGATGTGCATAACATTTGAAAATGATACACTACATATCAAATATCATAATATTGAGTCATGGAATAAATATTTATATTTCATTAGGCATGAATCAAAAAGGGATCAAATTACATGAGCAGTAAGAGCATAACATTGGAATAAGACATAAAAGTGTGGAATTCACATAAGCTTATAAAATCATTTCCATAGAAGTTAACGCTCAATTACAAGGATATCATAGTGTAATGGGTTCACTCCACAAACCATCGTAGTAGCCAAGGTTAACTCCCAATACCAATATAGAGGAAAAATTTCCTTACTGAATCGGGTTCACTCCTTGTTGTAGTATTATCTATCTCATGAGAAATAAACATTTACCCTATGCATTGGAGGTAGACATAGGTCTAAACCATATAAAAATGAAAATAATATTTATGTGTGAAAAAATATCATAAAACATTCAACATATCATAACCCAGGAAATGAAATGGGTTTCGTAAACATTTAATCATATCATAACCTATTGAAAATAGACAGGTTTCATAATCAGTTCATCATCTCATCAATCATAACCCATGAAAAATAAATGTGTTTAATAATCATTTTGTTATAGTATAACCTTTGTAAGAGAAAAATGTTTCATAAGAGTCTTTTCATAGTAAATATAAATCATTTATAAAAATAATAATATAGGTATCCTTGGATTATATCCCTCATAAATTACAAGTAACATCAAAGGATTCCAAATTATATGGAGAATGATTTTGAAAGTTTAATTAGAATTTTTCATGAGGAAAACAAAATTTATTTGAATATAACATTTTAAAACAAAACTTTATAAAATATTTTTGAAATCCCTTTCTTTGAAAATAAACATTAACTCTTATAAAGGAGTAATTAAAGAACATTTAAAAAATTTCTTAAAGAAAGTATGCTTTCGGATTTCAAAAACACTTTTTAAAACAGAAATATTTTATGAGAATAATTTTCTTTAAAAACATAATTTAGAACATATAAAGCAATATTAAAATAAAATAATGTTCATAATGGTTGAAAATGTTTTTCATTACATAAAAACTAAAAACAAAGACTTATTTTACATTTTCAACTAAATCCAAACATGAATTGTTTGGGAAACGACATAAATATCTTTTTAAAAAAAAATTAATAAGTAAAACATGGGTAAAAGAGTCTTTAATAAATCATTTGAATAATCTTATAACAATTTTAGAATAATTTATGAATTTTTTTTAGAAAACATAGTTTTTGAAGAAAAAAGGGTCTCGACCGAAGAGTTAAATAATGACAATTTTTCTTAAAAACATTTTCTCAATTATTTTAGGTACCAAATAATGGGAAAATCGTAATATTACATGAAAATATCATTAATAACTGTATCAGAATAAATTTAATGATAATGTTTGATATTTATATCATAATATTTCGTCATTGTAGACTTAATAATAAACAATCCTGATAACTATGATGTTGTAACATAAAACCATTACCACTTTGGTAACATTTGAAAAGTAATCCCAATGAAATATATATTATAAAATGGATATTTGATACAAATAATTTTCATTAAAATAATCCTAAAATACATTCATTTTCAGTATAATCACCACATAAAATAAATAGGTGGTGAATATGGAATGTGCCTCACAGATATAAAAAAGGGGGACAAAAATACCCTTTAACTTAAGTAATATTTTGAATTATAATCCCTAATAAAGAAAAAAATAAAATTAAACTTTAAAAATAATGAAAAAATTATATTAATGATATAAATGAAAAATATATAGTATATAAACCACAAAAAATACATGAGTGATGAATTTTAATATTTCTCCCAGAAATAAGAGAGAGACTAGAAATCCCTTACCTTAAGTCTTGACTTCCTTTGTACACGTTTGAACCACTTGTATGATAAATATAAGTTTATTATAAATATATTATATAACCATAATTATATATAATTCAATATATTATTTACTGATATCAATTTATTATTTTTTGTTAATAATTCCTTGTTAAAATCATGTTTTAAGTAATAATTGCTTTGTTTTTTTATATGTTTTGATTTTTTATTTTTGGTCCTATTAATTTGATCATGGTTCCATAATCTATATAATAATAAAAATGAAATAATTAGAAATTTACAAATCAATTACACTTTTAATACCAATCATGAAATTTTGTTTTGAGAAATTGAGTACATTACGATCATGGAGATGGAAGGTTGTACGCACACATGAGTAATTTTCCATTTTTCAATTATCATTATGGAATGGAGGTAAGTAATATTTTATATTTAAAAAATGATAATAATATTATAAATAAGTTATTTTTCCTTAAATATACTTATATATTTCATCCATGTGGCATGGTGATGAAAATAGAGTGTCACATCACTTTGTGAAGGCAGTAGTCCATACGTACACGAATAACGTTTTCATCTTTCAGTGAGTTAAAAGGTAATAATAAAATGAAATATTTACATTTTATAATGAAAAATATTCCATTAATATCATAATTATTTCATGTATATCACTTATATTCATTAATTTTATCATTATTATCTTATATGTAAAGAATTAGTTGTCACGACCTGCCCTCGGGGCTCGTGTCGTGACTACCCCAAGCCCGCCTTCCATAGGCCAGGGGCTGGCGACTAGCACCAAGGCGTAAATCACGGTAAAAAGGGAAGGCATTGCCTTTGAAAAGTAAACAAACACCACAGAGTAAGCAAGCGGAAAAGTAAACACTAAGTAAAAACAGAGTACAACTGAAAGTGCGGAAAAGTTAATGGGCCAGTATACAAACCCAAACTGAAAGTAAAGTACACCTCGAAAGGGAAAACAACAACTGTAAAGTAAAAGCCGCTACACCGAGCTGTCCACTGGAAATCCCACCTGAAGGGTGGGTACAGATAGCTCCACTGCTCCTCGGGTCCCGCCGTCCGCTCCGGGCACGTCCCGCCCAGTGGTCCACCTCCAGGTACTGTTCTGCTCTGCAAGCCTCAACCACGATCAACGTTGTCCGTCGTCTGCAACCAACACAACGTAGTGCGGGCATAGCCCGTGCATGGGTGAGTATAAGCTACTCAGTAGGGACCATGAGACCCCTGAAGGTCTCCCAAAATCCACAAAGGATAAACCACAAAGGTGAGATACAAACACGAAGTAACAACCGACACTGCTTAGGTATATGCCCATACATATACCTAAGTCATCAATTCCAATACGCTCCAACCTCCGAGCCCAAGTAAAACTCAGTCCACACAGGAAAGTATACGTATTCCACACAGGAAAGAAAAACGAAATCCACACAGGATAGCGCAACACAATCCACACAAGAAAGCAACAGGATTCAGCTCACACAGGTATACTTCTTCGAAGGACGATAAAGATGATCTCTGATCCATCTAAGTCGTCGGACCCACGAAGGATCGATAGATAACTAACCCCCGCAAAGACCCACACAAGATCAGGCCCACACAGGACCTGTAGGCACTGGTACACACAGGACCGTTGAGCGCAATGACCCACACAAGATCGGACCCACACAGGATCGGGCCCACACAGGACCTGTAGCACTGATCCACGTAGGATCGCTGAGTGTTGTAGTCGTCGGAGAATCCACCAAGGATCTCTGTACTGTCGTCGTCGCAGTCACAGTAGTAGTAGTAGTATCAGTAGCAGTCACAGTCGCAGCCATCACTAGGGTTCCCGCACATAGCAAGCTCGTTTGGGAGGGTCCGCTCCACGAGCCGAGAGGCTGATACATCAACTGTCACAAAGTCCAGAGTTGATGTATCCAAAAGTTCCGTATCGCCAACAGGAACTCAATGCAACAGACGACGCGTCGATCGGACGCCCGGTCTGAGAGTTATTGGCTTTTTCGTCCCAGGGGCCCGGTTGGTTTTTAATGCAAAACCAACCTGACCATACTCCACCTGCGTCCAAACCTCGGGCGGAGTATGCCAAAAGATCTGTCTCACTAAGAGGAACACAACAAAGCTGACGGCACGTCAATCGGACGTTTGTAGCTCAAGATATCAGTGTTTCCGCTCCGAGGGAAGGGTTGGTTTCGTGTACGAACCAACCTGGCCGAACACAAAGTATTCCTAAACATTGAGTGCGATATACCGAATCGACCGTCTCGATCCAGGGATCGCATCGCCGCTGACGGTTCGTCAATCGGAGGTCTGTAACTCATGTTATGGGCAAAAGACCGAAGTCGATTCGGAAAAGGGGGGTCCGGGTCCGGGCCGACCCGGCCCGACCCCCCCCCCCCCCCCCCCCCCGGGTCGACCCGACCCCGCCCGGCTGGCGGCGTGGTCCGGCGCGGTCCTGCACGGCGGCGCAGCCGGGGCGCCGCTCGGGTGCCACGCACGGGGGAAAAGCCCCCGCCTTTCCCTGCTGGCGGCACGGCTGGATGTCGCGCCTCAGATCAAACATCCCCCCTCACGTGGGGGCCTGACTTTGAGAAAAACGGGGGGGCGCTGCCCCCCCCCTTGGTGTAACTGCGGCCCCCCCATTATGGGGGCCGGTTTTGGCCAGTCGGGGGAATTAATTCCCCCGGTTCTTCTCCCTTCCGACCGGCCCGACCTGGCCGGACGGCCCTTCCTCAACTGGACGGGCAAGGCCGGTCCCCTTTCCGGCTTCCGACACCGGCGGCCCGGCTAGCCGCCGATCTTCTCGTTCCGCCGCGGCCCGGAACCGGCCGCGGCCTTCGTCGTCCGGCGCGGTGCGAGGGCACCGCGCCCCTCCACCACGGCCCCGCTCCGGCCGCGGCGCCTTTGGTTTCCTTCGACGCAGCGCGACGACATCACGTTCATGACAATCTTTCCACGGCACGGCACGACGGCACCGCGTAATATTTTCTGTGATTCCCGCGTGGTGCGACGGCACCACGCCATCTCCTTCATCCACAAGAAACTAATAATATTCAAGAACAAAGGAGGGGGGATTCAGCCGTGTTTGTGGGATCCGGACCCCCCTCTCGTTAGATGATAACACATAAACATTTATCCTCAAGTTTGTCATGATAGAACCAAGAACGAGAATAAATAAATAAATAATAACAAACCCCTACCTCGGTTTCAAGAATCATGATCGTCAACGACCCGCGGAAGACGAGCGTCGCGGTGGTTGGCGTCGCGGAAAAAGGACGTCGACGTCGTGAAGCGAGGATTCGAAGTTCTTTGATGACGATTTCGTCGTGGGAAATCGTCGCGGAAGAGATGACGTGGAAGAAGACGTCGTCGGTGTCGCGGGTATGGCGTCACGGAAGACGATTCCCGAGAACGTGGCGTTCTTCGTCGATGCTCGAAGGTTCTTCGCGTTCTTCGTCAAAGTTTGAAGAAGAAGAAGAAAGCTCCAAATTCTCTCAAGGTGGCTAGAGAATTCTAACCAAATAAAATAAGCTAAGGTCTTCTTTTATTTACACAACCAAACCATTTTAAAAATTCAAAGGTTTGAAATTAAACAACTCCACCCATTTAATAACCAAAGTTGTCATGTTCATTAAAAGAGGTGTTTAAGGGAGTTTAAAAAAAAGAAGGTGAAGAGTTATGCTTCAGGTGGGCCCCACCACACTTAATCCTCCCAAGGGAGGTTAAGTGGATGTGGGTCCCACCTCTAACTCCCTTTGGGAAAAAAATAACCAACAAGTTAAAAATAAAAAGTGTTTCCACATTTTTATTTAACTTCTTTTAATTTTTCCCAAAACTAACTTTCATCCCGCATAAAATGCAACCTCGGAAAAGGTCACCTTAAGCGAATATCGGCGCTACGAGTTCTTCGGTGCCCTCGGAATTTGATTCCGGGCATCGGTTCAAAAGTTAGAAATTCCCACTCATTCGTTCACTGAACATACCCGAGCCAAACTTCAGAAATTGATTCGGGGCACTCTAGGCCTCGGAATCAGGTGCCGTCAGAAACCACTCTTTTGTAAAATTCCAAAGAAAATTAAGAAAAAATTTCCCTTGAATTTGACGGGTCTTTACATTACTCTCACCTCAGGGCTTTACGTCCCCATAAAGATACATCAAAAACTAGGGAAACAAATGAGGGTACTGAGCATGCATCTGAGTCTCCCGCTCCCATGTGCTCTCATGGAGGTTCCCGTGCTGCCATCTGATGCACACAAGAGGAATCGATCACCCACGTAGGACCCGCTCCTGTCGATCCTCTATCTCCACCGGGACCTCCATAAAAGTCTCCCCATCGTCAACGTCAAGCTCCCCATGATCAATGATGTGCGTCGGGTCGTGCACGTATCTACTCAACTGAGCCACGTGGAAGACGTCATGCACCCGGTGCAACTGAGGTGGTAGAGCCAGGCGATAAGCCACCTCGCCAATCCTGCTGAGGACCTGGAAGGGTCCAATGAAGCGCGGAGATAACTTTCCACCTCGTCCAAATCTCCGTATACCACGTCGAGGTGAGACCCGCAAGAAGACGTGGTCGCCATACTCGAACTCTAGTGGCCTCCGTCTCCTGTCAGCGTATGACTTCTGCCAGCTCTGAGCTGTCCTCATCTGCTCCTGGATGACCTGGACCTTCTCTGTCGTGGCCTAGACCATCTCTGGTCCCACAAGTGCTGACTCCCCAGGGTATGTCTAGCACAAAGGAGATCTACAAGGTCGGTCGTACAACGCCTCGTACGGTGTCATCCCGATGGTGGAGTAGTAGCTGTTGTTGTATGTAAACTCCACCAAGGGTAGGTGGTCCTCCCAGCTACGACCATAGTCGAGGACACATGCGCGGAGCATGTCCTCGAGAGTCTGAATGGTCCCCTCCGTCTGACCATCCGTCTGAGGGTGAAAGGCTATGCTCGGACGTAGCTGCGTCCCGAACGCCTCCTGTAACCCCTTCCAAATCCGGGAAGTAAAGCGATCATCTCGATCGGAGACGATAGATTATGGTACACTGTGGAGCCGCAAAATCTCCTGAACGTAGAGATGCCTCAAGATCTCCACTGAGCCCTGCTCTCTGATAGGTAAGAAGTGGGCAGACTTGGTGAGTCAGTCAACAATCACCCAGATGGAGTCGTGACCTCTGGAAGTGCGTGGAAGTCCAGTCACGAAGTCCAAAGATATCCCGTCCCACTTCCACTCCGGGACCTCCAAGGGTTGTACCAAGCCTGCTGGTACCTGATGCTCTGCCTTCACCTACTGGCAGGTGAGGCATCGAGAAACAAACTCTGCTACAGCCTTCTTCATGCCCGGCCACCAGTGCTGTCGTCTGAGATCCTGGTACATCTTCGCCACTCCAGGATGTACCGCCAAAGGAGAAGTGTGAAACTCTCTTAGCACCTCCTCTCTCAAAGCGACCGGTACCATGGTACGTCCTCTGAAAAGGATGTTGTGCTCTGCTCCATGGGAGAAACCATCAGGTGCCTGTCCCGAGGATTTCTGTGCATGCCGTGTCTCATAATCAGCGTCCTCACGTTGTGCCTCTCTGACCCGCTGTAGTAGTGGAGGGGTGACTGTGAGAGACTGGAGAAAGGTTGATCCATCTCTATCCATGAAGGATATCTGCAAAGAGGCTAGCTTCTCTGTCGCTTCCTCAAGTAGCTGAATGCCCGTCCTCCTGCTGAGGGCATCGGCCACCACGCTCCCCTTCCCAGGAGTATAGACTATCTCAAAGTCATAGTCCTGGAGGAACTCGAGCCATCGCCATTGTCTCAGGTTCAGGTCCTTCTGCGAGAAGATATACCTAAGACTCTGATGATCAGAAAATATTGTAAAGCGCTCGCCCATCAGGTAGTGTCGCCATGTCTTCAGAGCGAAGACCACTGCTGCTATCTCCAGGTCATGGGTAGCGTAGTTCTGCTCATGCGGCCTCAACTGACGTGATCCATAGGTGATCACTGCCTGTTCCTGCATCAGAACACATCTGAGTCTGGTCCCTGATGCATCGCAGAAGACTATGTACCCTACTGCCTCCTCAGGAAACCTCAAGATAGGTGCGCTGGTCAATCTCTGTCTCAGCTCCTGGAAGCTCTGCTGACAACTATCTAACCACACGAAGGGTTTCCCCTTCCTCTTTAATGTACGGCAAAGCTGCAAAGATTTCTCCTTTGCCGAAAAGTGAAATCCGGTCTCATCCCCTGGATGAACCACGTTCCTTGCCTAATACAGTCAATCCAGTCATGATTAGTTAATTCATGGAATGGATGACGTCGTAAGGCCTCGACGCTGCTACCAAGAGATCCAACCGTTACTCTAGCCTCCAAGGGTTGAGTCACACAGTCGGCACCAGTGTGTGGTCACTGGGTCTCCTCCAGTAAGAATCTCGCAAGTGAGGGTCAAGTCAACAGTTTTTAACCGGCACCTCTTAGTAAAAACAAACAAAAGACAAGAAAGAAAAAGTCACCAAAGAAAGTGTCATTTAATACTTCAACTCAAAGTACAAGGACACAAGGAAACACAAACTACGAAGCTAGAGGCATTATGGGAAAAGGCCTCTATGCCTGGAGCTAGTCCCGCACTAGTCCACCTGCTTCCGGAGCTCCATGATCGTAAGCTTCAACTGCCTGAATTTGTGCTCTCCCCTGAGGTCGGGGTGGACCTCCTGGTGGTGGTGGTGGTAGAGCCTCAAAGTGTCGCCCACCACCTCCTGCTCGGCCAGCTCCTCTGCATCGTCCGCCTGCTCCATGCAGACCGCCACAGTCGAACCTCTGCCTCTGCCTAGGTGGTTCCTCAACCGTCTGCTGCTCCTCTGCATGGCGGGTCGGGCAGTCACGAGCCATGTGGCCCTGCCCGCCGCACGAGTAGCACTGCCTGCCTCTCGAAAGACTGGCTCCACATTGTGTGCCCCGCACTGCTGAGCCAGTGTCCTAAGGTCGTCTGCCTGAAGGTCTGGTCTGACTGGACCCCTGAGTCATCCGTCGACTGCCTGCCGCAGAAGACTCTACCACGTGCCGCCCTGCGGTGGGTCTCGGTGCTGGTGTAGACTCAGCAAGGAAGCTCTCGATCAAAAGGGATCTCTCCAGTACTCTTGTCTGAGTCGGTATGCTGAGGGAGATCAGCGATGCCCTGATGTCGTGTCTCAAACCCTGCTCGAAGGTCTAGGCCCGGAAGAATGGGTCTCGTACCATGTCGGTCGAGTAGCGCGAGAGATCAGTAAATCTCGCTGAGTACTGAGCGACCGTCATGCTGCCCTGCCGCAGCTGAAGAAGCTCCTGGATACGCACCACAAGAAGGGTGGCTGGGACAAACTCCAAGCGGAAGAGGCTCTCAAAGTCCTTCCATAGAAGAGATGCCTCATCGTGCACCTGGAGCATCAAGCTCCACCATCGGCCCGCTGCTGCGTGAAGTAGGCTCGCAGCGAGGATCACCATGAAGTCTGCAGGTGTCCTCACTAGCCTAAAAACTCGTACCACTTCCTCTAGCTAGTCCTCTGCTGCCTGGGGGTCCGTCTCCCTGCGGAACCTGGGCAGTCGCTGGCGCTGGAACTCGTGCAGAGCTCCAAGGCGACGTGCATCGTCAGCAGCTGGTGCTGGAAGCATCGGGGGCTCGACGGGTAGAGCTACCGCCGGTGCCACTGCTGACAAAGGGCCCTGCACCGAGGCCTCGTCGCTCGGTGGGCTGTCATCACGCTCGACTCTTGGAACCCTAGCTGGCTACCATCGTGGGGCCATCCTGAAAAGGAATCAGGTGCTCCACGGTCAGAACAGTATACCTGGTGAGCTGATATAAAGTAATCACAAAGAAAACTTTGAAACACAAACGCAATCAATGTTTTCGTGCATTAAGTCGGAAATCAGTTGTCAGGGTCCTGGTGTACGGATACGTCGGTCGCCGCACCAACAATGGACTCCCTGGACTGATAACCACACTCAATATGCTAAACATTATTGCTTCTCATAGAAAAGATCAGAGTTCACGGTAGAACCGAATTCCTCTGATACCAATTTGTCACGACCCGCCCTCGGGGCCCGTGTCGTGACTACCCCAAGCCCGCCTTCCGTAGGCCAGGGGCTGGCGACTAGCACCAAGGCATAAATCTTGGTAAAAAGGGAAGGCATTTCCTTTGAAAAGTAAACAAACACCACAGAGTAAGCAAGCGGAAAAGTAAACACTAAGTAAAAACAGAGTACAACTGAAAGTGCGGAAAAGTAAATGGGCCCGTATACCAACCCAAACTGAAAGTAAAGTACAACTCGAAAGGGAAAACATCAAATGTAAAGTAAAAGCCGCTACACAGAGCTGTCCACTAGAAATCCCACCTGAAGGGTGGGTACAGATAGCTCCACTGCTCCTCGGGTCCCACCGTCCGCTCCGGGCACGTCCCGCCCAGTGGTCCACCTCCAGGTACCGTTCTTCTCTACAAGCCTCAACCACGATCAATGTTGTCTGTCGTCTACAACCAACAAAACGTAGTGCGGGCATAGCCCGTGCAGGAGTGATTATAAGCTACTGAGTAGGGACCCCGAGACCCCTGAAGGTCTCCCAAATTCCACAAAGGATAAACCACAAATGTGAGATACAAACACGAAGTAACAACCGACACTGCTTAGGTATATGCCCATACATATACCTAAGTCATCAATTCAAATACGCTCCAACCTCCGAGCCCAAGTACAACTCAGTCCACACAGGAAAGTATACGTATTACACACAGGAAAGCAAAATGAAATCCACACAGGATAGCACAACACAATCCACACAGGAAAGCAACAGGATTCTGCTCGCACAGGTATACTTCTTTGAAGGACGATAAAGATGATCTCTGATCCATCTAAGTCGTCGAACCCACGAAAGATCGATAGGTAACTGACCCCCGCAAAGACCCACACAGGATCGGGCCCACACAGGACCTGTAGGCGCTGGTTCACACAGGACCGCTGAGCGCAATGACCCACACAGGATCGGACCCACACAGGATCGGGCCCACACAGGACCTGTAGCACTGATCCACGTAGGATCGCTGAGTGCTGTAGTCATCGGAGAATCCACCAACGATCTCTGTACTGTCGTCGTCGCAGTCACAGTTGTAGTAGCAGTAGCAGTAGTAGTCACAGTCGCAGCCAGCACTAGGGTTCCTGCACACAGCAAGCTCGTTCGGGAGGGTCTGCTCCACGAGCCGAGAGGCTGATACATCAACTGTCACAAAGTCCAGAGTTGATGTATCCAAAAGTTCCGTATCGCCAACAGGAACTCAACGCAACAGACGGTGCGTCGATCGGACGCCCGGTCTGAGAGTTATTGGCTTTTTCGTCCCAGGGGCCCAGTTGGTTTTTAAGGCAAAACCAACCTGACCGTACTCCACCTGCGTCCAAACCTCGGGCGGAGTATGCCAAAAGATTCGTCTCACTAAGAGGAACACAACAAAGCTGACGGCACGTCAATCGGACGTCTGTAGCTCAAGATATGAGCGTTTCCGCTCCGAGGGCCCGGTTGGTTTCGTGTACAAACCAACCTGGCCGAACTCAAAGTATTCTGAAACTTTGAGCGCAATATATCGAATCGACCGTCTCGATCCAAGGATCGCATCTCCGCTGATGGTTCGTCAATCGGAGGTCTGTAGCTCAAGTTATGGGCAAAAGACCGAAGTCGATACGGAAACGGGGGGTCTGGGTCCGGGCCGACCCAGCCCGACCCCCCCTGGGTCGGCCCGAACCGGGTCGACCTGACCCGGGTCCGACCCGGCCCGGCCGGCGGCGTGGTCCGGAGCGGCGGTGTGGCCCGGCATGGCACCGCGGTCCGGCGCGGTCCGGCGCGGTGGCGCGGCCGGGGTGCCGCTCGGGTGCCACGCGCGGGGGGCAAAGCCCCCGCCTTTCCCTGCTGGCGGCGCGGCTGGATGTCGCGCCTCGGATCAAACGGCCCCCCTCACGTGGGGGCCTGACTTTGAGAAAAACGGGGGGGCGCTGCCCCCCCCCCCCTTGGTGTAACCGCGCCCCCCCCCCCCCCATTATGGGGTGCAGGTTTTGGCCAGCCGGGGGAATTAATTCCCCCGGTTCTTCTCCCTTCTGGCCGGCCCGACCTGGCCGGTCGGTCCTTCCTCAACGGGACTGGCAAGGCCGGTCCTCTTTCCGGCTTCCGACACCGGCGTCCCGGCTAGCCATCGGTCTTCTCGTTCCGCCGCGGCCCAGAACCGGCCGCGACCTTCGTCGTCTGGCGCGGTGCAACGGCACCACGCCCCTCCGCCACGGCCCCGCTCTGGTCGCGGCGCCTTTGGTTTCCTTCGACGCGGCGTGACGGTGTCGCGTTCATGATAATATTTCCACGGCGCGGCGTGACGGCACCGCGCAATATTTTTCGTGATTCCCGCGTGGTGCGACGGCACCACGCCATCTCGTTCATCCACAAGAAAATAATACTGTTCAAGAACAAATGAGGGGGGATTCGGCCGTGTTTGTGCGGTCCGGCCCACCCTCTCGTTAGACGATAACACATAAACATTTATCCTCAAGTTTTTCATGCTAGAACCAAGAACGAGAATAAATAAATAAATAATAACAAACCCCTACCTCGGTTTCAAGAACGATGATCGTCAACAACCCGCGGAAGACGAGCGTCGCGGTGGTTGGCGTCGCGGAAAAAGGACGTCGACGTCGTGAAATGAGGATTCGAAGTTCTTTGACGACGATTTCGTCACGGGAAATTGTCGCGGAAGAGATGACGCGGAAGAAGACGTCGTCGGTGTCGCGGGTATGGCGTCGCGGAAGACAATTCCCGAGAACGTGGCGTTCTTCATCGATGCTCGAAAGTTCTTCGCGTTCTTCGTCAAAGTTTGAAGAAGAAGAAGAAAGCTCCAAATTCTCTCAAGGTGGCTAGAGAATTCTAACCAAATAAAATAAGCTAAGGTCTTATTTTATTTACACAACCAAACCATTTTGAAAATTCAAAGGTTTGAAATTCAACAACTCCACCCATTTAATAACCAAAGTTGTCATGTTCATTAAAAGAGGAGTTTAAGGTAGTTTTTTAAAAAAAAGGTGAAGAGTTATGCTTCGTGTGGGCCCCACCACACTTAATCCTCCCAAGGGAGGTTAAGTGGATGTGGGTCCCACCTCTAACTCCCTTTGGGATAAAATAACCAACAAGTTAAAAATAAAAAGTGTTTCCACATTTTTATTTAACTTCTTTTATTTTTTCCCAAAACTAACTTTCATCCTGCATAAAACGCAACCTCGGAAAAGGTCTCCTTAAGCGAATATTGGCGCTGCGAGTTCATCGGTGCCCTCAGAATTTGATTCCGGGCATCGATTCAAAAGTTAGAAATTCCCGCTCGTTCGTTCACTGAACGACCCGAGCCAAACTTCGGAAATTGATTCCGGGCACTCCGGGCCTCGGAATCAGGTGCCGTCAGAACCCGCGCTCATGTAAAATTCAAAGAAAATTTAGAAAAAATTTCCCTTGAATTTTACGGGTCTTTACATTAGTGAAAACGAATCACATTATTTCATAAGACGGTAGTTCATCATACACACGAACGATGTTATCATATCCCCTAAATAATTGTAATTAAAATGGTAAATATGATATAATTATTAAAAAGGTATAAATATTTTATTAATATCATATATATAATTTATATCTATCATCATACCCAACATGGGGATATGGTAATGGAAAAAATACTAACATTGGTTCGCAAGTCGGTAGTTCACCGTACACACAAGTGATGATTTCATAACCCATTTTATGGAAGTGGAGATGGTATTAGGTAATTAAATTAACATATAAAAATATCATTATATTAAATATACTGATTTTATTATATCATATTATTTTAATAATATTTTTATGTAGGTCAAGGAAGAAATAAAATAAAAACACACGTCGAATAACCCTTTATCTTCTTTGGTTATCCTCCTTAGGGTTTCACCATAATCCATACTATGTTGTATTTATCGCCAAAATTAGGCTTCTAGAATGTAATGAGGTAATTTTTGAAGGTATTGTAGTTATTTTCTGAACCAAAATGGTTTGAAGTTGTGAAGAATAGAGGATAGTGTGTGACCTTTTATAAGTAAGGTGAGTAGCACAATTGTAATTTTTTGAAAAGAAAAAGGTGTTCATGTATTTTTCTCATTCCAAAAGGCTCCAAAATGGAGTATTATAGAGAATTAGGCATTATATGATATAAATATTTTCATAAAATATATTTTAAAAACGTTTTTAGAACATTTTAACCCTTACCTTTTTAGTTTAACCCCAGATAAACCGATTTTTACCTTAACTATGATAATTAATTTTTACAGTTTTCACTATTAATTTTGGTCAAAAACATAATTAAAAATATTATATAATATAAATTATTATTAATAAAAATATGGAATCAATTTTTACAAATTAAATTCAACTAATTTTTAAAATTTAATTTAAAATTAATCCACAAACGCGAAGATAAAGTGGGTTTCAAAATAGAAAAAGTTTGAATGTTTACAACGTTTTTATATCAAAATTTAATATGAAAATAATTCTAACGAAATAAATTGGATTAATTGTTATATAATTTTTCTAGTTTTAATGTAAAAAAATTAAAATATAACATAAATTTATAAATAATTTAAACGAAAAAAATATTTTCAATTAAAATTCAATATTTTTTTACTATACGTCAAAAAAATTAACCTTTTCATAAATTTATAAACAAATCACATTAAGATAATTTTAAAACTATGAATTATAAAGTAAACATTATTTTTTGAACTAAATTATCTAGAATTTTTAAAAATTAGTTTTAAAGTACACAAAAAGGAGACAAAACTACTTTTGAGAAAGATGTCATTTTTAATCATAAAATGGGATTTATTCTTATCTATTGTCTACAAAACATATAATAAGAATGTTAAACCATTGATTGAATATATAATATATAAATTTAATTAAAATAATTTACTAAAATTTTTTATTTTTTATATATTTAGGTTAAAACAATTACATAAAAAAAGTTCTTCAAAAAAAATTCCCTTTGTTTTCATTTTTAATTAAATTGCCACCAAAGTATTTATATACTTGTGTAAACTATTTATTTTAATATTTTTGAATACTTTCAACACACACATTTATAATTTCTAATTTATATCTATCATCTAATAATTTATTTATAATATTTCATACTTCATTTTAACCTAGTTTCGAGTGTAATATAAGCCAAAATCAGTGTTACGTGTAATAAAAAATATCAATATTAGATTTATTTAAAAAAATTATTTTAAAAAATATTAGGTAGTTACATTCTACCCCCATTAAAATTAATTTATCCCTCAAAATTCGTCTTTTTCATTAAATTTTTAACATTTGAAAATTTCTTTATAGAAACCTACATTGAAAAAAGGGTTAATAAAACATCCTCTTGAAAAAGTGGAAGGGATGTGAGAAAGTCATCCGGAATAACACATAAAATGTTTCAAAATAAGAAAAAATTGGTGGAAATTAAATATATGTACATTGAAGAAACATGTAAATAATTATAGAGAGTGATAGAGATCATTGATCCTAAAAAAGTGGGTGATCAAGAGAAGGTAAATGACCAATAAACCATAAACCAAAGAGGTCTGAAAAAGTTCATTGATATCATCAAAAATGATGATAGAAGGTCAAAATTTTATTTCAATATACTTTTACTAATGTTATTTAATTAATTTTACATCTATATTGAGAATATTTTAAAATGTACTTACTTGGTATAATTTTATTTAATAGGCAAAACTTCATCCATTGGTCATGCCTTGGTAAATTTATACATTATCCCTTACTATAAGATATAGTTTTTCTTGTATAAAGCACTAAATAGGATCCATAATAGAAATATAGGTGATTCATTACATATATAGTTAAAAAAGGTTAGAACTGGTAATAAAATGTGGATTAATCTTCATATATTGCACTAATACATTAATCTTTAAAACATCATCCAAACTTCAACTTAAACCATTCCATAAATAATTATCCTTATAGTCTTTCTAAAACTCAAAATATATAAATAAGGTCACTAAATTTCTCAAAATTAAATTAACATTAATTCATCATATAACATAATGTAGCTCTTGGTTGTCACATACCAAATATGAGAACACCTTCATCATGTATTCTATTGAAATATAGTGATAACCAGAATTACCATAAATCCTTATTGAAAACAAAAAATATATTTTACATTCCATACATAAAACATAGATTAATGGATATATTATTTAAATCCAAAAAAAATTTAAAATCCATCAATGATAACATAAACCTCCTTTTTAATAAATTATTAATCCGTTGCAAGGTAATCAATGTTATCCAATTTACTTACTCATATCCAATATCTCTTTATCCTGATATCAGTATCTCAACATCCAAAACATATTAAGGGTTATCTTACCATAATCAAAATATTAACTTTCCATTAAATCACTTTTCCTATCCATCAATAACATTTAACATATTTTTAAAAATCCTTAACGAAAATCTTATATAGAACAATCCTAATATATTTCATAATTCTTGAATTAAAATACATTAATACTTCAATTATTCCACCTCATCCTTAATACATTAACTACACTTCATTATATTACTCCTTAATACCTATTTACTTTCATATTTAATTCATGGTATCTTCATAATCAATAGAAAAAACCATTACTAGTACAACCTTACTGATTCTCTCCATGAGCTTTCCCCTTAGGGAACATTATTATCATCCATTGAGTTAACCAAACATTTTATTTTTACTATAAAATTAGTTACTTTGTGTAATTTTTTTTCACACACAAAACATATACCCATCCTTATAAGACATTACCTTGAGTGCTTCTTTCCACATTATTGGCATATATAAAATTTAATCTTCTTTCCTCCATGGACTCCATTACCCAAAATATTAATGAACTCTATTCTTATCTTATTTGGGGGGTATAATAGTTGGTTAAGGTGTACGTGGTTAATAATATATCATGATAAATAATTAGGAATAATCAAAACATCCTTTACTATAGTCATTATCCAATTTAGCTACTCATTTATAAATTGTCTGTCACATTCAATGCTAACCCAGTTCATTATAGTTCCAACCATTGACTAAAACCAAATATCATATAATGAGAAATAATAAGCATAGAGAAAACCCATATAATTATGAAAATTATTTATAGGATGTCTAAATCATCAAAAATTTATTTTTAATCCATGAAACTATAGGGTTATCCTAGGTAATCCATGATCATAATATATTTAAATCCATCATGGTGGTTTGTAAATAGTTTTTGAATTTCTAAAGAATATCCCCTAGGAGTGTTAAATAAGGGGCATAAAAAGTCTAGTTTTCATGGGTTAAAATAATGTCTATCTCAATACAACATTTTGGAGTTATTACCACTATGTACCCTTGTTAATATTCCACATTCACTTTTAGTATCCAGAGAGGGATGCAATTTATTAGAAAACACTCACTCTATCCTTTACTAATATTTCATAACATTTTCTTATACATTTACTCATCCTCATACTAATCCTTAGAGATATCCGTATACATATCTTCAGAAATATCTTTAAGGATATTAACAGAATTTCTATCATCCTAGTTTCTAAAGGTTAACTATATTGTTCCTTTGATACCAACTATAGTTAACCATGATTCTTATATATATATATATTACATCTTTTTAGATGAATATTCAATACACTACACAAAAAACATGCCTATGGACCATAATAGTTTAGTGTCTTTAGATACTAGGTTCACAATATTCAAATTTGTTGGAAGATCTTGAACAATTCAATTAAATATCCTCCCCTTTATTACTCTTCACAAACATACCCTACTTAAAACCTTGTTTCATAAACTATGGAAAAGAAACATAAGAAGGGGAGATATCATATGCCTAGTAAGGGTAAATAATCGAAGTAATCATAATATGAACATAAGGTTATGAGGAAATGAGAATAACATTTGAAAACCATAACCTACAAATCAAAGATCATAATCTTTATTCCTGGCATAAATATTGACAGTTCATAAAACACGGATTAAAAGGGAATCAGAGAGCATGATCCATGAGAGAATAACATTGGAATAAGAAATAAACATGTGACATAGAAATAATCATAGAAAATCATTTACATAGTAGTCAAGGATCACTACCAAGGATAACATAGTGGAATGGGTTCACTCCCCAAACCATCATATTAGTCAAGGTTCACTTCCATGACCATTATAACAGACAAAGTCCTGTAATGAATTAGGATCACTCCCCATTCTAGTAATGTATATCTCATGATATATAAATCATTACCTAATGCATTGGATGGAGATATAGGTCCCACCCATCTCATGATGAAAAACATGTTTGTGTGTTTTATATGATCATAAAACATTCATCAATTAATAGCCTATGAAATGAGATGGGTTTCAAAAACATTTAATCATATAACAACCTATAGAAAAGAGACAGAGTTTATATTAATTTCGTTATTTAATTAAGCATAACCCGTGAAAAAAGAAAGGTGTTTCATAAGAAATTTTTCATTTTATAACCTGTGGAAGATAAATAGGTTGCATAAAAAAATTCATCCTACGCATATACCATTCATATAAATAATAATAATGGCATCCTTCGATCATATCCCAAGTAAATAATATGTAATATCAAAGGATGTCTTTTTATATGGACAATGATTTTGAAAGATTACTTGGAATATTTCATTAGGAAAATAAAATTTACTTAAAAGTAAATTTTAAAAAATAAACTTTGTAAAATATTTTTTAAATCCATTTCTTTGAGAATAAACTTGAAATATTATAAAGGAATATTTGAAAATAATTTAAAACATTTCTTGATGAAAATATCCTTTCTACTTTGAATTTTTTTTACAAAATAGGATATTTTAAAAATAATTTTCTTTGAAATTAACCTTGTAGCCTTATAAAAGAATCTATAAATAAAATATTCATCATAATGTCAGAAAATTCCATTCATGTTGCACACATTAAAAATAATTATTCCTTTCATATTTTTGTTAAAATATAAAGATCCATTTTCTGGAAAAAGACATAAATATTCCTTTCCAAAAAAAATTCAAAAAACCAAACATGGGTAAAATTTCCTTATCAAATAATTTTAATAATGTTAAAATAAATTTTAAATCATTATTAGAAAAAATGGTTTTGAAAGTAAATGTTTTTTTGAATGAAGAATGAAATAAAGATGATTTTTTTTAAAATAAATTTCCCAATTATTTTGAGTAAAAAATAGTGAGAAAATGGTTATATTACTTGAAAATATTGTGAATAACTATAGGATATGAAAATTTATGAGAATTACTAATAGGTAAATCATAACATTTCAACATTTGAGACTTAATCAAAAACAATCCCGATAATGACAAAATTATAACATAAAACCACTACCACATTGGTAATTTTTGAAACATAATACCCATTAAAGAGATATCCTAAACTGGATATGTATTCTCTATAATTTTCAGGATTATAATCCAAAAATACATTCATGTGCAGTGTATATAAAACATAAAATAAATCAGCAGGGAATATGGCATGTGTTTCACATAAGTAAACAGTGAGACAAAACTGTTCACCAACTGTGCGGTTCCATTATCTATGAAACCCTCATTTTACATGGTTTACTCACATAGTTTACCAACCATGTTCCAAACATGAAGGATTCACTACCCCGAGCACCACTACCCCACACGGCTATAGAACATAGTTATAAAACTATGTTCCAATCTTGTTAGGTAATTTAAAACTATACACTAAGATGTATGGATTTTTGGATACCTCACATGGTTTAAAAAACCATTACCCTATATAAACATTTTGTACATTGTGGCCCATATAGTTATCACTAATTGTATGTCAACTATGCACCCCAGTCAGTTTCTCCCAAAACCGAGTTTCCAAATCCCAAAGCTCCCAAACCTCATATAAACACTTACTTCACCTCCTAGGACTTAAAAAAATCCTAAAAATTATCTTAAGACCAAAAACACTAAAAATTATATTTCAAAGCTCAAAACTTTTGGCCCATCCAACAAAAGAATTCAAAATCCTTTAATGTTTTTAGCCCATCCCAAAAAGTGGGATGTTACAACCTCCCCACCTAAAAACTTCCCACCCCTTATAAGCCTTGGTGAACATTGAAACACCACCTAACCTACCTAGGATGAGAAATCCCATTAAAATGTACTCATTATATTTTCAAACTCCCACTGCACATTAAATCATGACTATAAATACATGGTATGTAAACCAATAAGACTCCATCCAATGTTCATGAACACTAATGAAAAACTAATATGACACTTACCCAAGACCATATGAACCCAAGAGATGATACCATAATTGTACCTTTCATCAACTAGTCGATGGTGATTTCCATGAATAGTGTTTCCCACTATCATAATTTCCTACTAAAAATCCTTAGTGTTACGGTGACAATCTTTTCACGTTTCTTATTTTGATCAAAACAGTCGATCTCTAATTGACCAAATTTATCCTAGTTGCACTAGATTTTCCTTGAAATATACCATTTAAACATTACATGATTCACACCTCATCCAACGGTGTGATAGACATGGTTCCTCACCGAACACATTCAATAAAACAAGAGAATTCAAGTTGAGCCACTTCTGGCCAACTATTTCAGATAACTATCAACTTTAATAGATGATACCTCCAAAACACGATTCTGAAACCCTTAATCCAAGTCACCTCAAGACCACTCCAATCATGACCACCAAATCTCATTAAAAGATCTTGATTATTTGTATATAAAAACTAATCATTTATTTTTTCATTATAAAGAATGAACATTGGTACATTTCCAACTCAACACCCTTGGACCACTACATGTTACCCCAGGATAAATTCTATACTTGGCCTTCCCTGGGTCGGTATTAAAACATATACCTAGAATTTCCCATGAAAATAGAGATGTACATTGTTTCACTTATCTAATGGTTTATGAGATCTAAAAAATCATCCAATGATCAGTCTCAAATTCACATAACCCTTCTCACATGAGGGTCACCCTCCAGCGACTGATGCCTACTCCCCACATTAAGAAAATTCCTTGTATCAATGAAATAATTCCTGATTATCACAACGTATCCCATTTCTACTCCCATACATAATGAATGGAATAGATAAGAACCCACTCATCTCCAAGTTCAACTCCCAAGGAGTCCCTTAATCATTATAAAAAAATTATTTACTTAGCTCTTTGGATATTCAATGCTCTCTTAGAATAATTATGAGGATTTCACAATACTGGGAAGGATCACCTGTAAACTAGAAGTATCCTAATATTATATCCATAATAATATATTGTTATTACCATACTACTCTCACATCTAACTAGGATATACTTTCTGTTAATTAAATCTTGACACTATGTCTCTCGATGATTCATATACAAGTCCACCTACGGGTTAATCGTATCACGACACATGATTTATCTCTAAATTATCCCAACTAATTGGGGGAAAATCCTTTAATTTACCCAAAGATAGGGTCACCATGCCTTCAAAAAATAAAATTTGAAAAAATCGATTCTTGACATGTACCTAGCTGCTCAATGAAATTCCACATAAAATAGTTCCAACACGCAACTATAAAAAACTAAACATTCCATAAAAAATAGGTTTACATCCCATACCACCTGATTTAAAACCTGACTCATGATCCCATGGGTCATCCATCAACATGTCAAAGATATTTGTACTACTTGGCATGTCAGTTTCATTATATAGGATGTTACCTTGAAACTCACTTTCAAAATCAGGCACTTCACATGTGAAATAATTTATCAAATAACCTCCCATCAGATGGTGTCAGTTAAGAAATTAAAAAGACCTCCTCACAACCACTGTTCAACTGGGATAGGCACCCAATCAAAGACAATATTGATACCCAATCACCCTAACTACTTCTTCATAAACCATAGGCATCATCATGCATATATCGTAAATCACAAGCACTAGAATAACGCATCCTTTTATAAACATCATAAGGATACCTTTCTCATAACAACCCCTTAACGACTAGGCCACTCTACTGTGGATTTAACCCATTAATGTGGCTTCTAAGAAATCACATTCCCTTCACCAAGTGGTCGATAACTGACCGTATCAATCTATTTCGATGATGAAATTGATCAAAATTATGAAAACATAAAATATTTCCACAATTCTTTGCATGGATCATTGCAAACTACATTAACTCGATGGGCATCATGTGCATCAACAAGTACTAACTTTATATCCAAAAAACACAATAGTTTCTTTATTTTTTTAATTATAGTTCTAATGGTGATATGCATCCTACCATGTGATATCCTAAAAAATGATTATCCCCAAGACATATCATCCCATAAAACAATTATCCTCGTTGATGACCTATAATTCATCTATCTAAAAGGAGGAGATATTACACGATAACAAGTAATTGACCATGACCTTGGCTTCTCTAACCTGCTGAAATTGAGCATTACTTGATGCTCGTGTCCCTTACCATGTTCATCGTATTGAATGACCAACCATATAACTAAGTGATGCTTTAAAAAAAAGAGTCATATCTGACTCAAATGATCAATAAATGAAACATAACTTTCCTCAGAACTCATTTAAAAATTCTATTAGGTTCCCATATTCAAGGTTGTTTCTAAAAAAGATAACCCCTCACCTTAACATGTGGAATCAATTTTTAAACAAGATTCATGACTAAAATTTCAATATTATCTACCACCTATTTTATAGGTTCATGTAATAATATAAAATAATACAACCAAGACCTATGCACAAAACTCATGTTCCCATTCAAAACATATGTCAAGGTAATACTAAAGCTAACCCTTACATTTGGGTTCCCTATTTTCAACATTACCCAATGGTTTCAATTCATCAATTTAATCAATTGATATTTATGTAAACAATTTAAAGTTGTAAGATATTAGCAACCTCAATTACCAGTGATAAAATAAATCATTATGAAATTTCAATTATAAATTTATTTAGCTAAATCAATGTAGTACTATAGAAAAATTATCTCATAATTTAATTTTAAAAAATTATTTATCCGAAGTTATCACATCATGGATTAGTTAAAGAAAATTTAAATTCTAATCTATATTGTAAAACACCATTTATGTTTTAATTGTCATTTTAATTAACTAAATCCTTGTAGCAATAAATCTCAAAATAAAAAAAGGCCTTTATCATTTTAAGGGGGAATCAATTTTGTAAGATACAACCATACATTTAAATGAAACACCAGATAAATGGATTTAAAAACTTTATATAACCATATATATTAGTCATAAACCTATCCACGTGGGGTTTAGTACCAGTACATATAAAGATAAATGCAACCTATAGGGGTTCCATAAATCCAACAAAGGTTCAGAAATATGGGAACTCATTTAAAATTTTATTGAGGCAACGATTTATAAATTATAATTGGTATTCTATTTGAGTGAAACCCATTAAAAATTATTTTATAATGGGGTTATAATACCCTTAGTGGTTTTATATCATTGGAATAAAATTCTAAAATTCACCTAAAAGGGTTGAGTTAAGCATATATGGATTCAATTATAAGGGTTGTCATTCTCAAGTCATAAATGTGCTAGAATTTATAATTTACAAAAACACACTATTTAACCAAAAACCCTAATAATAACTTATATTTATTAGAAACTAACCATTTCTTTCAAATTTTCAAAATTAACCATTAAAATTTCATTTCTAATTGATCATTGGTTAATTAAATAGAATGTCACCGTCAAGCTATGTGGGAAAATTTTGTTTAGGTTGATGTTGAAACTTTATTTATCCAACCCTATATCATAACAATGAAATAAAAAGATATCACATCAACAAAAAAACACAAGTAGACATGGAAATAACTATAAAACAATGGTAACAATGTGATCATGCTAAATAATCACTTAAACATGGAATATAAATAAACATGAAACATAACCACTCAATCATGGTATACAAATAAGCATGCTAATGGCATGTGAATCCCATGTACTAGAAATGATGCCTGAACACAACCCATATCTTTCCATAATAGACCAAGAGGTAAATGCAAAAATCAATAACCATTAAAATAATATATCAATCACACAAGATAAAATAATAATTAACTATAGTAATGAACCATCAAGAACAATTGTCTCAACCCTGTAAACTTGATCTTTCCCCCTTGTGTGGGTTGGCCAGACCTAAACATGAGCTATTTGCTAACTATTGACATGTTCCTAGACTCCTATATACCATCCCAATATAGTAATATAATGGAAAAAAATAAAGGCAGTGATACCAGTTTTTAACATCCTAAGGCTGTTTCACTCAAAAGTGACCTGACCTGGGGGGTCATGTGGCCACAAGCGCACATCCTCATATACCAGTGGTTGTCGACTAGTATTGAGGGTATAATAATGGTATATTGGGGATGCAATACCCTCTATATTAGTACTAATTCCAACAAAATCATAAGTACATTAATTTAGGATAAGAATATAACAACTAAATAATAATAATAAATATCAAACTTGGAAATTCAAATATACCAACCATGAATGAACATGATGAGTCATAATACAAGAAACTAATATACAACATGTAATCCATAAAACCAGTCTAGAATGACAAGGAATAAATAAATGAAATACCTAACTCCACTTGGTAACCCAAGTACATGCTTGGATGTGAGCTCCATCTAATTTCCAAGTCTATAGTAAGGTGTAACAAAAAAGAGGCGCAATCCAAGATCATATCCTATAACCAAGAGATCTCTCTAAGAACACAATCTTTATCCTGAATAGGCTGTGAGTAAAACTTATTAGACCACCACCAATAGTATCTAATGTATATCTTGTCAGTAATTCTAATATTAAGATAACGTAGTTATAATAATAAGTAGTCTAATGAATAAAATATAACACATGTCAGATTAGATTTTCTATGGAATACCCAAAAGACCATACCTATTTCATCTTAAGCAAGTACATCACTTTAAATTCCATCACACACTCACACGTAGATGTATATATAGATATATATTCACCAAAGAGTACCCATGGCTTAAGGCCCAGGTGTCCCCATAATGATAACATAAAAATATCACACTTTAAATAGGGGACATCATGACCCACTATCTCAATGAATGACAAGGGACGTCATGCCTAATAATTAAAAAAAATGGATAGAAATACTATGTCCACAATTTATAGAAAATGATGCAAAATTCTATGTCATGTGACCACATTTCAAAAAATAAGAGACACCATTACCAACTTTTTAATAACTATAAGAAGGAATAGTGTGTCCAAAAATATATAATAATATTGATAATCATAATTTTAATAAGGGATATCAAGCCCAAAAAATAGTTGAATGATAAGGGAATACATACCCAATGATTTTAAATGAATAATAATAATATTATGGTACACCCTGTCCATTGGATTTAGTAATTAATGAGGAACACCATGTCCGGTGATTTCAGTCAAAAATGAGGAATTCTATGTTCATTAATAATCAATTAAACAATGGGGAGTTTCATGTCTCAATATAGAATATAATTATAATGTAACCACATCCACGTAACACTATAATCAAGGACAAGGAAGGTATCCATTACAATTTATCAATTGGGTTTATTTAAAAAAATTGTATAACAATTAATTTATACAAAGATTCAAGTGTATTCAAATTTCTTATAAAAATTAAATTTATTAGCTAACATATTTTAAATGAGAGAGGATCAATTGGATTATCTAAACTATTTAATTCAGTAAGTAATTCCACTAATAATGGGTGTTCTCAACACCCACAAGGGGTGGTTTATTCTTAAGATATACGTTGATCATTGCGATTATTTAATTGAAATCTCCATAAAGGTGTGGTTCAGGTTGAGTTCATCACCTACAACCATTTATAAATGAGTTATAAAAGTCTAAATATGTTCTAGGTGATAAATTTAAGGTATATCATATTTTAGGAGCAATGTGCGGAAAGTATATCATGAGACACAAAGCTAACATATTATAAATAATTACACTTTTATGGAAAATACATAGATAACCTACCTCATGTTTAGGAAACTTCACTCGTCCAATATCAAGCTTTAATTTGAGCGAAAACAAAATAAAATGGAAGAATCAACACAAACCCTAAAAATAGGACATATTTTCTTACACAACGATCACACTAAAATCAAGAAGAGAAAATGAGAAAAAAGATAAGAGGAGTGGTAGAATCACCCCTAATATTCCAATGAATCCATTGGTGCTTTATTTGAACCAATAATAAAGGACAACCACTCCAAGGGGTAGGAGAAGTAGGAGGGCGCACATGGGGACATCATGGGTGAAAAAATGGAATAAAAGGGGTAAAAGACCTTTTAAGGACAGAGGGGGGAAAATGTGATTTTTTCCATTTAAAGAGTCACACAATTACATTGAGTGGTTAGGAAAATCATGTTCCAACTGTATAGTTCCACTTTCCAAGACACCCTCATGCCTCAAAGTTTCCTCCCACAGTTTACCAATCACAAACCAATCGTGCGGGCTTCACTTCCCCAAGGATCCCCTACCCCACATGGTTATAACACACGTTTAGAAAAACATTATGCCAACTATGTGATTTCATTTTCACTTTTACACTAGGATACATATATTACTGTACCATTCACATGGTTTAAATGAATTATTCCACAATATAAACAACTTTATTGGTTTTAGCTTCATGGGTAGCACTAACCATGAACTAACCATGTTACCCTGTTTGATTCTTCCAAAACTGAATTTTCTAAACTAGAAGCTCTTGAAACACATCCTAACACCTGAATCACCTTCTGATCCTTAAAACCCATCCTAAAATAACAATTTTATGTGTTCCAACTCTCAAAATTACATTCCAAATTTCGATCTAACATTTTTCCAATCCACCAAATAAAAATTTCAAAATTATTTAGAGTTTTTAGCCCATTCCAAAATATAAGACATTACAAAAAGTTAAAAGGATCCAGAATAATAATATTTTAGGAATTATAATTTTAAAAGAATAATTCATAAAATAAATTATATAACATTGTCACCCCTATACTTTCAGTGGCCACCTAGTCCTCGAGAAAGTTCATACTCTTAGATTGATGGGTGGGGCACTACTCTCTGAACACCTAAAGAAAACATCTCATAAATTGGCACCTGCACTAAGGATTCATTTCTTTACTAGCCATCATCTTGACCATATATCAAAATCCTAATTTTTTGTCATCATTGAGGAATCCTAAAATATAACAAGATGAACCATATTCAATAGGGCACATTTGGGGAGTTCAATCAAGAAGTCAATGGAAAGAATAACTCATTCATATATTATTAATGCAAATTTGTTTCCCTATAGCCAGTGTCTTAGTGTACCAATTTAATAAAAAGGTTATCAGGGTCCTAGTGTATAGATACTTCAGCCACTACACCATCGCTGGGGTCCCTCACTTGAGAGATGAACTTGATACACCCCAACATCATTACTATGAAACCCAAAACAATCCTCAAAACATATATATATCTAAAAATTATCCCAAGGAAAATCTATTTTTGATACCACTCTGACACGACCAGACCCACTTGGGCCCCACCTAGTTCATAAGTAAGCTGCGTGTGCCACCCCAATCATATCTCCAATAGGCCGGGAGTTTGAGACTATCAATGAGTAGTTATATCACTAGATGGGAAGCCCTATATTAATTCAAAAATACTAACACACCCTAAGAAAGTTGCACAAAGAAGGATAATAATAATTTAAATGGATGAAGAGTAAAAAATTCCTATAACTATCTCTATGATTGAGAAATGTTTAACAATCAATATCCATGTATGAAAGGGGAAAGATACATTCCCAATAATAAAAAGTAAAACTAACCTATTATCTGAGGATAATAAAGGATCACCTTCTCACTATCTCCAATAGGACCACCACCTACGTTCACCACCTCCAATTATCTCTATGCTTCACCAACAAGAGGACCACCAAGGTCACCATTTAATTGCTCTCCATACACATAATACATGACATGTGTGGGAAATATTCTCATAGAGGGGTGAGTATATACATGCCCAATAATACACCCTAGAATCCATAAAGAAAAAATAAAAAATAGTTACTTCAAACCACAATACAAAAGGGAGAACTAAACCCAACAAGATCGATATGCTCATGTAAGGACCCTATTCATAGAGAAAGATCTCAGTATTAATAGCAAGCTATGGATGACAAGTCTGACCAAAGAACCATAAAAAAATGTTTTCATAGTCTAGTATCCCAAAATAACCTCTCTAGGTCAATAGAAATGGACCCACACCTTGCCAATCGAATACCATGGACAATGGGATACTGACCCCAATGGAGGACCCATGCCCTATCAAAGATATTAGATTAGGGAATACCAAATCCACATATATATGACCCAAAACCCAAATGATTGTGGGGGGATACTGACCCTATCTATACTAATGAAGTAGGGAACCCATTCCCTAGCCCTAACCACACCATCAGGTGTGTACTGACCCTGAAGTTTCTCTAAAGATTACACCCAAACCACTTCATTAGAAAATATATTGCAGAAGAAAGAAACCCACTCACAATATATATATTTCCAATTCTTTGATATAAAAGTAAAATCCAACACCATTACCTATACATAATTCCACTCATAAATGACTACTCATTCATCCAAATCTAATCCCGAGAAAGGAGATATGTTCATTGGATGGTTCTGGGAAAAGCACATGAAATTTTCTTTAGGGTACATGTTGCGTAAGCCCAAGTCAAATTCCTGACCATATACTACCATCCAACATAGTGTGTGATGATCCATATACATGGAGTTGATGTGTCACAGGATGTATAGGACTATAAGGTGAACATGGTGTGAAATTAATTACCTAAGTCATGTTCCACTAAGGACACACATCATGTGGTATTAATACACATGGCATGTAAGGCCACCTGATTGTCTAGGTGTGTACTTACCATGTATGATGATTTGGCCAACAAAGGGAACTTGATGTGTGGTCTTGATAAACATGGTGTGTAATATTATTCTCTACCTCAAACCTTATACATTGTATAACCTAACTTGTACAACATGTATTCTTATGAACTATAATCCATGTAGTTAGGTTTTCCAAACTAGATTATTATCATCATTTAACTTCCCAATATTTATATCATTCCCACCCATGAACTAATCTGAATCTTCTTCGAAGGCCCCAGTCTCAAAGGAAACCTCACCAATAATTATTTGTCAGCCATCGGTCAATGAAATTGGAATCTTTTATTGTATCTCCACCTACATTGCATCATGATATGAGAAAACACCTTCACCAATTCCTATCAATGATCCTAAAATTATCTAAGTTACTCCTTTGTGCCATTTCATTTGATGTAAATAGAAAAACCCCAATGTAGGCCCATGGTTTGGTCATGCTTTGAACTAGAAAAATTATTTAATTTTTGACCAACCACGGGCCAATGGTGAATATGAAATTAATATGGCGATAAATATAATAACCAATAAAAGTGAGAATAATCAGTGAACATTGTAAATCTGACCATTGATCTCAAAAAATGAACCCAAATTCTTTCAAATGTCTTGTGTAATAAATAGTCTCGGAGTTAATAAATATTTGACAGATCCATAGACTAAGGGAAAATAGGTATCCATAAACCTAAAAAATACTTTCATGAAGACACAAATAACAAGGAAATAATCCAAGAATAACAAAATGCTAACTCATTAATAGATCGATCACTGGGGAATAATGGAATAATGATGAAGTTGATGGTGATTTATGTTAATTCAATTTATTAATTCGTGAATTATTCTTGATTGATTGTCAAAATATATCCCATGGTGATTTATATCTAATATATATGGATTATATGGATAACCCTATAGATTTTACATAGAGGGGATTAAATAGTGGAGTCTTAGGTAAAATAATTAATTAACCATTTTAATAAATTTTTTAATTCATCCCTTTTAATACACCTATATCTATGAACCGATACAGGACCTGATGTGAGTGGAAATTACATCATTCCTAGGGTTCACCCCATCTTCCAAATAAGACACAGGTCTCAGTTTTTTCATTTGTTATTTTATTTTGAATAAAATTACTCATTTCTACAATAATTTATGTTTGTGAAAATAGTATATTTAATGTTTTTAATATATAAATATAAGGTCTTTGAAAACCTTAAAACATCGCACAAACTCTATAACTAGCTCTAAAAATATTATTTAAAATTTTTAAAGTGGTAAAATATCATAAACTAGATTCATTATATAGAAATATAATTATGAACTCTCTATTTCTCCAAAACGGTTTCTAGTTCTCTATTATAAAAGCAGGTTTCTGTATCAACGATGATAAATCTAGGAAACATAAACCTATAAAACATGTTAGCTCTTAAAAACTGGGAAACTACCTTATTATCATCAATTATAAGGGGAAGGAAACTAACCATTTAGACACATATTCCATAATAAGTAAAATGAAATGATATAGAAAAGAATTAGTAAATGGAAAAATAAAATCCATACCCCAAACAACAAATACATCCCAAAACAAAAGGGTATTTTGTGGAATGTCATCTTTCCTAGAGATATTTACATGAAAATAATAGGATTTATAATATTTATAGAATTAAAAAGTTTCCTAAAATATGGTAGGAAATATAAATATATGAATAAATCACATTCCCATTTTTCCTTTGTGGTCCAGTGTCCACCAAAACTCAAAGCATTCTGAATTCATATCACTGATTATATCTGAGAATCCAAATTGATTCTACTAATGATTCGGTAACTTATGATTTCTAAAAATAAGGGTCACTGAATATGATCTACATAGATTCACTCATTAAATTTGTTAATTTTTTTTTGAAAACAATTAGGGAATTTCATTATAATCCAATTAATTAATAAGGTTATCAAACCCGGGTCTAAAAATCTTAATAACATGAAGGTTCTCATTACATAAGGTTTACCTAATTTGTGTAAATATTTGGAATTTTTTACTTAAAATGAGAATTCTTTTCATAAATGGTTAGTAACTAAGCTCTCAATAACCTTATTATCCTTAATTTCCACATCAAATTCCCAAAACAACAAAATGAATCTCGTTAGCCTTGGTATTTCCACATGTTTCCTCATTGAAAATATGATAGTGAAAAAGTTATTAAAAAAATAAAATAGATAATAAATCCTTCTTAATGGTTTTGTAATTAGATTATGTTGAATGTATATTACTATATGAATATGTTGTTACATGATATATATTTTCCACTTTTTGACTCAAAATTATCCCTAGAGAAAAATTTGATGCATTAGTCATAATTTTAAATGGTATGAACCATATGGTTGGTTGGATAAACTAAATTATATTTCATATCCTTAAAGTCCATTTTATAACTTTCATCAAAGATAAACTGAGACTCTTTTTGTGGAAATATGTATAAGGGAAGAACTATCTTATTGAAATCATTAATAAAACTCCTATAAAAACCAGTGTATCTAAAGAAAGATCTCAAATACTTCATTATTTTTAGGTATGGTAGTGAGGAAATAACATCAACCATAGACTTATCAACTTTGATTATGTCCTTATACACTACATATCAAAACACAATAGCTTACTCTACTATAAAATGGCATTTATAAAAGTTTATAATAAGATTTTTCTAAAGGGAAGTAATGAGAATAACAAAAATACTCTTAAAAAAACTCTCAAAATAAGATCCATACATTATAAAATCATCCATAAGAACCTACATAAATTCCTCTAAAAACCTAAAAAAACTATTATACTACTTTTAAAGGTTATCATAGTATGACACAATATAAAGGGAATTCTCCTATAAAAAAAGTTACTAAAAGGATAGTTAAAGATATTTTTCCTTAATCCTCAGGCATAATGTGAATCTGAATGTAACAAAAAAACATCCAAAAAATAGTATTGGGATTTCCCAATGAGTCTTTAAATAATTTAGTTAAGGAATAGAAGAGAGGAGTGATATTTACTATTCATAAGGTTATATTTCATATACTATATACAAACCCTCTATTTATTTCGAATTTTAAGATGGAAAATCTCTCCAAATTCATTATTTAAAATTGTGAAACCAATATTTTTATGAACTATCTTGACCATACTCACCCAAAGATATAAAAAATGGGAAAAAATATTCTAAAAGTCATTAAATTGGTCACTTATTATTAAATACATCTTATATTATAAGATTTAACCTCTTTTGAGACTTTTTAATAAGTTTGGAATCATCCTCTAATAAGACCCTATACATTCATACCAAAGGATTAATTCTAAGATGGTTATTTGGGGTCTATCTTATAGAATTATTTTTCTATTTAAGGACTCATAAAATATTATTTAATTTTTACATGGAAACCCCTTTATCAATGATAATAATAAGATTCTCATTCTCCTTTTGAAAATAATATTTGAGATTATCAAGAAAGGATTTTAGTTCTAAATTAGGTGGGTTTTATACAATTGGAAAAAGGTTTGACAGAATATATAACTTCTAAATCAAATCCTAAAACAATCCAAAAACATTGGGATTCTATATTTATATAATTAATAGACATAATTTCAAAATATTGCATAAAAGTTTTATATTTATAAAAAATTCCAAATTTAACTGAAAATTCATGATATGAATTACAAGCATTAATTTCAAAAGATTCATAACACTCAATACTTGAATGACATATATATTAAATTTTTTTCAAAATAGTCAATAGATTAATTACATACAATGTGAATATAATTTTCAATGATATTAGTAAACAAATCCACATTTTGAAAATGATTAAAAATAAAAATTTTATCATTTGAATCCTTTAGACAGGAATAAATATTATAGACATATAAAAAAGTATTAGTGGATCAAGAGAATATTTAGAATCATTAAATGGTGATTCAATAATTGTGAAATAAATTAATAAATTAGTAAAGAATCAATAAATCATATCGACATGGTGAGATGACTTATCCACCACTAGATATTTCATAGACACAAATGTATTAAATTAGATTAGTTTTTTCCATATTTAAGTGAAAGTGTGACTTTTTTATCATTAATTTATTATTTAGTAGTTTTAATAAAAGGTATTCCTTAAATTAATGTTTTATGTGTGCAGGAAATATCATATTGTATACCCAAAACAAAACAATCAGTAGTAGAAACCATATCCCTCATCCTTACCAACACATACATAATGATACCATATTGTTTATTTATACTCCTATTGGATAATTGGATTGCAATACCAGTATGTTTGATTTCACTAAGCTATAAAGTAGAGTAAAAAGAGTGAGAAATAAAATTTATGGAAGATCCCAAGTCTAACGTAACAACTTTAAACCTTAACTCCACTATAATTTATGGAATGATGAAGGTCTGGGATCTTTATAGATGATATAGAGGGAATGTTTGATCATGGATGAAACATTCATCCCAAGGTTCACTTTCTCTCCTCCTTTCAATTTCAAATTTCCTTCAATAATTTGGAATATTTAAAGATAGATTTCAATATATCCAATAAATTAATGTTAATGTTAACATTCCTAAAAGTATCTAAACTAACCATACTTAGCTCACTCTAAGATATCTTCTTAACTAGTTGATTATCCTGATGGTAAGGTAGTGGTACTTTGGGTATTTAATGGTTATATTTAAAAATATTTTTACCATCATATTATCCCATAATTTCTTTATAGTATCTATGTATTCTCTCAGTAAAATCATCCTCTTTTGATAATTGTTTTTCAATCACAATAGGTTTTGAATTTTTAGATGTCTCATTATATTTTGGAATCTATTTAAAAGGATCTAAATCAAATAGAAAATGTGGGTAAATATACTAAATATGTTCAAGTATAACACTTATATTTTGGGGTCTGTTTAACTAAGTATCAATTCTATATTTCATGGCACAAAATCTTGTTTCCTTTTAGGGTTCACTTTAGTTTTCTAGAGAATTAATCCGCTACTTTAATTTATTATGCTACTAATATTAGTATCCATTTATCCTATTTGAGTTAATAATTTTTTCAAAATTATTTTTTATTATTTAATAGTGTCCTCAAAGCTATTTTAAGATTTCTGAGTGGGATGTAGAGGTTAGAAATTCCTTCCTAGTTGAGAATCTGTGTGCTCCAATAATTATCTAGGCATTGAGTTAAGTATTTGGATTTATAAAAACCTTATTGGTTGTTTAGGATATCTAAACATATCACTATTTTTTTGAAATTTTCATTATGATATTTTTGGAAATTTATCCCTAGAAATAAAACATTAAAAACTATAGGGGACTCTTACAGTTATGGGACTTAGTCACTAATGATATTTTGTGAGGAATAAATTAAACTACTAACAAGTGGTTCAATTTTTTTCAACTTGGGTTTACTTTGGTGTAGTGTTAGATAACATCTTGGACCTTAAAATAGTGGTAATATCACTATGTTGACACACAGTCGTGATATTTTTAGAATAGAAAGCATTAACTTCTGAGAAATTCTCACATTAATCATGCCTATAGATGCAAATCGTTGGGAATTTTGGTCCATATTATAAATGATATTCCTAGAATCATATATACTTTTATGCACCACATCTCCCCATAAACATCATAGATCATGCTCATATCAATAACAAAAAGTCCCACAGAGATGTATTGAATCAAAAACTATTCACGGATCTGATGGTGGGGGGAACAAAAACACAAATTTTTATATATCTAAACATACTCATGTAATGTTTCACACTTGGTTTGCATAATACCATGTATCTCTTTCTAAATGGATGTTATCAAAGTGTCATGGAAAAAAATTCAAGGAATATTTTCTTCAATTCATTGAAATTCTTTATTAAAGTGGATTAGGAGTAGTAAAACCACTCCTTATCCACTCCATATAAAGAGAATTGAAAAGTTATTTGCTTAAATTATTCCCCATTCACCCCTTTTGGTTTTTTTATTACATAATAATGATTAAACTCTTAGAGATTATTTTGTGTATCTTCCCTAGGTAGCTATTGAAATTTTAGAAGATAATGTTAGAATCCTTATTTTAATTTAAAACCATTAGGTTCCTTGGGGTTTTACATAAACTTTTGTAGATTAACTTTATATAAAACAAATAATTCTTTATGATTTCTCTAGTATGTTATGTCAATTTCATTTTATTAACTCACTATTTTTAGTGGGTTCAAGTTTTCACACATTAAAATGGGTGTTCTGGGTTTGGTTACTAAATTTTCCTCAATAACAGGCTCAAAAACAAATTTATTATCATCCATATATCTCATTACCCTAGAATTATAGTGATAGGTTATATATTATTTTGGGTCTAGAAACACTAAATAATTGTATAATTCCTGGTCATGCAAAAAAATATTTAAAAAATGTTTACACGGTCTTTTCAATACTTATTCTATTGAAGAAATTAGAATTCAAGTACACAAAAACAATTTTTTTTAAAGAAGGAGTTACATGGATTGGTTTTAAAGTAAAAACGAATGGAATATTTTTTATAAATTAATTTAGCTCCACTAAAACAACACTAACTGAAAGGTAAATATTTTTCATAAATAATTATTCATGTTTTATTCCCAATGAATGTAGTGATAGAAGACCATGAGTATATCTCATGTGTAGTTACAAAACTATCATGAGTTTGAAAAAATCCCTTAAAACCGTAGTTTATTATAAATATAGTATAGTGGAAACCATTGGTTTTATCTAGAGAGAGGGGGAATAAATTGTCACCATTAGTTATAAAGTGGTTGATTTTGAATGAATTCAGTTTTGAGAGAAATTGAGAGAAATTAAAATAAGTAGATTGTAATAAAGAAGATATAAGGTGATGGTTTTAGGGTTGTATTACCTATTATAATTCTATCATGTTATTTAAAACAATTCACCACTCTTCAAATTAATTGATAAATGAAAGAATCCATAATATTAAAATTAATCACCCTAGGTTAAAGGATATTGGGGTGACTAATGTAACATTAATCATTGATTGATAATAAATCATTCCTATGTGTTCAATAAGGTATCAATGAAACAAAAATAGTGAACTAGCCCTAAACTACCCCAAAAATACCTAATCAAATTTTGGTGCTCCTAAGAAATTCAAAATTAATACATTGCCTTCTCATGTGTTCTAGTAATTACTAGACACTCACCACCTAAAATATCTTGTTCTATCATATATAAACTAAACTGGGTGAAGAGAGATATTTGGTTCATAAAAATATGTTTTAGATATTTAATAGATTAAATAATTCAAACACAATTTCATTTCATGTAACATTATACCCCAGAATATTGAAACCAATGAGCATAAAAGAGTTTTTGTTCCTTAAAGTACAAACTCAAGCATTGCAATCTGATCTCCACCCCTTACCTAATCACCAATGGATTTTACTGCTCCATTTGATGGGTAATAGACAATGAAGTAGGTATGAAAAGGGAATTAGAGAAAAGGAATTAAATAGAAATCAAGACATAGAAACCTTCAACAGAAGTAGTTGCAACATGAGTTAAAATCTCATCTCTCTTGACCTTGTCTTCCTTTTTATAGATTCCTTATTCTTTCCTCTAATATTAGACAACCTACCAAGATTCTTTCCCTTTTAATTTAAATATATTCCCTAAATTTTTAAATTTACTTCCCAAAAACCCATAACATTAATTCCTTTTTTCTGATTTTTAGTCAATAGTATAACTTGAGGATTTGTTAATTCCTTTTTAAGAATATTTTTTTCCTGAATTATCCATTTAAACTATTTATTCAACAAAAAATACGAAAATATTTGAATGATAAAAGTTATTTCGATTTATTCTATATAATTACTCTAATTTTTTCAATTTGGACCTCTCTCAATCAAATGTGGCACCAGGATTAACCCAAGTCTCTTCATAATGAAATAGAACATCTCATGATGAAACCTTTTATTCTTCCCTTATAGTAAGAATAAAACCACCATGACATGGAAAAATATAAAAATATGGTGGAATTGAATATTCTCCAAACATATTCATATTGAAACAACTATTATCATGGTGAAAAGACTAAATCTTATAATTTCGGAAATGGAAAACATCATAGGTATGCTCCCAGTGGTTTCAAAATATATTACGTGTCAGTAAAACATATTATGTATACCTTATGAAGAATCAAACCATCTTACATACTTTTCAATCAAATAAAGAAAATATATTAAATATCATCATCTACCATTAAGAATATCTTATATATTTTTAGAGGCAAAGTTAATTTTTTTATGTATTAGTGAAACCATGGAAAGTTATCTTATGTATCAATCAAAATTCTTACATATCAGCTAAACATATTAGGCATGTGTAATTTATTTTATAGTGTCTAGTTATGGGATCCTATATATCATCTCTAGGTAAATTATGTATGCTCTAAATATGTTATGCATCATATGCCTTTGCTAAAAAAAATATTCAACACAGAGAAACTTCTTATGTATACTAGGATACATATTATGTATTCTCTTTATTTACCAAGTGAAACCTCCTAAAATATATTACATGTCCTCAATAGAAGATCATACAGATATATTGAAGTTCATTTAATTTGTGACATCTCTACATCTAAGTATATTATATGTATTCATATGATATATCAATACATAGCCAACTTTCTCTACCATGGCTGCAGCTAATAGAATTTTTCCTTTAAAATAACAATATAAATAATTATCAATATCTATAAATTCATTTATTCTAAAAATAAAAAATAATAATTAACTTTATAATTCAATCCATGTTAAACAATATTAACAAAATCCATTGAAAATATTCTTTAACTTTAAAAAACCTAAAACTCAACTAGTATGTAACAACAAGGGAATAAAATTAATTGAATATCAAAAAGACATAAGGAATTTATTTCCTATGTCAATTCCATCACATTTTAACATTTTTCTCTTAAACAATAAAACATCAATTTATTACCAAAGAAAAATACAGATGACTAGACAATGTGAGTTCAATTTTTATCATCCAAAACACTCAAACTTATCATGCCTCCTAAATGTTACTAATTCTATTTTATCCATAAAATACATTAAATTGAATTAAACATATTATATCCTCCCATTCTAAATTATACCAACCTATCTGGTAGTATTTCTATCATCACTCAAGTATTAATAAAAAATAAATTATTTCTCATTCCATTCTTATGCAAGGGTTACTATAGGCTTGTTTAATTTTTATGTCTATTCCCAATGAGTCAAGTACATGTTCTTGTCAAGAGTATTTTTTAGGGTTGTTTCGTAGAAAAGGGTGGGTTGGTTATGATGTGATGGGATTCTAATGAGTAATATTATGTTTTCCTATATTTTGAGGTATAATGTATGATTTAATGTCTTTAACTAAAAAGATAATCTTCACTATATATCCCTTGTAATGGTCTAGTTTCATCACCTCTTGAATTTTGAGGATTAATCAACATGGAGGTTATAGGGAAGGGGGAAATGGTTGGTACTATTCCCAATAATGGAAATTCATCAACTTATTTAGATTTATCCCTAGAACTTGATGAATATAAACCATAGAATCCATGGGACAAGATCAGCACATATGATTTATAATTAATTCCCGTGATTAAATAATTATCTTTCACTGAAATTAATTATTTGTTATCAAATAGGATGAATACTACTAATAATATCATAATTTAATCAAAGTATTAAAGGGGAAAATTTTTCTAGTAGTTATCTATACATGCACCACGATCTTTCATACGTTGTTATATAAATCTATTGGTGTTAGTGTAGAAATTATAATGCTTGTGTCATTCATCATTGATATCTGTAAGAATATATTTGAGGTGGAAGGATTATAATTATTATCTCTAGAGTTGATAGGGTGTAAGATGTGAATATTTCTCTATTCTTGAGAGAATTTTAGAGGAAGAGATCTCGACGGATTGAGAGGATTGTCTCTAGAATTAACTATGCACAATAATTATAATGGATATGCTTGCGTTAAAGAATAACATAACCTGGTGTATATAGAGTTGGGGTTAGAGAATAATAATTTCATATAGGACCTAATTATTCACTTAATCCCTTGTGAACCCCATGTCTAAATACAAATCATAATATTATTATTTACTTGACATGCGCTAACTCACAGATAAATAAATATTATTGTTATTTATTAGATAAATTGATACTTATTCAAATAATATCAATTTTTTCATTTCTTTCCGAACTGATGATATTACTCTATCAAATCTCCCCAATATTTATCAGACCATAAATATTGTCTATTTATTTAAATAAATAAATATCACTTTATTATTTTTTTATAAATAAATTAATATTGTATACACTAAAATAAAAAATAAATATTTACTAAATATTCAATTCACATACATTATTTCAAATAACCGGTGACTAAATATTTATTGTCAATCAAACATAAATAATTTTTAAACTAAATACATGGATAATATGAGTTCAACATGTTAAATTCATATATATTTTACTTGAGGTTATGGATACACTCAGTGTGTGACCCTTTAGGTCCATTTCTCATTGTCATTAGTAAGAATCACCTAAATTTCAAGGTTAGAATATAGCAATATGTAAAGGCACCTATACAGAAATAAGTTAATGTTTCAATGAAATAAAACATCATACAAACATATAATTTGTAATATAATCCCTTTTTATTGATATCTATAATAAATTAACTTGCATAATAGTGTCATAAACCTATGAACTCAATGTATCTTTCATTGAATTTTCAAAAATGAACTTACCGATGGAACTTCGCAAACACAAAGTTTATCAAGAAGTTAAATTCCTATAAAAGGTCATGAGATATCAAATTTTTTCTTGAAGAACAGAGGGTACAAGTCCTTAATCACATTATTCATTAATTTTATATCACTTATGATATACCTAATAAATCCTACCTCATTGTGTGAACATTTCGTCATGGTTTTCATCAATACATAAAAGCATTTAAATCATGATATTCATTAATAGTAATCTTAAAGTGTAAGGACCATTACACACATATATAGATCAAGAAATCCAATGATACACATAAATGTGGATTTCCTACTGGCAGATAATGTTCTTATAACCTCATACTCTTAGATATTACCAATGATAAACACTATGACAAGAGGTATCAATGTCTTATCAGAACGAAACCCCAGATAACCTATATCACTTTTTATATTGTCAAATGATATCATCCATCTATAGAACATATATTTAAAAATAATGTCATTTAAATTCTAGGTTATAATAATAATAGGGAACTATTATGACCTTTTTGTATGATAGGTACCCTTAAGACATTTTTAGATACAATGTCACAAAAAATAACAATATTGTCATATTAAGAAATTTATTAACATTCAAATCCCTGAATTAAAGTAATCACTATTTACATAGAAGTTTTTTTAAGGATCCAACTCTAAAAAACTACCACTTTCACTAGATCTATATGCTAATAAAATTCAGTTTTCTATTTCTCACATGAAATTAATACTTCTTCTAAGATAAATACTTAGTCCACAGGTCCTCTATATTTTATTTTGTATAAACTTTACTCACCACAACCTCAACCCTTTGAGAAAAATGCCTTAGGAGGTAATAAATATGATGTATGTGATTCATCTATTAATGTGACCTCAGATCCTTTGCGAGATCCACCACTATAGTATTATCACAAGATAACAAGATATGGTCTTTACTATTAGGAACCACATCAAGATATTGAAAATTTGTGTATCCACAATGCTTACTTAGAATTATCAAAAGACACAATATACTTGAATTGTGTTATATAATCAGTAATAACCATCTGCTTTAAACATTCATGCTCATGACTCCTCCATTGAGACTGAAGATATATCCTGACTATGATTTTAGATCATTATGACATGTTTAGAAGCTATCATTCATACATCCTCTGATTAATTACACCTCAACTTTTCTATATACTAGGAACATACCCTTAATTTGTCTCATATACTTGAGTATAACATTAATATTAGTCTAATGTTGTTCACGTGGATCATCTTGATATCTTCCTATCATGATTAAGGTGTAGGAAAAATCTATCCTGGTACATAACATATCTTACATGATTGTTCCGATCATATAAGAGTATGGGATATTACTCGTCGTCTCTCTATCTTATTGTGCCTAATGACACATTTTCTTGGAAATATGTATATCATGTAACACTGGAACTACTCCCCTCTTGGCTTTTTACATTTTGAATCTCTTCAGCATTTAATTAATGTTGTCACATTGATTTATCCCAAAAATCTTCTTGGATGTATCATAAATGATCTTGATACCAAAAATTCTAAATGCTTAACCTAAGTCTTTCATAGTGAATCACTTGTTTAACTAGTCCATAATAGAATATAATACTGGTATTTCATTTCCCACATGTAATATTTCATTGAAATATATTATAAGGAAAATGATATCACATCCACTAAACTGCTTTTGACACATGGATCACATTCATTCTTTATGAATCCAAATGCTCTTATGGATTCATTGAACCAAATATTCCATGGTCTGGATTATTTCTTCAATACATAAATGGATCTCTACAAGTTACATAATTTTGGATCACAAGACCTTCTAGATGTGTCATATTGACATCTTCTTGAAGGTTCCCATTAACGAAAGTTTTTTTTACATCTATCTTCAAAATCACAAGTCATCGAAAACTACTATGGAAATAAATTTTTTGATTTATTTAAGCATGGAAAATAGAGAAAGAATTTCATCATAGTCTTGGAATTGATGATTCTTAAACCCTTTATCCACAAGACATATTATATAGGTACTCACATCATGTCTAGTTTTCTCTTGAATACCGATTTACACTTAACGAGCCTTCTATCAATTGAAGGATTTTCCAAAACCCATACTTGGCTCTGATATAAGAAATCCATATCATAATTCATGCCTTATTTCCATATTACATATTCTGAGCTCATTACTGCCTCTTTATAGGAAATAAGATCATTATTTTTAACCAATAATGATTCATCATCTTCGATGACTAGAAAACCATAATTTTTATGGATCTCCAACCACTCAGATGCTCTTATAAAGTACTTGTTTCTCTGAAAAAACGTCTTCCATGGGGACCTTTAGAATGTGTTCTAGCATAAAATCTTGTATATCTTGAGCATCAAATTTTTTATATCTAGATCGTCAACTTAATTGAATCCAATTTTCCCCCACTATTAATTTTAGAGATATAATTCCTCTCAGAAAATATAGATTTTATTTCGACAATAAATTCGTTATTTGAAGGGTCGTATAGATAATATACCTACATTTTTGAAGTTATTTAGGATCATTGAAGCCACTGAGAATGGGGGAATCAATGGTGAACTTTTTACAATTTATAAATCTCTAAAATTAATCCATGTGACTTGTTATAGTATTATCCTTATCAAAATTTTATAATAAACTCATATACATATAATTATATGAAATATATAGAAGGAATGAAATATTTACAGGTTTTATCCTTAGTGTGAGAACCTACATATTTTATATGGAGAATATCATTGGTCCATATAAATTCACTATTAGAAATAAGTTAATAAAACATTAGCCAAATCCCATTAGACAAATTTAATACCTCGATAAGAATTATTATATTAATACTCTTGAGTTTATAGAGTTCTTCCACATAACCAAGCTAACACAAAAGATGTGAAACATTGTAAAACCATCTCCTTAGTGATCATCTGGAAATCTCTAACTATTTTTCTACATCTGGTAACGTACTCCGAATGCACTCTTCCTCCCTCTGGGGAAACTCTGTTTGGTATGCATCACTAAAACCGTGATAATTTTATAACTTGATTTTTTTTTCTATTAAAAAAATATACTAAGACTCAAACTATACTCAGAAAATCTGTTTGTAACTCTTTATATAGTTTATCTGAATTTAAAATATCTATCTGATTCTCTAATCAAAGTCTCTATCTAGTCACTCTTTTTGAATATAAATATTCACTCGATTGGAAACTCAAACTGTCACAAAAATTTCAGAGTGCCAACTTTTTATATACATGAATATTGTTAAGTACTATCATACATTTCACCCCCTTTATACAGGTTCTCTTAAAGTAGAAAAGGTGGGAACTCATTTTTATTTTCCCACTCAACGAAAACTCACTTTAATCTTCTTGAGTCTTCCAGATTATTCTAGAATAATCCTAAACAAACTTAGTATCTATATCATTTCTTCAAACATCCTTAACCTGATATGTTAATGAAATAATTCATAGATACTTATCTTGGATAGTTAACAACTCAATAAAAAACAACACAAAATCATCCTATTAAATGTATTTACAAATATTTATATAAAGATCATAAATCATTATCTGACATAAGATTTCTTGATGACTTATTTGGAAACTCCTATGTTTGGTTCTTCTCTTTTAGACTTCTTTGTTTGACTAAATTTTTTCAATGACTCCATCCATCCATAATTCCTTAGATAAAACTTCTTAAAAAAAATATCATAAACTTCCATTCAATGAATGTTTTTATTATGGATCATTTTTAGATGGAATCAATATGATTCATTCTTCAGTAGTGCACTTAATAACTTTCCAATGTCAAAATTTATACATCCATTAACAAAAACTATTTTCTAAATGAAACTTCATAAAAAAAATCTATTTTCACACTTAATAATTCTATGTCTGTTGATCTAGATCCATTGAATATGGTTGACTACATTGTTTTAACTTCTAAAAAAAATTATTATATACAAAATCTCTATCTAGTTCCCTTATATAATTTATTCTATCTATTTATTTTTTATATATAACTTGATTTATCCTTTCTTTTTTCATAGATAAAAAGTCAAATTATAAATTTTTCATTTTTTGAATTCTCCTTGTTTTATATTAATTTTAAAATTTTATTCTTTTTTTCATACCAGTACAAAACTTAGCATCTAATTTACTTATAAATCATTATCCAAAACTACTATCTAGTTGTTTGAATCTGTTGGATCATAAAAATATCCCTCTGAAAGTGTTTTTGTGCATTTCTCCAATTGGTCTTCATATATCCCTAAATATCAATATTCTTTGACCTTTCAAACTTTATATATCTGTTCTTTATTGTAAATTTCAACTAGTAAAAACGTTTTTAAAATCTCACCGTTAGAAACATCTTCATCTGATCACCTTATATTTGGAAAATGGTGTCTAGTGGGGGTATTTTTTAGAAACATACATCCACAAGTTTGTGTCTGGTAGACTTCATCAATTATTTTTTTTACTTCTATCTATTTCTATAAATTCTTGGTTCACAAAATTTTCATGATGTTAGGAACTTTTTGATTAACATAGCATCCACTAAATTTTTAAGAAATTTTCTTAACAGAGTTAAGTAAACTTTATAATCTTGTTCCATAAGCTTCACAATAAAAATTTCGTCACATCTAGCAACTCCTTATCACATATTCGAAAAATCATCCACAAAAAAAATATTTTTTCAAAAAAAAACTTATTTGTTATAAAAACAACACAAAGGATCTTAAATATCGCCCTTTAAATTTTTTTGGCAACAAAAATTACCACTTTTAAGAACAAAACATTTTTCACAACTCATTTTTTTTAAAAAAAATCTATTTTTATGAACTTTTGTCAAATCATAGCCATTCTCAAAGAGAATTACCTTACACTATAAAACTGGATAAAGTAATTTTATAAGGAGTTTTATCTATCAGAGAAAATAAGTTTTTTTCCCATGTTAACATAAAACCCCCTCAACTTTTCTCTTAAAAATTTTCTATCCCCTATTTTCAGATAACCACAACTTCATAATTATATATGAAATAGTTGTAATTATCCTTTAAAAGTAGTTAATTTTCTCTCCCCATTTTTCAACATAATAAAAATCATGATGAGGGACTTATTCCTTACGAAATTTAATAATTGCTTTTTGCAGGATGAACATGTAGTTACATTCTAAATTTTACAAAGCCTTACATTATCATAGCTTTAGTGAAAACATCAGTAATTTGGAATATTGTTGAAATAAACTCCAATATAACTTCTCCACTAGAATCAATATCCTTAATGAAATGAAACTTAATTTCAATATAATTTGATCTTGAATGTTTTAAATGATTTTCTCAAAGATCAATGGCACTCTTGTTATCACAAATGATCTTCCACTATTCTCAATATTTCACTATCAAATATTCCAGATGAACATTCATCCAAATCATTTTTATACAAGCATGGGTAATGGAAAAGTCATAGAACTTTTCTTATTGATATGCCATCTCACTCAAAAATTTCCCAAGACACAAGTTCTTCATGATGTTGATTTTATATAATTATAATCTCTAGCCTAATTAGTAACAGTATAACGAATAATGTTTATGTAACAACTTATTTTATACAACAACTCATGAGAATATGTTACTTAACAAAACTGATAATTCTGTTAACTGCCAACATGTGTGATTCATTGGGATCACTCTGATATCTTAAACAAAATGTAACAGAAAAAACAATGTCTGCGATTAAAGCTATAAGATAGAGTAAAATTACTATCCACTTTCTCATTCACACTTTTCCCAACATCATCTTTTCTTATATTTATGCCAACATAAATTTGAGTAGAAACATTTTCAGAATATCCCATGCCAATTGTTTTTGTAAAAATTACCCAACCTACATTTCTTTTAAAATTAAAATGTATATTTCCTTCAATTAAAATTATAAACACATAAATAAAGTTAATTATCTAATCATTTTCATTTGAAATTTTTTATTTATTTATTACTCAAAATTTTTACAAGATCTTTCCATGTCACCTACAAAAAATTGTATTGTTAATGCACACAATGACAATAAGAGTACCTATTCTCACTTCCTTAACATTAAGGTTTATATCAACTTTAAGTTTAAAAAATTTTATATGTTTTAGGAAACTATAATGTTTAGAGTACCATTCATGGGAAGATTATTTCAACCAAAACTAATATTTATTGAAATTACACACTCTGGTTCTAGCTTTTTCAATTAAGAACCCACTAAGTTACTAAATGTAAAATTATTCTTCAATTTCTCCATTAAAGAAATCCGACATGAAATCCCTTCGATTAATTTTTTAAAAATAATGTGAAACCACTCGAAAGAACATTCTTATAGTTTTAAATCTCTCAATAGGGGAAAAAGTTTATTCAAAATCCATACCTTCTACCCATGAATACACTTTAAAAACAATTTGATATTTGTTTCTCAAACTTTATCCCTATTTATTGATCATATTTCTATACACCAACTTTTTACAAATAATATTCCTTCATGTTGGTCATGGAAAAAGTTCCTAGGTCTCATTATTATCAATATGATCTAACTCTGCATTCATATAATACACCCACTCTTTATGATCATAAACCTATAAAACTAATTCTGGTTCAACCTATAAAGGAAGAGATGTCTAATTTTTAATCAACTTTATTTTAATCTGAACTGGATTATTTTGATTTCCAATATTTTTTGTAATCAATATGTTTTAATAGGGTTTGAAATTTGATAGATTTACTACACATCTCACTTCTTTCATTACATGATTAATCTAAGAATTCATGTACCTATTTTGTCTTACATTCATCTTCATTTTTTTAATTCTCATTGGAAGTCTTCAATTTTTATTCTGTAAAATTTTCAAAAAAAATATTATATTTTTTGGATTTTAAATAACTATCACATAATAATAATCCATAAAATTTTATAAATAAAACTGATAAGTCCAACATCACTGAAATTTATTTGAAATTAATGTTATGAGATAGTGTATCAATTCTGGATAATGGTTGTATTTCCCACATATTGGGAAACATAATATTTTATTATTGTAATATATATTCACAAAAAAATCTTTTTATTAATATAATACTTTTTAAGGAAAAGTGGGAAACTGGTTAAGTACTCAAAGATATTCAAGCAATATAATACGTCATAGATGATTCTATGATTTGCAGTTTAAGCCTTTTAGAGTCCTTACCTCTAAGGAGACTCCATTGAAGGACGATAACCATCTCACCCGAATCATCTTTGAGTAGGTTTTAAAAATTATAGACCATATTGTCCCAGGTTTGGATGAGATCTTCCACATTGATCTTTTTCCCATTGAAACCACTTGCCAATATTCCAAGTTGTTTTTGGTTCCATTCACGCTACTCCTTGGAAAACTTTACCTTAATACACCTCCCATTCAGCCTATCAAACTCCTCCTATGTAGTGATGACCTCTAGACCCCTGTCAATGAATTCCTCATTGTCAACGATGATGAATTCCCACTCATCATAGTCCATAAATTCCTTCCTGATCTAAAAGATATCAGATTTTGCAAGTTATTCTCAACATTTGTCGGGTCGATGACAGATGATTCCCTTGCTGGGGGTTCTAGTTCCTCAGTAGAATTTGCCTCCACTTTCTTGGGATCCTTTGGAGGGAGATTGCCTTTGCTTGAGGATCCAGTTATGGGAGGGCTTGGAAATAATGAATAGTCTTTTATTCTTTGCAACCTCCAAGAGTTCTGAATAAACCCCTCTGAATCAATGATAGTGTTCATCCCCTTCCTAGAAGAGGATCTTATATATTCATTTGCAATGTCTACTTCCTTAAACTCAACAAGGGAGTCTAAATCAGTATCCCTATCCTCTTGAGAAGCATCCATCTCAACCCCTTTCTCAACTGTATGACACTCTTTATTCCCCAACACTGCAAATCGATTTTGAGACTAGATAACCATTTCTCCGAATTTTACCATATCAGAATAGGATGGCATAGACAGCAAGTTCTTCTCAGAAAAATTCGAGTCTCTAAGATGTACAAAGCCATTCCCCATAAATTGGGATTGCTTATTAGTTTCCTACCAAAGAGGACTTTGAGGATGTCCTCCCATACTTGGATAATTACAGACATCTATTCGTACACTATCATTGTTCGTAAAACTGGAAGAGACCAGCTGGCTGGCTGAAGCAACATCCAAGTGGGGGTTCCTCACCTCATTCCCAACGTCTATATATAAAGAGGAGGTCAAATCTTGAACCACAATGACCTTCACATCCTCCCATGATCTTCATGACAAGGGGTTGGCACCCAAATCATGCCTCAGATGGGAAAAAACATCTGTTACCCTCAGCTCAGATACCTTATAATTTTCACCCTTCACTGCAGTTCAAGATAATCCTTTCTCTAGAACCAACTGTGCCTTCATATGTGGTCTCAACTCCAACGAGCTAGCCCCACACACCTCCTCAACCCTGCCTGAACCGACTGCAACCTGGGCAATCTGGATCACAGTGGGGTCGTCATTATGCTCTTTCCTAAATGGATATCTTGGGATAGGGTCTAGCCCTTGTTGAGCCCTTCACTCATGATGACAAGATGAAATCGAGTGTACTAACTGTTGGAAATTCAAGTAAAACATAGGCTAGGATTGAAAACGCACTGACTGCTTCCATATGAATTACTCTCCAACCACAATCCAAATCCAGTCCACCAAAGGCTTTGAAACATCAACTTTCATACAAATCCAAGGGGATATTGGGTGTAAAAAAGAAGTAGTTCTATTTTTAGAACACAAATACTGGCCTAACATATTCCCTAGAATACAATTAATCGATGGATTTTGGAACCTCAAAGGAAAATCAGGAAAGCTTACCCATACGGCCATAGTAGGCACATCACGATTCATGTTGAACTCAAAAGACAACCGAAGGAGGTAGAAAAATCAGCCATTGATTGAGCATGGAGGATAGGACTATGTAGAGATCAGGTCATTATCTGAAGATAATCGGATCGTCAAGTGTCGCTTATCAAGAAGCCCAACCACTACCCGTTCTTAGAGACCCAAAGACTCAAACATGAATAGATCAAAGGCATCAACCAAAGGTCGAAGGTTATTGAAGCACACGATGAGCATAATCCAGTGAATATATGAAGCTTCAATGAATTCTTTTGTCAAAATCGCTAGCTGAGTGAGCCATTGACGACCCACTTTTGTATAAGAACACCAACTTCTCTTTCAATTTACCTCATTAAAAATCTATACATTTCTTAATGTTTGGATTTGTGCTTTATAAATATCTTTTTTTTATCTGAGTAAATTCTTCAATAAAAGCTATAAATTAAAAATCCCATTTTTATTGATGCCTCAGTAGTCCACAAATATTAGAGTGTATTAGTTTAAGTGGTCGGGTGGATTGGATTTCAAATTTCATATATGATCCACCAACCATCTTCCTTTTCTAACATGTTGTACAAACATCATCTTCTTTCCTCATTCATAGTGGTAAGTTTATTACAAAATATAATTTAGAAAAAAAAACATACTTTTCTATCCAAGATTCATAATTATTTGATGCCACAACTTATTTTATACTTCTAAACTTAAGTAACAATAGTTACGAAGTTCTCCAATCTGAAAGAAATTTCCCTTTGTTATTTATACCTTGGTAACAACTTTTTTATCTTCTACAATTCTGATGATATAAGGATATTTTCTGATGATAACTTATTTACCATCATCACAATGTTAGATAATTATTAATAGGGTATGTTTTATCCTATAAACATATAAAAATACCTTAGATTTCAATTTCTATGCTTCAATCTCATTTGTTCCTATTCATTTGATTTTTAATGAACAATAATTTCCAAATCTTACTAACCCTCCTCCATTATTTTCAAAATATTTTATGATATTTAAATCACCTTTCATGTGTGATTGAAAAAAAAAATCAAAAATCAATAGTTTTCTCCTTTTTATTTCTTATAGATGTATCTCAATAATAAAATATATTTTTTCAACTTTTTTCTTTCTGGACTCTTTTTCTTTTCTATCACAATAGATTTTTCCATAAATAGTTTTTAAGAATCCTTCAGTAAAGTGACCCAATTGGTCACATCTTCCAAAAACTTATAACAAAATATCAAACTGATTTTTCATTAAAAACCTTTTAGCATCTTGTTGTTTTATCCTTCTTTATTCCTACAAATTTCAAAAGTTTCTCTCTTTTCTCCCACTATTTCTAGCCCTATGTTCATGATGATTTCTAGGGAGAGAAATTTTTTCCAAAACATATAATATCAAGGCCCATATATTCCACAAGACCCGCAAAATACATCAAATCTTGTTCTTCAGTATAAGTAGGATCTTTCCCTGTATAATGTTTTTCAAGGTTCATAACATCTTTATATTCTCATTTCCTCCTAAAGGGGGAGAAATTCTTTAAGAAGGTTATTTTAAACTTTTGTAAATGTGATGGATTTATCAGATCCTTTCCCAACCCAATATTTATGAAAATAAAATCTAGTAATTACATGGTTAGTAAAATCAAGTGAACTTTTATATTTAGTTGGTGAAGATTTCGCACAATTCTTGTTATTAGATTTCATATTAGCTTGAGGTGTTTCAGAATTTACCTCTAAAAATTTAATAAAAATGTCCTTAATCTTTCTTAAGGTATATTTAACCTCAATAAATCTATATTGAGTTTTATAAACCTCGTATTCCTTAATATAAAGTAACTTACTAGGATCTTCCTCCATCTTTACTTATTTATCAACGTTTAGTTTAAGGTTTATGATCTGTTGGATATACCCATTATCGTATTTAAGGATGTCTTTCCTTCCATTAATATTCCTACCACTTTCCTTATTTTATATTCTGATCTCGTTATTGAGTTTTAAATATTTATAAAGACATGCAATGAGTTATGATATCAACTGATACTCCATGTAAGTTTCTTCACATTCTTCTTCTCCTCTACTGAAAGTATCTTTATTATTTTCAAAATTAGTGTAGAAATTTATAAACTTCTCTAGATTTTAATCTTTTAATGAACTATTATCAACATATTCATACTCAAATTTCTTACTCGGTATACTTTTTTTGTTCCCTAATATTTTTTTCTTACTTATATTGGAATACTTATCTTCTTTACACATTTTGTTCCACCTCTTAAAATGTGGATTTTATTCATCATTATAATCATATTATGATACTTTATTTTTTTATAAATTCATAGACAATTCTAAATTCTTCCAAACCTGAAACATATAAGTGATATTTTTTCTCTATATATTCCTATACATCTCTGGTATTTTTTGGAGATGGGATACATGATATTTTCATTCATCTTGTTGTATTATTTATCATCTAAATCACTCTGGTAACAAATATAGACATCTTGGATTTTCAAATTTATCATTGATTCAAAATCCATTTCATCCATGATCTTCTTTTGGAATGTTGGATATTTACTCATATCATATGAAAAAATAATGTTGTGTAATTTATCGATAGATAAATCATCTTTAAATTCTATAGTAGAGTTTTTTGAGTCAGACATGTCTGGAAATATTCTCCTGAGTTTCTTAACAATTGTAGAATCTTCCAAGAGATGTGTAAAACCTATGATGTTACAAACAACTTAATTAAATCTAGTGAAGTATTCATCAATGGTTTTTCTATATTTTATTCAGAAATCTTTAAACATTGTTTATAATATTTTTAACTATACTTATTTCACTTTGGTGTTTCCATCAAAGATATTTTAATTTTTTCCCAAGTTTACTTGTATATTTTTTGACCCATAAACTTCATGATTTTTTTTAAAATGACTTGAGAATAAAATTTATATCTTTCCCCTCTAACTCAATATTTATTTTTTCATCAAATGTCATTGAATAAAATTTATAAATGGCTGAAAACCAGAATTTTGGTTCATCAATTACCTCCAAGCCAAGAGACTAAAGATAGGGTATCATTATATTTTCTAACCATGATAATCATTTTCATAAAATATAGAAATACCCCTATTTTTAAATAAATTTAGATTTTTCATGATAAGGATAAAACATGAGAACCTTTACTCTGAAACTAATTCAAGTTCCTTAGGATTAATAAAACCATTAAGAGGGGGTGAATAAGTGGTGACCTCTTTAAAATTTATAAATATATAAACTTAACCCTCAAAACTTGTTAGAGTTTCATTCCTATCAAATTTTTATAAAAAAACTCACATGCATGAAATTATATGAAAGAAATTCATGTAACAAGAGATTTATCAGATTTGTTCTCAGTGTGAGAACTTACATCCAGGCCATGGAGACTCCCATTAGGACCAAGAAATTCACTATTTTAAAGAAGTGAATAAAACTTTAGAAAACTCCCATTATACTATTTATAATCCCAAATAGAAAGGATTATACTAAATCACATCAATTTATAAATTTTTTGTCAAAAAACTTAGCAAAATAAATATATGAATCTTTTTGCAACTAGCTCTTAATTGTTCATCCAAAAATATCCATCATTTTAACTCCATCCAGTAATGTACACCTGGTTCACTCTTCCTTTTTCTAGAGAAACTCCATCTAGTATGCCTCAATAAATATATGATAATTTTGTAACCTGAGTTCTATCCATTAAAAAAAACTACTACACCTTAAACGCTCCTTTGAAAATATACCTGTAACTTTATGTTTGTTGCTATGATCAAATCCTCTTCTTTGTAAATCTTCTTCAATGAAAATATTCAATCCGTTGGAAACTCAAACTGTCAAAAATACTTAAAATTAGAATATTTTCATATGCATGAATAATTTTAAGTACATTTATACTTCACCCCCCTATGTTGGATCTCCCAAATTAGAAAAGGTGGGAAATCAATTTTTTCCCACTCACTCGTTAGAAGCTTCTTGGGTCCTTTAGAGAATTATAGAATATTCTTGGACATACACAACATCTCCAAAATTTATTCAAAATTCCTTAACATAGAATGTTAAATAACTCATTAATAATTCCTTATCTTGGATAAATAAAAAACATTAAAAAAACAACATCTTCATGATAAAGGTCTTTACAAATATTTATGTAAAGATCCTAAATCTCCATCCTGTAATGTTTTTCCAATGATTTATTTAGAAACTCCTCTATATAGATATGCTCTATATACATTACTTTTCACAACTTTCTATATCTTATGACTGTATTTGACCATTAAACCTCATTTTAAACTTATTCTTAAATCAGAATTCATAGAAACATCCTTCCGGTGAATATTCTTCTAATGGATCATTGTCTGATTGACTCAATATGATTCTTCTTTAATAACACACTTCATTACTTTCCAACCTTAAAATTTATATATTCTTTAACAAAAACTCATTCCCCATTGAATATTCAAAAAATATATTTATTTTGACACTTTATTTTACTCTATTTGTTTATATTTATCCATTCAATGTGCTTTACTACCTAATTGCAACTTATAAAGACTTATATTACATGCAACCTCTTTGTTCAGTGCCCTATTATAATTTCTTCCATCTATTTAATTTTGACTTAGATATTGATTTATTCTTTTTTTTCAAAAATAAATACTTGAATTCGAAATAATTTTTTTTGTAATTATACATATTTTAACTTCATTTGATAATTTTCTTCTTTTTTCAATACCCATACAAAACTCATCATTTGTTTTTATTTCAACTCTATGTATGGAACTTTTTCTTAGTCATCTTCATATAGTGGATCATGAAAATTTTCATCTATAAGTGTTTTTCTATATTTATCTTGATGGAAATCACATATCACTACATATTCATCCACTTTAATCTATCTCATTTTCTATATCATGTGATCTCTGTTCAGTAATGAAAGTCTAGTAAAAAAGTTTTACTACTGTTTCCTTAGCATCTTCTTAATAAGATCACCTTATATCTAGAAAACCATGTTTGGTGGTATCTATCTGGAAACCTATGTCTAGAAGTCTATATCTGGTATACTTCATCCATTAACTAATTTTTACCTCTATCCCTTTGTACAAATTCTTGGATCACGATATTTTCATGATGTTAGGAACTTATTGAATATCTTATCATCTTTTGACTGTGTAAGAAATTTAATTAACAAAGTTAAGAAAAATTATTTCCTTCTTCCATTAACTTCATAAAAGTTTATTAAAATCTAGAAAATATTTCTCACCTATTTAAAAAACCATTTATAATAAAATATATTGTCAACAAATGCAATAATGTTTTATGAAAACATCACAAAGTATCTTTAGTTTCCTTGAGATATCCTATAAAGATACACTTCATACCCCAGGGTGTTAGATTGTTTCCAGATCCAACCTTAAAAAATTCATTGGGAACTATACATGAGTATTCCACAACAGATATTTCTTTTCATTCATTAGTTTTTATGGTATTCCATTTTTCACCGTAGTTGGAACTCAATTTAGAATGCGTGATGTAGCCTATATTCCATATTACCAAAAGGATAATGGAAAGTTTCCATGATTCGTCATCCACATTATCATTTCAAGAAAGGTATGGTTCCTCCTTTCACTAACACCATTCCACTGTGGTGTATAAGGATGAGTGAATTGATATAGAATCCAAAACTCCTATAAATAATTGATAATCTTTTTTTAAGATATTCACCACCTAGATCAGATCAAAGATTCATTGTATTATTACCAAGTTGATTCTCTACTTAATTCTTGGAATCATTGAATGTCTTTAAGGATCCAAACTTATACCTCATCATATAGACATTAACATATCTGAAAAAATCATTATTAGATGTCATAAAGTAAGAATGCCCACCTCTAGCTTCAAATATAAAAGGTTCCTACACATCAATGTGTACTAAGTCTAGACTTTAGTGTCCCTTTCACCTTTTCCACCAATTGGTGTCCTATTTATCTTTCCTTATAAAAAAGAAATATATATTTCAAGTGTTTTTTTCTTAAATGAGTCTAAGTAACAATCTTAATATATATTTTTCAATGAATTCTCATTTACATGACAAAGTTTGTGATGCCACAATAGGGTGAGACTATAGTCATATGAACTTGATTCAATATCCATTTCCAATACTTGGTTTTCATAATATAATACATAAATATCATTATTTAAATACACCATATAGGATCAAAATTAAAGATAATATGAAAATTATACTACAATAGGGAGTGAATTATAGTTTAGAATAAACTATAGGATTTCATTTTCCTCAAGAGATAAAAGTTTTGGAATTATGGAAATATGATTGGCTCACAATAAATGTATCGGTGTTATAAACACGTTATATACCACAAGATAAAATAAAACATAAATTCAAGTAAAAAAGTTTAAAAAATGGTATTTAAAATTACTAATGAACTTAACATGAATATTATAAATTAAAATGAATGGTGTTACCCAATATGAAATAGGTAATATAGTTTAAATTTAACAAATAAATAGGGAGTATTGATATATAAAATCAATTAATCCTTTAAAAGGATATTATAAAACCTCACTTTTATATAAAAGTGAAAGTTTGATCTATAAACATGACCTCAGTTATCCTCGATTATAAACCTACTCAAAGGTATCATCTTCATAAAGTGATATTCTAGACTCTATCTTCCTTACCCAAAAATCCCTCAATCAACCTGATAAAAATTTCCCCACTACTACAACTAGTAGCTCAATCTAGTCTTTACTTAACTGGTAGCTCGATTTACCCCTTTTACAATAAATAGTAGCTTGGTTCTTATGCTTCTAAAAATGATGGCTCGATATCCCGATACTTAACTGGTATCTTAGTATCCTACTAATTAATAAATATCTCAGTATCTTGAAACATAACTAGTAGATTAGTTAAAAATGAATATAATATAAATACTAAGATACATGCATGTCTATCCTAACACAATGGTATCTCTTAGTAGAAACACTTAGAATAAAAAATATTACACGGAAAAGAAGCACTCAAGAAAAAATAAATTTAAAATATTCAAAATAGACAATAACTATCATAACAACCATGTATCCCATATATATTATAGTGTTTTTTGATCTATGAGGTGTGTCTCTATTTATAAGAAATCTTCCAATGGAGAGATTCCATATTTCATAGGGTCAATTATAATGGTATTGGTAGTAGATCACTATTCATTTTTTGATGGACCTTGTTTCTTCTCACATATAATGATTGGTTAGTTCAACACCACTATAGTTATTTAGATGAAAACCATAAACTTTTAGTTTTATTTAATTCCTTAGGTTATCTAATTTTCATAAATCAATTCCATCAATATTTTATTATAACTTAAATAATTAGTATTTTGTTTAATAATATTATAAATATTGAAAACATAAAATATAAAACAACAAAATTAATTTATATTAAGTATTTAATGAAATGTTTTATGGTTTTCAAAACAAGTAATGTAAACTGAGTCAACAAATCAACAATCTCCCCCTTTTTGAATAACACAACCACCTAATGAAAAATTAAAATAAAACGAAAATAATTCTTGTATTACATACAATATATATATATTTAGAAAAATTTATCTTATGTTATTCATTCATATAGTATTATACGTTTGGAAATATCTCCCTTAAAAAAATTATCCTTCTTTATCAAACAATATAATATCCCCTTTTTTACACCTCTCATTCTTTTTAAAAACAAATCCCCCCTTTTGAAAATAATTCTCCCCTTTTCAAATATATTTTACTCAAGGTAAAAGAAAAAATTCACCCCTTATATTTTCAACTAATATTTTCACTATAATTTTAATTTTTCAAACATTTATCCCCATTTTTACTTTTAAAAAACAAAATCAGATAATATTATTTTCTTGAAAAACAATTTAGGAAAACAATGTTTTTTCAGATACAAGAAAGTACAGAATGTTAGAGAGATTATGAAATTAGTATATCATAAACTAGAGAATAATAATACACTATATAATAATCATACAATAATTTCTAATAAATATAAGTAAAATTATAAAAACAAAAAAATGAAAATTGTGCAGGAAAAAAATTAATGGATCATGGTTTTTAATATTACAAGAAATCACAATTTTTTTAAAAAAATTAATCCTTGTTAATTAATTTTTCGATCATGCACTTTATCTTCATAATTTACTTCTATTTTTCCCTCATCATCTCATCTCAATTATTAAAATTCTATTCAAAATTAACAATTTTTTCATAAAATCTATTTTCCCGATCTTTTAACTATTGATCTTTCTCTGTAATGTTTTCTTCTAGAAAAAACCTATTTTCTAGGATTTCTCTTATGCATTGTGATTTTTCTTGACTAAATTAGTGTAAGGGCCCAACCTTAAACATTAAATTATCTAGTTTATTTATATTAAAATTTTATTTATTGCATTCCCAATGATATTTTAGGTTTATATTTTTAGATAATTATAAAAAACTCTTACTTAAAGAACTCATAAATTATAAAGTGGACACTTCAACTTGGTATCCATTTTTCCAAAAGTATTTTTTTTTAAATGAAACATGTTTTCTTATAATGAATAAAGTTCATGACTTTAAAATTGAATTATTTTTTGTTCTAACCAATTTTTAAACCCTATAAGAAACGTTCAAAAACATGGGATGAGAATAAAATCTCAATAAGTAACATATTAAAAGAATAAAATAAACCAATTAGTTTATGAATACTTGTAAAATATGTTTCTTTTGAAAAGAAAAATTTGGGTTAAAAATAAAAATTTTAGTACCTAATAAATTAAAATTTTCACCCAAAAATTTTCATAAAACATTTTATAATAAATATTAAAAGAAAAATAAAACTCATAAAGGTTCCTTCGTAATTATGAAAAAATTATGGGAAATTGTTTTTGAAAAGTGTATGCATTTAACCATTAAAAAGTATCATATGATTTCATTTAAACCTAATCCCATGAGTAATCACATGGGAACATAACATAAAGAAAATGTTATCATAAAACCATAGAAAAATAGAAAATGTTGCTGCAACATAAAACATGAAATCAGCATAAGTCTAGAATAACTAACAAGACAGCATCTCATGGTGGGAATAATCTCATAGTGGATTGGGTTTACTCCCTAATCCCATACATGATGTCTCGTGAGAAAAAAGTTGTACCCAATGCATTGGAGTGCTATCTGGGAACACCCACTATAACATTCTCACGATTATCTATGCCAGAAAAGAAAATCAATCAAAATTCATAAACAAAACAACAAACCATATGAATAAATGGGTTTCATAATCTTTCCACATATCATAATGAATAGATATTTCTTAAAAAATGTATTTGAGAAACGATCATGAGGAATGTGCTACCCCATAAAAGAAAGTTAGATTAATATAGGTATATATATGAGAGACATATATACATAATTTAGAATCATTTCATAACATTAAATGGAGATATAGAGAGTTATTTATAGAGATAATGGTTATAACTTGAAGAAAATTGTGGTTTAGAGAGACCCCTTTCATCCATAAGAAAACAATTACAAATAACAAAATATTCATTCCATTTTAAAACTTTTTTAAATACTTACAATAACTAAAAGATGTTTTTTTATTTAATAAAACATTGATGATTATAAAGGAATACAAACATCAATTAATGATTATATTGGTGGTAAAAAGACTATTGACATTGTATATGTTAAAATAGAACATTATTTTTCTGATTTATAAATAAAGTAAAAACATTATATATAAGATATCTAAAAACATTCCTTTTTAAAACATTTGAAACAAATTAAAAAGAGATATAAGATTACTTTATAATCCATTTATGACCACATAAATACATGAATAAAATAATATTAATAATATGGTCATGGAATATAATGACTATAAAATAAATCTTTATAAACATTTAAAATGAGGGTTTTAATGTAAAGTGACCCTTACATGAATCCTTAAAAAGAATAATTTTTAAAAAACATTGTAAAAAATTAAAATATGGTAAAAATGACCTTTATAATCCATTTAATAATAAATAAAAAATTTCTAGAAACATTTTTAAGAATATGGACATGGAATAAAAAGAGTTGTAAGTGAAACTTTAAAATATGACTTGTTAAAATAAAATGTCTTAGCTTGAGTCTGAATCATCACATATAATATTTATCTTCCTGAATAATAAAATTATATTAATTATTTAATTACTTAATAATATATTTTAGGTTATTTATTCCTTTTATTCCTATGTTATGATCATTTACTTAATCAATTAATTTCATGTATGATGCTTTTCAAATATTTGGATCATATATCCAAAATGATTGTGGTAGGTTGACTATGGTAAAATATTTCATGATTAAAAAATCTTTAGAATATTAATAATTACATAATTATTATTTTAATCTATCAATTATAATTTTAAAACCAATTTTTATAGATGGTTATGAAAAATGAACTACCTTACAATCATGGATATGACAGGTCATACATATGCATGAGTAACATTTCTTTTTTCAACGATAATTATAATAAAAGAAGGTAAGTATTATTGGATATTTCAATAATGATAAAAATATCACTAATAACATATTATTTATTTAAATATAAATCTTTATATCATCCATATAGTGTGATGATGAAGAATGAATCACATTGCTTCATTGATGTGGTAGTCCACATGTACGCACGAACGACGTTATCATTTTTCAGTGAATGAGAAGGAAATAAATTAAATGATATATTATCTGGAAAGAGTGATTAATATTTCTTGAATATAAATTATATATAGTAAATATATAATTAAACCCATTATTAAGATTAGGTTATGTAAAATGAATTAAATCTGTTCACGAGGCGGTAGTCCCTTGTACACATGAACGATGATTTTGTTTCCTATTTGATGGAAGAGGAGATGGATATAACATATAAAATTAACATAACAAAATTTATTTATATTTAATATATAGATTTAATTATTCTATCATGGTTTAATAATATTTTAATGAGGTATAAGAATAAATAAAATTAAAAAACTTGATTAAGAACTATATGTCTTCTTCAAACAACCTCTTAAAGTTTACACCAAAGGATTTTCTAGGTTGGATTTATGATCAAAACAAGGACTATATAACATGGTTTTGGATGTTATTAGGGTATTTGGGTATGTATTTTCCAAAAAAATGGATCTTTATGTGTAAAGAAAATATGATAAGAGGTTCCCTTTTATAAGAGAAGGGTGGGGCACTCTTGGAATTTATTAAAGTGTTTAATTAATATAAATTAATTTTCATAAAATATGGATTCAAATTGATAATATTTTAATATAAGATAAGTATGAGTCTAAATAATCTCATTAAATATAAATTTTACATGTTTATGTGATTTATTCACCCTTATATTTTGTTTTTAACCTTTTTTCACTTTTCTGATAATTACTATGGTAAAAATGTTTTTACTTTTTAGGGTTCAATATAGGTACGATAAAAGGAAAATTGATTCATAAATGGACCATAGATGATATATTTAAATGTATAAAAATAAATTGGATTAATATAGGATTTTTAAGAATTTAAAATCATTTAATAAAACATTCTTTATTATAAAATATTATTAATTTCAATTTTGATATTATTCATCAAATTTGACTTAAAAAACTTTAATAAAAATATGGAATTCAAATACATAACTTTAACACTTCCCTAACATGTTATATTTATCTAAAAAAATTTGAAACATAATAATTCATTCAAATAATATCATTTTTAATATTTTTAAAATAATTTATTTTATTTTCCTTATTTAAATAATTACTACGCCAGTGTTGCATAAATATTTAAGGAAATTAATTCATTAATAAAAATTATAAATAAATTACCAAACTAAAAAATAATTTATAGTTAAAATGACTATTTAAAAACTAAATTAGGTTATTGTAATCCTTATCACAAAATATTGTAGTTATTAAAAGCAATAAAATGATATTTTTGGCTTCTCTATACATAAAATATTATAAAGTTCAAAATCATCGAAATATAGGAAAAAGGTTATATATTAGAATTTTGGATGACTATGGATGAAATATACTCATATAATAAAATAATTCAAGTTTTATAGTTACTTTTTAGTCATTATAAAATTATTTTTACACTTAATTAACTCATTTTACCTTTACAATGGTAACAAATATTTACTACAGTTTCAATCCATAATAAAAAAAATAAAAGGGGCCTATTTCTAAAATTATGATATAATGATCCCATATGTTTAACCTATTTTACAAAAGTTAAAAAAAATAAGTTTCAGAATTTAATTTAAGACTAAACAGGAAAAAAATCAATGACAAATAGTTTTTCAGAAAAATCATTTTTCAAGAAATATATGATTGTATACTAGCTTTATGACTAGAATTCATTTTTATATGAGTTGGAATTAATATAAATAGACATTTAATTTATAAATTTCATTAAAATTTTCTATATTAGTTTAAGATCAAAACCATTAATGTAGATGTCTTGCACTCATTAATAGTTATTCATTTTCCTTGTCTTAGGTATATCTTGTCGGGGTTTTACCTTGGGGTGTTTTTGGGTTAAATTGGATGTTTTTGTAGAAGTTTTTGGGTAGTGAACATTCCGCACATGGTTTTCCCAAACCATTCACCCTGCCCCAACAAACCATGAAACCCATGGTAGAGAGATATTGGAAGGTTGGTGCATAGTTTATCAAACCATGCACCCTCTTAAGAGTAACCATGAACCCCCACCTAGAATAGGTGCACGGTTTAGGTGAACAATTTGGAAAATCATGGGCCCCTACCCATGAAACCGTCTGTGCAGATCTAATTAATCCAAAAAAAAATTTAATATCATTAACCCCATGAATTAACCCAATTTTGACCCAAATCATCCCTAAACTATTCCTAATATTTTTAGAGGCTCCTGGTCGGACTCCAAGGCCTTCCGACCTCCGTTATTGATGATTCAATGTCTAGATTGAATATTTGCACCTCTCCTGGTAAGAGATTCTCATCATGATTAGATTCCTACTACTCTCTCGTTAGTATCTCATCCTTTTAAGGTATTTTTTCTATAATTTGGGATTGATCTAGATATAGGTTTGTTGGATATTCATTTTTTCGATCTTGGATCTAAGTTTCTTCTCTTGATCTCACTCTTCGTCAAGATAGTGGTTGTTCTAATTCATTTGGGGATTTCGGTTGGCAGGTATTCATCATCAATTTTGAGATATGGGGTCTAAATTCAATTCCCATAGTACTTAATTCCAAATTATGTGTAGGTGTTGTGAAATTCCAATTACCATGTTTGACGATTTATTTTTTAATTGAATAAATAAATTGATTTATTAATTTATGAATTAATGGGATATTCGAATTGTGAAATTTTATTAATTAATTGGTGAATTTATTAATGTAATTTTTTGAATTGAAATTTTTGTTTTGGATTAATTAATTAATGAATTAATTAATTTAAATTTTTGTGTTCATTCAATTGTTGGATTTGGATTAATTAATTGGTAGATTAATTAATGAAATGTTGTGATTATGGAATTGATTGATTAATTGAATTTTGATTGGTTAATTAATGGGTTATGTAATTGTTCAATTAATGTTTTTATGAATTAAATTACTATGGGTATTATGTGATGATTGTATTATACTTAATGGGTTAAAGAGATATATGATTAAATGTTGATAAATGGAATAATGGTTATTTTTCATATTATTTCCAAGTGATTAAATTATTGAGCATGATTTGTTTTGATAATTGAAGTGGAATATCATGATGTGAAATTTGATAAGAAGGTTAATGTTGGTTAAACTTAATTGATGTGATATATTGTGATCTATGTGATATTGTAATAAATGTTATATATGTGTGTGGGACATGGTTTGCTGTATCAAAATTCCATAGTGATAAATGAATGTGGGACATGGTCCGCTACATCAAAATCCCATAGTGATAAATGAGTGTGGGAAATAAAATTCTACTCTAAAAGACCACTTAGGTGATTTTTTTTTTGAATGAGTTGTGGATCACATACTACTTCATTAAATACCCATGGGGTCCTAAACATGGTGATCTAGGCCCAAATTTTTGGAATTGGAATATGGTTCCAATTTGCGGCAATATTAATAGAAATGATATGATATTCGATCACCATGGTACTGTGATATGGTTCAGACTCCAACATGGTCTAGAAAAGTTATTGTGGTTTGGGTGTCATTAAGAACTCATTGGTTTATGTGGTTAATTTAATGAATAATATACTATGGTAACTGTTTATTTATGCATTGTAATTTATTCATTATATGACTTCATACACTATTATTTAATGGATATTGTTATATAAATCCTTGGTGGTGGACTTTTGAGTTGTACTCACACCTTACTCGGGCCGCCTGATTGTTACTCAAATAGACATCATATTTGCGGGACAAGATATGAGAAAGAGTCCTATGTTATATAACTAATTTGGGATGGAGCATGGATGAGGTATCTAGACATGATTCAGGACCCACTAGAAGTTTTTAGTGTTTTTATTTATTTTGGGTTTTACATATTAACACTTAACATGTATTTGGAATGACATATCTACTATTCAGTTTTAGGATATTGTATTTCCTATTTTAGTCCTCATGTGGTATTGGTATTGTCTGGTTATTGGTTATATCCTTTGGTAAATTTTTATTTATTTCAGTTGTTGTATGAATCTGATAAAGAGGGTATAGTCTACCCATGATATATATTATACCATCACTACTAGTCTAAAGCCTATGGAATACAGAGAGTCGCGCATGAGGTCATGTGATTGATTGGTTCGGGGAACCGGTGTGTGGCCCCTAGGTCGGGACATTACAAAGTGAAATCAGAGCACAATTTTCTTTCTTTTTCTTTTGTCTTAGTATTTGTGGGAGGTAAATAAGAGACTATGAATATTCTTTCCTTGTTCATGGGATTGTTCAAGGGATTAGCTAACCCATGTATGGTAGAAAACCCAAGTACCCAGGGTGGGATTATTTTTACTGGTGTTTGCTGTTATAGTTGGATATTATTTAACCATGGGTGATGCACCTGTTGTGTGATATGATTATTGTTTCTAAACTTTTATATTTGAATCATCACCTGATATGGAATTAGATTTGAGTATTCATGCATCATTTTAGGTGCTCAAGATTATTATGTGACATGCATCATTGTCAGGCATGCATGGGAAAAATGGGTTTTTGGTAAGTTGTTGAAATTGAATTTTTTTTCCTTGATTGTGTAATTAAAATGGAAAAAAGTGCCTAATATAGAATAAAAAAAATTAAATGATGAAAAATGTGAATAAATGGGTGTATAATGTGAAACTTGAATATTAGAACATGTTTACCATTTTCTAACCATAACCTATATTTAGGACGGTTAAGGGTAGTGATAGCCCCTCTATTTTGACTATGTGGCGGGGTTTGAGGGAATGAATTGTTTTAGTTTATTTTCAATACCCCTTATATAAATATATTAACTTTTTTAAATGTGTCCAAAGATGTGTGTTTGGAATCATAGAGATATACCTCCGTGAAAACATTTTTTGATAGGATAATTGAAGTTTATTGCTAGAAATGATCCTTTGGCAGTAGAACTTGAGAAAAAGATAGTGCCAGGTAAGGAAGTAAAAGAGAAGTTCTGAGAAAACATTTCTCAGTTCAAAAAGTTCATGGAAATTGACCCAGTTTGGGTTTTGAAAATCATATTTGATCTGACATGGGAGTTCTAGTTGCATCACCCTTCGACATTTACCAAATAGGATGGACCTGAGGTAGATGAGTTTTGGATTGAGTCCATCCAGACTATACTTGAACACTTAGAGACTCCTATTGAGAAGGAAGTCAAATTGGATAATTATATGTTATGTTGTTAGGTATAGTGTTGGTTGCACATTTACAATCAGGATAGACAATCAAAGAATATGGAATGGAAGGAATTTTAGGAGAAGATCTTGGATCACATTTACCCGGAAACATTGAGACAATATAGAGAAGATAAGTTCCTGAGGTTGACTCAAGGGAGAATATTCATTAAATAATTTTCTAGTTGATTTATAGATTTTCAAAACTTTTTTCAGTGTTGTAAGGTGATGATCCTACTATGGAAATAAATTTTTAAGATGGAATTAAATGTGAAATTAAGTCCTAGGTGAATATCTTCAGGTTGATGAAATTTTCAAAATTGGTGAATTTGGCTCTCATTGTTTAGTGGAACCTAAAGGAGTAATATGGTGGAGGATAGGTGGTTTATATTGAATGATTAGAAGGTACGTATTCCAAAAATATGAAGCATTGTTATGAGAATTTTATCTAAAGAAGTGGTAGGCAGAGTGGATATGGGGAAAGGTTAGTTAAGACCTTACTCGAGTGATCTATCACTAGTGTGGTAGGTTAGTAAACTTCCGTAGATAGTTCCCCTAACCATCAGTAGAGTTTTAGTCCTATAAAAGGATGATCTATCTATAGAGGTTATATAGGAACCCACGATAGATGGGTGGTGATGGAGAAACTGTGCAGAATCAGAGTGTGGGAAAGGGATCATGTACACCATATCAATCTGGTAGTTTGAGTTCTACTACTTATGGCAGAAGAGGTGGTGGAAGTGGTACATATGGAAAATATTTCACATATCAACAAAGTGGAGAATCTCAAAGGAATTAGACTACATTATAGGGGATAGGGGTATGACAATTGTCTGTCCTTCAACATACACTGGTGGATAGAAAAGTTTTACTATCGATAGATAGGGGTACTATTATTGTATCTTCTACGCTTTCTATTGACTTATTTGATACTGGTCCCTCTCATTATTTTATATGTTCCTAAAATTTGAATTATTTGAGCCTAGTGGTAGAGTTTTTGAGTTGGGTTTTGATGATAGATATCCCACTGGGAGTACAGTCGAGAGATATCTATTTGTGAAAGGGATGTCCTCTTCAGGTTGGGAAATACTATTTTATATGGTATCTTTATATCCTTAACATTTCATATTTTACCTAATTATAGATATGGATGGGTCAGTTGTATACAAATTCCACATTTATTTTTACTGTAGGATAGTGATGTTTACATATCCTGAGGGCAAAAAATATATTCACTGTGGAGTGTGGGATATCATGGCAGGCCTTGCTGGGCTAGTTCATCGGAAAATAGGGAATCTCACCACCCAGGGTTCTAGTTTATTATTGGATGATGGGGGTGAGAAACCATATGTATTTCCAAATGTAGTATATAGGTTTCATGTTGGTTTTTTTAAAGACTTATCAGGTCTTTCACGTAAGAGATATGTAGAATTTACAATTGATTTCATGCCTAGGGCTGATCCAGTTTTTATTCCATCATATACGATGAAACCAACAGAGATTCAAGAGATCAAGACTCAGGAATAGTTGATGGATAAGGGGTTTATCCATTCAAATATGTCACCTTGGGGTTCCCCAGTGTTGTTTTAAAAGAGGGATAATGGGACCTTGCTCTTGTGTGTTGAATACTAGAAGTTAAACAAGATGACTATGAAGAACCAGTATCCTCTTCCGCATATCAATGATCTATTTAAAAAATTGGGGGGATATTTTATTTTCTTTAAGATTAATATGAGATCGAGGTATCATTAGTTGAGGGTTCATCATTCAGATATACTAATGATGGATTTAAGAAGAATCTATGGCCTTTATGTGTTCATTGTGATTCTGTTTGGGATGTCGAATGCACCATTATTGTTTGTGGACTTGATGAATAGAATCTTCCATCCATACTTGGATTAGTTCTAGTAGTGTTTGTGGGTTACATATTTGGGTACTCCAAGACCCATGATGATCATGCCCATCATCTTGATATTGTCCTGAGTACACTGAGAGATAGCTGACTATTCACCAATCTATCTAAGTGTTAGTCATGGATTGATCAGGTACACTTCTTGGGTCACATCATCTCAGAGGGGTTCTTTTAGTGGACCCAAAGAAATTTCAGGATGTTGTATCTTGGGAGTATCCCAAGAATGTTTTTGATATTCATAGTATTTTAGGGTTGGTAGGATATTATTAGAGGATAATCCAGAACATTCCTTATTGGAAGCACCTCTTTTGGGATTGAACAAGAAGGGAATAAATTTTGATTGGTTTGGATCATGCGAGAATGCTTCCCAAGAGTTAAATAATTTCTTGAAAATAGAACCAATCTTGATTCTACCCGAGCCAGATGAGGATTATACAGTGTTTTGTGACACTTCTAGGATAGGGATTTGAGTAGTGTTCTTGTAAGAAGACCAAGTTGTGGATTATGGGTCATGGTAATTGAGGCCACATAAACATAACTTACCTACGAACAAACATGAATTAATTTTAGTGGATTATTATTTAGTGTGTTGGCGGAACTATCTATTGGGTGAAAATTTTACTATGTATACTGACAAAAATGACAAAGGTACATATTTTCACAATGAGATCTAAATATATAGTAGAAAAGGTGGGTTCAATATATGCAATAATTTTATTTTGATCTAGTATATATGCCCAGGAATGAAAATAGTGTTGTTGATGCTCTAACCTGAAAAACTAAGAATTGAGAAACTAAGGAGTCTAGTGAGGAGTGGAAAATGATGAATTTACTAGTTGAGATACATGTTGTGGTTTATGAGTTCTAGAATAAAATGCTTCTCATATCAATTTAGGAGGAGTCTTCAATTTTCATTCGAATTAGGGATATGTAGTATGAATATTCGAAATGTTTGTCCTTGAGGGAAATCCTTGAATTTGGGAGTCACCTTACGATTGGACAGTAGATGAGGATGAGATCATATATGTTTGGAATTGTGTTGTTGTACCTAATATCATGTAGGAGGAGTTGATTCATAGATTTCATTCCATGAAGTGGGATGTGTACCTAGGTGTGACCAAAATGTATCGTGACCTACGATGATAATTTTTGGTGGTCATACATGAAAAATGATATAGCAGGGTTCATGACACAATGCTACACCTTCCAATAGTTGAAGGTCGAGCATCAAAAACCTAGTTGTTTATTATAGTTGTTTCTCATTCTTGAATGGAAGTGGTGGGATATGTACCTAGTTGAGACCACAATGTATCGTGACCTACGATGATAGTTTTGGTGGTCAGACATGAAAAATGAGATAGCAGGGTTCATGACACAATGTTACACCTTCCAATAGTTGAAGGTCGAGAATCAACAACCTAGTTGTTTATTATAGTTGTTTCTCATTCTGGAATGGAATTGGAACGACATTGCCATGGACTTTTTTGTGGGTCTCATGAGGTTGAATCCGAAGAATGTTGTTATTTAGTTGATTTTGGACCATTTGACAAAGGTATTTCATTTCTTTCATGTACAAGAGACCTTTTAGGGGATCAATTGAGAGATGTATACATTCAATAGATAGTCCAGCTATAAGGGGTGTTGTGGAGTATTGTTTTAAACTATGACTCATTCTATACTTAATACTTCTATCAGGGCCTATATAATTCAGTTGGTACAAAAATTTTACTAAGTATGACATTCCACCCAAATACAGATGAGAAGCCAGAATGTACTATATAGGCAGTTGAATATATGCTTCAAGCATGTTTCCTAGACATTGGTGGGTATTGGGAGAAGTGCCTCGCATTGGTGGAGTTCAACTACGACAACATTTATCCATAAACGATACATAGCGAACCATATGAGGATCTTTATGTTAGGTCATGTAGATCAGATCTATGTTGGATCGAGGCTGGTGAGTCAAAGTTGTAGGGGCCGAGTCTCATGAAGGAGACATCAGATCAGGTGTATCTAATTTGAAATCATATATATAAAGATCAATGTAGAAATAAGTCATATGTTGATAGTCATATGTTGTAGAAATAAGTCATATGTTAAATAGGGTGATTGTTTGTTCCTTTATGTGTCGCCTAGGTTGGGTCACTTTATGGTTTAGAGATTAAAAAAAATTCACCCTAGTTTGTTAGAAAATTTGAGGTTTTAGAAAAAATTAGGCCTGTGGAATATTGATTGGATCTTCCATAGAGGTGTACTACTATGCACAATGTCTTCCTTATGTCACAATTTCAGTGGTATCACCCCGAAACTTCTCATGTTATTAATGTGGATAATGTTGATTTTGAGACTAGTGTGTCCTTCAAAGAGAATCTGAAACATGTGTTTGATCATGGTAATAAAGTTTTGTGAGGAAATACCATGCTAATATTTTCTGAATTTTTGAAACATTGGTGTGTTAGGGAGAAAACATGGGAGAGAGAAGTGGATGTGGAGGCTCAGTGGCCTGATATTTTTTACTCAGAATCTAGAGATGTTTGGGAGTACAACTTAAAGGTGGGTTGTTATAAGATCAGGAGATTTTAAGATCTTGACCTTTTCTGGATATGTTTTTAACTCATTAATAGGTATTTTTTTTCTTTATTTTGGGTATGTCTTGTTTGGTTTTTACCTTGGATAGTTTTGGGGTGAAATTGGAAGTTTTTTGGAAAGTTTTGGGCAGTGCATTATTGGAACATGATTTTACCAAATCATGCGCCTTGGCTCAACAAACCGTGAAACCCATGGAAGAGATAAATTTCATGGTTGGAACATGGTTTTTCAAACCATGCACCCTTTTAATAGAAACCATACACCCCTCCCCCCCCCAAAAAAAAAGTGGTGCATGGTTTAGGCACACGCTTTGACAAACCACAAACCCCTTCCAAGGAAACTGTTGATGCATGTTTAATTAATATGAAAATTGGTTTTTTAAAATCCCAAACCCCCCATAATTCACCCTATTTCAAACCAAATAGACCCTAACCTATTCATCTAATTTTTGGATTCTCCCAAAGATATTCTAAGTCCTTATGACCTCCGTTCTTGACGATTCAAAGTCTGTATTAAAGATTAGCACCTCTCTTGGTAAGAGATTTTCATCCCAATTAGTTTCCTCCAACTCACTCGTTCTTCCCTCATCCTTTGAAAGGGTCATTTACTCTATTTGGGATAGATCTTGATCTAGGTTTTTTAGAAATTGATTTCTTTGATCTTGGTTCTTGGTTTTGGATCAAGATCTCATTCGTCGTCGTGAAAGTGGTTGTTTCGCTTCAATTGGGGATTTTTTTGGTTAGTATTCATCATCAATTCTGAGGTAGGTGGTATAAATTCAATTCACATAGTCTTGAATTCCAAATTTCTTGTATGTGTTGTGAAAATTTAATCTCCACCATTGACAATTGAATTTTTTTTATTGAATAAATTAATCGATTGATTAATTTTTTAATTGATGGGATATTAGAATTTTAAAAATGCGTTTATTAATTAATCAAGTGTTATGAATTTCAATTGTTGAATTAGATTAATTAATTTATGAATTAATTAATTGAAAAAAATTTAAGAAATTGGTGGAGCTAGATTAATTATCTCGTAAATTAATTAATGAAATGTTATGATTGTGGAATTGATTGATTAATTTAATGTTGATTTTGTTAATTAATGGGTTTGTGTAATTGTTCAATTAATGTGTTTATGAATTAATTAACTATAGATATTATGTGATGATTGGATTAACCTTAATGGGATAAAGGGATATATGATTAAATGTTGATAAATGTAATAATGGTGATTTGTCATATTATTTCCATGTGATTAAAGTATTGACCATGATTGGTTTTGATAATTAAAATGGAATATCATTATTTGAAATGTGATAAGAGGGTTAATGTTGGTCAACCATGATTAATGGGATATATATTGATATATTTTATATTTTGATAAATGTGATATATGTGTGTGAGACATGGTCTTATACATCAAAAGCCCATAGTGAAAAATGACTGTGGTACATGGTCTGCTGCATCAAAAGCCAATAGTGATAAATGAGTGTGGGACATGGTCTGGTGATTCAAAATCCAAATTATGTGATTTTTTTATGACTGATTTTTGGGTCACAGACTCCTATTAAAATACCCATGGGGTCCTAACATTACGATCTAATCTGGAAATGTTGGCATTGTACTATTGTTCCAATTAGCCATAATATGAATAAAAATGAAATCATATTTGATCACCATGGTATTGTGAAATGTTTTAGACTTAGACACTAGAAAAAGCAGGTATTATGGTTTTGGTGTCCTTAGGAACCCTGAGGTTTATGCGGTTAACTTATAGAATAATAAATTGTGAGAACTATTTATTTATTTAGTGTATTTTATTTATTATATTACTGCATACACTATTATTTATTGGATATTGTATTATATGTTATTGGTGGTGGCCTATCGAGTTGTAATCACACTATACTCGGGTTGTCTGATTGGTATCCAATTATACTTCATGTTTATATAACAGGATAAGGACAAGAGTCATATATTATATGGAGGATTTGGATTTTATCATGGATGAGGGGACCAGGCATGATTTAGGGCCTACTGTGAGTTGTCGGTGTCTATTTATTTTGGGTTTTTCATATTGACACTTGATTCATATTTGACATGCCATATCTACTCTTTAGTTTTGGGATATTGTATTTTATATTTTAGTTATCATATGATATTTTTATTTTCTAGTTATTTGTTGTATTATTTGGTTACTATTTATTTATTTCTGTTGTTGTATGACCCTGATAAAGAGGGTATAGTCTCCCCATGATCGATAATAGACCCTCACTGCTATTTAAGAGCCATTGGCATACTAGGTGGTGGGCATGAGGTCATGTGACTAAACGGCTCAGGGCACTGGTGTGTGGCACATGGGTCACAAAGTTATAATTATAGGATATTATAATTAACTAAAATGGATATAATTTATACACTTAAAAATTAAAAAAACGATGTTTTTAATCATAAAAATAAACTTATACCAAAATCATGAAAATTTTAGATTTAAATGAAATAAATTATATTATTATAATTAAAATGGTTCATATTTCACTTAAAGTCTAAATCCAAAATATTATGGGATATTTAAATTACTTGATTTAATGAAAAGAAATAACGCCATTTGAAATATTGGTATTTTTTACTATTCACTGAAAAATCAATCATTTGAAAGAAAATATGAATATTACACCTCAAGATAATTTTTATATTTTCATTTAAAAATTGATTTCGTTTTTATACAATTAAAATGATAAAAGTATCACAAATGTTTTATATTTTCAATGCATAAATGAAAAAAAACATTTTTGAAGAAAACATATTTTTGAAGCATAAAATGACTTTAATGAAAATTTCATACTTATTTATTATAAATTAATCAATAAATTTAGAATATATAAAAACATTAGAGATATTTTTTATAAGATGTTTATTCCTATTCATACTGGTAATTTTAATATTCACATTTAAATAATAATCTTTTAATAGTATATTCTGAATTATTTAAAATCGGTGTTGCATGTCATATATTCTATTGAACATAGTGTTATTATTTTAAAATATTAGGATGTTACATTCTAACCCATTTAATTAATATAATCTTAAAAATTTTAATTAGTGCTTAGTAATCATAGGTTTCACATTTTAAATTACTTTTATTGAAATCCCACATTGTAAAAATGGTTAATAAAACTTCATTTTAGAAAGAGAGAAAAGAGAAGTATGAAGGTCATTTAGAATAATTCATAACCATGTTTCTAAATAATAGAACATTAATCGGATGTGAAAATATATACATGGATGATAAAATGAATTCCAAATGACTAATTGGGAGTGATATAGAATATGGTCAAGAAACAGTTAACGACTATAGATCCATAAATATGTGATGTTTGAGAAGACCATTGGTTCATGAGAAATTAAGGTAAATGTATAAATTTTTTATTTAAATATAATTTCCTTAAAGTTAAGGGATTATTTTACACTCAATATAGATAAACCTAGAAAATATACTTACTTTATATATTTAAATTTTATAAAAAAAATCATCCGTTGTTTGTGCTTCAATTAATTTCAACTTCATTTCTTGATCCAATAAATGAATATCCAAGATAAATTTTTTTATTACCAAGGCACTAAAATAAACTTCTAATTGATCACATAATATAAAAAATCAAAAAAATTACTTCCTCTAATCTTTAGATATTAACCAAAACCAAAATCATTAGCACAAGAAATTTCTCAAAATGAATAGACCTTCATATTAATTTTCAAAGCCTCAAGAATGACACCCAAAGATCAAATTAGATCATATGATAAATCACTAACCTCAAAATTATTCAAATATTCCTAACCATGTTTAATACCCAAAAATTAAAAGTATTTTATCTTAAATTCTTCCAATATTAATTTGAAATTTATCTCCAATCAACATTATTCACTTATAGGGTCATATACCCAAAAATGTATATGATAAAACATACACTCCCTAAATAAAAATAATTATTATTTTGAAGTAAAATAAAAATATATTCATACTAAACATGACATCAACTTGGCTAGTGGTAGGTGTTGCATGCATGTCAACTTTTTATTGGGTGTTCAAGCCCTCCAACCTTTCCATATGCGACGGGTTGTCACAGAAGTTATAGGTTGTCTTTTTCACTAAAACTAAATTAAAACAATTATTATAACATTCTCAAAATATGTTGACAAGACTAAAAAATAACATTAATAACTTTAACATTAGAGAGTTTTTTAACCAAAAAGGTTATCTCAAACCTTTCATATTACATCATAAAAAATGTAATAACATTATTCGGAAATAATACTTCATGTTAAACCTAAGGGTTACAAATAACCCGACCCAATAAAATGTCTCCCAAAATATTATTAATCACCTTAAAAAACATTATTTAAAAACTCAATAGGTTTGTTTAATCAATTTTAACTTATGATCAAACATAAACTTAAATACCCATAATGGTGTCTATAACTCTTAAGATAACCTCTCATGAAAACATACTACTCTTCAAAGTTATCTATAACCTACTTTGATATCAGCTTTAAGGATCCATCCTTTGACATTACATAATCTAGTTTCTTTATACTAGAATTATCTATATTTTATTCTGAATAATATTTTAGTGTTATAGTTTTAGAGAATTAGGTAGAACTCTTATATAACGAACTCATAAATTAAAAAGTGTACACTTCTACTCTGTATCTATTTTTCCCATAATTGAAAACTTTTATAATGAAAATTGTTTTCTTATCATAAATAATTATCATGAATATAAACTTTAATTATTATTTTTTCTTAACCATATATAAACCTAGTGAAAAAAATTTCAAATGTGGGATGGCCACAAAAATCTTAGTAAGGATCATATAAAAACAAGGAAATAATTTTATTAGTTTATGAATACTTGTACAATATTTTTATTTTAAAAATTAAAATATGGGTCCAAATAAAAAAATTTAGCTCCAAAGAAATCAACTTTTCTTTTAAAATATGTTAATAAAATATTTCATAGGAAATATTAAAGGTAAAAAAACTCATAAAGGTTTCTTTTCAATCATAAAAAACCATGAAGTCATTTTTCAAAAAAATGTAAATTTTACCCATACAAAGTATAATATACTTTCCTTTAAACATAATCCAATAAGAAATCACAGGGGAGATAACATAAATTACATGGTATCATATGATCATGTAAAAATTAGAAATGTGGTAGCAAAACAAAACATGGCATAAGCATAAGTCAAGACTAAATTCCATAACAACATCGCATGGTGGAAAAAGTCTCGTAGTGGATTGGGTTTACTCCCAAATCTTATTCATAATTTCTCATGAGACAAAAGATTTACCAAATTCATTATAGAATTACTTGGGTTCACCCATCATAACATGATCATGATCAAGTGTTCCATAAAATTAAATCAATCATAATACATAAGCATAATAATTACCCATAGAAATAAATGGGTTGTATGTTCTTTCCTCATAACACAATCAAAAGATATTTCATAAAAAATTATATTCGATAAATGATCATAAGGCATATATTAACCCACCATAGTAAGACATAATGATCTTGTTATATATATGAGAGACACATATAAATAATTTATAAGCTTCTCATAACATTAAATAGAGTGATAAATTGAGTTGGATAGGTAATAGTCATAACCTGAATAAAAGGATGACTTAGAGAGATCCCTTACACAAAGAGTAAAATAATTTCCACATATCAAAATATACATTAGATTTTTGTTTTTATTAGATAATTAGAATAATTTAAAGATATTGTTTTATTAAAGAAAACATGGAAAATTATAAGAGAATAAAAAAATAAAATAACAATTATGTTTATAAGGAAAAATACAATTGACACCAGATATGTTAAAATATAACATTCTTTTTGTTGTTTATAAACAAAGACAAAATGTTAGATATCAGATATGTAAAAATATTACATTTTAAAATTATTGAAAGAAAGTCAAAATAGAAATAATTTTTTTATAATCTATTTAATTCCACATTAAAACATCAATAAAAATAATTTTAAGAATATGGACGTGGAAGAAAATGATTTAGAAAATAAATCTTTAAAACATGGTTTTTAAACTAAAGTTTACCTTACATAAAACCTTAAGAAGTTAATTTTTATAAACATTGTAAACAAATTTAAATATTGTCAAAAATTACTTTTATCATCCATTGAAGAATAAATAAAAAAATTTAAAATCATTTTGAAGAACATAAAAATAGAGGAAAAAGAGTTGGAAGAGAAACATTAAAAGATGATTTTTTAAAATAAATTCATTCACCTTGAGTCTGATCATCACATACATTAATTATCTTCCTGAATATTAAACTTAAGTTAAATATATAATTTGTTAAAAAAAATTAAATTTTATTATTCCTTTTATTTTCTTGTTAAAATCAATTTCTTAATCAATTAAGTTTAAATCAGACGTTTTGAGAATATTCAACTTATATGCACTAAATGACTTCAGTAGTATTTGTCTAAGAGATTAACTAAAGTGGGGGTAAATTAAGTTACAAATTCAAACTTACATTTAAATTTTGATTAAAATCCATGAAATCAATAAAAACTCTCAGTTAATCAAAACAGAATAAATATATAAATTTGATCTTTCAAATAAATTCTCAGAAGTGGGATTAAGGTTCATTTAATATATCTTATAAATACTTTTACTTTTGAAAATAATTTACATGATCAAAAATTTATATATAAAAAATTAATACTATCAATCAAAGTAAAGTTTTACTTATATTTTTTAAAAAATTTGATTTTCAATTTAAAGTGACAAATATTAATAAAATACACATTGGAAATAAAATAAGAGGTTCAGTATCAAGATGAGACTTAACCCCATTCACTAGGAAATCACCTAATTAAAATAAGTTTATTATAATAATCAATATATCAACAAAATGAATTGGTTATTGACAATAAAAAGTGGATAAGGATTTCTAGTAACAAATCTTCTTCCACAGTTCTATGTGGGATGAAAAAGATACCCGGTCATTCAAGACCTCTTCCACAGTTATTCGTAGGAATAAATATAAAAGTGATTTGATGGAATTTATTAATCAAAATCCAATTTAAGCACATAAGATGGTGAGTATATAAAAATAGATTACAAAAATATATTGATCAAAAGTAAAGCATAAATATAAAGACCCATAGTTTGGAATAAAATAAATATAGTGTTTCTCAATCCATGATGGTTTAGTTGTATTGAATCCTTGAGTTTTTTCTTTGGAAGGGTCTTGAATAAGTTTTTTAGTAATTTTAGAGAAACAAAGTATCGTATAATGTTCCCTCTTTGAAATACTCTATTATTCTATGTATTTAATCTAAATTTTTCAGTAGTTCGGCCTGAATGTTTTTAAGATAAAATAGTTTTATTTAAAGATATATTCATTGGAAGAATCGCTACTATAAAAATGGGTTTATATAACACTATGGTTTTAACAAAACTCTCAAAAATAACTCTTAAATACCCCCCTTTAGTTCTAAAAAGCGCGATATTATAGGGTGCCTTTAACAGTGCTTTTTTAGCACTGTTAAAGGGGATTTTTAACAACACCAAAAAAAGGCGCTGTTAAAGGGGGGCCTTTATCAGAATTGGTAAAAATGTGTTGATATAGGCCCCCATTTATATGTGATAGAAAAAAAATCATTGAGAAATTTTGAGTATTTAATATCACTTTTAAAAAATTGCTGATAAAGGGGGGTCTTTATCTATCCTAGAAAAAAACGCTTATAAAGGCCGCCCTTTATGAGTGCTTTTTTTAGCAGTGATAAAGGCTGTATTTCATTAAAAAATATATATTTCATTAAAAATAACATATTAATATATAATTGTATTTATAATTATATAAATATAATATATATGTTTTAAATATTTTTTAGAAAAGGCCAAATGGGCATTTACCCTAAATATATAAGATATTTAGTGAAAATGACTAATTAAAAAATTTTATTAATTAATAATTTTATAATTATTATTCACTATTATTAATTTAATAAAAATTGGATGAAGTAAAAATTAAATGAATTAATTAAAATTCTAAGATAAGTTGAAAATAGGATTTGAACTTCAAACGGTCATAACTTTTGATCCGGGTGTCTGTTTGGGATCTACCACATATCAAATAGAATCATGTAATGAGTTCTAAACACTAATGATTCATGAAGCCATAAATCACATTTTTTTAGGAAATTAAATTCCCAAAATTCCTATAAAAATGAGTTTTTAGTTGGGGTACCACAATTTTTTAACATTCTATGGAATTTCAACCTCATGTAAGGGGTATTTCTGCCAATTTTTAGTGGGGAATGAATTTATTCACAGGTCTTACATTAATATTTATATTATGGTTTTTAAATTTTCTCATTATTCATAATTTAGGTTTATTTATGATTAAATATATGCATATTTTCGTATATTTACTTATAATAAATCACTTTTATAAATACATATTTAAAAATATTTTCATAAATATGTATTTTTAAATATATAAAATAAATATTTATTATTAATTTTATTTAATGTAAAAAAAATTCAACTTTATTTACCTTATACAAATGCACTAATATATATATATATACCTATACCAGCAATTTTTATATATAAACATGTTTGTGTCAATAAGAAGAATATGTGTATGTGTATGTATATCCTAATATATTTAAATAAATACATATTCTAATTGTATTTAAAACAATATCTGACCAGTTTTTACATTATAATTTATATATATAATATTTATATATACATATATGTGTGTATTAAAAAATAGAGATATATTTATATTATATTATTGTATTTGTAAATGAATATAATATATAATATATTTAAATAAATATAAGTATATAGATCACACACACATATATATTTTATAATTGTATTTAGAAATAATTATATAAATATATGAATAAAAATATATTTGTAAATATATATATATCATTAAATAGACAAAAAAGAAACCTGATGCAGTGGTAATGGTGTTCCATCTTCAAAGAAGAGGTGTGGGGTTCGAATCCAGGCATGCGTATGAGGCTGTAAATTCCCAAAGCATTATTAAATTAGTGATGCAATGAAAAGTGATGATAAGGGGGTGGAGCACTATTAAAGTGGTTCTGAAAGTGCTAATGAAGGGTTGAGCTCATAGAGATATGAAAAAATATAATTTAGACCCTTTAAAAATCTTTTTGAGAGTGATGTTAAATCCTACCCTTTAGCAATGCTTGTGTAGACAACTATTTATATCTGTTGTTAAAGTCCCTTTACTAGAATAGTTAAAACCCATCTTTGTAGTGGTGTATCCTTTGGAGAATAATAATTCATCATTAAATGCATTGATGTTTAATTTAATGCATCAAAACTAGCTATTGATGTTTTAAAATTCTTCACTACCAAGTTAAACAAAGAAATATTTCTTCACTTGATGTACAGTTAGTAGATCTCATGAAAACTTTTCAAAGTAAATTGATGTGCTAAGGTGGCACGGTTAGTTTATCACTTCATGCGAAGAACTCATTTTTACATGAGGTATGTTGATGAATTTATGTGGTAATGTTGTACTTAGTGCAGTCAGTACATTAGAAAAATGAATTACTCAGTATGTTACTTTATGAAAATTTACATACATTGGTATGGTAAGGTGATTTCTTCATGTGGTAGCTATTTTCCTTCATGTGTTAATATGGTTTCCTTCATGGGGAAAAGTGGTTCCCTTCATGCAGTAAGGTGATTCTTTTGACATAGTAAGCTAAGTCTTCAATGTGCAGCCGACTTATGACTTATAAGAAAATTGTTCATCTATCTTATGGTAAGTGGATTATGTGCATACAATAAGGTGAAAAATAACATATGGTAAGGTGATATGGTCACTTGACCTTCACAAAGTAAGGCTTCATAGTAATATTTATACTTTTCCATTTTTGTAATTTTTTCCAGTAAACCATTTTCCTAACAGAAAACCTAAAGATTACTATTATTAGGATAAACATGATTTGGAATCATTTAAATAAGTAATTTATAGTCTAGTCCAACAATCTCCCCTTTTTAATGATCAAAAATCATGAAATGTAAATTGAAATTAATTGAATGAATAGAAAGTATATTTTCAAAGGGTAGAAATATGTGTGTAACAAGTTTATGAAATTATGAAAAGGGTTTCCACTAAATTAAATTTAATTTAATTTATCATATTAATCCACAAAATTATTCTCCCCCTTTAAATATTATAAAAAATAAACACAAAAAGTAATTAGAGAAAATAAAAATAATAAAAGAGAAAATTACATTCATATAGAAAATGATATTACAATAGAAGAGTATAAATTGAGTACAGTAAATCCCTATCAAAAATATTATTTGGAATCCAACTGAGGGTTCCCTTTGAGATTTTTAGGAATGATAGGATCCTTTCCTTTGGAAGTAGAGGTAGGAGAAGATTTAGTTTCATGAGAAGAGGAGGAGGCATGAGCTCCAATAAATTCAAACCAAGAAACTGCTCTAAGCTTCTAAAAGGCTTGGGAAGGAGTTCAACCAAATGGATTGATTATAGAATAGATATTAGGCTGATAAAAAATAACTATCACAGGGTCTAGGGAAACAGTCTAAGATTTATAGTGGTAAGTTTCCATTAACCATTGAAACTCGCTTCTATCCCAAGAACCATATTTTAAAGCTCCTAAAAATCATCTCAATTCTCTATGAAAGCATCCAAAACATGATTCGCATCTTTAGGCTTCTTAACTTTAAACTTAAAATCCTGATTCTGTAGAGGCATGTTCAAATTTAGAGATAGAGTTCAAAAAAATATTTTCAAATCATACATTGGAAAATCCTACTTAGATAATAATCAATATCCCTTTTTATCATTTCTCAATCCTAACTAGATTTTTTTGAATCCTCATGAACAAAGTAAGTGTCTTGGAACATGGGTTTGAAACCCATCATACATAACTTCATGATTCATAATGAATTCATCATAAATAATTCATCTCATACTAAATGAACTTTTTGATATTATCTTCATCAAATAGAGCAGCATAAGACAAAATAGTATGATAAAACACAATTTTCATGAACCTCTATTCTAACTCAATCATCATATCTGATAGATCAACTTGAAGAGAACCCATCTTAAATATTATATCATTAATTTTATTTTTCATCATATCTATTATGAAATTAAATCTTAGATATAGATGATTGGTGGCCAAGGTAAAAACATCATAAATATCCAATTTTCTTACATTATTTCAAGAGTTTTGAAAATTTTCTAATGCAAGTTTTAATATCTCTAACATATTTGATTTAAACACAACCAAGTAATATTTAGTGACATATGACTATGATGTAATAGAAGGTGTGAGAATATAAGGATATGGATCACTATCCTAATTATTACTATCTACATTGTGTAAATATTTCATCGTACTATCTCTCAAAGTATGATCCTCAAATCTCAAAAAAACATAAAATTCAACATTATCAGAATCTTCAACAAAGTTATCATGATCAACAAACTGAGAAGTTTCAACTATCTTATAAATATAAACTTCAGCAATAAAATATCCTTCAAATGTTCTCTGAATATAAATAATATTAGATCCACCATGTCCAGGTGTACTCCCTCTATGATCTTCATCATCTGAACTAGGATATTCTTATCCCAATCTAAAAGATCTTGGATATTTCTACACATAATAAGGTGCTTCTGGTATAGTCTATCTAGGGGTACTCCCAATAATAGGAGATCCTTCTAAGGTGTAACTATTCTCATTATATCCAATTGATTTATCATATTTTGGATCATCCTCATAATCTAACTAATCTTATTCATTAAGATCTATATCCTTTGTTTCTTGTTCATCCTCTTCCTCTTCTTCAATAACTTCTTCTTCTTTATTTACTTTCTATTCTTGTTCTGTAGGAGAAACAACATAAACATGGTATTCCACAATTTTATTTGGTTCAATACCAGTATATACAAGATGCCTTTGTCTAACTCAATACTTGATGATATTAAAATTTCCATACAATTTATTTGGGTCAACTACCCATTATTGTTTCCAAGCATTCCAGTAAACTTTCATTCATTAAAATCTCTTGAGTAAGATAGAAGCTATCAGAAGTAGTTATTTTATCCTCATCCCAAGGAAAAATTACTTTTTACTCCAGAAAAATAATAAATTAAATTAGGATATGGTAAGGAACTAAACCTTGAAGAAGGTATACATAGCTCAATAATATGTTTCATTAAAAATCTACACAGATTGATCAGAGAACCATTATTCATTAAAAATAGAAAAATTTATCTTAATGCCTTAGAATACTAATATCTCCTTTACTTCGGCATATAACATGCTTAATAAACTTAAATAGGATCGTGCATTCACCACCCAACTCAATATCAGTGGGTATTCTTAGAGTTTTATTTATAAGGAGATCATATATGGTATTCTCAATCTCAAAGTGTGTATTATTAATATGATATGAGTTTTGATAATATTTATACTCACTATGATGTGGGACATCCAAACATTTTTTCCTAGCGCTTCAAAGATAATTTTAAAACTTTTCCATTTATTATTGATTTTACTTTATCCTTCTTTTCTCTATGAAATAACTCAAGATTAGTATAAAATTACTTGATAAGGATCATATAGAATCATATACTATTTTTCATAAATAATTTATCCCAACCAGGTTTCTGAATTGCATTAGAAACTAGAGATCTTATTGAATTCAACCATTGAACATTGACTTGTTTCTCTATTAAAACTAGATTACTAAAGAGATTTATATTTGTTGAATCTAACGAAGTACTCGAGTACGATTTCATCTTCTTTAAATTCATCGATGGAGGAGACCGAATGAGAAAAGAAGTTTCCAACATATGCTTCATCCTTAGAATTTTGATTTGATGGGAAATTTCTAAAGGTTCTAAAATGGGATATAAAACAGAGTGGTATTATATGAGAGAGAGATATAGTTTTGAAAAGATAGAGAACAATCCACTCAAAATATTTTGAAAGGATATAAGAGTTCTAAAGGAAAGGAAAAGTAATGGTTCAGATTTGGATTTAAAATTTAACATAAATCTTTTTGGGGAATAAAAGAATAATAAACATAATAGAAATATTGCCAAAATATTTTCACAAAAAATACAAAGTAACAAAAAAATACACATGATAAGTCTTATGAATTTGGATTTTTAAATAACATAAGCATAGTAGTCATGCTAACTATAACGTGTGGTAGGTGTGCTAATTGTACTACTAAGATTCTCGTGATAAGTATGTACTAACCATGTGAACATATATTCATGATAAGCTTAGTGACCATGTGAGTATATACGATATTATAATGACTGTTCATGGTAGGCATGAGGACTATATGAACAAAAACAAACTCACAGTCAGCCAACTGACTGTGTGAATTATATTTCACAGTTATTTCTTGGAAAACTTTTAGAATATAAGAAAAAACATTTTAACACCGAAATTAAAAACTAACACTAAATTAAACTATTAAAACATACTTTCTTATACCCAATTCATGTTTGATATAACTGAGTCTCTCAACATTCAAAGGCATTGTAAATATATCAGTAATCTAATGTTTGGTGCCTATGAATTCAAGAGTTATATCACCTTTTTAGTCATAATATCTTATAAAGTGATGTCTTATATCAATATTTATTTTCTACAATGATATATAGGATTCTTAAAAATATTTATAGCACTTGTATTATCACAATTTATCAGGAAATGATTGAATAAATATTTATTGTCGAGCAATGTGAGTTTCATCAAAAAGATATATGCATAATAACTATCTATAGCAATGTACTCATATTTAGCAGAGGATAATGTAGTAGAGTTATTCTTATTACTACAATATGATACATGAAACTTTCCCAAAAAAATAACATGTTCCATGAGTTATTTTTCTATCTAACGTACAACCACCAAAATCTGTATCAGAATAACTCACTAAATCAAATTCATTTCCTCTAGAGTAAAACATTTCTAATTTTGTTTTATTCTTGAGGTATTTGAAAATTCTTTTCATATCTAATAAATGTGACTATTTAGGGTTTTCTTGAAAATTATCACACATACACACACTAAACATGATATTTAGTCAGCTGGTAGTTAATTATTGTAAGCTTCCAATAATACCTCTATAAGTGGTGTGATCAACTGGTTTCTCAGCTTCATCAAGATCCAAACTCTAGTCAGTACTCATGGGAGTATCACTAAATTTAGTACTATCAAATAAAAAAAGTTTTATAACATATTTGGTGTATTTTATTTGGTTTAAAATAATTCCTTCTTTATTTTGAAAATTTTTAAAACCAAGAAAGAATTAAAGGTCACCCATTAAAATCATTTTAAATTCACTTTGCATGATTTTTTAAAACTCAATACATAAATAGTTTCTTGATGATCCAAATATAATATCATTAATATAAATTTCTAAAACTAAAACATACTTTGAAATCCTTATGGTAGGTTCGAATATACATTTATTAAAAGCTTTAGAAATTATTAAAGAGTGGATCCTATCATACCAAGATCTAGGGGATTGTTTTAAACCACATAAGGATTTTGTTAATTTAAAAACATGATTTTGAGAATAAGGATTTTGAAATCCATGAGTTGTTCCACAAATACATCCTCAACAAAATAACCATTTAATATTTCACTCTTAACATCAATTTAATATAGTTGGAATCCAAATGATCTGTATATGAAAAAAATGATGTCTTCAAGTCTAGATATTGGTGAAAAGGTTTCCTTAAATTCAATACATTCTTCTTGATTGTATCCTTGTGCATCCAATATAGCTTTATTTCTAACTATTTTTTCTGACACATCAACCTTTTTTCTAAACACCCATTTAGTTCCAATGGTTATGTAGTCTTTATGTCTAAAAACTAGTTACCAGACATTATTTCTTTCAAATTTATTAAGTTATTATTGCATTTAGATTACCCAAAACTCATAATTAATTACATAATTGATATTATTAGGTTCAAGATATGAAAAGAAATCTTGATCTCCAACATAATTTCTAAAAGAAAATATAGTTTTTGATCCTCTATTTGGGTACCCAACTACAGTATCTAAGGGATAATATCTATGAGTCATGAAGATTCTAAAAAAATGATGGATGGGTATCTCATTGTCTTCTATAAGTTCGGGTTTTATTTTCTCATCATAATTCAATGATTTTTTTATAGAAATTATGACATAATTTTCATTTGTTTAAGTAATTAAATCCGAACTAGAAAGATCATCCTCAATAGTTTATAAATAGGTTTTAGGCTAATGTGGATCTTTTTCATCACATTTGACATGCACAGATTCTTTCACAATCTATTTCCATCTATTAAACACACTATATAACATACTTATTGTTGAATACATAAGTAAAAATCCTTCATTACTCTTGGAAGAAATTTTTTTAATATTATCCTTAGTATTAATAATAAAGAGTTTGCAAATGAACACTCTAAATTAATTAACCTTTTTTTTATTCCATTTCATATTTCATAAGGGGTCCTTTTAAAGAATGGTCTAATTAAAACTCTATTAATTATATAACAATATATATTCACAACTTATACCTATAAATAAATAGGTATATCATACTCATTTAGTATGGTATAAAAATTTTCTTGAAGGATAATATTCCTCCTTTATACTACATCATTCTTCCATTGGATTCTACGAGAAGCAAATTTATGATTATAGCCATGTTGTGAGAATAATGATTCAAAATCATGATTTTCAAACTCACAACCATGATCACTTTTTAACTTATTAATTCTAATTCCACTAATATTTTCTATAGATTTATCATATTTAGAAAAATAGGAATGAGCTTCACTTTTGTGAGAACGAAATAATACCCATGTGTATAGTGAAAAGTATTCTACTAGAATATAAACATAGTACATCCAATTTATATGAGAAACTCAAGAAGGTACAAATAAATACATGTGAACCAAATTTAGGGGTTCATAAGTTGTAACTTATTTCTTTGGTTTGAAATATATTTTGTGGTGTTTCCATTTTTGACCTAGGTTACATATTTTATCTTCCGATAATTATAGTTTAGGTAGATATTTGACTAACCCTTTTGTTATTGTCATTATAAGTGAATGAATATTTCAATGAAATATTATTCTATTCTAAAGACAATATTATTTTTGAAAATAAATTAGACATGAAATTTTTTGAGAATACAAAGAATCTAAATTAACAACATATACATTATCATTTCTTAAATATGTGAAAATTAAAAAACAAATAGAATCAAAAAATTTACCGGAATTATTTTCGAATCTAACATGAAAAACATCATCACCTAATTGAGAAATTATAAGAAAATTAAATTTCAATCCATCTTAAAAAAATTGTAAATTAAAACAATATTAGAGTTAAGAAATTGGACGAGATCAATTATCTTCCATTAAACATTTTTACTGAAAACAAATGTCCACCATCCATAGATGTCTACTAGAACTCTTTAATATGGTCTCCTATAAAATAGATTTAAACAAAAAATGACTTTGGTACCCACATTTTCTTGGTTCCATAATTGTTAGTAATCAATGAATTAATAATATTTAACTTATTAACAGGTTTCATATAAGAAGATCTTATACTTTTAGAAATAAAAACCTTGTTTGGTCAAGTGGAATAAAAAATAGTAATAGAATTAATAGAAATAGAGCTATGAATAAATCTATTTTTAAAAAACATTCTCTATCTAGGATGATATCCTATTCTAGTAGTATATTTAGGAGTTGTTTTCTTTCTTAGAGTCTAAGTAATAGTTTTATTCAATTGGTAAATTTCTATAGATCACTATTTTATTGATTATTAGATAACATCAGAACATTATTTCCTTTTAGCAATTGTGCATTCTCATCATTCCCTGCAGTAAAATCAGTTTAAAAATGACCAGGCAAGGAACGTTTCTTATTCAAACTTTTATATTTATATTTTAAAAAATTAAATGTTTCTTACACCATATTATAGTATTTTAACATTTATTTATTGGATATATTTTTATTAATTATTTTCATTATTAGAAAGGTTTGAAATGTGAGTAGGAGATTCAAAAAATGTGTTTAATAATAATGAAGTGTTTTCTATAAAACACAAATTGACATTATTATTCTTATCCTCTCTGCTTGAATATAATTCACTTGAACTATTTTCCTAAGCACTACAAGTTTCTTTCATAGACATTTTATATCTCTTGTACTTATCCTTAAACTTTTTCATATAATTTAAATTAGGATAATCAAATTTCATTTTTTATTTTCTCTTATATTCATCAAAAAATATTTCACTGTCTGAATCATATTTCTTTCAATATTTTCCCCAATTTCACTTTTGATACTTGCCTATATAATTTGATTTTAGGAATAGACTCTTCTTTTTATATAATTGTTTAAAGCGTATATAAAAATTTTCTATTTTCTTATCATTATCTACAAGTTATTCTCTCTTAATTGAACTTTCAAATTTTATCTTCTATTTTTATTTTGAATCAATAGTTTTGAAATCTATAGATTTTAATTTTTATTCATCCACTTCTTATTTGTTTTACTTTTCAGTTATTATCCATTCATCAATATATTTCCAAAAATTTCTTTTATTATAATTGTTCAACTAGCACATGATTCTCTTATTTATATAGATGTTATAGGCCATATTTTTGTTAAGAACCTAAGAAGTTGTGTGACTTGATCTTTTTTAGTGATTTTATTTCCTATTATTGAATCATGTTCACTATCTCATTGAACTTGAGATAAATGTCAAATATAGATTCATCAGGTTTCATCTTAAATGTTTTTTATTTAATAGTGTAGGTGTTTAAATGTTTTTATTTATTATTACATGTTCCTTAATCAAGAAATTTCTAATATATCAGAAATTTCAAAGGTAGTAGCACATATAGATATTATGTAAAATTCCTCTTCACCTAGATCATAGTATAAATTATTCATAAATTTATAATTATTATTATATACAGTTTTAGTGTCATCACTCCAAGTATGTCTTGTAATTTTAGGTTTTCCAATTTATCTTCAATTATTGTCCAAATATAAAAAAATATACTTTCTAAGTGAATTTTCATTTTATTTTTCCATTTATCATAGTTTTTTCCATTAAAATAAGGAGACTAATTAGTATAATTTCCTTCTTGTCTATTATTATTCTTAATGAATTAAATTCAGAAATGTCAGAAATTTAAGATCATTAAAATAAAACTAAATGAGAGTCAAAACAATGTTCAAAAATACAATGATACTAAATGTTTTTCAGAGTGAGTAACTCAATAGGGGGTTGAATTGATTTACAAATTTAAATTTTTATTTTAATTTTCATTAAAATTTTAAATCCACTGAATTAAAAAAATTTACATTCAATCAAAATAATAAAAATATATATATTTTATATTTTAAATAATTTCTCAAAAGTAAGATTAAAGCTTATTTAAAATATCTTATAAATACATTAACATTTGAAACTAATTTACTTGATCAAAAACATTATATAAACACAAATTTAGACTAACTATTTAAATAAAGTTTTTTTATATTTTCAGGAATGATAATCGATTTATAGTTTAAAGTATTGAAATATAAAAAAATACACAGTGGAGATAAAACAAGAGGTTCGATCTCAAGTCAGGACTTAATCCCCTCCACTTGGAAATCACTAGCTACCAAGTAGTTTATTATAACAATAAATATATCCAAAATCTGGATTAGGTTTTTACAATAAATAATTCACAATTTTATCCAAGAACAAATCCTCTTCCACAATTCTATAAGACATAGTGTGTATGAAAAAATAGAGTACAAAAACTTTCTTCTCAAGAGTAAAGAATAAAAAGAAAGAGTGAGTGTTTAGAAGAGTATAAATGTAGTGATTCTCAATCCATGATGAATCAGTTATTCTAAGTCCTTGATTTTTTTTGGAAGGATCTTGAACATGTTATATAGTAGGTACAAAGAAACAGAGTGTTGTAGAAGGTTCTCTCATGGAAATCGTCTATTATTATTTGTTTGTCATCTAATTTTTTAGTAGTCTAACCTCTTTTTTTATGATCAAATAATATTATTTAAATCCATATTTATTATAATTATCCATTAGATAATAATAATTCTTCATAAAATAACGGATTCTTCATTTAATGCATCAAAACTTGACATTAAGGGTTTTAAAATGCTTCATTTCCAAATTAGACATGGTAAGTAGTCTTCACTTGAATTATGGTTTGATGATATCACAATAACTTGTTACAATAAGATGATGCGGTAAGGTGGAACAGTCATCTCATATCTTCATGTGTTCAACTCATTTTCACATTTGATATGTTTATGACTATATGTGATAAGATTTTCCTTAGTGCGGTCACTATATTAGAAAAATAAAATACTTATTATATTAATTTATAAAAGTTTATATAACTTGGAATGATGAGGTGATTTATTCATCTGTTATGTAGTTTCCTTTATGTAGTAATGTGATTTTATTCATGACGTAATGTGGTTTACTTTATATGGTAAGTTTATTCTTGTCACACGGTAAGATGAGTCTTTAATGTGCGGTGAAATTATGACTTCGAAAAATAATTCTCTATCTTGATGTAATCTGTTTGTGTGCGTATGGTAAGGTGAAATATAACATGTGTTAAGTTGATACGGCCACTTGAACTTCACACAGTAAGGTGTCATAGTAATCTATATACTTATCCATTTTTTCAATTTTTTCATGTAAACCATTTTCTAACATAAAAAATAAATATTATTAATAACATGATAAACATGATTTGGGATCATTAAAATAAAGAGGTACTGGTCTAAGCCAAAAGGTATGTTGACTATGGTCAAAGAGTTCATTATTCCATAATCTCCATAATAATAATTAGGAAATAATTAGTATTTTTATACTTCAATAATAATTTTAAAACCAATCATGAAGGATGGTTATGAAAAAAACCTACATTACAATCATGGAGACTACATGTCATGTCTACGCATGAGTAATGTTTCCATTTTTTAATGATCATTATAAAAGGAACATAAGTATGATTTTATATTTTTAAAATGATCAAAATCTCATAAATATCATATAATTTATTTAAATATACTTATTTATATCATCCATGTAATGTGACGATGAAGAATGAATCATGTTGCTTCCTAGAGTTAGTAGTCCACATGTATGCATGGACAACGTTATCATTTTTCAGTGAATAGAAAGATAATAAGTTAAATGATATATTAACTTTTTAGAATGATAAATATTTCAGGAATATTATATATATATAATAAATCCATCATTATAATCAGTCCTAGGAGGTGGTGATGGGAAATGAATTACATTTTTTTGTGAGGCGGTAGTCCTCTGTACACACGGATGATGGTTTTGTATCCTATTTGATGGAAGAGGGGATGAATATAGGTTATTTTATTAAAATAATAACATATATGTATATTTAAGATAATTTTGTTATTATTTTATCATGGTTAAATAATATTTTAAAGAGGTATAAGATGAAACAAAACAAAAAGTATTTATTAAGAACTATACCTCTTCTTTGGACAACCTCTCCATGTTTTCACTAAAATATTTTTTAGAATTGTTTTCTTATCAAACTAAGGACTCTAAGACATGGAGAGGGATGTTATGATGTGATTTGGGTTGGTATTGGAAAAAAAATTTCTTAACGTCTGAAGTAAATAGGTGAAGAGTTTCCCTTTTATAAGAGAGGGGAAGGGCACTCTAAGAATTTCTTAAAATATAAAATTAATATAAATTAATTTTCATATCCAAATTGGTTATTTTAAAATTTAATATAATTATGATTCAAAATAATTTTATACAATAAAAATTGGACAATTTTAGGTGATGTTTTCACCCTTATAGTTTTGTTTTAACCTATGTTACCCCTTTTTGACAATTACCATGACAACGGGGTTTTTACTATTTAGGGGTTAATATAGTTAGTATAAAAGAAAAATCAGTCCCTAAATGGAGAAAATATGATATTTTAAAAAATAAAAAACACTAGACATAAGATAATATTTTTATGAATTTTTAATCATTTAATAAAACATTATTTTTATAAAATATTATTATTGTCAATTTTCAAACAATTTATTTAATTTGAATTTATAAACATCAAGACAATGGTATAATTCGAATATATACCTTTAAAATTTTCCGAAATTGATAAATTTATCTAAATAATTTGTGGAGAAAAATAATTGATTTTAATTATATTAATTTTAATATTTTTAAAATCATTTATTCTATTTTTCTTTTAATAAAATAATTGTTGTGAGAGTATTGCATAAGCATTTGAAGGTAATTATTTAATTTCTAAAAAATAGAAATAAATTACCATGATTAAAAGTTACTTATATTTAAAATGAAAATTTATAATAAAAAATATGCTATTTTTTATCCCTATCACAAAAAAATATAGTTATCAAATTAAATAAAGTTATATTTTTATATTTTCATTACATAAAATATTATAAAGGTCATAATCATATCCATATTTAAAAAATGTCATATATTAAAATTTTGGATGATTATGGATGAAATATAATCATATAATAAAAATAATTCAAGTTTTAGGTTTACTTTTATGTCCTTATCAAATTATTTTTACCACAAATTAACTCATTTTACCTTTACGGTGGTAACAAATATTTATTATAATTACTATTCATAATAACTAAAAATAAAAGGGAAATATTTACCAAATTATTAACTCCTGATTATAAATATGGAATAAATTTTAAAAAATTCAAAAAACATAAGTTTGAAAATTTTATTTAATATTGAACTGTAAAAAATTGATGAAAAATGATTTTTCATAAAAATACAATTTTCAACAAATATATCATCTTATATTAACTTTATGACTAGAAATAACCATTGTATGAATTTAAATTAAGGTGGATTGATATATAATCTATAAATTTAATTTAATTTTTTTATCATGGCCTATTTTAATTAATTAAAATGGATAAACTTTATACACTTAAAAATAGTTTTTAGAAAACTATGTTTTTAAGTATAAAAAAACATTCACCAAAATCATAAAAATTACTGATTATAATTAAATTAATTAGATTATAATAAATAAAATAATTCATGTGTAACTTTAAAACCAAGTCAAAAATATTATGGGGATTTTAAATTACTTAATTTAATCAAAAGAAATGACAGTATTTGAAAAATTGTAATTCTTCACTAATCATTGAAAAATCAAACACTTCACAGAAATACAAAAATTTCACCCAAATATAATTTTTATATGTTCATTTAAAATATTATATCATCTTTATAAAAAATTATAAATAAAAGTTCCATAAACTGATTATATTACCACGCACAAAAGCAATAAAAGTATTTGTGACGAAAACATATTTTTGAAGCATAAAGATGACTTTACTGAAAATTAGGTACTTATTTATTATTAATGAATAAATAAATTTATATTATATAAAACCTTTAGAGATTTTTTTCATAATATGTATTTTCCTATTCATACCACCAATTTTAATGATCATGTTTAAATAATAATATTTTAATAGTATATCATAGTTCGTTTAAGCTCGGTATTGTGTGTCATATAGTCTATAAATCATAGTGTTTTTATTTTAAGATATTGGGGTGTTAAAATTATTATTATGGTCTTCTAACTACCGATTCGGAATAATAGAAAGTTCTTTCATATCTTCAACTGAATATGAAACACTTTTGACTTTTCTTTCGATCTCTTTCAGAACATATTCACAAACGATTGAATTATCAAAATGGATATTATAATTGTAATAGAGTGAGATTTACTTCTCACCAATATCATTTTTAATTTTAACTTGATATCTAAACTATTTTGTGAAATTATTCAATTTAATTTTAAAAAATTTTGTGTCCTACCTTAGTTTCTTCATATTTTGTTTTACATTTTCAATTTATTTAGTCAACTAAATTTGATGTTCAGGATTTTTGATATGAAGAAACATGTATTAAAGAAGTATCATTCTAAAAATTAGCTCAGATATCATACTAATATTAGCATTCATACTTTTCTGTATAATTAAAACAAATTCAAATTTTTGTTCTAACGATCTAGATGTTAGTAAGGTTGTTGACTCTGATGAACTTTATTTTTTAGTTTTCTTATATTTAGAAACAACATCATGAGGATTCAATTATTTGTCATTTTTCGGAGATGAATACTCAATGTCTATTGGACATTCACTAAGAACACTTATTTCATGTGCTATTTTTTTAGAATAGCTTAAAGAACTTAAACTTTAACTTTCTTCATAGGAGATAGACTTTGGTTTATTTTTCTACTTCTATAGAGGTATGAACTAAATATTATATAAATGATAAATATTCTATATCTACTTTATTTGTATGATATTTAGGTTTTCGTTTGAATAATGTTTCAGTATATTTCAAAAAAGATTGTATTGGAAATACTTCTAGAACATCTTCTGCATGAACAGCAGTTGGAGAAACAGATGAACTTTTAACTCCTGCAGGATGAACTTTAGTTGGAGTAACAAAAGATGGTCTATAATTAGATATCATCTCATATGGGATTCTAATAGATCTACAGGGTGAAGATAAGGATGATTATTTTTTATAAAACATCCATGGTATCATATTTTCCATTCCATTTGAAGCCTAATTTCCTTTTTAATAGAACCTCAAAAATAATATATTCCTTAATATAAACTCTTAGAAGGATAGATCTAGTGATTTGTAAAGTCCTTGGATTCATACTATACTTATTTTTCTTCATCGTCCTGGCCAAATTCTCTTCTACATTTACTTTCAAGGCCTTAACTTAAAATTTATCTAAACATAAAAAAGGTTTCCTATATTTTCTTCCTTCATATTCTTAGCTTCTTTAACATTTTATTTTAATAACTCACTATATGAATCAATAAATCTATTGGTGTTATCATTTTAAAAGGATTTTTTCTTTAAAGACACTTTTTTCTTACGATATTTTTAATTTTTCGTTACCTTTTACTTCTCCACAGATACTTTCTTAGTTTTAATTAAAACATTCTTAGTTGTTTTAGGTTACTTTGTAGGAGACTTAGTTGATACCAAAACATCAAAAAAATTATCTTAGAAGGAATTTCAGTATTTTTTTTATTTTAATTTTTTACCATATGATGAATCAACTATAAAATATTTCTCAATAAACATGTTCCCCTTATAATCATACACCAATACAACTCTAGAAATTGATTCAGAATTAATTAGGTTTCCCTATAACCCTTCATGTTGTCATTCATTTTCCACATCCTTCACTTTTAAAAGCTTAACTATAGCCCTTTTTAGAATTCTCTGATATGGTAATTCATTAATCTTAATTGTAATATTCATTATAGCTTCTATGTATGACTATACAAACTTATCTAAATTCAACTTTCTAGATTCCAGAATGCAGTACAATATATACACATCATGGATTTTAATTGTAACACCCCAGGTAAATAAACAATAGGACATTTTTATATTTATCCCTATTTGTGAATAAAATTTCAATATTAATTTAAATGGAACGCTATGCTCGATGGCTTACCCAATACGCAACAACGAGTTCCTTTGAAATCATACGTTGCACTCTAATAATAAAATAATATTATTTTAAATGATAGTTAACACATATCTGTTGTATTGACAGTAATAAATATAAATAACTAAAATATGATTATATATGTTTGTTAAATTTTTTTACTTTTATCCAATAAATTTTAGAGGCTTAAAATACAAATGAATCCAATCTTAAGCATTGAATACACTAGTATTTTTAAAATATTGTTTTACTACCTTTTGATGGAAAACCATTTTTAAATCAAACTTTTGACAATTTTATAAGCTCTATTTTTAAAAATAAACATATTATTTATGATTGGGTCATTGAAATTTACCTTGGGTTAATTTTTGGTATTTTTCCGACAATGATCATTTTTCAATGAATAGTAAAAAATACTGCATTTTACATCAAAACTGCTTTTTCATATAATTTAATTATATGGTTATATTATCTTTTTAATTTGTTTTAAATTGTAATTAGAATATATTTTTACCATGTAATCCAATTATGGTCATTGGGATTAATTTCACTTTTGAATTGGCCATAAACAAGTGCCAAACTTTTCATAAATATTGTTTCTAAAAAACCCGCTATTTGTTTTGACAACGGGAATTATTTTGAAATTAATTATTGAAATTTATATGTTTGGAATTTGGTGAAATGAATCAAATATTTGGAATCATAAGTTCCAAATTATGTAATTAAGACTCTTTTGTTTTTGGACATTATGAATAGTAACGACGGTAATTATCTTTAATTATCTTGATTAATGAGTAATCAGGTAGTTAAAGATAATAAAATAATATCATAATAATAAAAAATGACCACAAAATGTGTCCTAAGGCTACTGGTTGTCTCATGGCCGACCATGGGATGCCTTGTTCCAAACTTTGGGGCCCCATGGAATCACTTTTGTGAGAAAGTGACTTTTTATCTTTTTATTTTTAAAGAATGTTAAATGTATCAAAGAATGTATCACCTAAGTAAAATATTTTAACTTTTGTCTACATAAATGATATTTTAGACTATAATTATTCATTGGGAAGATAAAAATATTTCCTACATCATAGTATTTTTTTCATAATTTTTAGACTTTAAATAAATTAAATTATTTATGACATCATGATGATGCAACGATTACCTCATTAATAAAGGATTTAAATAAAATGAAATGATAATGTAAAATCTATGACCTACACATGTCCAAAACCTATTGGATGGGTGGATTTCGAACCCTTATCACCTTACCCTCGAATTATATCTATGTGGGACCAATAAAATCCGAAACTCATTTGAAAATAAAGTTACATTTTATACCTTTCCAAGAGTGCCCATCCTCTCCTCTTATAAAAGGCCCCCACCTCTACCGCCTTACCCACACTTCCAAAGCCTTTGGCTCGGCCAACCCATGCCCATTTCATCTCTCCACATCCCTCTATAACTCCTTGAAGCCTCACTTTTGGCAGAATCTTTTCCAAGGAAGCCTTTGAGCTCAAACCAAAGGGAGTTACCCGATTTTAAGGTAATGTCTTCACTTGAGTCCTTTTGTTTTATTTTGCTTCTCCAACCCCTTAAACTCTTTTTATTCATTTCTTTTGTAACAACTCCAGTATAATCAATATACTATGATGTTGTTATAAGAAGGATTCAAGCTACACTTACACACACCTACATCTAATGGTTAAGGGACATACTGTTTCCGTGGATGGTAAAATTTATGCCTCCCGAAACGATGATTGTTCAACATTCTTTTAACACCTTAAAAGGTGGACATTAAGATGTCACTATATTTATATATGATATATAATATGTTTATTTTTTCCTTAAGCTTATGTATTTTTCATTTTGGGCATACCTTTATGGCTTACATTATGGGTAAATACGATATCTTCATTTAAGGAAGTGCGGACTACCGCCCCCTCAAAGTGATTTGATTCGTTAAATACCATATGTGGGATGTATAAAGGATGGAACTATGATATTATATATGATATTATACTGTAATTATAATATACCTTTATATAATTATGATTCCATTCTATAAAATATGAAATAGAAATGAAAGTAGCGTTCATGCGTACGTACGGCTTACCGTCTCCATGAACGGTACATTTCATTTCTTATCTCAAAATGTTATGTACTATTATAAGTACATATATATAATGTATATATAGGCAATATATTACATCTAAATTATGGATATCTTTCTGGAATTATAACATATATATATATCTCTCATTTTGTTTTAATTCCATTAATATGACAAAAAATGAAAGTAGCGTTCATGCATACGTACGGCCTACCGTCTCTATGAACGGTGCTTTTAATTTTTATCTCCAAATGATATGGAATAGTATAAAATTAATATATAATGGATATATATTATATTTAAAACTTCAATACCATTATGGATATGATGTATGTATAACTACATGGAAAATTATTTTCCAACAAGTTCAATTTTTGACTCATGTACCAAACATCGACAAAAACGTCTGATATGAACTCATATTATTAACCAATTATTATAACATTAAAATATGTGATATGAACTGAATAATAATCTTTATAGGAGGTCCTTAAGCAATTATAAATTGACCAATGTTTATTATTCAGGAATATAAATAAACAAACAAGACAAGTTGGACTTGAGGTAAGGGATCCGACTCCTCTCTTTCTTTTAAAGTACACTCTTTTATGTCATTCTTTTTAAAGCTCATATTTCTTGTTATTGGGATATTATTTTATATTAATATTACTGTAATATTTATGTTCATATGATGAGAGACCCTATTCTCTCTCATCAATCCATTTTGGAAGTTTTGAGTGGCGCTGTTAGGCTGCCGAATTTTCGTAAGAGATCTAACCGCTCTCTTTTTTTTTAAGTACTCTCATTTATGTCACTTCTTTTAAGCTCATCTTTGTTATGTTGGGGGTGTTATTTTATATTACTATTTCTTTAAACTTTATGTTAATATGATGAGAGACCCTATTTGATCTCATCAATCCATTTTGGATGTTTTAAGTGGCGTCGTTAGGCTGCCGAGTTTTCGTAAGGGATTTTTCATATCACTTTTATTCCCGTGAGATTTATTCTACATTTACCACAATTTCCTTTGAGTGGTGTATGTAATGCCCATAATTTTACTCATTGTGTAATATAATTTCATTTATGAGTATTTACATCAATGTTGTATTGTCCTTCTTTCACAGGTTGCGTGTCTCGAAAGATACCCATGTCGGTAAGGGAACCTTTCACCCTCCTCTTTTTGTAAAAGACTTATTTTGTAATGTCTTTTAATTCACATAATATTATGTTGGGATATGTTCTTCTATATCCTTATTGATTTAAATTTTATGTCCAAGTGATGAGATACCCTTTTTATCTCTCGTCAACTCATTTTCTGAATTTTCTAGTGACGTCGTTAGGCTTTCAAATTTTTGCAAGGGAACTTCTTAACCCAAATTTGATTCTTTGGGATAAACTTGTACTCCTTGAATATGTCGTTATATGAATATGTGTGAATAACCTCTGATTGTCTACACTTAATATCCACTTATATTTCGTGTATTCTTTTATCACACATAATTATGTAATTGATTTATCCTTAATCCAAGGATACAATCTTTGTATGGGACTTCATCTCAATCTCCTTTCATTGAGGCATATTTTGTTTTATACACAACCTTCTTTTATACGGTGTATAAACCCCTTTGAATTTTACATTTATCCAAAAGGAATCTTTTTTATAAGAAGCGTTTTACTAAACGACAAAAGGGAATGTTTTTGTCGTACGTATGCGGCGACAACGACTTCTCTGCCGCCGTGACCTTTATTTGAGTTTCGGCTTCCTCTACAAGCCATACCTTTTTTAAAAAAAGAAAACTAAATACCATGTTTTACTTTTCTTTTATTTTGGTATTGAAAATTGTTTTCATAAGTTTTTTTATATCAATGTGTTTTATTGATATCTTGTGATTGAAATGTGGAAATGTTATGTTTCCTTTATGCATGTTTTATGTGATACGATTATGTTGAGGTTCTTGGGAATTATTACGAAGACGGGTGGTTTTGTGATAAACTAAGGGCGGGTGAGCCCGATATAGCTCTCCAATGCATTTGGTAACGTGAAGGGGTTAAACGTTAAGGTTTCTCTGAAGAGGTTTAGGGAATATACTGTGGTGGGTATTCCAAACGTAACCAAGAGGGTTACTCCCTACGTAAGAAAGTTATGAATGCCTCAAGTTACCTTTATGTCTTTATGATTTCTATGATTTATTCATGATTTTATGAGGTATGTTAGAGTGACTATGTTTTATGGGTAAAGTATGATTTCATTCTTATGTATATATGAACTCATGTTTCCTTTCAATATTTTTATAACCCTTACTGAGCTTTTTATGCTCATCCCATGTTTTTGAAATGTTTTTCACAGGTCAAGGGAAGGGTACATGATGTGATGATAGTGTCAAGGATATGTCAAGAACGAATCAATGTTTGATTTTAAATATGTTTCTGTTGATGGGAATAATGAATACTATCTTGTATGTAACCACTTTGTTTAAATTTGGAATGTGATGAAAGTTTCATGATCTAATTCTCTAAAACTCTAAACCTGAAAAGATCCTCAATGTGTAATATTGTAATAACTCAAGATTAAGTAAGGTTTAAGGCTGGGGCCTTATAGTTGGTATCAAAGTCCAGTTTAGATAACTTTAGAGGTTATGGTATTCTCTAAGCATAAGTGACATTACCATAATGGTTATGATTTCCGAAAGAGTCATAGTTTTAGATAAAGTGAATAAGTAAGTATATCTTAGTGGTTATCTTACTCATTAGTACATGATGGTTTTGTTAATATACTCACACTGACATTTCTGTTTTTAGTGAATGGATGGATCTAGTAGGAACCAAAGTGACAATAGTTTTGAAGGAGACTATGGTGGTTCTCTGATTAAGAGACTGAATGAAATGAGGTATTCAATGAGGAAATTCGTGGTTGTTCTAAACCAACTATCAAGGAGTCATGATCATCCACTTGAACCTTGGTATGATCTGTAATGCATCATGTATGTGATGACCAATCGATGTGAAAGTTCAGGTAATAATTATAAAGGTAACCATTAGAGTTTATATGATCCTTACTTTTGAGGTAATTATGGGTTATTATATGTTATGATGGAAAATGAAAGGCATGAGATAAACTTGATGTTAAAATATGTTATGATCATTTTTGAATATTTTATCTCGTTTTGTGGAATGATTTGAGAATTATATAGTTTTGTAAAAAGGACAACACGCAGACCGTGTGACAACCTGTCGCGTCGGACAAAGCTGCGGGAATCGAACCCACAACCAAAGTGCAACTGGTATTTAACGACTACTACTGGACTACGTGAAGTCCCTGGTTAGTTTGACTGATTATTTTTAGTTAGATGATTTTATGAATTAAGAGTAAGCTGATTTTGGGTTATCTATGGAAATTTATTAACCTATCATGGAGGATATGTGATTAGGTTAATTACTTTTCAATACGAGACTTTAAGAGTAACTGATGTTGTTTGGAGATAAATGTTACGATTTAACTTGGAAGACTATGTGACTAAATCATTAAAATATTTGGGTTTCAATCTTAGTTTGGTTTACTTTGAAGAAATTTATGGACAAATTGTTTATCGAATGGTCCTCGTTGAACTTTGGGTTTTGTTGGACAAATTTTGGAGATTAAGAATATTTTTTTCTTTTTATAAAGGGTTATCCTTTTCTGGAATATCTAATATTGTACTAACCTTTTTGGTTTTGGTTTTGGTTAGAGTCTAAAGACATGGTAAGTATATAGTTCTCTTTTTTGGATTAGGTGATTCTCTAGAGGTTGAGTATAGTACTCTTAATGTGAACAAGTCTTCCTAAATACTCGTCTTTTGGAGAAAATATGAGTTTGTGTAAGGAATCTAATAAAAGTTGAAAGTCGACATGATAAGTGATTATGTTTCCTTATGAATAAATTACTCAATAAAAAGTAACTTAACACAAAAATGTTGTCTATTAACTTTTTGTACTGGGGAATCGAATACCGTTTAACCCATCACAAGTTTGTGATTTTCTTGTGGTTAACTTTCTCCTAAACATGTTTTCTATCACTCTCCATCAGAACATGACCCTTTGTTTTTTTCCTCCATGTCCATATTTTTATACTTGGAATCCTAATATGGGTTAACTCGGGTGACCTTTGTACTTATCTTTATTTATTTTAAAGTGATTGTTTTACTGACTCTTGTTCCGATGTGGGACTTTCAAGGATGTTTCCAAGCTCAATTTTAAAATTGCGAGGACGCAATTCCCAAAAGGGGGAAGGATGTAACACCCCAGGTAAATAAACAATATGAAATTTTAATATTTATCACTATTTTTGAATAAAATTTCAATATTAATTTAAAGGGAACGCTATGCTTGATGGCTTACCCAATACGCAACAACGAGTTCCTTTGAAATCATACGTTGCACTCTAATAATAAAATAATATTATTTTAAATAGTAGTTAACACATAGCCATTGTATTGACAGGAATGAATATAAATAACTAAAATATGATTATATATGTTTGTTAAATGTTTTTAATTTTATCCAATAAATTTTAGAGGCTTAAAATACAAATGAATCCAATCTTAAGCATTGAATACACTATTATTTTTAAAAGATTGTTTTACTACCTTTTGATGGAAAACCATTTTTAAATCAAACTTTTGACAATTTTATAAGCTCTATTTTTCAAAATAAACATATTATTTAGGATTGGGACATTGAAATTTACCTTGGGTTAATTTTTGGTATTTTTCCGAAAATGTTCATTTTTCAATGAATAGTGAAAAATACTGCATTTTACATCAAAACTGCTTTTTCATATAATTTAATTATATTATTATATTATCTTCTTAATTTGTTTTAAAGTGTAATTAGAATATATTTTTACCATTTAATCCAGTTATGGTCATTGGGATTAATTTCACTTTTGAATTGGCCATAAACAAGTGCCAAACTTTTCATAAATATTGTTTCTAAAAAACCCGCTATTTATTTTGACAATGGGAATTATTTTTAAATTAATTATTGCAATTTATGTGTTTGTAATTTTGTGAAATGAATTACATATTTGGAATCAGAAGGTCCAAATTATGTAATTAATACTCTTTTGTTTTTGGACATTATGAATAGTAATGATGGTAATTATCTTTAATTATCTTGATTAATGAGTAATCAGGTAGTTAAAGATAATAAAATAATATCATAATAATAAAAAATTACCACAACATGTGTCATAAGGCTACTTTTTGTCTCATGGCCGACCATGGGATGCCTTGTGCCAAACTTGGGGGCCCCATGGAATCACTTTTGTGAGAAAGTGACTTTTTATCTTTTTATTTTTAAAGAATGTTAAATGTAACAAAGAATGTATCACCTAAGTAAAATAATTTTAATTTTGTCTATATAAATTATATTTTAGACTATAAATATTCATTGGGAAGCTAAAAATATTTACTACATCATAGTAATTTTTTCATAATTTTTAGACTTTAAATAAATTAAATTATTTATGATATCATGATGATACAGCGATTACCTCATTAATAAAGGATTTAAATAAAATGAAATGATAATGTAAAATCTATGACCTAAACATGTCCAAAGCCTATTGGATGTGTGGATTTAGAACCCTTATCACCTTACCCTCTAATTATATCTATGTGGGACCAATAAAATACGAAACTCATTTGAAAATAAAGTTACATTTTATACCTTTCCAAGAGTGCCCCTCCTCTCCTCTTATAAAAGGCCCCCACCTATACCTCCTTACCCACACTTCCAAAGCCTTTGGCTCGACCAACCCCTGCCCATTTCATCTCTCCAAATCCCTCTATAACTCCTTAAAGCCTCACTTTGGGCAGAATCCTTTTCAAGGAAGCCTTTGAGCTCAAACCAAAGGGAGTTACCTGATTTTAAGGTAATGTCTTCACTTGAGTCCTTTTGTTTTATTTTGCTTCTCCAACCCCCTAAACTCTTTTTATTCATTTATTTTTTAACAACTCCATTATATTAAATAAACTAGGATGTTTTTATAATAAGGATTCAAGCTACACTTACACACACCTACATCTAATAGTTAAAGGACATACTGTTTCCGTGGATGGTGAATTTATGCCTCCCGAAACGATGATTGTTCAACATTCTTTTAACACCTTCAAAGGTGGAAATTAAGATGTCACTATATTTATATATGATATATAATATGTTTATATTTTCCTTAAGCTTATGTATTTTTCATTTTGGTCATACCTTTATGTTTTCCATTATGGGTAAACGCGATATCTTCATTTAAGGAAGTGCGGACTACCGCCCCCTCAAAGTGATTTGATTCGTTAAATACCATATATGGGACGTATAAAGGATGGAACTATGATATTATATATGATATTATACTGGAATTATAATATACCTTTATATCATTATGATTCTATTCTATAAAGTACAAAATAGAAATGAAAGTAGCGTTCATGCGTACGTACGACTTACCGTCTCCATGAATGGTACATTTCATTTCTTATCTCAAAATGTTATGTACTATTATAAGTACATGTATATAATGGATATATATGAAATATATTACATCTAAATTATGGATATAATTCTGGAATTATAACATATATATATATATATATATATCTCATTTTGTTTTAATTCCATTAATATGAAAAAAAAATGAATGTAGTGTTCATGCGTACGTACGGCCTACCGTCTCCATGAACGGTGCTTTTAATTTTTATCTCCAAATGATATGGAATAGTATAAAATGAATATATACTGGATATATATGATATTTAAAACATAAATACTATTCTGGATATGATTTACTTATAACTACATGGAAAATTGTTTTCCAACAAGTTCAATTTTTGACTTATGTACCAAACATCGACAAAAACGTCTGATATGAACTCATATTATTAACCAATTATTATAACATTAAAATATGTGATATGAACTGAATAATAATATTTATAGGAGGTCCTTAAGAAATTATAAATTTACCAAAGTTTATTATTTAGGAATATAAAGAAACGAACAAGACAAGTTGGACTTGAGGTAAGGGATCCGACTCCTCTCTTTCTTTTAAAGTACACTCTTTTATGTCATTCCTTTTAAAGCTCATCTTTCTTATTATTGGGATATTATTTTATATTAATCTTAATGTAATTTTTATGTTCATATGATGAGAGACCCTATTCTCTCTCATCAATCCATTTTGGATGTTTTGAGTGGCGTCGTTAGGCTGCCGAATTTTCGTAAGAGATCTAACCTCTCTCTTTTTTTAAGTACTCTCATTTATGTAACTTATTTTAAGCTCCTCTTTGTTATGTTGGGGGATGTTCTTTTATTTTCCTCTTTATATAAACTTTATGTTAATATGATTAGATACCCTATTTGATCTCATTAATCCATTTTGAAGTTTTAAGTGGTTCCGTTAGGCTGCCGAGTTTTCGTAAGGGATTTTTCATCTCACTTTTATTCCCGTGAGATTTATGATACATTTACCACAATTTCCTTTGAGTGGTGTATGCAATGCCCATTATTTAACTCATTGTGTTATATTCTTTCATTTATGAGTATTTACATCAATGTTGTATTTTCTTTCTTTCACGGGGTGCGTGTCTCGAAAGATACCCATGTCGGTAAGGGAACCTTTCACCCTCCTCTTTTTGTAAAAGACTTCTTTTTTTATGTCATTTAATTCACATAATATTATATTGGGATATGTTCTTATATATCCTTATTGATTTAAATTTTATGTCCAGGTGATGAGATACCCTTTTTATCTCTCATCAACACATTTTCTGAATTTTGTAGTGACGCCGTTAGGCTGTCAAATTTTTGCAAGGGAACTTCTTAACCCAAATTTGATTCTTTGGGATAAACTTGTACTCCTTGAATATGTCGTTCTATAAATATATGTTAATAACCTCTGATTTTTTACACTTAATATCCATTTATATTTTGTGTATTCTTTTTTAACGCATAATTATGTAATTGATTTATCCTTAATCCAAGGATACCGTCTTTGTATGGGACTTCATCTCAATCTCCTTTAATTGAGTCATATTTTGTTTTATACACAACCTTCTTTTATACGATATATAAACCCCTTTGACTTTTACATTTATCCAAAAGGAATATTTTTTATACGAAGTGTTTTACTAAACGACAAAAGGGAATGTTTTTGTCGTACGTATGCGGTGACAACGACTTCTCCGCCATCATGGCCTTTATTTGAGTTTCGGCTTCCTCTATAAGCCATACATTTTTAAAAAAAGAAAAATAAATACCATGTTTTAATTTTCTTATATTTTGGTATTGAAAATGGTTTTCATAAGTTTTTTTATATCAATGTGTTCTATTGATATCTTGTGATTGAAATGTGGAAATGTTATGTTTCCTTTATGCATGATTTATGAGATACGATTATGTTGAGGTTCTTGGGAATTATTACGAAGACGGGTGGTTCCGTGATAAACTAAGGGAGAGTGAGCCCAATATAGTTCTCCAATGCATTGGGTAACGCGAAGGGGTTAAACGTTAAGGTTTCTCCGTAGAGATTTAGGGAATATACTGTGGTGGGTATTCCAAACGTAATCAAGAGGGTTACTCCCTACGTAAGAAAGTTATAAATGCCTCAAGTTACCTTTATGTCTTTATGATTTCTATGATTTATTCATGATTTTATGAGGTATGTTAGAGTGCCTATGTTTTATGGGTAATGTATGATTTCATACTTATGTATATATGAACTCATGTTTCCTTTCCATATTTTTATAACCCTTACTGATCTTTTTATGCTCATCCTGAGTTTTTTAAATGTTTTTCACAAGTCAAGGGAAAGGTACATGATTTGATGATAGTGTCAAGGATGTGTCAAGAAAGAATCAATGTTTTATTTTAAATATGTTTCCGTTTTTGGGAAGAATGAATATTGTCTTGTATGTAACCACTTTGTTCAAATGTGGAATGTAATGCAAGTTTCATGATCTAATTCTCTAAAATTCTAAACCTGAAAAGATCCTCAATGTGTAATCTTGTAATAACTCCAGATTAAGTAAGGTTTAAGGCTGGGGCCTTATATTAATTTTGTATTTTCCACCTTTTATTTTAAAAATTAATGACAATTGTAACACCTTTATATTTTAAAAGAACGCTATTTTCAACAGTGCATACGACACGCAAAACAGAGCTTAAACAAAGTAAAAAAATATTATAATTTAAATATGATCTTTATAACTTAGCCATTGAATTTGATTGTATGAAAAATATTAAATTAATCATGAAATATATATAGAGGAACTACTAAAGAAAAATTCATTTATTAATTCTTAAAAAATAAGTACTCAATTTTTAGTAAAGTTATTTTATTCTTAAAAATTACTTTTTCTTCAAAAAAAATTTATTCATTTTTTTGAGAAAATATTGTAATTAATTTCTGAAACATTTATAAACTATATCTTATAAAAATAATTTTAAAATTTAAATTATCCTATCAAAATTTTATTAGGTTAAAATTTTATATTTTTCTGAAAAGATTAATTTCCCTCTCACTAGGGAAAATACCGATTTTCATTGAAAACATAATGGTTTTTTCAAAAACTCACAAAGTTAAATTTTATTTTAAAATGATTTCATAATAAAACAAGTTATATTATATTATTAATAATCTAATTAATTTTATAAAAAACAATTTCATGATTGAATTTTCTATAAAAAAATCACATAAAAGGTATTTTTCTAAAAAACATTTTTTCATTGTGTTTTGTGTTTTGATTTCAAATTAATTTATACCCCTTATAGAAATTGATTTTCAAAAAATTTATTCTCTATTTGAAATCAATATGTTCAAATTTGGTAAATAGACTCCTTTTATTTTTTGTCACTATGAATAGTAAAGTTGGTAAAATTTATCACCTCGGTAAAGGGTAAATTGGGTTAATTTATGTTAAAAATAACTGATAAGGTCATAATATTTGTCACGACCCATCCTCTGGGCTCGTTCCGTGACTACCCCAAGGCCGACTTCCATAGGCCAGGGGCTGGGGACTAGCACCAAGGTGTAATTCCTGATAAAAAGGGAAGGCATTGCCTTTATAAAGTAAACAAATACACAGAGTAAGCAAACACAAGTAAACACTAAGTAAAACTGGGTACAATAGTAAGTGCGGAAAAGTAAGTGGGCCAGAATAAAAACCTCAACTGAAAGTAAAGTACAACTGGAAAAGGAAGTACATCAAATGAAAAGTAAACACGCAACATCGAGCCGTCCACTGGAAGTCCCACCTGAAGGGTGGGTACAGATAGCCTTCTCAGCTCCTCGGGTCCAGTCGTCCGCTCCGAGTACGTCCTGCCCAGTGGTCCACCTCTAGGAACCGACTTTCTCCACAAGCCTCAACCACGATTAGCTTTTTCTGTCGTCTGCAACCAATAAAATGTAGTGCGGGCATAGCCCGTGCAGGGGTGAGTATACGCTACTCAGTAGGGACCTCGAGACCCCCGAAGGTCTCCCAAAATCCACAAAGGATAATCCAAAATGGAAAGATACAATCACGAAGTAACATCCAACGCTACTTAGGTATATGCCCATACATATACCTAAGTCATCAATTCCCGTTCGACTCCAGTATCCATGCCAAGTTCGATCATGTCCACATAGCAGTACAACCCAATACACACAGGATAACACAACTTAATCCATATAGGAAAGCAATTCAATCATATCGAAGATATTGATTGAAGTCAAGACTCAGATCACACATGAATACTTCTTCGTAAGACGATAGAGATGATTAGATGTATCCACTGATTCATCTAGGTCGTCGGACCCACACAGGATCGATAGGTACTAACCCCCACAATGACCCACACGGGATCTGACCCACACAGGATCGGTATGCGTTGGCCCACACAGGACCGTTGAGCGTTGACCCACATAGGATTGGAAAGTACTGATCCACACAGGATCGCTGAGTGTTGTAGTCATCACTGGTGAACCCACAGAGGATTTCTGTACAGTCTTCATCGTCATCGTAGTCGTAGCGAGCTCTAGGGTTCCCGCACATAGCAAGATCGTTTCGGGAGGGTCCGCTCCACGAGCCGGGGGGCTGATACATAAACTGACACAATGTCCAGATTTGATGTATCCCAAAGTTCCGAATCGTCAAAAGGAACTCAACGTGACAGAAGGCGCGTCAATCAGACGCCCAGTCTGAGAGTTATTGGCTTTTTCTTTCCTGGGGCCTAGATGGTTTTTAAGTCAAAACCAACCCGGTCATACTCCATCTGCGTCCAAACCTCGAGCAGAGTAAGCCAAAAGGTCCTTCTCAATAAGAGAAATCTAACAAAGTCGACGGCACGTCAATCGGACGTCCGGAGCTTAATTTATAAGCATTTCCGCTCTGAGGGCCCGGTTGGTTTCGTGTTCGAACCAACCCGGCTGAACCCAAAGTTCTCAGAAACCTTGAGTGTAATATACCGAAACGACTGGCTCGATCCAAGGATCACATCTCAACTGATGGTGCATCAATCGGAGGGTCGTAACCCAATTTATGGGCTTTTGAACAGTTCTGTTTGAAAATAGGGGGTTCGGGCCCGGTCCGACCCGGCCCGATACCCCCCCCCCCCTCGGGTCGACCCGAACCGGGTCTAGTTTCGTCCGATTAGGGCACGGCCTGGCACGCTCAGGCGGCCCACGTGGCCAGCTCGGCTGGCCGAGTTGAGCGGAATAGGGGGGGCGTGTTGCCCCCCTGTTTGTGTAACCCCCCCCCCCACGTGGGGGCCGCTCTTTGTTCCAGTCTGGGGTTACGAACCCCCAGTATTCCTCTAAAACGGACGACCCGGTTGCTTCCACCGCAGGACCGCCGCGGTCCCGCCCTTCTGCTCCGGAGGCCGGCGGTTCCGATCGCCGCTCCCCGCACCACAGCGGCCATAGGCTGCGGGCTTGTCCGACCGGCGCGGTGCGACGGCGCTGCGCCCCTCCGTCGCGGCCCCGCTCCGGCCGTGGTCTCTTCCTGGTTCTCTGGTGTGGTTCAACGGCGTCGCGGCTTGTTCAGCCTCAACGGTGTGGCGCAACGGCGCCGCGCTTCTTCGCTCGTTCTTAATTGTTATCGCGTGGTGCAACGACATCGCGCTGCCTTTGCTCGTGCCGCAACAAGTTCAATCAACAAATAAAGGGGGAGGAGGGTCGGCCGTGTTCATGCGGTCCGACCTCCTCCCGTTATTGCGATATCAGGCGGGCCAATTAGAAAACGATGAATGGTGATGAAAGTATTCACAAACAAAAACATTTAATTCCCTACCTCAACGTGTCGTTGAACGAAGGTTCATCACAGAAAAGGACGTTACGGAAGAAGACTCCGTAAGCGTCGACAGAATCCCAGAGAAGAGAATCGTCGGCGTCGCGGTACATGGCTTCGTGTCGTCGATCTCTATGGATGGCGTCTTTCACTGGCTACGGAGAGGGAAGAAGGCGGTATGACAAACTCCCCTTAGCGGTGATGGAGTTCTTCGTCGAAGGCTCGGCGTTCTTCGCATTCTTCGTCGAGGAAGAAGAACTTCAAGAATTAGAGATTTCTTCCCCCAATCCTCTCACAAAAATATAACCAAATTAAAATAAGGTCACCCCATATTTTAATTGTTTATTCCATGCTTTTCAAAAATACAAAATTCAAAAACGAAACCACTTAATTAATTAAACTTTTGTTGACAAATTAAATGGAGAGTTAAGGGAGATAGTGAATATGAAGGGGTGGGGTTTGTGTTGGCCTCACCTCACTAATATCCTACCTAGGAGTTAGGTTATCAATGGGTCCCACTCCATCTCCCTTTCATAGATTATAACCACTTAGTAAAAAGAAATAAAATTGTAGCTCAATTTTATTTTACTTTTCATCTAATCCACAATTTTTAACAACTCCTCCCGAGAAAACGCAACCCCAGTAAAGGTCTTCATAAGCAATTACCGGCGCCACAGTTCCATCGGTGTCCTCAGATTTTGATTCCGAGCACCTGTTCAAAGTTAGGAAATCCCGCTTGTTCGTTCACTGAACGTACCCGAGCTAAACTTCGGAAAGTTATTCCGGGCTCACTAGGCCTCGAAATCAGGTGTCTTCAGAAACTACGTTCTTGTAAAATCCCAAAGAAAATTAAGAAAAAAATTTCTCATGAATTTTATGGGTCTTTACATTACTCCCACCTCAGGGATTTACGTCCCCGTAAAGATACATCATAAACTAGGGGAACAAATGTTGGTACTGTGCACGCATCTGAGCCTCCCTTTCCCAAGTGCTCTCCTAGAGGTTACCATGTGTCCATCTGATGCATACTAGAGGTATCGACCATCCACGTAGGACTCGCTCCTTTCGATCATCGATCTCCACCGGGACCTCCGCAAAAGTCGCCCCATCATCAATGTCCAGCTCCCCATGGTCGATGATATGCGTCGGGTCATGCACGTATCTCCTCATCTGATATACGTGAAAGAATTCGTGCACCCGGTGCAACTGAGGTGGTAGAGCCAGGCGATAAGCCACCTCTCCAATCCTGTTGAGGACCTGGAATGGTCTGATGAAGCGTGGAGACAACTTTCCGCCTCAGCCAAATCTCTATAATCCCCGTCGAGGTGAGACCCGCAAGAAGACGTGGTCGCCATCCTCGAACTATAGTGGCCTCCGCCTCCTGTAAGCATAAGACTTTTGTTGGCTCTAAGCTATCATCATCTGCTCCTGGATGACCTGGACCTTCTCTGTCATGGCCTGGACTATCTCTGGTCCCACAAGTGCTGACTCCCTAGGGTCTGTCCAGTACAGCGGTGATCTGCAAGGTCGGTCGTACCACGCCTCATATGGTGCCATCCCGATGGTGCAGTGGTAGATATTTTTGTACGCGAACTCCACCAAGGTTAGGTGATCCTCCCAGCTGCGACCAAAGTCGAGGACACATGCACAGAGCATGTCCTCGAGATTCTGAATGGTCCTCTCCGTCTGACCATCCGTCTGAGGGTGAAAGGTGGTGCTCAAACGTAGATGCGTCCCGAATGCCTCCTGTAACCCCTTCCAAAGCCAGGAATTAAAGCGAGCATCCGATCGGAGACGGTGGATGATGGAACACCATGAAGCCGTACAATCTCTTGAACGTAGAGACATCCCAAGCTCTCTACTGAGTCCTACTCTCTGATGGGTAAGAAGTGGGCCGACTTGGTGAGTCGGTCAACAATCACCCAAATGGAGTTGTGACTTCTGGAAGTGTGTGGAAGTCCAGTCACGAAATCCATAGATATCCCATCTCACTTCCACTCCGAGACCTCCAAGGGTTGTACCAAGCCTGCTGGTACCTGGTGCTCTGCCTTCACCTGCTGGCAGGTGAGGCATCGAGAAACAAACTCGGCCACAGCCTTCTTCATACCCGGCCACCAGTGATGTCATCTGAGGTCCTGGTACATCTTTTCTACTCCTGGATGTACCGCTAAAGAGGAAGTGTGGAACTCCCTTAGCACCTCCTCTTATAAAGCAACCGGTACCATGGTACGTCCTCTGAAAAGGATGATGTGCTCTCCTCCCATAGTGAATCCATCAGGTGCCTGTCCTGAGGATATCTGCGCATGCCATGTCTCACAGTCATCGTCCCCATGCTATGCCTCTCTGAACCACTGTAGAAGTGGAGGAGTGACTGTGAGTGACTGTAGAAAGGTTTCCCCATCACTATCCATGAAGGATATCTGCAAAGCAGCTAGCTGCTCTATCGCCTCCCCAAGTAGCTGAATTCCCATCCTCCTGCTGAGAGCATCGGCTACTAAGTTTCCCTTTCTAGGTGTACAGACTATCTCTAAGTCATAGTCCTGGAGGAACTTGAGCCATCTCCACTGTCTCAGGTTCAGGTCCTTCTGCGAGAATATGTACCTGAGACTCTGGTTGTCAGAGTAGACTGTAAAGCGCTCGCCCATCAGATAGTGTCACCACATCTTCATAATGAAGACCACTACTTCTAACTCCAGGTCATGGATATAATAGTTATGCTCATGCTGCCTCAACTGACGTGATCCATAAGAGATCACTTCCCGCTCCTGCATTAGGACACATCCGATTCTGTTCCCTGATGCATCGCAGTAGACTACGTACCCTGCTCCCTCCTCCGGTAGCCTCAAGATAGGTGCACTGGTCAATCTTTGTCTCAACTCCTCAAAGCTCTTCTGACATCTGTCTGACCATACGAAGGGTTTCCCCTTTTTCTTCACAGCTGAAAGTGGTTCCACAACTCTGGGGAAGTCTGGCACGAATCTCCGGTAGTACCTAGCTAGTCCCAAGAAACTTCGCACCTCCGTCACACTCCTGGGTGGCTCCCAAGCTAGCACTGCCTCAATCTTCGCAGGATCCACTGCAACACCCGCCTCAGAGATGACGTGTCCTAAGAAGTGGACCTCACGTATCCAAAACTAACACTTCGATAGATTACCATAAAGCTGGTGCTCTCAGAGTGTGTCCAGTTAAACCCGCAAGTGGTAGACGTGCTCCTCCTCAATCGTCGAGTATATCAATATGTCGTCGATGAAGACCACGACAAATCGATCGATTTAAGGCTGAAAGATCATGTTCATGTGTCCCATGAGCACTACTGGAGCATTGGTTACGCCGAATGTCATAACCAAGAACTCATAGTGGCCATACCGACATCTGAAGGTCGTCTTCTGCACATCCTCATCCCGAACTCTGAGCTGATGATAGCCTGACCTAAGGACTATCTTTGAGACCCACAGTTCTCCCTTGAGTTGATCGAAGAGGTTTTCAATCCTTGGTAGTGGATACTTGTTCTTGATGGTCACCTGGTTCAGGCGACGATAGTTGACATAAAGTCGCAAGCTCTCGTCCGCCTTCTTGGCGAGAAATATCGGGGAAGCCCAGGGTGAAACAGTGGGTTGGATGAATCCCTTGCCCTGAAAGTCCTACAGTTGTACTCGTAGCTCTCGAAGCTCGGTGGTAGCCATCTGATATGCTGGGGTAGATATCGGGGCTATCCCGGGGTACAGGTCAATATAAAAGTCTACCCCTCTATGAGGAGGTATTCCTAGAACGTTGTTGGGAAAAACGTCCGCATACTGATACACCACTGCAGGTAAGCTTGGACTCCGGACGTCAACTACTCCTAGGATGAGGCTAGCCAACTGATGAGTGATGGGATGTCCTCTCCTCTGCGTGAGTCCATCCTGCACTGCAAAGGCTCCCTTCTCGCCGGTGAAGGTGAACCTGCTCCCATCGGTGTGAACACATCGCACCTTGCGCCTAATGCAGTCGATCTAAGCATTGACTGTAGATAACCAATCCATTCCCAAGATGACTTCATAAGGCCTCGACACCGCTACAAGAAGATCACAGCCGATGCTCTCACCTCCTAGATAAAGCTCACACTGCCGGAACCAATGCGTAATCGTCGAGTCTTCTCCCGTAAGAGTCTCTAGTCGTAAGGATCAAGCCAACGGCTCTGTCGGAATCTCCGAGCTCCGAACAAGGGCAGCGGAAATGAAAGAATGACTCGCTCCTATGTCTATAAGAACTACAATAGGGGTGGAGTATACACAGATAGTACCTCGAATCATCTCGGGCGCGTCGTGGTCGTAGGCCTCCGCTGCCTGAAGTTGTGTCTGTCTCTGCCTGCCAGCTCCCTATAGTCGGGGTGGACCTCCTGGTGGTGGTGGTGGTAGAGCCTCAAAGCGTCGCCCACCACCTGCTGCTCGGCCAGCTCCTCTTCCTCATCTGCCTTCTCCCTGCGGACCGCCCTGGTCGACCCTCTGCCTCTGCCTGGGTGGTCCCTCAACCGTCTGCTGCTCCTCCGCACGGCGGTTCGGGCAGTCACAATCCATGTGGCCCTACCCGCCACATGCGTAGCACTGTCTGCCTCTCGAAATATTGGCTCTGCATTTTGTGCCCCACACCTCTGAGCCAGTGTCCTGAGGTCGTCCTCCTGAGGGTCTGGTCCGCTTGGACCCATGTTTCATCCGTCGACTGCCAGATGCAGAAGACTCTGCTACGTGCCGCCCTACGGTAGGTCTCACTGCTGGTGTAGGCTCATCAAGAAATCTCTCAATGAGAAGGGCTCGCTCCAGTACCCCTGCCTGTGTTGGAATGCTGAGGGAGATCAGTGATGCCCTGATCTCATGCCTCAATCCCTACTCGAAGGACTGGGCCCGGAAGAATGGGTCTCGTACCATGTTTGTCGAATAGCGCGAGAGATCGGTAAATCTCGCCGAGTACTGGGCGACCTTCATGCTTCCCTGAGGCAGTTGTAGAATCTCTTGGATGCGCACCGCACGGAGGGTGGCTGGGACGAACTTCGAGCGGAAGAGGCTCTCAAAGTCCATCCAGATGAGTGATGCCTCATCGTGCACCTGGAGAATCAAGCTTCACCATCTACCTGCTGTCGCGTGCAGGAGGCTCGCTGCGAGGATCACCATGAGGTCAGCTGGTGTCCCCACTAACTTGAAAACTCACACAACTTCCTCCAGCCAATCCTCGGCTTCCTGAGGGTTCGTCTCTCTGTGGAACTTGGGCGGTCTCTGATGTTGCAACTCGTGCAGTGCACTAAGGCGACGTTCACTCTCAGCGTCTAGGGCTGGTAGCATCGGTGGCTCGGCGAGTAGTGGTATCGTCGGTGTCTCCATAGTAATAGGGCCCTGCACCGAGTCCTCGTCGCTCGGTGGGTTGTCGTCACATACAAAACTCGAAACCCTAGCTGGCTATCGTCGTGGGGCCATCCTGGAAAGAGACAGGTGCGCCACAGTCAATACAGTATACTTGGTGAGCAGACACAAAGTAATCACAATGAAAACTTGAAACACACATGCAATCAATGTTTTCATGCACTAAGTTGGAAATCAGAAGTTAGGGTCCTGGTGTACAGATACGTCGGCCGCCGCACCAACACTGGACTCCCTGGACTGAAAACCACACTCAATACTCTTTACACTATTGCATCACAGAGAAAAAAAATCAGAGTCCTTAGTTCTGCGGTAGAACCGAACTCCTCTGATACCAATTTGTTACGACCCATCCTCGGGGCCCGTGTCGTGACTACCCCAAGCCCGCCTTCCATAGGCCAGGGGCTGGAGACTAGCACCAAGGCATAATTACCGATAAAAAAGGGAAGGCATTACCTTTTTAAAGTAAACAAACACACAGAGTAAGCAATCAAAAGTAACCACTAAGTAAAACTGGGTACAATAGTAAGTGCGGAAAAGTAAGTGGGCCAAAATACAAACCCCAACTGAAAGTAAAGTAAAACTGTAAAAGGAAGTACAGCAACTGAAAAGTAAAGCCGCAACATCGAGTCGTCCACTGGAAGTCCCACCTAAAGGGTGGGTACAGATATCCTCCTCAGCTCCTCGGGTCCAGTCGTACGCTCCGAGTACGTCTCGCCCAGTGGTCCACCTCCAGGTACCGACTTGCTCCACAAACCTCAACCACGATCAGCGTTGTCCGTCATCTGCAACCAACACAACGTAGTGCAGGCATAGCCCGTGCAGGGGTGAGTATACGCTACTCAGTAGGGAACCCAAGACCCCCGAAGGTCTCCCAAAATCCACAAAGGATAATCCACAAAGGAAAGATACAATCACGAAGTAACATCCAACGCTACTTAGCTATATGCCCATACATATACCTAAGTCATCAATTCCCGTTCAGCTCCAGTATCCATGCCATGTTCGATTACGTCCACATAAGAGTACAACCCAATCCACATAGGATAACACAACTCAATCCACATAGGAAATCAAGTCAATCATATCGAAGATATTGATTGAAGTCAAGACTCAGCTCATACAGGAATACTTCTTTGTAAGACGATAGAGATGATCAAATGTATCCATTGATTCATCTAAGCCGTCGGACCCACACAGGATCGATAGGTACTAACCCCCACAATGACCCACACAGGATCTGACCAACACAAGATCGGTATGCGCTGGCCCACACAGGACCGCTGAGCGCTGACCCACACAGGATCGGTAAGCACTGATCCACACAGGATCACTAAGTGATGTAGTCATCGTTGTCGAACCCACAGAGGATTTCTGTACAATCGTCATCGTCGTCGTAGTCACAACCAGCTCTAGGGTTCCCGCACAAAGCAAGCTCGTTTTGGGAGGGTCCGCTCCACGAGCCGAGGGGATGATACATCAACTGACACGAAGTCCGAAGTTGATGTATCCCAATGTTCTATATCGTCAAAAGGAACTCAACGTGACAGAAGGCGCGTCAATCGGACGCCCGGTCTGAGAGTTATTGGCTTTTCGTTCCAGGGGCCCGGTTGGTTTTTAACTCAAAACCAACCCGACCGTACTCCATCTACGTAAAAACCTTGAGAGGAGTAAGCCAAAAGGTCCGTCTCACTATGAGGAATCCAAAAAAGTCTACGACATGTCAATCGGACATCCAGAGCTTAAGTTATAAGTGTCTCCGCTCCGAGGGCCCGGTTGGTTTCATGTTCGAACCAACCCGGCCGAACCCAAAGTTCTCTGAAACCTTGATCGTAATATACCGAAACGACTATCTCGATCCAAGGATCGCATTGAAATGGACGGTGCGTCAATCAGAGGTTCGTAGCCCAAGTTATGGTCATTTGAACGGTTCTGTCCTAAAATAGGGGGTTTGGGCCCGGTCCGACCCGGCCGATACCCCCCCCCCCCCCTCGGGTCCACCCGAACCGGGTCGACCCGTACCGGGTTTGGGTCTGGCCCTTTAGGGCGCGGCCCGACCCGGCCCCACCGGCGTGGCCTGGACGGCCCGGCGACCTGGCGCCCTCGGGCGGCCCGCGTGGCCAGCTCGGCTGGCCGAGCTGAGAGAAACAGGGGCGCGCGCTGCCCCCCTGTTTGTGTAACTGCGTCCCCCCCCCCATGTGGGGGCCACTCTTTGTTCTAGCCAGGGGTTACGAACCCCTGCTCTTCCCCTGAAACGGCCGGTCTGGTCGGCCAGTTTCTGCCACCGCGGGACCGCCGCGGTCCCGCCCTCTTGCTCCGGCGGTTCTGGCCACCGCTCCACGCACCACCGGGGCCATAGGCCGCGACCTTGTCCGATCGGCGCGGCGTGACGGCGCCGCACCCCTCCGTCGCAGCCCCGCTCTGTCTGCAGCCTCATCGTGGTTCTCCGGTACGGCGCGACGGCGCCGTGGCTTGTTCGGGCTCAACAGCGCGGTGCGACGGCGCCACACTTCTTCACCCGTTCTTAATTGTTTCCACATGGTGCAACGACACCGCGCTGCCTTTGCTCGTGCCGCAACAAGTTCAATCAACAAAAAAGGGGGAGGAGGGTCGTACGTGTTCGTGTGGTCCGACCTCCTCCCGTTATTGCGATATCAGGTGGGCCAATTAGAAAATGATGAACGACGACGAAAGTAATCCCGAACAAAAACAATTAATTCCCTACCTCAAGGTGTCGTTGAACGAAGGTTTGTCACGGAAAAGAACATCGGGGAAGAAGACTCCGTAAGAGTTGACAGCATCCCGGAGAAAAGAATCGTTGGCATCGCGGTACACGGCGTCGCGTCGTTGATCTCCATGGATGGAGTCTCTCACCAGCTACGGAGAGGGAAGAAGACGGTATGACGAACTCCCCTTTGCGGTGATGGAGTTCTTCGTTGAAGGCTCGGCATTCTTCGCGTTCTTCGTCGAGGAAGAAGAACTTCAAGACTTAGGGATTTCTTCCACCAATCCTTTCACAACAATCTAACCAAATTAAAATAAGTTCACCCCTTATTTTAATTGTTTATGCCATGCTTTTCAAAAATACAAAATTGAAAAACGAAACCACTAAATTAATTAAACTTATGTTGAAAAATTAAATGGAGAGTTAAGGGAGTTAGGGAATATAAAGGGGTGGGGTTCGTGTGGGCCCCACCTCACTAATATCATACCTAGGACTTAAGTTATTAGTGGTTCCCACTCCAACTCCCATTAATAGGTTATAACCACTTAGTAAAAAGAAATAAAATTGTAGCTCAATTTTATTTTACTTTTCATCTAATCCACAATTTTTAACAACTCCTCCCGAGAAAACGCTACCACAGTAAAGGTCTTCTTAAGAAATTACTGGTGATGCGGTTCCATTGGTGTCCTCGAATTTCAATTCCGAGCACCGGTTCAAAAGTTAGGAAATCCCGCTCGTTCGTTCACTGAACGTACCTGAGCTAAACTTCGGAACGTTATTCCGGGCTCACCGGGCCTCGGAATCAGGTGCCGTCAGAAACAGCGTTCTTATAAAATCCCAAAGGAAATTATGAAAAAAAATTCCCTTTAATTTTACAGTTCTTTACAATATTTCATATAAATTATTATTTGATGAATTTAAATAATCTATTATAACATTATCCACTTAATATATTATTATAATGGACACTTTTATATTAAAATGATAAATATATAATTAAAATAAAATAAAGTTACAAAATTCCACTCTCTTAGTTTCAAATATATCTTATTCATTCATATGAGGATAAAATAAAGGTATAAATGAATAAAAATGTATATTTTTATATTAATTAAATTATTTTTATAATGGAAATGTACTCATAATTTTTAGGTGTTATATAATTACCTTAAATTTGTACACAACACCAACATAGTATTTATTTAATTAATGGAAAAATAAAATAAATGATTTTAAAAGTATTAAAAGTAATATAATTTGAGGTTGTTTTGGAGATCCAAGAATATTATTGATCAATATGATATATTAGTGTCATTTTTAACGTATTCTATTTTAATTCCACCTCACTTCCTACCATGGGGGAGAACCTGGTAAGAGGGGATTCACTTAGGCTCTACTATTTTAGGCCTCCATGATTCTTTGGTTCCAGAAGTTTCTTGTTTTATGTTTTTATTTTTCACTATTTTCAAATTAAATAAATTATTATTATGATTATTAAGATGATGTTGATTAAAATAGGTTAATTAAGGGTTTAAACCAAATGATAATGTTTAAAACACCACTTACACCTATCCAAATTATATTGGTTTATGTTTTTACAACCATATACTAACTTATCTTCAAATATATGTAAATTTAGATGAATATTCCTTTTGAAATACTTTCTTATAATTTTATATCTTAATAAATTCCAAGAATACCCCTCCCATCACTTATGAAAGGACACACCTCTCTCATTTTTTGACACCACATTGATAATTATAAATCATCGAAGATCTAACCAATTATCTTTGAAACATACTTATAAATGTTATATAGGTTATGTTATTCCTAAAATACCAACCCTGTGGTCCTTAAGAGGAATTCTAACATAGTTCTTTAAAAGAATAAGTAATCTCCTTGATCGATTAATTTCTTTTTTACTTATTCTTTTACATATATAAATCTATTTTATTTATCATAAAATAATAACATAAGATTCCAAAACATACTAAAATTGTATTGTGATTATGAAACCACAATTATCCTTCCTTTTACACATCAAATAGAAAGTGAAAGTATCACTCATGCATATGTATGACTTACCATCTCCACGTAGCAATACAATTCATTTTTCATCACCATATTTTTTAGATATGTGTTATTATAAGTTTAATACATAAATATTATATTTACGACATAATTCTTATTTTTAAATTTTCATATCATATCTACTTTTTAACATCCTTATATTTTAAAAGAACACTATGTTCGATAGCTTATACAACAAGAAACATCAAGCTTAAATGAACCCCAAAATATTATTATTTAAATATGACCATTATAACCTAGAAATTAAATTTGAGTGTATTAATAGTATTAAAACAATTATGAAATATATATAAAGGTATTAATAAATACCAATTTATTGATTAATTCTTAGGAAATAAACACCCAAATTTTAGTAAATTAATTTTATACTTTTTTTCAAAAATGATTTTTATTACTCTTTATGGGAAAATAATATAATTTTCTAACACTTTTAGAAGATTTATATAATATAATTAATTTTTTTGAAATCAAAATAGAAAAATAATCTTACATTTAATTTTTTTGGATTTTTCTGAAAATGTTTATTTTATAGTGAAAAGTGAAAAATAACAATTTTTATCGAAAAGTGTATTTTTATTTAAACCATTTGAAAAGTAACATTTTATTTTAAAATTTTTTATAATTAAAATTAGTTATATTACATTATTATTAATATAATTATGTTTATTATAATAAATTTCATGGTTTAATTTGGAATAAAATATTTTTATACTTAAAAATGGCATGTTTCTGAATAATTGTTTATCATTGCATTTTTCTGGTTTAATTTTAAATTAAATTGTGTAACATATGTGTTTTGAATTTTGAAAATTGTAATAAATATTATTATTAACAAGGTATAAATTTATTAATTATTTTTCTTTTATTTTTTTAATATAAATACAAACCTTAGTAATATTTGTTACTACATTAAATGGTAAATTAGGTAAGTAATGTTAAAAATAAAAAATTAAGAACCACTAAATGACCCAAAACATACCTAAATTTTGTTGAATTATTATATATTTACCATAATGATACAAGGGTATAATTTATGACCTTTTAGGGCCAAATGGGTAAGATTATGACCTTTAAAGTATTTTATTTATTGAAAATTCAAACATGTTACTCTCTTATTTTTAATAAGTGTAATATTTTTAATATGGTTTTATAAAAAAAATATTTTTGTCTATAAACATTAATTTGAAATTTAAAATATTTATCTACATCATGGTAAATTATTTTTTATTTTTTATTGAATAAATAATTACCGTAAATGATTACACAACAATGATGCAGTAATTATTTACTTGATGGAAAAATAAAAAATATGATATTAAAAATATTAAAAGTAATATAATTTGAACTAATTAAGGTGATAAAAATATTTTATAAATTAATATTATATATTAGGGTTATATTAAAATATTTTTTAAAGTTATATTTGTGTCTTTAGTTTTATTAAAGTCAAAATAATGAATAGTGTAAAAATTGACAATAGTGATATTTTATGAATATAATATTTTATTATAATAATTAAAAATAAAAAAAATTAAATAAGTATAAATAAGATGATATATGGTCTAAAATTCCATCATATATGAATTTAAATTCCATTTTTAAGCATTTCTCTCTAGAATAATCTTATTATCTTCTAATATTTTTAGAAATTTAAAAAAATTCCCCCTCACCTAAATTATAAAAGGGCACTTATTCCCTAACTTCTTTACACCAATTTGAACCTTATATCTTGAAAATGTTCTCATAATTCCTATTTTAAAATTTCATAGAAAATTTATAGATTTTACGTTCCTTTTAAAAGATTATTCCATGATCTGTTAACAAGAGATTTAAAGGAAGTCCGCTGAAAAAGAGGTAATCAACTTTACCAACTATTTCAAGTTTATATCTTCTTCTTTGTACTCTTCATGTGTTTTTCCATACTAAATTAATAAATTAAATATATTATATATACTAAGATTTTTTTATTACTATGATACACCAATATTCCCCCTTTATCAATCATATGAGAAATTAAGCACCACGCGTGTGTGCGTATGGCTTATAGTCACCACGTAGTGGTGTAATTAATTTTTCATGACCAATTTACTCATATGGTTATAAATATGGATATAATGAATATATATATGATATTTATTAAATAATATTTATTTTGGTATGTTTAATTATTATTTACCATTTTTTCTATATATCAAAAAATGAATATAGCATTGATGTGTATGCACAGTCTACTGTGTCCATGAATGGTGTAATTCATTTTTCTATCTATATATTTATAGATGACTATAAATATATATAATTAATATATGTGGTATTTAAATCATAAATAATATTATATAGATGATGTATCTATGATAAAAGTATAAGTACTAAAACATACATGAGAAAACATGCATGGGAAATTAAAGAAGTTAACACCCAAAACAAGGGTGATAAGGAAATATTATTAACAAAATGGTGATAAGATGATATAATAGGATCATATTTGATATTATAAATATGAATATGGTTATTTTATAAATTAATAACATGTTTAAATTGATTATATTTGAGTTTAAATCATTTTCAATTAAAGTGAAGTGTGAGGTATGGGTTTCTCGTCTTACTTTTACTTATATGGGACATATTCCATATTCACCACTTTTTTGTGTTGTATAAACTTCCCCTTAGATATATTAAATCATGAATAAATTTTTCTACATTGTATTCAAAGTTTCCCTTGAATTTATTTCTTTTATAGTGCTTATGATTCAAAATATACCCATGTGGTATGGGTTTATTTCACAATCCCATCAATATTTGAGATTTTTTATGTTTATTTATCCAATGGAGAATATTTATATTCAATGTTAATATTTTATAAAAATGTGTTAAAATATTTTCTTAATATTCTCCTAAATTATTTAAAGTTTTTATAACCAAGTTTGATTTTTTAAAAAATGTTTTGAAAGAAATATTCCTAACATTTTTCAAACAAGATACTTTGTGAGTTTTCTAATAGAAATATGAAAGAAATGTTTTTTTACTTATTTGAAATTATTGGATTTTTCCTCTGTCATGATTCCATAATGATTTGAAGCTTAATTTATAAGTTTACTAGGTTGATTTAAATTAGAATACTTTCCTTCTTCTTTCATAGTTTCTTTTAAAAAGTTTATTTACAAACTAAAAACCATATTTTTCTAAAAAAATGTTTTTAATTATATTTTATGGTACTTTTATTCATTAATGCAAACAAAACTTTATTTTTCTTAATCACCATTGGGTGTATGTTTTGAAAAAACCATTATTTGAATCATTCACTAAATTATGATTGTTGGATATTTAATTTCCCTTAAATAACCATATTCTTGCATCATGGATATGATTATTGACTAAATCATATGACATTTTAGATATAGTGTTACATTTTTAAAGTATTTGAACAACTTAAGAAATAATTCTAAATACAAATTTTGTAGCCAATACTAATATTTTTTTGATAAGGAATATTGATTCATGAATTAAATTGATCATTTTGATATGTGTGGAATGTGTTGGATATATAGTGATGGGTGGGGCTCAAAATTATATAGCCCCTCTATGCATCGATAGGTCTAATGAGAAAAATCAGTTGGAGAAATGAAACAGGTTATTTCATAAAGTTTTAAACCATATTGTGATATTTCTTGATGGTATAGGTATCATGTGGCTGACACATGGCATCCAATAGTTAATCATTTCCTTCATTAAGAATTTAGTTATTTTTATCCATGATATTTTCACAATTATATTATCTATGGATGCATTAATTCTAAGTTTATTGATTAAATGGAATGTATATTTCAGTTATTTACCTTTCCAAAGTGATTATTCCTTATCTTATAATGATATTCAAGTTATTTCAATGGAATGTGTGTTTAGTTATTTACCTTTCCATTTTGATTATGATTATTGATTCATGATAGATTATATTTTACATAACCCTTACTGAACTTTTGAGTTCACCCAATTCTTATGTTTTGTTTTACTCATGATCCTCGGAAATGTTTTATCATTGATATAAAAGGTTACACTCCAGTAATAATTTCATTTTGAAAGAAATATTTTTTGTATTTTATGTTTAAAATTTAATGTGAATTTCAAGTATGAATATAGTTTACCAAGATTACTAAACCATTTGGTTCCTCAGGATCCGATTCCCTGTATCTAGTTCTAATGTAATAAATTAACCACTGACTCTGGGCTATTAGAGTCTAGTTCATTGTATTTGGTATCAGAGGAAGTTTAGTAAAATCCTTGGGAATGATATTTAGTAAAATATATATCATAGAATATAACCCTATGAATAACTTTGAGGATAATTCAAAGTATAGGATATCATCCCATAGATTTCAAAATGACCGTGGATAACATAGTTTAAAAATAAGGACTCATAGATTGAGAAGAATGTGTCCTAATTTATAAAACATTTGAATAATATTTCAGGATTATTTGATATCTCACTCTGATTATTATAGTTTTATGCTTACACATTTCTTTTTTTGTTTTTAGTCAATGGTTAGAACCAGAAGGAACCATATTAAAATAAAATGTGATGGAAATGTAGTGATTATGAGAAACCAAATGGAATGATAATGAGAGTGAAATATATTGTGATTATTCCAAACTAGGTATACAGATATATGATTAAAAACCAACTCTTGGATACACCAAATAAGTTAAAGATAGAGTTCACTAAGAGATCAGATGGATGAGACTATAGAGGAAAGAATATTTATTTTTTTATATGTTGACAATGTGTGAATAAATACACAAGTTAATGTCTTAAATGAATAAGAATATTTGTTTGGGAGTGGAAAACAAGGATACAAAGAAATTAGTTTCTGAATAAAAATGAAAAGTTTATTTACTAAAATGGTTTATAATAATGGTCGCCTTAAGGTATTATCGATTGTTGAATATTTTAAATGTGTAATGTATATGAATTATGAAAATCAATGTCCTTGGGTGAAAGATTGTGAAGTGACTCATAATGGTTGTATGAGTAATAGTTATATTTCTCATTGTGAATAAACTACAAATGACATATGAAAGGAATGACGTATTAAGGAATAAGATGATGAGTCCTAGATAATGGTTTAATAATGTCATGGAATGATTGTCGTACTTGTATTTGGATTAAATAATTATTTTAAAGGAAAATTCTATCAATTATATTCTAGTTATAAAAATCATGAGATATACAAGGATTGTACTACAAAAATTATTATTTAAGAATTTGGAAGGATGTGATGAATAGTACTGGTATCCAAGAGAAGTGATTATATGGAAATTTTACCATTTTAAAAAAAACATGATTTGGGGAATATAACCATAAATAAATGGCCAATGTTGAGATAATAATGATAAATATATGTTTATGGGTTATTATTGGTGACCTTGAACATGGATAGTGATTTGATGACAAAGTAATTCATGATGGAGTAAAACAACATTTGTGGGAATTATGAAATACATTTGATATTATAATATTTTATTTAGGGAATAATGAGGGAGTTATTTCTTGAAAGCATACATGTTTTCATTAAGGTTTTATGATAAATTAGGTTATTACCATATTTACATAGAATATATGACCAAGGGGTTTACATATTTGGTATGTGACATTAATGGATACCTTTTCAGGTTAATGTTATATTGATTCTGAAATTCGAGTGAATTTTTTTCTAATTATTTTCTCTTGAATTTTTTTATAAATATTTTTCAGGAATTTTATAATTAACTACTCATGGATTAGATTAAGATAAACCTTGGGAATTATTGAAATGTTTTAGTGATTAATGAATATATCCATATTGGAAAATAGGTTCTAATTGTTTTGGTTTCAGTAAATATTTTGAGGCCGAAGGGATGACTTTAGGATCTTATGATCTGCTAAAAGTGCTTCATGCATGAAAAATTTATCTCAAATATATATTTCCTTGTGTAAATAATGAAGTGGAAATAGATCAAAGAACAAACAAAGGATGATATTACACTTATGAAATGTAAAGGATCAAATAAGTTTATTTTCTCAGTTGAATTATCTAAATTGTAAAATAATCCCTCTAATTTGAAATAAAAAAAATTATCCATTTACATTTCTTATCTAGAAATCAATATCCATTCAATGAATCACGGATTTATTATTTTGTAACGGTTAACACTCTCATGATCATGTTCTCTATCACTCTCCATCATTACTTGGGATTTATTTTTGTCTTCCATATCTATGTTTTCAATTCCCCTCTATGTTCTAATATATGGAAACCTATTATGTGTTATTCTATATGACCTTCGTATACCCCTTTCTTTATTTTCAAGTGGAAATTTTATAGACCATTTTTATAATGTGGGATTTCTAAAAAGAAATTTTGAAATCTAAAAAACATGATTATTGATCACAATTTCAAATTAATAGGATGAAATTTATTGAAGTAGGGGAGAATATAACACCCCAATATTTTAAAATAATACTATATTTGATAGGTTATACAACACACAACATCGAGCTTAAATGAACCCCAGAATAATATTATTTAAATTTGACCATTATAACCAAGACATTTAATTAAATGGTATAAATATTATTAAAAAAATTATGAAATATATATAATGGTGTTAATAAATACATATTTATTGAATAATTCTTAGGAAATAAACACTCAAATTTTATTAAAGTTACTTCATACATTTTTTTCTTCAAAACTAATTTCTATTAATTTTTATGAGAATATAATATAATTAATTTTTCATATTTAGAGAAATTATTTAATAAAATTATTATTTTTTAATTCATCATATCAAAATTATCCTAGGGTGAATTTTTTAAGATTTTTCTAAAAAGATTTATTTTCTAGTGAATAGTGAGACATACCAATTTTTATTGAAAACTAAATTTTTATTTAAACAATTTCAAAAGTGAATTTTGATTTTAAAATAGTGTCAAAGTAAAATTAGTTATATTATATTATTAACAATTAATTTATGTTTATTGTTATCAATTTCATGTTTTAATTAGGAATAAAAACTTTTTAATGCTTTAAAATGGCATATTTCTGAAAAATTGTTTTTCATTGCGTTCAGCACGTACAGTTTTAAATTAAATTCTTCACATTATGTGTTTATTAATTTTGAAAAAAGGAATACAAATTTTTATTCCCAAGTTTCAAACTTAGTAAATAAATCCCTTTTATTTTTTTCAATGGGAATAGTAACTTTAGTAATTTATGTTACAATGGTAAATGGTAAATCGAGTAAGTAAAGTTAAAATTAAAAATATAAGAACCATTAAATAACCCAAAAACTTACCTAAATATTATTTTATAATTATATCTAGACCATAATCATCCAAGGGTATAATTTATGACCTTTTGGGGCCACTTGGATAAGATTATGAACATTATAGTATTTTATTTAATGAAAAGTCAAACATGTTACTCTCTTGTTTTTAATATGTGTAATATTTTTAATATAGTGTTATCAAAATAATATTTTAGACTATAAATATTAATTTTAAAGTTAAAATATTTATCTAATTCATGATAATTTTTTTTTAAAAATAGTTAATAAGTAATTACCTCAAATGATTACACAACGATGATGCATTAATTATACAAATAATGGAGAAATAAAATGAATGGTATTAAAGATATTAAAAGTAATCTAACTTGAATTATTTAAGTAAATACATGATTTTTAAAATTAATATTATATATTTTTGATGTATTGAAGTATTTTTTTGATGTTATATTTTTTATTTATTTTATTAAATTCAAAAAAATGAATAGTGTCAAAATTGATAATAATGATGTTTTAGGAATATATTATTTTACTAAATGTTTTAAAAATCCTACAAATATAAAATTATGATGTTTGGGAAAATATATGGTCAAAATTTCATCTCCTATTCATTTATAGTCCATTTTATGCATTTGGATCTATAATAGTCTTATTATATTTTAATATTTTGAGAAATTCCAAAAAGTGCCCCTCACCTCAATCATAAAAGGGAACGTCTTCTCTCACTTTTTTAAACCAAATTGAGCCTTATAGATAGATAAATTACTACCCATTACTATTATCAAATTTATTAGACAGGTCAGATAGGTTGTAGTCCTTCCAAAATTCCAATCCTAGATCCGTTAAGAATATATCAAAATAATGTCCACTGAAGAAGAGGTAAACATCTTTACCAACTATTTCAAGTTATATCTTCTTCAACATCCTATTAATGTGTTTTTTCTATCATAAATAAATAATTTCGGTATCATATATATACTGATATTTTATTATGATTATGAGACATCCATATTCCACATTTTATCCATCCTTTAAAAAAAAGCACCACCTATGCATATGTACGGCTTGCCGTCTCCACATAGAAGTATAATTCGTTTTTCATCACCTTTTTACTTGGATGGTTATAAATATATAAATAATTAATATATATAAATATAATTTCTGAAATAATAGTTATTCTATACTTCTTAATTAATATTTACCATTATTTTGTTTCATCCGTCAAAAAATGAAAACAACGTTCATGCATACATTCGACCTCCCATCTCCACGAACAGTGTAATTTATTTATCTATATCTATATTTATGGATGAAACTAAATATTTATATATATATAATATATGATATTTAAACCGTAAATAATATTTTTTATATTATGACATAATCAAAAAATTATAAGTACCATAACTTACATAAAAAAATATGCATAGTAAAATAAAGTAGTTATCACTCGAAACAAGGGTAATAATAAAATATTGTTAACAAAAAGGTGATAATATTATATAAGAGTATCATATATGACATTATAACTATTAATATGATTCTATTATAAATTAATAACATGTTTAAGACCATTATACATGAGGTTAAATCATTTTCAATTAAGGGGAAGTGTGAGGGAAGGGTTTCCCATATCAATTTTACTTCTGTGGGACATATGCCATATTCACCATTTATTTCTTTTGTGTGGTGTATATACTTCCCCATATATATATTAAATCATGAATAAATTTTTCTTCATGGTATTTAATGTTGTATTTGAAGTCATTTCTTTTATGGGGCTTATGATTCAAAATATACACTAGTGGTAAGGGTTAATTTTACAATCTCATCATCATTCGCGATTGTATATGTTTAAGTATTCACTAGGGAATAATTATATTCCATGTAGATGTTTTCTAAAAGTGTTTTCAAATTTTTTTTTACTATTCTCCTAAAAAAATTAAAGCCATTTATAAACAAGTTTTAATTTTAATAAAATGATTTAAAAGGAATCTTTCTATCATTTTTCAAATGATGTACTTTGTGACTTTTCCAACAAAATTATGAAAGGAATTTTTTTAACTTATATGAAATGAGTTGATTTTACCAACATCATTATGCCTTAATGATTTGAATATTAATTTATAAGTTACAAGGTTATTTTAAAAGAAATTTTCTTCCTTATTATTTGTGAAGTTAATTTTTAAAAGTGAATTTACAAAGCGAAAAAGATATTTTCCTCAAAATTGTTTTTAATTATATTTTTATGCTAATTGTATTTATCAATGACAGCAACCCTTTATTTTTCTTATTCACCACTGGGTATATGTTTTAATAATACCATAATTTTAATCATTCACTTATTTTTTTAAATTAGATATTATATTTCTCTTAAATATACATATTCTTGTATCAAGGATATGATTATTAAATAAACCATATACCATTTTAACATATGGTGTTACATTTTGAGAGTATTTGAATAAATAGGGAAATACTATTGAATCTGTATTCTTCACTTAATATGGACATTTTTTTATAAGTCATTGATTCATGACTTAAGTCAATTATTTCGATATGTGAGTAATACGTTGGACCTACAGTAATGGGCGGAGTCTTGAATTATAAAGCCCCATGAAGTTTCGATTGATCTCATGATGAAAATCAGTTTTCAAATTAAATAATTTATTACCTATAGATTTAAACAATCTTTTGATCAGTCTTGATAGTGGAGGTATCATGTTCTTGAGACATGATTTATAATATTTAATCATTTCCTTCATTGAGAATTCAATTATTATTATCCAGGATATTTTCACAATGGTATTATATTTGGATGCATTCATTCTCAATTTATCGATGAAATAACATGTGTTTCTAATTTATTTACCTTTTCATATTGATTATTCCTTATCTTATTATGATAATAAAGTTATTTAAATTGAATGTGTGTTCATTTATTTACTTTTCCATATTGATTATGCTTATTGATTTATGTTATCTTTTGTTGTACTTAACCCTTACTGAGCATTTGAGATCACCACATTCTTATGTTTTATTTCCCTTAAGATTCCATGAAATGTTTTAACATGGATATTTAGGGTTACACTAGGGGGATAATGGAAATCTCAAAGAAAATACTTTGAATATTTTATGTCTAAAATGTAATGTGAATTTCAAGTATGTATTAATTTTACAAATATTATTAAACTATTCAGTTATTCAGGATGAAATTAGTTTTATATATTTCCAACATAATAAATAAAACAAATACTATAGGATACTACATTTGAGTTCATTAAGTACTTTCTTACCTTCTAATCTATTGGAAAATAATATTGTCACTTATGCGTACGTGTGAACTACCACCTCCACAAAGCGGTCTGATTTTTTTCATTACCATTTTACTTAGATGTTAATAAGGATAGATTAAATGAAAATATATTATATATATCATATAATTTTATTATATGAATGTTAATTATTATTTAAATTTATTTTTATCTATCTAAAAAAAATAGAAACAATATTCATGCGTATGCATGACCCACCATCTCAATAAATGGTGTAATTCATTTTTCTATCTAGAAATTTCATGGATAAATCTAAATGTGTATATAATTAATATATATGATTTTTATATCATTATTAAAATTATGTATATTAATAAAACTTGATCAAATTACAAGTCCCAAAATTAACAATGTAAAACATACATGAATAACGAAGTAGTTATCTGCCAGAATAGTGATTTAATAAAGGATTTTTAATAAAATTGTGATAAAAGGTTATTAGTAAATCATATATGGAATTATATAAATGGTTATAGTTTTATAATATATTTATTACCAATATATTTTTATTATTTAAATGGTTTTTACATGTATGAAGTAAATCAGACCAGATGTATGTGTTTATTTCACAATCTCATCCATTTTCAGAATTATTTATGTTTAAGAATACCTTGGGAGGATTTTTTTTTATATTTCTACATTAAATATAATCTATTTTCATATCCTATGTTTATTAGTTAAATTTTCAAGTAATAGTAATATTTTACTCTCTTTGGCACTTAAAATGGTTGACAATATGGTTTTATAAATAGCTAACTTTATTTCCCTCTTCGTTTGAAAATCCATTTCTTATATATCTATGTTTTCTAACAATATTTGAAATAATGTTATAAAAAATATAAAATGAATTTATTAAAATGAACATTTACCCATGTTTTACTTTTAAGAAAATTTTTTGACGGGAATCTTCTTATCTTTTTTCTGAATGAGGTAATTTTTTACCTTTTTTCAACAATTTGAAAGAAGTTTCTTTAACTTATATCACATGAATTGATTTACTTACCACCATAAACACTCATTGATTTGAAGATTAATTTTCAATTTCCCAATTTCCTTTTCAAATGAAATTTTTTTTATAATATTCTATAAATTTTAGTGTTTTTAAAAATTGATTTTTAAAGTGAAAAGGGTATTTTCCCCAAGATTTTTTTAATGACATTTTTATGGTATCATTAGTGAGAAAACCCATATTTTACCTATAATACATTGAGGATATGTTGAAATTATTCCTTAATTATTATTTTTGAATATGGTTTATGATTATTTTGACTGGGTATGTACTATCTTGATACCATTCACCATATTACTATAGAAGGTTTATGATTATGATTATTAATTAGGGAAAGTATTAACATTTCATCTGATAGTTTTTCAAAATGAATGTTTACATTGATTATGATTTACACCATTCATATGAGGAATTAATTAGAATTAGTAATTTATGAGTGGGGCCTGCTATAGTCCCTCAATGCATCGATAGGTCTCATGAGACAAACTAGCTTGGGTATTTGGTCGAGGACTTACCCATTTATATAATATGTCTTGGAATAAAGCCTTGATGGTATGTTTTTGATGTTAGTAATTATGAATTACCTCATTATGAGATTATTTATTGATGTTCATGTGATTATTTGATTAGTTATGATATTCATGGATATGTTTTAAGATAATTTGATTGTTTTTATCAAATTATTTGATCATCATTTATTTCTGACATATTATTCTTCATACTCATGTTATCGATTAAATGGAATTTTTTTTAAGATATTTACCTTACTCTATTGATTATTGATTATTTATTCATGATATCTTTTGATGTACGTATACCTTTATTGATCATCTAAACTTGCCCCTTTCTTATGTTTCCTTTTCCCAAGATGCCAAGAAATGGTTTTTTCTTAATATGAAGGGATATGATAAAGGGAATAATAAAGTTCTCAAATAAAATACTATATTGTATTTTTTTAAAATTTAATGTAAGATTCAAGTATGTATCTAGGTTTCTAATACTGTTAAACCACTCAATCATTTGGGATGTGAATTCTTTTATCTATTTCCATTTTATTAAAGTTACCAATGAATCTAGGTTACGAGGGTCAAGGTATCTACAATTTGTATCAGAGAAAGATTAATAGAAACCTTGGGAACTAGATTTAAGAAAACATAGATAAGAGAACATAACCCTATGACTGAATTCAATGATATATATAAGTAAAGGATAATAACCTAAAGTTTTGGTAAGGCCAATATTATGTGTATTTTTTAGAAATGCATCCATTTTTGGATCCTACATGTGGATGTGGATCTAATATAGTTTTACTTAGGGGTGAAAACTATAAAAAGTGTGTGTTGAGAATTAACTCGATCTTCACTTAGTACATGAAAAAGGTCCTTACTTCACACATAGTTCAACACTCCTGGGAGATATACTTGAGTAATTCACCTTTTCTTTTCAAATAATTATAAAATATTTTAAATTAGTTTAATGATTTGAAAATATTACCACAGAAACCATGTTTATGATTATGAGATTATATATGCATAAATTTTTCAATTCATTCTTAGAATTTCACTATTTTTGGAATTATACATTAGGTTTCATAATGTTATTATCTAATCTAGTGTATGCCATTATTTAGAAATGGTTCCTAGAAGAATAAATTGGAACAATATCAATGCACATAATCCATGTATGGATTAACATCCTATGAAATATAATGAAGCTGGAGATGAAGCTGTAGTTGGAGCTGAACAAATTATAACTATATTGGGGTAGCTGGATCAGGTTATGACTAATAAAATTTCCCATATGGAGCATCCAACTAATCTAAAATGTAGTGTAACAATGTTATACCTCTTAATGCATCAACAACCTACATAATTCAATGGGACTATAGATCTTTTTATATTTGAGTAATGGATAAGTTTCTTAGAGAAAATATTTCTCACTTTGTGAAGTAATAAAATAGATAAGGATTTTATGAATTCTTATTATATTTTTAGGGGATGCAGATCAATGGTAGTCATTTATTCAAAACATTATGGACGAGGAGGAAATGGTGAGCATGGAATGGAAGTATTTTAAGGTACTCTTCTTAAATAATTATTAACATCATGAGTAATGAGTTGATATGGAGAGATAATTATTGAGACTAAAACAATAGGCCGATGAATATTTTTCTAAGTATGAAGTCAACATTACAAGGTAAGAAAGGCATTCTATAGATTATGTATGTAATAAAATGATTAATATTGACCATTTATTTAATGGGATTAATCCAATCCATCAAAGGTCACTAGTCTCCCAAATATTCTCATCATATTATTTTATAGTATCATTTTCTATCAAGATAGACAGATAATTATCCACATCTGACAGTATTGAAGTAAAGAAAGAGAAAAGGTGGATGGAAGAGAAATAAGGATTAACCCACATGTGATAATTATTAAAATAAACACCCTAGTACTTTATTAATGGGAATGGTATTTCACATCAAGTTTGGAGAGAAAGGCCATCAAGAACATGAATACAAGGATAATAAAAAATCACTAATGTTCATTGTTTAAACTGTAAACAATCGAGAACAATGAAAATGAATTCCCTAAGAATCAAGGGAATATACCTCATAAGAAGCTTAGGGATCAACTTCAATATTATGCTATTAATACTAATAATGTTGAATGATTAAAGTTATTGTTTATTTCTATTCAATAATTATGTTGAATAAATATTTTATCAATGATATTCTGGTTATAAGAATCATAAAATGTATAAGTATTGTACTTTAGTAGTTTTTCTTTAAGTATTTTAAATCATATGTTTAATGGTACCTATAACCAATAGAATTGATTTATTGGTAAGGTGATATTTTAGATATTACATGAATATGAAAAACAAATAACTATTAATATGTTTGTCATGTTGTGTTAATAACGTTTAGTTGGGATAGTACTAGTGACCTTGAAAATGGTTAGTGTTTTGATGAAAAAGTAATTAATGATACAGATTAATAAATTTTTTGATTTATGAAATACACTTGATAATATGAGATTTTATTTAAGGAATGAGGAGAGACACTACAAAAAATGATAATTAGCAGTGCTTTTTTTCAATAATGATGTTTTAAAATATTGTTAATTCATTTACTGACTTTTGTAAGAAACATCGTTAAATAAACATTGCTAAATTAGTGATGTTTATAAATGATCATATTTAGTGACACCTAATTTACTAACATTTTTTAAAAACATATCTTAAATAAACATCTTTAAAAAAACACCTCATCAACTGAAATTTTTTAGAAACATCGGTAAATAGACATCATTAAATCACGCCTCAATGTTTTTTTTAAACATAATTTTTCTGATAAATTGTTTTTTATGGATTTTGTAGCTCACTGCTTGTCACTTGATACCGCACCCCACTCCCTACCCCCACCCGTACACATCTCCCCACCCCTCCAATTCCTTATCCCTCCCTCTCGTACCTATCACCCACTCCCTCCACCCCCCTCAAATTCTATTTGTACCTCCCGCACATAATTACCCCTCCACCCTACAATGCTCGCAGACCTGTAGTCTCTTACATTGTACCCCTCCTACACCATCTTACCATCCCCCTGTATGTACCGCTTCTATGCATTAAAAGGATTGTAAAAATCAGCATGTGAGAATCGAACTGTTCTTCTCCTGCATTTCAGAAAAACCCTTAACCAACTCGGTTGTCTTTCTTTATTGATTTTTAATGGTATTATATTTTATATATATATATCAGTATTCAAAAAGTTAATATAATATATATATATATATATATGTTTATATTTTATATTTATATTTTATGTTTAAATATGTATATGTTTATATTATATTTTATATGTTTATATTTTATATTATATGTATATGTTTATATTAATATACTTTTATTATATTTGTGTATATATGTTTATGTATTGTATTATATATATATATATGTGTTTTTGTTTTATATTATATATATGTTTATAGTTTATGTTTATTTATATGCTTATAATATATATGTGTGTGTGTGTGTAAGTATAAGTGTATATTTATATAATTATAATTATAAATATATATATATATATGTATATAATTAGCCATGTTTTAATGATAGCTTACATAGTACGCATACCCTTACTGAGTATATGAGCTACCCCTTTCTTATGTTTCCTTTCCCTAGGATTATAGGAAGTGGTTTATGAATGATTTATAGGGATATTCTAAAGGGAATAATATCCTTCTAAAATAAATTACTATTTTTTATTTTATGTTTTCAAATGTAATTTTATATTCAAGTATGTATCTAGTTTTATAAGACTAAAAAACTGCTCGATCCTTTGGTATTTGAATTCTTGATTCTGGGTTACTATCTTTGGGGTCTTTACCACAAGATCCATTGAAATAAAATGCACAATTTTGGATTTTGTCATCTTTTTTAATGCATTTTTTCAATGTTTATGAAAATAATATTATCATCATTTGATTTTATGAACTTTCAATATACTTTTGGATGTTTATGAGAGAAAAATTGGGAATCTATTTCGAACTGTATTTCAAAAAAAATAGAATAATTTTCTAACATAAAATAGAACTTATAAACAAATTTCATGGAATTAAATTTTCACTCCTTATTTAGTATACTTAGTTGAACCATAGTATTCCCTAATGATAATAGGATAAAAAAATCGTTCTCTTTTGTATTAGAAGCTAACTTTTTTTAACTTCAAAAGTAAGAATATATTCCAACATAAATTTATAATTTTCCAGTAGAACAGAATCTAAAAATATTTCTCTTAGGATTTCTATGGTGAAAATGTCTTCATAAGAAACCATTTTTTAAATGGTAGATGTAAAAAATCTTTAGAAGTTGGAATGGAATCTCTATAAAATAATTCGAGGGATTTTCTTCTAATTATAGAGGATGTGAAAAACTAACTATGTGGTCCACCTCTTTTATAAAATAATTTTTAAATGATGAATGATGTTCATATATTATCTTGGTCCAATGTATTAGATCAATTCCCACAAAAACACATGACATCTTAAATATTTTTTAAGGATTTAATTAATTCTTTAATTTATGATTTCTTTAATTATTTGATCTAAATTATAAGTATCAATAAGAAAATAATATTTCAAAATTATTATAAAAATGAAAAAAAGTAAAATAATTTTATTTTGAAATGTGGGTAAAAAATGGAATACTAGTAAATAAATATTATTTTGAAAATATTATATAAAGTAAATAACATTTTGTAAAAGTATGATGAACTAATGATGTGGTATTAAAAAATTTGAAAGTTATCTTCTATTTCAATAACATATTGATCTTATTATTTTAAATAAGGCTCTATAAATCTTTGATATAAATATTTATTTCTTTATAATATTTAAAAAAAGTTTAAAACATAGAAAAATGTGACTGAAAAATAGTCCCTCTGAATAAAAGAAATAATTTTAACAAAATATACAAATCTAAACTATTAAATTTACCAAAATCGTAATAAGAAATAAAGGGATGAATCAGTTATAGGTATTCATCTACTAATGTATAGTATCTATATATATTTAGAAATATTTTTTTGTGTATATAGACCACCTTGGATCTAGAAGAATTAACAATTAAAATATTTGGTGACCAAACATGATTAGAACTTCTATACTCATATGCAACATGCTCTATGGATATAAACACTTTATGTTGTCTAAAATATTGAATTATTTTAATGGAACAATTTATTTTCAAATTTCCTTATTATTGGTAGTTATTATAGTGATGAATTTTTGTCGTACGTGCTATCAAAAATATTTATAACTATGTGAAGCACATGGGATGACCAGAGTAATTCTCTTGAGGGGATTTTGCGGTCAATCACTTACTATATCTAATTAACTCTTTTTATATTTTATTATTTATAAAATAAAATTAAAAGAAATGAATATTTGAGAATTGAAAATTCATTACTAAAATTAAACATGAAGATGCAATGAAAATATAATGAATGCAGATAGAATGATGTTACACAGAAAGAAGATCATCCCAGGAGAACACCCATAGTGAACCTTTATCATCTCTTCAGTAGTTTCAAATTTACTTATTGAACATTCTATATAATGTTCATTAACATACCCTTCTGTATATGGTTTGGAATATATCATTACCTCAACGATCTCCAAGATACTTCATATCCACCTCCTCAATCAAGGGAGAATATTTCATAACAGAAATCTATGTCTTAGGTGGCATGTGGAAATAAAAAGGCACCTTTACCACAAAGATCCCACTCATCCTAACTATAAGAAAATAGGAAAAATTAATCATGAATGTTTGAAGCCTTATGTTCCTTACTAGATTAATCCCCCATACACTTCCTTGGGTTATATACTCAAGATTATGATCATAAGTATCCATAGTGAAGAAGAAAATGGAGTGGAAACACAAAAGATAAAAATGAGAGAATGATATAAAGAAAAATACTAACATATACTAAGAATGAAATATTATATTACAAAATAAATGAAAATTAAAAACTAAATAAAAATGTCCAAAAATTATACCCCTAAGTTTCCAACACTTACAAAATAATAAGGAACACATTTTTATAGGAAAAGGGGTGAATTTTTTGGTTCCAAATATGAACTCCTAAATTTTCCACGTATAACACCAATTTAAATGATCTAATTGGGAATTATTTTCTTCTTAAATGTTGTTACTCTACCATATCCACATTCAATAAAACAATTTAAGAATTATTGGACACCATATGTAGGAGATGTGGCTGATGTACTCCAAAAAATTAATTATGGATAAGTGACTCTTCATATTCTAATACTCCACTTTCCCATTCATTAATGACCTTAAATAAGTCCAAATAAAGTGGGGACATAGTTAAAGGAGTTGTTCCCCTAAATTTTGTTTAGGTCCTTCAATATGTTTATCTTATTTGGGTCATCCCTTTATGAGACATGGGCCCAATATAAAAAATCACTAGATCTATGTACTATTTTCGAGGCCTATATTGTGAGTTATTTTTAGCCTTCAAATGGGGGATTTAGCTTTGGGTAAAATAGAATGAAATGAATCCAAAATAATATATAAGCCTAAAAATAATTATTATTTAATTTTTATCCGTTTATAGAATTTTATGGATGAAATATAGAATAAAAAATAGTTAAAATCCAAAAATAGACCATTTTAGTAACAAAGCTCAAAATACTTCAAAAATCACAAAATGTGACAATTTCCCTAAAAAAAATTTTGGGATAAAAAAATTAAACTAAAAGTAAAATAATTTAAAATATTTATCTTTCATATAGAAAGGTGTTTTACTTGGGATATAATAGATTTTATTATATATTGAACTTTCAGTGGTTTTACTTCCTAATATAGGTGTAGTTATGATATGCCTTATCAGTTTTTGTATTTTATCAAACTATTTTATTTTGGTAGTAAAATTAGTTTATAGTTACTTTAAACATTCAACATTATATTTATTTTGATAATATTAGAATTATCTTGGTCAAATTTCACGTTTTTATACTTTCCTATTTTCTGATTTAGATTTTCTCATTTAAAATATTCAGATTCTATAACTTTAGATTTTCCCTTTAGATCAGAAATTAGTTTAGAAACTTTTTCTTTTGACTTTTATAATTCTGAAATAACTTTTATATTTTTCTTTATTATCTCAACCAACTTATCTTCGACATTAATGAATCGTTATTTTCTTTTATTACATTCTCCTTTTGGCTCAATATAATTCTTGTAAAATTTCTGATGAATAGTTTCACATTCAAAAATATAATCTTTCAACTCTTAAATATTTTACAAATAAAATTCCTCATTTAATAAATAATAATTTTCATTATCACTTTCACTTTTATTTCCTAAAGAATAAAAACATTTATAATCTAAAGATATACATTTTAGAGCTTCAGCAATAATTCTTCCCGTGAATTATTTTTCTAATTTTGGAACATTAGTATAGAAGACAAATATTTTTTCTGTATTATCAATTTCGTTGGATGAATTTTTGAAGTAGTATCACTTTTAGTGGCACTCCAAGTGTTCATATATTTTATAAAATTCATAATTCTATTTTGAGAATACTTTGTAGAATAATTATTTTATTTTTTTAGATCAAGACAATTAGGTCTAATAAGTCCTTGTTTTCTAAATTCATAACAGATTGGTTCAAAAGTATCACTTTTCTCCTTCCTTTAATTGGGATAATTACTTTTTAATTTTTTATATTTTAACATCCTTCTTTCTAAATTAGTATGTTCACCCTCAATATGTTCACTTTCACTTTTTTTAGAAAATTTTCATGAAATTTTCTTTAATGAGTTTATTTTACAATTTATTGTATGTGATGTTTTTATTTGTAAAATCAAATACTTTTTTATTTTTTATTTTTTATATTTATCTATATTTAAATTACATTCATACTATATCAAAGTACCAATTAATTCATCTAAACTTTAATTATTAATATAATTTATATCATCAACTGTTGTCATTTTAGATTCCTATTATTTCAGTTAGATATCTATAACTATGTCAACCTGATGATCATTTCATAGTTATTTCTCACAAAGGGATTGTAAAATATTTATGATCTTTATAAATATTTATTGAATTTGGGAAACTAATTCTCTATGTAGAAAATAAAATGATAGATATTCTTCTCTCAACATAGCTCATTTAATTTCTAAAACTTTTGAAGTTCTGAAATATTTAACTTCTAGATTCTTAAATATACCACATGTAGTTATATAGGAATATATTTGACTATATATGTTTTCATGAATAGAACAAATAAGAGTATTTCGAACTCTGAATTTCAGTTAGAACTCATTCTTGTATTCTCTTGAAAAGTAGAAATTTCTTTCTCAGGAACTTTTTATTATCTAGTAAGAATGATATAGTTTTCAAATCTTGTGTTCATAGCATATATTTTTTATCTTTCTCTCGAATACTCATAATAATTTCAATAAAAAATTTGTGGTCTCTTTGTATTAATATTTTGGATAGATCCAATATATATACCTGTCATAATAAAAAATTCTCTACATATTGGTAGGTGAAAGGAAATTGAAATATGAAAATTTGATAAGATGATTAAAAAATATGAAATATAAAATTTAGTTTCTAATTTATAAATCTTTACTAAAACTGAATGTATGATAAAAAATAATATATTATTGAAATAATACTATAATAGGGGTATGAATTATAGTTTAAAAGGAACTATATATTTTTATCCTCTTTAAGAAATAAAAGTTTTAGAATTATGAAAATATGATTAGCTCATAATAAATGTATTACTAGTATAAAAAATATATACCATAGGATAAAATCAAAGTTAAATTAGAGTAACAATGTTTAACAATTGGAGTTATAAATTACCAATAAACTTAACATGCACAACATAAATTAAAATGAATAGTATTAAATAAACTAAAATAGGAAATACATTTTAAATTTAACAATTAAATAGGGAGTATTGATTTAGAAAATCAAGTTTAAATTTAAAAGGATATTATAAAACCTATATTTTAGACCAAAGTGAAAGGTATATCTATTAACATTATCAAAGGTATATTTCAATTTAAAACTACTAAAATGTATCTTCTTCTTAAATTAAGAATATATACTATATCTTCCTTACCCTGGAATCCCCAAATTATCCCAATGATAATTTCCCTACTAGTATAACTGGTAGCATGGTTTTTTATACTACTTAACTGGTATCTTAGATTACCCAAATTATATTGACTAGTAGCTCAGTGCTTTAGCAACTACAAATGGTATCTCAATATCCCTCTATTTAACTAGTATCTTAGTATCCTATTACTTAACCTATAGCTCTGTTAAAAATGAATAAAATAGAAATACTAAGAGCTTTACATGGTTATCCATAAAAAATTGTAGATCTTAGTAGAAACACTTAGAATTAAAAAAGATTAAACTAAATGGAAGTACTTAAGAAACAATAATTTTCAAATATTTAAAATGAACAAAAGCTTTTATAATGTTCATTTATCATGTATTTTTTATTGTGTTCCTCTGATCCATTAGGTGAATCTCTATTTACAATAAATCTTCCAATAGTTTAATTCCACATTTCGTGGGTTCATTTATAATGGTGTCAGTAGTGGATCACTATTCAGCATTTGATGGTTTTTTTTCTTTTAATATTTACCTATAGGTTGGTTCAACACCACTACAGTTCTTCATATAAAAACCTTAATTTTTCAAATTTATGAAATTCCATAGGTTATCTGATGTTCATAAATAAGTTCCATCGATATTTCATTAAACCATAATTAATCGATATTTCATTTAATAGTATTATATATACTGAAATAATTAAATACCAAACAAAAACATTAAGTTTCATCAAGTATTTAGTGAAGAGTTTCATGGTTTTAAAAATAAATGATGTAAAGTGAGTTAGTTACTCAACCACATACTATAATATATATTTTATTAATAAAATAAATAAATTTTATTTCCAAATTTTAAAATAAAACCATTTTTATCTAAGAATAATATAAAAATTATGTTTTTTGTAACAATAGGTACATAATAATAGTTATTTAAAACCATGTTCATACTTATTGTAAATGGAATATGGTAGTCTCCTATAGCCAATGTAATAATTTGTGCTCTTTTGATAGCTCGAAGATCTATCATTCTTATGGAAATATTCTAGAATCTACTTGGTTACGACATTTGGATACATATGTGAGTACCAAATTTTTTATATAATGCTCAATTAGTAGATATATCAAGAATTCACTCGATAATGAATGCACATGAAGCTTCTCCTTACTTATATAAATGAATTCAATTTATCTTCTAAAGGCACTTATTTCTACATGTAAACCATAAAACATCAGATTCATTTTCATGTCTTCGGATCTTTCTCTTATTGGAAGGATAGTTCTCCAAATATTTATACTTGGAATGATTATTTTTTCCCTTTTCCTTGTTATTTCTTTTATTCACTATAAATTCTGCAGGTTTTTCACACCTCATGTCTATATCAACTTATAAAATAAAATTATTTCATTTTAGGAGAGTCTTACCACTATTTCTTATATTATAATCCACAATTAATCTTGATAAGATAGGGGTAATGTAGATAAGATGAGATCTATGTGAAACTCATCATTAATATTAAAGCACAAGATGTCCAAGTGCCCCATATAGCCAATCATCTTGACTACATGTGGCCTGGTTAGTGTAGACTCTAAATGATTACACATGAATAGTTCCTTGGTGATCGCATATCTCTATTTTATTGACTTATCTTAATAAAGATCATAAAGGTGGTACAACATTCTATATGCATACATTTCCTCATATTTACTCAAGAGATCAATGAACATAGATGATAGTGTGAAAAATTGAATATCTATTTCATCATCGAAATGATTCATATAGAATGAAAGCCCCCCCTCACTAACCTATTTACTAGGAACTTCAAGAACAAGTGATTCTATCACATATAATTTTTATTCACGGTATAGTGTAACACTTAAGAACCTATACCATTCCTGAAAATTCAAGTTGGTGAGAAGCTTGTACTTATCTCATATAGATCACAGTGATAAATTTAAACTCATATAGATTTCCATTTCTACATTAATATCATATTTTTAGTACTTTATCTAGATTAAAAAATAGATAATAAATTTTAATTTATTAATATCTTACTATTCAATTGAAACCCAATATCCCTCACCATTTGTTTCTTAATATATTTTCATGTCTATATGATAGTGTAAATAATACATATTCCCTTTATCATAACCCAGATGGTTTCCTAGGAAGCTATTTGAAGGTACATTGGTATGTGTAACTTGATAATTGCATTAACTCACAACTCTTTGATACTTTTATTGGACTCCCTAATCTTGAAATCATGGACTTGGGCTTTATGAACACTTGTCTACGAGTTTTGATAAGTCTCATGGAGATGATCAACCCTTTATATGAAGTAGGTTAATTCAACCTAAAACTCAATTTAGAAATTCCCCAATGCTCAAAATAACCCTAAAAAAGGTTGGTCAAGAACATTGAACTATGGTTTGATCTCAAACCAAGTACTGGAAGGAATTTGACTTAATATTTGAGTTGAGGGATTTTTTGTCTTTATTCATAAATTGGTCATTTTATCTGATTACTTTCTTTATAATAATACGTGATTTTACTAAAGTTATTAACCATTTTTAGATAAAATTTATGAATATTTTCATTTTATTCTAATTGCAACATGAATAATTGTAAAACAATTTATTTAAATATATACCATCCTTAAATAATTTACCATGAAACAGAACATAAAATGAATAAAGTTGCCTGGTCATGAGATTTTATAATGGTTGGTTTATCTAGATGGTGACAACAACCCCTTTAACTTATAGAATAAACTCTTATAACCATGCCTGGTTTGATTTGAGATATTCTACATGAGCTCATGTGTACTTTTTGGGCTGGTTTCACCTTAGATCCAAACTTGATCCACCTCCAATCACCTGAGTTCCCTATACTTTACATATTAATATACCCACACACATGTGAGGGGACCTATTAGAATGGATAAAGGGTGTGTATATAAAAGAAACTACTGGAACATATTCCATTACATAACAATGAGGGGATGACACACATGTTAACATTTTAATTTAATAATAACAAATTAAAAGAAACTAATCAGATACACATGTTAGTCTAAGATCATGATCATCCACACTTGAAACAAATATTCAAATGTAAACTAGTTAGACTTATCCTTAATTAATTATTTATTATTAAGATAAATACGATTGAATTAATTCAATTAATTAATTAATTAATCTTAATATCAAACTGAACAGCCTTAAACATTTCATCTTCTATTGCAACGTAGAAAATAACTATCTTAAATAGTTTTTTATATAATTTCATTGAATTAATTGAGTAATTATTAATTATAAAAACATGTTTTCATAGTAATATCACTATATGGTAACCATGTAATTTGGTTTTAATGATGCAATTAATTTTTTCCCCATGTAATTTAATTTTTTTAATTATCAGTTAACTACATGGTGTGTACTAACGAGATACATGTTCTGTTTATCACTTTCAATGCATCTGGGATATATTCCTAAGGACTTGAAATGTATCTCAATAATGATACCTGGAATATGCTAATGAGATACACACCATCTATTCCACTTTCCATATTTTTTTGAAATATGCATAGGGACCCAGTGTGTAAGAGTTTCCATAGGATGTGAGAAAGGGTCTCTTGAAGTTCATACCCTAAAATTAAAATGTTTTTCCAAATATTATGTATTTTTGTAGAATTTATTTTCTTATAGATATGTTTCTAATATATAAAAACAATGCACATATATTAAGAAAATTATTGACATCGTTAAACAAATTTTTTTAGTATATAAAAGATTCTTTAACATTCCTAGCACTATTTTGTGGTATGAAGTGGACACCATAAGCTAAATTATAGAAAACATTTAAGTACATCATGTACCTCACTCTTAGGAAAACACCTTATGATAATTTCATCATTAAAAATCTTCCAAAATAAATGAATCATCCCCAATACAAAACCATGATTCAAGCTTGATATATATAATTTATTGTAGTTCAAGTAAGATGGAACTTGAGAAATTACTAAAAAATTGACCATAAAAGTATACAATGGTACCTATCCTTCAAAAAAATTCACCCACTATCCTATAAATGAATCATTGAATGGTTTAATATATTGGATTCCACCTCAATAGTATGGGGTAGCCTACTAAGATAACCCGCTACCATATTCTCATCTCCATTGTATTTTATTTCTAGATCATACACTTTGAGAAAAAAATCCATCTAACTAGATTTTTTCATCTAAATTTATACATTAAGAACCTATGTTATGCATTATTAGAGAATATATCCACCTTATTATTGAGAAAATATGACTCAAATTTATCTAAATAAAAAATAGATTATAGAAAATTATTTTTAGTAGTTGTGTAATGGTTATCGAAAGCAATAAATATTCTTGAAGCATGTGCAATGACTTAAATTCTTCCTTTAATTCATTTAGGAAAAACTACTTTAATTTATAGTTATAAGCATCACAAATATGTTTAAAGGGGTTTTCCTAGTTGGGTGGTTTCATCACCGGGTGATATGTTAGGATTATTCTTTAGTTCAACAAAAGATTTCATAAAATCATCATCAAGAGTAAATTCAACATCTTTCAAAAGTAATATGGACATTGAAATACATTTTTTACTAAATTATTTGATAAACCTTCTATAAAACCCAATATTTCCTATAAAATACTTAACATGCTTCACAAATGTTGGATAATGTAATTAATTTATCACTTAAATTTTAGACTTATCCACCTTAATTACTTTTTTTAAATGAAATGACTGAACACAATACCTATTTAAACCAGGAAATGTAAATTTTAAACACTCAAAATAAATCTCTTCTTAATGAATTTGTTTATAAAATTATTTATATATTATAATAAGTGGTCCAAATAGATCCCAAATACAGTTAATCCATCGATAAAAACTTCCAAAAAGTCTTTAATATGATCAGAGAAAATGATTAACATGCATATTTAATATATATAGAGAATTTCCCAAGAAAAATGGCATCCTTATATAAGAAAAGGTGTCATAGAGAAATGAAAAGGTTTTATTTTATTTGTCCTTAAGTGTAATGGGAACATGAAAGTATCCTAAAAACAATTTAAAATAATAATGAGGCTTTCTTGATAATCTTTATAACATTTGGTCAGTAAAGGGAATAAGGAAATGATAATTCCTAGTGACTTGGTTTAAATTCTTGTAGCCTATACACACTCTCTAACTATTGTTTATTCTAAAAGTTATTAATTTATTCTGCTCATTTTTCACTATATTCAGTCTACTATTCTTGGGAGCTGTGTCAACGGAAATAACCCGTTGTGAGACAGATATAGAGTAGATAATTTTTTAATCAAAAAATTTCTATATTAATTTATTAAATACCTCCATCATGGTTTTATTTATTCTTAGTTTGGGATAGATAACTGGTTTTTAATTTTCTTTAAGTAAAATTATATACATAATAATTTTGAGACTTCTCATGGGAATATCTCATAGAATCTGAACTATAACTTGTACATTTTCCCTTAAAAGATTTATCAATATTTATTCTTGTCCACAATCAAAATTTCTAGAAATAATTACTAGAAAACATTCTCCTTCCATTAGGTATTCATATTTTAGGTTAGTGGGAAAGGGAATTAACTCTGGGGTTAGGGTTGTTCTGATAATGGAATATTATTTAGATTTATCTCTTCCATTTCTTGGACTACATACACACAAGATGAAATATTAGTTTCATCATAATTAAACAAACAATAAAAACCATAAAATAAATCATCTATTGCCTCTTCATATGGGTTGTATATAGATTTTTCCAATTTCTTTCAATTATTATTAATAAAATTTGGAAGCATAAATTGTTTTCCTAAATCCAAAATTTCTTACAGCATACACCATTCTTCTTCAGGATTATCATATTATGTGTGTCACAATGTAAAAATGGAATGATCCTCCTAGGGGAACTTCATGTAATCAAAGATGCTAAAATGGGTAGTATTCCCACTAAATTTCATAGTGAGAGTTTCCTCATTTACATTTATTATGGTCTTAACTGTATTCAAGAAGGGTCAACCCAAAATTTTGGTTGATGGTGCTAGGTTCCTATAATCCTCCATGCTCATCACATAGATGTTAACTTGAAAGATCGTATTTTGGACGCTAACTAGCACATATTTTTGGTCTCCAATTAGAAATGTAGTGGATCTTCTTGAAATATAAACAACAACTCTTTTAGTCTTAAAGGAATAGAAAATATCCCTATATATTGACATATGGTAGGTTGTTGTGGGGTGATCATGGAAAAAAACATCTTCCTAATTTTAATCTCTCATTATCTTGAAGTCACCTTTTATTTTTTTATAGTTCCCTAGGGTAATTAGTATACTTTGGAATTTCTTGAGAGCTTTAAGAAGTATTATATTGATTCTAAATTTTTGAAAGTTTTCTAGAATTTCCTTTTAAGTTAACTCATCTTATATTTTCTTTTATTGAATCATTATGGAGGGTAATGTGAGTGAATGATATTTATCCTTCTTATTATATTTTTTAAATGATTTTTATATCCTTTTATTCCTTTTGAAATTTTCTTCCTATCAAATTTTGTCTTCCTCTTAAGACTGGTTCTTATGTTTTTTCCCAAATTCATCACCTTTATTCCCCATAGTGATGTGCTTGTTTTACTTGGAAATATGTGAGAAAATGGGGTGAATTTAAATACCTTTAATATCAAAAAAATAATCTATATAATAAATTTTCATATATTTAAAAGTTAGATTTTATAAAAACATATTTATTATAAAAATAATAAATAATTTTTCTGTAAAAAGGAAAAAGGCATAATTTTATCCAAATTGAATTTTTTCTATTAGATGATTTTATTTAAAATAGTGATTTACAAATTATAGAAATTTAATTTGGAAAAATTAATCTCATTTATAAATTCATCACATCAAAATTATCTTCAAGTAAATTTTTAATAATTTTCTTAAAAATTTGATTTTTAAATGACTAGTGAAAAATACTGATTTTTAATTGAAAACTATATTTTCTTTAAAATTATTTATAAAGTAAAATTATATCTTTCATTAGTTTTAAAATTTTATATTTTCCTTTTTTATTTAAAATTATTAAATTATGGTTTTTTAAATAAAATTTATACATGAATTTTGTATAAAAATATTTTATATTTAAAAATGACATTTTTTGGGAAAGACCTGTTTTTGTTACGTTTTTTAGTTTAGTTTTAAATTAAATTCCCCCACTTCCATGTTTTGAATCTTTTAAAATGGATTCAATATTTATAATCTGTGGGTCCAAATTTGGTAAATAGTTCCCCTTTATTTTTTTCAATATGAATAGTAATCTTAGTAATTTTTATTACTACAGTAATGGATAAATTAGGTAATTAGAGTTAAAAATAAAATCATAATGACTATAAAATGATGCTAACACTTTCATTAATTTTATTCGATTATTCCATTTCACCCATAGTCATCCAAGATTCTATTATATGGAATTTTTTTGATTTTTGGATGAGATTATGACCTTTATAGTATTTTATGAAAAGAAAAGTCAAACATCTCACAATCTTATTTTTATTAACTATAATATTTTTAACATAGGGATAACAAGAGGATGCGTTTAGTTATAGATATTATTTTTAAATCTAAATGATTTATATATATCATGGTAATTTATTTTTAAATTTTAGTATAGAAATAATTACCCTAAATTCTTAGACAACGTTGACATAATAATTATTCAATTAATGGAAAAATAAAATAAATGATATTACATATATTAAAAATAAAATTATTTGAAATAATTAATATAATATTTTTTTAGATAATTATAAAATTTTATGAATTTTTTTTATTATATTCTAATTCTTTGGTTTTCTTTATGTTATAAAAAATCAAGGTAAATGAATAGTTCTATAATTGAAATTATTGATATTTTATGAAAATAATATTTAATTAAATGATATAAAATTAATAAAAATACTAGATTAAGATAAATTAATTTGATATGGTTAATTAAATTATCCATGTTCAAATTATGGTTTTTTATTTTATTGTAACATTATTAAACCTTAATGTGTGGAAAATTTTAATATTGCGGTAATTGTAAAAAGGGTTGACGAAGGGTTAAAACCAAACGATAAGGGTAAAACCATAGTGAAAAGCTATATAAATTTTATTTTATGATATTATTTAGATTTGTACTCATCATATATTTTAAATAAATTAGTTTCAATACATTTCGAATTGAAAATTAATTTACATTTATTTGATATTTTAAGACATTCCAAGAGTTTCCCCCCCCCCCTCTCTGGTAAAACAGAATATATTTTTTTCTTTACCTCATACATAAAACCCCATTTATTCATCCATTATCTACCTAAATCCCCTACTATAATCCATCCCATCATTCTAGGGATATTTTTTAGGCATAATACAACCCTTAATTGGTTAAAGTGTTATTCAAATCAGACTTTCCAAAGAAGAGGAATATTTTTTAACCGCATGTTTCAGTTTTATTTCCTCTTCCACCTCATTAAAATATTCCATAACCATGATTATATAATAAAAAAATTATCCCTCATATAAATATGTGCTTTTATGTTAATTTAAAAACCTATATCAATATCATATTCCATCAAATTTGAAAAGAAACCATCATTTATGTTTACGGCGCACCACCGCCTCATTAACTAATGTAATTTTTTTTGCATCATCATTTCTCATGGTGGGATAAAAATATAGAATTAATGTGTATATATATATATATATATATTATTCATGAAATATTTATCATTCAGAAAATATGATATATCATTTACCTTCTTACATTTTCATTCACAGAAAAATGATAACGTTGTTTATGGGTATGTGTGGACTGCCACCTCCACGAAGTAATGTGATTCATTTTTTTTCACCATGTCACAAGGATCATATATATAAGTAAAATTAATTAAATAATATTATATTTATTATATTACTATAATTATGTAAATATAATTTGATACTTAACTTCTTTCTATAATGACCATTAAAAAATGGAAACGTTACTCATTCATACGCACGACCAACCGTCTCTATGGTTTTCAGGTAGTTCATTTTCTCTTAACAATATTTAAAAATTGGATTTAAATTTATAATTTATGTATAAAAACTATAATTATTTAATGATTACTATTCTATAGATAATGGAATAATTTCCATTTTTACCATATTCAACCTACCAAATTTATTTTAGACATATATACTGAATATCCTCAAAACATCATATGTGAACTTAAATTATAAATTAATTGTATATAACAAGGTAATAAGTGATATAAATAGAATAATAAAATTGAAAAATTTTATTATGAAGGTAAATAATTATACTAAGTTTATTGTTTTAGAAAATAAATAATGTATGTGATGAGTTGGACTCAAGGTAAGAGACTTTCATTAAAAAAATATTCTTTTACAAGTTTCCCTTAAAACACCCTTTTTCTTAAATATCCATATTTTTCAAATTGTTTTATAGATGTATTCATATGGAAACAAGTGAGTTATAAAAGAAAATTCATGTTTCTTGTTACTTTCTTTCAAATATTTTCAACAGTAATCTTTTACAAAATTCTTTAACATCCTTTACCAAAAAGCACAAGGGAATGTTTTATTTTAATGTATACGGTGAAAACGACATTTCCCGTCACCATAATCATTATTTTCTGTTTGAATTACTTTATAATATTCCATCATTTATTTAAATAAAAACCTTATTCCCATTTATTTTTTTATTTTAGTTTTTAAATTTGGGTTTTAAATAAAAGGGATATATCAATATCCAAAAATACTTACTTATGGGTGAAAAGAATGTTTTTATGATGTATGATTTTATGTGTTATGATTATTTTATAGTTCTTGGGAATTTTTTATGATGAATGGTGTTTCTATTATAAACCAAAGTCAGTTGATCCTATTATATATTTTCAATACATTGGGTAAAGGGGTGGAGTTAACTAAATGAGTTTATCATAAGATATTATAAGAATATACTATGATGGTTATTCTAAGTATAATCATAATGGTTATTTTAAGTGTAACTGAAATAGTTACTCCAAGTATAACCATGATGATTATTTTATATGTAAGTTATAATGTTATGGAAATGAAACATCAAGTTACCTACATGATTTATCTATGCTTTATATGGGTTTTTATGGAAATATTATGATTTCACATGGTAAAGAAAATTATAGATAGTTTATATGGATAAAAAGTATAACTTTTTGAAAATAGTATATTATAAGTTTTTCATGATTTCAAAGAAACCTTATATTTTTTATTTTGCATTTAAAATTTCTTATGAAATGTTTTATGAAAATATTTTCATAGAGAAGGTCAGTTCAGTGGTATAAATATATTTTTTTGATCCCAAAGTTTATTTTGAAAAAGGCAAAAAATTTATAAGTATTCATAAATGGATAGTTTCTTTCTTTATTTTTATGACACTTAATATGATTTGAGTGATCATAATATATATTAAAATTATTTTCATAGGTCTTAAGGATGGGTAAGAGAAACTAATAAGCCAAGTTCAAAGTTTTGTTGGTTTTTCATGAAAATAAATAGTGTTTTACTTTAAAAGTTTTATATTGTGAAAAAATGGATACAAAGTAGAAGATTCATCTTTGTGATATATAGGATTATTATTTAAGAGTTATGGAATAAATATCTAGTAATCTAAACCTAAAATATCTTTGGGGATTAAAGAAAATGAAAGTTTTTCTAAAGACACTAGATTGTGTAATGTTTATGGATGAGTCCTTATAGTTGGTATCAAAGTAAGGTTTAGATAAATTTAAAGAATAGGATAATGTTAATATAATACCCTTAAAATATTTTAATTTATGGTTAAGTTTAAGTGATATATAATTTCAATTCTACCATGTTTCTTTATCTAAACTATGTTAGTTCATAATAATTTTCCACAAAGGGAACATGGAAGCTGAAGTAAGAAGGAACCAATGGGACAATATCCTTCTAAATCAGAAACCTTGAATTGTTTGAATTGAAGCAGAGCAGTTTTTTGATGTGATGGATTAGTTTACATAGTCCATAAATGGTGGTGGAATCCATTCCAAAAATCAATAAGATCTACCACAAAAGAACTTTTCAACAATGTACCATTTTATAAGAAAATATACTCATTCATTAATTAGAACTTCTGACCCATTGGTAGTTGAATAATGAATTAAATCCATATAAAATATATTATACATCATGAGATATTCAAATCATCAAAAGGAAACTCTTTCTATTTACCATTTTGAAGGTGAATCTGATCAATAGTTGAAAATGGTTAAGAATTCTAAATAAAGTAAATAGATTAATATCTTGGAATGGGGTGATTTAAAGTATACCTTCTTTGAGAAATATCTTCCTTAATCTATTCAAATTAGTATGTAAAATAAAATCATCTAATTGAGAAAAAAGGATAAAGATTCAGTGGACAAATATTAAGGAAAGTTGACCCAATTGGAAAAGTACAAACAAAATTGTATCTATGACCTTGATAGTAATATTATTCTTTTTTATTTAGGATTGAATCCAATATATCAAAGGGAATTTCCTTCCGATGAATTCATAAGTTATAATAATCTTGTGAATTATGTTGGGAATTTTAAAATAGATTTTTTTTGATAACCATGTGTACTTAGAAAACATATAAAAAGATAGGTCTAGGTGGCAGGGAATAAGGAAAAACAGATTAATGACATCTTATGGTAAGAAAATTATGTTTTTAGTTTCTGAGAGTTGTGGTAAAAATCACATTGCAAAATATCTTATGAAATATGGTAAGTGCTTACAATGCGGTAAGATGAGGAATATGGCTCGTATCTTCAATGAAAAATATCATGGTATTGGAAAGACAAATTCTGAGAAAAATGTGGTAAAAGATTCTAAATTGAATGAAATATTTCATTGTGCACATGGGTTTTTTAATAAGAACTAGAATGGTGGGAAGCAAACAGACTATAAGTAGTAAAGTGTAGTGAAATCATTTCAACCACTTTCGTAGATATTGGTCCAACAAACGAAGTTATACTAGGTAAATTTATTGTTTATTTAGATTATGATAATGTCATGTTTGATTCATGGACTACACATTCTTTCATTTATGAGATATTTTTTGGTAAATTGGAAATTCAACCACAAAAAAATGAATCCAAAATTTATGGTAAAAACAAATGGGGGAAGTATTAAGGAAAGAAGAAATTATAAGAATATTACTATCATTGTATGTGTAAATACATTACCTAAAAACCTTTTTGTCTTACCCCTAGAATTGTTTTTTTATTATTGTGGGTATGGATTAGATTTCCATTTACTATGATAAGATATATTGTAGAGCTAATGAAGTTATTTTTTCATGGAAGAATTTTACTTTTTTTATAATAATGAACCCATACCTATTATAACATATAAAAAATCATAGAAACTATTAAAATATGAAAATGAAAGTTATGTCACACATATTATCAAGAATAAGGGATTTGTATAGATTAATGATGTACTGGTAGTAAAAGAATACCTAGATGTTTTTTTAAATAAGTTTCCTAGTGATATACCTAATCGAGAAGTTGAATTTACTGTTTATATAGTTCTTGATGCTAATTCAATTTCAAAACCCCCTTAAAGAATTCCTCAAGTAGAACTTCTACAATTGGAAAAGAATTTTCAAGAGTTTCTTGATAAAGGTTTCATTCATTATAGCACTTCACCATGGGGTGATATTCTCTTGTTAAAAAGAAATATGTCTACATGAAGCTTTTCATTAATTGTAGAGATTTAAATTAAATTAATATTAAAAATAAGTATATTTTTCCTCATATAGATGTTTTTTTGATGAGATCTAAGGATCAAAATATTTTTTGCATGCTGAGATAAGGTCAGGGTGCTATTATTTGAAGGTAAAGGAGGATGACAATCCTAAAATAGTTTTTCAAACTAGATATAGGCATTATGAGTTTGTGGATATTTACTCTGGATTAAATAATTTCCCTTTTTTATTTATGTATCTTATGAGTAGATTATTCGATGAATATTCGGATATGTTTAGGATTATTTTTGTGGATTATATCTTTATTTATTAAAAATGTATGAGGATCATGAAAAACATCCAAGAATTGTTTTACAAACATCAACAGAAAAGCAGTTGTACGGAAAATTTATCAAATGTGATTTTTTGGATACAAAAGATTTCATTCCGTAGAATCATTGTAAATAAAGATGGAATAATAGTTTATCCCACTAAAAATGAAGTGGTTGATGAATATAAAATTCTAATAAATTTTACTGGGATTCAAAGTTTTCTTGGGTTAGTAGGCTATTATTACCACTTTATTGAAAACTTTTCAAGGTTATCTAACCCACTGAAAAAGTTAAGTAAAAAATGAGTTAAATTCTTCAAGAAAAAATAATGTGATAAATATTTTCAAGAACTAAAAATAATACAACTAAATTTTTTAGTTTTCTCTATACCCTTTTGAAATGGTGAATTTTCATATGATGCGATGCTTTATTAGAATGAATTGGTTGTTTCCTGATGAAAAATGGTTAGGTAATTACTTGTGCTTTATGAAAACTGAAACCTCATGAGTTTAATTATCCTACACATGATATGTAATTAGCTATTTTTGTAATGCCCCTTGATCTAAAACTCTCTTATATGGTTAAAACAAGTTAGTTATGAGACCTCAAGCATGTCTCCCCACACACCATAGTCTTACAACTAGTAGTGAGGGTGTGATGAATATAGTGGGGAGACTATACCCCTGGTATATATTTACATCACAATGGAATAACCAAATAATAATAATATCATAGTAATGAAGAATAGGAGAAACTATATATCATATAACTGGAAAGAAAAATTAGGAACTAATAAACCAATAGTGATGAATCATGTAATGACAATCTGAGATATATCTTAATATCAAACTAAGAAAATAAAAAAATCAACTCACACAAAATAATCCCAAAATACCCTGGTCCTGAACCCCATGTTGGACCCACATCCAAAATCTAGCTCATCTAACAAGAAACAAATCAACAACAAGGTCTATTTCCCTTATCTAAACCTCCTTCCATGTAATCTTCTTGGGTACCAAACAATGGCCCAAATATGGTGTGAGTAAAACCTAGTAGGTCGACACCACTCTGGATAAACAATACCAGTCTAATAATAAGTGTATGCAATAAAGAAATAAACATGTTTATTAATTAATCAGATAATATAATACATCAATCAACTGGCTTTGGTGCTATTACAGAAAGTCTCTAAGAATGTAGCACAACCAGGCCACCCATAACCATAAAACATGGAATAATCAAAAAACCAGTAAGATCCCTCTATATAAGAATTCCATCCTTGGGGCATATCCCTATATATAAGTGTTTCAGCATTAACTGGGACAATACATCTATATAATATTGTCAGTATGTTTCATTATGCATAGCTCTCTATACAATCATTTCAGCATGTATCACTGGGCATAGCCCACTTTATAAGCATTTCAGAATGTATCACTAGGCCAAACCTTCTAAATAAGAATTTTAGCCTCCATGAAAATTTCTATATATAAAAATTTCAACATCAACTCAACATGTCATTTTAGAAATGATATTATAGCATCACATCTTAAGCCTTAATTGTTAATTATAAAAATTACCATTTTTCTTTCATTTACACTTTCATTTTTATATCAATTTTTCAACATCCATAAAAATAACCCATAATCTATAACCAAAGTGAATTGATATCTAGAAATCACTTGCAACTCCTATTTTTCTAAACACTATTTAAACCATTAGTCGTGTTCTTATTATTCAAGGGTTCTCTCACCTAATGGGAATCCATGGGCTAGGTTGCCTCAACAATTGAATCCAAAGGGATCTAACCAATATTTTAATCCATTATTTAACATTAATCAATGAACTAATTAATTATAGGACATGTTACATGTCACGACCCATCCCCTGGGGCCTGTGTCGTGACTACCCCAAGCCCGCCTTCCATAGGCCAAGGGTTGGCGACTAGCACCGAAAGGCGTATTCCCTAGAACCGGGAAGGCATTGCCTTTATATCCTATAAACACACTCAAACAACCACATAGCAAGATATGAAAACAATAAAACAATATAGTAAAAAAGAGAGTATACAGTAAGTAAAGGGGGTCGGAATACAATCCCAACTGGAAAGTACAAGAAAACTGAAAAGTATAAGTAAACTATAACATCTCTTATGAACACCCACCATGGATCCAACCTGAAGGGTAGGTACAGATCTCGATTGGTCGTCTTTGCGGTATGCCTCATCTAATGTCCAACTTCGAGGTACATCCATTCCCAGTACCCTCGTCCTCATTCAGCGTTGTAAGTCGTCTGCATCGAACACAACAAGGTGTGGGCGTAGCCCGTGAAGGGGTGAGTATAACGATACTCAGTAGGGACCCTGAGACCCTCAAAGGTCTCACAAAATCCACAAAGGATAAACCACAAAGCATGAAACAACTAAAAACCCTACATAGGTATATGCCCATACATATACCTAAGTTGTCAAGTATACCCATCTCATTCATGAAGAAACTCAAGGCCCAAATCCTCAACCAAACTAAAACTGTTCCACTAAGGAAAGAATACCTCGAAGGTAACCACCATGAAGGTAAGTACCACAAGGGTACGCCACATAGAAGAATACCAAAAAAGTATCACCACAAAAGTAAGTAGCACAACGGTACGTCACATAGAAGAATACCACAAAGGTATCACCACGATGGTAAGTACAACAAAGGTATGCCACATAGAAGATTACCCCAAAGGTAAAGACTGAGCTCACACCAGGTATAACTTAGGTACGATAGTAAAGATTATTAGATGTAACTACTGAATCATCTTACTCTATTGAGAGGTATACCCACGTAGGATCCCAAATCATTAGACCCACATAGGATCCCAATTCATCAGACCCACTTAGGATCATTCTATAGCAGACCCATGTAGGATCTTTGTACAGTAGACCCACGTAGGATCCTAGAGTAGTCCCATGTGGATTCCTATAGTGGATCCAAGTGAGACTCTCAAACACAGACCCACATAAGAACTCAAGACATATACCCACATAGGATCTCAAAGAATAGACCCTCATAGGATTCCTTTCACATGTTACATCCAGCAACAGGGTTCTCGCATTAAGCTTGCTTGATTCCGGGAGGGTCCTCTCCTCAATCCACAGTTCGATACTCCAACTACCACGAAGTTCCAATAAGAAGTATCCCGAAGCACCTCCACGTAAAAGGGGTCTCAACGTAATAGATGGTGCATCAATCAGATGCTCGGTCTGTAAGTTATCGACCTTTTAGTCCCAAGGGCCCAGTTGGATTCATGTTCGATCCAACCCGGTCGTACCCCAACATTATCCAAAACTCAAGTGGGTTATACTAAAAGGACCATCTCGATCCAAGGATTCTACCTTCGTTGACGGTTCGTCCAACGGACACCTGTAGCTCAATATATGGTCGAAAGAACGAAAGGGGTCGAAACTACTCTGGGTCCAATTCAACCCGGTCGGACCGACCCAGCCCGCAGTGCGCCTGGTCCACTAGGTGGTCCGCTCGGTGCCTGGCTGGTCGGTTTTCCAACCCCCTCCATACGGCACGGTCGCATGGTGTGCCATCACTGGCAGCCGGCATCAAGCTGGTCGCGCCTTGCCTCACCGCCACGACACAAGGCCACGGCTCTTCTCCGCCGAGCAGCGCAGTCGCATGCCTCCGCCCCTTCACGTGGTTGACCGATGGTTCGTGGCTCTTCTCCAGTGTCGCAGTCGTTCCACCGTGGTGCCGGTCGCTACTCCTGAGTCCCACCAATGCTAATCGCCGGCACTGGTCATCGTCCTCCTCCATCGTGAAGATCGCATCAAAACTAAAAAGGTTATGGATAGGTCGGACCGTGTTCGTTCGGCCCTCACCCTCCGCGTTAGAATGGTTGTAGAAGGTTTATTAGTTCTTGAATCAAGAAGAATATAAATGTTCTTAAAATAAGATTAACATCAAGAACAGTGAAAGGGATAAACAAACAATGAGTCCCTACCTCAAGTTCATTGGAGAGCGTATGAATTTGAGGAAGTGTCGGCATTTGTCATCCCCGCAATGAGCCTCCAACAACGTCGCTCGATCGTCATTCTTCAGTTCGTGGTTCGGGGTCGCTCGTCATCGCCCGCTGGAACCAGCTCCCTCCTACAAGTGCTGGGTGTCACGGTACTTTACCAGAGCTTCATCGCTTAGTGAAGTCGTTCCAATTCCTCCCCCCAATCTCCATATAAATAGGATAGGGAGAGGATAAGTAATGATCGTGGAATTTATGATGGTTCGTTTAATAGGAACCTTCCTAAATTCCAATGATGCTATTACTTAGTATTTGAAAGTTAGATCCATTTAATTTACATTGGAACAATTAAATGGGAGGATTCCAAGGGACTTTCCCACATTAAAAAGGGGTTCGGGTGGTCCCCACCACCATGAATTCAAAAATGGGGGGTTTCCTAGCTAGGGTGGTCCCCACTACTGAGAATTAAAATGGGAGGTTAAAATAAAATAAAATTTGTTCTTTTATTTTATTTTTATTTCCACGAAAAACACGAAAACTAAATTTCACCCTTGACAAACTGTGGTCGAGGTGAAGGTATCCTTAAGAGAATACTAGCGCTGCGAGTTCAACGGTGTCCTCGGATTTCAATTCCAAGCACCAATTCAAAAGTTACAAAAACCCACTCGCACGTTTACTGAACGTACTAGAAAAAAAGGTCATAAATTCATTCCAGGCACACAGGGCCTCGGAATCACGTGACGTCAATTTTGGCAGACTCATAAAATTCCCATATAATTAAAAAAAATTCATGGAAAATCCATGTCTTTACATTCTCTGCACCTCAGGGATTTTCATCCCCATAAGTCACATCTCAAACTAAGGGAACAAGTGGGGGTACTGAGCACGGATCTGAGCCTCCCACTCCCATGTGCTCTCCTAGAGGTTCTCGTGCTGCCAACGAATGCGCACTAGAGATATTCACTTCCCATGAAGGACCTGCTCCTATCGATCCTCAATCTCTATTGGAACCTTCGTAAATTTCTCCCCATCGTCGATGTCCATCTCTCCATGGTCGATGGCGTGAGAAGGGTCATGCACGTATCTCCTCAGTTGGGATACGTGGAAGACGTCGTGCACCCGGTGAAACTGAGGGGGAAGTTCTAAGCATTAATCCACCTTTCCAACCCTACTGAGGACCTAAAAAGGTCCGATGAACCTTGGAGATAACTTGAAACCACGGGAAAATCTCTGCAAACCTCATTGAGCTGAGACTCGTAGAAAGACGTGGTCACCATCCTCGAACTCCAGAGGTCTCCGTCTCCTATCGGCATAAGACTTCTTCCTGCTCTATGTAGTCTTCAGCCGCTCCTGGATGATCTGCACCATCTCTGTGGTAGCCCGTACCATCTCTAGTCACATGAGTGTTGACTCCCCTGGGTCAGTCCAGCAGAAAGGCCATCTACAAGGTTGGTTGTACAATGCCTCGAATGGTGCCATCCCAATGATGTAGTGATAGTTGTTGTTTTATGCAAACTTCACCAAGGGAAAGTGATCCTCCTAGCTGAGACTAATGTTGAGGACGCAAGCACATAGTATGTCCTCAAGGGTCTGAATGGTACGCTCAGTCTGGCCATCCGTCTGATGATGGAAGGCGGTGCTCAAATGAAGCTTTGTCCCGAAAGCATCTTGAAACCCCTTCCATAGCCGGGAAGTGAAACGTGCATCACGATCGGAAACAAGCATCGATGGTACTCCATGTAGACGCACAATTTCCTACACATAGAGGCATCCCAAGCTCTCTACTGAACCCTACTCTCTAATTAGTAGGAAGTGGGCCGACTTGGTGAGTCGGTCGATGATCACCCAAATAGAATCATGGCACATGGATGTATGTGTAAGTCATATCACAAAGTCCATGGATATTTTGTCCCACTTCCACTCTGAGACCTCTAAAAGTTGAACTAATCTTGCTGGTACCTCATGTCCTGCCTTCACTTGCTGACAAATGAGGCACTGAGAGACAAAATTTTCTACTGCTTTCTTCATTCCTGGCCACCAGTGCTGCCATCAGAGGTCCTGGTACATCTTCACTACTCCTGGATGTACCGCTAGAGGGGATGTGTGGAACTCCCTCAACACTTCCACCTAAAGAGACACTGGTACCATGTTACGTCCTCTAAAGAGGATGACATGCTCCCTTCCTTCATAAAATACATCAATTTCATGTCCTGTGGATATCTGATCACGTCGAGCCTCGCAGTCAGTGTCCCCAAGTTGTGCCTCCCTGACTCACTGAAGAAGTTGGGGAGTGACTGTAAGAGACTAAAGAAAAATTTCTCCATCTCGTTCCACAAAGGATATCTGCAAAGTGGCCAGCTGCTCTGTCACCTCTCCTAGTTGTTGTAAACCAGATCTCCTACTGAGTGCATCTGCTACAACGTTCCCCTTCCCAAAAGTATAGACTATCTCAGAGTCATAGTCCTATAGGAACTCAAGCCAATGTCAATGTCTCAGATTCAGGTCCTTTTGAGAGAAGATATACCTAAGACTCTTGTGATCAGAGTAGACCATAAAACGTTCACCCATCAAGTAATGTCGCCACATCTTCAAGAAGAAGACCACTACTACTAAATCTAGTTCATGGGTATCATAGTTCTGTTCATACTATCTCAGATGTTGAGAACCATACGCGATAACTGCTCACTCCTTCATCAGGACACATCCGAGCCCGGTCCCTGATGCGTCGCAGAAGACTACATACCCAATAACCTCCTACAGAAACCTCAAGATGGGGGAACTAGTCAGCCTCTGCCTTAGATCCTGAAAACTCCGCTGACATCTCTCCGACCACACAAAGGGTTTCCCCTTCTTCGTCAACACTGAAAAAGGTGTTGAAACTCTGGAGAAATCTGGCAGAAACCTCCAGTAGTATCTGTCCAAACCCAAGTGACTTCGTACCTCCGTCACACTCCTGGGTGGCTCTCAACCATGTATCGCCTCAATTTTCGCTGGATCCACTGCGACTCTAGCCTCTGAGATGACATGTCCTAGAAAGTGAACTTCTCAGATCTATAACTTGCACTTCGGATCTTACCATAAAGATGGTGCTCTCAGAGTGTGTCTAGAACTATCAAAAAATGATAAGAGTGCTCCCCCTCAGTAGTCGAGTAGATCAGAATGACGTCAATGAAGACTACTACAAAGCGATCAAGGTAAGGATAAAAGATCATGTTCATGAGTACCATGAACACTGCTAGAGCATTGGTCACACCGAATGGCATAACCAAGATCTCATAGTGTCCATACTGACATCTGAAAGTCGTATTCTACACATCCTCATCTCATAATCTGAGCTAGTGATAGCCTGATCTAAGTTCTGTCTTCGAGAACCACCGTGCTCCCTTCAGCTGATCAAAGAGGTCGTCAATCCTCGGGAGTGGGTACTTGTTCTTCACGGTCACCTGGTTCAGGCACCGATAGTCAACAAAAAATCTCAAGCTCTCATCCACCTTCTTGGTGAACAAAATTGGGGCTTCCCAAGGAGAAACACTGGGGCGGATGAATCCCTTCCCCTGTAAGTCCTTTATTTGTACCTGCAACTCACGAAGCTCCGCGGAAGCCATCCGATACGCTGGTGTAGATATCGGTGTCATCCTGGGGTACAATTCAATGTAAAATTCCACCTCTCTGTGAGGAGGTTGACTCGGAAAATCATCAAGGAAGACATCCATGTACTGGTCCACCACTATAGGATAGCTCGGACTCTCCACATCAACCGCTCTGAGGGTAAGGCTAGCCAACTAATGAGTGATCAGCTGCACTCTCCTCCGGGTAAGTCCATCCTATGCTGCAAAGGCTCCCTTCTTGCCGGTGAAGGTAAGCATGGTCACATCCATGGAAACACACCGCACTTTGCACATAATACAGTCAATCTGAGCATGGACTGTAGATAACCAGGCCATACCCAATATGACGTCGTAAGGCCTCGATGCCTCTACTAAGAGATCTCAGTCGAAGATCTCACCTCCAAGAGTAATCTCACACTATCGGCACCAGTGCGTAATCATCAAATCCACTTCCGTAGGTGTCTCTATCCATAAGGATCGAGCCAATGGCTCCATCAAAATATCTGAGATCCGAATGAGGGCCATGTCAATAAAAGAATGACCGGAACATGTGACTATAAGTACTGCACCTAAGGTGGAATAGACATAGATCATACCTCGTATCATCTCTGAAGCACCATGGTCGTAATCCTCAGATTCCTAGAGCTGAGATTGCCCATGTACACCTCCTCCTTGTGGTCAGAGTGGACCACTTGGTGGTGCTGGCTATAACATCTCGCATCGTTGCCCACCGACAGCTGCACGACCAGCTCCTCTGCCACGTCCAACTGCTCCCTGTGGACCTCCTCGGTCGAACCTCTGTCTCTACCTGGGTGGTCCTTCGACCATCTAATGATCATCCGTATAGAGATTTGGGATGTCATGATCCATGTGACCCTGCCCGCCGCATGTGTAACATTGTCTTCTCCTTGCATGATTGGCTCTGTCTCCGGTGCCCCGCACAACCGACCCTGAATCCTGCGGTCGTCCATCTGTAGTTATGGTCCTCTTGGACCACTGTGTCATCTGTCTGCTGCCAGCTACAGAAGACTCTGCTACGTGATGCCTGGTGGTGGGTCTCGCTGCTGGTGACTGCTCAACAAGAAAACTCTCCACTAAGAGGGCTCACTCTAACACCCCCACATGCGTCGGGATGTTGAGGGAAATCATCGAAGCCCTGATCTCCCGCCGGAGTCCCTGTTAGAAGGTTCGGGCCCAGAACAATGGGTCCTGAACCATATCAGTGGAGTAGAATGAGAGGCCAGTGAAACTCACTGAGTACTGATCCATAGTCATACTGCCCTATTGAAGATGAAGAAGCTCCAAAATGTGCACTGCGTGAAGGGTCGCTGGGACAAAATCTGCCCGAAACAGGCTCTCAAAGTCTGCCTAGAGAAGCGTCACATCATCGTGAACCTGGGTCATCATTCCCCACAATCTTCCTGATATTTCCTATATAATACTGGCGGAAAGGATCACCAATAGATCATATGGTGTCCCTACTAGTCGGGAGACTCTAAACATGGCCTCCAGTCAATCCTCAGTCGCTCGTGGGTCTGTCTCACCCCTGAACCTGGGTGGCCTCTGGCACTGCAACTCATGCAACGCGCTCAAGAGGTGTGCACCCTCTGTTGTTGGGGCTGGTGGAATTGATGGCCCAATGGTTAATGGTACCACTAGTGCCTCCGCTGGTGCCCCTACTGATAAAGGACCCTGCAACGAGGCCTCGTCGCTCAGTGGGCTATCCTCGTGTACTATACTTGAAACCCTAACTGGTTGTCTATGTGGAGGCATCCTGAAAAGAAATAGGTTCTCCATGGTCAATAAGTTATACCAAGTGATATTACTCAAATATTTTTCAAAGAAAACTTTCCAAAAACACACTCACAATCCGTGTTTTTGTGCACTGAGTTGGAAATCAGAAGTCAGGGTCCTGGTGTATGGATACTTCAGCCGCCGCACCAACACTGGTCTCCCCGAACTGATTTCCACCCTCATTACACTTAACCCTATTGCCGTTAAAAGATTAGAGTCTAATGTTATATGGTAGAACTATCTCCTATGATTCCAATTTTTCATGACCCTTCCCCCGGGGCCCGTGTTGTGACTACCCCAAGCCCGCCTTTGTCGGCTAGGGGCTGGCGACTAGCACCGAAAGGCGTATTCCCTAGAAACGGGAAGGCATTGCCTTTATATCCTATAAACACACTCAACCAAGAACACAGTAAGATACGAAAACAAGAAAACTGTATAGTAAAAAAGATAGTATACATTATGTAAAGGGGGCCAGAATACAAGCCCAACTGGAAAGTACAAGAAAACTGAAAAGAACAAGTAAACTAGAACAGCTCCTGTGAACACCCACCAAGGATCCTACCTGAAGGGTAGGTACATCTCTTGATCGTTCGTCTCTGTGGTACGCCTTGTCTAATTTCCACCTCCAAGCTACCGACAGTCCTGGTACCCCTGTCCTCAGTCAGCGTTGTCCGTTGTCTGCATCAAACACAATAAGGTGCGGGCATAGCCCATGCAGGGGTGAGTATAACGATACTCAGTAGGGACCTCGAGACCCTCAAAGGTCTCACAAAATCCACAAAGGATAAACCCCAAACCATGAAACAACTGACAACCCTACTTAGATATATGCTCATACATGTACCTAATTTATCAAGTATACCCATCTCATTCATAAGGAAACTCAAGGCCCAAATACTTAACCAAAGTACAACTGTTCCATGAAGGAAAGAATACCTCGAAGTTAACCACCACGAACGTAAGTACGACAAAAGTACGCCACTTAGAACAATATCACAAAGGTATCACCATGAAGGTAAGTAGCACAAAGTTACACCACACAGAAGAATACCACAAAGGTATCACCACGAAGGTAAGTACCACAAAGGTACACCATCGAGAAGATTACCACAAAGGTAAAGACTCATCTCACACTAGGTATAACTTAGGTTCGGTAGTAAAGATGATTAGATGTAACTACTGAATCATAATACTCTATTGAGAGGTAGACCCACGTAGGATCCCAAATCATTAGACCCATGTAGGATCCCAATTCATCATACCCACGTAGAATCATACTACAGCAGACTTGCATAGGATCCTACTATAGTAGACCCATGTAGGATCCTAGAGTAGTCCCACGTAGATTCCTAGAGTAGATCAAAGTGATACTGTCAAACACAGACCCACGTAGGATCTCAAAGCATAGACCCACATAGGATCTCAAATCATGGACCCACATAGGATCCCTTTCTCATTTTACATCCAGCCACAGGGTTCCCGCACTAAGCTTGCTTGATTCCAAGAAGGTCCGCTCCACAAGCCACAGGTCGATACTCTAACTGCCAAGAAGTCCCAAGAAAAAGTATCCTAAAGGACCACCACGTAAAAGGGGTCTTAATGCAACAAACAGTGTGTCAATCAGACGCTTGGTCTGTATGTTATTGACCTTTTAGTCCCAAGGGCCCAGTTGGATTCATGTTCGATCCAACCTAGATGTACCCCAACTATATCTAAAACTCAAGTGGGGTATATCAAAAGGACCTTCTCGATCCAAGTTTTCTGGAGCCACTAAAAGTTCATCAAACGAATACTCGTAGCTCAAGATATGGCCAAAAGAACAAAAGGGGTCGAAACTGGTCTGGGTCCAGTCTGACCTGGTTGGACCGACCCGACCCACTGGGTCCGGCCTGGCTCGGCCCACTGAGCAGTCCTCTCGGCGCCCGGCTGGCCGGTTGGCCAGCCCCACTCCACGTGGCGCGGTCGCACGCCGCGCCATCACTGGCAGCCGGCGTCGTGCCGGCCGCACCTCGCCTCGCTGTCACGGCGCAAAGTCACGACTCTTCTCCATCGGGCGGCGCGATCGTGTGCCATTTCCCCTTCATGCGGTCGGCCGCCGCCCTTGCTCCGCCGTGGCTGACAGGACGCGGCTCTTCTCTGGCGGCATGTTCGCGCCGCCACCTTCATCGCAGATCGTCATGGTGCAGGCCGCCGCTCCCAAGTCCCACCGATGCCAATCTCCGGCACCGATCACCGTCCTCCTCCATCGCGAAGATCACATCAAAACCACAAAGGTTGTAGAGAGGTCGGGCCATGTTCGTTTGGCCCTGACCCTTCGCATTAGAATGGTAGCATAAGGCTTATTTTTTCTTGAATTAAGAATAATATAAATGTTCTTAAATCAAGATGAACATCAAGAACAGGGAAAGGGATAAACAAACAACGAATCCCTAACTCAAGTTCGTTGGAGAGCATTTGTGTTTGAGGAAGATTCGGCGTTCGTCATCCCCATAACCATCCTCCAATGACGCTGATCGATTGTTGTTCTTCAGTTTTTTGGTTCGGGGTCACTCGTCATTGCCCTCCGGAACCAGCTCCATCCTCCAAGTGTTGGGCTTCATGGCACTTTACCAGAGCTTCGTCGCTCGGTGAAGCCATTCTAGTCCCCCCCCAAGATCCATATAAATAGGAGAGGAGGAGGGTAAGTAAAAATTGTGGAATTTATGAAGGTTTATTTAATATAAACCTTCTTAAATTCCAACGACATTGTTACTTAGTATTTGAAAGTTCAATCCATTTAATTTACATTGATACAATTAAATGGGAGGATTCCAAGGGTATTTTCCATATTAAATAGGGGTTTGAGTGGTCCTCACCACCATGAATTCAAAAATGGGGGGTTTCCAAGATCAGGTGGTCCCCACCACTGAGCATTCAAATGGGAGGTTAAAATAAAATAAAAATTGTTCTTTTATTTTATTTTTATTTCCAAAAAAACCAGAAAAATAACTTTCACCCACGACCAACTGTGGTTAAGGTGAAGGTATCCTTAAGTGAATACTAGTGTTATGAGTTCAACGATGTCCTCAGATTTCAATTCCGATCACCGGTTGAAAAGTTACTAACACCCTCTCCCACGTTTACAGAACGTACCCAAAAAAAAGTTCATAAATTCATTCCGGGCACACCGGTCCTCGGAATCACGTGCCGTCAATTTTTTGCAGACTCATAAAATTCCTATATAATTAAGATAAATTACATGGAAAAATATGGGTCTTTACATTACATCATTGAAATCATAATATTGTATATAATTGAAAATTAAACAAGCCATAGGTTTAGGTTTTGACCCCTACCTTTATCTGATGATTAAGTAATGCTTCCAACCAAAATCACCCACATGGACAGAGGTGAGGAAAATTAAAAGAAGGAACCTAGATCACATCAGATCATGATAAAAACCCAAAACAAATACATTCAAGATATTTACACTAAAAAAATGGAGAAAAATAGAATAAGGGATGGAAACATATGAAAAAAATTCTCCAAGGATCAGATGTGTAATTTGGACATTTAGAACACAAGTAAAGACACCGAAATCATCTATATATTTTCCTAGGGTCGAGAGGGGCAGTCTACACTAGAGGAATGAAAAAATTATAGATGTTGTAGGAATTAAAATTTCTCATTCCATGAAATACATAGCGTGTAATTGTATTAAACTTCATGTAACTCTTGATTAATAGGTACACCAAATTTAACATTTCCTTGTGCGAATTTAACCTTTCTCAAACATTACACATCATGTAATTAATTCACGACATATATCTATTTCATTTCATGAACCTAGTTTGCAGATTGTTCCTCGTGATAGTTACAGGTTGTGTGACTAATTTGCATGGAATGAAATTTCGTTGCTGACAATTTTTAACCTGTTTCCCATGAAAATAACATGAACCACCTTTGAATCCATCCAAACTATCGAGAAACCCTCATAATCCCCTTTAACATGTTTATATCCATACTCTATTAATTCAAATAAACATACAACCTCGAACTTTATGTCATTTTCCCCAAAAAAGGATCTCCATATATGAAAAAGACTTATCCACCAAGGTTTAAAGATGAAGGAAAAACCCAATAAAATATGTTTAATTCAAAACTCAAATATGGACGTACCTAAAAAAATACAAGATCTTACAACCTCCCCACTATATAATAGCTCATCCCCGAGCTACGCCAAGAATCATTGTGGGGTTTCGGTGAACAAGTCTTACCATTATGCTCACATATCAGACTCCCTCTCTTGATTCTCCTTCTGAACATGACCATACTTCCACTACACTTGAAGTAGAGGTCTATTCATACACCAAAGTTAATTTTCTCTATGATATATAATATGTATTAGATGCTCATCAAAGAACACATCGGCACCAACCTTGATGTCCCCAATTTATACCACACGAGATGGGTTTGGATAATATCTATGAATATGTGACATGTGAAATGAATCATGCATTCCACTTTAGATCTGTGTAAGGGATAATTGGTACACAACTAGGCTGACACAATCTATTATCTAAACTGAACTGAAAACACTAGGTGATAGCTTCCCTTCTTTTATGATATGGTCTTGATTTAAAATAAGTGACACTCAATGGTAAACATGAGGACCAACCTCAAACTCCATAGATCATATTCGATGGTCAGTGTATGGTTTTTTATTTCTCTACATGGTCACCAACCACCTCCCCATAAATTGTACCTGCTTAGAATTATCCTAAACAAGACTAAGCCAAGAAAGCACTGAATCACCTGTCTTAAACCAACAAATAGGTGAATAGAATAGCCTTCCATAAAAATCCTCCAAATGATCCATATTGATCGATTCCAAGAAGGCGTTGTAACATTAAAACTCCACCAGTGCCATATTATACATTATAAACAATTGAAATTAAATGTACATGCTCATAACATATACTTCAGAACCTGAATAGTCCTCTAAGATTAGACGTCAATCTGATAATGATAGAATGTTCTCAAAAGAGTAAGTAATCCCAGATCGTTCTAAATTCCCTTCAAAAAACATTATGTGAAATGAGTATCTTTATCTAAATTGATACTCTTTAGAACATTATGAATCTTAACTATCTCACACACATACAGACTACTCATATCATCAAATATAAAGGTCTCCCAATTAGGTAATAAGTGGGATAACTTATTCATTTGATCCAATATCACCCATACTGCATCATACATATGAGGTTTCTTGGTAAATCCTATCACAAAATCAATAGTGACATCATCTCATTCCCACTGTAGAATGGGAGGAGGCTGAAAAATCCCAACTGGTCTTTGATTCCTATATTTCACCTCCTAATAGATGACACATATCACCAAAAATATCGTCCCCTCATTTTTCATTCATGACCGATAGTATTTCCTATAGATATCAAAATATGTATTTTTCAAAAAAGGATATACCACCCATCTAGAAGCCTGAAACTCTCTCATCAACTCCTCACGCAGGCTTGTAGGAACCCATACTAAGCCACAAAAAGATGTGAACTATCACTTCCAAGAGACCATATTGATGGTGTCTCCCTGACATATAATCTATATATTAGAAATAATACCGCTATATCAAATAACTACTATGTCTTGATCTAGTCTAAAAGCAAGGGTATAATAGATGTCGAAGTCAGAGCTACTCATATTTGGGACTCATGATAATCTAGATGATAGTCTGGAAAGAGTTCTATCATCTGCGACTCATTACAAGACTCTTGCATGGCCGCCATCTATGTATTACTAGTCAAGGTATCAGTAGCAATGTTTCCCTTTCCTGGTGTATAATAAAATTCAATGTCAAAATACCATAGATACTTGACCCAAATCTCTTGTCAAAGGTTCAAGTCATTCTAAGAAAATATGTACATGAGCATCTTTTCGTTCATGTACACCATAATCCTCTTGACCATAAGATAGTGTCTGAAAAATCTATGGGCATGTACCAACACTTTCAACGATGTATCTTGAGAAGTATAATTCCTATTATGTAATCTCAGCTTTCTAGATCCATAAGCAACCACTTGACCCTCCTACATTAGAACTTCTTTTAGTCCAACTCTAGATGGGTCATAGTACATAACATAATCTTTACCAAGAATAGTTAAGGTGATGAGAGGTTTTGAGGTTATGTTTCTCTTAAGCAGCTCAAAATATCCTTTACAAGCATCTAAACAAAAAAATTTACCCTTTCTTGGTCATCCCAAACATCGATGCTTCCTGATGGGAGAAGTATTGGATATAATGCAGATAATAACCTTCTAAACCCAAAAAGATATGAATCTTAAAGAAATTATTAGGTCTCTCCCAAGATACCAAGGATGTAACCTTCTTTAGTTCCACTAACAATATTTCCTCTGATAAGACGTGGAACAATAAGTGCACTTCATCAATCTAGAAACTATATTTGGTTATATTGGCATAAATATGATTCTATCTCTATATAATCAAGGTGATGTTAAGATGTTTGGAATGATTGTATAATGATTGGGACTATACTAAGATATCTTTGTAAACCCACTTCAAACTAGTCTATAAAAATATGAAAAATATGATTCATCAAGGCCACGAATACCACTGGTGCATTCATCAAAACAAACGGAATCAATATAAACTCATAAAATCCAAATCTTCTACTAAAATAAGTATGAGGTATGTTAAATGGGAGCACCCTCAACTAGTGGTATCCTAAACTCCAACCAATCTTAGAGAATATCTTATAACCTCTTAGTTGATTGAAGAGATCATTGATGCATGGAAGGGGATAACGTTTCATGACCTTCAACTAGTTCAATATCCTATAATCCACACATAAGAGAAAAGTACCATTAACCTTTCTAGAAAAAAGAATTGTAGAACCCCATGGATAATTACTATGCATTATAAAACCTTTAGCTTACATATCATCCATTTGAACTTTTAACTCTTGTATCTCTACTAGTTATATTCTGTAAGGTGGGATAGAAATTGTGTCTGATATTAGTACCAACATGATCATAAACTAAATCTCTTGCTCAATCAATAATCCATATAACTCATATGAAAATAAATCCTAAAAATAGTCTACCACTGGAGGAAAAGAATCTTGTTGCATTCCACCATCATCCAAAACTAGGATTTCAAGGTGGGCCATGAGAAATCCAATATTCTCTAAATTTTTCATGCACAACCATCTTGAAGATCACACACACCCTAGTGAGAATAGTTGTCTCCTTCTATAGATAGAAAGGAAATTCTCCTCCAGTAATAGTCAATATGAGTCTAGAATAGTACTAAGAAATCCATACTAATAATTATATTAAAACCTATAATTTATAGCATAAATGGTTCATAAAAGAAACTATAACCACAAATTTCTAGAGATATTTCCTTGTAAAGTTTTATATTCCCTAACTGTACTCCAAACAGTGTATCGATGGTCAAAAAACCATCCAATATTTCTAAAACAAGGACCAAACCATTTTCAAAAAGGGAACATAAAATGAAATGAAATTATCCAATATTAATAAAAATGAATGAAAGGGTAGTAGATATAATAATCATACCTATTATAACATACGGTCTGGTATCCACAATATCTAGATTAGTTAGAATAACATAAAACTAACTGGCCCCACTGCCTTGCTCTCTATCCTAACTCCCCTAATATATCCACTCTATATAGTAATTACTTTCATGAAACAGGGTACCAGACCCCATGCCTTGACCTGAATGCCCAATGGAACTCTAGATACCTATCCTCTAAGGAGTACTTTAACCTTTCGAGACTCCGGTACCTATCCTGATCCTCTTCCACTGATCTATTGTGAGATGTTCTGATAAAACATCTGAAGATGGCCCATTCGGCCACAAGAATGGAACCCCAAAGTAGGGTATGGACACTGAGGTCACTTGTGGCCCAAATTTCCCCATTGATATAATTATAATGGAACATATTATTGAGATGGTTTCCCACTACCTGGGTTTCTCTTCTTTCTATTTACTTGTAAAAACTGTCATAGAGGTGCTTCTTGCCACCAGAAAAGAGCTCCCAATTTTCCCTGCTGATATAGCCTGGTCGTTGCTCAGGTCCTCTTTTAGATTACCTTCTTTGATGAGTTTTCTATTCATCACATCTGAAAATATACTCAGATGAAAAACTTTCACCTATGACTTGGTCTCATAAACAATCTCATACTAAAAACATCTCTCCCTAGAGATCTCATTAGTAGCTAAAGATGGTAAAAGGCACTACAAGTCGGTTAAATATTCTGTATAGTCCATCAATGACATTCCCTCCTACATCGAATTCATGAATACATGATCCTTATCAACCATAAACTTCTTTAGATAGATGTATATAAATAAATTTTCCTCAAAATTCCTTCCAAGATAACTCTTCCCACAACCCAAAATACTCTAGAATATCCCACAAACACTTAGCAGGTCCTCATAGCATATATACAGCAAGATTCACACACCTATAAATTAGTGTATCATGATTATTGAAGATCATCTAGACTGGCTCAATCCAGAACATGGATTTCTGGGGGCCTCCCTCCCAAATTAACATAAGCAGATGCTACTACTGAAACTCACTCATTATCTCAAACATCAAAGGAACAGTGTGAATGGTCTCTATTTCCATGGATCACATGACCCCCAAGAAACTATTATGAAGATTAACATCCATATGATCCTTACGAACCACAATAATCTCTGGTAAAACTGTGCATAGAGCATGTTGATTTCCACTCACTTGACACTCAACTCAATGATGGTGAGGAGTAATTTTCTCTATAAGATAAAAACACTCCTTAGAACATTAGAAATAACAACAAGGTCAATGTAAACAGGTGAAAACTATAGATAAACACTTCTTATGATCTTTATAAAAATGGATTAAAATTATTTTAGAATTACATATCAGTTATTTTTTATTTCATTTGTCATCTGTAACATATATCTCATTTCACAGTTTATATAGTCAGGTATATACCACATGAAATAAATACATCCCTATCATGAATAATGAACATCAATATATTTCCTTTTGTTCTTATCATGATGAATACATACTAATCTCATTCCATACCAAGCCATGAGTGTAAATCTAAAGAATCAATGACTTCACACAACTTTTGAATCGCCCAAGGTGAAATAACAACAACCCTAACAAGAAAACATCATGAAAACCAATCCCAACATTGGGAACTCAAATTTTCCTCCATCCATGGGTTGTATACTCTCATGCACAAGCTCATTACCAAGTCCCAACATAGCCTAGTCTCATTTCCTCCTTTCCCAAAGAGTAAAGAAATATAAAATAATAACATGCTCCTCTGATACCATATTGAAACATCCCCTGGTATGACACTCTCTCATGTGGCTGAAACGGGCTGGTTACAAGACCTCAAGTACACCTCCCTATATGCCAGAGGTTGTAAACTAAAAGCATGGGTGTGATGAATATAGTGGAGAGACTAAACCCACTGATATATAGTTACAACAAAGAATAATTAAAAAAATTCTTAGTAATGAATAATAATTGAAACCATATATCATACAACTGGAAAGAAAAAAGAGGAACCAAAAAAACCAATAAGGAGGAATCATCTAAAAATAAGATGATATGTGTCTAAATGTACAACTAAAAACAATAAAAATAAAAGAATTATTTGACACAAAATGATTGCAAAAATTCCCCAATACTAAACCCCATGATGGAACCATTTCAAAAATCCATCCTATCTAATAAGAAACAAATCAATAACAAGCTCCCTTTCCCTTTTCCAAATATTCATCTATGTAATCTTCTTGGGTAAAAATTGACGGCCCAAATAGGTCATGAGTAAAACTAAATAGGTTGAAACCACTGGGCATATAACTCTATATAATCATTTAAACATGTATCACTGGGTCAATTATTTTAATACATCAACCAACCTTCTTCAGCACCATACCAAAATATCTCTAAGAATGTATCGAAACCATTCCAACTAAAACCATAAACCATGGCATAATCAAACCACTGGGCAGATCCCTCTGTATAAGGATTTTAGCCTTTAGGAATAGTACTATATAAAATAATTTCATCATTAATTAGAAAAATAACTATATATAAGCATTTCAACACATTTCATTGGACATAGCCCACTAAATTATCATTTCAGCATGTTTCACTAGGCATATCCCACTATATGCACATTTCAGCATGTTTAATTGGCTATATAACTCTATATAATCATTTAAACATGTATCAGTGGGTCAATCCCTCTATATGAGAATTTCATCCTCTGGGAAAATCTGTATATATAATCATTTTAGCATCAACATAATAAGTCATAATAGTAAGGATATCACAATATCATATCATAAGCCTCAATGGAAAATTATGAAAATTACTATTTATCATTAAATTAAATGTTCATTAATAAATCAATTTATCGACATCCATAACAATAGTCCTAAGATATAACCAAATTGATTTTATTTCCAACAATCAGCTATAAATCATGTCATGCTAAACACACTTTGAACCATTAGACAAGTTCTTATTATTCAAGGGTTTTCTCACCCATCGGTTAGCTATAAGATAGGTCACATCAAAAATTGAATCCAAAGGGATCCAACCAATATTCAAATCCATAATTTAAATTTAGTCAATGGATAAATAAATTAGAGTTCATGTTATGTCAATTCAATCATAATATTTAATAGGATTGATAATTAAACAAACCATAGGGTTAGGTTTAGACCCCCTGTATTTATCTATGAACTAACCAATGCTTCCAACCAAAATTGGCAACAATATAGGAGGTGAGGAAGATAAAAAGAAGGAACCTATATGACATTGAATCAAGATCAAAACCCAAAACAACCGTGTTCAAGATATTTACACTGTAATGATGGAGAGAAATGAGATACGAGATAGAAACCTAATAAAAACAACTCACCAGGGATTAGATGTGTAATCAGGATGCCTGGAATATAAGATAAGACTCCAAAATCACCTAGGAATTATCCTTGGTTTGATAGGGAGAGGTTTCACCAGAGAAACGAAATAAATAACACAAACTACAAGATTTAAAACCACCCATCCTAGGAAATACATGACATTTAATTATATTAAAAATCATGTAATTCTTGATTAAGAGGTACGCCAACATTTATGTTTCCTCAGGTGAATTTAACCCTACACAAACATTACATTTTATGTAATGGATTCATGGAATTTACTAATTTCTTGTCACAAACTTGGCTCATGGATTGTACCGGGTGACAGTTACACATCGTTTAAATCATTTACATGACATATAATTTCCCTGCAGATAATTTTTGTCATGTTTCCTATGGAAGGAACCCCAACCACCTCCAAAGCCATCCAAAATCTCAGTAAACCCTCATAATCCCCTTTTACATGTTTAAAACTGGACTCCATTAAATAAAATAAACATACATCCCTAAAATTTAGTTCATTTTCCCTAATAAAGGCTCTCCATCTCCGAACAAGACACATCCACCAAGGTTTAAATATAAAAGAAAAAACCCATGGAAATATGTTTAACATAAAACTCAAAGAGCGGAATAACTGGAAAAATAGGGGATCTAATAGTTGTGGTTTTTTCTTTAAAATTTTGGAGACATTATTTATATGGATCCATGTGTGAAATATATACTGATAATAAAATTTTCAATTATATATTAACTTAGAAAGATTTTTACATGAGGAAAAATAGATTGTTATAATTGATAAATGATAATGACTACATAATTCATAACCATCCTAGAAAATCAAAAAAAAGTAGTTGATTCCTTGAGTTTTAAGAAAAATGCTTCATTAACCAGGTAACATTTATAAAATTAAACTTTGGTAAATTATTCAACAAATTCTAGAATATAAGTTGTGGATATAGAAACTTCCTCTATTTTGTTTTTTGTTTTAGGGAAATTGACTTTATCAGATAGAATTAACCAATCTCATAAGAAATACCATGAGTTACATGAAAAGGTGAAATTGGTTAACAAGGTTGGTTTTCTTGAATTTAACTTCGATAAAGATTGTGTTTTAAGTTTTTTGAAGATATTATATGATCCTTGTGATTCCTATTTGAAGAGGGAATTATTGAGTGAAACTCATAGTTCCCATTTTTCTGTTATTCTTCGAAGTACTAAGATACACAATGATCATTGAGGTTATTACTAGTGGGATGGAATGAAAAGATATATTGATAACTTTACCATGAATTGTTTCACTTTACAATAGGTTAAAAAGATAGAAAATAACCAAATAGGATTCTTCAACCTTTGGTATTTCTAGATTGTAGATAGGAAGATATATCTATGGATTTTGTAGTGGGATTACAAAAAACTACTTGAGGTAATAATGCAATTTGGGTTATTATTGATCAATTAAATAAATATATGAGCTTTCATACCAATGGATATTAATGTATTTGGGTCAAATTTTTTAATTTTATCTCAACGAGATAGTCAAATTGCATAGAGTTACTCTCTATATTTTATCTGATCATGATCACAGGTTCACTTAAATTTTTTGTAAAGGACTTTAGAAGTATTTGGGTGGTGAATTAAATTCCAATACAACTTTCCATCCTTAATCAGATGTATAATTAAAAAATTATTTAGACCTTTGAAGTTATGATTTATTCTTTTTCAATTGATTACCAAGGAAGTTGGCACCAACATATTTCATCATTTGAGTTTTTTATAATCAATATACAAATGGCACCTTTTTAGGTAGTATATGGAAATAATTGTAAAACTTTAACTTTTTGAGATGAATTAGGTAAAATTAAGTTTATGGGACTATAATGGGTAGAGTAAAAGGTTGAGAAGGTGAAGGTAATTTAGAAAAATTTGAGGAAAACATAGAGCAGGTAGAAAATTTATATAGATAATCAGAGGAAAGATCTCTCTTTCAAGGTAGGTGATAATGTTTTTCTTAAAGTATATCCATGGAAAATTGTGATTCATTTTGGTAAAAAGGGGAATCTAATTCCACAGTTCATTCGACCATATGAATTCCTTGATAAAGTTGGATTGGTTTATTACTGATTGGAATTTCCTTCAATTTTATCCTAGGTACACAATGTTCTTCATGTTTTGATGTTAATTATGTGCTAGATTCAACTCTAGATTTAAACACTATAGAGGTTTAGTTGGAAGAGAACCTTTATTATGAGGAATAACATATTCATATTCTTGACTATATAGAGTATGTATTTCATAACAAGGTAATTCACTAGGTTAAGGTTTTGTGGAAAAACAATATGGTTGAAGAAAAAACATGGGCATATGAAAATGTTATGAGCAAAAGGAATCCTCACATGTCTAATGAGTAAATAAAGATGGGAATAATTAAATACCCCATGTAATTTTTATATAATTTTTTTTATATATTAATTACTTATATTTTATAGAGTTATATTCTATATAAAAATATTATACATTTTTTTGGTCAAAAGTAAAAAATCTTTAAATCTATCCAAATTGGATTTTTATATATTATATGGTTTTTTTAAATATTTTTTACCAGATCATATAATTTTAATTTGTAAAAAATTAACTTTATTTCTGAATTCATGACATCAAAATTATATTAAGTTAAATTTTTTATAATTCTCTGAAAAGATTTATTTTCCAATGAATAGTATAAAATACTAATTTTTAATTGAAATATGTATTTTATTTTAACGTATTTATAAATTACAAATATATTATGGATTAATTTTAAATTTTAATTTATTAAATTTTATTTAAAATTATCCAATTATGGGTTTAAATTAATTTTATACTTGAATTTAGTATAATAACAATTTACATTTAAAAGGGACTTTTTTCTGGAAAAACATTTTTTTAATGTGTTTTTCTGGTTTAATTTTAATCTAAATTATGAAATTTTTATGTTTTGAACTTTGATAAATGAATTACATATTTAGAATCAATTATTACACATTTTTTAAACAGTTCCCTTTTATTTTTGGTCAATATGAATATTAACCTTTGTAATTTTTTTACTATGATAAAGGGAAAATCAAGAAATTAAATTTAAAAATATAATTATATGGTTAATAAAATGACCCTAAAATTTTAATTCATTTTATTTTATGAGTTAATTTAATCCGTAATAATCTTAGATTTAGTTATATTTAATTTTTTGGCCATTTGGATGAGATCATGACTTTTATAACATTTTATGAAAAGAAAAGTCCAACATGTCACACTCTTACTTTTATTAACAATAATTTTTCTAACATATTTGATAACCAGAGGTTATGTCCTGTTATAAAAATTATTTTCGAATCTAAATGATTTTTATTCATCATGGTAATTTATTTTTAATTTTTAGTGAATAAATAATTAACTTAAATTCTTACATAATTCTGTTGAAAAATTTATTCAATTAATGGAAAAATAAAATAAAATATATTAAAAATATTAAATGTAATTTAATTTTAAAAAATTAATGTGATTAACTATTTTTTAGATAACTATAATATTTTTGGTACATTTTAATTTTTTATATTTCAATTCCTTGGTTGTCTTGATGTTATAAAAAAATAAAGGTAAATGAATAGCTCTAAAATTGACATTATTGATATTTTATGAAATTAATATTTTATTAAATGATATAAAATTAATAAAAATATTATATTTGGTTAAATTAATTTTATTTGGTAAATTAAATTAACCATGGTCCCTTTATTATTTGTTTTTTGTTTTATAGTGACATTAAAATTTTAATATAGCAGTAATTATTAAAAGCGTTAACGAAGGGTTAAAACCAAAAGATAAGGGTAAACACATAGTAAAAAACTGTATAAATTTTATTTTATGATATTATTTCAATAAATAATTATACTATATTATAAATAAATCATTTTTTATCTATTTAAATTTTAAAATTAATCTATATTAATTTATTATTTTGAGAAATTTAAAGAGCACCCCTCCCCTCTCTTATAAAAGGGAATCTCTTCTTCCCTTTACATCACACATAAAACCCATTTGTTTCGGCCAAGATATAAAAAAATAAATTATTATAATTAATAAGCTCATTATATAGGTATTTTTTAGGCATAATACCAACCATGGAGGGCTTAATGTTTTAATAAAGGAAGACTCTCCAAAGAAGAGGTATAGTTTTTTACCGAATTTTTTAGATTTATTTATACTTACACCTCATTAGAATATTCTATAACCATGATAATATAGTAACAAACATATATTTCATATAATTATTTGTTTTATGTTAATTAAATAACCTATATTCATCTCCTCTTCCATCAACTCGTAAATTAAACCATCATTCATGTGTACGGCGGACTAGCGCCATGCGAAATGATGTAATTTGTTTTCCATCACCATCTCTCAAGGATAGTTATAATGATATAATTAATGAAAATATATGATATTAATGAAATATTTATCATTATTAAAATATAATATATCATTTATCATCTTACCTTTCCATTAATTGAAAAATGATAACGTCATTCGTACTTACATGTGGAATACCACCTATAAAAAGCGATGCGATTTGTTTTTCATCACCACATCATAAGGATGATATATATAAGTATAATTAAAAACATTATATTATATTTATTATATTTTTATCATTATTTAAGGATTAAATTATTATTACCTTCTTTACATAATGATCATTTAAAAATGGAAATGTTACTCATTCATATGTACGGCTTATCATCTCCATGATTGTAATGTCGTTCATTTATCATAACCATATTTAATGATTGGTTTTGAAAGTATAATATATATATATATATAAATTATAATTATTTCCTGATTATTATTATATATATGATGGAATAATTACCACTCTGAACATTCTCAATCTACCAAAGTCATTTGGGACTTATGTACCAAATATCATTAAAATATCCAGTGTGAACTTAAATGATTAAATAATTGTATATAACATGATAATAAGTGATATAAAATGAATAATAAAATTTAAAAAGGATATTCTTCAATTAAATAATTAACTTGAGTTTATTATTCATGAAGTTAAAAAAAATTTGTGATGACGCGTACAAAAGGTAAGGGACTTTTATTTAAAAATATTCCTTTTAAAGTTTTCTTTAAAACTCTCCCTTTCTTCCATGTCCATATTTTAAAATTTATTTTTTGGATGTATTTATATAGACATAATTGAATTATAAATAAAAATTTATTATTATTTTTAATTTAATTAAATGGTTTTCAAAAGTAATATTTTATAAAATATTTTAAAATCCTTTATAAAAAGACAAAAGTGAATTTTCCATTCTAACATATTCGGTGGAAACAAACTTTCTTATTGTTATAACCATTAATTTTTGTTTGTATTATTTTATAAGTTTCCATGTTTTCTTTAAAGAAAAAACATATTTCCAATTATTTTTGGAATTTTTTTTGAAAATTGGGTTTTAAATAAAAGGGCTATATCAATATCTGAAAATTATTTCTTATGGGTGGGAAGAATGTTTTTATGATGCAAGATTTATGTGTTATAATTATAATAAGATTATTAAGAATTATATATGATAAAAAGTGGTTCTTTTATAAACCAAAGGTGATTTATCCCATTATATATTCTATATTTTATTGGGTAAAGGGATAGAGTTTACTGAATTGGTGTCACCTAAGAGATTATGGGAATATTCTGCAATGATTATTTCATGTATAACTCTGATGGTAATTTTAAGGGTAACTATGATGGTTACTCTATGTATAATTGTGATTTTTATTCCATGTGTAAGTAATAATGATATGAAAATTATTCCTCAAGTTAGCTACATGATTTATCTATGATTACTATGGGTTTTTATGGAAATATTATTATTTCACAATGTAAAGGAAAGTATATACTACTTTGTAATGCTGAAAAAGTATAACTTCGTGAATAAAAGTTATAATATGTTTTTCATGATTTCAAATAAACATTATGAGTATTATTTTAACTTAATATTTCTTATGAATTTTTTAGGAAAATATTTACAGAAAGAATGTGATTCTTGGGTAATAAAATGTTTATTTTGATCCCAATGTTTATTTTGAAAAAGGAAAAAAATTTATAAGTATTCATAAACTAATAGTTCCTTTATTTATTTTTAGGTCCCTTACTAAGATTTTTGTGATTATCCTAGATTTTTAAAAAAAAACATAGGGCTTAAGCATGGGTAATGGAATGTAAGAAGTCAAGTTTAAAGTCATGAATATTTTTCATGAAAATAAATCATATTTTACTTTAAAAGTTTTATATTATGAAAAAATGGATACAGAGTAGTAGTTTTCTCTTTTTAATTTATGGTGTTATTAATTAATATTTATTAACTAAATCTATAAATCTATAAACCTAAATGATATTTTAGAATAAAAGAAAATGAAATTTTTTCTAAAGACACTAGAGTGTGTAATTTTTAAGGATGAGTACTTATAGTTGGTATCAAAGTAAGGTTTAGAAAACATTAGAGAATAGTATAATGTTAATATAATACCCTTTAAATATTTTAATTTATGGTTAAGTTGAAATGATATTGAATTTGAAGTTTACCATGTTACTTTATCGAAACTATGTATGTTTAGAACAGTTTTCCACATATGTAACATGTAAGTTAAAGTAAGAAGGCACCAAGGGGAGGATATTCCACTGAATTAGCAACATTGAATGATTAGAATTGGAATAGATTAGTTTCTTTCTGTGATTAATTAGTTTATATAGGCTATAATGGTATCTATTCCACAAATCAACAAGATATACCGCATAGTAACTTATCGAGAGTGTATAAATTTATGAGGAAATATCCTCCTTCATTTAGTGGATCTTCTGACCCAGTGGTAGCTGAATAATAGATTAAATCCCTAGAAAATATATTCTACATCATGTAATGTTTAGATCATCAAAAGGTAAGTCTTTTTATTTTCCATTTTGAATGTTAATCCGATCAATATTATTAAATGGTTAAGAATATTAAATAAATAGATTGATAGCTTGTAATGGGGTGATTTCAATAATTTATTCCTTGATAAATATTTCCTAAATACGTTAGACTTATTATGGTAAATAAATTATTGGAATTATAAAAAATGAAAAATATTCACTAGTTGAGTATGAAGAAAAGTTCACTCGATTGGAAAAGTACAAAAAAAATATCTTTGACCTTGATAGTAATATTAATCAGTTTTATTTAGGATTAATTTATGAAATCGAAGGTAATTGGAATCCAATGATTTCAGAAGTTATAAAAAACTTGTGAATTGTGTTGAGAAGGTAGAAACAGGGTTTTTTAATGACCATGTGTACTTCCAAAAACCTATAGAAATATAGGTATATGTGGAATAAAATAGGGAAGAACATATCAAAGAACTCTGATGGTAATAAAATTATGTTTTCATTTTGTGAGAGTTCTGGAAAAAATACACTTTGAGAAATGTCTTTTGAAATATGTTAATTGATTAAAATGTGGTAATACGGAGAATATGGCTCAAAGTTTTAATGAAAAATATCATAGTATTGGAAATAAAAATTATGAAAAAAGGTGGAAAATATTTTAAGTGTAATGAGATAGTTCATTATGCACATGAGTGCCTCAATAAGAACTACAATGATGAGAGGCGGCCGGAAAATAAGCTGGAAGGTGTGGTGAAATCCTTTTAAACAACTTCTGTAGATTTTGGGCCATCAAATGATGTGATACTAGGTATATTTCTTATTTATTCGGATTATTCTAAAGTATTTTTTGATTTGGGGTATACACATTCTTTTATTCATGATAAATTTTCTATCAAATTGGAAATTCAACCTTAAAAAATGAATCCATAAATTATGGTAAAAAGTATCAGGGAAAGTATTAAGGAAAGAAAAAATTATACGAATATTAAAATCATTGTATATAGAAATTAATTACCTAAAAACCTTGTTGTCTTGTCCTGATAAGTGTTTTATATTATTATAGGTATGGATTGGATTTCTGTTTTCTAAGGTAAGATTTATTTTAGAGCTAAATAAGTTTTTTTTTTTGGAAGAATTTTAGTTTTTACATAAGAATGAACATATACCTTTGAAAACATATCAAAAAGATGAGAAAAGATTAAAATATGTAAATGAAAGTTATCTTTCAAATATTATCAAGAATAATGGATATTTACAGATTAACGATGTGACAGTAGTAAAATATTACCCCAAATGTTTTTCCAAATAAGTTTCCTACTATTATACCTAATTGGGAAGTTAAATTTATTGATTACTTAGTTCCTGATGCTATGTTAATATCAAAACCCACTTATATCATACCTCAAGTATAAATTCTCGAATTGAAAAATAATTTTCAATACATTATTAATAAAAGATTCATTCATTATACCACTTCACCATCAGGTGATATTCTCTTACGTGTTAAAAAGAAAGATGGAAACATAATTATTTTCATTAATTATAAATCTTTTTATAACATTTCTATTAAGAATAAGTATACGTTTCTTTATATATATGAGTTAATTGATGATCTCCAAGGAGCACATTATTATTTTTATAATGAGCTAAGGACCGGTTTCTATCAGATGAAGGTGAAGGAGGATGATATCCCTAAAATAATGGTTCAAACTTGATATGGGCATTATGAGTTTGTGGTTATTCCCTTTGGTTTAAAAAATTCCCCATTCTTATTTATGGGTCTTATGGATAGTGTATACCATAAATATTTGGATAAGTTTATGATTTTTTTATTGATGATATCTTTATTTATTATAAAATGTATGAGTATCATAAAAAAAATATAATAAGTGTTCAGAAAACCTCGAAAGAAAATAAGTTTTACGAAAAATTTAGAAAATTTGATTTTTGGTCACAACAGATTTCATTCCTTGGAAAAATTGTAAATAAATACAGAATAATAGTTGATCCCAATAAAACTAAAGTGGTTGATGAATGTAAAAGGCCTATAAATATTATTTAGATTTATAGTTGTCTTGGGTTAGTAGGCTATTACATAAGTTTTATTGAAAAAATTTCATAGTTATCTAATCCATTGAAAAAATTATCTAAAAAATGAATTAAATTCATCTAGAAAAAGGAATGTGATAACTATTTTCAGGAAATAAAAAGAAGATTGGTAATTGTATCAGTTTGGGGCCTACCCTATAAAAATGGTGAATTTTTATATGTAACGATGTTTTATTAAAAGGAATTGGTTTTTTCATGATATATAATGATCAGGTAATTACTTCTAATTTTTGAAAAATGAAACCTCGTGAGTTAAAGTATCAAACACATGATCTGTAATTAAAAAAAAATTTAATGTCCCTCATCTGAAACACTCTCATATTGTCAAAATGGGTCAGTTATGATACCTCAAGTGCATCTCCATGTACGCTATAGGATTCCAACTATGAGTGGGGGTGTGATGAATATAGTGCGGAGACTATAACCCATGGTATAAAGTTACAAAAAAACAGAATAACCAAATAATGATAATATCATAGTAATAAAAAACAATAGAAACTATATATCATACAACTATAAAGTGAAAAGAGAAACCAATAAACCAATAATGATGAATCATGTGATAAAAATATGAGATATGTCTAAATGTATAACTGAGAAAATAAAAAAAGTAACTCAAAGAAAATAATCCCAATGACCCCAGTCTCGATTCCCATGTTAGACCCATATACAAACTCCAACACATATCCAAAATCTAACCCATCTAGAAAGTAAAAAATCCGCAACAAGGTCAATTTCCCTTGTCTAAATCTGCATCAATTTAATCTTCTCGGGTACATAATGGTGGCCTAAATAGGGTGTGAGTAGAACTCAGTAGGTCAACACCATTATATCTAAACAAAATTATCTTTATAATAAGTTCATGAAATAATGAAATAAAAAATGTGTATTAATTGATAAAATAATATAATACATTAATCAAATTGCTTCGGCACTAGGCTAGAATGTCTCTGAGAATGTTGCACAACCAGACCAACCATAACCATGAAACATGGAATAATCAAACAACCAGGAATATTTCTCTTTATAAGCATTCAAACATTGGGGAATATCCCTATATATAATAATTTTATCATTAACTAGGACAATCCCTCTATATAACCATTTCATCATGTATCGTCATGAATAACTCTCAATATAAGAATTTCAGCAGATATCATTGGGCATAACCCACTATATAAGCATTTCAGCATGTATCTCTAGGACAATCCTCCTATATAAGCATTTTATCCTTAGGTAAAATACCTTTATATAAGAAATTCAACCTCAACTAAACAAGTCATAATAGAAAGGGTATCATAATAACACATCATTAGCCTTAATTGTTAATTATGAAAATTACTATTTGTCTTTCAATTAAATTTTCATTAATATTTCAATTTATCAACAACCATAAAATAACCCATAATATATTACCAAAGTGATTCAATATCCTTCAATTACATGCAAATCATGTCATGTTAAACACACTTTAAACCATTAGCCAAGTTCTTATTATTCAATGGTTCTCTCACCCAACAGGTAGCCATGAGCTAGGGCACATCATCAATTGAATCCAAAGGGTTCCAACTAATATTCCAATCCATTATTTACTATTAATCAATAAATAAATTAATTATAAAACATATTTCATTAGCGAAATCATAATATTGTATATAATTGATAATTAAATAGACCATAGGGTTAGGTTTATACCCTCTAACTTTTTCTGATGATTAACTAATGCTACCAACTAGAATCACCCATAGGAAAGGAGGTGTGGAAGATCACAAGAAGGAACATTGTTCACATCAAATCAAGATCAAAACCCAAAAAAACATATTCAAGAGATTTACACTGTAATGATGGATTGAAATAGGAGAATGGAGGGAAACCTATGGGAAAAATGTTAGTAGGGATCGAATGTGTAATTAGGAAATACATAAAGGAAGAGAAGACCCAAAAATCATCTACAAATCATCATACGGTCAAGAGGGGTAGCCTGCATTGGAGGAATGAAATAAAGTATACATGTTGTAGGCTTTAAAACTGATCAGTTCGTGACATACATAGTGTGTAATTGTATTACACTTCATGTAATTCCCAATTAATGAGTACAATTAAATTCACATTGCCTTAGGTGAATTTTACCTTGCTCGAACATTACATGTCATGTAATGGATTCATAGCATGTATTCATTTCATTTCATTAACCTAGTTTATAGCTTGTTCCTGGTGACAATTATATATCAGGTAACTCATTTACATGGAATGTAATTTCCCTTATATTAGTTTCCAACCCATTTCCCATGGAAAGAACCTGATCCACCTTTAAAACATCCAAAATCTTGGGAAACCCTCATAATCCCCATTTACATGTTTATACCCAGACTCCATTAATTTGAATAAAAATTAAACCCTAAACTTTAGGTCATTTTCCCCACCAAAGGCTCTCCATCTCTGAAATAGACTTACCCACTGTAATTTTAAAAAAAGGAAAAATACAATAAAAGATATCTAATGAAAAATAAAAAGAGGTACATACCTGAAAAAATATAGAATATTACAACCTCCCCACCATATAACAGATCATGCTAGACCTTATCCAAGCATCATTATAGGGTCTTGATGAACAATTTTGTCCACTACACTCACATATCAAACTCCCACTCCCATGTCTCCTTCTGAACACACCCATGATTCCACTACACTTGAACCATAGGTTTATCCCTACCCCATAGATACTTATTTCTATGGTGTATAATCTGTATCAGATGTTACTCAAATGGTGCATCAACAAAAATCTCGACATCCTCGATGTCTACCACATGATATGGTTTAGGACAATATCTCTGAAGATACAACATGTGAAATGCATCATGCATGTCACTTTAGAGCTATGGAAGGAGTAATTGGTACACCACTAGACTGAACTAATCTACTATCTAAAATGGACTAACAAACCTGGGTGCTAGATTCCCATGTTTCCTGATACAGTGTTGGCCTAACCTAGGTGACACCCAAAGGAAAAAAAGATGACCAACCTCAAACTCAAGAGGTCATATCTCATGGTCAGTGCATGATTTTTTCTTTCTCTTTGTGTTCAATAAGTTCCTCATGTTCAGTGGTAACTACTCAAAATTATCCTATATGAGACTATTCCCAACAACCACTGACTCACCTATATTTAATTGAAAAACAGAAGAACAAAAAAACTTTTCATACAAATCCTTTAAAGGTTCCATCTGGAATGATTCCTAGAAGCTGTTATTATATAAAAACTCAATGAGTTCCATAATTTACATTATGAACCACTGAAATCCAAAACATAGGCTCATAACATATCCTTCAGAACCTAAATAGTCCTTTAGGATTAACCATCAATCTGAGAATGATATGATGTTCCCAAAAAACACGTGATATCACATCCTTCTAGAGTCCCTTCAAGAAACAGGATGTGAAATGTGTATCTCCATCTAAAATGATACTCCTCAGAACATTATGAATGTAAACCATATCACACACATACAGAATACCCATATCATCAATTGTGAAGGTCTCCCTGATAGGTAATAAGTGGGATAAATTCTTCAGTTTATCCAATATAACCCATACTACATCATTCATACAAGGTGTACTAGGTAATCCTGTCAGAAAATCTATAGTGACATCATCACATTCTCAATCTGGAATGGGAGAGGCTGCAAAACCCAAGCTATCCTTTGATGCTTGGCATTCACCTACTGATAGATGAAACATCTCACCTCAAATAATTCCCCCTCTTTCTTAATTATTGACCACCAATACTATCTATAGATATCACAATAGATATTTTTCAAAAACGCATATACCGCCCATCTAGAAGCATGAAACTCTCTCGTCAACTCATCACATAGGCCCATATGAACCCATACTCATCAATAGAAAGAAGAAAATTGTCACTGCCAATAGACCACCCTGTTGGTGTCTCCCCACCATATAATCTATCAATCAAAACTAAGAACTCTAGATTATATAATTTCTCTATCTTTTTCTAGTCGAAAATCATGGGTATAACAGATGTCGAAGTCAGAGCTACTCATCTTTGGGACTCTTGATCATCTAGATTAATGTCTAGAAAGAGTTCAATCATATGTGACTTATTGAAAGACTCCTTCACTAACTCTATCTGTGTTTCCAACTCAAAAAATGAAGAACAACGTTTCCCTATTTTGGTGGATAAGACAACTCAAAGTCAAAAGACAATATATATTCGACCCACCTCTCTTGTCGAAGGTTCAAGTCCTACTGATAAAATATGTACCTGAGGATCTTATGGTCCATGTACACCACAAAACTCTTGACCATAAGATAGTTTCTACAACATATTAGGGAATGCATCACTACTTTCATCTCTAGATCATGATTAGGGTAATTCCTCTCATGTGGCCTCAGCTGTCTTGATCAATAAGAAACTACTTGATCCTTTTGCATTAGAACTACTTCTAGTCAAACTACAGTTGTGTCACAGTACATGAAATAATCTTTACCGAGAATAGGTAAAGTGAATATAGGTTCTAAGGTTAGCCTTCTCTTAAGATTTTAAGAATATTCCTCTCAAGAATATGGCCAAACAAATTCACCCCTTTCTTGGTCATCCTAGACACCGGTGCTTCCAGATGGGAGAAGCCCTGGATAAAATGATGATGGTGACCTTTTTAATCTAGAAATCTCTGAATCATGAATACATTATTGGAATTATCCAAATATACTAAGGATTCAACCTTCTTTAGGTCCACTGACACTTCTACCTCTAAGAATACATGTACCAAGAAGTGCACTTCATCAATCTAGAAAATGAATTTTGTTAACCTGGAATAAATATGATTCTCTCTCAATGTACTCAAGATAATGTTAATATGTTTTGAATGATTGTATAATGACTAGTACTACACTAAGATATCATTGATAAAGCTACCTCAAACTAATCCATAAAAAGATGAATGATCTGATTCATCAAGTCCAGGAATACTACCAGTGCGTTTGCCAAACCAAACAACATAACTACAAACTCGTACAATCTAAATCTACTCCTAGAGAATTCTACGGTATGTTCAATGGGATCACCCTCAACTAGTGGTATCCCAATCTAAAATCAATCTTAGATAAGATCTTATCACTTCTTATCTAATTGAAGAGATCATCGATACATGGATGGGGATAATAGTTCTTGAACATCATCTTGTTCAATCTCCTATAATCCACACATAAGCTCAAGGTACCACAGGCCTTTTTGGAAAAAATAATTGGAGAAACCCATGGGAATTTACTAGGATTTATGAAACCTTTAGCTTCTAGATATTCCAATTGAAATTTCAACTCCTGAATATCTACTTGATCCATTCTATAATGTGGTATATAAACTTTCTTTGATCCCAACACCAAATTGATCATAAACATGATATCTCACTCGATAGACATCCATATAACTCATCTGAAAATACATCCTAAAAATGGTTTACTAGTGGAGGAAAATAATCCCACTACATTACACCCTCATCCAGAACTAGGATTACTATATGAACCATGAGACAACATAGTATTCACTAAATTGGTCATACAAAACCATCTTTAAGAACTCACTCACACTAGTGATAATAGTTGCCTCCTTCTATAGATAGAAAGGAAACTATCCTCCAGTAATAGTCAATATGAGTCTATAATAGTACTAACCAATCCATACCAATAATTAGATCGAAACCTGTCATATCTAGTATAAATGGTTCCTATAAGATTCAATGAACACCAATTTCTGGAGAACATGCCTCGAAAAGTTTGATATTCTCTGACCGCACTCCAAATGGTGTATCAATGGTCAAAACCCCATCCAAGCATTCTACAAAAAATCCCCAAATATTTGCAAAAAGGTAAGATAAAAATTAATGTGATTCTATTAAATCAAACAAAATTAAATAATGGTTATATGATAAAATAATAGTACCTCTGATGATAGAAGGTCATGTATCCACAATAGCTAGAGTAGTCATTATAAAGTGTAATTAATTAGCCCCTCTACCCTGGTCTCTATCCCGAATCCCTTGAGATATCCCCTCTTCCTAGTATGTATTTTCATTCACTATGGTACCATTCCCCCTACCTCAACTTGAACACACTATGGAACTTTAGATACATATCTTCTAAGTAGTAGTTGAGCCTTCCTAGAATCTGGTACCTGTTTAGATCCCCTGTCACTACTCTGTTGTGAGATGTTCTAATAAAATTTCTAAATATGTCCCATCCCTCCACAAGAAAGGAACTCTAAAGTCGGGTAAAAATACTAAGGTCACTTGTGTAATAACTTTCCACATTGATATAATTTTAATGGAACGTGGTCCTATGATAGTTTCCCATTATCCAGGCTTCTCTACCTACTATTTCCTCTAAAAAACTATTGTAGAGGTGCTTTTTTCACCATAAAAGAGCTCGTAGATCGCCCTGTTGAAATACACTAATTATTTCTTGGGTCCTCTCTCAGATTACCTTCTGTGATGAGTTCTTGATTCATCACCTCTAAAAATTGACACAGAAAAAATACATTCACCTATGACCAGATATCATAATGAAGCCTTTCCTAAAAATTTCTCACCTTAGAGATCTCATCAATAGCTAAAGATGGAACAAAGCACTGCAGGTTGGTGAAATGTTCTGCATATTTCATCACTAACATTCCCTCTTACGTCAGATACATGAATTCATGAGTCTTCTCAACCCTCAACATCTTTAGATAGAAGTTTCTTAATAAATATTTCTCAAATTAATTCCAAGATAACTCCTACTACTACCTAACATGCTCTAGAATATCCCAAAAAACACTTTCTAGGTACATGAAGAATATATGCAGAAAGCTTCAACCTCCTATCAATGAGCATCTCAAGATTCTTGAAGATAATCTAGAATGGTTTAGTAAAGATCTTGGATGCATGAGGGCCTATCTCCCCAGTGAACATAAGTAGATGTTGTCATTGAAACTCGCTCTTTATCTCATACATTGATGGAATGATGCAAATAGTATCCCCTTCCATTGATCATATGAACCTCAAGAACCTATTTCTAAGATGAACATCCATCTCATCCTTAGGATCCATAGCTCTGGTTCAACTATTTTAGGAGCATGCTTATTTCCACTCACTTGATACTCAACTCGAAGACGGTGAGAAGGAATTTTCTCCACAAGATAAACATGCTACTTAGAAAATTGTCTATAACAACAAGGTCAACCTAAACAGCTGAAAACTACAGAGAACCACTGATCCTAGTCTCTCTAAAAATGGATTGCAATTATTTTAGCATGACATATCAATTATTTTTCATTTAATTTATAATATATAACATATATCTCATTTAAAATTTCATATTCGAAAGTATATACCACCTGAAATAAATGTGTCCCTATCATGAACAATTCATGTCAATATATATCCATGTGTGCCTATCATGATGCATAAATACTCATCTCATGCCACACCAATCCATGAGTGTAAATACCAAGAACAAATAACATCACAACACATGTGAATCACCCAAGGTGAAATAACATCAACCCTAACAAGAAAACATCACAAACAACAATCTCATCCCTTGTCACTCAAATTTTCTTCCATGCATGGGTTAGCTACTCTCATGAAAAATCTCATTACCAAGTCCCAAAACATTCTAGTCTCCCTTCTGTATTTCCCAAATAGTAAAGAAATATAAAATAATAACCTGCTCCTATGATACCACATTACAATATCCCTGGGTTTGGCATCTCTCGTGTGGACAAAATAGGATGGTTATGGGACCTCAAACACACCACCCCATGTGATAGAGGTTGTCAACTAGCAGTGCGGGTGTGATGAATATAATGAAGAGACTATACCCCGTGGTATAGAGTTACAACAAAACATAATAACAAAATAATAATAATATCATAGTAATGATGAATAATAGAAATCAAATATCATACAACTATAAATAATAAAGAGTAACTAATAAACCAATAATAATGAATCATCTAATAACAAGATATTATGTATCTAAATGTCAAAAAAATCAATAAAAATAAAATTATCATCTTAAAAAAAAAATCCAAAAAAATTGTCCAATCATAAACCCCATGTTAGAACCATTTCAAAACTCCATCTTATCCATTAACCAACAAATCAACAACAAGGTCCCTTTCTATTTTCCAAACCTTCGACCATGTAATCCGCTTAGGTACCAAATGTAGGCCCAAATAGGGTGAGTAAAACATAGTTGGTCAACACCAACATGTCTAAAAAACCCAGTATGATAATAAGTGTATGAAATAAATAAAAAATGGTTTCTTTAATGAATAAATTAATAGAATACATCAAACAACCTACTACAACACCATACCAAAATATCTCTGAGAATGTAGCACAACCATGTCAACCATTACCGTAAACCGTTCCATAATCAAACAACTGGGTTGATCACTTTGTATAAGCATTTTATCCTCTCGTAATAGTCCTATATATAATAATTTTATCATTAATTAGTCCAAGAAAACTATATAATAATTTCAACATTTGTCACTGGTCATAGACCACTATATAATCATTTCATCATGTTTCACTGGGCATAGCTTTCTATATAAGAATTTTCTCATGTATCACTAGGCATATCCCGCTATATAAGCATTTAAAAATGTATCATTAGGTTAATCACACTATATAATCATTTCATCCACTGGGAAAAGTCCTATATATAATCATTTCAGCGTGAACTCAACAAGTCATAATAGCAAGGATATCACAACATCACATCATAAGCCTCAATGGTTAATTATGAAAATTACCATTCATCTTTCAATTAAAATTTCATATATAAATCAACTTATCAATATTTATTACAATATCTATAATATATTACCAAATTTATTCTAGTTCCAATAATCACATACAACTCATGTCATGCTAAACATAGTTTAAACTATTATCCAAGTTCTTATTATTCAAGTGTTCGCTCACCCATTGGGTATCCATAAGTTGTGTCACATCAAAAATTCAATCCAAATGGATATAAACAATATTCTAATACATGATTTAACATTATTCAATGGATAAATAAATTAGATTGCATGTTACGTTAGTGAAATCCAAATATTGCATTGGCTTGACAATTAAATAGACAATAGGGTTTGGTTTAGACCCCCTGTATATATCTAGAAAGTAAGAAATGCTTCCAACCATAGTTTCCAATAATAACATAGGTGAGGAAGATAAAAATAAGTAACCTAGATCACATCAAATCAAGATCAAACCCTAAAAAACACTTTTATGATATTTACACTGTAGGGATGGGGATAAATGGGATAAGAGAGGGAAACCTATGAAAAAAAACTCACTAGGAATTAGATGTGTAACTGGGATGTCCATAATAGAAGAGAAGACTCAAAAATAACTTGAAAATAATCCTAGGGTTGATATGGAGAGGTACCATCAGAGGAAGGAAATAAACCATACACACAGCATGATTTAAAACTTCTCATCCCATGAAATACATGACATGTAATTATATTACACATCATATAATTCTCGATTAAGAGGGGAATTGAAATTTGTGTTGCTTCATGTGAATTTAACCATGCCCAAACATTACAAATAATGTATGGATTCATGGAATGTCCTAATTTCTTGTCACAAAATTGGTTCATGGCTTGTTCTTGGCGACAGTTTCACATCATGTAACTCATTTACAAGACATGTAATTTCTTTATAGATAGATTTCATTATGCTTCCCATAGAATGAACCCGAAACACCTCTGAATCCATCCAAACTCTTAGTAAACCCTTATAATCCCCTTTTACATGTTTATAAAAAGACTCGATTAATTAAAGTAAAGATACATCCATAAATTTTAGTTTATATTCCCCAAAAAAGGTTCTCTATCTCTGAACAAGACTCAACCACCAAGGTTTAAATAAAAAGGAAAAACCCAAAAAAATATTCTTAACACAAAACAAAAAGAGAGGAATTACTAGAAAAATAGGGGATCTTATAGTTTAGGTTTTTTCCTTAAAATTTTGGAGACATCAGTTATATGGATCCAAGTGTCAAATATATACTGAAAATAGAATTTTGAATTATACATTCACTTAGAATGATTTTAACATGAGAATAAGGAGATGGATAGAATTGATAAATGATAATGACTACAGAATTCATGACCATCCTATAAAATCAAACAAAGTAATTGATTATTTGAGTTGTAAAAATAATGCTTCAGTAACCATGTTACATTTAGAAAATTAACCTCTAGTTAATTATTTGAAAAATTTTGATCTATAAGTTGTAGATGCAAGAACTTCCTCTATTTTGTTTTAGGTTTCAGAATAGTTGAATTTATAATAATGAATTAAGAAATTTCAAAATCAATAATGTGAGTTACATGAAAAGGTATAATTGGTTAACAAGGGTAGTTTTCTAGAATTTAACTTCGATAAAGATTGTGTTTTTATATTTTCAAAGAGATCATGTTTTCCTTGTGATTCCTAGTTGAAGAGAGAATTTGTGAGTGAAACCCATAGTTCCAAATTTTCTGTTCTTCTTGGAATTACTAAGAAGTATAGAGATGGTTGAGGGTATTACTAGTGGGATGGAATGAAATGAGATATTGATAACTTTAGCATGAAATGTTTGACTTTAAAATTGGTTAATGAAGAGTTAAAATTAACAAAGGGGTGCTTTATCATTTTAAATTTATAGATTGGAGATGGGAAAATATATATATGGATTTTGTGGTGGGATTATGGAAATCTAATCAAGGAAACAATGTGATTTGGGTTATTATTGATTGATTAACTAAATATGTTAATTTCCTTTACATTAAAGATACAATGTATTTGGATCATATTTACCAATTGTATCTCAAGGAGATAGTCAAATTACATGTAGTTCCCTTCTCTATTGTATTTGATCATGATCACAGGTTCACTTCAAATTTTTGGAAAGGGCTTTAGATGTCTTTGGGTATTGAATTAAATTTCATTACAACTTTTCATCCTTAATCAGATGGACTATAAAAAAATGATTCAAACCTTTAATGTCATGATTCATGATTATTAAATGGATTACCAAGGAATTTGGTATCAGCATATTTCATTGGTTGATTTTTGTTATAATTGATATACAGACTGAACCCTTTTAGGATTTATATGGAAAGAAATGTAAAAATACAACATTTGGGGATGATGTAGGTAAAAGAAAGTTGATAGAACCATAATTTTTAGAGGAAAATGCATATAATGAGAATGTAATTCAGAAAAATTTGAGGAAAACATAGAGAATGCAGAAAAGTTATTTGGATAATCAGAGGAATGATCTCTCTTTTGAGGTAGGTGATCATGTTTTTCTTAAAGTGTCCCCATGGAAAACTGTGATTTATTGTGGTAAAAAGTGGAATGTAATTCCATTGTTCATTATACTATATGAAATCCTAGATAAATTTGCGTAGGTTTTTTACCGAGTATCCTTGCTTTCTATTTTATCCTAGGTACACAATGTTTTTCATATTTTGACGTTATGAATGTGATGGATTCATCTCTTTTTTGAAACTGAGGTGGTTTAGTTGGAAGAGAATATTTCTTATGAGGAATAACCTATTAATATTCTGGACTATATAACAAGGTAATTAAATAGGTTAAGGTTTTGTGGAAAAACAATATGGTTGAAGAAGCAACATGGAAGTATGCAAATTCTATGAGAAAAAGGTATCCCGAATTGTTTATTAAGTAAATAAAGTTATGAGGATGAAATTTCAAAAATAGGGGATTAATTAAATAGAACTAGTAATTTTTATATAATTTTTTTTCATATATTCATTAGTTATATTTTAATAATTATACTCTTTATAAAAATATTAAATGATTTTTTGGTCAAAAGGAAAAAAGATTCATTTCTAACCAAATTTAATTTTTATATATTATATGGATTTATTTAAAATATAGATTTCTAAATCATATAATTTTAATTTGGATTAATTCATAACATCAAAATTATCTTATGATATATTTTTTATAAATTTTTTAATGGTTTTAATTTTCAATAAATAGTGTAAAATACCAATTTCTAATTAAAAACTTTATTTTATTTTAATGTATTTATAAATTAAAATTATCTTTTTGTGTTAGTTTTAAATTTTAATTCAATCATTTTATTTAAAATATTATTCTTTTTAAAATAAAATTATACTTTAATTTAGTATACAAATAATTTATATTTAAAAGGTACTTTTTTTTAAAAAAACAATTTTAAATGTATTTTTCTGGTTTAATTTTAAAATAAATTGTGAGTATTCTATATTTTAAATTTTGAAAATTTTATTCCATATTTAGAATCAGTTAGTGCACATTTTTTAAATCATTCCCTTTTATTTTTTGTCAATTTGAATAGTAAGCATAGTAATTTTTGTTACCATGACAAAGGGTAAATCTTTAAAATAAATTTAAAAATAAAATTATAAGGTCTATAAAATAAAAACAACACTTATATTAATTTAATTGGAAGATTCCATTTCATTTATATTCTTATTATATTTAGTTATATGTCATTTTTTGTCCATTTGGATGAGATTATGACTGTTATAACATTTTTTGGAAAGAAAATTAAAACATGTCGCATTCTTGTATTTATTAACTATAATATTTATGACATAGGGATAACCAGAGGTTATATTTTTTTATAAATATTATTTTTAAATATAAAGTTTTTCTCTTCATCATGTTAATTTATTTTAAAAAATTTATTAAAGAAATATTTACCTTAAATTCTTACAAAAAACTTACGCAATAATTATTCAATTAATGGAAAAATAAAATAAATGATATTAAAAATATTAAAAAAATATAATATAAAAAAATTAAAGTGATTAAAAAAAATTAGATAACTATAATATGTTATGGAAATCCTAATTTATTATATTTTAATTCCTTGGTTGTCTTGATGTTATATAAAATCAAGGTAAATTAATAGTTTTAAAATTGAAATTATTGATATTTCATGAAAATAATATTATATTAAATAATATAAACATAATAAAACTATTATATTTGTGTAAATTAATTTTATATGGTTAATTAAATTAACCATAGTCCATTTATGTGTTGTTTTTTAATTAATAGTGACAATAAAATTTTAATATTGCAGTAATCGTTAAAAGGGTTACCGAATTGTTAAAACAAAATGATAAGGGTAAAAACATTGTCAAAATATATCTAAATTTTTTTTTATGATATTTTTAAAATAATAAATCAACCTATATTTTAAATAAATCAGTTTTTATCCATTTTAATTTCAAAAATAATCTATATTAATTTAATATTTGGAGAAATTTCAAGAGTTCCCATCCCCTCTCTTATAAAAGGGAATCTCTTCTTCCCTTTACAGCACACTTAAAAACCCATTTGGTTCAAAAAAGATATAACCAAATACCTTATTATAATCCATAACATCATTATATAGGTATTTTCAGGCATAATACAAACCATATAGGTCTTAAAGTGTTAATTAAAGAAGACTTTCCAAAGAAGAGGTATAGTTTTTAACCGCGTGTTTTAGTTGTATTTCTACATACACCTCCTTCAAATATTCCTTAAACATGATAATATAATAAAAAAAATATATTTTATAAACTTAATTTAACAACCCATATTAATCTCTTTATCCATTAAATGGTAAATTAAACCATCATTCGTCTATACGGTAGACTACCGCCATACGAAATGATGTATTTTTTCCATCATTGTCTCTCATGGATAGTTATAATGGTAGAATTAATGTATATATATGATATTTATAAAATATTTATTACTTTTATAATATAATATACCTCTTATCATATTACCTTTCCATTCACTGTTAATGATAACGACGTTTGTGCGTACGTGTGGACTACCGCCTCCACAAAATGATGTGATTCATTTTTCTTCACCACATCACAAGGATGATATATATAAGTATAAATAAATAAATAATATTATATTTATGATATTATTATCATTATTTAAGTATATAATGATACTTACCTTCTTTTAATAAAGATCATTTAAAAAAGGAAATGTTACTCATGCGTACGTATAACCTACCATCTCCATGATTATAAAGTAGTTCAGTTTTCATAACCATATCAAATGATTGGTTTTTAAAGTATGATTGGTGTATAAAAATGAAAATTATGTCATTATTATTAATCTATATATGATATAATAATGGAAAATTTGACCATTTTTAACCAAATGATGTCCTTTTGGACTTGTATACCGAATATCATCAAAATGTCCAATGTGAACTTAAATGATTAAGTAATTGTATATAAAATGATAATGAGTGATATAAAAGGAATAATAAACTTCAAATGGGGTTTTAAGAAAGTAAATAATTAACCTAGGTTTATTATTCATGAAGATAAAGAACGTACATGACGACTCATACTCAAGGTAATGGACTTTCTTTTAAAAATATTCTTTTTAAGGTTGTTTTTAAAACTCTTCTTTTCTTCCATATCCATATTTTATAAATTATATTATTAATGTATTTATATAGACATAAGTGAATTATAAAGTAAATTTTATGTTTATTTTTGAAATTATTTCAAATGTTTTCAAAAGAAATCTCTTACAAAATATTTTAACATCCTTTATAAAAAGAAAAATGGGAATGTTCTATTTTAACACATACGGAGGAAATGACCTTTCATGTTGCTGTAATTATTATTTAATGTTTGGATTACTTTATAATTTTCCATGTTTTATTCAAATAAAACCCCTATTTCATTTTATTTCAAAAAAAATTGTTTTGAAATTGTGTTTTAAAGAATAGGGATATATCATTATCTGAAAATAATTTCTTATGGGTGAAAGGAATGTTCTTATAATGCAATATTTATGTGTTATGATTATTTTAGTGTTATTAGGAATTTTTTTATGATAACAAGTGGTTCTATTATAAACAATAGGTTAGTGATCTCATTATATATCTCCAATGTATTAGGTAAATGGATGGAGTTAAGAGAATATGTGTTACCTACGGGATTATATGAATATATGGAGATAGTCATTCCAAGTATGGATATGATGGTTATTTGAAGTGTAACTATGATGGTTACTCAAAGAATGATTGTGAAGGTTATTCCACATGTAAGTAAGAATTATACGAAAATGATTCCTTGAGTGATATATATGATTTATCTATGATTTCTATGGTTATTTATGGAAATATTATTATTTAACAATTTAAAGGAAAGTATATACTACTTTTTAAGTATGAAAAAGTATAAATTTGTGAAGAAAAGTTATTATAAGATTTTCATGATTTCAAATAAACCTTATGAGTTTTATTTTACCTTTAAAATTTATTATGAAATTTTATATTATAATATTTATGAAGAGAAGGTGGTTTCTTGGCTAAGAAAATCTTTATTTTGAGCCCAAATTTTATTCTGAAATATGATACTAATAGTTTATTTAATTATTTTTCATTTCCCTTACTTAGATTTTTGTGCTAATACCATATTTTAAAAAGTTTCTCATAGGGATTAAAGATAGGTAAGGGAAAGGAAGAATTCAAGTTGATGCTCATGAATATGTTTCCTAAAAATAAATCATGTATTACTTTAAATGTTTTATATTGTGATAAAATTGATACTAAGTAGAAGTGTCATATTTGTAATATATGGGTTTATTATGTAAGATTTATGAACTAACACTCTAAAACTATAAACCTAAACTAACTTTGGGAATTAAAAAAACAAAATATAATATAAATACACTAGATTAATTAATTTTTAAAGATTAATCCTTATATTACCAATATAAATTGTTTCTAGGATCACATTTCCCATTAGGTTTAGGATAGGTTTGTCTAGTAATTTTCTTAAGTTTTTAAAACATTTCTCCATAAGACTTCTAAGATGGTTCTTAAATTCCTTCACATCATCCTTAGATCCTTGATATATGAACCATATTAGTGTTGCATATTCATTTTTAAACTGATTGATGTATGCTCTAAAGGCTTCATTTTTTTGGAAAGGGGTGGTTGGTAAGTTGGTGGGTTTAAGGGATATTTTTTATGGCTGAATGAAGGGCGGATGTTAGTGATATTGGGTTTTATAGGTTGGTTTGGTCTAATTTTATTGATTATAAATCTAAATTGTACTTGGGGAGGTTCTATCCATCCTTTATTAGACTACAAAAAAGTAATTTTCTAATATCCTAATGAAAAAATCTCAGTTCCCTACTCATAAACACAATAATCGGTGTAATGATTTAGAGAAGAACACAAACCACATACCCTTGCTAGTGATTACTATTCACTTGACTATTTGAGATCCATTTCTCTAACTGAAGTGGCTAGTTACTAAATATTGGATTATAGAAAGGGGGTTTAGATGACCTTACCTCATGTATTCATCTGGTACTAGTACCTCTTATACCAATATACTTTGAATTCAATGGAATCTTCTATATCATTACTCTTGACTATACTGGTGATTTTTTAATGATAGATCCTCTAGATTATGAATATAATAGGTTCCTATCATTATCATGTAGTAACTGATAGAAAAATACTAGTAAGTTATTCTAATCTATGGATTTATGGGATAAAATTATACAAAAACTTCTAAAGCCTCTCCTGATGTTCATATAAAGTCTCCCCTAATGCCTATGAGATGGAATAGATATCATTTATGATTATTTATTTTCTTAAAGTGGGATTAATATTTGGAGAAATATCTTTTATAGGTCATTGTATTCATTTAACTCTCCCAATCCCAAACTATATAGCCACTCCTCGTAAGATCCTTTTAATTTGAGAGACTTAGTGGATCACAAAAAAACACTCGAGGTGGGGGATGAATCAGGGGTTGTCTAATTTTACCCATTTATAGATATTTATTTCAACATTTAAAACCCCTTTAAACATTAATATATGATTATGATTAATAATATTGTAACTTTTCTTATTTATAAAAGAATAATCATATATTAATTGTAGATATTAATATCAAAGACAAAACATGTATTTTTATAGGGTTTGACCCCTCTTTAGAATCCTACTCCTTGTCATGTTTGACTCTCACTGAGACATGGATTCTACACTAAAATTTTGGTATCACTTATAAGTGGAGTGTGGATTGTTTATATCCCAACCCAGTCTTTCTATGTTACACATGTGAGGGTTCACAATATTACATATGCAAGGGTTCAAGATATTCTCCACCAGCTGGTTTCTTAGCATGCTTCTCCTCCTCTTAAATTAGATCATTAGTTCTGTTTAGGGATGTCTTTGTACCCAAACAATGATCTACTTCCTAAATAATAGATTCTTTGATTGCCTTAATTTCTTTAAAAAAATTCTTTTTACTCGGTATTTATTTTCTTACTTGTTATTTGGTTCTTATTTAGAATATGTTATTAGACTCTGTCAACTTATAGATCTTTAATACTGTCCCATAAAATATTACCTATTTATTTTCACTATAATTCATATATTTTTTGAATCATTGTAGGCGATTGAACCTTTGAACACATGGATTTTTCATGCTCAATATATTAAAACTCTTGATATTCTATTCTTTGTTTTTCTTCTCCTTGACTAATTCTGTACAATAGAAACTAATCATATAACTTATCTTATCTTCTTCTACTTATATTTATTCAAGACCCAAAATATTATTATATTATGAAATGGTTCAGATACTCTATTCTTCCTCATTTTAGTTTGTAGTTTCTTCAAACCCTCCTCCTCATCATCATCCTCATCCTACTTTGATATGTCTCTATGAAATCTTAGATCACTAATTGTATCTTCTTCTATATTTTAGAGACTCGGTTCTCTCATCTTGAACCCAACAAAATTTGATTCCTCTACTTTTTAGTTTTGTTTTGAGAGACTCACCATTTCATATTCATGAGTGGAAATATGTATTTATTATTTAATTTTCAATATCCATAAATGGAATCACTTTTGAAAGTTATTAACATAAATATGAAAGAACCTTTTTAGAATACCCACTTTGGGTTATTTATGATCACCCTTTTTATCTCAATGGATATTCATAATATGCCCTTAATAAGTTCACCTCACATGGAAAAATAATGTATCATTTTAATTTACTACAAACAAATGCTTTGTCTTCTTCAAACATAAGTCAAAATATATCCAATTTTAAACATTCATCGAATATGGGTAAAATATAGAACCAATGTCATAGTAGGTGGAGCCTCATTATTTTTTTAACTTGAGTTCTCCTTTAAAGCTCTATACATTTTCAACAAGCTACTCAGTATCAAAATCATCATATTGAGCTTGAATCATAACAATTCTTATGATGTTAAGCACTGGTGTATAGTAAAGATTAGATGTAGATTCATCTAAAATAATATCTAAAACTAAATTTCTTTATTTATCAATATGTTCATCTTCTAGATCTTCCAAAATATCAAGTATGGTTAATGGAATAAATAAGCTTGATGATATTTTGAACATGAAGGAACAACTTAAATATCAACATATTTCACTTCATCAGAATTATAATAATTATAGTAACTTATATATACATTCATGTTTGATATTATTCTTCTCAACCTTGAATATCAATTTCTCATAAATTTAAATCTTGAATCACACACCATTTTAGTGTTTTATGGTGTTTGAAACCTTGAAGAACATCTCTGACATCATGAAATTTGATTTCTATATTATATTCACAATTTTAGTTGGTTGATGAACCTTATGTTCAATTTTCTCAACATTATGGTGACATGTCCAAATATTATAGGAATGTTTCTCAACATTATGCTCTAGTTGTCCTAACCTTACGAATACAGACACAAACATAAAAATACATGTCAAAACCTTATGAGGACATGTTTGAAACTTATGAGAACTAGTTGTCCCAACCTTAATAGGTGTCTATCTGAACCTTATGGAGACATTTTTGGTGTTTTTTGAACAATATGTTGTTTTCTTGTGAAACTTATTACCATCATTCACAACCTTATAGGGATAGTGATCAAATTTATGAGAATCTCAACATAGAAAAATTTGGGGATTTTGTTCAAAATCACATAAAAAGACCTACATACCTTCTTTAAACTTTACAAACACCATCCAAGAGTTTCTCATAACTTTTTAGAGAAACCCAAATTCTATTTACTATAACGATTTATTCTCTACATCTTTAAGCTATATTTTCCTTTTTTGAGCACATATCTTCAATATCATAATGTGATAGTTCATCCTTGGACTTATTCAAACTTTTGAAAATATTTATTCTTTAACTCCAATGAATGTATTAGAATTTAATAACACGTCTTAAATAGTCACATGTAAATGGGTTGATTACTAAGAAACCAACTTCAATATCCATTAACCAAGTAGATATGGTTATCCTCTATACATACTTTTCAACATAAGATGTGTTCAAACTTACATGGTACATGACATCCAACTCTTAATTATTTAAAACACATTGACTTAATATATATTGGAAAAAATATAATTCATTATTCTCCAAATACAATGGCACTTCATGATGATAATGGAATGTCCCTTAACATAACTAGTTCTTATTCCACACCCTTGGGATTCAATATGGAGTATACCAAGGTAAAATTGTTGATATTTTTATTTGGGCCATCACCTATGAGACAATGAAATCTAGGAAATAACTATAATAGAATTTTTTTAAATTCAAAATAATCTTGTAAAGTAGGCATGGTAATTTGAGTGTTTTGGTTTACAGAGTGGGGCTACTGAGATGTCTCAAAGTCTAGCTAGGAATTCATGCTAATATGGAAAAGTCATAGTGAAAACTTAGAGTTTCACTATATTCTTTCAAGGAAGCATCCACAAAATTAGTTTTTGGATTTAAGTTTCAATGTTTTACTTCTACAGTTCTCTCAATCTCTACGTCAATATAGAAAATCTTATTAGTATTATATTTCGTCATACAACTTCAATTTTAGTATTTTTTCACCACTTTCCTAGAAATAATGCTATTTTTTACACAACTATCATGGGTGTGAAAAAGGTATTAAAACAAAAGGTTATTATAAATATATTATAATGGAAAGAGTGGTTTTTCACTAGATAGTGTTGAAAAGAGTTTACTTTTCGCTATTATTTAGAATCAGGTTTATTTTGAATGAATTTAGTTTTGAGAAAAATTGAAATCAATTAAAAAAAGTATATTTTAATTAGGAATATTGAAGTGGATGAACTTAGGTTTTGATTTGTAATTTTGATTCTATCATAATATTTAAAATATTTTACTCCTCTTCATATTAATTGATAAATAATAGAATCCACAACCACTTCTTAAATCACATTCGGTTGAAGGATATAGTGAACACTAAACTAATAGTAATAAATTCTTGATCATACCTCCTTTCCATGTGTCTGATAAGTTATAAATGACAGAAAAATAGTGAACCAACTCTAAAATACTTAAGAAATATCCAATTAGGTTTTGGTGTTCCTAAGTAATTAAAAAGCAATCCACTACCTTCACATATATACCAGAAATCATTAGGAACTCACCACTCAGTCTAGAATATTCCATCATATATAAACTAAACTGAGTTTTGGGAGAAACATGGTTCATAAATCAAGGTATAAAACAATGAAAAAGATAAATAATTCAAGCACAAGTGCATTGAAATTTAAATTTTTCCCCTGAATATTGAAATCATTAAAGTGATAAATCATGAATTATAAACAACTATCCCCCATTTCCTTAACCACCAAAGTTTTTACCCTATATTAAATGGATGAAATAAATGGAATAAGGGAAGAAAATATAATAATAGCTAAATTATAAAACATAAAATAATAATTAGAAAATATGAACAGTATTACGAGTTAAACTCCCTTCTCTCTCATCCTTCTCTTCATTTTTTAGATTTCTTCTTACTTCCTCCCATCATATTAAACCTATTAATGTTATTTACATTTAACTTTTAATATCTTATATGATAATTTAGGTTTAATTCCTACAAACTCACAACTTTAATTCTTTTATTTTTATATTTGGTCAATATTGGAACATGAGGCTTTATTATTTCCTATTTCATAATATATTTTTTACCTGAATTCTCTTTTAAAATATGTGGTAAAAAAATGGGTTTGAAGGATTTAAATTTTTAAAAGTTTTACAATTAATTCTATAAAATAATATAAATTCTTGTGGCATGGACCTCTCTCAATGATTAGTGGCACTGGGATTTTCCCAAGTCTCTTTGCAGTGCAAGAGAATAACTTGTGTCATGATGTATTATTCTTCTCCCCTTGTGGCATGATTAAACCACTATGACATAGTAAATTATTAAAATTAAGTTTAACTAAAACATCACCCAACATCTTTACTATGAAACAAATATCTTTATGGTATGGAGATAAAATTTTCTAATATCTGTAAGGGAAAACATCATATGTATTCTACCAATGATTTCAAAACATATTATGTATAACCAGATCATATTATTCTTCCCTTTAACAAATTTAAGTTAACTAATGTATTCTTCAAACAACCGAGGAAAATATAGTATTTATTATACTCTACCTTTAAAATAATCTTATATGTTTTTCAAGGGATAATGTAATTATGTTTTGTATTAGTGAAACTATGGAAGATTATCTTATGTGTCACTCAAAATTCTTAGGCATAAACTAAACATATTATGAATAGACATTTTATTTTCTATTGATTTTATAGGATCCTATATATTAGCTCTAGGGATATTATGTATGCTCTAAACATGTTACATATCACTTTTCTTTTCCAAATTTATACTTTAACATAGAACAACTTCTTATGTATCTGTGAAAAATTAAGTATTCTCTTCCTTTTCTAAATTAAGGTCACACCTCTAGGAATATCTTACATGTTCTCAATAAAATATCATATATATACAGGGAAGTTCATTTACTTTAACAAATCACTCCATCTAATAATATCTTACAAATTTGCATACGATATCAATATTTAGCCATAATTTTCTTCCACAGTTGAAAGTAATGGAATTACCTTCAAAATAAAAAATAATAATTAATTATCAATATCTATCTATTTATTTTATTCCAAAAATAAATTAAAACAATAAACTTTGTAATTTTATTCATTTTAAACAAAATTAAAAAAATTCATTGAAATGAAAATTTAACTCTAAAACATCCAAAAACTCAATTAGTAAGTAAAGATAAGGGTATAAAATTATTTGAATACCCAAAAATTATAATGAATTTATGCCCTATTTCATGGTGGTTTTCGTCAAGTTAAAACTTTTGATAAAAAATGGACCAACTTTTTATTTTCATAATCAAAATAGTTGTGATTATTTTTAATAAAATAAGTTTGTATAACCATACGATTTTCAAAATAGTGAACCCTTTAATTTAAATAAGAAAAACAATTTTGATGAAAAATTTCAATGCCAACTATTTAATAAATTTATAAATAAAATAATGGTTTTTATCTTTCATTTATACAATAAAATATTAAAAATGACGACCCTAATGCATTTAATACAAGATGTAGAGTCTTCAATAAGAAACTTATAAAAATAATATCTTGTTTATTGGATAAAATAAATTCTAAATTATGAGTTATTGTTTAATTTATTAAAAAATTTGAACTTTAAAAACATGTTATATTTGAACATGATGATGATGATAGTGATGATTTTATTATTTCATTAAAGTTTTCTAAACCATTACTTAAATTTATATCATTTTTCATTCCTTTTGAACCCATCTTAGATGGAGAACAAACACTTTTTGATTCCGGTGTTTCTATTATATATATTTTCTACCAAAAATGAATATTTTTATATATGAAACATAAAAAAATCTATATAAATTATTTCATTAAATGAGTAATCATACTAGAATGATATTATTTCTATTAAATTTTATTCTTTTAATGACGGTAATCTTAAATTTCAAGTGGTAAGCATTAAAAATAAATTCTATACCATTTTTGTGTTGATTTTTATGCTAAAAATGAAAATTGATATGAAGAATCTCATGTTGAATTTTATTTAGAGGGTGGGTTTCATGTTTTTGACATTCCAAGTGAAACTAAAGTAAACTATTTAAATTCAAATTCATTATGAATTTTTCTGTATAAAATAAATTTTTATTACTGAGAATGAATTAAGAGCTACTTTATTTGATTATTTTATTATAAATTCAATTAGAATGTGTAATGTTGCTACTAAAATTTATTATTTTAATAAATTAAAACTTGAAACTCATCTCTTTGAACAAGATTCATTTTGTGAATTGGTGATTTAAATTAAATTAGTTTAAAATGGCCATGAATTTATTGAATTTAATTTTTATTTAGATGAAATTTCTGGCTTAATTGATTATAATCATTTGGAATTTGATAAGTACTATGAATTTATTGAGAATGATTTTGATTTGATTTACTTAAATTTATTTAAAATATTTTTTTTATAGAAAATTAAACTAAATAAATTCATAAATTTTCTATCCTATGTTATGAAAAAGTGTTTGAAAATGAAGATGGATATGTTAATTTTTATTGTGAAACCTTTTTATACTATTTAAAATTGAAAGATAAATTTTTTAACACCACTTCATAAGGATTAAAATATGAATTTCAATGATTCGTATAATATTCATCTAAAAAGATAAAAAAAATTAAATTTCAAAATAATATGGAATTAATAGTGTTATCTTTGTAAATTTTGAAAGTATATTGCTTTTGTTGGTCCCAAATGTGGTTTTTACCCTGAAAGGGGGTGAATCATGGGATGATAATTATGAAATAATCCCTTTACAATAATATTATTCTATAAGTATTAGGAACAACTCTATATCTCCCTCGTGAATGATATAATGTAATAAAAATATACAGGAGGGACCTTGAAGATTTTACTTTGTTCAACCTAACCTGGATAATCCAAGGGGAGTGAAAAAGAAATGTTCTAACGCACCTAAAACACCAAATACCATTAATTTTTTATAAGTTTTTTGTGGATGACTTGATTCTCCTAGTTTACAATCTTGATATCAAAAATATATCATTACTTTAAAGTGGTAAGGGAATTCATTATTCTTCCCAGCACTAATAACTTCAATATACACAAAAAATGAATGATGTTTTACCAATATAATTTTATTAATTCACTCAACCTTCTTTTTCATGAAGAACATCATAACAATTCTAGTGAGAATATTCTTAGAAAACCCTCCTACTTATCTTTATCCTTATTTCAAGTGTAGCCCTGTATTTCTAATCCTCACTTTCTAGAAAATTTTTGAATTCATCTATTATCTCTTTGTATATTCATATGGTTTCTTAAACTTATAAAATAAGTTATTATATCCCTTAAATTGATCATCACATAATAAAATGGTTTTTACTAATCCTCTCTTATATGGAACACCACGATCAATCCAATTGTAACACATACTTTTAATGTGGTCATCATGTTTCAATCAAGCCAAGTTAACCCCTATAATTTTGTGATAATCCATAATTTCAAACTCCAACTATAATGTCCAAATGGTCTAAAAAGATGTGTGTCAGGGTGCAACATCATATTTCAAACTATGACGTATGTTCAACAACTGTATCCACTAAATATTATCAATATCTCATATTTAATTCCCCAAATATTGTGGCATGAATCATCAAATCTGTATTGATCCTTGAACTAGTTTGTATATGACTCTCTTATTCATGAAATGAACCTCACTTGGGATGAACCACTGATTTTAACCCGGATTCACTCACAGAGTGACTCTTTTCAACATGGGTTTAACCTATAAAAAATCTAAAAAATGCACCGATATATAGTCATGGTCCAATCCTTATACTCATTGCACAAGAATCACTTTGACAGATCCACTAAAAGATGCTCCAGATCAATTATGGCATTGATCTACTCTTCATGACGTGAAGACTTTTCCTCAAGAGGGTAAAGTATAGAACCCTAAAACTTTATTGAGGAACCTTATTAAGTCCCCTTGAGAAACCTTATTAAGTTACCATCTAGGTTCAATCATTCTCCTTGTGGAACACACATCCTTACAAAGTTAGAATTCTATTTTTCCAATGCATTTTACCTTCATTATGTGACATATTGTTTCATGGATTGACTCATATTTAGCATAAATATAAAAAATATCTTCTTCTAACACTTTTCTAATCCATTTCATCACCAAGGGAGCTCCTTTGGAAGTCACATCACACTCCATTGTAAAAAAACACAACCCAAAAAACACCAAAGGGATGATATCCAACAATCTTATCCTTTGGGATTGTTGATAATTATTCCCAATAGATAGTCATTCAAAATCACAAATGAATATTAACCTATTCATATATAAAATCTAAAGAAATGACCTTATCCATGCTCTAAAATCATATTCCTTTAGATAGTTCATAAATTATTCACTAATCACTGAATATAATCTGATATGATCTAATATCATCATGAAAAACAAGAGTTCAATGAGACGTTCCACATAAAATTACTTTCATGGGTTAAATGTCCTTCACAACTATTATAAGTTATTTTTTTCCATAAATAATCATTTTATAACTATACCTATTTCAAAAACATATTAAAATTTCACCCCCTTTTTCAATAGAATTTAACAATCCATGAAACAAATCTCCCATTTGAGACACAAACACCTTCTACCTATTTGTCAACACACCCATATAATACTTATCTGAAATTCCAAAAAAGAGAGTTTGATATTCAAAAATTTAATTAAAGAGAGAGTTACTACATGTTTCTACAAAATTAATTCCCATGGAAAAGTGGGGTTCCCTTTTCCACACCATCTAGGTGGATGGGGCCAATTGGAATCCAATATCCAAGTGATGCCTCTAAAAATACAACTTCGATAGTTCCTTAGTCATGGTATCCGCAATCTAATCTTGTGTTAACACTTACTCCAACTTCATTATCCCTTGATCAACCCTCTTCTTGATAAAGTTATACTTTATCTCAATTGTTATTTTCTATAAATAATAGAAGATATTTCCACTAATATGTATTGTACTTGAGTTATCACACATGATAAAAATAGGATATGCGACCTCTAATACATTTTCATCAAGATATTACTTCCTCTATATCACTTGATTATATTCTTGAGTATATGTTATGTATTTAACATCTTTAGTGATTAAATAAATTAATTCACTCTTCTTACTTATCTTGGAAATGAAATAAATTCCAAGGTAAAAATCACCACCTGATGTTGACTTCTGGTCATTGGATGAACATAACTGATCTTCATTCGTTTATCCCAACAACTCATGTTCTGATTTACTATGATAAGATAGCCTGAAATCCATTGTATGGTTGGTATATTTAATTATCCTCTTTATATTTAATATGTGAATCTACTTGTTACAACCTTGGTAGAGAGCATCTTGGCATGTGGAAAAACTATATTAGGTCTTGTGGTTGTGAGATATATAAAAATCCCAACAATATATCAATACTCTATCATATTGACACTCATTCCATCCACCTCATTAATTAACTTCATTAATATATCTATAGAAGTATCCATTGGATTCAAATCCTATATTTTTTACTTTTGGATCACTTACATGGAACATTTATTTTGAGAAATAAATATATGATCTTTTATATGGGTCTTCAATAAGGTAATAAAAAATATCAATTCTCCAATCATAGGCATCTCAAATTTACATTTCATAAATTCTAAAAAATGTTTGTAGTCTTTCTCAGCTGAGCATCTAAAAATAATGTCGTATTTATATATGGGTATAAAAACACATTCAACATGTACCTTCATGATGTAAAGGTTATGATCAACTCCTTCTCTTTTAAATCCAAGCGTCTTTAAATATTGATCAATTTGAGAGTACTATTCCTTTTGAGCCTATTTTAATCCACACAATTCCTTTTTCAATTAACATACTTTTTCAATTATTAATCTATGAGAAATTAATATAATTTTTCAATGTGAACTTCCTCCTCACGTACACCATTTAGGAATGGTAATTTAATATTTACTTGATAAACTTTGAAGCTTCTTTGTACTTCCATAAATAATAATAACTACATAGTATCAATTGTTCCATGAGTGCAAATTTCTCATCAATTTCAATACCTTGAATTTGGGAATGTCCCTTACACACCAACTGTGGGTTTTTCCATGCCCCTTACCATCTTCATTATGGTTAGTTCAGAACACCCACTTGGTTCTGATGATATTCTTGTCCTCCAACCAAGGAAAAAATTCCTAAGTTTTATTATTTTAAATTTGGTCAATTTCTTCATGAATATCCATGACCTAATTCACATATTTATTACCCTATTTAAAAAAATTTGTCTCTACCTATGATATAAAAAAGGTTTGTTTCTAAGCTTTCTTACTCTGAGTTTGAGCTAGAGTTACTCAGTCACTAACAATATTGTCACCACTAATTTCATCCCAGCATTTCACCATGTTTATAGCTACTAAACAGATTGTATTTTCCTCCTCATTAGTGTATGATTCTTATTCTTCTATAGACCCTTATTCTTGCCTTGATCTTTTTTACTTCAATGTCACTTTATTTCGTAAAAACATTATTGTACCTTTGTCAACTTTTCTCACTAGTTAAAAAATTATACTCATTTTCCACAGTGGTTACATCTTATATTTTTAATATTTTTCTAATACTCTTATTATAGAACTTGTAAACATTTATTTTGGATAAATTTCCAATTAAATTACATTTATCCATGCATGATTTAAACCTTTTTTTATTTCTTTATTGAGGATAAAACATTTACTTTAAAAAATTAAAATGTACTTAAGTGTCAAATTTTTCCTCTACCACATCTCATAGGGGGTATTCTCTTCATTTGGCCACAAAACTCTCTAATGGAGATATACATTTATGTAAGTGCTAATTATTTCCAAATTTTATTCTATAGATTATTTTCAATAAACATTGTCTGAGCCATGTTCTTGATAATTTAATTTCTCCTCTCAATGTATCTGTTTTATTGAGTCATATCACTGCTAAAACTTGATTTCAAATTCCATAATTAACAATATAATCTCCCAAAAATTTATTAGTTAATTACATACCATTATTGAATAATAAATTCTGAATTTTTATACCAAGCATCTTCTCGGGTAACCTCTAATATTTGGTCATGTGTTTGAATGCATAAAGTTTGAGGGTAAGAACCATTATCCATGATATTCTACTATAATAATCAATAAATAATATATAATACCTTTTTTCATCTATATATTTTATTTTCACAGGGCCACACGCATTTACATTCACTATCTCAATAAACCTTGCTAATTTCTGCTTTGGATTATAGGACTTTCAGACAATCTTCCTTTTTTTTCAAGTATCACATGTATGAATTCAATAACATGAATGATTAATGGTATCTCAATAACCTTAATTTTTAACCAAGTATTACAAGTATTTTCAGATCAAATTACCAAGCCATTTATACAAAAATATATTTTATTCCTCCTATGATAACAAGCATTTATCTACTTCTCTATTTTTTGAGATATAGATTTCCCTTGGGGAATATTCCATACAAAACTATAGTGTTGTATTCTTAATTAATGACATAGGAATCTATGAGTCACATAGTTTACTCAAAATAAGTAGATTTTGATGGGGGAATTCAAAACATAAGATTTCAGCACACCTTAAATCTCTTCCTCCTATCTTGACCTTTTAAGAGACAATAGTCTACAACCCATTGTTATTGAAAAATAGAATTATGCCATATTTTTCTCACCTTGTACTCATGAAAATATCTTTATTTATTGACATATGGTATTTACACCCACTATATGGATTCCATGTTCTTTCTCTATTAGTTTCTCTTAAATAAATTTCAATGATGTTGCCTTCTCATCTTTTCATTACTTGATTCACATCTTCTACTTCCCATCCTTTTGCGGTAAATAATATTGTTCCATCTCCGACCCTATATAATATTATTCATATTTCAAGGAAGTATATCTTTTTTTAGTTTTATCCTACTTGATGATGTATCTAAATATTTTTTTTACAGTTCTCCATTGGTATATTCCTTTTTACTCTTACTGGATAATTTCTAACACCCTGGATAGGGTTTCTCAAATGACACCTTAGTAGGGGTCATCACAATACCTCAGGTTCACCTTCTTGTATGCCAAAGGATTCTGACTAGTATTGAGGGATTAAACAAATCATGGAGAGACTATTCCCAAAATAATAATGCCTAAGGGTCATTCATAAATCTATAATAAATTTCGCATGACCCGTCCATATAACAGACCTACCAAAAACTTGTAGACATAAAATATGAATCCAAATGGGTACTCACATTTTATAAGAGAAAATAGTAAAAATATCTATATGATTCAATGAAACATACTAGAGTAGTATCATATAATATTTCAGCACATAAAAATAAAAAATCACACTAGCTGATACACATGTTAAATGATAGTTGAAAATAAAATACATCGGCCTATAGTGCAACTCACATCATAATCCTTATGAATCCGTGACCTCCAAAACTTTTTAAATGAACCACATGTTTAGCTCCATTAAGTACCTATTCCATCAAATAACATATGAATGACTACCCACATATATTGAAACTCATGTCGTGTGTACGAGTAAGGGGTGAGTCTAACGGCCTAGTAGAAATTCCCAATGCCTCGAAAATATTGATTATTGTTGTGACCAATTGGATGTAAAAGAAATACATATATAATAAGTGAATTAGTTATTTTTAAATACAACAACATGGAAACATAACACAAAATACACAAACAAAAATACAATTTAGCTCATCATGTGTTAATCAATCAATCACAATGGCTTACCCTAGCTTCATCAACCCCATACCTGAAGGGAGATGGTGACACCTTATACCATAACCCAACCCATACCAAAAACTCTTGGATATGGTGCTAACCCAATCCCCAACCCATACACAAATATGCATGGTAGGGTGTCATTTCAAAACCTTAACCAATCCCTTCTCACTCAAGGTAGGATGTGTGCCAAATATTGACCCATCCCTTTTTACTTAAGGGAACTTATAAGCCTAGTATCCAGGTTATCCATTCTCACTCAATGTATGGTGTATAAAAAGGACCCTGGATAACCCTCCCCACTCAAGGGAGTCCACACATTCCATCTCAAGCTATAGTTTATCACTCAATTTTTTCCCATACATCACACACAATTGGGACCCCATCTCTCTCATGATGGTTCTACCAAAACCATCTTAATCATAGTGTGGCCAAACCTCAATATCCCTCTCCCCAATCGAGTTCATCACCTATCACAAGTAGGCATTCATCACACATGGGAAACAAAAAACAAATCATAAATACTATCTCACCTTATCACAAGATCTTCACCAAAGTACTAGCTCCTTGGAACTAATTCCCACACATAATGGCGTCTACTTATTCCCTTTCTATCCATATTTACCCTCTAAGGGGTCAATTACATCGTATCAACCCAACATGGGATTCAATACCAAAAACCAATGTCATGTGTGGTCAAAAACAACAACAACTAGGAAGAACAATAAGTACATAAGCTTTAGAAAATAGGCATCTCCCGTGCGAGGTAAAATAGACCAAAATATCTTAGCTAATCCCTCCCAAAATTTCCTTTTGAATAAAATCTAAAATCCAATTTTGAAATCATTTAGAAAATAAATCACATGTTTTCTTACTCATTCTTGGACATTCTCAGAAATATATAAACATTATTTAGACAACCCTTTTTTATGAAAAATCAACTCAAAACCCATTTCTCAAATTACAACTTTTCAATAGAAATTCCAATTAGTCAAACCTCTTTTTAAAACCAAGTCTTACAAAAGGAAAAAAAATTATTGGAAATAAAACACATTATACAAATCAATCCACAATAAGAACCACCCACATTTCTTTAACCAAGGATCCATCATTAAACCATTTAGTAGGCTATGTAGCCCATCCTGACTATTAGGCTGATGTGAACTTATCCCAATTTATGTTTCAGATCACACAAGCCATGAAACATGCATATACATTTAATAAAAAATTAATAAAAACATGAAATAACCAAATAATAAAGATACTTAGTAATTTCAAGGACACGTACATCAATATATGATCTATAAACCATCCCAAGATCAAACAGGCCTCCTCTGAGTCCATGAACATCTATCTCATCAACAAACATCCAAAAATTAATAAACCAAAAAAAATAATTTCAACATAATTTACACCAAACTCATTGAATGATTATAAAGTGATGAAATCATGAGAAATGGGGTTTTTTCCACTCCTGAAACACACCCGAACCTTGGTCACACAAAATCCGTAAATTATCAACCTGAATCAATGACTAATTTCACCCAAAATCTACAAAATAATAAATAATACAACTGAACAACATACCTTAAGTTAAAAGATGACTGAATCCTTGAATACCTCCTATTAGTACCTTCTATACAAGTTCACAGGAAATACCAATCATGCGGGATGGTTTCACCATGCTCTCTGGTCTTTCCCAAATTTACCCAAGTTCTAAGGGTTAAGCAGTTGCTTGTAGTGTAGCTTGGGTTACCGAATCCTCAGAGACCTAAGAAGAACCTATAGACACACAATCTAAAGAGATGTATTTTTAGCTATTAAGTGGAAAAATTGAGTTTTTTTAAGATGGTTTAAGTGAAAACTAATATACTTAAGTGAATTCAATTTAAAAGAATAATTTGATCCTAGGTTATCACTTAGGTTGGATTGGATGCATTCTTTTTTCAATTATTTCAATTTCTTATATTTGAGATGGGTTTATATAAGTAGACCAAACAACATCATCACTTAATAGTTTAATACCTACACACCCTAATAATAATCACCTATAAACTTGGAGGATCAAATTTTCGAGCACTCCAAGGTAAAGGTTTGTATTAGCACTTGAAGTGTGTGGCCTTAAATTCAATAAGGACAAAGGAGTTTAAAGATCATCATACAAAATTCTCAATTAAAAGAAGTGATTATACATTAATGGAGTGAGAAATAACATCCAATCCATACCCTTTATACTCCCTTGGATCAACCCAAAAGTGGGTTATCCCTCCAGTAATTCTATTCTATCAATGGAAGCGGGTAGTAGACTCATGATGGCGGAATTGAAGAGGGAATAAATAAAAGTGAAATAACGATCACTCCACAATTGTGTGAAGAATTTCAGAGGTTTTTGTGTTAACAATTTCACACCATGAGACAAAGTTATCAACTTGACATGAAAAATACCAAAAAATGAGAATAAGAGGAGGTTTTATAAATAAACTAAGGATAATTAGAACAACTTACATGTGACAGCAAAAACATGACAACACAAAATGGAAGCATAACATTACACTTGAAAATAAAACAATGAATCCTAAAATACTTCACCACAACTACCTTAAATAGGAATTTTTGAAGCCTTTGGTAGAACTTCTGATAGTACAAATCATCCCACTTGAGTATGGTAGGCCTAGGGTGGTGGAAAGTAAGGGAGAGTTGACTTCCTCACCCTTGACCCAAAGTGGCATCTAGCTTGCATCCACCTAATAGAGGCACCGAAATAACCTTCTAGATGGAAAAATTTGAGTGGGACATATAAGAATAAAATGTATCTCTGGATGTTTTCTAATATCCTGTAAACATTTATCCCAAATGGAATTTTTTTTCTCAAGATATGATTGAAATGGTGGAATTTGTTTCTAGGCCTCCGAATCTAGACTATAATTTTATCTTCAAATTGGTCCACTTATAAATCCATTAAAACATAAAAATTATCTCTTGTAACTATTGTATTAAATGATACCCTTTATGTGCCCTATATTTAGATTAATTTTCAAAATTATTGGACTTGGATATTTTCCTCTACAGTATTTTTATTGGGTTGTTTTCCAGTTCACTTTGCCCAGAATGTTGTTAGTTCAAGGCCCACTTTGGTGGTCTTCCAATGTGAATCTTCAAGTACTCCAAATGTATAAATTTTACCCAATTTAATGATAAACCTTAAAATTAAATATTAAAATAAAATAATGATCATTGGATATTTTATATGGTGTTTAAAAATGTACCATGTAATAGTGCATTTTAAGAAGGACTTACAATTATAATGTGAAATGATGTTCAAAGTGTAAAATGCACAAAAATGGTGTTTATTAATAATTAAGCACAAGAATATTATATATATTAACATTTAATATTGGAATAATTTAGTGGATAATCACACCCACAAACTTGAGTTTTTCTAGTCTTAAACAAAATATATCTCAAAATTATGAAATTAAAATTCCTTTTTCAAAAAACATTTTAATACAAAATGATCAACAAAAACCCTTATACCAAAAAATTATGAAACCCAAAAAACTATTTTAATAAAATATAGTTTCATAATAATATACCAGTCCCAATCTCATTCCTTTGTTCATATTCATTGCCATATTTCATCCAATATCAATTAAGCATGATGATGTGTTGTGTATCACAATAGACATGGGGGTTCATCTTTATTCAAGGGGGAAATGATGGAAGAACTAGGTGGAATCACATTTAAATATTAATATGAGTATTCAAATTATATAGATATATATCAATTTTTCATAGTAATTTAAATTCCACTCAATAGATTCAACCCATGTATTGTGACTTTGTCGATGACTCCTTGGCTCAAAGACCATAGGCCACCAAGTAAATCCCACATACTCAGGAATTATATAGAGTTAACTCAGTCAGAAACAAAGTCATATTCAAAAATAAAGTTAAAATTACTAACTATGGTCTAGAAAACTATGGAGTCATGATCCCCAAGTGTCGAAAGCCAAGCATTAGGTCATTTCATTACACTACGTGCAAATTTATTGTTTTTTTTTTGAATTTTTTTAATTGTTCTTTATTGAATAATCATATTAAAACTAAAATGATCACCAAACCTATGCTATTTATTTGTGAAACCCCATGAACTCAAACTAATACCCCACTATCCAAAGGACGTGCGTTGTGATTTTTCTTTATTTGGATGAAAATATAAATGATGAAATATCACATTAGATAGCCAAACTTTCCAAAATATATTCTCATGAATTTATACATGGACAAAAATCAGAATCAAGGAATTCTAAATTAATTGATATTCAGTTTCAACGTTTTAATTATGAATTATCATGTTCAAAGTTAAAGGAATTTTTTCTTCCATTAACACACATTTTTTTATTTCACAAGGATTTTAATTCTTTCTATTCACCCCCCCCCCCCCCCTAACTTATAATAACACTATCCCCAATGTTTAAAGAAAATTAAACATATAAGGGAGTAGAGGATAGGAGATCAAATAGGATATTGAAAATGAGAATCATGGAATGAAGTCACCTGGTGGTTGAAGTTGACATTCATGCTGCTCCAATTTAATCCTTTGATATCCATGTTACTCGCATATTTCCATAGTGGAATAAGGAAAAAAACAAACAAAAAACAATATATATATAAAGTAAAATATACGTATATATACAAAAAATATAGAATAAGGAAGCATTATAAGCCATAGGTTAGTGGAAAGTGCGTGCCCCTGTCTCCCTTCGGTCCCGGGTTCAAGTCCCCGTGACTATGCCTGTTGTGAATGGGTTTTCCCCACAACCTACGTTGTGTTATTTTTTTTAATTATTATTATTATTTTTTATTTTTATTTTAATCTACAAATACATAAAAATAAAATAAAATAAACTGATGATACATTGTATTCTTTTTAGATTTATGGGTAAGGTATTACTCAAGGATCACACCACATGACACGGATGAATACGGCGCTCCCCTTTCATACCCATCCATACTCATAATAGAAGAATAGGTCAATAGTCTACGGTACTATCATATTCAGAGTTGATTGATTAAGTAATTTTTTTTAAATTATCAATATGATTCACTAATCCTATTTGAAAAATAACGATGATTAATAATGATGGGAAACATGAGAACTACAGGTTGCCTCACATGCAGCACTTTTTTTAATGTCATGTGATCGACTTAGACCCTTAATTGTTTAAGTATTTTCCTCATCTAAGGTTGGTTCACACATGTCTTCATTAAATTCATGTTTTTGGAATGTTTAAATGAATGATTTGACTCTATGACCATTAACTTCAAAGGTTTAACCATTGGTGGGATCTTGAATTTCTACAGCCCCACGGGGGTACACCTTATGCACTACGTATAGACCTGACCATCGGGACCTCAAATTTCTAAGTTGTAAATGAATTTTAGAACTATTAAAAATTATAGGTTTACCCAGTAAAATGTGTTTGGTTTTAATATTTTTAGATTGATAGGCCTATACATTATCTTTATTGATCCTTAAATTTTCATAATCTTTAATCCTTAGTTCCTCAAGTTCATTGAGATCTAATTTCCTTTTCATTTTAGCAAATGAGAGTTCATAATTAATTTTCTTAATTTCCCAAAAGGACTTTTGTTTAATCTCCACTGGAAAATGGTAGGCATTACCATAAACCAACCTATATGGGGACATTACTAAAATGGTTTTAAATGTGGTTTGATAGGCCCAAAGGGAATCTAAGAGTTTTCTTGACCAATATTTCCTAGATGGATTAACATTTTTCTCAAGAATTTATTTGATTTATTGATTAGTCAACTCAACTTGAACATTGGTCTATGGGTGGTAGGTAGCGGACACTTTGTAAGAAATTCCATACTCTTTCATGAGTGCTGAGAATGGAAAATTGAAAAAAATTGTTCCATGATCACTAATGATATCCTAAGGAATTCCAAATCTTGAAAGGATATTTTCCTTGGTCAATCTAATCACACTTTGATGATCATTGGATTTTGTAGGAATGGATTCAACCCATTTGGAGACAAAATTGATAGTTAAAATAATGTACAGATATCCCCTAGAGTTTGGGAAGGGACCTATGAAATTGATTCCCCAATAGTCAAAGATTTTAATCACTAATATGGGATTGAGTGGAATTTTATTCTTTTTGGTGATGGACCCTAATTTTTTACACCTAAGACATCTTTGAAAAAAAAAATAGGAGTCCCTTGAGAGGGTGGACCTGAAGAGACCACACTGAAGAACCTTAGTAAAAGTTTTCTTAGAGGAAAAGTGACCTCCACATGCCTCAATATGATAGAATTTATGGATGGACTCTTGTTCAGATTCTGGGACACACCTCCTAATGACTTGGTCAGGGAAAAACTTATAGAGTTATGGATCATCAAACACATAGTTCCTAACATTAGAAAGTAATTTCCTTATAGCTTGACTCCCTCTGAATTTTGGAATGAATTTGGCTATATTGGATTAACAAGGGCAGTAACTCACAGAGTATAGGTGTTCATCAGGTAATGAATCAGACACATAAAGGTGAGATAATTTGTCATTAAATTCTATCCTAGAGAAATTTTCAACTATAAATTTTTCAAAACCCCTTTTTTTCCTTGATTTTGAGGTCAAATTCTTATAAGAGAAAACCCACCTAATCAGTCTAGCCTTAGCATCTTGTTTCTGGAAGTGGTATTTTAGTGTAGAATGGTCAGTAAACATAGTGATGGGGGATCCTAAGAGGTATGACCTAAACTTTTCTAAGGAAAAAACAATAGCAAGTAACTCTTTCTCAGTGGTGGTGTAGTTTATTTGGGAATCATTTGAGGATTTTATTTCATAAAAATTTACATAAAGAGTTTTATCACAATGTTTTACTAACATAGCTCCTAAGGGAAAGTCACTGGAAATACACATGAGTTAGAAATAAAGGTTCCAATTTAGGGATTTCATGATGTGAGGAGATGTGAGAGATGATTTGAGGGTTGAGAATAAACCCTCACATCTTTTTGTCCAAAAAAATGGAGCATCCATTACTTGAATACTATAAAGGGGATGAGTGATTGGACTAAAGTTCCTGATGAATCTTCTATAGAAACCAATATTTCCTAAGAAATGCCTCACTTCCTTAATAGTTTTGAGTGATGGAAGGTGAATAATGATTTCAACCTTGGATTTATCAACTTCAATCACCCTACCTGAGACTAGATGTCCAAGTACTGGCCCTTATTTAACTATGAAATAGAATTTCTCCTAGTTTAGGGTCAGATTATTTTCTTCACATCTTGAAAAAAATCTCTCCACATTCCTCAGACATCCCTAAAATGTATCTTCAAATAGAGAGAAGTCATCCATGAAGACCTCTAGAAAATCCCTCACCCTATCCGAGAAGATTCACACCATGCACTGCTGGAAGGTTCCAAGGCTATTGCATAATCCGAATGGATTGAGTTTGAAGGAAAGGGTTCTGAATGGATGGGTAAATGTATTCTTCCCTCAATACTCTAGGGAGTCCTCAATCTGATTGTACCCTAAGTACCCATCCAAGAAATATTAGAAGGCATGACCTTCCTCTCTATTAAGGACTTTGCCAATGGATGGTAAGTGGAAATGGTCTTTCTTGGTAAATTATTTGAGCTTCCTATAGTCGATGTAGACTCTCCAGCTACTACTCACCCTAGTTGGAATAATCCTATGAGTCCTGATAAGTTGGCCAATCCTAAGAATATTATACATGGTCCATATAATGTATTTCTTGTGTCTTCTAAGGACATCTAAAAGTATCCTCTCATAATCAGCTTAAAGATAAGAAAAAATTACAATAGGCTGTGTTTAATTTTCTTCTATGAAGGAATACTTAAGTTTAGTATGAAGTTATTTCAATTCAAGATCAGGTTGGTTGAAAATTTCAGAAGAATATTGGGATATTATCTCAATATCAATTTATTTTTTTAGAGTTTCATACATGATTTATTCCCCATGTGTATAAGTTTTAGCTACTCTTTTGGTTTGATTAATGTTAGGAAAGGGAATTGGAGTGGTCTCCATGAATGCGGTTTCCTGAAATATTTCACTAATTTTTAGTCTTACGATTTCATCATAGGAGTAATCTAAAAGTGATTCTAGCCAAGGAGATAAACTTACTTCATGTGAACAAATGAAATTAATCTCATCCTAACTTAAACATCACTCAAATATTCCTTGATGTTCTATGGGTTCATTATCAACACTTCCTATCATTTTTACTTCCTAAATATCCTCATCATCCCCTTTTTGTGAGCTTGCATTATAGATTTTCAAGTCTTGACTCATGTTTCTAAAGGTGACGGTAATTTTCCCATTTCAGACTAAGATAAAAAAATTTATTTTTTTATAGAAAGGAAGGCCATGGATGATTAGGGTTTGTTCCTTATTTACTAAGTTTTGATTGTTTTCAATGATAATAAAGTCATTAGGGTAGATTAATTTTTATAATTTTATCAGAACATACATTGAAATCCCCTTTGGAACCCTAATGATATGATCATCAAGTTAAAGTGTGACAGATGTGGGTTGGAGCTCTTCCAGGCCTAACTGGAAGTACACAGCATAGGGAATGAAATTAAAACTGGCACCTTGGTCACATAAGGCTTTGACAACATTTTTCTACTAGTTCAATATTGATTTAAGGTAATCATGGGTCTTTTATCTTTAATAGAAGGGTTACTTGGATTGTTTTTCTAACATTTTCTACCAGAAGGACTTGGTTCTTAGGTGAAAATTTCTTTTTAAATGTGCAGGTGTCCTTTAGGTACTTTGAGTATGTATTAATGGTTTGAAGATCCTCGAGAAATGGAATGTTCAACATGACTTCTGAGAATATTTCCCTTAATTTTTCACTCAATTTATGCATGGTTTTCCCCTCATGCATTGACGAAATGGTGCAGGTTGTGGGATTGTTTGTCGAAGATTTGTTTCTTTCACATTGTTATCAGTTTTTTCAGTTTTATCATGTGATTCATTTGAATTTTAATTAGATTTTTAATCTTTATATGTTTTATTAATTATATATTCAGGTTTCTCAATTGATTTCCCACTTCTTAAAACTGTCACAACCTTTAGTTATTCCAGAGTTGTTTGAGTGTAACTTGACTCTTCCTTTGATGTTTGTTGTGGAATGTCCTATGTAGGTATGGGTTCCTTTAAAAAATTTATGGTTTGAAGTTATTATTTAATTGAATATACTTCTAAGATTATTTTCCCCATTTGTTTACACAACTATTCAAGGATTGGGAGAGGGACAGATTGGGAGGGGGCTTGTGTTGGTTTATTCTAGGAGGATACGTTGGTTGTTGGATGGGTTGTTGGATGGGTTGTTGGTATTGGACAGGAGGATGTTGGTATTGTACTGGTTTTGGTTGGAATTGGTTATGGTTTTGAAAATTTTGTGTTGTATAGGGGTTTGGTCCTTGTGGTTGGATAGGATGTTGGTTATCTTTCTAGTGGAATCCTTGGTGGTCATTATACCTTGGGTTGAATGTGTTTTGGTATTGGGGCTTTTAGAAGTTTAGGGAATTGACATAAAAAGGTGGTCCTCCTAGAATAACATCCTTGATGGATGGAATGGTAGGGCAGTTGTCTGTATTTTTGTCATGTTTGTCAAAAATTGTGAAAACAGGTTCTATAGTTTGGATTTCATGAATTTTCTTAAAGTCGATCTCTTCAACCTTCCTAGTGAGTGTTGCAAGTTTAGCCCTAAGGATTTATGATTCTCTAATTGTATGCATTCCAGTAGTTATTTGTGGCTTTTCATAATAAGGTGATGTTCCCCATATTTGGTTTTGTTAAGCAAGGCATGTAGATACTTGTAAGCATCATTTGGGGCTTTGTTTTTAAAGGTCCCACTACACATCATGCCAATGAATTGTTTGTTCCCTGGGAACAACCCTTCATAGAAAATTATCACTTGTTTTGGAATAGAAAAACCATGGTGTGGAACCATTTTTAGGGTGTCATTGAACCTCTCCCATGTTTTATAGAATGACTCTGCCTCTTTTTCAAAAAAAAATTGGATGCTCTTTTTAAGTGCAATTTTTTTGTAGTGGGGAAAATATTTTTTATAGAATTATCTTTTTAATTGGTCCCAAGAGTTAATGGATGATAGTATCAAATTGTTTTTCCATTTTTTAGCTTGATCATTTAAATAAAAAGGAACGATATTTATCTTAGCTTATTCTAGTTGATGTGGGGGACACATGGTTTCTAAAATGTTAGTGAACTCCTTAACATGAAGGTAGGGCATCTTGGACTCCATTACATGGAATGTGGGATGGTGGTTTGGAACATGGGGTTTAAATATGTAGTCAGAATATCGTAGGGAATTTTTTCTAATGAATTGTGGTGCATTGGTCTAGGAAGGTGTCAGGTAGTCATTCAAGGTTTGATTGACTACATTCCCCAAGTTTAGGGATACCTTATCTAGATTTCCATTTTGTTTCCCACCTAGGTTTATGAGTTGGTTTCTATGAAGACTCTCCATTAAAATGGGCTCAATTTTTGACTCTAGTGTATTTGTGATATTAGGATCTAATGGAAATAGTTCATTTTGTGTACTTGAATCCCCAACTCCAAAACTTCCCACTCTAACTAATCAGTTTGAGTTATCATGGGTGTAGGCGAACATGCGCCAAAAGAAAAAAAAAAGCGAGAAAGGGACAATATAAGAGAATTTGGGTGAGAATAGACGAATGGGGGTGAGGAAAAAGGTTTTTGGTCTATGTAACTTACTTGATACATAGAAATGGTGCCAAAATTTGGTCTCTCCCAAATTTACCCAAGTTTTAAGGGTTAAGAGGTCACTTGTAGTGTATCTTGGGTTATTGAATCCATAGAGACCTAAGAAGAACCTATAGACACACAATCTAAAGAGATGTATTTTTTGCTATGAAGTGGCCAAATTGGTTTTTTTAAAAGATTTTTTAATTGAACATTAAAATACATAAGTGAATTGAATTTAAAAGAATGAGTTAATCTTAGGGTATCACTTGGGTTGGATTGGATGCATTCCTTTTTCAACTATTTAAATTTCTTATATTTAAGATGGGTTTATTTAAGAAGATAAAACAACATCATCACTTACTATTTTAATACCTACACACCCTAATACTAATCACCTGTAGACTTGTAGGATCAAATTTTTTAGCACTCCAAGGTAAAGGTTTGTATTAGTACATAAAGTGTGTGTCCTTAAATTCAATAAGGACAAAGGAGTTTAAAGATCGTCAAACAAAATTCTCAATTAAAAGAAGTGATTAAAATTTATGGAGTGATAAATAACATCCAATACAGTCCCTTTATACTCCCTTTGATCAAACCATAAGTGTTTTATCCCTTCATTGATGCTATTTTATCAATGGAAGTGAGTAATAGACTCATGACGGTGGAATTGAAGAAGGAATAAACAAAAGTGAAATAATGATCACTCCACCATTGTGCGAAGAATTTCATAGGTTTTTGTACGAACAAGTTCACACAATGAGACAACATTATCAACATGACATGAAATATACTATAAAATGAGAATAATAAGAAGTTTTATAAAGAAACTAAGGTGAACTATAACAACTTACATGTGAAATCACAAACATGACAATGCAAAATGGAAGCATAACATTACACTTGAAAATAAAACAAGAAATACTCAACTTCTTCACCACCGCTACCTTAAATAATATTTTTTTGAGTATTGGGTATAAATACAAACAGTAAAAATCATTCCACTATAGTATGGTAGGCCTAGGGTGGTGTAAAATAAGGAAGAATGGACTTCTTCACCCTTGACCCGAAGTGGAATCCAGCTTGCATCCACCAAACAGAGGTGCTGAAATGAAATTCTATATGAACAAATTTGAGTGGTACATAGAAGAATAAAATGGATCTTCTTATGTTTCCTAACATCCTATATAATTTTATCCAAAATTGAATTTTATTTTTCGAGATATGATCGAAATGGAGGACTTTTTTTCTGGGCCTCTGAATCTTTTCCAGAATTTTATATTCAAATTGGTCCACCTATAACTTCATTAAAACATCCTAATTATCTCTCATCATTGTTGTATTAAATGTTCCCCTTGATGTTATATAACTTCAGTTCAAGTTTCATAATTATTTTTCTTGGATCTTGGCTACTACAGTAGTTTTATTGGGCTATTGTCTAGTTCACTTCGCCCAAAATGTTGTCAGTTCAAGGCCCGCTTTGGTGGTCTTCCATTGTGAATTTTCAAGTACTCCAAAAGTATGAATAGTTCCCAATGTATTGATAAACCTGAAAATTAAATATTAAAATAAAATAAATACCATTGGGTATTTTATGTAGTGTTCAAAAATGTACCATGTAATAGTGAATTTTAATAAGGACTTACAATTATAATGTGAAATGATGTTAAAAGAGTAAAATGTATTAAATGGTGTTTATAAATAAATTAGTTTCTCAATATTATATATATTAATAATTAATATTAGACTTATTCAGTGGATAACGACTCTTGTAAAATCATCACCCCAAAACCCTTACCAAGTAAACCAAAATCACAAAAAGAAATGTAGGAAGATAAAGGGAGATATAATACCAAGAATCAGTATGATAAAGACTCTCAAACCACATAGATCAAAGAGAGAAAAATTGAGGAAGTATGAGAAAAAAATAGAGATATTCTCCCTCATTCATTGAACCAAAATGAAGGGGAGCCCGAGGGGGTTCCTAATAGGAACCCTTGGATATTACCAAACAAACATCTAAAAAACTACCCATTACCTAGGCCAAAATTAATATGTGGTGGTTGTGACAATGTTATCTCCTAGTAAGTAGCACTATATTGTGGCCTAATAGAATATAGTATAGCTGATCCCCAAAAGGAATAGGGTGTAGCCCCACAACCCACCCGTGTAGTTTTGTCACTCAAGTCAATGTCATAGGCCTCTCCCACCAAGGCCGTATAATGGTTTGGTCCAAGGTTGTAGCATAACCAACCATTATCGGGCATGTTACACCCTGATATTTTATAATATACTTATCTTTAAATAAATTAGATGTGTTTGATAGCTTTCTTTATAGGCAACATCGAGCTTAAATGAACTACGATATACAATTGAAATATTATATACAGTTATCCCCTAGCCATGGTATTATAGTGTATGAATATGACTAACTAAATTATGAAAAATATGTATAAAATTTTTTCTTAATATTTATTAATTCCTAGTAAATAAGTACTCAATTTTAAATTCTAAAAAATATCATTTTATTGTAAAAGATCAATTTTACAAAGTATTATATATATATATATATATATATATATTATCTTGATAATGAATGAACTATTATTTTAATGAAATATATTATTTTTGAATTTAAAAAATGAATAATCATTTATAAATTAATTTCTAATTGGTTATAAATGAAGACAAAATAATTCTAAGGTAAAAAGAGATATCTTTTATAAAATAGTTTTTATTATGCGAAATTTTTTTTCTTAATAAATTAAATTCAATTTTATTCATGAATGATTTTAGTCAAAGGTGAAGAAAGTATTTATATTTTAGTAAATTAACACTCATCTAATGGTTTTTATAAAGAAGATAATGATAATAAAATCTCTTTTAAAAATAAAAATTCATTTTTTCTAAAAATTGTTTTTGTTGTGTTTTTCAAACTTATTTTAAAATGGATTTATGAAAATTATAAAAATTGAACATGAAAATTTATTTATATAATTGTAGTTATAATTTTCCAAATTTAATAATGATATCAATTGCTATTTTGGTTTTTATGAATAGTAATTGAGGTAAATATTCATTATTACGGTAAAGGTTAAAAGGGTTAACTAAGGTCAAACTAAAGAAATAAGGGTTAAAATAACCTGAGAACTTTTATGAATCATATTTTATGAATTTATTTAGACCCTATGTCCTCCAATATTAAAACATTATCCAATTTTGAACAACATTCTCATGAGAGTGAATATTATATTTTTATATTCTTAATCATTAATAGTATTCCACTCCCCTCACCTATAAAAGGGAACCTCATATCCTATCTTATTCACACATATTTATCACTATATATCAACCAAGATATTCCCAAATACCCTCCAAAAATCATTATAAGCTACCTTGAGGTTATTTTATTTCCAAAATACCCATCTAAGAATCCTTATGGTTCTTTCCAAAGGAGGTTACCTAAAGAAGAGGTATAAGTTCTTACCGATCTTTTTTCAAGTTTATCTCTTCTTATACCTACTAAAAATATTATATAACCATCACAAAATAATGAAATAAGTATATTTAATAAACTAAAATATTTTTATACTAATCATACAACCATTTTATATCTCTTTTATATCTATTATAAAATAAAAACATCTCTAATGCGTACGGACGGACTACCATCGCCGTGAAGTGATGTCTTTTATTTTTCATTACCATCTCTATTAGATGGTTATATAAATGAATTTATTGGATATGAATAATTTTTTAACATTTTTTTTAGAAGGTGATGCCTTGGCCCGGAACGACCAAATCATAAATATTATTAAAAGAAAAATTACAAGATTCAAAAATACGAGATAATTTTACAATCTTTTTCATGTAAGGAAATGAGCTCATAAGGGAGGTTTGCAAACCAGGAAATGTCTCGATCAACCCCCTTGTTGGCCAGTCCATCTGCAACTGTGATTGCTTCTCAATAAACATGTGTGATGATATAGTTAATATCGATGAGTGAATGATTGCATTCCTTCCAACACGTAGTAATCAACCAAGAATTATGAATTACTCCATTCTAGATTTCTTGAACGATGGTCATCGAGTCACTTTCAATCCAGAGGTTGTTCCATCCAAAGATCTTGGCAAAAGAAATGGTGTGTGGACTACCAGCTCCATGAAGCAACGTGGTTATTTTTTCACTTCCATTTATCTTGGATGGTAATAAGGATAAATTATATTAATATATGTGATATTTATGATATAATAATTATTATATAAATATAAATTATTATTTATATTTATTTCATTTCATCTATAATAAATTCTAAACATCACTCATGGATACGTACAGAATATCGTCTCCATGAAGTGATGTAATTCATTTCTCCCCACCAATTTTTATGAATGGATATAAAAGTGTATATAAATAATAAATATAATATTTATAAAATTAATGAGATTATATAGTTGATGAAACCATGACCAAAGTAAAATAATTTGATCTTCGAACTAAAACATACATGGAAAATGATCTTGTTTTCACTCGAATAATGATTTTGATGAAGAATTGTTACTATAAAAGGTAATTGAAAATTATAAGGGGATGATATATATTAATAAATATATATATATAAATATGGGTTTGGTATATATGTATAATAAATACAAATTTCATATACATAATGATTGAATTCAGAGGAAGAAAAATGGGACTTGAGATAACATATTTATGATACAATCTCATTTCTTTTTGTGATTGTCTATGATAAATTTCCTTTGAGGGAAATTATATGATACTCATCCTTTAAAAAAATATTTTATTATCCTTTTTTATGGGGCTTTCTTATTTTTCTGATATTTCTCCACTCTTTGGTACTTAAAAGAATATAAAATATGTTTTTTATGAAATGTCGACATTGTTTCTCTTTTTAGTCCAGGAATCATTTTCCTTCATATTCATCTTCTTAAAAAAAGTATAAAAGTTTTAATATATAATTAAATGTTCTATGAAGTTTATTTTTACCACCTTTGAAATTATTAAAAAAATATTTTCAAAGGTTTTACATATAACTCACTTTTAAATTTTTAGAAAAGTGTGAAAGGAATGTTTTCTTTTAACTTTTATAGTATGGGTAGATTTTCCAATTATAATATATTTCCTTCTTAATAAAGATTAATTCACATGTTTTAAAGGTTTTAAAAAGAAAATACTATTCCCATTTGATCTATATATTTTGTTTTTAAAAGTTACTAAAATAAAAGGGATGTTTTCTGTTTATTTTCAAAGAATATTTTAAATGCTTTTATAAAAGATATTTTTCATCTATGTTTTCATCATTTAATATTTTTTTCTTCACTAGGGATATTATCTTATGATGAAATACAATTTTTTGTATGAATTATAATGATGATGATCTTAGGTTGATTTCATGAAACTCATTTCTTTCCCACGGGTTAATGAAGATATGATGAGTTAATGAATGATCTTATGATACCATCCAATTTATTTCTATAAATATATCATAATCATGTGATAATGATATGTTTATAGAAACCACTTCTTTTCCATGGGTCATACTATGATGATAAGATGAATGTTTTTGATCTTTTGTACACATATAATTTTCATTATGTGATGGGTGGGCCCAAAATTATATAGGCCTCCAATGCATATGGTAATGATGACAGAGTTAAGAAACTCCTAAGAGATAATGGAGTTAAGAAAATAATATGGGAAAATTGAGTTAATAAAATATTAAGAGATGATGAAGTTAACTATATATAATTAACTCCTATGATAATGTTGTAATTATCCTTTTTAGGAGATTTGATGATGAAAGTATGATTCCCCAAGATATTATTATGATTTTTTATGATTATTATTTTTCCATGAAATTCCATTGACAAGTTCTTATGCTTATGATATGCACTCATTACTCATGATTGATTGATGATGATTCCTCACTCGTATAACTCATGTCTTTTGAAATGAAAATTTTTTATTCCATGACTCATGCTTTATGATCTATGATAGATTGGTTATGAAATTTGTGAGTTATGATAATGATATCAAATCATTATTCTTATATTAATTTTATTTATAATCGTTGATTTATATTTTCCATATTTGCCATTATTGATAATCTAATCTCACCCTTTCTTAAATTTACATTTTCCCCAAGTTATAAAAATGGTTTAAAGTAGGGTATGTATGATAAGGGTACTATGATAGAAGAACTATCTAGGATATGTTCAAAATCATTCATAAAACAAGTTGATTATGTATATAGTATACAAAGTCACTAAACATTTACAATTACGGGGCCTATATTATAATGGTTTGTAAGTAATATTCATCTATAATGAAGTGATATCTATATATATTATACTCAAGTCACCTCTAAAATTCTGAGGTGGATCATGCAGTCACCCTAAGAGGGGGGTGAATCAGTGGTGTCCAAATTTTACCAATTATAAACATAAAATCATTACTACTTTAAGTTTATCAAACCTCAATTATTGGTTATGATATAACGAGATTTATAAAACTCTTCCGTGTTATTTTAACATTATAATATGCATATGATATAAGGAAAAAACACATAGGTATTTTTATAAGGATTTACCTTAGTGTGAGAACCTACATCCTTTCCATGGTGACTCCTATCAGTCCATGGATTCTTACACTAATAATATTTTAATCAATTAAAAGTGAGGGTTATTTATAATACATCCCACAGTTGATTAATCTCCCAAAAATCACTACTTATCCCTTGATAGTTAATTATAATAACTCTCATTGGTTACAAACATTGCTTATAGTTTTATCCAATATAATATAATCATGAAAGAAGATCCTTGAAACTTCATCAGGAAATGTATATTTGATAAATCCATCTAATATACTCATTTTGTACACCTGTACCTTTATCATGTATGGTCTATCTGATGCACCACACATTCCATCCAGAAATCCCCAATCTGGTGTGCCTATAAAATCAATTGCTCGATATTTGGGGCATCAATTTTCATCTGAAGATTATCCATCTGATACTCCTCTATAATATTTCTCTATGATCGGTACCTCTGTTTGATAATGCTCTGTCCATTGTACCTATCACTAGAAAATCTCTATATGATACTTCTAATAAAAACCTATTTCCTATGAACCTATACTCAGTACCTATTTTTAATCCCTCTTCTTAAACTATGTATTTCCTTAGTTGGAAACTCTCATTTCTCTAGAAAATGTCATCACTTTGGTTTCTTTATAAAATTTAATAGTACACTAATTCATACTATAATTTCACTTAATTTTATACGTGCACTACCCAGAAGATTGGGTAAGAAATCAAAATAATTTTCCTTCTCGTTTGGAACTTTTTGGATGTTTATGAAGTATTATAGATCATTCCTAAAGCTTCATGAAAACTCTAGAATCTATAAACTTATTTGAACGTCCTTAACCCCAATGATAAGAAAATTCATTAAACATCATAATATTATCTAGATAAGTAAAAAAGTGGACTTTAAACATCACATTATGATATCAAATTACATTGTAAAGTTATTTTATAGAACCCCAGTACTATGTCTGATATAAGTTTGTCTGATGAATTCATTAATAAATCCTCCATGTGATTCCAGTTCTTTATCTAGTGCATATGGTATTTCTCTATTTGGTGATTCACATTTCCACTACCTACTTTAACCAATTTATTTAGTCTGATGAACTCAAATCATATTAGACTGATGTTCTACATATGACTCCTATACCCAATTCATTCATAAATGTTTGACCAATGAACTTCGTTTCATTTCTTCATCCAATAGAATAAAATATGTTTAGTCTCCATGATCATTCAGATGGGTTGAAATATCTTATGTCTAGTTAGAATTATGAATTCATCCATCCAATGATCATATCTTTGATTAATGAAGCTCATCTTAAGACTTCATGATTGACTCACTTTCTTTAGGTCGGTACAACTTCATACAATCATCCATTTGATGACATACTATATTTTTTTCTAAATCCCATCTATCTGATGACACTTTATCCATTCATCCTAAATTGAGAAACTTTTCTTTATATCTTCTTTAATAAATTCTTTCTTTAACTAATTCACTTTATAATGCACTGATAAGTAGGAATTTCTGAATTTCCCAAAAGATATAACTTAGGATTTATCTCAGTATTTATATATCTTATTCTACTAGGATTGCCTTCATATTTCTCTAGCTGATGACATTGTGATACTCTATCTGATTTCATCATTGAAATTTTGTATATCATTAAACATGTTTCTCTGATCATCTTTGAAGAATTTTCTATCTAATAAATGTTCATCTGATGGATCTTTTTTTGATTGAATCGATCTGATAGACCCACATAACACATCCTTAATGGCTTCAAAATTCATACAACATGTAACAAACTCTTTTCATTTGAACTTTTCACTAATTATCTATCTAGAAACTCCATTTTCTTCTATCCATTGCACTCAATATGTTCATGTGTTTTAATATTTTTTTTACTTCTAAATACATCTATCACAAAATACTTTCCCCATCCAGTTAAATATTTTTTGATTCATCCAGTGTTGCAACTTCAACACTGTATCATCACTTGAACTTCTACATTTCACCCCTTTCTTCTTCTTTCCTCCTTTGGACTTTTCTCACATTGTATAAACTCAACAGCAACATCCCAAAAATTTAACAATATTATTCTTTTAAATATATGTTATTAAATGGATTTCTTTATAATTTAAATAAACTAAGATATGTTTCATTATGAAGGCTTTTTATTAAAATAAATGATTTTATTTAATCAAAATATGTTTTTGTTAAAAATTATGTTAAAATATTTAAATTATAAAATATTTCTTTTATTTTCCAAGAAGTAATATTTTTTTGAAGAATATTTTAATGAAAATATTTCTATATATGTATACTCCTTAAGTAAATGTATCTTATTTTATAAATCTAAAATATATTTTATGTTGATATAAAAAAATATATTCTTTATTCAAAGGTACTTCTATTTTGATATAAAGTTTATAATTTTCAAAATCTCATGTTTTTAATATTGTAAGTTTTAAAAATAATACTATTTTTCAAGAAACACTATTTTATAATATAAATTATATTCTAATATAAATATATTAATTTATTTTGTTAAAATTGTATACAATACCTTTTTGAAAATCTTAAATACTTTATAGTTATAAGTGAATAATCTTAATGATTTTTTAGAAAAATTATTTAATACTATCTTTCTAAAAAAATTATTTTAATTTTTGTTTTCTAAAATATTATTACCATGGTTTTAGTATTAGTAATAAAATTTAAGAAGTAAAATTATAACTTGTAATATTGATATATTATAACGATAACATGTAATAAAATAAATTTGAACATGTGTATTTGGATATATCTAATATTATAATTAAATATTAAAAACTTCCTTATATTAAAGAAATTGTCCAACCATAGGCAACCAATGACTTGTGCAAGCAGGACACTAAAACAACCCATGTTTCTAGAGAAGGAACTGAGTTCCTTTGCATAGGCAGGCAGGTGGTGGGAATTCATAGTGCTCATTGGGTTCACCTGAAGGCATGAATAGGTTTCATATGGACCACGTGGCACAACCTATGTTGGGTGAGAGTGTGTGAGCAGTGTTCCAAGTGTTGATCCCCTATTTACTTGGCCCATTACTAGTCAATGAGAATTTGATATATATGGAGGTGGAAAAATTGCTGAAAATGTATGTGGGAAGATCAATAGTGGGAACTATTCACCCGCTTTAAAATTATCTATTTATATTTGGTCCATTTGATCAGATGAATCTCAATTTTATGATCATCCCATATTCGTCTTCAACCTCAATCCCACCCTAACCAAACCCTCAACTTCAAATTATACCTCTTCTCTGACATTGTTTCTATCCTTGATGAGATACAGTCCATCTCAATAATGAATTAAATGGTTTGTAGTATCATGTACATGAAATTGTTCACAAAATCTGATTTAATTGAGTTGTAAAATATATAATCTGGATATTTTTTATGAATCCCCCACAAGACCTGATTGAAAATATAATATATATATATATATATATATAATATCACATTTTAGGGTCCAGAAAACTCCACATATGAAGAGAAAATAATTCTATGAATTTGGTACGGGGAAAAATAAACTTGAATCCATGAGTAATTTTGAATAAATGTGAAAAGGAGGTGAAACCATGAAGGATTTTTGGGTTCATATAGAAAAAGTATCTATATATACTGCCACTCCACATGGTTCCCTGTTAATGAAATCGTTCATGGGATATGCCGACAACCATCAAAAACCACAAATGAAATTAGATTGTTTGTGGGCCCAGACCGTGATTTATTCCCCCATAAATGACCATAACCCACGAACAATGAATTTTTTGTGGGACTAAGTGATAATTTTCATCCCTCCCTAGAGAAATTGTTTGAGGGCTGGGGCCTCCTAAATTGATCACTTAAAAATGAAGCCCCACAACCCATTACGGACGATCAATCTTCCCGACATCCAGTTATTTTGTAATTCTATAAAAGAACCCTAAAGGTAATTAAAAGATGGGATGGAGAAATAGAGGGGAAGATCCGAAACATAGATGAGAATTGTGAGAAAGTTATGAGATCCATTGATTCCCATCAGGTAAACCCACCACATAATATTAAGGAAGAAAATTAATTCACTCATCCATCTGCAAACTTGAAACCCCTTTGTGGACAACATCCCATGGAGCATAAGAGGATGGACCCTTTGTGTCTCAACACCCCATGTAGTAAAAATATATTCAAATGGGTCCCTATTTCGTGAAGAAAAACTCTAAGTGGTAAGAACTTGAGTCTGCCTAACAAAGCGATACATGGGAAAAACCCAGCCCCATGTAGAAAAATGATACGCGGACGACACCCTCACCTGCATAGAAACATGATGCATAGATGGAACCATATCCCATATAAGAACACACTATATGGAATGGTACATCCTATAATGTTCTACTCTCCAACTCCAGTCACTTTTGTCCATCGCACCATCGGGCCCCACATTGGCCCCTCTACGAACCAGCCTAATAGAATCAGGACATGGTCCCTTCCAAAGACACCTGATATGTATGATCAAATCATCAAACACATCATCATGTCCTATCGATTATACATTACCATGGTAAGTGGAGTCCTATTAGTAACCTCCTTTATAGGGGTGGTGCTTGAAATGTCTTCAAGTGTACATTCCAAGGGTAACGAGGGTCCTGACCTTAGTGGTGATCATTTGGAAAACCATATTCCAAGTAGGGAGAGGGGGGTCAAACTTGATTTTCCCTTTAAGGTTTAATGGGGTACCCTCCTCTCTTTCACATGAACTGATGAAATGTCATCCCCCTAGAGTAAGACCCTATTTTTTTATGTAGGGGAATCACTCTTACTCCTCTTCACCTGCCCAGGTCATAGACAACAATCAATTTGACTATCCCGGTTACCAAAATAAAAGAGGAAATAAGAACATTCAAATCCTTTTCTCTTTACCTGGAGGCTCCAGAATTCATCCACCAGTTGAAAAAGTGGATCATATGATATTACTATCTACTGCTTGATCTTGTTTCCCACACTAAGCATGAATCATGTAGTATTAAATGTTAGTGGTGACCATGACATCTGTGTGATCCAAAAACTCACATGGGACTCTTATATAGTGAAAACCCCAACCATACCCACTCACACTGGAATCTTATTTGGTGTAATCCACAACCTATTTTGAAATAAATGGTATTTTATCCCCAACCAACTCTGATACATAGGAAGCCTCCTTGAGGTTCAAACCCAACACCTAAATTCACCCTAATGTTCTCTGGGCTACATTCCCAATGAGTTCATATCCAAACCGGAGGGTTATATTCCTTCTAATCCATTTCATCACCAACCTTATTGTGTTGTATCCCCAATAAGATCACACCCCCATCTAGGAGACCACATCTCTTCTGGGTCCCTCAGGTTTCTTCAGTGTATGTCCTACACCATCCTTGGCTAGGAACCTTTCACCTAGACACCCTTACAATACGACGTTAAACTACATGATTAGGTCCTCATCACATGACCTTAAAAAAGTGGTGTTTCCTATTAAGTGGAACCAAACTACATGGGTTCTAATTAACTTTTAATGGATATGTAGGAAGACCATATTATGGGTTCGATCATAACCACAAATAAAATTCCATCTCCTTAGATGATGATAAACTCTAGAGCATCTCACTGTGTGGCTTAAAACCAACATTGTCATAATAAAAGACCAAACAATATTTAATCCATTTATCAAAGAAGACCATTGATGGAGAACCATGGATACAAAAAAATATTTTTGTTAATGGATAACCTTAGAAACGTATAGATGATTTTGAACCCATGCATGTTCATAATTAATTGTTAATTAGGGGTAATCCATGTCATACTTAGGAATTAACAAAGGATTCAAAAACATATCTTAAATCTATTTGAGAGTCTTAGAATAGTAAATATTTCACCCCAAAAGGATGTGATGATCCCAAATTCACATCCTATCGACCAATGTGAGTTTTTAATTATCATTGGGCAGGTTACCCAATGAGTTTATGCCTTTGTAAAGTAGTCCAATGAGTCATCATGAATATGAGATTTTTTGGGTATTTTCAATTTCAAAAATAAATCCCATTGGAAAATGACTCGTCACAAGTGGGTGCAAGATAAGAATGGTGAACCCAATGTGAATGATTGTGCAATATTAAACCCCCGTACAATAAATTATATCAAGTTGGTCATCATGATTATTTCATCAGAAACAATATAGTGAACCCGATTTTAATCCTTAACCATGGTGGTAGTGTTATACCCACGTCTGGACCCTTTTGATCTAAAAAAGGGTCAAGAAAGGGATTAATGACACATGTGTTCATTTATGGAGATTATAATTTGATGGGGTACTCTTGAATGTTTCTGTCACATATATCACGGGAACTTATAACTAGAATTCTCTTTAGTCTAATGGAATCTCAAAATTTCTCACAGACATGCACATCAACCCCTGTACATGCCAAGTCCTTAACCAAACAGAGGATTCCATCGCCCACCAAACTTTTTCAACACATGGTTTAAAATGAGTTAACACTAAAATATTTCTCTCCCAACCTTGGAGGCAGCTCGTAAGGCCCTTGAGATTAGGATGCCCTGCCAGTAGTCTCTTTAGTGATGGTCAGTGGTTTAGAATTAGGTGACCCAAATAGCCATCTCAAACCATTTAGAGAGCCTATCCTCAAAATGTGATACTGAGTTTTTCCTTTACTTTAGGGAGGTTGATGAAGTAATTTCCATAAACATAATCCCCACGACATAGGGGTCCTACCCAAGGGCCCCTACTATAAATCATCACCATCAACGCCAAGTAACCCACCATCCTTATCGTGAAGAGGATGTTACCCCATGGGTCCCAGCTGAATCCATGCAGACCCAGGTGCTTAGGGTGGCTCGTAGAGGGATACGATGAAATAATCTTGAAGAGGTTGTTATCCTTATTCCTTATGAATAATCCCATAAGTCAAATAGAGTATAAAACTATGAGCAGATGCAAATCCCTACTGATGTATATCAAGCCCACCAGTCAAATACGATGTCAAACTATGAGAAGATGAAAATATATACGGATGCATATCAATCACCATTTCCAAATATGTTAACAAACTATGAGCATATGAAAATTAATTCTAATGCATATCAACCCCACCAGTCAAATACAGTAACAAACTATGAGTAGATGTAAATCCCTACTGATGAATATCAAGAATGCCAGTCAAATACAGTGGAAAACTATGAATAGATGAAAATAACCAATAATTCATATCAATCCCTCTAGTAAAATAAGGTGGAAAGAAACAAGAATATTAAAATACCTACTTCATAAAATCAAGATCTCCATGAAAATAAGGTGGAAGTTAGAGAACCTTGTCAACGTATCTTGTCTACAAATCAGGGGAATACTCAACTTTTTTCCCTGACACTAGAATGGGTGTATATTATCATTCCTTCCAAGGATGTTTCTTATAACATCCTATAAATGATGGAAGGTTGGACATTAATTCTTGAAAATATCCTACAAACCTACCAAGATATGATTACTTCAATGGAAATAGCTAGGAGTTGGGCCCATGGACCTACCTCCTCAAGTGGGATGACTCATCCGCACAAAAGGATGGTCACTCTGGAGCATAAATGCAGCTCTTATCCCATCGAGGAGGGTTGTTGGAAATATTATGTGATAAATGGATAACTGGATCAGCCACAAATACCCATTCTAACTTGGAATTATTGTCCCATTCTAGAGGCATCTCTAGGGTAGGAATATATCCCTGTTGAAATTCTATAAACTCTTCGGCATTATTTAACACATGAGAGTCACCCAAACCCACTCCCATTCATGGGAATTTCTATTCATAAAACATAGTTCCAATAGCCTATGGGAGAGAATCGAAAAATAAATCCCACCCAGGGTAATTAAAAATCCTAGAATTGGATTAAGACACTACTCTGTTGAATGATGGAGTTCTAGAGGCCATAAAGAATCTATAATTGGTTGTCCATGATCCTAAAAAACATTTAAAAATTATGGAAGTGGAAGTATCGGTCACAAATTTCCTCCCCGTAACATGGATACTAGTAACTCTGGAGTTCCTCCCTAGATCGATTTCCATAATGAATATCCTCATGGGCATAAATATAATCAATCCTGAGATCCCATATCTCAATGAATGACATAATATCCCTCCTTGGGTCCATAATACCTGCCAAAAAGAATGTCCTACCCTTACCAGATCAAAATGGGAGAGCCCTAATAATCTGAGGCACTTGGAAAGAAGGATCCAATCATACCTGATACCCTATCGATGAAAAGTGACATACTTTCTCATCCAATAGATGGACCGAGGTAATAGTCATCCTATGAACCACCTCCAGATTTTTTCCACGCTAATGAGACCACTAATATCCCTATTTCTTGTGACAAAATATCCAATAAGTTCTCATGTTGGTCTGATCAAGTGGAAGAATATCTAGTAGAATAACAGAAGGATAATTTTCTTATGAGATGAAAATTTTCTATAGATGATGTACCCATCATGTTTTGAACTTCATCCACTTATCAGTTCGACATTACAAAGGTATTTTTAGAAGAATACATACACAATATCTATTTTAATCTTCTTAAAACTCTCTACCACCTAAAAGAAAAGTTCTTTCCTTACAATGGGTATGCTTACCATGTGTAAATATTTGGAGAGATTTTTCATCAAATTGACTTGGAGTCCATTCCATCTATGTAATATACACTATCAGAGAAAAGGAAGAAATATATTCAATTGGAATGCCTAAATTAATTGCATTAGTTATGTCATAAAATTATCAATGCCCTTCCTGGTGTTCATATCTAGGGATAGGGGAACATGGAGATTTGAATTTCACATCATTCCCCGTTTAGAAGAATACACTAAAAATGAAATATTGTAATGTAATTACCATAAGGAGGCTATTAAGTAGGACCCACTCTCAGAAAATATGGAACACTCAATAGAAATTGGCCTTGAATAAGTCTCAAAAGTGTTAGGCCCAATGAGAACAAGACAATGAAAAACTCTAGAACCAGGAATCTAAGAACATTAAGCTGGATTCTTACTTAAGGGAATCCAGTCATCAAGCACTATTTATTTCCTCATAAATAAGTAGTTCGCATACAAATCTGGCATTTCACCTGGATCATGATCTAACAAGGATGCATGAGCTAAAGAGATAAATGGTAGTAGCATCAGCTGTTATAGTATGGGATCATCACCACCCACAAGGCTAGGGGATTTTTAGCACAAAATTCCCCTCCAAGGCTGATGATTTTAAAATAAGGAAACAATTAATAATAGGAGAAACCCTATCCCTACAGGCTGGGGGAATTTTTACCTTAACCACCCCTTAAATGAATATCATTCTTTTCCCATTTAGCGAGGACAATAAGAAATAATGTCTCCCAGTTCATCCCATCTCATGACACATTTCCCCTAGAAGGGAAGCATATTGCCAAATTGTATGGAGGTTCCATCTGAGTCACTATCCACTAGAAGCTCGAAGTGGATCCTAGAAAGGAAGGTATATTTCTAGAAAAGTGCGAAAAAAACCCTCCCATCATTCAAAAGCTAGTATGACACCAACAATGCATTATGCATCGGTGAACATCATAGGCATTGATCCTATAGATAGAACTGAAGATGATGCAAACATAGAGGAGTAGGGAGAAGATTTTTTCGCTAGGAATATAGTCTAGACTTTACTAAATGAAGGATGTTTTCATACCCAAAACCATGTAATCACACTAAATCTGATTTCTCCCTCAACCAATATGTTTTTACCTCCTTAGTTAATACCCACCAAAGAAAAGGGGGAAAATAATGTTGCAGACAATCCACCTCTCTATCAGATTGATCTCCTCGTGCTCAAATAAAAATATTCTAGGAATAATTAATAATTGAAAGAGTTTAGAATACTCAACATCAAATTAACCCAAGGTAGTATGACTACAAAATATTATCCATAGGTAGAGATTCAATATACAATTCCAATAGTTTCACCTCAACAACCAGGGTTCGTCCTAGTGAATGAAGTAAGGCCAAGACATCCACCCAAATCGATGCCTTGACCATCAGTTTACTTGGTCCTGATTAGGTGTGGATATTAATATTTCTCTCCATTAGTAAAACAACCAGAAGAAATTCTGTAAAACCCTCAAAAGATATTCATGGCTAGATATCAGCCATTAATAATGGCAAAACCAGAATGTCGGGTCTTTCTTATTTCTAGGCCTATCCAAGTTCTATTCAAAAAAACATCCATAAATGGTTTATCAAAACCATTGAGTCATTATAAGATCTATTGGAAACTATGGAGGAGTTGTGTGAACAAGTATAGCTAGAATAGAAGTATTACCCTGAAATGGTGATCGACACCCCACCCCTACCAAATTTTGAGAGTCCTACATTTTCAGTAGTCAATGGATCAAGCGACCTAGAAAAACATATGACACACTTTCCATCCCATTATGATCCCATGATGGGAACTCCCATGCAGTAAGAATCACTGAAACTCAAATGTTTCATTTGTACCTTACACGGTCCAGCCTTTGTATGGTTCACCAGTTTTTCAGCTCAGTCGATCATGGGATGGTAAGACCTCCATCAGTAGTTCCTCTTTCAATTCAGATCAATGCTGCAAAATATGAAAATAAGTTACCTATCAAATTGAAAATAGTGAGATAATGATAGAGACTCATATTTCAAATCCATATGGAAATGGATAACTTACTCCCTAAACCTACTGATTCCCTAAGAAGATATAAACTCTATTTACATATAGAACCTTCATAAAGAGCTGTGAACACTACTTATTCTTGTGAAATATATAGATGGGTTTCAGTGTTTTACATTCATCTCCCAAATAATGGAATATTCCATATAGAAAACTAAGATTATTCCATGAATAACTCCACCAGGACTATGGAAAATAAAAGGAAATATAGAGGAAGCATCATTCACACTTAAGATAGCCTCCACGCTAGCCCCGGCTCAAAAACCACCACTATATTGTGTCGCACCCCTTTGGCATTAATAGAAACCCCCACCTCACTAGAGAAATAAGAGGGGACCTAGATGAAATCAATTTGAGGAGTGAAGGAACAAATTTTACTTGTTCTGATATGATCAATTTTGTGGATACTTTATAGCCACTATGGATAACGATTTACTCTACCTTCTAGATCCCAAAATTCATTAGCAAGTAGGTCTCGCTGATTAGATAGGTTATTTACCCTTATATATTATTATGTGGAACACCATTCAAAAATTATTTATCTTTAAATATGCCTTGCAAAAAATGGTGGACTTTGGGCAAGTGAAGTTGGGAAATCCACCAGCAAAAGTAATGTATGTTTCTGCTACTTCCCCTAAGGAATGAGATGAGAAGAAAAAATATGTTAGAATAAGGACATATAATTTTTATGGTTGGATGATTAAAAATAAAATTAACCTAACTCATTGTATTCTATAAGAATAGTTGAAATAACCATCTATGCCCCCATCTTCTTTCGTTACAACACATCAGATACCATTAGCACCATGAACCTCCAAATTCCATTCTTTAAAAAATATTATAGACCTGAATGGTTGGGAACAAATGTATAATGATAAACTTGAATCAAGGCCAACATTTTTATTGACCCTCTCAAACTTTATGCCTTCAAATTTGAGACAACAGGCATCGCCCCTCCAAACTGTATTGCCCGAAATGGTTAGCTAGAAAAAATACTCATTGGATGAGGAATTAATCTAAACTTCCATTAATTTCATTCACATAATAGATATCTTTTTAGAATATAAATATGGATATGAAATCAAGATCTCTGTACTTGATTGGGGAACCATAGGAATAGGCCACATGAGTCGAGGATACTGGGGAAGGTGCAATTGTGGCAGGAACCAAAATTCTAGCAACATCTCTACTCAGACTGTCAATGTTGTAGAAACTCATGGGAAATCCCTTAAATGAGTCTAAAAGGAGAATGAAAATCCTTTTATATATTTCGAAATACACCCTACATTGATCACTCTAGAATATCAATCAGATGGGATATAGGTGTCAGATCACCCACGGTGGGTAGGCAGCCTTATTTGACCTAACCCACTAATGAAAGGAGCACCATAAACTCATATTTTAAGGGCTGATCCATCTACATCAAGTGATTTAGACCCTAAAGAGCATGTGAAAGAGCATCCCCACATTGGGAAGTACAAGCCTCTATGCTAGAAGTAGGATATCTTGAAACATTTATCCTTTCTACCAGCCAAGTTATCAATCATGGATTCTTTGAGCTTATTGAAATACCTAAGGGAAGAACTAATTGAGTATTTTCTAAGACCTCAGGAGTTTTAAGATGATATCATCATTACTGAGGTCTTCAGAAAAAAACTAATCCTACATAATGTCACACAGTTATCTACTTCATAGTTCAAGATGAAGACACTGTTATATAGGGAAACATTGAACCCTTATACGTTTCCAATACAATAAATTGTGTCGGTATCCAAAAAAATTAACAATTGATCTAGAGTTAATATTATTATAGTACAAAAACATCATTGGTTGGGCTACAATGAGGATAACCTAGTGCCTTCTTCTCTAACACTATAAGGCTATGACAAAATGAGCAAAATATGTTGGGCTAAATCAATATTAAAGAACAATTTTGAGACCTTGTGTTGGAATCGTAATTTCTTATTATATGGTAGGATAAAACCTTCAATGTCTTTCTAGGAAGGCCTTGGTTCCATCAACACATGACAATCCCCTCATCATTCTATCAATGTATGAAATACTACATAAATGAAAAAATCGGGATGTTTCATGCTGATAACGCCCCAATTGAATCGTACGAGTCACATTATATCGATACAGGATTCTATCATAGGGAAGGGAAACAACCCCCGATTGATGGTGTTTCTTGGTTCACAAACATGAATGATATAGAAATGATCCTGGACAACCCCTTCAAATAGCTCAGTGATGATAATGTGTTACCCATCAATTAGGTTAAGCATATAAGTCTAAATCTAGGTGTATACACAAAGTCCTTTGTGATATTAGTTATGAAAAATTATTCTAGAAGTGTTGAAAAGTTTGTTGACTCCTCAGATAGTGGTGAAATCTTGGATGAAAATTACCTCACTCCATCCCCAGAGCTTTAAGAAATATCTACCTTATTAGCTAGGTCAAAGGAAGTTTCCTTATCTTCAAAATTCTAGGATATTATCTCATATCCTAGCTTGGTAGAGCTTACCCCACAATTTTATCCTCATATGGAACAAGATGGAAAAGATGAAAAGGAGGAAGAAGAAGAGTATGAGGGCCTTAGGGATTCCCCTTTAGCATTTTAGGAGGGCGTATCTACCACCATTGATGAACTCTGATAAATAAATCTAGGTACAAAAGAAGACCCAAGGCTCACCTTGATCAGTGAAGCCACGTATTATGAAAGAACAATAGGCATATACCTCTTTCTTGAATCAGCATTAGGATGTGTTCACCTATAACTACATAGAAATGTTGGGACTTATCCCTCGGGTGGCCACACACCACATGGGCTTTCGAAAGGACCAATGTGTCTATAAGCACCTAGCTAGAAGGATGCATCTAACACACACTGCCACAATTGAAGTTGAAGTTGATAAGATTTTCATATCCAACTTCATTTGAGAGGTCCAATACCCAAAATGGATGGCTAATATATTCCCTTTAAAGATGAACAATGGAAAAATCAAAGACTATATCAATTTCAGGGATCTCAACCATCATTTCTTAAATGATGATTTCCCAGTCCCGATCACAGAACTACTGATTGATGCAACAACCAGATATCATGATCTATCCTTCATGGATGCCTATTATGGATACAATAAAATCTGAATTTCCCATGAAGATAATGAATCCACCACCTTCAGGCCCCCTATGGAGTATTTTTCTATCGGGTTATACCTTTAAACTTAAAGAATATCGGTGAAACGTACCAACATTATATTTATCACATCTTCAAACCCTTCCTAGTAAATTTCATTGAATTCTACATTGGAAATATAGTGGTTAAATCTCAATAGCATTCTGACCACCTGGATGATCTTGAAACCATCTTTATAAAGTTGAAAGAAACATCCTAAAAATTAACACCTTGAAATGTGCTTTTGGAATTACCTTAAAGAAATTCATCAACTTCATAGTACACTATCGCAACATAGAAGTAGTCCCTAAGAAGAAACATTATATCCTTAGTATGTCAACTCCTTGAAACTTTAAGGATTTAAGGATAATTAAAGCATACTTGTCCTAAATCTAGCTATTTATAGCCAACCTTGCAGGAAAATGCACGCCCTTCACCAGGTTGATGAAAAAAAGGGTTAGATATCAGTGGATTGATGATTGTTATGAAGAAATCAACAACCTAAGAAAATACTTCTTGATCCCGCCAACACTAATTCCACCTATCAAAAGAAGGCCACTAATTTTTTATTTGACTTCCATAGAGATATCACTGGATTACTTCCTCATGCAAGATAATAACACTGGTAGTGAAAACATCCATTATTACCTCATCCAAACCATGATCAATGCTAAGACTCATTATTCATATATCGAGAAGAGATTTCACGTGTTAATATTTTTAGTCTAGAAACTCAGGAAATACTTGAATCATCATGGGGTCCATTTGGTCTCTTATAAAACCCACTCAAATCATTCTTAGTCATCCGATGTTTACTGGGCATCTATCATAGTGGGAGGAAATCCTGAATTAGTTTGACATTCATTTTGTTCCTCAAAAAGAGGTAAAAGTACATAAATTAACATATTTTCTGAAAAAGCAACCCTTAGAAGAAATGAACTCATTGAATACTTAATTACATGATGAATATGACTTCTTTGTTCAAGAGGGCCCCCATATATGGGATATTTATTTTGAAAGTGCATCTAGAAACCCAAAAGGGAAGAGGATAGAATACCTCAAGATTAAAAAAGTGGGTTTGGGAGTCATGCTCATTTCACCAATAATGGAAATCCTACCAAAATCCTTCTGGATGTCAGAAGGATGCATGGAAAATGAAGTAGAATACCACACTCTCATTATAGGGATAGAGCTAGAACTTCAGGTATAATTAAATAACTTGAAGATAAATAGTGATTCTGAATTGTTCGCCAATCAGGTCAATGATGATTATAACATAAAAAAGGAAGAGCTAATCTCACTTCTAAACCATATCCAAGGTCTAATGGAGGAATTCCATTTGAATCCAACATTAAATCACATCCCATGTTCAAAAAATTACCAGGCCAATGCACTAGAGAATGCATCCACGGATCTACCAGATCCAGACCAGGATGAAACAGTCATCAACATTTTGTACATCTAGATAATCTTGCCTTTCTTTCAAGAAAACATAGAAGAGATCAATGAAGTTATCCCCATCCCTGAACCATATGGTCCTACCACCAGTTGGATGACACCCATTATATACTACCATCAAATGGAAATCTCCCACCAGACAGAGTTGGGAAATAGAAAATCTTGATGTGAGAAATTAAATTTGTTCTATATAATGAAACAAATCATCAAAAGGTACTCTATAAGAGAGGTCTTGATGGGGTCCTTCTCATGTGCATTGATGGAGATGATACTACTACTATTATGAAGGAAGTTCACATTGAAGCATGTGGAACCCACCAGCCAGGATTCACGTTTTCCCATCATATTTGAAGGCTTGGGTCCTACTAGACCACTATGACACATGACTGCATATAATTTACCAAAAAGTTTCATTCCATATAGGTTCACACCAATTTCATTCACCAACCCTCAAATTTTCTAAACAAATCCAAATACTCTTGGCTATTTTTTGTATAGTTAAGGACATCATGGGACCATATCCTCCCACTATAGAAAAATAGATAAAGTACATTCTTACTAAAACTAACTTATTCTCCAAGAGGGCTAAAGTTGTACAACTCAAAGAATTCAGGGTAAGGAATATAATTATCTTCATATAATCCCACATCATCACCATATTTGGCATCCCTCATACAATAAGGATGGAAAATGGAACCAATTTTTGGTCTATTGAATTGGAGAAGGTATATCAGGAGTATGAAATAATTCCAACCATTCATCCTACTACTATGCAGTGGATAATGGATAGATAGAGGAATTTACTATGTCCCTATCGAATATACTCCAAAATATGGTAGATAAGGATAAAAAGTCTTGGATGGAAAATATTATGCATGCCTTGTGTTATTACTAGAACACAACTTGCACTACCACATGAGTGACCCCATACTCATTAGTATATGGGACAGAGGCGGTCATGCCTATCAAAGTTAAATTGTCCTCATCCCATGTTTCTATCTATGATAATATATCCATAGATAAGAAATCCTAGAAATGTATGGATGAGAAGAGATTTCATACCTTATATCTTCTGGAATTCCATCAAAACCAGATCTCATGCACCTTTAACAAAAAAAAAGTTCACATATGATCTTTCCTAGAGAGGTGGTGTTGGTACTCAGGACTTCGATGATACCTGAAAAGAAAGCTCTAAATCTAGAGCCAATGTGGGAGTAACCCTATTCAATACATAGGGTCTATTATAATGGAGCCTATTATTTGATATTTATGGATAGATAGATCATCATAGACCCTACCAATGCAAGTTTTCTCAAGAGATACTTCATGTAATAAAATATCTTATATATCAATTGTATGAAGATAAAATGAATATATGGTCCTTATCATGTGACCTAAAAAGGTGTGACATTACTTCCATGTTGTGAGATAATAAACTATGTGACATAAATATACTTATCGTGAGACACTAAACTACATATAATCATTATCCTCACTACATGATGTTAAAATGTGTGAATGTGTCCTTACTGTATGATGTTAAACTATATGAAAATCATTATCTCGTCGAAGATTCACTAAACATTAGCTAGATCCATGAAAAAGAAAGATAAAATACCACATTACCTATGTGAGAGTCAGATTCACATAGGGAATGTCTTCATCCAATAACCATGTGTGGCTAGATTCCTCCCATCATATGATACGTAGTGATTCCCAAAACTCTAATCATGGTCCCATCTATAATACTACTTTCTTTCCCCATCAGGTGACCCATGTCCTTACCATAATTTGTTATGAAACATGCCTTACGTACTCATCTCATAGAAATAAACTGCACGATTCCTAAAGAACAACATGTGGCTTGATTCGCATTCCAATTGGATATACAGTGATTCCCATACCCTATGTCATGGGCCCAGTAGTGAAATATGGGAAATTCCCCCTCACCTACATACAAAAAAATCGATGCAGGGGACTCCAAAGTGGGTCCTTCCATTTACAGGTATGTTTCAAGTAAAATTCCATCTCTCTACACATGAGTCAGATATGTGTGAGGAATCATGTTTACAACTATGCATAGATTTATTCCTATTATCTTAGGATATGTAGTGACACATGGATCTCTAATCCCATGCCCAAATTAAACAACCAACAAAACCAAGGAAAATTCCTTCCTCCATGTGTATGGTTCAGACCTATATAGAGATCTAGTTCTAGAACTATGTATTGCTTGATTCTCACTCTAGTGAGATATGTAGAGATGCTTGGATCTTATATACTAGTCCAACCACCACAAAATCAGAATTCCTATGACCTTATTTTTAATCACCTAGGTGTGAGGGAATAAACCTTTTCCACACCCTATTTTTCACATAGAGTATAGATCATATGGGATTAGGGGTTTCAGTAAAGGATTCACCACATGATCAAGTATTATTAATTCACATTATGGTAACTATGGTCCTTGTCCCAGGACTTTAAAGGGAACACCAAATTTCTTTACTACATGGTGTTAAACTATATGGATGATGTCCTTTTTGAATAATAATTAATTGTATGATTATTAAAGATATATTTGTGTATTTACTCTCATTGTAATTAGAAACGGAGTGATGACTAGACCTCATGTACTTATCCCAACCAAGAGGTAAAAAAATGTCCCATTCCCCTTTATACTAACAATGATCTATGCAGGAGATTTTAGTTTGGGTTCCCTATTTAGGGATCCATTAAGGAAAAAAAAATTACTCCTCCTACATATGAGTTAGATCTATATAGGGAACCTAAACTCCATGGAAAATGGAAGTCCAAATTATTCTCATGAACCTAGACACATTCCTTCCACTTATCATACTATGTGTCCTTGGAAATTTTAGATATCCACAGTATTTCTCTAGCCATCGGTAATAGGGAAGTTTAGTGTCCTGAGGAAACCTTTGTTTGACTAGTCATGATAATCCTTAGTTGGGTTTTCATAAATCACCCATAAATTGGACCTATCAACTAGGGGTAAATTCATTCTCAAGTGATACCTCTTTTATCTCTATAATCCCCAATGAAATTTTGTCCCATGTCATTTCTCTAGATCCAAGAACCCCTAGAATAATTGTTTATGTTTTCCATATTCATGTATGAGGCACATCCGAACATCTTGAACTGACGAACCTTTCATTACTCATCATTTCCATGAAATATGGACTTAACTATATGACCTAAAACTACAAGAACCCATGTCGTCCTTATTGAGATCTGTTAAACTATATTGATGATGTCCTCATCACATGACACTAACCTACAAGATTTCTAAGAACTATGTCTAAATTGATTTCTATTTTATCGATATACACAGTGAAACCCAAATCTTTAATTCTATGTCCATCAATGACAAAGAAATGTTTCCCATTTTCCTATGTATGGGTTAGACGTGCACAGAAAACTTTCACATAAGAACTACGCATAGACTGATTGTTGCTTGTGAATAATACATAGAAACACCTAGATCATATATCCCAACATATACATAACAAATAAATTCCCTCAATATATTATTAATGATCTAGATCATCATAGGAGGGTTCGATATGCATCTCACCCTTCTCGTGAGCCCTTATTCGAAGGAAAAAATCCCTTCCTCTCATAAGAGTTCAATCAATGTATGGGGAAACTTTACAAAAACTATATATGACATGATTATCATTTTTTAAAGATACATAGTGATGCAAGAACTATATATCTTAGTCATAATAGGAATAAAAAAAACCTATTTCCTATGTATGAGTCATGCATGTGGGAGGAAAACATTCCTACCCATTCTCAGGTAATCTTGACATGAAATTATCCTTCCATATTCAGGTATTTTCCTTTCACAAACCAAACTCTATATTCGGGGAAGTCTAAAACTACATCAACCTCCCTAGACATTTAAAATGGATGTGCAGTGTCCTAAGGACAACTTTTTTTTACTATGTTCAATATTCCCCAACTGGCTCTGCATAATTTTCCCACAAAAATGGATCGTCAACCAAAGGAAAATTCTTCCCCATGAGAGAAATGTTCTATCTCCATATAGCCCAATGACGTTTTCATTACACATTACTCCTCAAATTCAAAAACCCCCTAGATTATAGCTTACAAACTTTCCCCTTCATGCGTAAAGATGATGGAATATTCTTGGACAGATTACTATGAAAATGGTAAATCATTCATCTCTCCGTTAAAGCTAAGTGACCTTAATCTATAGCTCTTGATCTTACTTTCCATAAGATGTTAAAGTGAAATTTTCATATCTTAGTTTCATGGAATTAAACTTTACCATTATTTAACCCTCTGTTACACAACCCAAATTCATATAGGAGTAGTTTCTCATTCATGGATAGTGTAGATACATATGAATTCATCATTTTTAGACATCATTCACTTGAAAAATCACCCTTGGTGGTATTCAGAAATATGGATTTTCACAAATTACCTAGAAATCATAAATGTAGGTGCAGTTTTATAATGAATCCTTTGTTTGACTATACATAATATTCCACAGTCAGATTTGAATAAATTTCCCAAAAAAGGGGGTATTGTCAATCAAGGGAAAATTCATCTTCAGGAGAGACACTTCTAGTCTTTATACTCTTTGACAACATCATACTATAAACTATTCTTTATGGTTACTTCTTTCTTACTTATCCCATATAATGTCTCAGATTCAGAAATAATAAAAATGGGGTCTAAAAATTCCCCATTCATGTCTGAAAAATATTGGGACTTTCTCATCTAGTAAACTCCCATAGAATCATTATCCCATAATTCATGGTCAAAGCTATTCATTCTAAAATTATAGTTTCATTAGTCTAGGTTTCATGACATTAAACATCCCATAGAAAGAGACATAGTACTCACTAAGATGAAAACCCACAAAGCTAACCCTACGCAAAAGTTGAGTCTCAAATCACTAGACGTGCAATCTACACTATTTAGATAAAAATTGAGCAATCATAATAAATAGACAAAAAATAGGTTGAAAACTCATAATGTGAGGCCTTAGAAAAATTCATGTCATTCCCACTAATCTCACACCATAGAGAACTTAGGAAAAAATTAGGGTTGTAATAGAAAAGACAAAAAGTTTATACTATTTTCTTTGTAACCATAGAAATAGTTGAAACTATGCTCATTGAGTCCCTTAAATGAGGAAAAAATTAGATCATTACACAAAATTTCATCCAAATGATATGGCTTTGGTTATCTTGGGTTATGATTCAAATTATTATCCATTGATGAAACCATTAAATTCATCTAATAGATTGTCTTTCAAAGAAAAATTATGATTGATTGTAATTAAAGGATAAGATAAAGGATAATCATTGATTGGGGAAAGAGTTTTCATTTATTACTGAATGAGAACAATGAAGGCACATCCACATCCTGAAGTCTCTCTCTGACATTAACAATAAGGAAAACAGTTGAAATGGCTATAGTGAAACTTGGTCTTCTTTTGCCTATAGATTATCTACCGCCTAACATGAGACATCATGATACTGCTTTAGATTGGTCTTTTACCCATATTAAGATTCATTTAATTGACTTTTTTTTCTAATAAGAGCCCAGAGCTCATGACCTTTGTATTTTATGTCTTCGAGTCCAATAAAGTTTTATGATAGCTGTGCATGTAAACTATCTATATGAGCCTCACATTCTTTTATCTCCATAGCTTGTCCCACCATATAATCATAAACTCATGATTACCAGGAAATTCAGTCCAAGGCAAGCCTCTGACCATTTATTAAAGAAAAGAAAATTCCAACAAGAAAGTGCACCAAAATGAAAAGACAAGTACAGATCATCTTTGTCTGACCCATCACCATACCCATGATAAAATTCATCCATTTCAGTAGCTGATTCCCATTTTTAACTATCGTAATGTTGAAAGATCTTGGCATACTTCCTTCTAAGGTTTAACTTCTCCAAAGAGAGAAGCTCCTTAGAAGACTGTGCAGCCCATCCTTTCCCCCCAATAGAGGACCTGGTAGTCATTGGCATTGGAAGATAAGAATAATCCCTCCTCGACCTTCTTCTTGGTGGGGCATTCATCACTTCCGCATTTCCAGGCACCTTGTTTTTTCCACCCTGGACAACATCACTGTAGGAAGTCTGGACCATGCCACCTGCATTTTCCTTGTCACTATCAAGACAATCCCCCCATTCTCCAGAAGGTAGCACTACACGGTAACCCTCCTCCACACCTCGTTCCTACTGAGATTGAATGTTAGAATCAAGCATATCAAGACACTTTGAATGACCTGCATGCTCGCAACCAACATTTGTCCCCTTCTTCCCAAAGATATCACCAGCAACAGCTTCCTGTGAAATGCTTCCAACTTCATTTATGGAAAAATCACCCTCAATGTTAGAGACCTTCCCATTCCTCAACTCTTGCAGACAATTTCTAGTGGAGTCAAGTGCAGGAACATCCTCATTCCCAGCCTCCTTCCCTTGAAAAGGTTCAACATAACCACCTGGATCCACAACACATTGCCCCTCCGAACCTTTTTCACCCACAGACACAACCCCATCACGGTCCAAAACCAAGTCGTCCATCACCAAACCAGAAAAACGGTTGCTAAGCTCAAGATCATTCCTGTGATTCCAAGACCGGGGCTGCAACCGGGTTCGATACATCACCTGCACACCACTCCCATCAACAACCTGCTTCGCAGACCCATGATCAACAGATGGTTCTTTCACTATCACCTCCTCCATAGCACATTCACTGCTGATGACAACATCCTTCAGGACAGTACCCTCCATCTTTCATCCAGAATTGTTAGGATCCATGTGCATAATCTTTTGATCACCCTCCAAAGTGGCCAAATTCTTCTCAAAAAGGGTCGGATGTCAAGCACTACCTTAAACCAAAGACCTTGACTCAATTCCAAGATCACCTTTCAGTCTGTCAAACACCAGCATAACATTTGGGTTCAAAGACGTCTTCATCGTCTTCAAACCACTTGCAGGGCCCTACACATCATCAATGTGAGCTTGCCTCATCCCCCTCCCTGCATGTCCAATAGATTGCGTTTCGGCCAGATCACCTTCATTGCATACAGGGTCCAGTCGATCTCCTTGCCCAGATGAAACTCCAGGTTTGGTATACATAGCAGCTTCCATAGGGCCACCCATCATAGCCACCTGAGTCGACCTCACAGCAGCACGCATCCCACAACCATTCCCACTTTTTCCATACATCTCTTGAGAGTGAGAATCCATCCCTCCCCTTTGGCAAACGACCTCCAAATTCCCGAATTGTCTACACTTCACATAGAACTTCATCCAGGATTCAAAAACAACCTATTTCACCCATCTAAACTCCTTCTCATCCATAATCCATACACAACTCATAGGAGGTATCGCAACGTCCATGTAGCAATCGAAGAAGGGTCACGCTGCATATGAAATTCAAAATCTCATTGGAAAAATAAAAGGAAGAATCGTCGCACCTTCTTGAGGCCCTGGACCAAGCGATAATCAAGTCTTCTTCTGATCCAAACCCAACCATAATATTTCTTCGATCGAGTAACCCAATGACCGGATGCTCATGAAGTTCCCAAGATTTTGAGATGGCCTAGTCAAACTCTTCCATCGACGGCCGATGAGGACGAAAACGAGCCACCGGGGTATGCATACACAGATCCGCAACACATTTTATCTCTGTCAGGAGCAATGAAAATTGAGGCACCTCTCGGAAGAGAACAGAAACTTTTGGGGCGATGGAGATTTTTGTAAAGGGAGGATAAGGGCCGAGATACGATCGGTCTTCCTTCCCATGGGGTAGCGAGTGCAAAACTCCCCCCTTCGATAGGGAGGGGGGAGAAGATCCTGATAGCATAGGATTGAGCCACCAAAGTATTCTTTAGTAACAAAGTTATGAAATTTATTAGTATTATACTTTAGGGATTCCATGTTCTGATTGGAGGAGTTAAACTAGATAAGATCACATTCATAGGTATCTAACTCTTCTCGATCAATGAGAACTTGGTGAATGAGGACATACAAATTCCGGTAATCAAACTCACCTACACCTAATCCAAGGAAGAGGTGATGGAGGCTATCTTTATTATCAACAATATTCACCAAATAATTTTTCATGATGATGTTATAAATTTGATGTCAAACCCATTTCTGCATAGCTCGATGCTCGATAGCAGCACTTGGATCCTAAACCTTCCTTCCCACTACTATGGGTATATAATTCGAGATTACATTTATGAAATTCATGATTTTTCTAAATTGTGACACCCAGATAATAAATTCCCCCATCTCTATATCCTATTCAATATCCAGAACTAAACTGATAGGTTTGACATAAATCAATGGAATTTATGATACTTTCCCACTAGGATCAGCCTCAGAAAGGTTTCCAATGGTCCTGGCCAAAAATATTGGGTCCAAAACACTCCCCATAATAGGATATATTGAGGATGATGCTCCCTAAAAATTATTATAATTACATTATGGATGTATTACTCATATAAAAGTGAGTAGAGATGGTGTGATAGGCAAAGAACCAGGAGTGTCCATCAGTTTATACACCCATCGAACTGGATTCCCCATCACCCTATTAGGATAGTATTCCAACCAAATTTTGGCATAAAACCATGATAAGTTAGTAGAATCTCTCATGGGAGGTCTTTCTAGAATCCCCACGTATCATCATCAACCATAATTTAGGAATAATTAATGGGTGTTATTCCTTTTTTTAATTTGAGTAATTATTAAAGATGAAAAATGTTGCTTGAATCCAAATGGTCATGAAAACATATAAGGAGACTAAGGTCCATAAATGGTTACCTAATCTACCAGAGTAGTCAGAATCCCATCTTGAAATGAGTTGATATAAAAACATTATTCCAGATAGCCTCTCCAATCATCCACTACCACTCTATAGAGTTCCAGATAGGGCATAAAACAAAATAAAAATAATAATTTAAAAACTCAACACCATCATTGATTCCCATGGTTGTTGGAAGAACAACAACAATATTTATCAGTTCTGGGTGAAAGGTGGAATGATGGATTGTTGTGGTAGACTGATATTTGTAGCAACAAAATTATTTTTCCGCCCAGCCACTTAAAAATTGAAACATTATTAAGAGGAGATGTGTAGATATACCATCTTGCATATGGCCCAACAACTCATAAATTCAAGTGAGAGTGGGAACATCCAATTTGATGGGTTTTCCCTTTTTCAACATGGCCTCCATATTTAGAGTGCTAACTCTAACACCAGTATAAGCATCATGAGATGGGAAAATCCATCCAGTCAAGAACATGGTGAAAATTCCCACAAAAATATGTTCTGGAGATACGTAAATCCGAATCCGGTAACCCCATTTTATATGTTTTACTTCCTCTAGAGTGGACCAATATGAACCCTAAATACCTCATTATTGTTGATTTGGGTGGGTCTTGGTATGTCGAACCTTCATCCTTGGACCACTAGCCCATAAAAATAGCTTTATCCTGTCACTGAACGGAATAAGTGAATGTGTGTTAAGAGGATTTCATGGTTCCTTCCATTCCATAGTTAGTAAATTTATGGAAAAGGGAGGGTCATGTTCAGTATTTTTATATACATTAACTGTAGTAAGGAATTCATCGTACATGTTTCCAAGAATGGGAATTCATTTTAACTGGTAAATATAGCACAGGATGATCCTGAATTCTCTAGGTTTTAAATAAAAGGTGTTGGTTCTTGAAAAGTAGTGGATGATTAATTCAGGGAGGATCTACGTTGGTGAATATACTGTAAAATGTAAAATTTAGGATTCCTGGTATAGGTTAATGGCCTCTAATTATTTGGAAAATTCAATGTATTTTTGGTACACCCAGAACACCCAAGATCATTCTTTAGAAAATCTTCATCCAGATCATAAACCCCGTTTGGAACTCTATCCTCTGTTGGGATTGTCTCATGAGAGATTAGGAATGTATGGGTAATTATGAATGGCTGAATTCAAAGATATATCATCACTATTTAGGTTTCTTTGAGTACATAGGGAGACATTCAGAATAGAGACCTCCTCTTCATTTGATTTAGAAATCATATTCCTTATATCATAGATGTTCACTTGAACACAATCCAAGGACACCTTTAGATAATAATATGGAAGTTTTAGGTCAACTGATGGTATGGGATCATCATCCTAGATTCTAAAGTTTAAAACAGAAATCATTTGAACAATAGGTAATTTAGAAGCCCTGGTGAAAGGAGACTCTTCAAAATACCCTCTTGAGGGACGATGTGATGTCAACGATTATCTCTAATGTTCTATATAATTGAAGTCCTATTAATCACATCTAAAAAAATATTATCCCTATTACAAGATAATAAAAATTATATGATATTCATTAAAATATCATAGTAGAGTCCAAAAAATTTTATATTAATTTTCCCGCCAAACATATGCACGTGAATCACCACTCTGTGAGGCATTTCAACCCGTATGGCACCTAGTCAGTGATGTGTTTGGCTCATGAGACCTTCATTCCATGGATAATTTGGTCCAAAAATTAATCATTTGGATGAATAAATCTCCATGTTGGTGATGATAATTACCATTCATGGATGATGACTTCAAGTTCATGGGAAGTTCATCTGCAAAGGAGGATACTACGCGAAGGAAGAAACAGTCAAGGTGAGTTCATAGAAAGATCTGTTCACATAGAGGACTTAGTGAAAGAAAAATTATTTAGTCCCCCTATATATAAGAAGGGTCCATATTGAGGGTCCACATGCATACCAGAAACCGATTTTAAACAAGACTAGTTTCTTTATCGGAACTGCCTCCTCTTCATCTCGATCAGAGCCAATTACAATAGGGGAATTTTTTTGGTCCGGAAAACTCTACATAAAAAGAGAAAATAATACATGAATTTGGTAAAGGGAAAAATGAACATGAATTCAGGAGGTGTTTTGAATAAATGTGCAAAGGATGTGAATCTGTGAAGGATGTTTGGGTCCTCATAGTAAAAGTCTCTATACAAACCGTCGATCCTCATGGCATCTCATGAATGAAATAGTTCATGAGATGCTACAATGTCCATCGATAAACATAATCAAAATTAGATCATTTGTGTGTCAGGTGGTGATTCCCCCATTAAAAAGACTATACTCCACGAATGATGAATTTTTTATGGTACTGGATGATAGTTCTCATCCCCCTCAAGTGAAATCGTTTGTGGGTTGGGGTATCCTTAATTGGGCACCCACGAAGGAATCCCCATAGCCCACAATAGTAAACCATCCATCATGGTATCAAGTTCCTCAATTATTATATAAAATAACCCGAAAGGTAATTGAAATATGGGATGGAGGGATGGAGGGTAAAGAGATGAAACACGAATGGGAATTTGGAGAAAGGTATGAGATCCATCGATTCTCAGTAGGTAAACCCACTTTATAACCTTAAGGAGGAAAATAAATTACCATGGCCATCCATAAAATAGAAACCCCTTTGTAGAAACCATCCCATGGATAATAAGTGAAAGGCCCCTTTACATTTCACCACCCCCTTATTAGAAATATATGGGGAGATTTCCCTACCCCATGTTGAAAAATGCTATACGGGAGGAAATCGAGCCTGCGTAGCAAAACTCTATGTGGGTGGAACCAAGACCTGTATAGAAAAATGATTCATGGAAGACATCCTCACCCATTTAGAAACATTATACGTGGAGGTAACACCATCCCACACACGAAAATTCAAGTCATAATGGTGCTTCTTATGGGGTTCTACTCTCCAACTCCCATCACTTCCCTCCATCATACCATCAGGCCCCACTTTAGCCCCTCTACAAACTAACCTAACAGCATCAAGATAATGTCTCTTATAAAGCCACCTGATATGTATGATCAGATCATTAGACACATCAGTGTGTCCTCTCGAGTCGACATACCCATGGTAAGTGGAGTCATGTTGGTAACATCCTTGACATGGGTGGGGGTTGGAATGTATTCAAGTCTATATTCCCCTGATAGTGATGTTCCTATCCTTGTAGGTTATCAAATGGAACTCCCTATTCCAAGTGGGGAGAGGGGGATCAAACTTTTTTTTTCTTTAAAGGTTAATGATAAACCCTCCTCTCTTACCCAGGAATAAGTATAAGGGAATCCCCTTGGAGTAATCCCCTAGCCTTTCATACATGAGGTGGCACTCCTTCTTCTCTCCCTCTACCCAGGTCATTGCCAAGAATCAATTTGACTATCCTGATTACCAAAATAGAAGAGGTGATGGGCACATTCAAAGTCCTTTTATTTCTCTGTGGGCTACAGAATCTATCCACTAGTGGACAAAGTGGATCGTGTGATCTTTATATCTACTGCTTCATTTTATAATATCAACTATGCTCCATATGATATCTATGCCTGATTTCTTCATCTTATAGAATTTAGTTACCTTTACACATTAGGCATACTACTCTTACATAGAACCTATGTTACCTTTAAAAAACCTTCATAATTATAGTACCCTTAAATAGTTGATTATAGACCTTTACATAGCCCCTACCTGATAACCATAAGCCTTGTTTGTCCAGTACTCTATGCTTTTTCTGTCTGGTGATCTTCATCTGATGAATTGTGTCTAGTGACATGAATCCAGTAACATTTTTTTTCTTTTCTCCTAAATATCCCTCCAATCACCTTTCATCTGGTAATATATGGTTGGTGGTCGTGATATCCCCCTTTGAAAAAAATCTTGGATCATGAGATTTTTCATGATGTTGGAAACATTTATGAATGGATTATCATCATCTGACTTTAAGAAAAGTTTTCCAAACATGGTTAAGGAAAACTTTCTTAACATACTTTAGCTCATTATATGGAAACTTTCTTAACATCCTTAAAGAACCCTTAACTTTAACATCCTCATTAAATTTACAAAAAACTATTGAAAACATATGCAATATTTGTTACCTAAACCTCAAAAGGATCATTATCCTTAATTGGTATTAAAATAGGGTTTTATTATTTTTGGAAATTATGTTATGAAATATATGAGGAAAGTAATTATGACAACCTATTATGAACTAAAATCAATATAGGGTGAATTGAAAATTTTCATTGGTTGATAAGAAGGTTTTATAATTTAGGACGTCTTGTGAATGATTTATATGATTATACAATTGCTCCCATTTATTATTTTATCTTAATAACTACACTATTCTATTTGGTTTTAATCAATGGTTGGAACCAGATAGAATCATCCTAATAATGAATTTAAGAGACAATAAAATGATAAACTGAACAATATGGGATCTATAATGAAAAATATTGTTTTTATATTCAAACAACACTCTCAATCCATGAATTATGTTGAGATTCCAAATGAGAAAAGGAAGGAACAATGCACCATTGAGTCTTTCATGAGGTAACATCCACCTTATTTTGATGGCTCCTATGATATATTAGTGGATAATAAATAGATTGGTATCACTTGAAATATATTCTTTATTATCCATATACCAGAAGAAAGAAAAAAAATCATAGCATTATATTGTTTGGAAGGTGAATCAGATCAATGTTAGACTCTTATCAAGAATAGGAGGTAAAAGGAGGAAGTTGACTCCATGACATGAGAAGAGTTTAAAAAGATATTTTTAGTAATTATTTTACTCAAAATCATTACACTAAAATGGATAGGTAATTCCAGGAACTGAATTAGAAGGATGATGAATACACCGATGCCAATGAGGCAAATTTGACAAGACTTGTAAGGTACTCTGGGTGTTTTATCATCAACCCTGAAAGTATAGCTGAATGATTCTTTAGTGTCTTGAGATCAAGTCTCCAAAAGGAATTTTCTATAAGAGACTTTGATAACTATTAAGGAATAATTTGATGTGATCTCAAGAAATAAATGGATATGGGAGACTCTCATTATTCTCATGGTTTTGGTGATAAGAAGACAAAGATGAAATTTTGATGAAATTATAATAATAAGACTCATAGAGGAAAGACGATTAATATTCTTTCATGCTAGAAGCATGGAATTAAGCATGGGGGAAATTTCCTTATGGGGTCTGGTAAATTTTTTATGTTTGGAAAAGAAGTATATTGAGAAAATGAATTTTAAAGTTATTTAAATAGTCCTATCAATGAAAGGAATGGTGAGAAACATCAACATAATATGTCATCCACACTCTAATTCTATAATTACAAGGAGTATAGACATTATACCTATAAGAATAATGAGAGTCTCCCATATCCATTTATTTCTTGAGATCACATCAAATTATTCCTTAATAGTTATCAAAGTCTCTTATAGAAAATTCTTTAATAGTTATCAAAGTCTCTTAATAGTTATCAGAGTCTCCCATATCCATTTTTAGTTCACAAATCTAAGGGTTAATGATGATAATTAGAATTATGAACCACTTAATCAAAAATACAAAGGGAAATCTCATACCATTATAACTATTGAAGTGGGAAATGAGAATGAAGTGGTAAAAGGTACACTTACCATCCACTATATAACTAAAATTTATTATTTGATTTTGTATCTACTCACTCTTATATATGAAGAATTTTATAATGGTATAAAATCACCACCACAATGATTATATATTGAGTTAGTTGTAAAAACTCCTAATGACACAGTGATTGCATGTAAATTTTATAGACCCTCTCTGATAGATGTTTGTGGGAATGTGATTCTTGCAAATATTTTTATTTTCCCTATAGTTGAATTTGATGTTATTTTTGGAAAGGATTGGTTTTATTTATATATATCCCATATAAATTCATGATTAAGGGAATCCACGTTTAATATTCTAAATTATCCTATGGTTTTCTATTAGTGTGAGGACAAATATGAACTTCCAATGGAAACTTTGTCTATTTTATGAGTATTGATAGCTATTTATGATGGGAAATTATCTCAAGTGTTTGGAGATAAACTCAATATTTATGGTATTTCTATGTTTTGGGAATATGATTATGTTATTCCTAAATATTTTCCTAGTCATCCATCAAATCATGAATTTGAATTTTTAATAGAACTCATACCTGGATTTACGTCTATATCAAAGACTCCTTATAGAATGAACCTAATTGTACTTCAATAATTCAAGAAGAAACTCCATGAGAATCTATAAAATGGATTCATATGCTTGAGTTAATATCCATGGGTTGCACCTATTTTTTGTTAAGAATAATGATGTCTCAATGAATCTTTTAATTGATTATCAAGAACTTAACAATATCACTATCAAGAGAAATTATTATTTACCCTGTATTAATTACTTGTTTGATCAACTATGTGGAGATTAATACTTTTCAAAAATTGACCTTCATTATAGATATCATCAATTTAGGGTCAATATAGAGTATATACCCATGAAATCCTTCTGTTATAGTTATGAACATTATGAATTTATAGTGATTCCATTTAGACTTACTAATTCCCCCACCATCTTCATGGATCTAATTAATAAAGTATTTAGAGATTACCTTTATTTGTTTTTGGCATTCATTATATATGATATAATTGTTTATTCAAAGATAAAGTAAGATCATGGAGATCATTTTCAGATTGTGTTGAAGACCCTAGTGAAGGAGTATTCCAAATTAATCATGTATGAATTTTCTTACCATAAAGTTTCATTCTTGGTTCATATAATCTCTATTGATGGTATATCAATGAATACTTCAAAGACATAAGTTTTTTAGTAATGTCAAAGACCTACCATGATGATCAATACTAACAATGATTTTTAAGATATTTCTCATGAATATTTAACCCAATAACCAATTTTATATGGAATTAAACTAAGTTCCTATGGACAAATGAATGTGATGAAAATTTCATGAAGCTAATGTGATGTTTGGTCAATACACCTGTACTCACACAATCCTTACATGGATAAGGGTTTGTGATATATAGTGATGCATCAAAGAAGGGATTGGGATATTTCATTATGAATAATAACTTAGAGATATCTTATTACTCATTCCATTCGAAAATTCATGAGAAAAATTACCTAAATCATGATTTATAGCTAGCAGCGGTAATTTTTACATTGAAAATATAGCGGCATTATCTTTATGGTAAAAGTTTTCTCATATATATGGATCATAAAATATTGAAGTATATATTCTCACAGTAAGAGTTAAATATGAATCAATAGTGATGGTAGGTGTTGATTAAGGATTATGAATCCTCAATACACTACCACGCTAGGAAGGAAAACAAGGTGGATAATTCTATGATTCAGAAGGACCATGCTAGTTTTTTAATGATTTGGATTGAATGTGATATAATTCTTATGGATTTACATAAGATATATCTTGAAATCATAAGGAAGGGGGAAAATCATAACTTTATCAGATGAATGTTCAACCATCCATCCATGTGAGGATTAAAGAGGAATATAAAGAAGATTGGGAACTGTAGAATAAAGTGATAAATATTCTTTAGTTAAATTATTATTATGATGAAAAATAAAGTTTAGGAACCATTTATGTGTCATGTCAATACCATACTTGAAGAAGGTTTTTCTGTATGAATCTCACAGTTCACCTATCTCAATTTATCATAGAGGTACAAAGATGTACAAAGATATGAAATAGTACTTATGGTAGAACAACATGAAAAGGGATATTCTTGATTATATATCATGATGCCTGTTATATTATCATGTTAAGTATGAGACAAAAAATTCCTAGGCAAGTTCACAACCATAACCCATAGTATAATAAAAACGGGAAAATATCACTATGGATTTCAATATTAGACTCCCCAAAACATCTAAATTCTATAATGTTATTTGCATAGTAATCAATGGCCTTATGAAATAAAAAAAATTATTTTCATTAGAAAATAATTATAAATTGATTAACTTTTCTGGATATAAATTAAATAAGTGTTAATACTTCATGAAGTATCACATAATTTTGTTTATAATTGAGATATAAGGTTTACCTCAATGTTCTGGTGAATTCTTCTGCAGGCATTGAATATGAGATTGATTTTTATCACTATATATCATCCTTAGATAGATGGTCAATCTTAGAGGACCATTCAAACCCTAGAGTATAATTCGAGATCTTGTTTTATGGATTTTAAATGTGTTTGGGATCAACACCTTCTTCTATTTTAGTTTTCTTACAACAATATCTTTCACCTGAGTATTCATATGGCTCCTTATAAATCCATCTATATCAGTAAATGAATAAATAAAATGTGTTAGGATGAGGTTAGAGAAAGAAATATATTAGGAGCTTAGATAGCTTAGGAAATGGTAAAAAATAATATATCCATCTAACAAAAATTTAGGGAAGATTAGATTCGAATAAAGAGTTATACAAACAATCATCAGTGAGATCTAGAGTTTGAAGTCAGTGAAAAGGTATTCTTACAAACATCACCTTGTCAAAATATTGTTGTGAAACCATAAATTTGAGGAAGCTATGTGGGAACCTGAAGATCTGATGAGGTAAAAGTATCTTCAATTATTTGTGTCATAGTGACATAATTTCAAGGGTGAAATTTTTATACATGTTAGAATGTAACTCCTTTAGATTTTATGATATATTTCTCTTTAAATAAATTTGATGTGCTTGATATATTTCTTTACATGAAAAAATAAGATTAAATGAACCATGATATAGTATTCAAATATTATGTTTTTACTATCATCTAGCCATTATATTAGTTGGTATGAATAGTACTAACTAAATTGTGAAAGTATGTATAAATTTTTTTCATAATATTTATTAATGCCTAGGAAATAAGTACACAATTTTAAATGTTAAAATTGATAATATTTTATGTTAAAAGATCAATTTTTCAAAGTATTGTATTTTTATATATATTATATCTTGGTCACTAATGAACTAGGGTTTTGATGAAATATATTGGTATTTAATGTAAAAAAATTAATAATAATTCATAAATTAATTATCAATTGTTTATAAATAAAGATAAAATCCTTTGAAGGTAAAGTGAGATATTTTTTCATAAAACTACTTTTATTATGTGAAATGTATTTTATCTTAATAAATTAAATTAATCATAATTAATTAATGACTCTAATAAAATGTGTAAATTATATTTTCAATAAAATATATTAACATTCATCTAATGGTTTTTACTTAGTAAATAATAAGAATAAATTAAGTTTTGTGCTTAAAATGCATTTTTTGGAAAAACAATTCATTGTGTTTTGAACACTTATTTTAAAATTACCTTCTACCAATTATATAAATTTAATTAGATAAAGTGGTTTCAATATTTTAAATTATAATTTCCAAATTTATTGATGAGATCAGTTTCATTTTTATTCATTATGAATAGTAACCAAGGTAAAAATTCATTACTACGGTAAAAGTTAAAAGTGTTGACGGGGGGTTAAAATAAAGAGATAAGGGTAAAATAACCTAAAAAATTATCTAAATACTATTGGATAAATTTATTTTGATCTTATATCATACCATATTTTAACTTGATCTAATTTTGATCCAATTTCTCATGATAATGACTTTATTATATTTTAATATTTTTAATAATTATTATTGTGCCACTCCCCTCACTTATAAAAAGGAACCTCTTATACTCTATTACACATACCTCTTTACCCATTTAGAGATAATAATATAATAAAAAATACCCTCCAAAAATTCTTATCCACATCCTCGATGTGTTTTTATTCCCAAAATACCCAACGAAGAAGCTTTAATGTGCTTTGCAAAGGAGGTTACCCGAAGAAGAGGTATATGTTCTTACTGATATTTTTCAAGTTTATTTCTTCTTAAAAATTTTATAAAAAATATACACCAATATAAAAATTATGTAATGAGTATATTTAATATACTATAATGTTTTTATTATGGTACAATAATTTTATATCACCTTTATATCTATTGGAAAATAAAAATATTTCTCATGCATACATATGGACTACCATCTTCATGAAGTAATGTCTTTTATTTTTCATCACTATATCTCTTGGATGGTTATATAGATTAATTTAATGGATACATATATTTTTGAGAACATTATTATACTTATGGAATTATAATATATTATCTACCATCTTAACTTTCCATCTGTTGGAAAATGATAATGTCGCTCGTGTGTACGTATGGACTACAACCTCCACGAAGTGATGTCATTTGTTTTTCATTTCCATTTAACATGGATGGTAATAAGGATAGATTAAATTAATATATATAATATTTATTATATAATAATTATTCTGTAAATTTGAATTATTATATACCTTTTTTTCATTTCATCCATCGAAAAGTGGAAACATCACATGTGTATACGTACAGACTACAGTCTCCCTAAAGTGATGTGATTCATTTTTTACCACCACTTTTTATAAATGGTTATAAAAGTGTATATAACGAATAAATATTATATTTATGACATGATTTATATTTTTTATATGTTTAAACCATTGGTAAGGTGAAATAACTAGAACCTTTGAACAGAAACATGCTGAGAAAATAGATATATTTTCACCTGAATAATGATTTTAAAGAATTGTTAATAAAATGGGTAATTATAAATTATAATGGGATGATATATGGTAATATATATATATGAATATGTCTATTTTATAGATCTATAATAAATATAAATTTATTATAAAATAGGATTCAAGGCATACAAAGCATGGTGAGACTTGAGGTAAGGGATTTATGACGCAATTTCATTTTTTTCGGGTTTGCCTATGTTAAATTTTCATTGAGAGAAATTATATAATATTTATCCTTTAAACCCTATATATTTTATTATACTATATTTAATTATGTTTTTTTTGTGTTTTTATGGCATTTATTCACTCAATTATACTCAAAAGAAAAAAAATTGTGAAAAGATGACCTTATTTATCATTTTAGGTTGGGAATATTTTTCCTCCATGTCCATGTTCTTCAAAAAAAATTATAGAAGTTTTTATCTATACTTAAATTTTTGAGAAAGTTTATTTTTATCCCCTTTTAATTTATTAACAAATTAATAAAATGAATCATTTCAAAGGTTTTACACATGTCTCACTTTTTCTTTTTACAAAAGTGTGAAATTAATGTTTTCTTTTAAATTATATGGAATGGAAGATTTTCCTATCGTCATGTGTTTACTTTCTCGTAAATATTCATTTAAAATTTTCAAATTTTTTATGAAAAAAATAATATTCCCATTTTTATGGGAATTTTGGTTTCAAAATAAACCCAAATAAAAGGGATGTTTTATCTTAATTTTTAAATAAAATTTTAAATTATTTATTAAAGATATTTTTCATCTATATTAGCATTCTTTAAGGTTTTTTATGATTCACTGAAGCTATGATATTATGTTTACATACAATTTTTTATGAATTATAATGATGATGATCTTAGGATGATTTCAGGAAACTAATTTTTTCCATGACTTAATTAAGCTATGACGATATAATGAATGATCCAATGATATCATATAATTCCTTTATTTGGATGGCTTATGATTATGTGATGATGATATGTTTAAAACCCATTTTATTCTCTATGGATTATTATATAATGATATAATGAATTTTTTATGGTAATATAGAATAGATATGTATGGTTTTCATTATGTGATGGGTGTGTCTAGAATTATATATCCCTTCAATGCATTGGGTAGCGATGATAGAGTTATGAAACTCCTAAGAGGTGAAGGAGTTAAGAAACTCCTAAGAGACAATGGAGTTAATAAAATCATATGAGATGATAGATTTAACTATATATAATTTACTCCTAATGTAATTTTGGAATCATCCAGTTTAGGTGATTCCATGATGAATGTATAATTCCCCAAGATATTATTATAATTGTCTATGATTATGATTGTGCCACACTATTCCTATGACATGTTCTTATGCTTATGATATACCATCATGAATCATTATTATAATTATTATTACTATGTTATATGAATCATATATTTTTAAATGATAAATATTTATGACATAACTCAAGATTTATGATCTATGAAAAATTGGGTATGATCTTTGTAAGTTGTAATCATGATCCCATACCATTATGATTATCTTATTATTTCATATTATCATAAATTGATATGTCCCATATTTAAATTTAAAAATCATATAATCTCACCCTTTATTATATTTTAATTTTCCCTAGGTTTTAGAAAAGGTTTTTTAAGTAGGTTATGTCTAAGAAGGGTACTATGAAATAAGAACTTTCTAGGATATGCTAAAGATATTTCATGAAATAAGTTGATTATGTATCTAGTCTCCAAGTACCCTAGACCTTTACAGTTATATGGAATTTATTATAGTTATCTATAGTGAATCTCTATCTAAAATGATGTAATATCTATGTATGTTATTCTCATGTCACCTCTGGGTATCCCAAGTGCCCTCCCTCTTGTGCGCCCTCTATGTAACAACCTATAGTTTTCATTGTATATCCTTCCTTGTAGTCACCTTCATGAAACATACTATCATAAATGTTTAATGTCCTTCTTTTTCATGGTTCACTAGGCCATAACACCCAGTACGACACCATGTTGCCCTGGTTGCAGCTAAAAATTTCAACTGAAGGGCCACCTGACCCTACTCCAATATCCACCTGAGCACCCAAACCACCGACTAGGCCTCATTTCATGTCCAAAAGCATCACTTTGAGATGTATCAAAACTCTTATTTCTGATTAAAATATTAATTCACTAAATATACCCTCCTCTAGGGTCAATAATTAATTTTTCCTCGAAATACCATAACTCATAACAATGTTGGTCATTATGAAATCATCACCATAAAACTTATTGTCCTTGAGAATTTATGGTAGTCCTTCTACTGTCATACCTGACCTACCATGGTCATTAATTCATAGAGGACTCTCCACCTTCCACCTCTGAATGATGGACTTTATTATGATATGAAACTCCAAACATCAAGTTTCAATAATCTAGGTTTTATAAAAAAAACATGGTTCAATCCTCAAACAATACCAATAGTATCATAAACAATCTCCCCGGTGTGGGTTCCACCTCACTGAATCCAATTCTACATGAAAGTGTTAGTCCTAATTTGTCTAAGTTTCCCTATAAGTTCTTGGCCTCACCTACCAATGCATCACCTCATCACCACATCACTCGTACATGATGTCTTAACACCCTAAGTTATCACTGAACCATTCAAACACCCACACCAAATTATAAAACGAACTCTTAGTGTAATTACTTGATTGAATCCTCAACTAACCAAATATTATATCAAAATCCACTATGAGCACCATTGAACCTCCAATTTGACTCACTCTCATATTTATACCAAATTCCAACCCAATTCCAATCCTGACACACAAACTCCAACCGACACCAAACCTGAATCCCAAAATTGGGTCTATCTTCTCACCAGAATCTCACTTCCATCTCAACCATCCACCAATTGATTCCACTGCATCCAGGACCCACCATAATGGATATACACCCATGACTTATTTTTTACTCCCCACTATAGGATTATCCTCATTATCACATCATTGAATAAACCAACCAATCTCCACCACCCATGTCTTGTCCATTAATGCATGCAAAAACTAGAAATAACCATCTGTTCCCATCCAAGCACTAACATGAAACCCCAAGAACCAACACCAAGACGGTGATCAAAGGAACCCGTCAATACCAAAACACCAAATTTTGAATGATCGATTAATATCAGGTCTTATGGTTCTCCCCATTATAAGACTCTACTACCAATAGGTGATTACAAAAAATGTTGATCCACACCATAAGAATCATTTGTCGAACACACACCTAAATTGTTAAAAACCATGAAACCACTCCTAATTCACATATGGATACTCAATCCAGAAAAAAAATCAATCTCATGATCCCACCACAATTGACTCTCCTGAAATACCCATTTCATACCCACCGAATAAAAATACCACAACCCAATTTCTCTAGGTCATCCATTGAAAATTATACAAAACCAATATATACAGTCATTGATTACTCTCTATGTACTACACCAACTAATCCAAACACACTTTTAAACATAACATAATGGTTTTCGATAAAAAAATGAAAAATCCAAACACACAACTCAAGCATCTAGGTCACTCTTGTCCAAAAAGAAATAAAAACCAAGCAATTCAATTACATAGGTATTGGTTTCTACTTTCAAAACCAACTCAAATAATTTACACACACTAAAACTCATTGTTATTTTCAAAACACCACTTGACATCCAAGGGTTTTTTATCAAATACAAATTTCTCAAAATCCCCATCTTAGCCAATCACTATATCGAGAACTGATCCCATATTCAAAATCTATTTGAAATCTAGTTCCAAAAACCATTTTCCTTTATGTTTAATCAAAACCTAAAAATCATAAACCATTTAAAAATCACCATATCCATGTGCTATTTCAAGTAAAATAAATTTATAAAACATTTTATGCACACTTCATTCCACTACATGAGTTTTCTTTTTAAAACCATGTTCTTCCTAAAAATTCCCAAATTTATAACACCATTTCCCTATAACATCCAATCAATCAAAATAAAAAACAAACAAACCCCTAAAATTCATATTAATTTAATCACCCCTTACAATTTAATCATGAAAAAATAAATTATAATATAATTTTCTACATTTAATAATGGATTTTAATAAGTTAACATGTCAAATAACAACATTCATAGGCATACGTATCATGCACTAATTATGACACAATCATGATTCATGAACAACTCATTGTATCCCATCCAAGACCTATGACTCATCCCAAGATGAGATTCTCTGTCAAATATAACTCCCCAAACATCGTAGAGTGCTTAATCTCGAACACTAGAATTCCCCTGGAAACTTGGGTTTCAATCAATGTCGTGTTGGCTAGGTATAAACTCGGTCTACCTCTTGATACCCGATAACCTAAATCAACCTCTATATTACACTATCCCATCCAAAAAGATACTCTAATGCCATTTTATAATTCCCCCACTCAGGTCGACCAGACAACACCTGATCTGGGATCATCACATGACCTCAACCATGCCTCCCCATATGTCAAAGGTTGTAGACAAGCGGTGAGGGCCTAAAATAGTCATGGAGTGACTATGAATTTCATAATAAGTAATTATGGTCATGCCTAAATCTAACGAATTTTTAGCATGACCCATTTATATAATGGACATCCCAAAAACCTTGAGATAAAAAAATAGGGTTCTAAATGGACCACCATTGTCCCAAATAGATAGTAGTAGAACTATCAATATGATGTAAAAAATATAACTGAGTAGCAATAGATAACATGGAATCATATGAAAAAAAAAGAAACATTATCTATTGAACATGCTAAACAATAGATGAAAATAAAATACACTGACATATGGCATGACTCATGTCAACATCTTACTAAATTATCAACCTTTGTAACCTACAAACTAAACTGCATGTCCAGCTCCATTCGGTATCAATTCCTTGAGAGAAAAAATTAATTTATACACATATACATCAAAACCCATTTCATGTATATGGGTAGGGGTGAGTCCAAAGACCTAATAGGAATCCCCAATTCATCAATAATAGTGATTTCCATTATGATCAAGTGTATATGCATACAATACATATATAAAAAGTGTATTCTTTCTTGTGCAACACACCCACTTGGAAACATAATTAAAAATACATACAAAAATATTCAAGTTAGGTAATCATGTGATAGATAGGACACCATGACATCTGGACCTACCTGCTTTGGCCCCATGTCAGAAAGAATACGGTGTTACCTTATACCACAACCTATCTCATGCCTAAAGACTCTTAGGTAGGGTGTCTAACCAAATCCTCAACTCGTACCTAAATATGGAGTGAAAAGTGTCATGCTAAAACCTTAACCCATCCCTTATATCTGAATGGAGTTCATATACAACACATAAACCCATCCCTTCTCACTCAAGGGAGGTCATAATCCAAGTATCTAGTTTATCCCTTCTCACTTGAGGGATGGCACAAGTGAAGTACCCTAGACAACCCTTCTCACTCAAGGTAGGTCGTACATACCATCTCAATACAGACATTATCACCCAAGGTTTTACCATATATCACACGAAACTATGACCCCATCTCTCCCATAACAATCCTTTCAGATCCATCTCACTCATTGTGGGGACATGCCTTAGTATCCCTCTCCCCCACAAGGTCCATCGCCTATCACAAGTAGGTAATCAAGACATGCAAGAAACAAAAAACAAGGAACACAACCTATCTCACTATATCATCATCTCATCTCCAATGAACTCATCCCTCAGATCCCATTCCCACACATAAGAACATACACTAGGCTCCTTTAGAACCATATCTACCCTCTAAGGGTCCAATTACATCATCTCAACCAAGCCTACTCTTTGATTTCAAAACCCAATATCATCATACATCACAAAAAATCATATATCATCATTCCAACATCTAAACAGTAGAAAACAACAACCAATAAGAACAATATGCACACAATCTTTGGAAAATATGGAATCTCCTAAGCAAGGTGAAATAGACCAAAACAACTAAATTAATTCCTTCTAACTTTCCTTTGGAAACCAAGTCAAAATCAACTTTTAAAAACATTTATAAAAGGAATCACATATTTTCTTACACATGCTACACCCTTAAACAAAATCTATAAAATGATCTTTAAAAAACCAATGTTTTTTTCAAAAACCCATCTCAAAACCCCTTTCTCAAAATTACCAACTTTCCTTTCAAATTACATCTAGTAAAACTTTTCTTAAACAATGTTTTAAAAATGAAACCCTTTTCTCTTTAAAATTCAACACACACCACCAAGAAATATACAAAGAGGGACATTAACACTATTTTGGCCAAAGAATCACCATTGAAGCATTTAGTGAGTTATATTTTCCATGTTGACTATTAGGCTGATGCAATCCTATCCCAATTTATGGTCAAGATCAAAAAATTCATGAAACATGCCGACATATATAATAATGATGGAACACGAACATAAAATAACCAACTTGGTAATAAACTTAGTAAATTCACGACCACATAGCTCAATCAGTGATCCATAATCCATCACAATCTCGTACCAACATCCTATAAGTCCATGAGAACCTATATCATTAATAAACATCAAAATATTAATAAACTAAATAATTAAAACCAAAAACAAAATTGGTATAGATAATAAAAAACTCACTAGGAAACTTCACGATGCCAAAACTAAGAGCAGTGGGGTGTAGTATTCTCCCAAAATGAAGATGAACCAAGGACACACAAAATCACAAGATTTGAAACTTGAACCGATGGCCAATTTCACCCAAAATTTTAAAAACCTCTAAAAAACCCACCAAGAACCATACTTTAATTTAAAATATGAAAACAACTTGAATACCGCATCTTGGGACCTCATATATGAGCCTTACATGAAATCCTCATCAAGATGAATAATTTCACTATTCTTCATTTAAGTGATCTCCCTAAAACTATAATTAGAAAAACCAAAATTATAGAAATAAAGATATAAAGAACAAGTAAGAGAAAGGGATAGATCTTACCAAGAATTTTTGTGATGAAATACTCTCGAACCTCCATGGTTGAAGAGAAACAAAATGAGGGAGAAAGAGATCCAAATATGGATATTCCCCTCTTTTAGTAAATCAAACTGAAGGGGTTCTTGATGGGTTCCTAACAGGAACCCTTGTAAATTACCAAATATCCCACGAAAAAAACTACCCATCACCTAGGTCACAACACAACCACAGTGGTCAAGCCATAGTACTCTACCACTAGGAAGTACTTTATTGTGTCCCTATATGTGATGGTGTAGATAAACCCACAAGGAAGAGGGTCCCAGCCTCACAACCCACCCCTATTACATGCCCCCTTAGGATAATGTCGTAGACCTCTCCCACTGAGTCCACACTTTGGCATGGTTCTGGGATATGGCACAACCATCCTTGGGAGGGGGGTAGCCTGTGGGTCCAACCTCTCATGAAACCTCCAAACAACAACCTATAGGTTATGGAATTAGTCCTTCCCCATAGACACCTTAATGTAAGAACCCCTCACTTTTAGGTTGTGGACATCTTTGCTATGGGACATTACACTGTAATACCCAATGATGTGTTGTGGTGCCCTGCCTATAGCTGAAAATTCATCTGTATGACCACCCAACCCTAATCTAGAATCTAATAGAACACCCAAAACCACAATCAGTCATCGTTACTTGTCTAAAAACATCTCCACGTGAAGTTATAACATTTGAATCTCAGATCTGAATCTCAATTCACCGAATGTTCCCTCTCAATGGACCAAAAATTCAATTTTATTTGAATCCCACAACCCGAAACAATGAGGACCATTAAAAAATTTACCAACATGTGTGAATAACCTCCATAACACAATAAATAACCATAAAAACACATCATTTATATTAAACTTTTCTCATTTTTTTATATTTCTCCTAGGACTTTAAGTGAATTTTAGCTATGAAACACATATATTGTGCATATCCCATCCTTCCAGAACAATAACACTGGGTTCATGGTTCGTTATCACATGTATTGATTATTCCACCCATGGAATTTTGGTTATTTTTAGTATTACCTAAATCAACCTTCTTCCATGGAGTAGGTATTTGCATCTTTGTAAAAATAACCACTGATTTCTTCTTATGGTCAAGCTCCACAATATATTTCTCTTTGTCTTTAAATTTTTATAGTTTTTAGAAATCAAAAAACTATTTAGTTGATTTCCCAAAACATCCTTATATTATTTATAGGGTAATGAACTCAATATATCCAATGATATACTAGGAGTAATAATTATTTCTTTATCATCACACTTCAATCACAATTCTATGGTTTCACCTTCATGTTCTTCAATTATTTTGACCCTTTATTTCACTAAATTGTCCATTCCATCAATAATATAGTAAAGTCCTTCAATCTTGATCTAAAACACAACTCCCTTATATGAGTTCCCATAATTTATAGTTTTTAGTTGTTCAATACCCTCTTTAAATTGTTAATTATCCTTTTTTTAAAAGAATATATATATTATTGGAAAATCAAGGGGCCACACAATATGGAAGGAGGGTATTTTACATTTATCCCGAATTAGATAATGAATCAAGTCATCAAGCATAGTACTTAGTTGCATGTATCATTATTACAAGATATATTTTTTGGAAATACCATCCACAATATAATTCCCTTCCCAAAAAGTGTGTGTGACAAAGTAATTCATGTTGGCAAGCCTTTCTATGCAGTTGATCTATTTACCAGACAGTTTCCATGAAAGATGGTACTGATTCGCCCAAACCGCCTGCATGAGCACCGCTGAATCACACTAGAACCAAATATTATTCCAATTATTTTGATAAACCATATCAAATTATCTGATAAATTCCATAATTTCATCTTCCAAGGCAGTGTCATTCCCATAAGGTCTATAAAAACATTCCACTACATCGCCTTGGGAGTCCCTGAAAATCACCCCAAAACTTTATGGTCCCGGATTTCCCCAAGAGGCCCCGTCCATATTAAATTTCAACCATCCATTAAAGGGGGGAGACCATACAACCTCCATTGTTCCCTTTGGATTAGGGAAGGACCCTACAACCTGCAACCGCCTAAATATCATGAGCTCCCTTACTAAATTACTGCAATTGTCACTCATCTTGTCACTGGCCATTTTAATTGTTGTTGCGATATCTGCAAGAACTGAGGCTTCATGACACCTTGCACGTCGATACACAATACTATTACATGCCCTCCAAACTGATTGTATGACTTCAGCATAGGAAACCCGTAGAAATGTGTTGAGTTTTTTGGACTATTATACATTAAACAGAACCTGCGGGAACTCTAGGATTGAAGCAGTGCTGGGAGGGTGCATCTCAAATGTGTTGATAACGGATTTCCAAAGTGATGAATCAATATTTCATGACATGAATAAATGATCAAAATCCTCAAAATACTGATGGAAAAATGCACACCTCGATCACAGATAAACCCCAGTCCTCTTAACAATTTCATCCACTAGAATCCTACTGTGAAAAAACTTCCAGAGCAATGTGAATTTGGATAGGATTACCAATTTTTTTCAGATCACCTATCCACTTTTCATCACCCTGCATCAGGCTCTTGTAGAAAAATTTAGAATCCAACACACCATTCGGCGACCCTTCCCCTAAAAACATGTTGTCCTGATTAATATATCATAGTCATTAATGATGGAAAAAATATCTTCCGGAAGGTCCTCAAGATACTCAATCTATTAATTATATTTTTATTTTTTCTACATATTGTGTTTACAATCATGTACTGCACCATTTTCCTTCTTCATTTTGGCCCTCAAAATTCCAATTTCCCCATTATTAACCTCATGTTCAGCTTGGAGGTCAACTCTACCCTCTACTTAAGTAACTTCATCATAATTGTCTAATAATTTTGGATTTTCTACAATATCCACAATAACTTATTCATCGAGGAATATATAGTCCTTGTCCTCCTCCACTTCTATCTCCTCAAAACTCTCCTCTTCTTGAGAAAGTAAGTTTTGTTTCTTTAAGAATTTATCTTATGGACTTCTCTTACTCCTCCAACCCTTTAATGGGTTCTTCATGGGTTCTTCTTCCTTATTTCCATCTCAAAATTTCTTAATAAACCTAGTTTAAAGATGCCAAGATTTTCCACATCGAAAGGAAGAAAGTGGATGTTTTCCTTTGAATTTCTATTTTCCTATCTTAATATTAGAGGATAGGAAATTCATCACTTCATCAACTTATTCTTTATCAGGATCCTCTTTCAATGAAATTTTCTTCATTTCTTTGAATTCTAGCTCCTGAGAATTCTCCCTTAACACTGAATCATTTTCATTAATCCTTATATTGTATGAAATAAGAGATCACTAAAGGCTATCAGACATTAAATCCTTAGGAATTTTATATTCAAGTACCATGAACCTTGTATTAAATTTTTTTGGTGTTCTTATTGTAATTATTTTAAAATATATATATTTTTAATGATCTCTAAAAGTATACAAAAATATTTAACAAGAATGTTCACCCAATCAAAGAATGATTCAACTATCTCATTTAGGCTTATTCTTAAATCGTCATACTTATTCCACATAACTTGGATATTTCCATGTAAAATTTTTTAATCACATTCAAAAATATAGAGAAATTTATCTCATGTAGCAGGAGAGGTTTTTTATGAAATCACCATTCAATATATAGGGTTTTCTAAGGTTCCCCCTAGAGCATTAATTTCCTTTGTGTTAACCTAAAATTACTTTTGATATCTATCTGATAAGCCTTTACTCTCTATGTTGGTCATGATACCATATATAAAATCCATGTACATGTCCATCCTAAATGAATAAAAGTAGTGTTTCATTCCGTTTTTCCATAGTTGGAAAATATTTCCATCAAAGATAGGGATTACCGTGTGATTAAAAAATACTTCCATCTCTTCTCAGATAGATAGAAACATAGCACAAACCTTTAGATCTAATACCACTTTTGGCCCTAAATATGGTATATAACCTACGAGGGGGTGAATTAGAGCATGAAAATTATAAAATAATCACTTTCCAATGATCATGTCCCATAATAATTAAGAAAACTTGTCTATATCCCTTTTGAATGATGTAAAGTGATAAAACTATAAAAGAGGGATAAAAAATATTTTATTTGGTTTACCTTAACTGGGATAATCCAAGTAAAATGAAAAGTCAATGTGTCAATGCACCCAAAACACTAAATATCGCTACTTTGTTACAAGTTTGGTGTGCCTACACTAAAACTCCTAGTTTACTAACTTATCATAAAATAGAGGTCACCTCTCTCAAGTGATTAGGTAACATAGTACTCCTCCAAGTATTGTTAAATTAAATCATCGCAAAGATGGAATTATGTTCCACCAATGTGGTGTCTCAATTTACTGCACCTTCGGCTTATAGAACTTCGCAACACTTATAGTGAGAAGTCTCTTGCAAGAACCTCCTCCTCATGCTAATTTCCAATGCAGGTTAGGAATGACACTCCTAAATTTTTAGATATTATGGAATTATTATGTTTTCTCTTTGTTTGTTCGTATGATTTTCTAAACTGTTGAAAGAATTTTTTATATCCTTTTAGATGGTGATCCTTTAATCCAATGGTTACAATTATCTCTCCTATATTTAGACCATCGAGATCAATCCAAATTTACCAAATACTTTTAACGTGGTCATCACATGTAAATCAAGTTGAGTAAACCCATAGAATTCTTTGATAATCCATCATTTCAAACTCTAGTTGTAACTACCCGATAGTCTATAAATACATGCATCATGGATAAAAATCATCTTTCATGATGTGATGTATGGTTGATAACAAAAATACACTAAATATTATATATATTTCATATTCATTTATCCAAATATAATTTCATGTATCTTCAAATCCATATTGATACTTGAACTAGTCATAGTGTAGTTGTCTTATTCACAGCTCGAGCCTCACTTGGACAAAACCATTGATAATTTCCCAAATTCAATTCTGGTGTGACTCCTAGAATATGGTGTGGGCTTATCCTGGATAGAATTTTTGAAATCTACCTGAATATAGTCGTGGTGAAATTATTTTTCTCATGGAGTGAGCCTCACTTTCACATATCAACTGAAATATTCTCTTTATATGTCATAATGTAGATTCTCTCTTCAAACAATAATGAATTTTTCTTGAAATGATAAAGTATAGAAACTTGTAAAATGATTGAGGAACCTTATGAAGTTACCTATTGAAACCTTATAAATTAACCTTCACAACATGACCATTCTCCTTACGGTGTGATATAATGTTATAAAGTAAGACTTCTATTTTTTCAACACATTCCACTTTCAAAGTGAAACATATATAGCTATGGTGTGAATCATGTTTTGTAGACGGAGTTATATTAGATTGTTTCAATGCTCCTTCAATATCTTATATCAATAAGAGATCTCATTTTTGTTATGGAAACATCAGGAGTAACAATGAAAATTGATTTTACATAAGAGTAAAAGGGAGAAAAATAACAAAGGAATAAGAAAAAGATCACAAGACATTGAGATTTCTGTGGTTTAATAAAGATCACTACATATATGGAGAGGAAGAATCATTTCACTAAATTTGAAAAAAGAATTATGATGAAAATATTAGAGTTTCAGAAACCCTATCTAAAAAATGAGTTCATAAAGCAGAATAGTGATACAATAAATCATGGTGTAACAGTCCCAAAATTCACATAGTAAGTACATTGTACTATAGTAATAGTGGCAGGAAGTTTGTGGAGCTACAATACCATATTGTTGTCTCTAGTCACATGCTGCTAAAATACTATGTAAAATTCCACACTATTACAATATTGTTCTCAATGCCATTGGTCTACTCTATTATAGTCTGTTAGTATTTCTACAGTATGAGATGTAAGCAGTTGTCCCAACCTCATCTAATAGATCCAGAGACATCATTAAAACACTTTAGAAGTCACATCACACTCCATTGTCAACAAATACAACCTAAAAACCCCCCCAAAGGTATTTTTTATGACAACTTGATTCATTTTCATTTGAAAAATCATGTTTATCTTTTTCTAGCTATAATGAAAACCTAATAGTGATCAAAAATAAATTTCATTTTTTGGAATAATGAATGAAAATATGATTCTTTATTTTAATGATAACTTTCAATCAATTATTTTTGAAACTAAAAATATAAATGATTAATATTTCATGAATAAATTTGGAAATTATGATTATATTCCCTTATTAAACCTGGATTATAATTATTTTAAAGTAGTATAGTAAGGTGTTTTATATTGATTCCACAAAGAACTAGATCTTATAATGTCAAACCATCTGTATAGATCCAAGTTTCATTTGGCCCTTGTGAAAGGTCATACATCGATACACTAATAAAGGCGGTGTTCTATCCCCTCCCTCCTACATTTTTATTTTGGTTTTTCATATTATTTATTTGATGTATTTTATTTTTTCTAAATTTATGAGAAATTATAAAAAATTAAAAATTCAAAATGTGAAAAAACATGAACTATAAATTCACTATACTATATTTTGTTTATTATTTTGTAAAAATATAAAAAGTTAAAAAATAATTAAAATAGGAAAAGGTGAAAAATTTATAAACCTGAAAAAAGGAAAAAACATAAAAATATAATAGTTAAAAAACATAAAATTACAAAATATAAACAATTAAAAAGAAATTTTTAAAAATTAAAAAAAAATTATTATATCATTTTTTATTCTATTTAGTTCTTGAATTATGTGTTTAATAATTATGGTTTAATTTGATTTTGTTTTTTATTTTACATGTAAAAATATTTCTAAATAGATATGTGCTTTTAGTGTTATATAAACATGTGTTGTATAGAAATTTGATTGTAAAGAAAAAGTTTTCACATGTTTTTTACAAGTACTTGCTATGTATTAATCTATTTTTTTAGTGTGATATATGAGATGATATAATATTTTTTAATATATAATCATAAGATATTTGTTTTTTACCATTTAAAAAATATTTTTTTTAAAAAAATCATAAAATTCCTAAAACTTAAAAAAAAAATATTTATATATAAATTGATAAATTTATTCATATTTTTCTATTATACATATTAACTATTTTATATATATTTTTTAAATGTGATAAATTTTTAATTATTTCTTTGTAAAATCAATATTTTTTAACTCCGTGATAATTTTTGATGTTATTGTAACATGTTACCAACTAATAAATTTTCTTAAACTATATTTTTTTTTTAAATATTTTAATTACTTTAATATTTATGTTCATTTTATTTAATCAATTTATCCTATGAAAACTATTTGATAATTTAACTTTATAATTATTTATTTTAAATTTTTCATATTATTATGTGTTATATTTAATATTTTCTATACATATATGAATATCTTTTACTATTATCAATATCATCTATGCCTCTTTTTTGAATAGATGGCTTAACTTTTTTTCATTCATGTTCTATATGCATTTTTAAACAGATCATGTGTTTTAATCTTTTATCCTTTGTATAATATTTGATTCATTTATTTATTATAAGTATTATATGTATTTTTTAATATAATATTTTGGTTTCTATAAATATTCTATGTATATTAATTTTTTGCCACCGTATTCTGTCAAAATTATGAGAAAAATTAAGTGTATTTTTAATGTTTAATATTTTATCTTCAGTCTATTTTAATAGTGTGTAAAAAATATGATTTTTTATGTAAATAAATATTTTATGTTTAAAAACCCTCTATTTTTTATTTCTTGTTTTGTTTTTTTAGAAATCAACATGAGTTAATTTTTTTATTTTGATTTTGATTTATTATAAGCTTATATAACTTATATTTAGACTATATTTAAATTTTTATTATATTATTTTGTATTTTATATATTAACCATTTTTAATTTAATTTTAAAAGTGGTTACTTATGGCAAAAATACTTTTGAAAATTAAATTTTAATTCAAATGCTTTAAAAACTATACATTTCATAATTTTTTATTATTTAATAATTTACTTTAATATATCTGAGTTAATTTTGAGTCTAATTGGTGTAAACTTTGGTATATATTTTACTTGGGATATTTGAGACTTATTTTCACACGTGGTCAAATTTGATTTTATATTTCTATGTGGGTGATTTGTATTTATTTAGGTGTTTTCATCATGAACTTGCTGAAATTCTTACTCATTGTGGCATTTCTATAATTATACTTAAATGATTGAGGGCTTCAATTATTATACATTGATTAAATTTCTAGCCAAAAACACCCATAAAACAATATTTAAATCTTTTTAAACCCCCTAGATCCATGAATAAGTATTTTGATTTCCCAAGAACATTATATGAGTCGAATATATTAGTACACACTTTATACTCATTTTTTTATTCTTTTACATAAATTGAAAATTGTTGGGTTCTGATTCTCTTCGAGTTTAATTTTTTTGAGGATAAGTAAATATTATGTATGAGGGATATGGTAATATTAATTGGATTAAGTGAGGTGAAAATTTTATTCTTATTTTCCATTCTCTCGTGTCTTCTTCAGTGTTATTGTTTATTTTTTTTATTTTTTTTCATAACATTTAAATTTATTTTTTATTTTTTTCCTTTTTAATTATTAGTTCTTATGAAAAATATTTATTAAATGTACAAGATTTTTATTTAGATATATCATTTTTAATATTGGTTGAAATTTCTTTAACAAAATTTTATTGCTTGTTGATAAAATTAAACAATGTGGTCTCTATTTATAAATAATACTAAAGAATCTTGAATTGAAATATTATAAAAAAAATAAAAGAAAAAAAAAAATTAAAATACAATAACTAAATTTTACTAAGTACCAATAAAAATTTTAACAATGCATAAGAAACTAAATATTTTTAAACAATAGTCTAACATTACATTTAATTCTATTCTATTCCATTTCATTCTTTCTTCCTTTAATTTTTTTCAATTGTATCATTCTTTGTGTCATGTTGATTCTTCTATTCAATTTTTGTTTATTTAGTTAATAGTGAGTGTTTTTTAACGACACATTTTTAATTTACTTTTTATTTTTCTTTTATTTTTATTTTCCACCCGCCAAAGCCATAGAATAACCTTAAAAAGTACTATTGAGTGTGTAGTTTATCCTAAGTTCTAGAGATTGTATTAAATTTTTAATCCATTGATATGATGCACCGAATGAATTAATAAGGGAAATGTTGGTTATTTGATTTTAATTTTATGTTTTATTGAAGTGTGAAGTGGCTAACCTTTGTGAGAGTATATGTCAATTTAATTTAAAATTGTCAAGGAAATTGATAACTTGATTCAATGACATGAGAGGAGAATGATTTAGGGAGTTTACATTGTTAAAATGAGATAATAGGAAATTTCAATTTATTCTTGATAGACATGGAATTATTGAAGGTTCAATTAATTTGAAATTGTTACGTGTATTTATGTATTTTAAATATTTTATTATTCCCTTTGAGCATACGGACATGCTCAATCTCAAGTACGAGGCAGTTGATAATTTTCATTTATAAATTTTTTATAATCTATTTATTATTATTTTAATTTTTTAATGTATTTAATATAATTATTAATGAAATTAAAAATCAATATTCTATATATTTTTATAAATTTAAGTAATTTTTATAAATTCAATTATTCAATTTCATTAATTTTAATTTTATGAATTCACCATATAAATTATATTTATTGTCTATTAAGATTATGAATATTTTAATCTAGCATTATTTATTTAAATAAGTTCTCATTATTATTTTAATTTTTTTTATTTCTATTTATTCTATGTGAGAATATTTTTAAATATTATATATTTTATATACACTTTATTTTAATATCAAATTTTTTTTAAATTTTAGTTTAATCTTGAGTATTTTTAGATTTATTTTAATATTATATAGTATAAATTTTATACTATTATGTAAGATTCAATTTTAATATTACATAGGTATTGTTAATTTTTGTTTAATTTTATACGGGTTTTTTCTCATATTTATTTTCTAGAAACATAAAGTTTAGTGATACATGATTAATTTAAATTATTTTGAGTATTACGTAAATGACTCAATTTTAGTATAATCAAGCATGAACAGTTGAAATTTATTTAACCTCACACAAAATTTATTTTGATGATTTTCATGTTATGTCAAAATCATTGGATTATTATGCAGATAAATCTAAAAAAACTCAATTGTGTAATGTTAAATCCCAATTATGTAGTATTAACTCTGAAAAAACAAGACCCAAGTAAGATTTGAAGGAAGAATTGAATAACATTAAATTAGGAAAAAATTCAAAGGACCTTCACTGGATTTATTCATGTAATATTGAACTAAAACTCGTGAATAATGAAATAATAAAGTTTCATATAAGAAGAAAATAGACTCATGTGAAATCGAAATTGTAGCGTTTTAGAACCAGTAGCAATAGAGGGTAGTGAAAAAAGATTTATATGTCCAATTGCGGATTTAGGATACACCAAAGTCACTCGATGATGATTAAATTAATCATAAGAACTATAAAATCCAATTAAATATTAAATAAAGAACAAATAATAATAATTTTTTGGATTTGGTTAGGGTAAGCGATGATCAAGCAGGTCGATTGAAGATCCTGGACTTACTCCGAGATAATTGATATGAAGAATGAGGATTCCTAGGTGAACTAAAATTAGTAAAGATGAAGGATATATTTTCATAGAAATTGTTCAATAGTTAATCTAAATCTAGAAATTTGATGTTGATTTATTGAACATCGTGACTGGATCCATAGATGTATAACTGGAAGAATGAGAAATGTTAAAGAGTAGAGATTCCAATATAATGAATTTGCAAGCCATGGATGGACAAAATTTTGGAAGGGTAGTGGGAAATGAGGAGTTTTTTCAAACATAGATGATTAGCATCGAATAGTCCATTAATTCCAGGATTCATTCCTATCTAGAGTGTTACATGAAATCATGCATTCATCCTTGTACACAAGAGGGTTCTAACTAGAAACAATGGTCTAATTGCATCAATGAGAATATTATACCCTCAATATCATGTCATAAATAAAATAATAATAATAATAATAATAATAATAAGCAATATAATAATTAGCCTGAGTAACATGCATAGACTAAAAAGATGACATAAATGTCGTACAAGTAACAAAAGGGATCCCTGTCATAAACCTACTCTATTTCCCTAGAACACTAATGGTCAAGATTTCACTAACATACCCTGAAGGACATTCTAAATCATCACAACTTGGTGAATAACACCTAAAATTATATCAAAGAACAAAGAATTTTTTTACCTCAATAAAAAACATCAATATAGAATAGTGGAATGACAGACAATACAGAGTTGATATATCAAAAAAATCCACAAGGAGAAAGGTACCACAATTAGTTAGATAAATAGACCAAAGTAAAACATCATCCAAGATACATCACAATATCCATCAAGACATAGTCTCCCAAAACCCTATGTAATATGTGGACCATAGCTCCACTGATCACCATCATCACTCTAAAGTCCTGTAGATCAAGAAAATCCACCACCTCTAAGTGGTTATTTCCCTTTCCCTGTACATGGCATAACAAAATCTAAAAATTCCTGAAAAAATGGGTAGGGTGTCACCTAAACATCCCAGTAAGGTCTCACAAAGTCTTTAATAATCAATTTCATGATAATTAAACTATTTATGATTTCAATTTAAATAAAAAAGGCATGACTTAACATTTATATATTTTCAATCAAAACATAATTTCAAATCAAGTAGATGATAGGTATATCAAAACATTCTTAAATGAAAATTTTATATAAAACATTTATACAATACAACTGGCATGAATAAAATAGTTCAATAAATAATGAAATGTATAAAAAATCAAAACCAAGAATCATGGTCATATGCGCTGAGTTACATTAGTTCTAGGCTCTCGGATCCATTTACTAATCAATCATCAATCATGGTGAAAGTATGTGTTCACACATCCCTAAACTCTTGATAATAAGACTAATCAATCAACATCCCATCAGGGAAAATCATGCAGAACTAGGTTTAGTTAGTGTTGTCATCGTCAATCCATTTCTAGAGAGTTAAGGTCATAAAATACTTGTCTTAATCACTCACAAACTACTCAAGATCACATATGCTTCAATCAATCATTCAATCATGGGAAAATAAATAAATTCAAATCAACTTATCATTCATAGTTAAATTTTAAAATTTCAACTTCAATATACCTTTTTAATTTCAAAACCAAATCATGGGTTTTCATCAAATTCATTTCTTTCAAACCATATTTTATTTAAATCAAATTTTCTGAAGAATGAACATCAAATCATTTCATTAAATAATTTATTATTTTAACCCATCATTTTTCTCAAAATATACTTAATAATTTCAATACCATTGAAGTTGGGGGGTTTTATAATTTCCATGCACTTTTAAATAAAATAACAAATCACCTAAAATTAAGGTTTTATAAATCATTTAAAAACTCATTTCAAATTAATTAATCAATTTAGGGTTACAATTAAAGAAAAACCTAATATAACCACCTAACTTTAATTACATGATCAAAAAAATCAACACCAACAACAAGAAATTCCAACATATATATGAAAGAGAAGCAGTTCAAGGAATCAAACCTAGAATCAAGATCCATCAAAACAAGATTTATCAAAATTGAGATCTAATCCATCAACAATGTGGGGATTCACCACTCTAAAAAGTGAGATAAATATAAGAGAGAGAAAACCCATATCAAAATGGAAAACACATACCAAAGAGGGATCAAGATCTCCCATCAACACTTTTATTCACAAGGGAAGAGGTTTGAGGAGCTAAGAAATCCTCTAAAGAGAGTCCAAAAGTCAAGAAATTTGATTAGAGTCGAATAGGGGTGATTAAAGGTACGACCAGAGGTCCCCATGTTTTAATTAAAATTTTCAATAGATTAAAAACCCATATGAATAGTTTTATGGTTGGGTGGAATGATTAGTAATAACCATTCTCCTTCATTAGGAATCACGAAAGTGTTCATAGTTTTGATGCACGGTTAAACTAACTGTATGCCAACCGTGGAAACCCCCTCGGTCCAAGGGTGCATAGTATGAGGGGGAGTTTGTATAGTTTGTAAAAACTATGTGCCCCCTTCTAGAGCACCAACATAGGGTGCCCTATTTTCTAGGCCAAACTATATGGTATTCTCTAACCTTTTTCCATCTATGCATAATACCCAAAACTTGCAAAAAAAATAAATAATCACCAAAAACTCCACAGAACAAGTTTCATTTAAGGTACAATCAAAACAAGGGTGAAAATGTGCCAAAAATCAAGTAACAACATGTTACAACCTCTCCAATATAAAAAATTTATATCCACAGAAATTCTCTTATGGAGACTTTATGTTAAATAGATGATGACAATATTCTCTCAATAGTCCCTCACACTCCCAAGTCTCGTGTGAATTATAACCATGCTACCATAACACACATACCCAAGGTATAGACATTCCATGGAGAACCTTTGTCTCATAGACAAAAATTCTGACTGGATGGTCAGTCATGGATAAATCAGATTCCACATCAATATAGCAACCCATACTTTTCATACATAGATATTACATCTTAATAGATGAATATTCATTTTATAAAATAATTATTAATGATAGAATCATTTATTTCTAATATATTTGGAAACCAAAAAACATAAACAATTGGTTTATAAAATATCTACACCATATCCCACTTATTTATTCACAACTAACACCCTTCTTAGAAATATCATACTTAATACCTTTTTTTATAACCTAAGGAGAGGAAACATAAGAAAAGGGAAAGATCAGATGATCAGTAAGTGTAAAAAACGGAGATATCAATGATCACATAAGAATAAAATGGGAATAATAGTATAATAACATGATATTAACCATTGAAACCCATACCCTACATATCAATGATCATAATCGTAAGTCATAGAATAAATCTGGATAGTTCATAAGAAATGAATCATAATGGAATAAAATAACATGAACCATTAAATCTTAATATAGGCGTAAGATAATGAATTGTGGCATACACGTAAGCATATGAAATAATTTCCTTAGTAGTCAAGGTACATTTACAAGGCTATCATAGTGGAATGAGTTCACTCCCTAAACCATCATAGTAGGTAAGGTTCACTCCCAAGACTATCATTTTAAATATAGTACCTTACTGAACTAGATTCACTCCCCATTCTAGTCCAATTTATACCATGAGATATCAATATTTACACAATGCATCAAAGGGAGATATAGGTCTCACCCCTCGCATAATGAAATCATAAATAATTATGTTTTAAGATCATAAATCATTGATCATATCAGAACTCATGAAAAGAAATGGGTTTCATAAACATTTCACTATAGAATAACCCATGGAAAAGAAATGAGTTTCATAAGCATTTCCTCATTTCATCATAGCATAACCCATGGAAAAGAAATGAGTTTCATAAAAATATTATCATCATTAACATAAACCATTCATATAAAGAATAAGGATGATATCATTGTATCATATCTCTAGTAAATCATAAGTGAAATCAATGGTATTTATCTTTGATGAATAGAAATACCATTAAATTCATTAAAACTTTATTTAGAAAAATAAAATTTCCATTTTGAAAATACTTATTTAAAAAAATTTGTGTAATTATAAATGAATATTTTTTCTTTGAAAATAACCTTGTAAGATTTTAAATGAATATTAAATGCAATTATTAGTCATGATAGTGGGAAAATTTTTTCATGTCATATAAGTTATAAAAACATTCCTTCCATATTTTTGTTGGAACAATAAAAAAGTACCTCATTCAGAAAATGAAAAAAATATTCCTTTAAAACCATTATATAAAAATTCAAAAATGATTAAAAATGAATTTAAGAAATCAAGGGATAATAGTATAAAAACTTCTTTAAATTGTTTTTAGAAATATAGATATGGACTAAAAAAATAAACCAAAGAAAGAATTGAAGTAAATTTTCATTAAAAATGTATTTCTAGTTTCTTGAGTACATAGTATGAAGAAAAATGAGAGAAAAAAAATATTTTAAAGAAATAACCAAAGGAGAATAAAATTCAAAAGTTTTTTGAGTGATATATCATTTGATTTCAACATTGGAAACTTAATCATAAACAATCCTGATAAACAATGATATTTTAACATAAAACTATTACCTTGAGTTCTCCTTTCTTTAAAAGAAATATAAAATATTATATAATAAACTTAAATTTATTATAATTATATAACAAGGTCATGTTAATAGTTATATGATCCCTTTATATCATTCCATAACACCTTTTTATCAATAATTCTTTATTAAAAACATTATTTATGGGTGTTAACTGTTTCATTTATCATGAGAATTTTTGTTTAGTAGTTCTGGTCCTTTTACATTTATCTTGGTTCCATAATATCTAGAATATTAATAATGATATAAATATAAGATATATTAATTATATACCTATTTATATTCATCCAGAAATGTTATAGATATAAAAAGGAATTACACTATTCACTGAGATGGTCGATCATATGTATGCATAAACATTGTTTTTATTTTTCGATGGATGGAAAAAAATAAGGATAAATGTTAATTTACCTTTAAAAGATAATTATTATATCATATATATCATAAATATTCATCAAATTTATCCTAATTACCATAAAATTTTAATATTAATGAAAAGGAATCACATCGCTTGATGGAGGTGGTAGTCCACAGGTACGCACGAGCGATGTTACCGTTTCCAAAAATGATTGGATAGTAAGAAGGTAAAAATGAAATTATCATTATAGAATTATAATTTTTTCATAAATATTATATATAAATATTAAACCCGTTATAATACCCATCTGTAAAATATGTTGTTGATAAATTAATTGTAATTCTATATTGAGATGCTAAGTCATACATACGCATGAGCGATACTTTCACTAGTCATTTGATGAGAAAGCGGGTGTATTATTATTTTCATAATAACAATAAAATTTAAAAATATTTAGGATATTTAATTTATTATTTTTTTATAAATAGCATAAATTTATATGAGTTAAATAATATTATCAAATAATGTGATTGAATAAGGAGATTACCTCTTCTTTGAAACGAGTCCTTTAGATGTCTTCTAAATGGGTCTAGGGTTGGTCTTTTGGGAAGAAAAAAAATATATAATGTGGAAAAGGAAGTTTATAATAGATATTTTTAGATATTTTTCAAATTATAAGGCTCAATGTTGTGTAAAGAATTAAGGGAGGAGGTTCCCTTTTATAATTGAGGTGATGGACACTTTTGCAATTTCTCAAAAGATTAAATTATAATAAATTCATTATCAATAAAAATGTCTCAAAATTTATATTTATTCAATGATAAGGTATAATGGGGATGTAATATAATTAAATAATATAATTAAACAAATTTTGGTTTCGTTTTAAACCTTATAATTTTTATTGTCTCTTAAATAACCAAATTTATTTTTAATTATGGTAAAAAAATCAATATTAAAGGGTAGCAATTTTTAATTTTAAGGTAAAAATTGGCCCATATATGAATTTTTTTTGAATATTTAGACCATATCATATACAAATTATCTTATCTAAATATTTTTATGATTTTTAAATAATTTAATAAAATAATATTTTGATAAAATATCATTATTATCAATTTTCACACTATTCATTTAATTTGACTTAAAATACATAAATAAAAAGTTGGAATTTAAATATAATATCTTAAAACAAAAATAATATGACAAATTCACCTTTAAAATTATTTTAATACTATAAATTACTCAAATTATATCTCTTTTAATATTTATAAAATCATTTATTTTATTTTTTCATTAATTGAATAAATATATTTTGGCATTGTGTAAGCATTTAAGGTAATTAAATAATAACTAAAAATATGAAATAAATTACCATTATGAATATAATTTCATTATTCAAAGAATATAAATTAATATTCATTCATAACTAGTTTTTTTCCTATGTGAATACATAAAGTATATTTAAAACTAAGAGAGTGACATTTTTTTAACATCTTTTGATTTAAATAATATATAGGTAATTTTCAATGAAAATGGTCTATTAAACTAGAAAAAATAAATTATAAGGTGATAAGGGTCAAATTAAATTCATATAATAATAATTAGGATGAAAAATTATGGCCTTATCATTTATTTTTAACATAGATTGACCAGATTTACCCTTTACAGAGGTGATAAACTTTACCATGATTACTATTCGTAGTGACCAAAAATAAAGGGGCTATATTTACCCAATCTAAAACTCTTGATTATAAATATTTAAATAATTTTATCTAATTTTATATCTATAAATGGTATAAATTAATTTTAAATTAAGTGAGTAAAAATAAATAAAAACTTATTTTTATAAAAAATATAATTTTAAGCATGAAACTAGATATATTCTTATCCTATGTCTAGAAAAATAATTCTTAAATGTTTAAAAATTTTGATCAACTATATCATATATAAATTTCATGAAAGTAATCCACTAATAAATATTAATTTAATTTATTAATATAAAATACACTGCACGCATTCATTTTTTTATAGAAAAACATCAATTTTACTTTACAATAATTTATTTTAATTACAATCATTTGATAACTAATGAATTTATTTTAAAAATGTTTATACCACATATTTTTCATAATTAAGTTGTTTCTATTCATACCCTCCAATCCAATGGATAATAGATAAAGGACACATAATATTTTAATAATATTATTTGGTTTGTCTAAACTTGTTGTTGCATGTAACATAAGCTATCGAATAAATAAAATTGTTTAAAAATTAATATTTCATAAAAATATTAAGTTATTAAATTTTATCTCAATTAAAATGAATTTTACCCTCAAAATTATACACTCTAATAAAAATAAATGAGGATACTTCTACCTAATTACAACCTCAGTTTCCTACATAGATTCCTGAAATTGGTGGGTTCCCTACAAAACTTTGACCATGTTTATGGTATTATTTTGTCAAAATTTCTCTCTATGATCCAAAATATCTACTTATTTTTCTTTGTAAGAAATATATTTTTCAACTATAATGACCTATGAGTTCAGTACATGTGAAGGATCAAGTATTAGCTTCATCAGGAGAGATACTCGGAATACATCATAGACTTGAGAGATATTCGGTGGAAGAATTAATCAATATTCTACCATCCCAATATGATCAATAATTTCAAAAGAATGATATACATTGGCCTTATATTTTATTTATTTAAAAATATCATCACCCAGTTCTAGGGATATATTCATAGGAATACCATGTCACCAACTTCAAACTCTATATCTTTCTGAAAATTATCAGCAAATTTTTTTTATTAACTCCAAGATTATCTTATGTGTTGTTGAATGGATCTAAACTTATCTATCAATTATTTATATAGATCATTTCTTAATATATTTATTTCTCCAACTTTATTCCAACATGTTAAATTTTTTCACTTTCTACCATAGAGGGCTTCATAAGGATCCATCTGAATGCTGGAGTGAAAGCTATTTTTGTAAGAAAATTGTACCAAAGTATGGTGATGATCCCAACCACCTTTTAAATACATATAGAAAGATATAAACATGTCTTATAGATTTTGAATGTTCCTATAAAATTGGCTATCTATTTGAGGATGAAAAGTAGTACTAAAATATTACTCTATATCTAGAGCCTACTAAAGGCTTCTCCAAAACATTGAGGTAAACCATGGATCCTAATCAAATACAATTGATAATGGTACACCATGAAATCTTACCACTCCCTTAATGTATAAATGAGTAAGTTGATCAAGAGATAAACCTTCTCTATGGAAATAAAGTATACTGGATTTATAAAGAGATCAAATAAAATCCATAGAATATTATACCATTTAATGTTTTGGGGAGTTTGGTGATAAAATCCATGGTGATATTTTCTTATTTCCATTCTGATAAGGGTAATGGTTGTAAAATACCTCTATACTTTTGTCTCTTAGCCTTAAATTTATGACATACCAAGAATCGATAAATATACTCCAAAATATCTCTCTTTATGTCATCCCACTAGAAATAATCCTTCAAATATCTATACAAATTTGTACTTACTGGATGAATAGAGAATGAAGAACTATGAGCTTCATCCATTAGCTTTGTTTTCAAATATGGTATTGAAGGAACACATGTTCAGTTCTTGACCCTTATTATTCCATCACAATCAAGGTTGAATTCATTAACATTTTTCACATTCATTTTCATCTATATATATTTCGTTTGTTACTCTTTAAGGATTACTTAGATAAATGGTTGAGCACTCATTTGAGAATGATAATATTTTCCCCCTTACTTCAGGATTTCAAGATATATACTTTGAAAGTCTAGAAATATTGGATCTTTTGTGATTCTCGATAGAGATAAGATAGTATGATCTATTCGACTCAGAGAATCTAACACCTTAAACTCTTTCCTAGGATTGTAATTTATTTAGTATTCATAATCTTTAATATTCTCCAACCATATTCTTTGGAACATGTTTAGATATTTTTGAGTGAAAATATACTTTAAAATTTTGTGATCAGTATATATGTCACCTATTTATCCAGTAAAGGGTAGTGTAACTATAAGTGTGCTGAAAAATATTATCTATAGTTTCTTAAAACATTCTTAACATTTATTTATCCAAGGTAACTTGGATCTATTTTGAATTAACTTAGTGAGTGGAATTGATTAACATTGAAAAATTCTCCAAAAATCACTAAAAACATTTATCCAGACCAAGAAAACTATGGATCTTATTTAAATTGGTTGTTCTGGGCCAATGTTTATTAGATTTTTTCTTCGAAGGGCCTACTAATATACCCTCACTTGAGATTATATGACCCAATAATGAAACTTTTTGAAGCCAAAATTTACACTTGGTAAATTTTGTATAAATATTAACCTTCCTTAGAGTCTTCAATACAATTATTAAATGATCTTCATGATCTTTCTTGCACTATGAATAAATAAGAATATATTCTATAAAGACTTCTACAAACTGATCAAGGTAATCTCAAAAGAATATATTCATTATATCCATGAAGATAACATGGGAATTGGTAAAACCAAATGTAATCACTATAAATTTATAGTCTTAATACATTGTACAAAATGATGTATTGTGTATATCCTCCTTCTTGACCCTCAATTGATCATATCCAAACAAAACATACAACAGAGATATTTAAAAAAGTATATAATAGTGAATGGAGAACATAAGATCATGCTATCAAATAATTATCATCATTTCTTGATATTATCCAAAGCAAACAAATGTATATGTAAAAAACAACACCAAGTTATAGTTATAAAAATTATGCTTCCAAATAAATGAATAATAATAAATCTTAGTTGTTTCGATATTCCTTAAGTTGAAAAATGTAAAAAAAATATTTCAAGTAGACAATCAACACATAATGCTTCATAATTGACCATATAGTACACAATAAACATAGAAAATGGAAAACTTAAAACTAAGATTCATCCATTTATTATATAAAGTTCCCTTGAGTAATCTAGAAACACTGGGAACATGTTTTCTATGAAATAATACCTTTGTGAATTTAAGCTTTGTTGGTTGGCCTAGAACCACACCCTGCATAAGTTCCAACTATATATAGACTCCCACCCTTAACCTACTCTATTTCAAACATCTTGGACCTGAAAAAATACCTAATCAGTAAAAAAAATATTATCCCACGGTGAACCATATAGTTGTCTAACTCTATCCAGGAAACTTTATCCAATCAAAAAATTCCCATTGGGCCACAATTATTAGCAATTGGTAAGGATCATTTTTGAAGGAATTATCAAAACCCTCTTAAAACATGTATCACTTATTATAAGTACTCATTTGTTTCTAGATTTCTCATTCAATGAGATAAGTGTTATAATAAGTATTAATATATGACCCTAGTTCATTTTGAATATATTCATGTTGTTGTCAATAGATGGCACGACATAAAAAAACTCATCAAAAAGAATTACCATGCCAACTTGAGATAAAATAAGTTACAGTAAATGGGGAAAGGAATGTGGGAATGAGAACTTACACCATGGTCTATGGGCAGCCTCCCTGGCACCCAATGAAATAGAGCTTGTATATAGGCTTTTCTAAAAACTGTTCTGCCCTACACATCCCACCCATGGAATCTAGAAATTCCTTAAACTATACATCCATCATTCCAAATCTTGTGGGAAAAACAAAAACAATCTCGTAGTCTTTGCCAAGCTATGTGGGTATAATAATGGGTATTTCAGTCTTTGGTGGTGCACTCATCTTGGAAATCATTCCCTCTGGCAGCACAACCATTGGACACAATCATTCAGTATAGTGAAGGAAACATTAAATAAAAGTTTTTTCATCACCATCAACAAAATCATGGTATGCATATTTATATGAATACAACATATAATATAATTTTTAATGGAAAAAAATCGCATCATGCTTGTGTCTTAAGAATGAATAAATGCCTGTGGACTCTTACATGCCAAATTCATTAGACAAATATTCTAACAAAGAAAGAAAATTAAATCGGATAGGAACCATGATCATATGTTATATGATTAAGGACTCAAATACAATTAAAAATATTAAATATTTATCATACCAGTTGCACTAGACATAGAAAAATTATCAATATTCATGGAGTGAAAATGTTTGAAGTTCACAAAAGAAAGAAGATTTTGTATAACCATAATAACAAAAAAGGGAAATAATACATTAGGCAAAAATATCAAAGTATATAAACTAAAAAATAATGATTATATGAAATCAATATAATGATACTAATTTATAAATATCGAATAAATTTAATAAATTATGAAGATGAAAGTATATAGTACTGGAAATTTTACATTTCAAAATCTATTGACTCTAACGTTTGTAGTTAAATTTTACAATGAATATTATAAAGAACTATGTAGTACTACATAGTAAAACTTTATAGAAAAATGTATTCATATTGAAACAGTACATTACAAAGTCTACTGAATTCTTAATTTATTGAAGAATATTGAAACTATATATTTAAAATGCATACTACAAGGATATTTTCCAATAGAAAATAATGTTTAAGAAAATCCATATTGTATATAAGTTGGTAGTTTGAAATTTAATAGAAGTATTGCAAACAATACATCACAGACTATTGAATCCACCTTATAGTAATATTTTTTAATGTGTATTATATATAAGCATGCCGATTGAATATATCTTAAAGCTTCATATAAATTCAAAGTCATGTAATCTACATTTGTGTTGAAGCTGCATAATTATATGTATATTTTTTATTATAAATGCTTAATCAGCTCATCAAGCATTGAATACAGTTAAGGACATAATATTTGATAGTTATTTATTGTTTAGACTATTTAAAAAACATAATAAATTAAACTTGATCATTAAAAAAATTAAATATTAAACAAATATATATATATATATATATAACAATATGAAAACAAGAACACATAATGTAAATAAACCAAAAGGAATTATAAAAATAAATATTCTCAATTAATTACCTATTAAACATTCTTTAGGAGCCTTATTTTGAATAACTAAAAAATAAAAAAAATCAAATCCAAATAGTGGAATTATCGATATATTACATATTGTGTGTATAAAAATAAAACTTTAATTATATTTTTAAATTATCCACACAATAGACTTGTTAAATAAAAAATGGCCACAGAGAATGATAAAACCCAAAAAAAATAACAACAAAATAAAATACCTATGTCTCGATAATCATAGGTTCTTGATTGTTCCATATTTCCTCACATCCTCCAACACAAAAAAACAAATGTTTCATATTACAATGTTATTTAAGAATAAAAAATAATGTTTAACAGAATTCATATTGTACATAAGTTGATGATGTGTTTCTAGAGAAGTTGATAATGAATAATAATGGGGGATATCCCTTTTTATAGCCTTCCCTCACCCTCCTTTAGAAACTCCTCAATTAAATTTCTTTTACCAAATTAAATGGGGGAATAAAGAAGGTGTCACCTTATTTTATTTAATTGAATGTGGTGACCATTATTATTATTTTCTATCTCCAAAAGTCTTCCATCATTACACTCATAATGATATTATGGTTTTTAAATTTCCCCATTTTTCATATTGTAGTGTTATTTATAATTATATATATGCACAAATTTACATATCTGTACATATACATTGGAAGAGGGGGATGGGGGAACCCTGATAAAGGTGGTTAGCTAGAATTAATAAAGGCATTGATAAAGGTGGTTGGGGGAATGTTGAGCCCTGGAAAAAATTTATTAGCGCTGATAAAGTTAGGGATAATAAACACACCCTTTATCAGTGGTAAAAAAATACTGATAAAGAGACTGGTTTTAAAATAACTTAAAACCTCAGTGCCTTTTTAGTGGTGATAAAATCCTTTTTACACATTGATAAATGGCATATCAGTAGTTTTGTTGCTTTTTTCTAGTTGTCCATATGGTGATATTGTGGTGTGGTGTTGGAGCTATTGTTTGTTATCCCTTTAATGGAATTTGGTTCTAGAATTGAGGCATTTAGATACTAGAATGATGTTGTGGGTAATTTGCGGAGTTTTCATTTTTTTCTAGTAGTGATGTAAACATAAATCATTTTTCAAAATGTATGTGTTGAAAAACATAATTAGAATTATGTAAATATATATCTTGTGGTCTAGTTATAGGTTTTGTGGTTTTTGTTTATTTTTTTTAATTTGGGGTGTTATTTATTTGGTTTTTTTATTATAGTGTTTTTTGATGGATTATTGAAAAAAAGGGGAGTTTCAATGTAAAATTTCTAAAAATAAAATCATTTCACATTCACAGACCCAATTCCACCATGTTGTCATACATTAGTCGATATCTCCCAATGATAGACCGAGCGGATGTGTTAGTGCTGGAGCCAGCTGGAGATGCATTTCCCATGGAAACTATGCCAGAACGACAAGGAGATTGCCTGAAAACCCCCACCCATCTCATCTAGACAAATCAAGTACAACTTCCCCTCTCCCCCACCCATATCATCCAGACAAATCGAGTACACCTTCCCCTCTCCCCCACCTCTTCCTCCTTCATCACTACCCTCGACGACGACTCACCTACTGCTAGAGGAACTTGATGCCCCTCATCATGCACATAATAGATCAGCACCACAACTATCATGACCATCCCATCGACACTAGAATATGTACAGAGGACCCCAACTAGGACTTCACCGACAAGGTTCTCCATGAATCCAAGATCCAAGTCGGGGTCCATCTCAGCAGACATGAGGCAAAAGGCCTCCAGGGCGACGGCGGGGTGGCAGGAAACGTGTATGGGATTGAAAATGTGTGGGAAGGTGGGCATGATTTTATATAAGTATTATTTGAATACATCCCTCTAGTGTTATGTTTTTTTGTGTGCGTAGAGAATTTTGTTATTATTCTAATCAAAATTTAATAAATAAAATGAAATATATAAGTGTGAATTTATAAAATTTATCTATCCTAAATCCCCTATGCGTGTTTCCATTTCTTCGCAAATACTGCTTTTCATCCTCTTAAATAAATAAGCTATTCCACTATCCAAATATGAGAACCAATCATTATGTTTTTAAGCTGTGAACACTAATCTTGAATATAGTATTCCCCTATGCATTAATTTCTTTTTGTGATTCAATATTACCAAAACCAGTAAACCCCCTACAACTAATATCATCGTAAAAGATATACATGACCATCCAAAAAACCAATACACATATGATCCATAATGCATCCCTCTAGCTCGACCATTATAATATTTCCCTAAAATTTGAGCAATAGTGTCCTCCCCGAATACAAAAGTTGAGAATGCAGGGTTGGAATAACATGATTCTTTGATTTTACACTAAAAATGAAATAAAATATAATTTATAAAGTTATTTAATAAAATAAAAAAGTAATTTAAAATGATTATCCCAAATTTTTGGTAACATAATGAGATTTTAGTATATATGTTCTACTTTAAATAATACCGAGTTCAACAAATTTCTTTACAGACACTAAAACAAAGGTTGTCATAAATTAATAAATTAAATTAATGATATATAAAAGATCATTATGATAACATATAAGATATCTATATATTATATAAAATACTAAAACTCATTAAATTATAAAATTAGTATTAAATAACATTAAAAAACACATAATTTTTAAGAAGGTAATTTTTTTTAATAAAATCAAGTTATCTTTATATTTTTTATTTTTTCAATAAAAGTTAAAAATATTTTTTTTAAAAAAATAATTAGATAAAATTATATTTATTTTTGAATTTGGAATTTCAAAATTTACATAGTATGATTATTTCATAATTTTTTGAAAATATCAAATTTTAGTCGAAAGTGTGGTTTTTATGAAAATTATAATTTTTAGGACTATCAATATATAAAAATGACCTAGAAAGTTAGAAAACCATTAAAGTAATCAAATATAAAATCATGGAATAAAATTATATAGTTTAAACTATTATTTGAACTTAGAAACACAGGGGTAAAATTTTTAGAACTAAAGAAAAAGGTCACTTCACAACTAAAAAATGGATTATTTATGATGGGGTCCTGTTTCAAATACCCCATCGCCAAAAATGGAATCACAAAATATATTTTTTGTGACACAAGGGTAACCCATTATAAATAATGTTTTTACCAAAGTAATTACTCAATCATTTGAGATGGGTCAAGTGACCCACCACAAAAAAATTATTTGTAACAATATTAAAACCCATCATAAATAAGTTAAAAATTTAAAAAAATTAAAATTTTAAAAAATTCAAAAAAAAATAAAAATGTAATAAATAAAATTTTAAACATGTGAAATAATAAAATTATTACACAAAATATTTTTATTCAAATTTTAACATAATGAATGTGTATGTAATGTATCAGTCATTATGGAGAGGGAGGGGAGGGTGAGGGTAATTCGGAAGAGGAGGGGGGAGAACTCCCTCACTACATCATGAGTCAATCATCACATGTACTTCATCATCTAATCGTGTTACTACTCCTATCATCATTTCATCTCCTCCTACTGTTGAAAAATATATTCATTCTCCCTATGTATGACCTATATAACCTCACTATGATCTCGTAGATTCTCCTCGTACTGTGAGATCGATGATGATGACTCTCCATGAGATCCCCTCAAGCTGAAATCCATAAGGTAAAACTGGTAAATTCCCTAATTTTAAGAATTCTGGATAGATTGTATAGTTTTTCAAATCATGAGTCAACCATACAATTCACCTCCCCTCAATAAAAAAAGGTTTCATGGTTTTCCTAGAGAGTACCACATGGCTATAAAAAAATTCAATAACCATGAGAAAACACATTATCCCCCAACATATACCTCTTACACAGTTATGGGTATGATTACTGCAAATCATGTGCTAACCATGTGCAACACTCTTCCTCCAAAATTTGATATTCTATGCCACAACTTCCAAAAACTCTAAGAAAAAGTAAAATAATAAATAAAATACTAATAAATACATACCAATGATCTGATGGGTATCACAATCTATGTGAAAATCATAATTCAAATTTTATATTTATAATCAAAAATAAAAAAACTACATGAATAGAGAAATAAGGATTCGCACCCAAATTTGGCTATCACAAGAGATTACAACTCAAAAAATAGTGGAAAAAATACATGGATATTTCTCTACATGTTATCCATATTTATTTTTTTATATAACCATCTACAAAAACCAATGATGGGTGATATATGTATTTTTTTATATTAATTTCAAACTATTTATTTATCCATTAATTTTTTATAACCATATTATACATGGTTTTTAATTTTTATAAAAAAGAGAAGCAACATTATAAATTATTTTATCATTATTGTATAATAAACCACATATATCCATTAATAAAAATAATTACAGTGTACAAAACATCATAAGATGTGAAAATATAGCCGCAAAACAACCATCAAGAACCTCATTTCATACAAATAATCACACACATGCCATGTCCTAAATCTTTGAGTCAGGACACCAATGAATTATCATACAAAATTAGAAAATAAAAATTAATCAATGTAAAAAATATCCATAAATAAAATATTGAAAATTTTTTTAAAACATTAAACATATAATAGTTTACTATTAAAATTAATGATAAAGCCCCCAAATCATTAAAAAAATGGGTAACAGGATGACTATAGCAAAAACATAATGAAAAAAACTTTTTTCCTTCAAAAATTACTTGAAAAATACTGAAAGTTATCCTCATGTATAGATGTGTAGAAATGAAATAACACATAACTTAATATATTCAAATATAAAGACTCACAAAAAACAACCAAACACATCAATGAGTTGTCATGAAAAGTTGAAAAAAAAATTAATCAACGTCAAGAAGAACTATCGATATAATATTATAAATAATATAACACACGAAACATATAATAATGGACAATTAAATTGAAAAAAAATATAAATAGAGCATCATAACTGATGGGAATCCTCCCATATTCAAAGGAGATAAAAAGGATGTTTTTGAGTTTTAGTTTTCCAAACTATCTTCTTATTGATATCATGTGATATTTGTTTGACATGAGATATTTTGTGTATATACTTTTTATGAATGATATGTGATATGGAACCAATAAAAAGGTAATAGGATATGCTTAAATGGGTGATAAGAAAACAAACAGAAGAGGGTAGAAGTGTGGGTAAAACTACTTGTGCAGTAGATACGTGATGGATTATTCAGGCACGGGTAGCAACACACAGTGGCTTGCATCATGTAGTGGGGAAATAGGGTAGTGAAACGGTTTATTTTAGGTGTTTCAGTGACACTATGTGTACGTTTTTGATCTTCAAGGGGTGAGGTTTGGTCACAAGTGATTTTCAGAGAGTCGATGGAGGTGTATCTGGGTGTGGATTTTCATATAGGTTTTTTATGCTATATTTTTTAAATTCAAGTTTGGGATTCTACATGGGTTTTGTGTACACTCTAATTATTAGTGTATTTTTCAGAGTTTCCCCATGGATCTTTTATCCTCTATATTGGAGGTTTTTTCATTTCAAAGTCTATGTACCCATTTATTATTCTTATATTTGGTTTTACTCTTCATTTATGTTGGCGATTCTCACAATTATTGTTTTCGCGACTAAGTTTTATTCTATATCTAATCCAATTCTAGCCCAATATCTTGTATCAAAGGAGGTTATATGTGTTTATTGATAATTAAATATGGTTTATTCATGTTGTGGGATTTCTAACCACATTGAAATATTTAAAGCGAAAAATTATTTTACACTTTGGAAGCAAAGAGTTAAAAATATTCTGGTCTGTGAGAAGATATCAAAAACAATGAAAAAATCAGATAAACTAGATATGATGAGTGATGGTGACTATAAGGATATGATAAAGTTGGTGATGAGCATGATTCATATGTATTTGGGTGATAATACACGGTGGAAAGTGATAAATATGATAGATCTAGAGGAGATCTAGGAGAAGCATAAAAGTAAGTATAAATCAAAATCCCTCACAAATATTTTATATCTGAAAATGGTTGTATTGTTTGTGAATTACAGATAATGGAGATTTAGGTAACCATCTGAATGAGTTCACCAAATTTATGATGGATTTGTCTTTGGTGGCAGTCAAGATCGATGATTAAGTAAATTCAATCCCTATTTAAATGGAATAAGAAGATATGAATTTTCTTCTGTTGGGTTTGTTGCCTAATTCATATGATAATCTCGTCAACAAAACACTATTTGGGAAAGATAAACTAAAGTGGGATGATGTAATTTCATCGTTCTTGATGAAAAAGACTTAGTGAAAGACCAATGATAGTGAATCTTCATGTAATTATGGTACTCTGTCTATGGTCGATTGATGTAAAAATCCGAGAGGTTAGTTAAAGATAAGGAGAAAGGTCAAGTGATTCTTTTGTGACAAGGAGGGTAATGTGTAGAGAAACTACTATGAATTAAAAAAGATTAATTAAGAAAATAAGGTGAATGAAATTGATTTTGAGGGTACCTGTGTAATCTTATCTAGGGTGAGGGTGAATTAATTTTAGTTGGTGTAGATTTTTGTAGGTCTGATTTGTACACCAAATGGGATGTTGATTCAACAACATCATTCCATATTACACCGAAAAGGAAATTATTTTCTTCATACAAAGAAGGCGACTTTGGTATATTGAATATGGGAAATAGGGATTTTACTGATTTCATTGGTGTTGGTGATATTTTTATCACTATTAATATAGGTTGTATGCTGATGTTAATAGATGTGCACCATGTGCCAAGTATACGCCATAATTTTTTATCTGCTTTTACTCTTGATAATGGTGGATTCAAAAACAATTGGCAGTGGAAGATGGAACTTGTATATAGGATTGATGGTTGATGTGTGAGGTAGAATTAATGACACACTTTAGAGGATGTATGTAAAGGTTTGCGGTGATGTGATGAATCTAGTTGTGAATAGGATTTCATTAGATTTGTGGCATAGTAAATCACCGCGCATGAATCGAATACCATCGAATAAGTTAAAGAAGGTTTGAAAGCTGAATCATTTTATGCTAGGTGTTTTAGGTATTACACCTAATTGTTTTCTTTAGAGAGTTTCATGAGTGAATAAATAATTAAAATCAATGATCGTGGGGATGTGATGAGAGTTTCTGACTACTCGTAGGATGTTGATAAGAGGGAGCAGTTAATTCCTGCAGGTGCTCTATATTATGTGGTGATCAAAAATATATGAGATCTAGATATTGTTGATTTAGGTATTAGTATTACACATTTAGGTATGATGAAGAATTCAACATTTGAATTTATTTTGTAGGGGGGATTTCAGGTTTCCATTAGAGATTAAAAATTGGGATGTCATATTTTTTTGCAGAGGATGAAGGTTTGTGCAATAACAATAGGTTTGTGTTCCAACTTAATTAGTTGGAATTTCATATCCTTATTTTATGAGAGGAAGGGTTATATTTATGGATATCTTCCCACATTAAAATGAGATAAAAAGTATATTTTTGAGTTTGAATTTTTCAAACAATATTCTTACTAATATCACATGATATTTGTTTAACGGGAGGTATTTTTTGTATATAGTTTTTTATGAATGATATGAGATATGAATCTTATACAAAGAAATGGGGCATACATAAATGGGTGAGAATGAAACACACAAAAGAGGGAAGAAATGTAGGTGTAGTGACTTGTGCAGCAGATACCTGTGGGTGACGGGTACTTCGGGCATGGGCAACAACATGTAGTGTCTTACACTATGCAATAGGAAAATCAGGTTGTGCAGCGGTTTATTTGAGGTATTTCAATGATTCCTCATGTGTAGTTTTGATCTTTGATGGGTGATGATTAGTCATAGATGATTTTCTTAGAGGCAAAAAATGTGTATCTAGATTTGTATTTTCATATAGGTTTTCTACACTATATTTTTGTAATTCAAGATTGTGATTCTACATAGATTCTATGTACTCTATTATTCTTATCAGATTTTTGGTAGTTGTTACATGGTTTTTTAATCCGCCACATTGAATATTTTTTCCATGTTAAAAACTATTTCTCCATGTATTATTCTTCCATTTGTTTTTACACTTCATTTATATTGGTCATTATCAAAATTATTGTTGTCACAAATTCGTTTTATTATAGATTTGATATTCTTCTAACCCAACAATAAAGACTACACCAACAACATATAACTTTTATGTCTTTGGAATGTACCAGTAAACTTTTGAAAGTCATAACCAGGAAGTGATAGACAAAAAAAATTAAACATATGGTAGAGATACACAAAAACAACCAAACACATCATTGATAATGAAGAAAAAATAAAGTGTATTAATCAATGAAATTAACATCATTGACATATGTTAGGATTCATCAATGAAATTACTATAAATATATTCTAAAAATAATTTTTTAAAAAAATATTATGAAATAGAGTTCATTTTATTTTATTAAAATTTCTTTAAATTTAATTTACATAATAGTTTTTAAAAATAATGTAAACATCAAAAATAATAAAAAAACATCCCAGGTTTTTATAACAGTATGAAAATAAAATGTAGATAACATTAAATTCTATTACCAAAAAATGAATTAGAATGTTTCTAAAAAAAATTAGTTTTCAATAACATCATTCAATTAACATGGTTGAGTTCATTTTTATAGAAGAAATATAAAAAAATCATTTAAAATATACTTGGTTTATCAATGTTTAATTTAACACATTCACCAAAAATTTAAAAAATAACAAGAAAATGTTTCTTTCAAAATTTCCTTGGTCAATCAAAGGTTGATTTAATCAAACCGCCAATAATTTCAAAAAACAAGAAATAATAATAATAATAAGGGGGACCCAAACAAGGCACTCAGATTCACACTAACCGGTTCAAGGATTTAATTCCATGTAATGAAATGCAAGAGGATCAAACTATTTAATATAAGAATGGATACTAGTGGGTGATTCTTTGATAGTATCTGATAAAGGTTTGCCATTTAGGGAATCCATATAGGCTTCAAAAATGTTTGCAAACACCACAACATTACAATATCCATGACAAGAGGATAAGGGGAGAACCTATTTTTGACTCAAAAGATTGGTTCCTGGAATCACTTTGCAATAAGGCATACAAAGTATGAGATAATAGAGAGAAAAAGTCTGAAATATTACTGATTTCAATTCCAAATACATCTCAGTGAATAGATGGGTTGGAGGTCCCTTTTATAGGTCTTTGGGCTTAACTTACCCTGAAAAGGTAACTTAACTATGCCTTATAGTGCACACTTCTAACAAAGAAAAAAGAAAAGGAAATATAAAAAGAAAAATGTGGAGCACACATCCATGAAACTTACACCACACACATCACACTAAAAACAAACTAAATAATTAACATGTTTGATTTGATTTCATAACCCATGCTGTATATGGCGCGTGTCTGGATTAGTTCCTAGAAACCTTACAAATCATACAGATCATCAATAATTTCACTGATTGAGACTTCTTGTTGTGACTCTTTCAACTCCATCAATTCTTTGATGGAATGCTGGATCTTCTATTTAATAATAAATGCATATTCTTTATGTACTATCCACTTCTTGAGTTCTTCAAGAATCCTGATGGCTTTCACTACAAAATTTTTCATATGCCCCATTTCTACATGTTTAATGTCTCTTGAGTTGATAGATACTAGTACATCTTCTCTTGAAAAGAGCATGCAATCTTTACTTGTCAATTTTGATTTGATTAGATAAATACTCCATGTAATCTAGATGCGTTCATAATGTCATTTATTCAAATTTAACTCTAACAAGTATTCATCGCTAAACAGTGTGTCTTTGAATGCTTTATGGACGGTTCCTTTAGTCTAATGCCCTCGTTACAAGTTCCATACCACAACCATTATATTTTCTATTCTTATAGGTTTGATGTGTGAAACCATCCATATAAAACATGGGAATTCATTGTTTAGAACAATTATCACCATTTATGGTACCCAATTGAAAGTATAATTTATCTTCTTAAATACAAATAATTGTACCTCTCTCATTATAAAAGCTTTATAGCATTAAATGAACTCTTTTGGTTTTAATGTCGTATCTGATATATGGAGCTTTAGAATCCCTGTTCCTGACATTCTCCAAAACCTTTTCCATATTGGATACTCTTCCACACTTGTTTCCTTAATATTTTTAACTTTATCAAGAAGACTAGAAACTTAGACCTTCATGCAGCTCTCTTCGGTAATGATCATACTAATCATATCCCAATCTATCTTTTATAATCATCCATATGTTCTTCATATTCCCCAAGCATGTTTAGAACATGGTTCAAACCTATTTTGAATATTTGATCATCCTTATTTTTTTGGAGAAGGTTATAGAAATTTGTGGATTTATTCCCCAAAATCTTTGGAATCCTTTGAAAATATTTCCATATTTCTTTTGTAGGATATGTCTATTCATCTAGGTCATTATCTAAACTTTATAGATCTTATTCACTCTGATAATTTTGTCAATGAATCTACTTATGAACCTTCTATTCCTCATGCCACTCAAGTTTTCCTCTACTTGATCATCCCATATTTTAGAAACAATATTCTCTTTTCCTTTAGTGACTTCATCTATTTCCATCTTTTGTTTTTTTCAAACATTCTTGTTTCTCATATTATCTGCACATTAAGTGCGGTAATGGCCTTTATGACCACATACTAAGCATTCAATCTGAATGTTTTCCTTTGACTTGCTTCCAATAGATCTTTTTAAAAAACTTTCTGGTTTTTCATCCATCCTAGTTGAATAACCTATGATGTCTGATCTTTTAACCTTGTTGTATGAAGATCCTTTATTCTAATGGGGATTCTCTAATAGAATCTCTTTTTTTGGTATTTTTTGATTCATTTCCTTGATAATTGGTAATTCTACCACAGAATGATTATAAATGAAAACTAGACATCACCTTGATCTATTACTTTCTACCATTGTACCTGCAAGAGTAAAAATATCATGTTAGTGTATCCAGAATGATATTATATGTTCCATTAATATTTTCTATATTAAAGTTAAAGTATTGTAATTTATTCCTCAATCTCACTAATCATGCTTGGGTAAACCATTTTAAATTCATTTTCATGAAAATATTTATATAAGATCTATATGTTCTTATAGTAAAAGGTTTTCCTAATAAAATATCATTATCCCTAATTCCTTTTCAGGACTGCAATAAATTCTCATTCATGGGCAGGATAATTTTTCTATACATTATTAAAGAATCCACTCCAATATCTACCGATACTTTCATTATGGTTTTTCCTTATCTTTAGGATACACCCCCATGTTGAGTCTGATGCATTTTCTTAAATGATATGTTGATCTAGTTCTAGGAGGTTTTGATCTTTTTTATTCAAAATTATATTTACTTAAAAATATTATTCTATCCATTTCTAGGTTACATTACTAGATAATTTTCTCTAAATTTGACATGAGATATTGGATAAATCCCTAATGTATGCACTGGAAAAACTTAATATTCCAAGAAACACATATATTTACTTATGATCTATAATATCATCGAGGAATGTTTCTGGATTATCTGTAATATGTGAGTGAAGCTTATCTCTACTTCCTTGGATTCACAATCCAAAGAATTCAATCTTTGGTTTCATCAAAATTATCTATCTTTCTAAAAGTATCATCCCTTCTTTCATGAACACTTCAGCAACCTTCTATAAATGTTTGAGATGATCTTCTATATTTTTACTAAATATGATCACATAATCAATGTAGACTCTTGTGAACTATGATAGTCTACTGAATTCCTTGTCCATTCTTCTTTGGAATATTCTTGGGGCATTCTTGAGTCCAAATGGTATAACTAACCATTCAAACTAGCCAACTGGAATTGTAAATGATGTTAATGGTATAACTTCCTCTTTGATCTTTATCTTTCAATATCTTGATTTGAGATCAAATGTAGAGTATACCATTGGCCTTTAATTCCTAATATTTCTTCGTAAAGACTCTTGATTTGGAATATTATATCCATAATCATTTGTGGTACAATTAAGATCATGATGATCAATGACCATTCTGGATTTACCATACTATTTCTCAACATGATTCATTACCATGATTTTTGCACTTATGTGAGGGATTTCACTACACCTAATTAATACAAGACTAATTATTTATGGAATTTGTTTCCGAAACTCCTTAACCATTTCATTTGGATAGGAAATTACATTACTTCTAATCACTGGACTAGGATGTTTAATAGTGATTGTAGACTTAGGAATTTTCTTCTACTATAATTTCATATGGTTTTCTTACCAATTTTCTGATAAATAATATTTTATCTTATCTAATTCATCTTCTTCGTTAATCCTTATGACTTTCAATCCAACCAGTTCTTTTCACTACTCAATATTTATGTGGTATTTTCTATCCTTATCTAGATAGTTCTCCAATTTAATTGTAGATACTTTCTTTTCTGGAACCATTTTTTTTTCAAAATAAGATGGAATCAGATAATTGATGAGGATAATTCCTTATAAAAATATCAATATAGGATGATATATTATAAGGAATCAATTTCCAAAAAATAATTCATCTGGAAGTTGATGACTAAAGAAAGGAATATTTTCTACAAATATTCTCCCATTGAGTTCAATTTGAACATCCTTTAAAACTTTTTCAATCATAATTGTTGAACTATTACTAATTGTAACTTGTAAATTTATGGGTACCTAGATTACTCTTGAAAATCAGATTCTTGTGCAAGACAAGGTGCATCCTATATCATCTAGGGAAGAACATATCGTTCCATTAATACTTAATTTAACTAATGTATCCCACTCGTCTATCTTTTCACTGAGTATTGAAGATATCATATATCCTACATGAGTTTCTCATCATCATAGATTGGTAATTGAATAGTCCTTTGTCTTACTTTCTTACTATAAATTGATGTTCTAGGTGCTTCTACTAAAGTCACTTCATCTTTTTCTAATTGAGATCCTTGGATTTTCCAAAGGGTTATCAATAATTTTTGATTTTAAATCTTCTATATTTAAATATAATCTCCCTAATATTGATCCTTCTAATAGAAGATCATATTCATCTTCTTTGACCTCAGAGAGGACAAGTCTATTTCTAACTTGTTTAACAACATCTGAAAGATATAGCTTCTGCCTTCGTTCTTGTTCTAGATCTGGTGAAACCCATTCTCTAGAACAGACCAGCTTCTTGGGGTTTAACACTTATAGTTTCATTTATCTTATTGATGTTCTTTCATCTTTTAAAATATGTGTAAATGTTTCTACACCATTTCTTAGAGTAGGTCTACCAATATTGTAGAACATTTCATAGAGGCGAGTAATTACTTTTACATGTCTTCTATCAGGTGGATATCCCAACATCTTCTTCTAGTTACTCATGTTGTTTTTTACTTCTAAAGTTCTAATAATACTTCTATATATAAGTACTACATGAAAATATGGGGCCACCTTTTACCATGTGTCTCCTGCATGCGTATTTTCTCGTGCTCATCCTAATAATTCATTAGAGAAATAGGCTAAAATTCTATCTAATACTGAAATTAGGAATGATAATTCTTGTACTTTTCTAATACAAGGATCTACTCTAATCTAGATTACCCTAAAATGCACATACATAGAATTATTTTGGATAGCCTTATTTACCCGTTATTGTTTTAGAAATGGAATTGAAAATAATCATCTATCTATTTTATAGACTTCAGTTGTCTCTTCATCTTCAAATATCTTGGTCATTTCTCGATATGGTACCCAATTATTCTAGTATACCTTAGAAAAATCAACTATAGGAATATTTCATTCTTGAAAATCTATTCATTCTGAAGAGATTTTAGATTTTGAATAATTCACTAGATTGCCTTCCATCTCCTCTATCTTTACTAGCTCTGGAGAGTCTTTAGGTACAGTAGCCCTCTTCGAATCATGGATATTCAAAGCTGGATCAAAATTTTATTAGGATTATTTCCTTCTTCATTATTTGAGTTGTAGAATTCAACCTACGAGTACTATGAATATAATAAATATAAAATTTCATTATACGAGTCTATATCTTCTCCTTAGATAGGATCAAACAATATTTCTGATGAATATTCCATCATTATAACTTTGAGACTTCTTCTTCTTTTGTATCCATCTGGGAAATAGTCAGCTTTGTGAACTTTTTCCCACAGAACCAATAACAATCAAAACTAGATAGAGACTTTATTTTAAGAAATATGAGATACTTACCATATTTGGCATTAAATTTTTCTCTCATATCCTTCTAGATTCTATTTGGTCTATTAAATCACTTGTATTTATCTATTTGTCTACCTGAAAATATACTTGATAATTTTATTTTACCAAATCATTTATAGATTTTATTGTGTAATTTATTTATTTGAAACTGGCCATCTTGACACTATGTTTTGGATGACCTTTGTTGGGTTTTTCCAATATCATTCCTGGTTGGACCTCGCCCTTATATTCCTGCAACACCCTCTACTTTTGAGTAGCAAGTAGAACTCATGTATGGAATATTTCTTACATCCTTTAATATATTCCTCTGCATGAAATAGAGTCTTACCACTTTCCTAATTTTTTTATTGAACTCCCAATGTATCTTTTAAATATACACTTTGAGAATGATTATTCTTTAAGGCTTGTTGAACTATTTCAGTCCAACTACCTAGAAGTTTCAGAATAAATACATTTAGATATTATGCTTGATCTCATGGTCCAATAAGATAGTACCCATGTTGAAACTTGAAAAGATATTCTTAAAAATATCACATGTCATAGATTTGGATTTTGGTTAAAGTTGTTCAAGATTTTCCTAATAATTATCTATCCTGATCGACCAGTGAAGTTCCCATATACTCTTGTTTAAGGAAATCAGCTACTACTGGTATAACCTAGAGTTGGAATATAACATATTCTTGGATATCTCTTCTCACTTCTTATAGTATTAATAGTATATCCCAAAAATCACCCTATATTTTCTCTTAAGGTAGCTCATGCTAAATTGAGTTCTCTATCTGTGGTCCATGACTGTAAATCAACTAATAGCAAGTAATATCAAAGGTCTAGATCCCATTCATCTATGGATGCTCCGGGATCTATTTTTTAATCTGGCTTTTGAATCGTTCCATGTAGAGGAACACCTTTTTGTTGTATTTTCCTTAGCCTATATTCTTCTTGTATATAGCTGGGATATATAGGATTGACTTACCTATTGATCTTCTGAAACAAATATTTGAATGATACTTTATTTCATTCCCAAGGGATTTGTTTTTGGGAGATCTCCTACCATACTAGCTTGGATTCCTAGGGTTTTACATAAATTCCTTCTATGGGAGATAATTTGGACTTTTTATTCTTTTTATTCTCTTTACGTATAGCTTGTAGGTATTCTAATTTCTTGAGATTATAATTTAAGTTCTTTAAGACACATTCAATATCTTCAAGTTCCCATTTCCCTCGAGTAATAATATCATAGATCTATTTCAGGTACTCTTAGATACTGTGGGGAATACTTGAAACTTCTTCATGATTTTCTTGAACTTCTCCTACTAAATCCATGAGTACTCATCTATAGTATATCATCCTAATATACTTACCCTTTATATATCTCTTTGTGGATTCATATCAAATACAGTGGCTTCTGGATGATTGGAATCTTCTCTTGAATCTTTCCCTTCAAGCCTCTTCCAAATATCTGGGATATTTGGTCCAAGTCCAAATTCTCTTCCAGCTATATTTTACTATTCAAAACTAAATAATTCACCTACTTGATCTCCTAGTGTCCTTTCCAGGTTTTGGACTAACCGCCTAGCTTGATTAATATGAGATTCATTATTACTAATTTATTCCTTCAAATCCTTGATATTGTATCAAGTTACCTAGGATTCCCACCCTAACTAGATTACTTTAGGTTCACATTCAAAGGCCAGTCTGGATACTGGTCTCTGTTGATACTTTCTAAGAAATATATAATTTTATTTGTTTTTTAATACCTCAATCGACCCTCTAAATGCTTATTCTCATAGTAGGGACCTTTAACCATTGAATCCAAAAGTTTCTTATGAAAAAAATTGTTGAACTAGCACTTCGACTGCATTCCTCCCAGCATTTTGATACCCTTGTGGGTGATTCTTTGATAGTATTTGATGAGAGTTTCCCTTTTAGGGAATCCAAAATGTCTGAAAAATGTTTTCAAACACAATAACACAACAATATCCATGAAAATAGGATAAGGGGAAAACATGTTTTCGAATCACAAGATCAGTTCTTGCAATTACTTCACACAAAGGAATACTAAGTATGAGAGACTAAAGAGAGAAACTCTGAAATCTAATTTATTTTAATTCCAAATACATCTCTCTGAATAAATGGGTTGGAGGTCCCTTTTATAGGTCTATTGGCTCAACTTTCCCCAAGAAGCTAACTCGACTGTGCATTACAGTGCAGACATCCTACAAAGAACTTAATAAAAAAGCAAAAGAAAAAGAAAAAGATGGAGCCTCCCATCCGAAAATCTTTCATGGAAAAAATCACACTAAAAACAAACTAAATAACTAACATGTTCAATTTGATCCAATATACCATGATGGATATGATGTGTGTCTGGGTCAGCACCTAGAAACCATCCAAATCTTATAGGGCATCAATCATTTTACTGACCGAGACTTCTCACTACTAGAAATAGAGGTTTTACCAATGGATATATACCAACGATTTGAAGAAACTATTGGTATACAATAAAAAAGGGCAACATTTCCAACGGTTTGGTTCAAACCATTGGAAATGTGTTAATATAGTTAATATTTCCCAATGGTTTGACAAAACTGTTGGGAAATATTTAATTCCTATAATATATACCAATGGTTTTAATAAACCGTTGGTAAATAGAGACTTTAACAATGATTTTTAAAAACTTTTGGGAAAGTTTTCCCCCAAATAAACAGCACCCCAGCCCCCACTCCGCCTGATTGCAGACCCTAATCTAAAGCTCCTCCTGAAATTTTCTCAGTCGTGAAGCTCCTTCCAACCATAGATTCGTCTTCAATCAATCAGTTTTTTTATTTCTAAACTTCAAATTAGTAAGTGTTACCTTATTTTTATTGTTATTCCTCTATTTTTTCTGCTTTCTGTTTTGATTAGGGCTAAATTAGAGTTCCTTCAGTCTGTGGCATACTGAACCCTTTGATTTGTTTTCTGTTTTTTGTTATATACTTCAAACATGGTAAAGGGTTTGTTAGTGGGGTGATATGGTAGTTTCTATGGACTTTAGTTTAGTTGAAAATTCGATTTGGATTTTGTATTTATAGTTTTTATTCAAGGAATAATGGGAAGGGTATTGATATTGAGGATGAATTGGTTGGTTGGTTGGGTGATGATTGGAATTGTGATGTTGGTTGGATTGGGTATAGGTAATTTTTAAGGTATTATATGGGTATTGCCACCCATGAACACCCCACCCCCCCCCCCCACCCCCACCCCCTGGACACCTCTCTTGCCCCTAGACACCCCCCCCCCCACCACCACCACCCCCTGGACACCCCCCCCCCCCCCACCCCCCTTCACCCCCACCCCCTTGGACACCCCCCCAACCCTTTGGATAGATCCCTCCCCCCCACCCCCCCTAGACACCCCACCCCCTAGAAATCCCAACCCCCACCCTCCATGGACACCCCTCACCCCCATGGACAGCCCCCCCACCCCCTGGACACCCCCCACCCCCTTGGGACACCCCCCCCCCACCCCACCCTTTGGATAGCCCCTTCCCCCACCCCCCTGGACACCCCCACCCACTGGACACCCTCACCCTCTCTGTACACCCCTCACCCCCCATGGACAGCCCCCCCCCCCCCACCCCCTGGATACCCCCCCCCCCACCCAGGCTACATTAATTGGATGTATAATTTGGATACGTGACTTGAAAAACCATACACACAGTAATTACCCATGTCTTATTGTTTTAGGTTTAAGAAATATTGTTTTTTATAACTATTTTCCACTCTCTAGAACTCCAATATTAGGCACATGGTTTCCTATGTTGATCTATCTGGTTTTATTCAATCATGTTCCAACTATGGCATATGACCAAAAAAACTCCAAAAATTACCCAAAGTAACCCAAAATGACCCAAGATAAGACCTAAAAATGCTATTATAAATAAAGGGATGTATGTATCTAAAATTGGTTGTCAGGATGTTATAACTCTCCCCACATTAAATTCTTTATTTCCATAGAAATCATATCAAGAATACTCTATAACAAATAGTTTGGGTCACTACTCTCTTATTAAAGATTAATTCTCCCTGGTATTTAGAGTATCAAAACCATTATTACATAAAAACCACAAAAATGGGGGGTGGGATGTCCAGATGGGGGGATTTCCAGGTGGGGGTGTCCAGGGGTAGGGGCGGGCTACAGAGGAGGGGGGTGTAGGCTATCCAGGGAGGGGGTGGGTTATCTAGGGGGGTGGGATATCTAGGTGGGGGAGGGGGTATGGGTTGTCCTAGGAGGGGGGGTTGTCCAGTGGTGGGTGGGGGAGTGGGTTGTCTAGGTGGGGTTGGGGTAGGCTATCTAGGGGGGATGTAGGGGGGGTTGGGGGCTGCAGGGGAGGGGGTGTGGGTTGTCCAGGTGGGGGAGGGGTGTGGGCTATCAAGTGGGTGGGGTGGGGTTTTCCAGGTGGGGGAGTGGGTGTGGGTTGTCCAGGGAGGAGGGGGTGGGTTTTCCAGGTGTGGTAGGGGTGTCAAGGCGGGGTGGGGGCTGCAGGGGGTAGGGGCTGTAGGGGTGTGGGGGGTTGTCTATAGAGGGGGTGGGTTGTCCACTTTGATACTCAACAAAAAAAAATAGGAATCACATATAACCAATGTATAGTTTCTTTCACATGTTAAGACTTTTATTGAAGTTCCATACCAACACTCACTCTTACCCTTCCAAGAAGAAGTGATCTTTGAAAAGAAATCTCACTCAGGTTATTATCCATTATCCATATTGATCTCATGCAAATTTAACATTCATACTACTCCTTATCACCTAATGATATAACAAGGCTCATACTCCCATGAGTAGTGTCCCATCGAAACATGGCTCATAAAATCAATCCACATATGATATTTGTTGGTGTGTTTACAATTGGGTGTGTTGTGATTTATATGTATGATATTCATGGTTTACACCAATAGTCTTCTCATTCATCTATAATAGGCTTGAAATCATTGCTACAATTCGATAGATATTTAATTTTATGACCCTAGTTTGGGGGTGGACACCCCACCCCTTGGACAAACCCCCCCCCCCCCCAGACACCCCCACCCCCTGGACAACCCTGTCACCCCCCCATGGACAGTCCTCCTACCCCCCCCCTCAGGGATAACCCGCCCACTCCCGAGACACCCCGTACCCCCTGGACAGCCCCTCCACCCTCATGGACAGCCTTCCACCCCACCCTGTACCCCCCTGGACAACCCCGCCACCCCATGGACATCCCACCCACCCCCTGGATAGCCCCCCACCCCCCTGGACACCCTGTACCCCCTGGACAGTCCCCCCTCCCCCCCAGCCCCATGGACATCCCACCCACCATCTTGGACACCCACCCACCACCCCCCGGACACCCCCCATCCCCCTAAACACCCCCACCCCTAGAAAGCCCCCCCCCCCCACCCCCCTGGACACCCTCAACCCCCCTGGACAGCCCTGCCCACCCCCTTGGACACCCTTCCCACCCCCCGTGGACAGCCCGCCCACCCACCTAGACACCCCGTACCCCCCTGGATAGCCCTGCCCACCCCTGGAAAGCCCCCCCCCCCCCCCCCCCCACCCCCTGGACACCCCCACCCCCTGGACAGCCCCCCTACACCCTAGACGCCCCGACCCCCCTAGACAGCCCTTCCACCCCCCTGGACAACCCATACCCCCTGGACACCCCCACCCCCTTGGGCAGTGTATGTGATCACTCAAATAATATACTAAAATATAAAATTTCTTCGATCTAAAATTTACTCAACTCCTAAATAATTATCCTCCACAAGTGTACATGATCTTGTATACTCATGTATAGTTCTTCAAAGATATTCTGTTATAAATATAGTATTTTGTTGTCTTTTATAATTTAAATATCATATAGAGTAGTGTGTTAGTTATGGTTTCATATAAAGTTAACAATTCTTGTCTACTTTAATATAATTTCGATGAAACTTCAATATATTGAATTAATTTTGATGAAATGACTTATAACAATTTTTTTACAGAATGGATGGAAGTTGGATGTATGAAAATGATCGGATTTCAAGTGATTTTCAAAACAATTTGGAGAGATTTTTAGATTTTTCATTTCACAATGCTTCAATTAGTGGTCACATACACTACCCATGTTACAATTGTGTTGGAAGACCTTGGTTGATCCATGAAGAAGTTATCTACCACATAACCAAATATGGTTTTCAAGCTAAATACTCTGTGTGGTATCACAATGGGGTTAAAATGAAATCTCAAATTATTGATCATCCAAATGAGAGGACTGGATTGGATAATTTTTTATATGACCGGTTTCTGTTTATTCATAATCATGAAAAAGAAAGGATTCTGAACCAAGAAGATTTCGATATGAGCACGCATGATGCATATAATGAAAATGATGATGTTGTCAGGGTGAAAAAATTTAATGATGCTTTCAGGCCTCCATTATCTCAATAATGCGGTAAAATGAAAAGGATGTAATTTTGAATCTGATTGTTCATGGGAAAAACTATGTATGGGATTTCTTATACTACCATCGATTACATTATTACCTTCTTGAAGGGCTTACTTATAGATGATTCAGATATTCCCTCAAACCATATATGGTATGGAAGTTAGTTGAAGAACTTGGATTTTCAGGAAACAAAATTCATGCTTGCCCGAAAGATTACAGTTTATTCTGGGAGGAAACTACTGCACGAAATGATTGTATAAAATGTGTCACATCCCGCTGGAAGCCAATATCTGATGGAACACCATCCCCATCCTCCACAAAAAGTAATGTGTCACCTTCCATTGATCCCAGACTCAAAAATATTTTTTATGTATGATGAAATATCAATAAAAATGTGATGGAATGATACCGAGAGAAAGAAGACTAATGATGAGTTGGTTCACCCTCCAAATGGATTTTCATGGGAAAATATTTGATGCTCGACATCCTGATTTTCCAGCTGACGTGCATAATGTGAGGTTGGGTCTTTCATGTTACAGTTTTAATCTGTTTGGTGCATATGCTTACGTCGCACAACACATGGCCAATTTTTATACACATTTATAATCTTCCCCCATGGTTTTTGTATGAAAAAACCTTTCACTTCCATGAGTATACTCATATCTGGCCCTTCTGATCCCAGAAATGATATAGATGTATACGTGCAACCATTAATAAAAGATTTGAAACTTCTTTGGGATGTGTGTGTGCGCACATGCGATGCATGTTCAAAAGACATATTTCATATATGTGCTACGCTTATGTGGACAATCAATGATTTTCCTGCTTATGCAATAATTTATGGATGGAGCATGAAGGGAAAACTATTATGTCCTATTTTATGAAGAATACAAGATCCAGAATAGTAAAACATCGTTGTAGTTTCCAGTTTTATGGGACATCGACGATTCTTTCCAATGGACCATCCATATAGAAATAATCATCGAAGATTTGACAATACCATGGAGACCAATGATCCACCTCAGTGTATATATGGAACTGATGTGCTTAGTGAATTGAAAGATTTCAGTTTTTTATTTGGTAAGGGTCAAATGAAATCTGGAAAGAGAAATAATGTTTCCACTGAAACCTGTTACAATTGGAAGAAGAGAAGTATCTTCTTTGATTTTTCTTATTGGTCAACAAATTTGTTACATCATTGCTTAGACGTAATGCATATTGAAAAAAAATATATGTAAAATTTTTCTTTCGATTCTTCTAAATGTTAAGAGAAAGACAAAATATGATTTATGGTATCGGCATGACTTGATGGATTGGGGCATCAGACCAGAATTACATCATGTGCATATCAGTGAAAATAAATGGCAAGTTCCATATTCTTCTTATGTGATGACACCTACAGAAAAAAAGAAATTTCTAGAAGTATTAGAGACTGTTAAAGTTCCTAATGGATATTCAATCAACATATCTAAATGGGTCAACAGAAGAGAGTTGAAGATAAAATCTTTGAAGACTTGTGATTATCACATCCTTCTGCATGATTTGATTCCAATAGCAATTTGTCATCTTTTTTCAATAATGTAAGGGTGGTTGTTATTCGGTTGTGCCATTTTTTTAGAGATATTTTTTCTAAGAAGTTGTCCAAGTATTTCTTGCAAAAAATGTTGGCATATGCCCCCATTAATTTGTGTGAGTTAGAGAAAATATTGTCCTCCATCATTTTTCGCATGCATATTGCATCTAACTGTCAATATTCCAAATGAAATACTTCTCATAGGACTTATTTCTTTTCATTGGATGTAGCCAACTGAAATAAATATGTACACATTAAAGTCGTATGTCTGTAAAAGGAATCATCCTGAAGGTTTTATCGTGAACGTTTACTTGGATCAAGAATGTATGGATTTCTACTCTATGTATTTGTCTGATCTTACTACAAGAATGAACAGACCAATGTGAAACAAAGAAGAATAGTATGAGAAAATTGAACCCAGTTTTCCATCACTTCCTCAAAGAGGAAAAATTCCTGGATCATATACATTGAGGACATTAAGCCTTGAAGAGTGAAAGATGGCACATCGCACAGTTTCGTTCAACTGTGATTTGTTCAATGACTACATCTTGTAAGTAAATTGAATATGTATATCTTATATATATATATATATATGTTAAACTATTCCTATTTTTATCTACAGGGAACATAAAGAGATGATAAATAGAAAGCATCATTCATTATCTTTGAGAAGGAGGGAGACTTTTCATATCAAGGAGTTTTCTACTTGGTTAAAATTGAAGGTAATAATATTACTATTTAAAAAAATTAAAACAATATTTAATTAAGTTTAATATTCATTTATATTTTAGGTATTGAGTTTTTCTGCTGACTCTGTCTCTGAGGAAATTAGAGCTTTGGATTTTGGTCCTAATACTGTGGTTAGTGACTGTAAATCAATTATTATCAATGGGTACAAATTTATTATCACTAAATGAGAAAAGAACATGAGAACACAACATGATGGTGTTATGGTTACTACCACAACAAACTATTATGCTAGTGCATCAAATAGTAAACCGCGATTTGAAAATGTAGGTTATTATGGAGTCATTGAAAAAATAATAATATTGGATTATTATTCTCATGGATGAGCCACGATGATGAAATGACAGCGGTTTGATTCAATGACGAGGCAGTGCACATTTATTGATGATAATGGATTTCAAGTAATTGATATGACTCGCACTCTTGCTAATGATGAACTATATACATTGGCATCAATGGAAAAATAATTTTTTTATGTCAAAGACCATCTTCGACCTGAATTTGGTGTCATTATTGAAGTAATTCCAAGAAATATTTCTGATGATGGTGATGATGGAATTGAGACCATCCATACTACCATTATAAACGATCCATTTATTACTTTTGATGACTCCAATAGATCAATTGTTAGAGTTGACTGTGAAGCTGAATTTGTGGTGGGAAATATAAAAAATCATTCATTCATGTTCTCAATTCTGTTGGTTTACCTCGACTTGGGTTGTTAAGGTTGGTACTATTAAAATTGATTTAATATTGATTACAAATATGTTTTATCCAACTTGACTATTATGTGAATTTTCAATGTTAATTGGTTGAAATTTTATTTATATTGCATTTTATAATTTGGAATTGAACTATATTCAAACCTATGAAACCAACATTTCTAACTTGGTGAACATTTCAATGCTTTAAATGTGATTTGTATAAAATGATTATAACTCTAAGACCTCTCTTTAACATTTTACCAGGTAATGAACATGATGATTTTCATTCTTCTACAAAACATGTATAGAAACCTGCATCATCTTCCTGGGCTAATGAAATAAAAATTTTCCTTAATTTCATTAACTGCTTTACCCCTTATGAATCTGTTAGAATCAATGTTCCATGATTTTAATAGACTGAAGACACTTAGTAAATAAACATCCTACTACAAATTAAATTTATTTATTACATCTTGTACGATTTATTCACTTCATTATAGATCTATTCAAGCTCATTTATTTTGTTTTTTTGGGTTACACATTAGTTATCCATTTCTAATTAATTCCATGTTTTTTTCAAATGCATGAAATGCAACCAATTGAAGAGAGGCAACAGAAACAGATGATGGAAAATAATCGTTGCATGACTGAGATGGGCATTCCACCACTAGTGCCTATAGTGAGTATTTTATTTTAAATATATATATTTAAATAATATATAATGTCATGTGATTAATTTTGTTTTCAACATTTTTGAAGGATCCATTTATCAGGTGACAGTAATTTGATGAGTAGCCTAGTAGTGGTCCCAGTACTCAGGGTGTTCGTACGACGGGGTGGTACGAGAGCTAGACGATATGGTCAGCATACTCGATTAGACCTCGCCCCTCCCACTGACATACCTTCCATCCCACATTCTGATCCTGGTGTGTCGTTAGGGACACACGGGATATTTAGGCCTCCTATGTTTTCACCACCCTTTACATCTGAGCCCCCTCACCCATTTGTACCATATCCGATGATGATTCACACTCCCCATCCAGCATTCATCCAGCCATCCATGTCATCTTCTTTTACTTCTAATTCCTTCTCTCCAGGATTTTATATTCCATCTTTTTTGTCTCCTGCTCCGCCAGAGTCTGTCCTTGCGGAGCATACATTGGGACCCACTCCATCTGTAGAGGGTATTCCTTCCATTTTTGTAGATCTAGCGGTTCCCATTGACCAGAATACCGTAGGTATACTTATACAACCCTAAAAAAATTACACCGTTATTTATTTTCATTATAACATGTATTGATAAAATGTTTGTTTTTTATAACAGATACATCTACTAATAGGAGGTGGGGGCGGGGGAGTACATACATGCATGTGGTGTGGAACCACCGCACATATTTTATGGTGGACTGCAATGAAGATAGTCAAATGATTGAAAAATCAGGGCAACAATGTCAGAGTTTTTCTACGACACTTTCCAAATACTTCTACATCATTCTTGTCAGCCCGCTCTCATGAATATTGTTTCATAATGAAGTTAAGGATAAATCTTGGGCAGAGATATGGGTAAAAAAATATGTTTTATTTAATGAAATATATTATTTTTTGTATTTATATGAATTAATATTTTTGTGTCAGCTTCGGTTTAATTTCCCTGATGGTGAGGGTGCATGACCAGAACTTCTAAAGGATTTAGGTGAGCTTTGGAGAGATTATAAGCATGAGTTGTACATTGTATGGAGTGCTATAGCAGGAATAGAGTTAAAGTAGGTCCTTATTGTGGATGATTTTCCATTAGAACAGTATCGACAGATGATTACTCATTGGACGAATAGCCAATTTAAGGTATTAATCACATTATAGGTATTTAAATGAAAATTTTCATGCTTTCGTTAATATTAATTATTGAATTTTATTTAGGATTCATCCAGAAGAAATAAAAAAACATTGATGTTAAAAAATACCTCCACACATTGGGACGTATTACGATGCCAGATCATGAGAGGCAGCTGGTATGACAGTTTATAATTTTTCTTTACGACTTTAACTTTCTATTGCTTCCTCCATAATTTTTTTGATTGTTAAAGTTGTTATATAATTTTAGTTATGAAATTAATTATTGGTATCCTATTTTTAATTATGGTTTCCTACATTAAATGTCATTGTATAGGCATAAATTGAATATCGAAGGATGTGTGTCTTGAGAAAAATTGTTTTGCTTGAGTATAAGGAAGAAAGATGGAAGTACGGTTAATGAACCGACTCAGCAGCAGATTGTAAGTTTTACTTTGTAGATTTAAAATTTTAATCTCTATTTTGTAACTTAATAATCTATTTATATTTGTAACATGATTCTTTAGAGGCCCTTGATTCCCAGTAACCTGACAATTTTGGGCCAAACGATCACTTACATCAGGTGTTGGGAGATGAGCACCCTGGTAGAGTACGTTGCCAACCTGGGAAGAGTATAGTTTCGACAAGGTATTGGCCCTACTCAGGTATGAGTTGTAGTGCCACTGAGTTCCATTAGTTTAAGGCACAGATAGAACAGGCTGAAAAAAGGACCACAAAGACGACATAACAGTCTACTAAGGCAAACACTGTATTTATGAAACTGATGGAATTTTTACGTCCAACACTTCCACCAGAGGATAACACATCTTATGGTGAATATATGTCATCGATGCATTCTATATATAGTGCACTGGGTGGTAGTTCTAGTGGTGGTTGAGATGATGGAGAGGAGTAGGTTGAGGTGGAGGAGGAGGAGGGCGAGGAGGAGGCTGAGGCGGATGAGGAGGGTGAGGAGGAGGGAGAGGCGAAGGAGGAGGGCGATGAGGAGGATGAGGATGAGTATGAGGGAGAGGAGGAGGGCATTGAAGAGGGTGGGGATGATGATGGGGATGATGATGAGGATGAGGGTGAGGCTGATGATGATGGTGATGATAGTGATGGTGATGAGGGACAGATTGATCCGTTACATTTTTGACTGATATTACTGACCTTTGATGTTTATTGATTTGTTGTGCTTGAATATTTGTGTGATTAGGTAGGTCACATTATCTTTATATTTTTATCTATAAATAATAAAACTTGAATTGATTATTTTCTGTGACTGATTCACCCCACCCCCGTGGACAGCCCGCCCACCCCCATGGACAGCCCGCTCACCCCCCCCCCCCCCAGACTCCTCGTACCCCCTAGACATCCCCGCTACCCCCGTGGACAGCCCTCCCGCCCCCTAGACACCTCGTACCCCACTGGACAGCCCCGCCCACCCCCCTGGACACCTTGTACCCCCTGGACAGCTCCACCCATCCCCTAGACAGCCCTGCCCAACCCCCTGTACATCCTTCCCAATCCCATGGATGGCCCTTCCCCCCATGGACAGCCCCCCACCCTCATGGACAGCCCACCCGCCCTTTTGGAAACCCCCTACCCCCTAGACACCCCTATAGACAATCTTCCCACCCCTTGGACAGCCCCTCCCCCTGTGGATAGCCCCCCCACCCCACCCCTTGGACAGCCCACCCGCCACCCCCCTGGACACCCCCTACCCCCTGGATAGCCCCGCCACTCCCGTGGAAAGCCCCCCCCCCCCCCCTGTACCCCCCTGGACAGCCCCGCCCACCCCCTGGACACCTCGTACCCCCCCTGGATAGCCCCCCACCCCTGTGGACAGCCCGACCACCCCTGTGGACAGTCCTCACACACCCTTGGACACCTTGTACCCCCCGGGACAGCCCTTCCACCCCTATGGATAGCCCCCCCACCCCCCTGGACACCTCGTACCCCCTAGACAGCCTCGACCACCCCCCTGGACACCTCGTGCCCCCTGGACACCCCCCCCCCCCCGCACCCCTGTGGACACCCCCCCCCCCCCCCACCCATGTGGGTAGCCCGCCCACCCCTTGGACACCTTTTACCCCCCTGGACAGCCCTACCACCCCTATGGACAGCCCTCCCACCCCCTTAGATAGCCCCTCCCCCCATGGACAGTCCCACCCCCCGGACAACCCCTACCCCCTGGACAGCCCGCCCTCCCCCTTGGAAACCCTGTACCCCCCTAGACAGCCCCTCCACCCTTGTGGATAGCCCACCCACCCCACTGGACACCCCGTACCCCCCCATGGACACCCCCCACCCCCGTGGACAGCCCGCCCACCCCCATGGATATCCCGCTTACCCCTAGACACCCCATACCCCCTCGACAGCCCTACCACACCCATGGACAGCCCACCCACCCCCTAGACACCCCCTCCCCCCGTGGACATCCCTCACACTCGTGGACAACCCACCCACCCCCCTGGACACCCCTACCCCCCCCCCCCCCCATGGATAACCTGCCCACCCCTCGTGGACAGCCCGCCCACACCCCTAGACACCCCGTACCCCCTGGACAGCCTTGCCACCCACTTGGACACCCCCTACCCTTGGACACCCCCCCCCCACCCCTGTGGACAGCCTCGGCCACCCCCTTGGACACCCCTACCCCCCTGGATATCCCCACCACACTCATGGATAGCCCCCCACCCCCGTGGATAGCCCCCCACCCCCCCTGGACAACCCCCACCCCCATGGATTATACGATTTCTAACAACTCGAAGATCCCATTAATCATAGATACCCACTTCGTTTCCTCCTGGGATCCTTGATCACTAATAAAAAATAGTGGATGGTATTTTAGAAACTCCATGCATAATAAATTATCTGAGAAGAACATGGATATTTCACTTCCACAAGAGTTTGAGTAGAGACCAAGACTAGAAATACAATAGCTGGATCACAAGAATGACTACCTGAGATATCCCCTTATGAACTTTTTGATTCATTTATAGTGCTAACATTCTAAATAATTATCAAAAACAAAAACTTTAGTAAAATAATATGATGTTCTAAAATAAGCGACACAAAATCACAAATCCCATAAAGATGCATCATAAATAATTCTTCATAAAACCATTTCAAAATCACATAATAGAGACTTATTTCTATTTAAAACTCCGCAATGGTTTATAAAAATCCTTTTTAAGGTTATATTTCAAAAATCATATAGTATTTTTTCCCACAATAAAAATGTAATCCATTTCCTAATAACCAAATCCCCCTTCCTACCATACACACCAAAAGCATTCATTTTTTCCTAAAGAAACACATACTATTGAAAGAAACACTATTCCAAAACCATTTTACAAATACCAATGATCTTAAAATCCATGAAATTAATTCCATTAAAACCATTACAGCCTCCCCTCCTAGACACCACCCTACCACCTGGACACCCCCCCACCCCCTGGACACCCCCACCCCCATGGACAGCCCCGCCCCCTGGACAGCCCCCCCCCCAACCACCTGGACACCCCCCCCCCACCCCCCTGGACACCCCAACCCCATGGAAAGCCCCCTACCCCCTATACACCCCCCACCCAACCCCTGGATGGTCCCCACCCCTCCTAGACACCACCCCACCACCTGGACACCCCACACCCCCTGGACACCCCCACCCCCATGGATAGCCACCCCACCCCCTGGACGCCACCCCACTCCCCTTAGACAGCCCCCCCAACCCCCTGGACCCCCCCCCCCCAACCCCCCCTGGACACCCCCCCCCCCCACCCCCTGGACACCCCCCCCCCCCACCCCTAGAAATCCCCCAACCCCCTGGACACCACCCACCCCCTCCCCCTGGACACCACCCCACCCTCCTGGACACCCCCATGGATAGCCCCCCGCCCCCCACCCTGAACCCCCCCACCCCCCCACCCCCCGGGACACCCCCCATCCCCCCGAACACCCCCACCCCATGGAAACCCCCTACCCCCCTTGGATAGCCACCCCAAACCCTTGAACATCCCCCAACCCCATAAATTCTAAATTGAATACTTTATGTATTTAATTAACTTATGAATTATGTGTTAATGGTGTATGGGTATACTTGTTGTATGGGTATAATTGTTGTATGGGTATAATTATTGTATGTGTATACCTGGTGTAATTACCTTATGAATTATGTGTTAATTCTGTATGTCTGTAGAGGGTAATTAAATACAGAATTGGATGTATTCAGAATTCTTTATGAATTATGTGTTGTATGAATTTTCTATCAATTCATACAAGATTCTGTATGAATTATGCAGGTATGGAGAATTGTGTAGGTATTGTGCAGGTATTCATAATGGACCACCCCCCAACCCCCTGTATGTATTTTGTTGTGTATGAATTTTGCAGGCCTGCTGGTGGAATTGCTGCAGGTGCACAGGGGAAGGCCAACAAGCCATATTGCTACTATTGGTACAAAAAGGATATGCCAATTGTTTACAACCGTTGTCATATGTGTGAAAGCATAACTTATACCAATGGTTTTATGTAAAATTTTGGTATAAGTATATGCCAACAGTTTGTAAACCATTGTCATAGATATATTTAATTGATATTTACAAATGGTTTGTGGGAAACTGTTGGTAAAATTCTATACCAATGGTTTTGTAAACTGTTGGTATAGAGATTATTTTTTCTATTACCAACGGTTTTAAACGGTTGGTAAACCTTTATACCAATAGTTTATTAAAATCCTTGGTATATACTCAATTTTGTAGACATATCCCAATGTTTCTCATATAACCATTGGGATATATCTATCCCTACGGCTCAAGACCCAACGGTTTGGACAACCGTTGGTATAGTTTATACCATCAGTTTGGACAACCGTTGGTATAGTTTATACCAATGGTAGTCTAGACTTTGCCAACAGTTTTAAACCATTGGTAAAGATAAAATTTACAGTAGTGTCTTGTTCTAACTCTTTCATCTCCATCAATTCTTTGATGGTGCACTGGATATTCTCTCTAAAAATAAAGACATAATTTTTATGACTGATCCACTTATTGATTTCTTCATGAATCTTGTATGCTTCCACTGCAAAATATGTCAGATGATCCATTTCTACATGTTGCATGTATCCTGAGTTGATAAAGACTAGTACATTTTATCCTTAAAGGAATATTCAATCTTTGATCATCGAATTTGATTTGATAAGATAAATACTCTATAAAATATGGATGTGTTCGTAATGGATTTTATTCAAACTAAACTCTAACTAGTATTTATTTCTTTAATGCTAGTCTTCAAATGCTTTCTAGAGGGTTCCTTTAGTCCAATTCCCTAGGTACAATTTCCATATCACAACCATTTCATTTGGTAGTCTGATAGGTTCTATATGTGAAAACCACTATATCAAACTTTTTGATGCATTATTTAGAACCATTATCACCATCAATGGTACCCAATTGAATATAGAACTTATTTTATTAAATCGCAAGAATTATACCATTACCATTTTGAAAGATTTCTGGAATTCAATGAAGTCTTATGGTTCTATTGTTGTATCTGGTATATGGAGATTTGAAATACCTATTACTAAAATTCTTGAAAACCTTTTTAGGACTAGATACTCTTCCACACCTATTATCTTGATCTTTTTAACTTTATCAAGAATACTAGAAACATATAACTTCAACTGGATCTCTTCAGTAATGATCATACTAATCATATCCTAGTCTATCTTCTTATAATCCTCCATAATTTATTCAGATTCCTCGATCATTTCTAGAAAATAGTTCAAACATATTTTGAATATTAGATCATCCTTATTTTTTTAGAGCATATTATAGACGTATATGAATTTATTCCTAGAAATATTTGGAATCCATTGAAAATATTTCTATATATCTTTTTCTATGTTTGGATCTTCATCTAGCTCATCATTCATACTTTCTTGATCTTGTTCACTCTGATCATTTTGTCGACGATTCTTCTAAACATTTTGTTTCTCATTTCACTCAAGTTCTCCCTCTACTTGGTAATCACAGATTTTAGAAATAGTCTTATCTTTTCCTTTAGAGAATTCATCTATTTTTACCATCATGTTTTTTTAGCCTTCCCGTTTCTTGGATTATCTACACATTAAGTGTTGTAATGACCTTTCTGAACACATACGAAGCATTCAATATGAATTTTGTTCTTAAAATTATTAATAGTGGATCTTTTTTACAAAACTTCCTTATTTTTCAGCCTTCCTGGTTCAAGATCATGTATAGTAGTATCTTTAAACCTTATTGGATTAATATTATCACTTTTGATAGATATTCTCTACTATAATCTCCTTTCTTTTTTGGATTTTGTCATTAATTTCCTTGATAATTGGGAATTATACAATAGAATTATTATTAATGAGAACTAGACATCGCTTTGATCTACTAGTTTCTTCCATTGCACCTTCAAGAGTCAAAATAGCATGTTAGTGTATCCAGAATGATATTTTATATTCCTTTAATATTTTCTATATTATTGTTTAAATATTTTCATTCATTCCTCTATTTCACTAATAGTTCTTGGGTAAACCTTTTTAGTTTTTTTATCATGAAATTATTTATATAATAACTATCAACTCTTATACAAAAGGTTTTCATAAGAATATATCATAATCCATAATTCCTTTAAGAACTTAAAGTAATTCTTATTCATGGGAAAGGTAATTATTCTCTTCCATATTAAAGAACCCACTCCCGTATCTAATGATACTTTCATTATGGTTTTTCATTATCTCTAGGATACATCCCCATGCTAATTATGATGAATATGTTTTTAATATATATTGATCTTCACTCCCATATGAATAATCTAATTCTATGTGGTTCTATGTTTTTTTCATAAAATTTTTTGATTACTTTAGAATCTTCTTCTATAAAATTACAGGGTACTTTACTAGATTATTTTCTTTGAATTGGGATTGATATATTTGTTAAATCCCTGAAGTATTCTCTATCATAACATAATATACCAAGAAAAACATATATCTTCTTATGATATGTAAACTCATTGGGGAAATTTTATAGCTTCTCTGAAATATGTGGTTAATGTTTCTCTCTACTTCCTTGGACTTTTAATCCCAATAATTCTATCTTTGGTGGCATACAAATGATCTTTCTTACTAAAATTATCATCCCTTATTTTCTAAACACTTCATCAACCAATTGTAAATATTTGATATGTTCTTCTTTATTTTTAATAAATATGAGAACATAATTAATGTAGATTGCTATGAAAAATGATAATCTACTAAATGAGTTGTCCATTCCCCTTTGGAATATTACTGGGGAATTATTGAGTCCAAATGTCATAACTAACCATTCCAAAAAACCAACTGGCATTGTAAATATTGTCAATGGTATAACATCTTCTTTGATTTTTATCTGACATTATCCTGATTTGATATCAAACTTAGAGTATACCATTATACTTTCATTCCTAATAATTATTTGTAAAGTATCCTGACTATGGATATTATATCCATCATCCTTTGTAGAATAATTAAGTTAATGATAATCAATGACCATTCTGGATTTACCATGTTGTTTCTCCACATGATTCATTACTATGAATGTCACACTTCTATGAGGACTTTCACTATGAATGATTAATCCAAGAATAATTAGTTCTGGGATCTATTTCTCAAAATCCTTAACTATTTCATCTATATATGGAATTACTTTACTTTTAATAATTGTACTAGGATCTTTAAGAGTGATTAGTGCCTCAAGAATTTCCTTATGCTGAAATTTATGAGGGTTTTTTGACCAATTTTCTAATAAATAATCTTTTATCTTAGCCAATGAATCTTATTCATTAATCCTTAGAACTTTTAATCAAACCAGTTCTCTCTACTATTCAATATTTCTATGGTATTCTCTATCCTCGTCTGGATATTCCCCCACTTTAACTATAGATACTTTATTTTCTAGAACCATTATGGTTTTTCTAAAAAGTAGTTGGAATTAGATAATTTTTTAGGATAATTCTTTCTGAATATATCATTACAGTATGATATATTCTAAGGAATCGATTTCCAATCAAGAATTAATGTTGAAGTTTTGGAATAAAGAAAATATATGTTCTAAAAATATTCTCCCATTGAGTTAAATATAAATATCCTTTGTGAATTCTTGAATCAAAATTGTTGGTTTGTTACCAATTATAACTTGAAACTCTCTAGGTTTCCAGGTTACTCTTGAAAATCGAATTCGTATGCAAGAGAAGGTACACCCTGTATCAACTAGGGCAGTAAATACAGTTACATTAATACTTAATTTAACTAATATAGACCACTCATCGATATTTTCACTGTGCAGAGAAGATCCCATATATCCTACATGAGTTTCTTCATCCTCATAGATAGGTAATAGAACATTTTTTTCTCACTATATTTATGGAAATTGATGTTCTAGGTTCTTCTATTGAATTACCTTCATATTTTCCCATTGAGATCCTTGGATTTTCCAAAGGGTTCTCAATAATTTCTGATTTGAAATCTTCCATATTCAAATCTAATCTACCCTGTCTTGATCATTCTGATCTAAAATCATCTTCATCTTCTCCGACCTCATATATGAAAAGTCTATTTCCTACATTTTTAACAGAATCTAGAAAAATTATCTCTTGACTTTTTTATTTCAATGGATCTGGTGAAACCCATTCTCTAGGCCAGGTCAGCCTCTTGGGGTTTTCCACCTATGGGGTCATTTATATAATTTATGTTCATTCATATTGTAAAATATGTGTAAATATTTCTACACCCTTTCTTAGAAAATGTCTCCCAATATTGTAGAACATTACATAGAGGCGAGTAATTACTCTCACACATATCCTATCGGGTGGACATCCCAACATACTCTTCTAGTTACCCATGTTGATTTTTACTTCTAAAGTTCTACTAATATTTCTGTCCATAAGTACTAAAAGAAAATATGGGATCACCTTTACCCATGAGGCTACTGTATGCATATTTTCTCATGCTCCACATATTAATTCATTATAGAAATTATCTAAACTTACATATACTACTACAATTAGGACTGGTAAATCTTGTCATTTTCTAACAATAGGATCTACTCCAATATGGATTATCCCAAAATGAACATACTCTAATTTTTCTGGATAACCTTATTACCTCGTTCTGGTTTTAGCAATACCATTATAAATAATCCTCTATCTATTTTATAGACATTAGTTCTCTCTTCATCTTCAAAGATCTTGGTCATTTCTCGATATGGTACCCAAGACTTTTGGTATACCTTAGACCAAATAACTCTATGCATATTTCATTCTTGACAATATCTTCCTTTTGAAGATATTTTAGTTTCTGAAGAGTTCACTTGATCACCTTCCATATCCTCTAGCTTTACTAGTTTTAGAGACTCTTCAGGGAAACTAGCCCTTTTTGACATCATGGCTATTTGAAGTTGGATCAAAATCATATTATGGTTATTTTCTTCTTATTCATTTTAGTTGGAGTCTTCCACCTCTGAGTGCTCTGAATATAATGAATATAAACTTTCATCATCTGAGTCTATATCTTCTCCCCAGATAGGCTCAAACAATATTTCTTATGATTCTTCCATCAATATTTCTATGAGACATCATCTTCTTATGTCTACATCAGGAAAGTTATCATCTCTATGGCCCTTCTTACCATAGAACCAACAACAATCACAATTGGATAGATATTTTATATTAGGAAATATGGGATACTTTCCATATTTGGCCTTAATTTTTCTCTCATATCTATGTGGATTCTCTTTGGTCTAATAAATCTATTATATTTTTGTGGATTTCTTTCTAAAAATATAGTTAATTTTTTTCTTTTACCAAATTGTTTCCAGATTTTCTTGTGCAATTACTTTTGTTCACACTGGACATCCTGACATTGTGTTCTGAATGGCCTTTGTTGGGTTTTTCCAAGATCCTTTCTAGTTAGACCACATCCATATCTTCCTATAAAACCCTCTACTTTTATGCAGAAAGCAAAACTCATGTGTAAAATATTTCTTGTATCTTGTAAGACATTCCTATGCATGCAATAGAGTCTTACCACATCCCTTATTGTTTATGCTTAAACTCCCAATGTATCTTGTAAATATGCACTATGGGAAATATGACTCTTTAAGGATTGTTGAAAATTTTCAGGCCAAATTCTTAGATGTTTCTGAATAAAGACATCTAGGGAATATTCTTGATCTCCTGATCTAAGAAGATAGTACCAATGCTGAAATTTTCAAAGATATTATACAAAATAGCACATGTCATAGATTTGGATTTTGGTTAAATTTATTCTATCTCTTTCTACAAATTCTCCATCTTGATCGACCAGTGATTTTCCCAAAATTTCTATTTAAGGAAATACGCTACTACTGGTATAAACTCGATTAGGAATGTAACATATTCTTAGATAGTTATTCTCACTTCTGAGTGTCTTCACAGTATATCCCAACATCACCATGTGTTTATTATTAAGGTATCTCCTACGAAATTGATTGAACTATCTATGGCCCATGATTGTAAACCAACTAATATCATGTAATACCAAAGGTCTAGATCCCATTATTCTATGGTTTCTTAGGGATCTGTTTCACAATCTTTATTTAGGATCATTCCATGTTGAGTAACACCTTATGGTTGTATTTTACTTGGTCTATATTATTTATAAATATAGATAGGATATGAGGGATTGGATTCCCTATTGATCTTTCTAAACAAATCCTTGAATGATCCTTTCTATCATTCCCAAGGGATTGGTTTCTGGGAGATCTCCTACTATATTGGCCTGGCTTCCCAGTGTTTTACACCAAGTCCTTCAGTGGGATATAATTTGGAATCCTTCTTATTCTTATTCTCTTTGAGTATTCCTTATAGGTATTATACTTTCTTAAGCTTCTCATTTAGGTTTTTTAAGACACATTCAATATCTCTAAGTTCCCATTTCTCTAGAATAATAATATCATGGATCAGTTTCTGGTATTTTTGGATACTCTGAGGAATACTTGAAACTTCTTCCTGATATTCTTGAGCTTATCCTACAAAAGTCCCACATATTCATCCATAGTATATCATCTTGATATACTTTTCCTTTTTGTATCTTTGTGTGCGTGCATATTTAATAGAGTGGCTTCTAGAATATTGGAGGCTTCTCTTGAAGTATTCTCTTAGTGCCTCTTCCAAATATCTCAAAAAATTTTCCTAAGTCCAGATCCTCTTTCTGTCATATTTTACTATTCAAAACAAAATAATTCTCCTAATATATATCATATTGTCCTTTCAAGGTTTTGTACTAACCACATATCTTGATTAAGATGAGATTCAATACTCCTAATTTCTAGCTTCAACTCCTCGACCTTGTCTTGAGTTACCTAGGATTTCTGCCCAAACTTGATTACTTTTGGTTCACTTTCAAAGTCCATTATGGCTGATGGTATCTATCAATACTTTATAATAAAAATATAATTTTCTTCATTTTCATAATACCTCAACCGACCCTCTAAACACGTTTGATCATAGTAGAGACCTTTAACCATGGAATCCAAAAGTTTCTTTTGGAAAACTTTTCTAAAGCAGTGTTTTGACTGGATTCCTCCCCACGGTATGATACCACTTGTGTGTTTAAAATTTGATACCACTAGGGGGTGATTCTCTGATAGTCTCTGATAAGGGTTTCCTATTTATGGAATACATAATGCCTATAAAAAATTTTAAAAACACAATATCCCAATAATATCCATGAAAATAGGATAAGGTTATAAACTTTTTTTTACTCATCCGATTATTTCATGGAATTACATCTCACAAAGGAATATAAATTTTGAGAGACTAGAGAGAGAAACTTTGGAATCTTATTAATTTCAATTCCCAATAAATCCCTCTAAAAAAATGGGTCATAGGTCCCTTTTATAGGCCTATGGGCTCAACTTTCCCTAATAAGATTACTCGACTGTACCTTATAGTGCACACTTTCATCAAATAAAACTCAAAAGAAAAAGCAAAAGCAAAAGTTGGAGTTCACATCCGTGAAACTTACACCAAAAAAATTACACTAAAAACAAACTCAATAATTAACATGTTTGATTTGATCTGATCACCCATACTGAATATGACATGTGTCAGGATCAACGCCCAGAAACCCTCCAAATAGTACAGAGCATCAATAATGTCACCATCTAGGACTTCTTGTTCTAAATATTTTATGTCCATCAATTATTTTATGGTGAACTGGATCAAATATTTGATAATAAATATTTTTTCTTTATGTCATATCCAATTATTGAGTTCTTCAAGAATCTTGACCACTTCTACCGCTAAATCTATCAGATGTTCCATTTCAACATGTTGTATGTCTCTTGAGTTGATAGAGAATAGTAAATTTTCTCCTACAAAAAATATACAATCTTTTTTCATCAATTTTTATTCGATTAGATAAATAATCCAAGTGATATAGATGCATTCGTAATGTATTTTACTCAAAATTAACTCTAACCAGTCTTCATCTCCAAACTGTAAGTCTTCAAATGATTTCTGGATGGGTCCTTTAGTCCAATGCCCTGGGTATAAGTTCCATATCATAACCTTTCTATTTTCTAGTCTGATAGGATCGATATGTAACACCTCAAGATTTCATAGTATGTCATTTCTTCATATTAATTCAATAACTTCCACTTCACGCAATACCGAGTTCAAGCGCATCACGACTTACCAAATTAGCCGTTCAAAAGTGGTTATGAATAGTATTAACTAAATTTTGATTTTTATATAATATTTATAATTTTATTATCCATATTATGAGTTTCTTAGACATAATATAATAACAAATTCATTTTTTTTAGATAAAATAAGTATTATTAAAAAAATGCAATTTTACCACCTTTTAATGGGGGAACCTTTTTAAAATAAAATATTTGACACTTTTATATATTAAATTTGACAAAATAAACTTATTATTTAGAATCAGGACATAAAATTTTAGTTTCGATGAATTTTTGATGTTTTTCTGATAACATTCATATTTGGGTGAATAGTGAAAAATACTAAATTTTAACTAAAAGAACTTTTTTAATCAAAAAGATTTATAGTGTTAAATTATACATTTGAGTGGTTTTAAAGTATAATTAGATTATATTTTTACCATTTAATTAAATATTTTTCATTGTGAGTAATTTCATTTTGAAATTGTACATAAACAAGTGTCAATCTTTTGATAGTTATTACTTCTTAAAACCCCGCTTTTTGGTTTTGACAACAGGAATTAATTTTAAATTAATTAATGAAACTTATATGTTTTGAATTTCCTAAAATAGACATCATTTTTGGATTCGGAATATCGAAATTATCTTAGGGTTATTTTTTGGTATTTTTCTGAAAACTTTCAATTTTTGATGAATAGTAAAAAACACTGAGTTATTGGTAAAAACTGACTTTTTATTTAAATAATTATTAATTTTATTTAAATTTATTTTAGGTAAAAATAGATACATAATACCTATATAATTTCAATGTAATGACCGAGACCCTCATGACCCCTTCCTTTCCTAATTATCGGCGCGACCGATTGGCGAGACCGATCGGCGAGACCGGTCGGCGAGACCGATCGGCGCGACCGATCAGTAAGACCGATCGGTGATACTGATCGATCAATCGGCGAGACTGATCGGGGGGACCAATTGGTGCAACCGATCGGCGTGACTGATTGGTGGGACCGATCGGTGCGACTGATCGGTGTCGTCCAGCCTTGGCGGGCTTTTCTTCTACAGCCTTCCCCGTAACCCCACTTTTAGGCCTTTTTAACCTTTTGAAGCGTTTCAAGGACGTTTTTAAGCCATAATTAATATCTAAAGATCCCGAGAAACCTCTCTATTAAATAAAAATTAATCCATTCATGTGTAACCACCCAACCGCGTGGAAGAACCACGATCCAACTTCCAAGGCATTCAAATTTCTTATCCCGTAACATTGGGATCTCATCTATTTATCACGCTGGATTTTCTTCTCCTTCCTCTTGGATAGTCTCCTATTCCTTGTGCATTGAAATCCTTTATTCCCAAGGCAAGTGGTGCACCTGTTCTGGAGCCCTGCAAGTCAGGCATCCCCCGTTCCTAGCGCATGGAGAAAAAACTTCAATCATTGATCAATCTGGTAGGGGTTTCACCCTCGTCTCTCCTTTATGTGTATCTTGCGGGATGAGTACGCTACTGTTTCTGTAGAATTGGATAAACCAAACTTTAATGAAGATAATAAAAGGATTCTAAAGAATGAAGGGGATGGGTGTGATCGATGATGCTGCTCTGTTTTTCTCATCTTTCATGATTAATGGTATCTGAATTGTGTGGGATTACGCCTACTGAAAATCATGGTCGTTGGTGGTCTTTCTCTGTGCATTAGTAAACCCTTACCCCTTGTGATGTTTAGATTGATTTTATTTTGGTTGTGAACCCCTTTATATGTAAATGAAACTGGTTAAATACGTATATTTAGCTAAATAAATTGGAAGCACCAGGATCAACTCTTTTTCTATGATAACCTCGGTTTAAGCCCAGTGGAATTGAAACCATAGAGTGTGTTAAATATTTTAAATCTGAAAATACCTGCATAGGCCTTCCTTGTGTTAGTGGTAGTGGTTTGGCTATTTTCACGGGCCATTGTGGGTGACCTTATGGTTTTCTTGGATGGGGACTTAGATCGAAGGGGCGATGCGGGTGGGGATGGGATCCCCTGTTGTTATACTTTGAGGTTGTGTGATTACTCTGCTTATATCACGAATTGGGGTGGGATCCTCTGTTGTTGAGAAACTGTTGGCTCCTGGATTTTGGGGACATGTGGCTGTATCTTGGGGTTTTCTTTGGTTGCAGTACTTCTAGGTATCTCCCTTATCCCTTTGTTGTTGTGACTTTACAAGAGAACCGGGTGTGAATGCTTAAATTGATGTTGGGTGTACTCTTTCCTTTGCTTGTGCTTATGCTTACTAGTTGCCCAAGTTGGTGCAGAAACTTATTTAAACATTATTACTGAACATGGAAACAAGGATGGGACAAATGGGGATTTGGTTTGGTGTGAGTTGTGACTTGGGCATGGGTGGTGTTCTATTCTCTTATGAATGAATAGTAAGGATAGTTTCATTTAGGCTGGCTGAAGAAAAACCTAGATTAGGTGAGTGCTTATTACCTATATATATACTTGTAGTTTTTGTGTTTCTTATTCGTGCCCCACCCAAGTTGAGCACTTAGTGATGAACACCCCCATTTCAAGGGGGAGGGTGTTTTTCCCAACACTCTTATGAGTGGCTGGTTATTAGCTCATTTTCTGCTCCCTTTTCCGAATAGCCCAAGACTCATCGGGCAGGCTGTGATGGCCTGAAGTCCATTATTAGCCCAAGAATCTTCGGGCGGGGTAGTTGTGGTGGTTGGCCCAGGTGTTTTCGGGTAGGTTGTTTCCTAAGTGTCTTCGGGATGAGGCCTAGGTGTCTTCGGGCGTGGCAGTGGTTGTTCCGACCGAGGTGTTTGCGAGTATGGTTATGTGTGGTGGTTGTGGCCTAGGTGTCTGCAGGCAGGATGTGCGGTTGTGGCCCAGGTGTGTGCGGGTGGGGTTTGGCAGTGGGACTGCGGTCAGAATGGCGGGATTGGTTTGATGCATAGGATGTCTTCAATAACCAGTGGGAGAGTGGCATGGGGTGCCCAAATATTGATGTGATATTACTATACATTACTTGACTTGCGTTATTTAGAGAGTGTGCCTTGTTGAGGCTTGGGCGGTTAGTTTCCTTGTTAGGTGCTTTGTTATCTCTTTTCTCACAGGGCATTAGCATTCATCCCCACTTGTGCTCGCGAGTCTTTGGTTTTTCCCTACTGAGTATACTTGTATGGTCACCCCACCTGTATAAAACTACTTTCAGGTTTCGAGGAGGAGTTCGGGGATCATGCTGGACCGTACTAGCTCAGACCTTGTGACAGATCATTGCAGTTGATATTGTTCTTTCTTTCGGTATTTTTCTTTTTAGTCTCCTTATACATTGTGGTTTTTACTTTTGTAACATGCATTGGGAATGGTTCTTGGCTTTACTTTTACTTTCAGTTTTGGTGTCTTATCTCCTGATCCTATTAAAAGAAAAAGGGTAATTCCTTCCATTTAGTGTGTGATTTTATACCCTTGGTGTTGGTCACCACTCCAGGACCTATTGAAGATGGGTTTTGGGGGTTATTATCTCTCCTTTAACTTAAAGAAGGGCCTGGCAATCTGCTGACCCTTCCCTCCTTTTGGTGAAGGCGGGTCATGAAAGAATGGTATCAAAGGACAAGGTTGAGAGATAGGATGGAGTCTGGAGTTAGGCACAGTAAGGATTGAATGAGATGGTAGGGAGACAGTTTTGGGTGACCTTGGTGCGTGAATTAGGTCAGGGAAGACCGGCTAGGACATGAGATTTTAGGGCCCCCTGTGATCTGATGCAAGGACTCTGGACCTACCGAACGACCAAGTGAGGCCATGCCGATTGCAGGGTAGAGACCCTAGGAAAGGTACATGCATCATAATGACTTGTGTTCTCATGTTTCTGGGGTTTTTTGGAAATTTTAAATAAATAATAAGTTTAATAAGTTTTATGAACAATATTCGGCACTACTTGGGCTTAGGCATTCCTTGTTTACCTTGTAGTTATGGCACCCGGGAGACGACCACGAGTTGTACGGGCGATCGAGGCCCAAGAGGTTGACTTGGCTGATCAGCAGAGGGCTGATCGGGAGGATGAGGATGACCAGTGGCAGAAGACACTTCAATCCTTCCAACGACTGACCCTCGAGAAGTACGAGGGCAACACCTCTGACATGAAGACGGAGGGCTGGCTAAAGGAGATGGTGATAGCCTTCGGTTTGATCCGGGCTCCAACTGAGTACATGGTTCCTCTGGCCGTCAGCCATATGCGGGGAGCAGTGCGTCAGTGGTGGACGCTCTACCTGGGGGAGAGGGGAGAGGCTGAGGTGGCATGGGCTGATTTCGAGAAGGAGTTCTGGGCAGAATTCCTCTCTTCTACGATGAAGGCAGAGAAGAGGAAGGAGTTAATGTCCCTCTAGTAGGGGAGTATGTCGGTAAGGGAGCTGGTGATCAAGTTCAAGGATCTCCTCCGCTTTTCTCTGGACCTCTTTCCGGATGAGGAGTCTCGGGTGAGACGTTTAGAGGAGGCGCTTCGACCCTCCCTCCAGTACGTTGTTACCCCCTTCAACTTGCCGACATACCTGGAGGTCCAGAAGAAGGTAGAGGTGGTGGAGAGGATGCACACGCTGGGCGGTGTGTCACGAGAGGGGATTCATCTAGGCCCATCAAAGGGAAAGGCCGTCAGCACCAGACCTCCAGCATCGAGACCCTCTAGGTTCTGACCAGCATGGAGCAGGTCGCAGCAGTTCCAGTTCTGGTCCCCCAGTCCTCACCCTTTCCCTTTGGGCCCAGGACTGAGGTGCTTCGTCTGTGGGATCCATAGACATCTCTGGAATTAGTTCTCGGACCGAGTTCAGTACGGCAGTGGTGGATAGGCCCAGCACCCACCTCAGCAGCAGCTTCCAGCTAAGCCCTTTCAGCAGCAGTAGGGGCAGTGAGCTCCGGATCCTCCGAGGGCAGACGTTGCAGGGGGAGGCCGACCTCAGGGTGCTCCTCAGGGACCTCAGCCAAGGTGTGTTCGGGGAGGCGGTCAACAGCCGAGGGGCAGAGGAGCTGTGCGTGGAAAATTACACGTCGCGGAGGCAGCAGTTCCAGTGGGACCGAAGGTTGTTCGAGGTATGATCAGTTTGTTCAGTACCCTTGCTTATGCCTTGTTCGATAACGGAGATTCTCACTCCTTTGTTGCACCCGTTCTGGCCCGTGCTCCGGGCCTAGATGCCAAGAGACTTCCAGTACCCCTGGTGCTGAGCACACTAGTAGGAGGTCAGAATGACTTGTTATATGTTTTTAGAGGATGTAGACTAATGATAGGGCCACATTAGTCGGTCAGGGATCTACTACTGCTATAGATACAGCCATACGATGTCATCCTAGGCATCGAATGGTTGTTCTCTGTGTGTGCCATCATTGACTGCTTCTGAGGAAGGGTTGTGTTCTCAGACTTGGGTGGCCGACATGTTACTTTCACCAGCAAGCGGAGTGGCCATAAGGGCATCAGGCGAGAGGAACCCCTCCTCTCCTTGTTAGTTGAGATGTCAGTAGAGTCAATGGATGCTGAGATGGTGGAAGTACTAGGGATTGTCAGTGAGTTTATGGACATCTTCCATGAGGAGGTGTTTACTCTACCCCCTCGACGTGATATCGAGTTTTGGATAGACTTGCAGCCTGGTGCTTATCCTATTTCGATGGCTCCCTACCGGATGGCGCCTTCGGAGCTACGAGAGTTACAGATTCAGATCGACGATCTGATGAAGAAGGGTTTTGTTCGACCAAGTGCATCACTGTGGGGTGCTCCAATCTTGTTCGCAAAGAAGGCAGATGGTGGTCTCAGGTTGTGCATAGACTACAGGAGGCTGAATCAGGTAACGATCAAGAATCTATACCCTCTTTCGAGGATAGACGATCTCTTTGACCAGCTGAAAGAGGCAGGATGGTTCTCGAAGATCAACTTATGGTTTAGATATCACCAGTTGAGGGTGAAGGAGGGCGGCATCTCGAAGACGGCCTTCATGTGCAGATATGGGCACTTAGAGTTTATAGTCATGCCTTTTGGTGGTACGAACGCCCCGGATTTGTTCATGGGGCTTATGAACTCCGTCTTCCGGGAGTACCTGGATCGGTTCGTAGTTGTGTTCATCGATGACATCCTGATCTATTCAAGATCAGAGGAGGACCACGCGGAGCATCTGAGGACGGTTTTAGAGGTCTTCCGACAGCACCAGCTCAATGGGAAGTTGTCGAAATGCATGTTCTGGATGCGAGAAGTACACTTCCTTGGGAACATATTGTCCGAACAGGGGATAGTGGTGGAACCATCAAAGGTTGAGGCGGTTGTTTCTTGGGAAGCACCCAATAATGTGGCAGAGGTTCACAGTTTCCTCGGGATGGAAGGTTACTATCGGAGGTTCATACCCAAGTTCTCTTGAGTTGCAACCCCTTTGGTAGCCTTGACCAAGAAGGACCGGGTTTTCGTGTGGAGTGAGCAGTGCGAGACAGCCTTCAGCTATCTGAAAGAGAAATTGGTTAGTGCCCCAGTGCTGAGACTACCAGAAGAAGGGGCGGCGTATGAGGTGTTCTGGGATTCTTCAGGGCAAGGCCTTGGATGTGTGTTGATGTAGTGACAATGGGTGATCTATTATGGTTCTAGGAAGCTACGCCCTCATGAGCGTAATTATGCACCCACTATCTGGAACTTGCAGCAATCGTTTTGGCACTGAAGTTATGGCGGCATTACCTCATCGGAGAATGCTTTGTGGTCTTCACGGATCACAAAATCATGAGGTCTATCTTCTCCCAGCGGGACCTAAACTTACGAAAGAAAAGGTGGATAGAGTTCCTCCAGTATTAAGACTTCGATATTTCCTACACTTTGGGAAAATGGAATTTTGTGGTCGATGATTTGAGCAGGAGGTCGCAGAAGGATACGGTCCGAGAATCGGCAGATGCTTGGAAAGTAATGGAGGAGTTGGCTGCCTTGCACCTGGATGCGTGGATGGATAATGATAGGGGATACCTGTATCAGATGATAGTACAGTCTTCTCTTTTGCGTCAGGTGGAGGAGTCTCATTGGGGAGACCTAGAGTGCGAAGTTATGCGTGACCGAGTCGACCAGGGCAATGCTCAAGAATGGTGGACGGAGGATGGTCAAAACCGGATGCTTTTTCTAGGGAAGTTGTTTGTTCCAGAGGCTATGTGTGGCCAAGTTCTTACTGAGTTCCACAACTCACACCTAATGGTACACCCAGAGGTTTCCAAGATGTACCAGGGTCTGAGGAGACAGCTTTGGTGGCCTGGAGTAAAATGAGCAGTGGCAGATTTTGTGGCCAAGTGCTTAGTGTGTCAGTAGGTAAAGGCTGAACACCATGTTCCAGGTGGGTTGTTGCAACCTTTAGATGTACCCGAGTGGAAGTGGGACAACATCTCGATGGATTTTATCATGGTACTACACAAGTTGCAAGGGGCTACGATGCCATCTGGGTAGTGGTGGTCCGCTTGACGAAGTCGGCTCACTTTATGGTGATTAAGGAGTCGAGTGCAGTGGATGTTCTAACACGGAGATATGTGGACGAGGTAGTACGGTTGCATGGAGTTCTGAGTTCCATAGTCTCGTATAGGGACGCACGATTTACCTCACGAGTATGGAGGGGATTTCAGCATGATTTTGGAACCCAACTACGTCTTAGCACTACTTTCCACCCCCAGACAGATGGGCAGACAGAGCAATCCATCCAGACCTTGGGGGACATGCTGCGGGCATGTGTTCTGGACTCAGGAGGATCATGGGTGTGACACTTGCCTTTGGTATAGTTCACCTACAATAATATCCATCACTCTACCATTGGTAGGGCTCCATTCGAAGCCCTATATGGACGGTCGTGTCGCTCACCCGTGTGCTGGACTGATATTGGAGAAGCAGGTGTTCTTGTCTCGGATGTGGTGTAGAGCACGACAAAGAAGGTTCAGCATATACGAGAGAAGATGAAGGCAGCTCAGGACCGGCAGAAGTCATATGCCGATAATAGGAGGAGAACCTTGGAGTTCGAGGACGGGGACCACGTGTTCTTGAAGGTCTCCCCTCAGCGTGGACAGCGGAGGTTCGGCAGGGAAAGTAAGCTTTCTCCCAGGTTCATCGGACCCTTCGAAGTGTTGCGGCGGGTCGGTGAAGTGGTTTATCAGCTAGCGCTACCACTGCCGCTATTGAGGATACATGATGTATTCCATGTGTCGCAGCTTCTTCGATATCTAAATGACGAATCCCATGTCATCGATTGGGGAGAGTTAGATGTCGAAGACGATGCGACCTTCATAGAATGACCAATCAAGATCGAGGATCGTAAGGAGAAAGTGCTTCGTGGACGAACCATTCCCTTGGTTCGTGTGTTGTGGAGACATGGTGGGCTTGAGAAAAGTACCTGGGAGAGGGAAGCACAGATGCGTTCCCAATACCCCGAGTTGTTTTGAGTTTTATCCTATTTTTTCAGTACTTGTTTGTTGTGTAATGCTTACCTTGTCGGCTATGGATGTGCAGTTCCTTCTCTGTGGATGTGTGTGTGAAGTGTCCTAAAGAATGGGGAGGGGAGGACCTGATTCCTAGTTAGGACGTATTAAAGTGGATTCGCCTAAACCTGTGTGGGCAAGTCAGTGCCACTCAAAGCGGATAGTATCTTAACATGGAGGAAGGGAAACCCCTCTCCCACTGGACCGGATAGTTTAGCCCTTTTTTGTTTTGCGTGGTTGCACGGGGGAAGGAGTTGTAGGGTGTTTGTGTTTGTTTAGGATATAAGATGTTCCTATGTCAGAGAGGTTCACTCCTAAGAGGTATCTTCCAGGGTGGTGGTTCGGATCCCCCATCCTTCCTCCAGGTCTCATTTTGATTCTCGAGGGCAAGAATGGTTTGAGAGGTATCTTATGTAATGACCCAGACCCTCATAACCCCTTCCTTTTCCAATTATCGGCGCGACCGATCAGCGAGACCGATCGGCGAGACCGATCGGCGAGACCGATCGGCGCGACCGATCGGCGCGACCAATCGGTGTCACCCATCCTTGGAAGGCTTTTCTTATGCAGTCTTCCCCATAACCCCACTTTTAGGACTTTTTAACCTTTTGAAGCGTTTCAAGGCCGTTTTTAATCCATAATTAATATCTAAAAATACCAAGGAACCTCTCTATTAAATAAAAATTAATCCAGTCGTGTGTAACCACCCAACCGCGTGGAAGAACCACGATCCGACTTCCAAGGAGTTCAAATTTATTATCCCGTAACATTGGGATCTCATTTATTTATCACGTTGGATTTTCTTCTCCTTCCTCTTGGCTAGTCTCCTCTTCCTTATGCATTGAAGTCCTTTATTCCCGAGGCAAGTGGTGCACCTGTGCCAGTGCCCTGCAAGTCGCGCATCCCCCATTCCTAGCGCGTGGAGAAAAAATTTGATCGTTGATCAATCAGGTAGGGGCTTCACCCTCGTCTCTCCTTTCTGTGTATCTTGAGGGATGGGTATGCTATTGTTTCTATATAATTGGATGAACCAAACTTTAATGAAGATAATAAATGGATTCTAAATAATGAAGGGGATGGGTGTGAACGATGATGTTGCTCTGTTTTTCTCCTCTTTCATGATTAATGGTTTCTGAATTGTGTGGGCTTACGCCTACTGAAAATCATGGCCGTTGGTGGTCTTTCTCTGTGCATTAGTAAACCCTTACCCCTTGTGATGTTTAGATGGCTTGTATTTTGGTCGTGAACCCCTTTCTGTGTAAAGGAAACTGGTTAAATACGTATATTTGGCTAAATAAATTGGAAGTACCAGGATCAACTCCTTTTCTATGATAACCCTGGTTTAAGCCCAGTGGAATTGAAACCATGGAGTGTGTTAAATATTTTAAATCTAAAAATACCTACATGGGCTTGCCTTGTGTTGGTGGTAGTGGTTTGTTTGTTTTCACGGGCCGTTGCGGGTGACCTTATGGTTTTCTTGGATGGGGGCTTAGATTGAAGGGGCGATGCGGGTGGGGATGGGATCCCCTGCTGTTATACTTTGAGGTTGTGTGACTACTCTGCTTATATCATGAATTAGGGTGGGATACTCTGTTGTTGAGAAACCATTGGCTCATGGATTTTGGGGACATGGGGCTATATCTTGGGGTTTTCTTTGGTTCTAGTACTTCGAGGGATTTCCCTTATCCCTTTATTGGTGTGACTTTACAAGAGAACCGGGTGTGAATGCTTAAATTTATGTTAGGTGTACTCTTTACTTGGCTTGTAATTATTCTTACTAGTTGCCCAAGTAGGTGAAGAAACTTATTTAAACATTATTACTAAACATGGAAACAAGGATGGGACAAATGGGGATTTGGTTTGGTGTGAGTTGTGACTTGGGCATGGGTGGTGTTCTCTTCTCTTATGAATGAATAGTAAGGATAGTGTCCTTTAGGCTGGCTGAAGAAAAACCTAGATTGGGTGAGTGCTTGTTACCTATACATATACTTGTAATTTTTGTGTTTCTTATTCGCGCCCCACCCAAGTTGAGTACTTAGTGCTGAACACCCCCATTTCATGGGGAAGGGTGTTTTTTCCAACACTCCTATGAGTGGCTGGTTATTAGCTCCTTTTCTGCTCCCTTTCCCGAATATCCCAAGACTCTTCAGGCAGGCTGTGATGGACTGAAGTCCATTATTAGCCCAAGAATCTTTGGGTGGGGTAGTTGTGGTAGTTGGCCCAGGTTTTTGCGGGCAGGTTGTTTCCCAAGTGTCTTCGGTATGAGGCCCAGGTGTCTTCGGGCGTGGCAGTGGTTGTTCCGACCCAGGTGTTTGCGGGTATGGTTATGTGTGGTGGTTGTGGCCCAGGTGTCTGCGAGTGGGATGTGCGGTTGTGGCCCAAGTGTGTGCAGGCAGGGCTTGGTAGTGGGAATACATGAGGATATGGCCCAGGTTTGTGCGGGCGGGGTTTGGCAGTGGGACTGCAGTGAGAATGGCGGGATTGGTTCGATGCGTAGGATGTCTTCAATAACCAGTGGGAAAGTGGCACGGGGTTCCCAAATATCGATGTGCTATTACGATACATTACTTGACTTGCGTTATTTGGGTAGTGTGCCTTGGTGAGGCTTGGGCAGTTAGTTTCCTTGTTAGGTGCTTGGTTATCTCTTTTCTCACAGGGCATTAGCATGCCTCCCCACTTTTGCACGAGAGTATTTGGTTTTTCCCTACTGAGTATACTTGAATTCTCACCCCACGTATATAAAACTGATTTCAGGTTTCTGGGAGGACTTCGGGGATCTTGTTAGACCATACTAGCTTAGACCTTGTGACAGATCATTGCAGTTGATGTTGTTCTTTCTTTTGGTATTTTTCTTTGTAGTCTCCTTATACATTGTGGTTTTTACTTTTGTAACATGCATTGGGAATGGTTCTTGTATTTAATTTTACTTTCAGTTTTGGTGTTGTGGGATTCACTATCTTATCTCTCGGTACTATTAAAAGAAAAAGGGTAATGCCTTCCATTTAGTGTGAGATTTTATACCCTTGGTGTTGGTCGCCACTTCGGAACCTATTGAAGGCGGGTTTCGGGGGTCATTATATCTCCTTCAACTTAAAGAAGGAAGGGGCTGGAAATCTGCTGACCCTTCCCTCCTTTTGGTGAAGGCGGGTTGTGACATTCAATTTAATTCATTGGAGTAATTTTATATTAATTTTAGATATATAAAATTTTATAGAACTTTTTACCCTCTTTTACCCACCTCCTAGGTGCTTTTTCAAATTTGCATAAAACATAATTTTACCGATTATGTGAGTTGAATTTCGAAAATCTGAGAGACACAGTTGATATCAGTAAGTAAAATGTGGTTCAATGAGATGAAAATAATTTTTTTTGAATAGTAACTTTTGACTTTTACTTACCACGGTTAAAAGTAAATACGATAATTAAAGGTAAAAATAATATTATTTTTACCCTAACACATGTCCTAATTCTATTGGATAAGTGTAATTCGACCAAAAACAACCTTAAGAATAAAATATGATCCTTTAGGTCCACTTGGATTAGATTAGGACATTTATTATTATTTAATTCAAAGAAGAGTTAAAAGTGTTAAATTCAAAGTTTAATAACTAAAACATTTTTAATATAGGGTTATACATAAGATAAATTCCATTATAAATCTTCATTATAAAGATAAAAATATTTCCTAAATAATAGTATTTCTTTTATAATTTTTAGACATTAAATAATTTAATTTATTTATGACGCAATGAAGATACAGTAATTACCTTAATAATGAAATATTAAAATAATTGATATTATAAGTACCCAAATAAATGTAATTTGAGAATTTTTATGAATTTCAATAATTTTATAGGTTAATATGACATGTTATAATTAATTTAATTAACTTTTGTCGAAGTAATCATGCTGTTATGATTTTCAAAAAAATCAAATTCCAAATAGTGTCAAAATTGACATAAAAGAGTTTTTAAAAACATATTATATTATTAATTGATATTCTGTTACTAAAAATCTATGGTTTGGCCAAAGGACTTAGATAATGTTATATATATTAATAATGGACCACTTGGGGTTCTCTTGTATTTCTATAGTAAGTTTATTAACCATATAATATAAAGATACAAAGAGACATGGTAAATGTCAAATTAATTAACTAAGAGTTAAATCTAAAAGATAAGGTTAATAAAGTGACCCAAACCTGTCTAAAACCAATTGGTTGGGTTGTTTTCGACCCATACCCACCTTATCCTAGAAATAAATCAGTTTTTATCCATTAGAAACCGAATATGAATTTATTATAAAATAATATTTCACTCTTTTCCTAAGGTTCCCCTCACCCCTCTTATAAAAGGGCACTCCCCCTTCTCTCAATTTCACACCTTCAAAGCCATTTGGATCGGCCAAAACCTAATCAAATATCCTCTAAATTTCACTAAATTCAACCTATAGTCCTTAGTTTTATCATAAATCCAACCTAAGGATCCCTTTTGATCAAATCAAAAGAAAGAACCCGAAGAAGAGGTAATGTTTTCACCACCCTCTTTCAAGTTCCTTTCTTCTTCCACTTCTTCTTTCTTTGTTATTTCCATTTTAAAATAATAAATCCAGTATATTCTATATACTTTGATGTTATTATAAATATGGTATAACCATATTAAGTATTCTATCCATCCTTTTAATGACATGTCACCATACATGCGTACGTATGGCTTACTGTCTCCACGTCGTGGTGTAATTGTTATTCAAAACATTATTATTTGGATGGGTATGATAATGATGTGTAATTGATTTAAATAATAAATATAAAATGATTATGATTCTGTATATATGATATACCATCCAATTATATATTATTTTAATATCAAAATAATGATATTGTCGCTCATGCGTACGTATGGCCTACCGTCTCCACGAACGCGATGAGATTCATTCTCCATCGTATCCATTCAAGACTAATTCTCATTTGATGATTAAAAATAATGTTTAAGGACTTGATATCATTCTATATATGAATAAGATTCAACATATCCATAACAAACATGGATTATGTAACATATAAAAGAAAGCGAGTAAGTTAACACCTGAAATGACGATAATACTAAAATTTTATTAACAAAGCAATGTTAAAAGATTATATATGATATCATATTTATGTATATGATTCTTGTATAATTTAATAACAATGATTTAACTATTATACAGGATTTTAGCCTACCCTCAACCAAGGAAAAGTACAAGATAAGGGTTTATTTCACAATCTCTTCCTTATCAGAGGTTGTTTATACGTATTTATCTACTCGGACCTCTTTATCATCCACATCCATGTTTCTTAAAAATGCCTTTCAAAACATTTTTACTATTTAATAGACAATGGGTTAAAGTCATTTATACCCTTATTTTACCTTATACATTTTTTGAAAGGAATCTTTCTATCGTTTTCCAAACAAGGTACTTTTTTACCTTTTCGACAAATTTAAGGTAAGAATGTTTTTTTTAACTTATACGGCGGGTGCGGATATTTTCCACCATTACAAAATAGTTGAAGATTTCCTTACAAACTTATAAGAATATTTTCAAAATAAAGGTTTTCTTTTATAATTATTTTACTTTTAAATGATTTCAAAAAAAGAGATATTTCTCTCAAATAGTTTTGATTTCATCTATGTCAACATCCTTTGATGGATTTTAAGCTTATTTGAAGTTGATTTATTATGATACAAAACTTTCATATTGTATTGAAGGTTTTTTGATATGTTTGACTGTGGATTTGTTATTTTTACACCATTCATGGTTTATAGATAAAGTATTGACATTTCGTATGCTAGTTTTAATACTAATGTTTATGTTATGTTTAAACCTTTTCATATGAGGAATGAATTAGACTTAGTAAGTGATAGGTGGAGCCCGCCATATCTCCTCCATGCATCGGTAGGTCTCATGAGAAAAACTAGTGTCTTGGAATAAGGCCTTGAAAAAATCTTATTTGTAGTCTTGGTATAAGGCCTTGACTATGTGGTTATGAAAGTCTGGCATTATGCATTCCATTATTATGAAAGTGGTTGTTGATATTGCATGTGATTATTAGACTAGTAGAATATCCAAGTGAATAAGTAAATGGAATTATTTCATTTTATCTTTTCCATATTATGCTGAAGTTAAAGTTTAAAAGGCTTTTGTTTTATTTATACATTTCCTTAAATGTTTCTGTTTATTTATGAAAGTTTCTTCTATATTGTTATCCTTACTGAGCATCTGAGCTCACCCATTTTGATGTTTTAATTTTTTCAGTATGTGAAGAAGTATTTTATGAATGACCTATAGGGATAGTATGAGGGGATATGAAGACAAGATGTTGTTTTAGTTTTTTTACTTTATGATGTAATGTAAGACTTATGAATATATCTAGTGTTTCCAAGGATACTAAACTAATCGGTCTTTCGAGACTTGATCTTTTATTATCATGATAATGATACGTAATAATGCACCGACTCTGGGTAACTGGGGTCGGGGCATTATAGTTGGTATCAGAGGAAGTTCAGTAATAAACCTTGGAAGCTAGATTTAGATAAAATCTTATTAGAGCACATAGCCCTAAGATAGACTTTGAGGATTAGTATAGAAGAACTTCCTAGAATTTTGGTATTGTAGATATTTTGTGAGTTTTCCGAGAAATAAATCTCTACCTGGATACGACCAGGTAGAGGCGGCTCTGGCACAGATGTACTTAGGGGTAAAACCTGAAAACACCGCTTTGAGCTAGACTCGAACGGGAATTAGTGCACGACAATGCGCCTTACTGCACTCTTGGTTACGACACTCCTGGGGGATATGCTTAGGATAATTCTCATTTTCTTTAAAAACCATTATGAAGGGTTTATAAGTATATACTTCCTCAAAGAAAACATTTTTACGATTATAGATTATATTCATAAATTGTTCAATTTATTTTAACTATTTTACAATTATGGAATTATGTATTTTTATTCATAAACTAATTTAGTTTATGTCATTGTTTAGAAATGGCGCCTAGTAGAAGGAATGATAACTCCAGAAATATGCATGATCCAAAGAGTAAGAAGGATCGTATCTTTCATAGTATTAAGCCAACATTTAGAAGGGAAATAGTCTCCCATATATTCTCATCATATGAAGAAATAGTATCATGTGTCAATAAGATAAGTAAATAATTCTCTGAGTCCTATGGATTTTAATGGAAGCAAGAGAATAAAAGGATGGAATAGAGAAAGATGAATAAAGGGAAGAAGGTAAAGAAGGATTTTCCCATATGTGATACCTGTAGAAAAAATCACCTTGGTAAATGCTTGAAGGGAATGGGAGTTTGTTATAAGTGTGGAGAAAAATGACACCAAGTACATGATTCCAAGGGTAAGAAAAAGGTTTAAAATGTACAATGCTCCATCTTCAAGGATTTGCGACACTACGCAAATCAATGTCTCAGCCATCAGAGTATGCCGCAAATGATGCTATTGGATAATAATCAAGTTATGATACTACCACAGATGAGAAGGAATGACTAGTGTTATTATGTTCTTATTAAATAATTATGTCATTTCAGTGTTGTATAGATGATGTATTAGTTACATAAATTATGGAAATAAATAAGGATTCTACTGCAGTACTATTTCATTGAGGATTTGAGATTATATGGTACTATAAAAAGTGACTCAACAGCAAGTTAAACTTTTTTTCTTGAAAATACATTGTTTAAAGAAAGGTAACCCTTAATATGGTCTTGATACTGAGGTAGTAATTTTGGAATAAGAGATGGTTGATTTGGATAAATTATATTGGATATTCTTGACTACATTGTCACTGATTAATGTTATTTTTATTTCATCATTTTTGGAATATTAAACATTTTTTAATATAAGGAGTAAATTCAGTATTCTATAAGGAATAAGGGAGAGTGAATGTAATCAATAAGGTTTTATGGTAATTCATGGTGTTACCTTGTTTTAAAATAATATATGATGAAAGTATTCACATGTTATTACATGGAAAAAAAGATATCCATTATGTTTACCTTCTTTATAAATTTTGGACTGTGAGTTTGGACAGAAGTATTTTGGAGAAGTCTAAAGGTTGGAATGGATTAAATTTGAAATTGGATACTATTTTTAAGTTTAAATAATTTCTAAATATTATTTTTGGATTATTATAAAAAGGACAACCCAGAGGTTGGGCGACAACCTGTCGCGTCCGGCAAGGCAGCGAGACTAGAACCTGCAACTGAAGGGCGACAAGGGTACATCACCTACCACTGGCCTATGTGATGTCCTGGATTGTATAATGTAGTTTTTTTTAAAAGGTCTGATAGATTAATTATAAATTCATTTTTTAACCCTATACGATTAGGATAAATAGAATATTTTTAAGTTTTATTACCTTTTAGAGTGAAAGATGAGTTTGTGGTAGAAATTAGTTAAAGGATGTAACTCTACTTGTCAAGTATACTTTTTTCTCTTATTCTATGAATAAATTAATCCTTAAACTTTAGGGAAGGGAACTTAAAACCAAAAATGTGTTATCCTAATACCTTATGTTTTGTTGAACCGATGATATTTTAAATCATCATAGATTGATGGCTTTGAGGCCTTCAATTTTACACTTTTTTGTGATTGATGACCTCAATCACTCCCTATAAATATTTATGTTTTCCCTCTAATTATGTGTCTCTAATTTCCACCAGTGTTCTCCTAATTGAGATCATAATTTGGTGGTAACTTTTCATTTCTTTTTCCCTCTTATTAAGACTAAATTTTATTATCCCAATTTCTGATGTGGGTTTTCCCCAAAGGTATTTTCTATTTTTAACCTTTTATTTTCAAAGAAAAATTTCAAATTGCGATGATTCAATTTATTGAAGTAGGGGACAATGTAACACCCCAATATTTCATAGTACGTTATTTCTTCAAATTAATTCAATAACTTCCACTACACGCAACACCGAGTTCAAGTGTATCACGACTTACCAAACTAGTCCTTAAAACGTGGTTATGAATAGTATTAACTAAAATTTGAATTTTATATAATCCTTATAATTTTATAATCTATATTATGAGTTTCTTAGACCTAATATAATAACAAATTCATTTTTTTCAGATAAAAGAAGTATTTTTAAAAAAACAAAATTTTACCGCCTTTTAATGGGGGAACCTTTTTAAAATAAAATATTTGACACTTTTATATATTCAATTTGACAAAATAAACTTCTTCATTAGAATTAGGACATAAAAATTTATTTTCGATGAATTTTTTATATTTTTCTGATAACTTTCATATTTGGGTGAATAGTGAAAAATACTAAATTTTAACTAAAAACAACTTTTTTAATCAAAATAATTTATAGTGTTAAATTCTACATTTAACTGGTTTAAAAGTATAATTAGATTATATTTTTACCATTTAATTAAATATTGTTCATTGTGAGTAATTTCACATTGAAATTGCACATAAACAGGTGTCAATTTTTTGATAGTTATTATTTCTTAAAAACCCACTTTTGGTTTTGACAACGGGAATTAATTTTAAATTAATTAATGAAACTTATATGTTTTTAATTTGTTAAAATAGACATCATTTTTGGATTTGGAATATCAAAATTAACTTAGGGTGAATTTTTGATATTTTTCTGAAAACTTTCAATTTTTTATGAATAGTGAAAAACACTGAGTTATTGGTAAAAACCGACTTTTTATTTAAATAAATATCAATTTTATTTAAATTTATTTTAGGTAAAAATAGATACATAATACCTATATAATTTCAATATAATTAATTGGAGTAATTTTATATTAATTTTAGATATATAAAATTTTATTAAACTTTTTACCGTCTTTTACCCACCTCCTAGGTGCTTTAGCAAATTTGCATAAAACATAATTTTACTGCTTCTGTGAGTTGAATTTCGAAAATCCGAGAGACAAGGTTGGTATCAGTAAGTAAAATTTGGTTCAATGAGATGAAAATATTTTTTGGTGAATAGCAACTTTTGACTTTTATTTACCACGATTAAAATAAATAGAGTAATTAAAGGTAAAAATAATATTATTTTTACCCTAACACATGTCCTAATTCTATTGGATAAGTTTAATTCGACCAAAACAAACCTTAGGAATAAAATATAATCCTTTAGGTCCACTTGGATTAGATTAGGACATTTATTATTATTTAATTCAAAGAAGAGTTAAAAGTGTTAAATTCAAAGTTTAATAAATAAAACATTTTTAATATAGGGTTATAGATAATATAAATTTGATTATAAATATTAATTAGAAAGATAAGAAAATTTCCTACATAATGGTATTTTATTTATAATTCTTAGACATTAAATAATTTAATTTATTTATGATCCAATGATGATGCAGTAATTACCTTAATAATGAAATATTAAAATAATAGATATTATAAATACCCAAATAAATGTAATTTGAGACTTTTTATGAATTCTACTAATTTTCTAGGTTAATATGACATTTTATGATTTATTTAATTAACGTTTTTCTAATTAATAATTCTGTTATAATTTTCACAAAAATCAAATTCCAAATAGTGTCAAAATTGACATAAAATAGTTTTTAAAACAAATATTATATTATTAATTGATATTCTATTCATAAAAATATAAGGTTCGGCCAAATAACTTAGATAAGGATATATATATTAATAATGAACCACTTGGGGTTCGATTATCTTGTTATAGTAAGTTTATTAACCATATAATATAAAAATACAAAGAGACGTGGTAAATGTCAAATTAATTAACTAAGAGTTAAATCTAAAGGATGAGGTTAATAAAGTAACCCAAACCTGTATAAACCCTATTGGTTGTGTTTTTTTTTGACCCATCCCCTCCTTACACTCGAAATAAATCAGTTTTGAGCCATTATAAACCGAATATGAATTTATTATAAAATAATATTTCACTCTTTTCCTAAGGTGCCCATCACCCCTCTTATAAAAGGGCACTCACCCTTCTCTCAATTTCACACCTTCAAAGCCATTTGTCTCAGCCATCCCCTACCTAAATATCCTCTCAAATTACCTCAATTCAACCTAGAGTCCTTAGTTTGATCAGAAATCCAACCTAAGGAGCCCTTTTGATCAAATCAAAAGGAAGAACCCGAAGAAGATGTAATGTTTTCACCACCCTCTTTCAAGTTCCTTTCTTCTTCCACTTCTTATTTCTTTGTTATTTACATTCTAAAATAATAAATCCAGCATATTATATATAATTAGATTTTATTATAAATATTGTACAACCATATTCAGTATTATATCCATCCTTTGAATGACATGTCACCATACGTGTGTACGTACAGCTTACCGTCTCCACGTCGTGGTGTAATTGTTATTCAAAACATTATTATTTCTATGGGTATGATAATGATGTTCAATTGATGTAAATAATAAATATAACATGATTATTATTCTATATATATGATATACCATCCAATTATATATTATTTTAATATCAAAATAATGATATTGTCGCTCGTGCGTACGTACGGACTACCGTCTCCACGAACGCGATGAGATTATTTCCCCATCATATCCATTCAAGAATAATTATCATTTGATGATTAAAAATAATGTTTAAGGACTTTATATCATTCTGTATATGAATAAGATACAACCTATCCATAACAAACATGGCTTATGTACCATATAAAAGAAATCGAGTAAGTTAACACCTGAAATGACGATAATACTAAAATTTTATTAACAAAGCAATGTTAAAAGATCATATATGATATCATATTTATGTATATAATTATTGTATAATTTAATAAAAATGATTTAACTATTATACAGGAGTTTATCCTACCCTCGACCAAGGAAAAGTACAAGGTAAGGGTTTATTTCACAATCTCTTCCTTATCATAGGTTGTTTATACGTATTTATATACTGGGACCTCTTTATCATCCACATCCATGTTTCTTAAAGATGTCTTTAAAAACATATTTACTATTTAAGAGACAATGGGTTAAAGTAATTTATACCATTATTTGACCTTATATGTTTTTTGAAAGGAATCTTTCCGTCGTTTTCCAAACAAGGTACTTTTTGACCTTTTCGACAAATTTAAGGTGAGAATATTTTTTTAACTTATACGGCGGGTGAGGATATTTTCCACTGTTATAAAACAGTTGAAGCTTCCCTTACAATCTTATAAGAATATTTTCAAAATAAATGTTTTCTTTTATAATTATTTGACTTTTAAATGATTTCAAAAAAAAGGGATATTTCTCTCAAATAGTTTTGATTTCATCTATGTCAACATCCTTTGATGGATTTTAAGCTTATTTGAAGTTGATTTATTATGATACAAAACTTCCATATTGTATTGAAGGTTTTTTGATATGTTTGACTGTGGATTTGTAATTTTTACACCATTAATGGTTTATGGATAAAGTATTGACATTTTCTATGCTAGTTTTAACACACATGTTCATGTTATGTTTAAACCTTTTCATATGAGGAATGAATTAGACTTAGTAAGTGATAGGTGGAGCCCGCCATATCTCCTCCATGCATCGGTAGGTCTCATGAGAAAAACTAGTGTCTTGGCACAAGGCCTTGAAAAAATCTTATCTATAGTCTTGGCACAAGGCCTTGACTATGTGGTTATGAAGGTTTGGAATTATGCATTTCATTATTATGAAATTGGTTATTGATATTGCATGTGATTATTCGACTAGTAGAATATCCATGTGAATAAGTAAATGGAATTATTTCATTTTATATTTTCCTTATTATGCTGAAGTTCAAGTTTAAAAGGCTTTTGTTTTATTTATACATTGCTTTAAATGTTTTTGTTTATTTATGAAAGTTTCTGCTATATTGTTATCCTTATTGAGCATATGAGCTCACCCCTTTCAATGTTTTATTTTTTCCAGGATGTGAAGAAGTATTTTATGAATGACCTATAGGGATAGTATGAGGGGATATGAAGACAAGATGTTGTTGTAGTTTTTTTACTTTATGATCTAATGTAATACTTATGAATATATCTAGTGTTTCTAAGGCTACTAAACTAATCCTTCTTTTGAGACTTGATATTTTATGATCATGCCAATGATACGTAATAATGCACCAACTCTGGGTAACTGGGGTTGGGGCGTTACACAATATGTGAAACCATAGAAAACATTGGAATTCATTATTTAGAAATGTTATCACAATTTTTGTTACCCAATTGAATGTGGAACTTATCTTCATAAATCCCAAAAATTGTACCACTCCCGTTCTGAAATCTTTTTGGAATTAAATGAACTCTTCTAGTTATAATTCTACATTTGGTATATGGAGCTTCAAAATACCTATTTATTCCATTCTCCAAAATATTTTCAAGACTAGACACTCTTCCATTCCTATTTCCTTGATCTTTTTATCTTTATCAAGAAGACTATAAACTAGGACCTTCATCCAGATCTCATCGGTAGTGATCATACTAATCATATCTCAATCTATCTTCTTATAATACTCCATAAGTTCTCTGGATTATTCAAGCATGTCTATAACATGGTTCAAACCTATTTTGAATATCTGATCATCCCTATTTTTTTAGATCATATTATAGACAGGTGTGGATTTATTTCTAGAAATATTTGGAATTGTTTTCAAATATTTCCAGATTTCTTTTTCTAGATTTGGATCTTCATCTAGCTCATTATCCATACTTTCTCGATATTGTTCACTATGGTCATTTTGTCGATGAATCTTATTTTGAAACTTTTGTTGCTTATGCCACTCAAGTTCTTCCTCTAAATGATTGGACCAACTTTTAGAAATGATATTCTCTATTACTTTAGATACTTAATATGTTTGTATCATATGGTTTTTTCAAACCTTCATATTTCTCAGATTTATCTACACATTGAGAGTTGTAATGGCCTTTTTGACCACATACGAAGAATTAAATATGAATTTTTTCATATAATTTTGAAAGAAGGATATTTTTACAACACTTCTTGATTTTTCATCCTTCGTGGTTGAATAACTTGTACTGTCTGATGTTTCAACCTTTCTGGATAAAGATTCTTACTTTTGATGGAGATTCTTCACAAGAATATCTTTTCTTTTTTGGATTCTATCATTCATTACCTTGATAATTGGAAATTATTCCACATAATGATTATCAATGAAAACTATACATTGACTTTATCTACTATTTTCTTTCATTGCACATGCAAGAGAAAAAAATTCATGTTAGTGCATCCTAAATTATATTATGAGTTCCTTTAATATTTTCTATATTAAAGTTAAAGTATTGTAATTCATTCCTCAATTAAACTAATTGTTCTTGGGTAAAACTTTTTAATTTTATTTTCAAGAAATTATTTTTATAAGAACTATGTGTTCTTATAGTAAATGGTTTTCCTATGAAAGGTTCATTAGCCCTAATCCCTTTAAGAACTGCAAGCAATTATCATTCATTGGAAGGATAATTCTTATCCACTTTATTAAAGAATCCATTATAGTATCTACTAATACTTTCATTATGGGTTTTCCTTATTATTAGGATGCATCCCCATATTGAGTTTGATGCATCTGTTTCTAAGATAATTTGATCTTCACTCCAATCTGGATACTCCAGTTCTGGGAGATTCTAATATTTTTATTCAAAATTATGACTACATCAGAATCTCATTTTGTCCAATTATAAGGTTCTTTACTATATATTTTCTATACATTAGTCTTAGTATATTTACTAAATCCTTGATTTATGGTCCAACGTAACATAATATACAAAGAAACACATATATCAGCTTATGATATGAATGATCATCGAGGAATGTTTCTAGATTCCCTATATTATGCAGTTGAAGATTCTCTCTAGTTCCTTGGATTTGGAATCCCAAAATTATATCTTTGGTTATATCCAAATGAACTTTATTTCTAAAAGTATCATACTTTCTTTTTTGAACACTTCATCCACCTAATGTAGATGTTTAATATACTTGGGGTATTATTAAGTCCAAATGGAATAACTAACCATTCAAACAATCCAACTAGATTTGTAAATACTGTTAATGGTATAGATTCCTCTTTGATATTTATCTTCCAATATCCTAATTTGATATCAAACATAGAGTATTCCATTGGCCTTTAATTCCTAATCTTTCTTCATAAAGCCTCCTTTTATAGAATATTGTAGCCATCATCCTTTGTGTAATAATTAAGATCATGATAATCATTTACCATTATAGCTTTACCACATTTTTTCTCAACATGATTCATTACCATGAATGATGCACTTCTGTGGGGACTTTCACTATGCCTGATTAATCCAAGACTAAGTAGTTCTAGAATCTGTTTCTCAAACTCCTTAACCATTTCATCTCGATAGGCAATTCCTTTACTTCTAATCATTTTACTTGGATTGAAGAGTGATTTTATCCTTAGTAATTTCCTTCTACCACAATATTAGAGGGTTTTATGACCAATTTTCTAATAAATAATATTTTATCTTATCCAATGATTCTTCTTCATCAATCCTCAGGATATTCAATCCAACCAGTTCTCTCTACTACTCAATATTTCTTTGGTATTATCTATACTAACATGGATGGTTCTCCACTTTAACCATAGATACTTTCTTTTCAGGAACCATTATCATTTTTTCAAAAGTAGTCGGAATTTGATAATTGTTAAGGATAATTCCTTTTGAAAATTTCATTAGAGGCAGATATCTTCTAAGGAATTAATTTCTAATCAAGAATTCATTTGAAAGTTTAGGAATAAAGAAAATAATTTGTTCTATAAATATTCTACCATTGATTTAAATATGAACATCCATTGTGAATTCTTGAATCAGAATTATTGAATTATTACCAAATGTAACTTGTAACTCTGTGGGTTCCTGGGTTACTCTTAAAAATCATATTCTTGTGCAAGAGAAATTATATCATGTATCAAATAGGGAAATACATGCAACTTCATTAATAATTAATTCAACTAATTTAGCCCACTAATCTATATTTTCACTAAGTAGAAATGATCCCATATATTCTACATGAGTTTCTTCATCTTCAAAGATAGGTAATAAAACAATCCTTTTTCTAACTATCTTTCTATAAATTGATGTTCTAGATGCTTCTGCTGAAGTACCTTCATCTTTTCCAATTGAGATCCTTGTATTTTCCAAAGTTTTGTCATGATTTTTTTATTTTAAATCTTATATATTCAAATATAATCTACCTGATCTTGACCCTTTTGATCTAAGATCATCTTAATATTCTATGACCATAGAGATGAAAAATCTATTTTTGAATTGTTTAACAACATGTGGAAGATATAGATTTTGCCTTTATTCTTCTTCTAGATCTGGTGATACCTAATCTCTAGGCTAGGTCAACCTCTTGGGGTTTAACACTTACTATTTCATTTATCTAATTTATTTTCCTTAATCATGGAAAATATGTTTAAATATTTCTACAACCTTTCTTAGAGAAGGTCTCCCGGTATTATAGAACTTTACATAGATGTGATTAATTACTCTTACACATCTTCTATTGGGTGGATATACCAATGTCTTTTTCTAGTTCCTCATGTTGATTTTTACTTCTAAATTTCTACTAATACTTCTATCCATAAGTACTACCTACAACTCTGGGATCACATTTACCCATGTTTCTCCTACATGCATATTTTCTCATGCTCCTCCTAAATATTTATTCAATAAATTGTATAAACTTCCATCTAATATTTCAATTAGGACTGGTAAATCTTGTCCTCTTTTAACAAAAGGATCTAATTTAATCTAAATTATCCCAAAATGTACATACATAGAATTTTTATGGATAGCCTTACTGACCCATTATGGTTTTAGAAAAGGAATTGTAAATAATCCTCTATTTGTTTTATAAAAGTTTTCTTCTCATCTTCAGTGATCTTGGACATTTCTCAATATGGTATCCCAGACATCTTGTATACCTCAGACCAATCAACTATAGGAATCATCCATTCTTGAAAATATCTTCCTTATTAAGAGATTTTAGTTTATGAATAATGCACTAGATCACCTTCCATATCCTCTATCTTTACTAATTCTTGAGAGTCTTCAGGCACACTAGCCTAGATGAGAAATCATAGTAGTGAAGAAAACTTCTAATGCAAGGAATACAGATTGGAATAATTATAGGGTATGACTTCAGTCATCGGTATCAGGAGCTATGTATTTTTGTAGGGGGGAATGCTAGTTGGGAATCCAAAATAAGGGTATCTTGATCTAAAAATAATTGATACAAATACTGGGGTGGGGTATTTCAAGTGTAGTCAGGTCTTTGGTGCCTTGGGGTCATGTAGTGGGCCTTGTTCCACTTGGCAGCCTTCGGGTCATTCAAATTACTATAATGATAACAATAATTATTATTATTATTATTATTATTATTATTATTATGATTTTGATAATGATAGTGATAATAATAATATTGATGATAATGATGATAATGATAATGATAATAATGATAATAATGATAATAACGATAATAATGATTATAATGATAATAAAGAGTCTTATTTGAAACCACCTGAAACTATCCAATGAATCATAATCTTTAGTCATAAATCTAGTGTTAAGGTCATAAAAAATCCTAGGAACCTCTATATTTAGGTCATTTTTGAAATAGACCCATGAAAATGAGAAATCACACCTTTATAAGGAGCATCCAATTCTCTGTAGTCAAATAAGAAATCACACATATCATTGGTTTCAACAGGTCAACACCATGACCTAGATCGTTGAAAAAATAGAATCCACATTTTCATAAAACCCCCTGAGTAGCAGGGATATGCTTTAGTTTGAATGCCACACATAATTCAGTATAAGACTGATTCAACCCTTCAGCTAGGCCCCTGTTCTGCCAAACTATAGTCTATATATTGTAGAAAGTTGATAGAAACAAAGAAACATGTAACACAATATAGATCGCAAAATGATTAGTAAATTATGGAACTACCATGAATTACAGTCATATGAACCCACAAATAAAAAACTCTAAAAGAAACAAATGAAATAATAAAAAAATAGAGAAAACCAACTGAAACATAAAAGCACCCCCATTGTTAGAGAATGGAATTTTACAATTCAACTCAACTAAAGTATACATATCCATCATAGATATCTATGGATCATAATATAGAACAACTAAATCACTCTATTAATATTTGAGATTTGAGAAGTCCATGGAGGGATCTCTCTCAAAGTCTTCTTCAATATTTTAAATAATTTGATCTCAAATACTTAAATAATTATATTAGTTGAAAAATCCCTATATGTTTCTATTAAAGACAATGAGATATTGGGATCCATTCCATTAAATGGCCTCTTTTAGAAGCTGAGAAAAGGCTTGCTTAGAATTCATGAGTCTACAATCCCTTCAACATCATCATCATCATTATAGGTGTGACTTCATTAATGTCCACATCCTTCTCTATAAGCATAACATGAGCCATAGGTTCTAAAGTCTTCTTTGGTTCTTCAATATTAATTCCAGATGACCGGATAACAATAGTTCATTTCATTGAGAAGTTTTTCCTTTTTTTCTTATCTTTTTAGGTTGAATGAATCCATCATCATCAACCAAGGCCTTCCCCCATTTTTTTAGGCATGAGTGAATGTATCTTCCCTCAAATTGTTCCATAGATTCACCAGCCTCATCAATTGCCTCATGTAAGTCTTCTAGAGCTTTAGACCTAACCAGTGTTTCTCGAGGTAAGGTCTCCCTTTATCTCTTAGAGGATAAAGTGTACAACCCAACAACCCATTCCTTGGTGGGCTTGACCCTTTTCCCCTAATATTTAGATATTACAACCTGAGTTATAGGGGGCTTAAAACCATAATCCACATGAGGCGGGGAAGTTGGATCAGGTAGTGCAGAGTTAACTACTCTGAAAAACCCACTAAAATTCCTCATCTTCAGAGTGAAGGGACGATCCTCAATATGAGGCAGTCTAACGTCACATCCCTTCTTCACCTCTACAAATATAATTGACAATAATTATTAATATGCAATATAATTAACAATTATTAACAATGTAATTAAATTATAATAATTAATAGTATAGTTAAAAATTAATAATATAAGAAATAATAAAAATAAAAATAATTAACAATTAACAATTAATAATTATTAATAACATAAATAAAAATTTAATTATTATAAATAATTAATAGAATAATTAATTATATAATAATAATTTATTAATAATGTAATTAATATTTACTAATAATATATTTAATATTATATTAATAACATCATTATAAATTATTAATAACAAAAAAATATTAATTAATAATATAAATAATAATTAATACTAATTAAAAATGTAATTAATAATAATTCATGATAATTTAAATAATTTATAATTCTAAAAAAATAATTAATTATTAATTAATTAAAATAATATATATTATTGGTATAAGGGATAAAAAATCGCAAACAGCACATGCAACTAGGTACCTTAGTGGGTCAAGCCTCATCCCTCATAAGGAATGAAAAACACCAACTGGGCCTATTTTATTACAAGTTTAATAGCCTAAAGGACTGTGATCTTGTTTACATAAAGGCCTAGCTAAATTTGGCCTAAAGGACCCTAAAGGAGATAACCTAAAGTCCTAAGTGATCTACCTACATCTTTCAATGTCACCAGTCACAAGTCATGCCCCCCTCGTCATTATTCATCACATTGTGTTACCCATTTAAATGTCGTGTCACCCTTACCAAGAATCATTGCATCGTACTTCCCTACGATGCATCGTGACCAGGAACCCCTCCCCTATACATCAGAAATCAATGTGGGAAGAGGGTAGAATGATAGATGTCAACACACCCATATATCTTTTGAGATACCCACCTCATAATGACTATGTGGAACCCCACCACATTGCTTACCTATTGTGTCACCCCATCATACTTGTCCCACTATATAGATAGTCATATGGTAGGAAACCCCACCATCCCACATCATAAATACATGACGATGGATGGATGGTCAATAATAATTTTCATGAATAAGAATCTCCTTTAACACTATAAATATATAAATATTAAAATCCATCAATGGGGTTAAAAGGCCAGTTGGAGGCCCGATCCATAACCACCCTATTTGATAGCACATTAGAAAACATGTTCCCTTTTCTATAGATATGATAAATTTTAATATGAATGCATTCTAAATATTTTAAACAGCAGGTAAATTCATGAACATACCTTCGATAAATCCTCTATAGATTTTAAAAATACCACCACACCCTTTTGGTCTTAGAGCTCCCATGGAAAATCCAAAAATGTTAAATTTAATCTAGTTAGGCCATTTTGGAATCCATTTCACATATGTAATCACTCCAGGCTTTATTGGTATTATAGATATGCTTAAAGTCTTCAGACTGATCGGGTATTTAATCTCATTATTCATGGATCCATATTGGATCCTAGCTTCTATTTGAACATCTTTAATGATTTGGGTGAGTATGAGCCTCATGTAAGCTTTACTTCCCTCAAATCTGATTTTTTTTTCTTGGATGCCTTAATTGTATGGATACATACCATAGTTTCCACCTTGAGAAAGTTATACACATGTTAAATAAGATTAAAGTCGTGTATAAAAAACAAAAATCAAATCAAATCATGTATGTTTGGGGTGTACAATGAGAACCACATAAACACCTACTTCAAAATAGAAATATAGAATCCATATCCAAATAAAAAATGTGCATTGCATTCACTATCTCATAAACAAAGGGAGTGGGAATGTATAATTCAAATACCTTCTTATTGAAACCATTTTCTAGAGAGAGAATATTATAACATATCTTACAAATAATTAACACACAACTATACTAGATAAAATTAATCTTTAACTAACTTATCCACATATGAACTAAATCTAAAATTCCATATGATTATATGTAGTATAACTTTTCTTTTAGCTGACTTATCTGAGCAAGAGTCCAAATTTTAACATCATAGTCAACGAAACAACAGTTCTAAATTTATTTCTTGAGATCAGCTAGGATATGAGTAGAGACTCTTCCCCATTCATGAATATCCTCTAATATATAAATTTCACTCAATAAAATTGTAATTTTGCAGAGATCTAAAATGAATAAGTCCAACCACTTCAAATTCCAACAATTTAATTCAAATTTCTTTAAAGAGAATCATTTTGTATGCTGAAAATTTTATTTATAGGAATTATATAATGTATTCCACACATTTCAAATTTAATATAGCATGATTCCTTATATAGGTTTATCAACTATCCCAAATTTAAGAAATGAAGTTGATTGTTTCCCATTACCAAGAAGCTTTCCTACCTAAGATAAGGTTTTTCCTTTACAACATGCCAGATGAGAGGAATCCCTTTATGCAGTCTATTCCATGTAAATAGACATAATCCTACCTCTAATGGTGGTAACCCTAATGTAATATAATGGAATACTTCCATGTTTAACCGTGATAATTTTTTTAATATGCTTCTTCCTGAATTTCATGAATCCCTTTCCAGAAAAGTCATATGATTTTATATGGCTAATTATTAACCTAGAGACTTGTTAATAGTGTATAGAAATATATTTGATATAAATTATATACTGATTTTCACCTACATAGAAGAGAATAATGTTTTCATAATATAAGATATGTGTGGGAGCCCTTAAGTTTCTAGAAGATTTAATTGGAGACAATCAACTAGAGCCCACAACTTTTTTCAATAATTTATAGAGATAATCCTAAACCATTCCAAAGAGTAGAGAAGATAAAGGTTCTCCATACCTAATTCCCTTTGAAAATTGGAAATATCCTCGAGGGGAACCACTCAAAATCTCTAAAATCTTGGTACTTTATAGGAGTGTGTAGATGATTATGATGAACCTGTAAGAAATGTCATACTTCTTGAGGATATCCATAATGAAGCCCCATTTAATAGTATCAATTTCTTTTGAAATATAAAGTTTCAAGGAATGTTTTCCATTTAATTATTTATTCTGTAGTATATGAACACAATCCAAGGAAGTTTAGATGAATTCCTAGATTTTACTCTTAGGTATAAAGGCAAACTGATTTGGTGACACCACATAATCAACAATTGATACAAGTCTTTGAGCTAGGATATTATTGATGATATTTGAGAATATATTCCCTACCATAATCATCCTGATTACATTGATATAAAGTGCTACTCACACTTATGGAAAATGAAATTAAATTATTAGTTGTCACTAATAGAAAGGAAATTTATAGATAAGAAGTTCCTAATGTCCTGAAAGATGTCATTATAAACAATATCCAAATAATGGATGAAGAAATTTTTTGTAAATCTATCAGGGCCGGATAAAAAATCTAGATTCAAAGAGAAAATTTCCTTTTTAACCTCCTCCTTAGTTTTTAATGTAGTGATAAATGCATTCTTCATGTTATTAAGTTGTGAGTTGATGATATCAATGGATATATGATGTGAGTCAAAATTTTCAAAAGAAAATAACTATTTTTCATTATAAATAACCCCATTAATCAAACAAAACCTGGATAAATCATTTATTTTTTTCATATTGGATAATTCTGGACTTCATAGAAAAATTGATTAAAATTTTAATGTTTAATGATTTATTTAATTTTGAAATTAATTATGAATCCATACATTGATTTTGAAATTTGAAGATCAATTATTTTATTCCATTTTGATTTCAACATGGAATTAATTTTTAAATGGATTTAATTTTGAATTTTGATGGTTTTATTCATTATTTTCAATCAACTAAAATCCATAATTTAATTAAAAGTAAACTCAAATAGTGGTTTCAAATGATAAATGTCATTTTAAACTGAATATCTTGAAATTCATATTAAACTATGTATTTTAAATGATAGGAATTTTAATCTATGATGAGATGAAGAATGAATTAAGTATGTATTGGAAAATCATTAATTAAATTATAATTTTGAAATAAAGTTGAATTGGATGTTAATAATTTTTTTAAAGTAGAAAATTCAAGGTGAATTAATTCTATGCAGATTGGAAGTTGAAATTTGGAAAAAATAATTTTCTACCACATTAAGTAATCCAGACAGTCTCTCACAGTCTGTATACTAACTAGACGGAAGCCACCCAACTGATAACACATTCAAGTGATAATGTGACCATAATCAAAATTAGGTAAATGATCACACCAATCATAATAAGACTCACAAAATCAATGTACTAACCGCATAAAGGGAGCACCGTCACTCAACTGAGTGTGCCCATTAACTGACCATAAGGCCACACTTCAACCTATCGTGATGCACTTCATACTTAGTACAAAAATATTGGTTATATTTCATTAATAAAAAATTTACCTTCCCAAATAGACTACAATTTCTCACCATTCCACCGCACCCCTAATCCACCTACATACCCAACTGATCACACCTCCAAACTTACCAAAAGGTATCTTCATGGTCGGCCGTAAAATCCTCCTTAAACCTTCCACATGATTGCATCCCAATTCACCATGATCCTCCACTCTAAGGTTGAATTCATCATACTCAAGATACTACATTTTAAAATCCCCAATAGACCACACCTATCTATAATTATAGTTCAAACCAAAGCACACCTGATTTGTAGTACCCTCAATACATCACCCTCAAGAAATCCGAGTTTGACCTCATAACCCTAAATCCCTTCACACAACCACAACACACCCATATTGAATTTGAAACTTTTCCTGAAATCCCCATTAAAGATAAATCCAATCCAATCTAGAGGTCGACAGCAGATGAATCGGATGATTAAGAGGATCTTCAAAGAAGATAGGTCAATTACTTATGATGAATCCAACTTTGTGCCAAATGAACAAGCCATGTTTGTATGAGTAGTGGTAGAATGGATACATTGGAAATGGTAACCAGTTGATGAACACTGAAATCGATTGATGAATTTATTAAGAATGCATATAGAACTGTTTGAAGTGATATCAAACTAAGTAATAAAATCATATTTATAGAATCCCAAATGATGATGTATTTGTAGGATTTTTATTCACTACCTATATTTTAATCCTCTGTAGATCAAATATGGTGAGGCCTAAAATCTCTCCAATCCACTGACTGTGAGAATGTAAGTAAACAGACTGATAATGTTCAAATAAATACCCCAACAAGTTCAGCCAAACCCTTATCTTTGATTTGTCATCCAATTTAGCCTTGACTTATTCATACCTACACGAGTTGAGTTTCCATGACAATCTAAGCATTAGTATGTCCACACCAATCCTAATTTGGAACTTATAAACATCCATCATTATTTGAGGCTAATCCAAAGCATCATGACAACAAAAAACTTCTTGGGACCAGACTGGAGCTTCCTTAAATGTGAAACCCCGCATCAGTAGTGAAGAACACAATATAGTAGCTCTCTAGGACCGATCATCCATGAATCTATTTCCAAGATGTTCTTTGGGAAAATTTCATTCTAGGCTCTATATTTTACTCCAACTTCATCTTAACTATGTCCAAGACTAAACTCAATTAATACCAGGCCCAAACATACCCTCACTCAAGCCCAAGAGTACAATGTTCAACACATTCATTGTCTTCCTCCCTCAAGAAGAACTCAACGTACACTATATCTATAAATAACTAAAAAAATTCCAATCTAATTCTCCTTGAATGAGCATGGATCTTGATTATAGTAGGGACATAAATCAATTATCAAAGATTATGAATGACTAAGGAATACATCACGACCATAAAAATGGATTTCTGCCAAACATCCAAAGAATAATAATTCACTAGGGTATGGGAATTGAAATTGAGGAACATTCCCAAAGTTTAAAATCACTTAAAGAAATTAAAGTAGCTTGTGTTTCTCATGAGGAATGATTTTATAAGTGCATGAAGAACCCCCACTCATTATATAAATAATGGACTATTCACTAAAGAGGGGGGATTCTAAAATCACTCAATAGAGATAGTGTACTAGTTTTCACTACTTTTTCCCATATTTATTTTCTACAAAAACTCCAATGATGATACACTATTCCTTTATTGATTGAGCCGAGGATACCCCCTTCCCCTGTTGATGAATTCAATAGATAATTCAGAATTCTATTTTATTTCTCCATGGAATTATTTGACTATTTTTAATTTTAGTATGTTTACTTTTATTTGATGAATTGAAATTATTCTTCATCTCCCTTGGGTATGTATACACAAGCCACTAGAATATTCTACACTATTATGATAGTTAGAAGTGTGATAGAACTGGAATGATTAGAGATATATGAACATTAGTATAGGTGAGATTAGATATTACAGTGATTATATAATCCCTTTGATTAAACTGAAATAATTAGAGGCAAGTATTAAGATGAGTTTTTGTTTCACTAGAGAGATAATAGGGGAGATAAAATAAAGAATAATGATTTAATAGATAGGGAGGGGGATATATAATGTTAGGCCGCATCATTTAAAATTGTATTTAAAACCAATAACTCACACTCACTACACACTGATCCCATTAGAAAAAATAAAAACACATCCATAACACTTTCCTCCCTGTAGAAAACTTAAGTCCCACTTAATATTAAATTTATTCAAGTTCAAAATTTATTTTTCTTAGGGCACTGTGACAGGACGATCATCAAACCCATTTATAATTTTGGGGAGGGTAATGTTTGTGTTTTAATTCTGTTTTAAAATGATTTCAACACATGACCATATCCAGTTCATATCACATCATTGGTTTTGATCCAGAGTTTTAATGGACTTTTCTGGTAGGAAAATTAACTTTGAGAATCACAAAAAAAGTGAAAAGAGATTTTGTCACTTTATAATTGACTATAACCCTATTCCTTTCTACTTATTACACTATAGTCACTTTAGGGAGTGAAATCATGGGAGAAAACTTAGAAAAATTCAATGGATCTTTGAGAGAAACTTATACACCCAATTTAAATAATGATAATCCTCTTTAACCACCTAATAATATGTAAGATTTTGAACTGATAATCAAGAGGCTCCAACTCTTGAAATAGTTTCATGGTTTGTTATGAGAGAAATCTAACCAACTTCTAATTTAATTTTCTAATGTTTTTAAAAATTTCAAGCCCATTGGAGTTTCATAAGATCATGTTTATAGGAAGGTCTTCCACTTCTCTCTTGAAAAAGAGAAAAAGGAATGGATTTACAATCTCCAGCCATGGGAAGTCACTACAAGGGATGAGCTATAGAATACATTCCTCTAGAAGTAATTCCCTTCCTCAAGGATATCTCAATTATGGAAATAAATATATGGGACAAAGTAAAAAAAATTATAAACTCTCTATGAGTTTCAGGAGAGATTCAAGCAGTTGAAAACATTCTTACCCACGTCATCCTTTAAAATATCACCATTTCTTAGTATTAGGTAATCAAGGGTTTCTAAATAATGTCTATAATTTTATAGATTCTTACTCTGGAATATTAATTATCAAAAACACCATTGTTGAAGTCAAAGAGGTAATTGAGATATTATCCCAAAATTCTCAATAATTCAATACCAGAACCATGATAAGAAGTGTATATGACGTAATCAATTCAAGATCTCTTTTATAGAAAAAAAATGGATAAAATGAACCCACTTGTGAGAAAACTAGTTGTGAAGAAGTTGTCGAAGACATCACACACTACACCCTCTCGGGTTTTCCATCTTTTCCACTCTCATAAACACTGCACTGATTGATTCCATCAAGTTTAAGGGACTAGAAGTCATGATTCCATGATCTAGAGACTGTACCAATAGAAACCAGTAAACAATCAAGGATACTGGGAGTATTCCAATACTAAATTTGGAATTGAGAATAAAATAAAAATAAAAAGAACCTTTATATCAAGGTTTTCAACCATCCTTTTAGGCTTCACCCTTCCAAAGAGAAAACTCTCATCCCTCTATATTATACCAACAAGGGAAGAATAAAGAACCTACCATAGAGGAATTTCCAAAACAAATTATGGAGTCTCAAACCACTTAGAAAACTATACTAAAAAATCATAGATCAAAACTAGAGGAACTCTAAAGATAGTTCAACAAGATCATGATTTCCATTAATGAATTGAAGAATCAAGAACCAAGTAATCTTCCTACTCACTTAATTCCTAACCCTAATGGAAATATCAGTTTTATTTAATTAAGAATTGAAATAACCCCTACGAATAAAGATAAAGGGAAGGCCAAGATGGAGGACCTGTATCAGCCTCAACATCCATTACCTAGAAGGATTAAACTTCCCAATATAACCAATGAATACACACTACAATAGGATATTATAGAGATATTTAATAAGGTATGTATTAACATATCTTTTCTAGAATCCATCCACCAAATTCCAAGGTATGAAAAATTAATCAAAGATATGTTTACTAAGTGAAAAAGATTGAAAGGTAATGAAAATTTAAATTTTGGTAGAAATGTTTTCATAAATGTAAAGCCACAAATACCCCATAAATTACAAGATCTTGGTACCTTCACTATCCCTTCCACTATTGGTGGCATTAATTTTTCTAATGCAATGTCTTTTTTAGGAGTATCAATTAATGTAATTACATATTTGTTTAATCATATTTATAGATTAGAGATCTCAAAACCACTCAAGTAGTTGTGAAACATGTAAACTCATCCATTTCCTAAGGTAAAGATCACTCCCTTATCAACATAGGTATTCCATTTCTCAATACCACAAAATTAATTATCACTGTTAATAAGGGAACTCTTTCAATGAATTTTGGTGAAAAAACTGTGAATTTTAACATACTTGATTCAATGAACTACCCCCATGAAGAGAAATCTATTTTTGCTTTGAACAATTATTAATTTCCTTGTTTATATAATAAATAAATCTAAATGGATGATGATGTAATGCAATTATGGGAAGATATGGAAACACCAAATTTTTCTGATGAATATATTTTTTAAAATGAGTTAAATCTGGAAATTGTGATGTGAACTGATTAAATATATTTTGATGATACATATTTTGAGTAATTGATCAAAACCACCACTGAAACTTCTTCATTACATGCACAATCTACCAAAAATGAGAACATTGAGATGAAAACATCACTAAAAACCCCTGATTTGGAATCAAAACTTCCATAATAAAATTTGATTAATGATTATTTAATAGAAAATGAGAAACTAATAGTAATTATTTCAAATAATTTGAAACCCATAAAATATTATCCTCTTCAAGAAATTCTAAAACAAAATTCCATGGAAATAGGCTAGACACTAGGATACATTCTAGGGATAATCCCTACCACCTGTATGTATATTATTTTTCTTGAAAATGATTCCAAACTAGTGATTCAAACCTAAATAAGACTCAACCCAACTCTTTTTAAAGTAGTTAAAAAGAAAGTATAAAGACTTTTAGGAGATAGAATAATTGACCCAATCTTGGACACCCGATGGGTTAGCCCCATTCAAATTTTCCCAAAGAAAACTCAAAACATAATTTTATAAAATGATAATAATGATTTGGTTCCCACAAGAATTAAAAATAGTTGGTGATTTTATGTTGACTATAAGAAATTGAATCATGAAACCTAAAAATACCACTTCCACATTCCATTTATAGACCAAATGTTAGAGCGACTAGCTAGGAAGGATCATTATTTTTTCTTGGATGGGTTTTCTAGGTACTTTTTGGTTACAATTTCTCTAGAGGGCCAATATAAGACCACCTTCACATGTCTCTTCGGTATGTTTTCCTACCAAAGGATCAATTTTGGTATTTTAAATGCCCTTTATGACTTCTAAAACTGCATGGTACCTTTTAATGTCGCATGGTGAGTATCATCTATAACCCAATTGAGAGCTTCTTAGAGGTATTTCTTGATGACTTTTCTATTTATGGAATATGTTTTCAGTTTTTCCTAGAAATTATTGAAAAAACCCATAGAAATGTATTGAGAATAATTTTCTGTTAAATTTTAGAAATTACCATTTTATGGTAGAAAGGGGAAATTTTTTAGGTCACATAATTTATAAACGTGATATTGAAGTGGGTGAGTCTAAAATTGATGTTATCTATACACCACTTTTCCCCACTGTTGTACAACACATTCAGTTATTTTTAAGGCAAGATATATCTTATAGAGTATTTATTATGGAATTTAGAATAATTACTTTTCCCCTGTCAAACCAACTCAAAAAGGAATCCAACTTTGTCTTTAATAAATCATGTAAGAAATATTTTGATAAGATGAAGGAGATTTTGACCAAAACCCCCATAATCTACCCACCAAACTGGGAACATCCCTTTGAAATGATGTGTGACGCGTCGAACATAGATGTAAGAGATACACTTTCCCAAAGGATTTATGGATACCCACATGTGATAGCCTATAATTCATGGACCTTGGATAAAGATTAGATCAATTATACCACAACATGGAAGGATTGTTTGTCTATTTATTGTTACTTTGGAATTTTTTATCTTGTTTGTTAGGGAGTAATGTTACTATTTTCCCTAATCATGTATCGCTTAGGTACTTGATCAAGAAGGATGGTGTAAATAAAAAGCTAGTGAGATGGATGTTTCTACCACAAGAGTTTGTTTTAGGGATCAAGGATAGGAAATGATGTGAGAATCCAGTTACATATCACATGGGTAGAATGTCCCACATTATTGAGGTAGAACCACTATATAAAGTAATCAAAGATGAATATTTTCATGGTGAGAATCTATATGAAGCCACTCAAGCACCCCGGTATATAGATATAGTGAATTTTATAGTCACAACATAGTTACCTCCCTTATTTACCAATAATAAAGCTTCTAAATTAAAATTCAAATCAAATTATTATGTCTAGGAAGATCCATATTTATGGAATATTTGTAGTGATCAAGTAAAAAGGGTATGTATCCTCAAATATTAAATTAAATATTAGCTTATATTTTTTCACACAGTTACATGTGGAGACCATTTTTGGCCTCAAACAACTGTTAGAAAGGTTTTTATAAGATCATTTATTTTGCCCTCAATTTTCAAATATTCAAATGATTTTTATAAAAATTGTAAAAGTTGATAGTTTGCTGGTGTAATTTATAAAAAAAACATGATATGACCTAAAAATGATGATTTTCTATGAAATATTTAACATATAGGGATTGTATTTCATGGACTATTTCCTATCACTTTTGGTTTTTCTTACATTTTGTTAGAAATGGATTGTGTTTATAAGTGGATTGAATAAAAATCCACACAAAATTATGATTCAAAATTTGTAATTGATTTTATAAAATTAAATGTTTTTTATAGGTTTGATTTTTCTTGAGAAATTATATATAACCAATTCACACACTTATACAACAATAACATGAAATCCCTAATGTAAAATTATAAATTATATCACAAAACGTCAATTGCATATCACCCACAAACAAATGAGATGGCTAAGGTTTCTATTAGAGACATAAAAATGTTTATGGAGAAGACTGTGCAACCCAAAATTGAATATTAGAGTAAGAAGCTGTATGATTCACTATGGAAATACATGAATGTCTACAAAATATCACTGAGTATGAATCCTTATATAATTATTTATGGAAAACACTATCACTTTACTTTTGAGCCGCAAAACAAACCCTATTGGTATATTAGAATTAACCTATAGTTTAAAAAATATGGAGAGTAGAAGAAGCTTTATATGATGTAGCTTGAAGAAATTAGAAGAAAATATATTGAAAATTCCCTGGTATACAAGGAGAAATCAAAATATTTTCATGAAAGAAATTTCTAGAAAAATTGATTTTAAAATTGGAGATAAAGTTATACTGTTTTCTTTAATGATGAAACACATTATAGAAAAACATCATTCTAAATGGATTAGACCATACATAGTGACTAATACTATTCCATTTTGTGTAGTTTAGATCAAGGGATAAGAATCATAGAATACATTTAAGGTGAATGGATAGTAGGTAATGAATTACCATAATGTATTTTGGAAAGATCCAATAGAGGATTCCAAACACCTCCCTATCACCATTGTATAAGGAACTACTATGTTGTTTCTTTCCTTTACACTAGTTTAGATGATTTTATTTTTAATATGTGTTCCTTGAAAAATGCATACTAGAATAAAATACAAGTGTGTTTAAACTATGTGGGGGGATAGAGGTAAATTTTATTAGGATGTAAATACTTTTATTATATTCTAATTTATTCTTTGAAGTCTTTTTAACCTTAAATAAAAAAAATAAAAAAAGTATCCCTATTCTTAAATGTTGTTCTTAATGAATTTTTATAGTTTTTATATGGATTTTAAATATTCTTCTAAGATAAATACCACCTTTCCTAGTTTGAATAATATTTTAGGATGGAAGGACTTCATTGGTTTTGAAATTGTGAGAGATATATAAATTTTGAGTGAATTTGTGACCACTTTCATGGATGTTTAGTCTTATAATAATCAAATGGAGTGTGAGTGAAAATATATTTTTAGTATTAGAATTATAACATGAGGTCACTTGAGTTTTGAACTAAATCTAAGCTTAATTATCTTCAATGAAAAAGAACACCTTAAGGAGGAAACTCAAAATAAATCTGATATAATTCCTTTGAAATATGAGTAAAATGGGCAATTGGTATCCAATAATGAGTTAATGAGATATTAGGCACTGGTTGAGTGTGTAAATTAAATCCATTTTTGAATATTCAATAATTTTCTTTGCACATATCTTTGCAAATACCTGGCTGAGAAAAAGTCATTTTTTCTAATAGAGTGCCAAATAGTAAAAATGAATTTATTCAGGTGAGAGTAATATTTAACCTATATGGAGAAGGTGAAATTTTCTTATAACAATTTCATTTGATTTTGTTTAAGAAGATTTAGATAATGAGATAAATGGAATTGTTTCTTGTTAAAATTTTTATTACACTTAAATCTAATTTGGTCCACTCCTAGACTTGGAACTCTTACTGGAAATGAAATGAGATAGTAAATTGGAACCATAGAATATAAATGATGATTAGAACAATGAATGAATTTTTGTTTTATTTAAATTATGGAATGTCTATTTGAAAGTAGGAAAGACCATATTTTTGTTTTTCTTTAATTTATTTCCCAAGAGTGCAATAGATCAAGTGTGGGGGAGTGATGTGAGCCAAAATTTTCAAAAAATATAAACATTTTTCATTGTAAATAACCTAATTAATCATAAAAAACATGGTTAAATCATTCATTACTGTCATATTTGATAATTATAGACTTTATGTAAAATGGTTTAAAATGTTGATGTTTAATGATTTATCCATTAATTAAATTAATTGTGAATCCATACATTGATTTGAAATTTAAAGTTTAATTATTTTATTTAATTTTGATTTGAACATGGATTTATTTTTGAAATGGATTTAATTTTAAATTTTAATGGTTAATCTATTATTTTAAAACAATTTAAATCCATATTTTTATTGGAAGTAAATTCTAATTCTAATTTTAAATGATAAATGCGTTTTAAAATTGAATATCTTAAAATTTGAATTAAATTGGGCATTTGAAATGGTTGGAATTTCAAGTTTTGATCAGTTTAAGAGTTAATTAATTGTGAATGGGAAATTCAAGAAATAAATTATAATTTTGAAATAAAGTTAAATTAGAAGTTAGTAAATTTTCTTTGAATTTGAACTTTCATGGTGCATTAATTATTTCCAAATTAGAAGCTGGAATTTGGAAAAGTCAATATGCTACTATAATAAGTAATATAGGTAGCCTCTCGTGATTAGTATATTTGTCATATGATAACCACCCAACTAATAAAATATTTAAGTGATGATGTGATCATACTCAAAATATGGAAAAGGGGTTGTACTAGCTGCAAAAAAGACTCACATAGTCAATGTACTGACTATATAAAGGAAGCAAAGTCTCTCAACTAATTGTTCCCACCAACTAATCAGGATTCCATACTTCAACTCACCATGTTTCACTTCATAGTTAGTATACTTACCATGGTTTTATTCCCTTAACTGATTGTTCCCCCTTCCCAAAGTCATTACAAGTTCTCACCACCACACCACACCCCTATTCCACCTATATAACCAACTGAACACACCTCCCAACTTACTGCAAGGAATCTCCATAGTTGAACATGAGCTCATCCTTCAACCTTCTACATTACTCTATCTGAAGTCACTATGAGAGTTCACTCTACATTTAACCCCATAAAACTCAATATACCACCTTTGAACACCCCCAATCAGCCACACCTATCTAGAATCCCAATTCTAACTAGAGCACCCCCGATTTGTAGTACTCTCTACGTAGTTACCTCAAGAAATTCAAGCTCAACCTTTTCACCCCTAAATCCATTTAATCATCTACAACATACCCATATTGAAGTCAAATATTTATCTAGACTCTTCATTGAAGTTTATTTCATACCAATATGGAGGTCGATAGTGGATTAATAGAATGATTTAGAGGATCTTCGAAGAATATGGGCTAATGCCTTATAATGAATCCAACTATGAGACAAATAAAAAAGCCAAGTACGTAAAGATAGTAGTCAAATGGATCGATTAAAGATGGTATTAAGTTGAAAAAAAATTATTGATTATGTTTTGAAGAACGCATATTGAGATTATTGAGGTGAGATCAACCAAAGAAAGTGAATCCAACTCATGGATGTCCAAATAATGATGAAGCTATAGAATTTATATATACTGCCAATGTTTTCCTCTTGTGAATATCGAAGATGGAGAGGCCATGAATCTCCCCAATCCACTGTTTGTGAGAATGGACGTAAAAATTAGATATATTGTTTGAATAAATTTCCCAATGAGTTAAATAAAGCCTTTCACTTTGATTTATCACCCATGCTAGCCTTGGTCGCTTTATGCCTATATGAATCGAGTTCCCATGTCAATCCAATCATTATCATTTCCACAGTAGGCCTAATCTGTAACTTTAGTTAAATATATATCTAGGTTCAAGTTCAAGCTAAAGAATCATGATAAAAACATTCTTCTTAGGATTAGACTTGAGATTATACACACATGAAACCCCACATTAGTAGTGAAGCACTCAATACATCAGCTCTCTAGGAAAAAGAATCCATGAAACTAGTTTCAGGATGTTCTTTAGGAAAACTTCAGTCCATGACCAATATTTCACTTTAAAATCATCTTGGCCATGTCCAGGACCTAACCCAATTAATACTAGGCCCACATGAAGGCCCAAAAATAACCTCACTCAAGCCTAATATTATAAATCCTATAATTTTCATTGTCTTCCTCGATTAATCAGAACTTGATGTCCACTATAGCTATAAATCACTTAAATAATTCCACTCCAATTATCCTTGAATGATTATGGAGATAAATCATGGGAAGGAGAAAAGGTGGTTATCTAAGATTCTTGATGACCAAGGAAGCCATAATTATTGTAGAAATGGTTGTGTATCGAACATCCGAAGAAGGTGAATTCACTGGGGGATAATCACTAAAATCATGGAACATTACTAAATCATATAATCATAAAAATAAAATTAAATATCTTATGTTTATAATGAGGAATTATTTTTTAAGCACTCAAAGAACACACACTCATTCTATAAATAAAGAACTATTCACTAAAGAGTAGAGGCTTCTGTAATCACCTAATTGAGCTGGGATATTATTTTTCACTGATTTTTTCCATTCTTATTTGTTTTAATAACTCTAGTGATGGAACACTAATCTATTAGTGTTTGAGTTAAGGATACCCCATTCCCCTTATTTATGAATTCAATAGATAATTCCAAATTCTCTTCTATTTATCTATGTAATTTTTTTGGCTCTGTTTAATTTTAGAAATTTTCCTTTTATTCAATGCATTCAAATTATTCTTACTCTCCCTAGGGTTTGTACAAATAGTACACCTAGCACTTATACACTAATATGATATTGATTAGTGTGATAGACCATGGATGATTAGAGATATATGATCACTATTATAGGTGAGATTAAAGATTATATTGATTATTTCATCCCTTTGATTAAACCAAAATAACTTGGGGATGGTAGTTAGATAAGTATTTGTTTTACTAGAGAGAGAATATGGGAGAGAAAATAAGGAATAATGATTTAATAGATAGGGAGAGGGATATATATTTTTAAAATACTTTGTTTAAAATTTAATCTAAAACCAATCACTCTCACTTATTGTTTACACACATTAAACCCATCAAAAAATAATTAGAACATGTCCCTAAAACTTTCCACTCAAAATCAAACTTGAGACCCACTTAATACTATATTTATTTAGGTTAAAAATTTATTTTTTTGACTGCCCCATGACAGGCTGCTCATCAAACCTGGAATCATTTCCATAGAGGCCAGTGTTTATGTTGTAATTTTTTTAAAACAATTTCAACACATGATCGGATCCAACTCATATTACCTTGCTAGTTTTGATAGATAGGTTGAATGAACTTTTCTGATAGGACAAAGAACTTTGAGAATCATAGAGGAAATATAAAGGGAGTTATTCAATGTCCCATTGACTGATCGTGAAAAAAAATAGGAACTTGATCAAAAAGGCAGATGAAAAGCCAAATATAGTGAGGTAGATGTCACTACTGCAAGAGTTTCACTTAGAAATCAAGGACAAGAAAGGTTATGAGAATATGATTATAGAAAACATGAGTAGATTATCCCAAATTTCTGAGAATAACCACCATATAAAATAAATTGGGGTGCCTCTTTTCCTAGAAAGCAGTCATATGAAGCCACTCAAGCACCATGGTATACATATATAGTGAATTTTTAGTCACATAAAAGGTACCTCCCTTATTTACTAAACATAAAGAATCTAAATTAAAATCTTAATTGAAATACTATGTCTTGGAAGATCTATATTTATGTAATATCTATAGTGATCAAGTAATAAGGATATGTATCCCCAAAGAGGAAATTCAAATTCTGATCACATTTTTTCACACACATTCATTTGGAGTCCATTTTATGCCTAAAATAATTGCTAGGATGGTTTGAGAAGCTGGTTTATTTTCAACCTCAATTTTCAAATAAGCACATGAATTTTTTAAAAAGTGTAAAAACTATTAGTTTAGTGGTGGAATTTCCAAAAGACATGAGATTCCAAAAAGTAAATGATTTTCTGTGAAATATTTTATGTATGGGGTTTGGATTTCATGGACCCATTTCCTATCTAATTTGGTTTTTCCTAATTTTTTTAGACTTTAATTATGTTTCTATGTGGATTAAAGAAAAAACAAAAAAAAATTATTCCAAAACTTTAATAAATTTTCTAAAATCAATTTTTTTTTTTAGTTCCTAAAAAATAATAACTGACCAAGTCACACATTTCTACAATAATAAAATGTAATACCTAATGAAACATTTTGGAGTACATCACAAAACATCAAATAAATATCACCCATAAACAAATGGGATCACCAATGTTTCCAATAGAGTGATAAAAAGAACTTTAGTGAAGACTTTTAAACCTAACTATAAATATTGGATTAAGAAGATGGATGATGCACTATGGGAATACACGACTACTGAAAAACTCCCTTGGGTATGTATCCTTATAGAATTTTTTATGGAAAACAATATTACATTCCTGTTAAGATACAAAACAAATCCTACTTGGAAATTAAGAGAGCTAACGTGCAATTTGGGAAATCCAGAGAGGTGAGGAAGTTACAAATGATGGAGCTTGAGGAATTGAGAAGATAAGGTTTTGATAATTACCTACTGTATAAGGAGAAATACATATCAATCCATGATAGACTCATCCAAAAAATATATTTTAAAATTGGATATAAATTATAGTTATTCTCTTCAAGGATGAAACTCATGCTTAGTAAACTTCATTCCAAATCAATTGAGCTATACATAGTGACTAAAACTTTTTCATTTTGTGTAGTTGAAATCAAGGGATTTAAATCATATAATAAATTCAAGGTGAGTTTCCAATAAGTGAATCATTACCAAGAGGAAGTTTGGAAATAAACAATGGAGGAGTCTAAACTCCTCCCTGCTGCCATTGAATAAGGAACTACCAGGTTGTCTCTTTCCTTCACACTAGTTTAGATGATTTTATTTTTAATTATTATTACATAACAAATGAATGTTGGAATTAAATAGAATTGTTTTGAAACTAATTTTGGGGGATAGAGGAAAAATAACTTATGATGTAAATACTTTTGTTGTTTTCTTATTTCTTCTTTGAATTTATTTTAACCTTAAATAAAATAAATCTAAAAAATTCTCTATTTGTAAATGTTGTACATAATTGTTTTGTATAATTTTTTATATTAATTTACAAAAATCCTTTGATATTAATGCTAGACTTACTAGTTTTAATACCATTTTAGAATGGAATGACTTAATTAGTTCTAAAACTATGAGATATAGATGAATTCAAAGAATATTTGTCACTTATTACAAGAAGTTTGGTTTTAAAAATACGAAAGGGAGTGTGAGTGATAATATCTTCATGAAATTAAAATTATTACATTATGTCACTATATTTTTGAATAGATTATGAGCTAACTTGGATTCTTTGAAAAAGAACACATTAAGGGTCTAACTCAAAATTTTCTTGATATAAGACCTTTGAAACTTGATAAAAATGAAAAATTGGGATCCTAAAATGAATATTTGAGACATTAGTCATGGGTGTGTGTGTAAATTAAATCCAATTGTGAATATTAAATAAGTTCCTTTACATAGTGATTTTCACAAACATGGTTGGTAAAAATTATTTTTTTATAAAGTGCCTAATAGTAAAAAATTAATTCATTTGTGTGAGGGTAATATTGAACCTTGATAAAAGAATAGGGAAATTGAATTATAAAAACTTCATCCATGAAGTGGAAATTCAAACTTTAGTTTAAGAAACTTATGAGAAATGGATAAATAGAAGTGTTTTTTGTTAAAATTTTGATTCCACTTAAATAAAATTTGTTCCACTTATGGATTTTGAACTCTTACTTGAATTGATATTCGATAATGAATTAAAACCATAGAAGAGGCATGATAAATCAAACAGTGGATGAATTTGTGTTTTATTTCAATTCTATCATATGTATTTTAAATTTTGAAGGACCATATTTCCATTTTTCTTCAATGTATTTTATGAGAGTAAAATAGTTAATGTGTGAGGGAGCGATGTGTGCAAAAATATTCAAAAAAATAGTTTTTTTCATTGAAAATTTCCCCATTAATAGAAAGAAACATGGGGAAATAATTCATCATTTTCATATTTTATAATTTTTTAATTTATGAAAAATGGATTAAAATGTTGATGTTTAATGTTTTATTCATTTTTTGAAATTAATTGTGAATACATACATTGATTTAAAATTTTAAGTTTAGTTGTAATATTCAATTTTTATTTGAACATGGAATTAACTTTTAAATGGATTTAATTTTGAATTTTAATGGTATATTCGTTCTTTAGAATAAACTAAAATCTATAATTTAATTGTAAGTAAACTCAAATTATGATTTTGAATGATAAATGTCATTTTAAATTTAATATCTTAAAATTTTGATTAAACAATTTATTTTATATGGTTGGAATTTTAATATGTGATAAGATGAAGAGTGAATTGTTTATGAATTGGAAGGTTAAGAAATAAATTATAATGCTTAGATAAAGTTGAATTGGAATTTAATAAATTTTATTTGAATTTAAACATTCAAGGTGCATTAATTATGTGTATATTGGAAGTTGAAATTTGGAGAAATCAATTTGTTGTTGCAAGAAGTAATATAGGAATCCTCTCAGGGTCAATATATTAACCGTATTAAGGATTCCCAATTGACCACATGTTCAAGTGATGATGTGATCTTACTAAAAATCTAGAAAAAGGGTCATACCTACCACAATAAGACTCACATATTCATTTTACAAACCACATAAAGGAAGAACAATTACTCAATTGACCATTCCCACCAATTAATCATGAGGCCAAACTTCAACCTATCATGCCACACTTTATGGTCAATAGACATACTATGGATATCATACCATAACTAATTGTGCACCCTTCCTAAAGTGACTGCAAGTTCACACTATCCTACCACACCCCTACTCCTCCAACATACCCAACTGATCGTACCTCCCAATATACAGTATGAAATCTCCACAGTCGACTGTGAGATCTTCCTTCAACCTACTGCATGACTTCATCCCAAGTCACAATGAGAATCCACTATATAATCAACCACATAAAACCCATGCTATAATATTTGAACATCCCCAATCATTCGTACGTTTCTAGAATGTCAATTTGAATCAGAGAACATTTGATTTATAGTTCTCTCTATGTAGTAGCCTCAAGCAAGCTGAGATCAACCTCACCACCTAGAATCCCTTAACTCACCTGTAACACACCCATATTAAGGATGTATATTTTATCGAATAGTCTATTGAATATGATTTTGTACTAATCTTATGGTTGATAGTGGTTGGATTGACTGATTTAGAGGATATTCAAAGAAGATGGGATGATTCCTTAAGATGAATCCAATATTTTTCCAAATGAAAAATCTACATTTGTGTCAAAAATGGTAGAAATGATCGAATAAAAATTTTAACAAGTTTAAAACACTAAAATTGATTTATAATGTTTAAAAGAACACAGATCAAGCGTCTTGAATTGAGATTAAATGAATCAAGTGAAGCCGATTTATGGATTCCCAAATGACGATAAAGATATAGAAATTCTATTAACTTTATGCATTTTATTCTTGTAAAGGTCAAATATAGTGAGGCCTAGAAGATCCCCAATCCACTGGTTGTGAGAATAGAAGTAAATAAATGTATAGTGTTTCAAGAAACAGCCTAATTAGTTCAAACAAGCCCTGAACTTTGATCTATCACCCAAGAACACCATGAATGCTTCATGCCTACACAAGTTGAGTTCCCATGTCGATCCAAGTATTAGTATAGCCATACAAGGAATGATCTATAACTTCAGTTGAACATCCATATATGTTCATGCTTGATCCAAATCATCATGACAACAACATCTTTCTTGGGACCAGACTCGAGCTTCCACACACATCTAGCCCCAAATCAACAGTGAAGCACTTAATACATCAGCTCTATAGGACCGAGAATCCCTGATAACAATTACAAACTATTCTTTAGGAAAATTTCAGTCCAGTCCTGAGATTTCACTCTAACTTCCTCACAGTCATGTATAGGACTAAACCCAATTAATAACAGGCCCACATGAAGGCCCAAACCTACCATCACTCAAACCTAAGATCCAAAATCCTTTCACATGCATCATCTTCCTACCTCAAGTAGAAATTGACATCCATATTAGCTGTAAATAACTGAAACAATTCCACTCTAATTATCCTTAAAAGATTATAGATATCATTCATGGGATAGGTAAGAAGTAGTTATCAAATGTTACAGATACCTAGCGAAGCCATTGTAACCCTAGAAATGGTCATCTGTCGAACATTCAAAAAAGATGAATTCATTGGGGCTTGGAAACTAAAATTGAAGAACATTCCCAAAGTTTGGAATCACACAAATAAAATAAAGTATCATGTGTTTCTCATGAGGAATTATTTTTAATGTTCTCGAAGAACCCCCACTCACTCTATAAATAAGGGACTACTCAATAAAGCATGGGAGGATTCCTCAATCACTTAATCAATCTAAGATAATATTGTTCACCAATTTATTCTAATTATATTTTCTATAATAACTCAAGTGATGGAACACTAAGCCTTATTGGATGATATGAGAAGGCACCCTTCCCTTATTGATTAATTCAATAGATAATTGATAATTCTCTTCTATTTATCTCTAGAATTTTTTGACTATGTTTAATTTTATTAAATTTCCTTTTTTTCAATGAATTTAAATTCAACTTACTCTATTTTAAGTTTTCGTATATAGGCCACCTAGAGTTTCACACCACTATGATATTTAGCAATGTTATAGATCTGGAGTGATTAGCGATATCCAATTACTAGGCTATGTGATATTAGAGATTTTAATGATTACTGTATCACTATGATTAAACCAAAAAAACTATCGGTGGGTAGTTAGATGAGTTTTGGTTTTACTAGAGAGAGAATATGTGATATAAAATAATGAATAATGATTTAACATATAGGTAGGGGATGTGTGAGGTTATGTCACTTATTTTAAAATTTCATTTAAAACAAATTGATCACACTCGTATTTTTCACACATTGTACTCATCAAAAAAATGGAGAACACATTAATAACACTTTCCTATCTAGATATAACCAAATTCCCACTTAATAGTACATTTATTCTAGTTCAATATTTTTTTTGAGGGACTCATAATTGGTCGATAATCACTATAGGTCTAAGATTAGTGCACACATCCTCATTAAAAATATGTTTGAAGTATCTGACTAGGGACTGAGAAATATTCTCCTCACTATTAAAGTCCTTACCATTGATACAAATGGTATAAATAACCTTACAAGCCTTCCTATCCCTTTGAATATAGTGAAGTAATTTTGAATTTATATCACCATAATTTAACAATTTAATGTGGAATTATTCCTTTAGAAGTCTCTCCTTAATGTAATTTATAATTTCAAGTGTTAAGTGATTTTTTATTTCCTTTGAGGTGATACAGACATCATTAGATAAAATTTTTTGATAATAATTTAGTTACTTTTCATCTTTATTAATGTATTCATCTATTTCACTAAATTTTGTTTCGCTCAAAAATATTAGAAAATGATTTATCCTATTGAGTTTCTAAGTCAACCTCATTAAGTCATTTACCTAATCTCATTTTCCCATTCCTGAGCAATAATGTTTTTATTATTCTTGATGAATAACTAATAATTATTGAATCTGAATGGGATTGGATGAGATCTTCTTCCCTCATGTTTAAATGAACCCAAAATTAGATTGTGGTTTAAATGGAATCTTTTGAGATACTTATATAAGGTACGAGGATAATTTTCCTCACTCATAATATAGCCAAACAACTAGTGAACTTTATTATCCCTTTTCCCATTTATAATGTATCTTATCCATGTGAATTTAATACCTAATAAAATTATTTTACTCAGTTGAAATATTTCATTCCATATTCAAAATTCCTTAGATGATATCACAACATAAGCATTGAATATATTTTCCAAAGGATCAAAAATTGAGTTGAAGTCACCAACCACGATCTAGTTACCTATCACAGTCTCTAAGATAAAAACCAAATACCTCTAGAGATCCCTTATATCAATTAATAGGTTCTAGAAAAAACAATAGATATTAATCCTTTAACATGGGAATCCTCTACATAGAAAGTAATATATTAATGTCCTATATGAGAAATCAAGAAATACATACCTTTATTAATAAAAAACCAAAGGTTATCAATCACAAATGATTTGATATTATGAGCTAAAAATATGAAGCCCAACTTGTTCCAATCCTAGAGATTGAAGCAATAAAAAATAACATTTGTATTAGTAATGACAATAATATCATACTTAATATATTTTATAAAATTCTTAAGGGCTATAATAGTTGAATGATTATTAAATTCTTCAAAATTCTAAAAGAGGATCTTATTTTTTGAGATGTACTACACATTTTGATGGGATTATTTTGATTTTATATAGTTTTTCCCCTTCCCATGTCCTTCTTTTTCTAGACTTCATTTCCATACTTGTGAATATCCTTAGAGATCCTAAGCCTATCAGACTCATCCACCTCCCTTGTCTGACTCCTTGATTTATAGAGGAGGCCAAATTTATGATCATCCACCCATAGGCCAGGATTAGAAGTATCCACCACATTTTTAATCTTTTCAAACCTCCTAGAGGGAAACTTAGTAAAGGGTACATCATCTTCACCATTTTCAACCATTTTATATCCTTGAACAGACTTTAAAGTACTTATAATTACCTCATAAACCTTATCCATATGTTGAGAATCAGTATCAGCATGAGGATTGGTGATCTCAATATCTATGCCAATTTTATCAATGGGGATATAATTCACATTTGGACAATTTCCCACCTGTATAGGGGGTTAAATAACTTATTCATTAATGAACTAAGTTACATTATTCCTCAACACTATATCACCATGAGTTTTTTTACCATCATCTTTTCCAGAATATTGTTGGGGGTTGAGAATGGGTATCATAAAAATTATCCAATTCATCCTTATCCATGAGGCTCTGATATATAGTTGACATATTTACCATTTGGATAGGGATTTAAAGATCCTTGTCATATGGACACTAGGTTTCATTATTACTCATCATTGAATTTACATGAGTTTCAGAATCATCACTATTAGTAGTAACTTTTTGGGTTTCAATCTCTCAAAAAATCCGATCCTTATTATATTCTCAACTTTTAATAGTTTTAGAATGGATAGGTTCTACAATTACCTCAATTTCATCATTCCTTGGGGGTTCCACTAAATTTCCATTACCCTTCACCTTAGACTTTTTTATCCTGGATCCTAACATTAATGACCATGTTTCTTACAAACATTACATTTATAATTCTTCCTTTTATAATCAGAGAAAAGGAGACCAATAAATTTTCAGTCAACATAAAAGTGTGGTAGATTATCATACATTATTCTTCAATTTAGGGTGTCTGCCATGGTTGTAAGGAATATTTCCTCTACAAGGGTCTCTGATAGGTAAAATTCTATCAAAATATTAGAAAATTTCCCATACCTTAAATTCTTAGTCTCCCTATACATTTTAACACCACTGAGGATATAATATACCATATAATTTTTAGGATGCAAATAAATCCAATTAAGGCCTGAAATGAAAATATACAACTCACTATGTGTATTTTGAATATTGAAAGTATCAATGTTCTTATCCCCTCATTGTATTCTAAGGATTCATGGTTTGGGAGTAATATATCCATATCCCCAAGCTTTCCTTTTGAGGTATTTATTGAGGAAGATAATGTGGAATTAACCCCTGCTAATAGTATTCATCCTCCAGTTCAAGAAACCACATATTTCATAAACCCTTTTTATGATATCACTAAATTCCCAGGGAGTCTCACCCTTCAAAAGGATAATTCACACAATAATCAAGAACTTTTAGAGCTCCAATAATTCCCAAAATGCATCATGATTAACACAAGCATGCACAATATTTCCCTTCTTAATTATTATTTCAGAATTTGAATTACATAATGGTGATAATATCACCTTAACTCCAACCAATTATACAAATGTAGTCACAATTGAGCTCTTACTCGATTTAGATCCCTTTGGTTTTCTAGTGATTTGACAATGCAGATTAGAAAAAGGAAATAACTATTTATGCCTAACAATTTCTTGTTCAGTTGTAGGTATTGGTAATATAATTGGAAATAATCAATATTGTATGTAATAATTAAAAATAATGTAATTAATAGAGTAACTCCATATAAATTTTATGTTTTGAAATAATAATATTTTGTATCATTTAAATAATTTTATTTATATTATTTTTACTAAATTCTTTATGTTTACAACTATTTTGTGTGTGTACAATCTATGTGTTATATTATATTTCGATTGTATTTATATTTTATATTTTATAATCTTTCAAAGTCACCCACTTATCAAATATTTATTTTTAATTATTATTTATTATAAATTTATAAATATTAATTACATTATTAATAACTAATAATTATTCCATAATTAATTATATTATCAATTAATAATTAATTATAATATTAATGACTAATTAAATTAGTATGAATTAAATTATTATATTTTATTAATTAAAGTATTTTCTTATTAATTAATAAATTAAATAATATTAATTTTATAATTAATTTTAATTAAAAAATTAATTATATTATTATAAATTTTATTATGAAATAGTAATCAGTTATTACATTATTAATAATAATTGATTACATTATTATTATTTTTAATTAATCATTAATTTATTTTTTATTAAGAATTATTAATTATTTTTTAATTATTGTTAATTATATTATTAACTATCAATAATTATTTAAAATATGCTAGGATCAGTGACCCCTTTTTATTAAGAAAAAAAAGAAGAGAGAAAGGTTAGAGTATGGTGCCAGAAAAGACTTAACTGCCCTCATCTATATAAGGAAACAACACAACAAAAGTAGAAAGAAAGAAATTTCAAACGCATAATTAGATCAACCTCCCAAACATATCACTTATAAGATATAAAACCAACTAGAACAAGTAAAACTAGTTTGAGAACCTTATAAAAAAGAATAAAGTTAAATAAGATCTCTAAATTTTCTGAGAAAAAATACCATATATTTCCTTCAAAAATTATGAAAGCATCTTGCATGTGATTCTCTAAAGGTAACCTCCATGCATAATAGTGTATAAATATAAAAAAGGTAATAATATGCAATGGAATACCCCAAAACATACAACAATTATGATAAAATAGCTTCTTATGAATATAACACAATAAAGAAAAATGTACATGCCAAAAGAACATGCAACATCCCAACATAATATGCATGCAGCTAGGTATAAAGAGTGAAGACAACTAAACCAGCCATTAATAGCCTCAAGCGACAACCTATAGCACCCATATGAAAACCAACAATAGTCATAGAAAGATGAAAATATTCTAAATACATGTGGAACTAAATCTACATGGCCTGAGATCGAGTGCCCGTGTTATAAAAGGATTCTCAAACTCTTTAACCATACTACTAATGTCTCATCAAATATTTAACACTTTTCTAAGGACTTACTTATTCTTTTAAATATTCTTCCAATGTGACATAATTAGTATAAGGTATCATATTCTCTGATTAGTTAAGGGTAAATTGTTTTAAATTTACTTTAAAATCATTCCCATAATTTGATATTTCAATAAGATCAGTAGAAGAATCAATTAAATTAATTGAGGAAAAATAGTTACATTTGGACACCTAACTTTTATCATTGACTCTCCTTGATGTTTCAGGTTCAATAAAACCTTTTGAAAATTGATTTTATTCAGAAGTAGGGATTTTGGTTGTAATCAAACACCCACCCACTAAAATAGGAGATTAATACACCAACTTCTCAAAAGATACCTAAATCTGAGTTAAAGAGGACACTGGAGTTGGGGTGTTCAACATGAGAACCTCATAATTGTTTGATAAGGATATTTATTTACACTATATAAGGCCAGGGGAATCATAATTATCCCTTATTTGTTTCTATATGGAAGCAATAAGTTTATTATAAGGTTTAATCATATAATTTTTATTGATAGTCATAATTTTAGGGGAGAGGACCATCTTTATCATCCTAGTCCCCTTTTTCATGGGATATTGGCCATTTGGATATCTAGAACTAGTAACAAGCTTCTTAGAATATGGTGTTTTTCTTTATCTAAATCCAAGCATTCAGTTTAAAGTTATAGGATCACTAATCATTGTATCCATCATAGGAGTTATTATATCATGGTTCTTGAAACATTTACTAAAACATAAAGGTTTCATTAAGGATAGTGTGAAATCCATCATAGTAAAAGAATAACATTTTCCTAACTTGAGTTTTATTAGAAGAGAAACAACCTACCTCATTTTACCATTTTGGATCTTTTAAGAAACCATTTTGTGAACTTTACTAAGAATCTCGTCAACTTCCTCGTGATAAGATAATTCATCATTTTTCTATCCATCATGATCATCAATTCCTGAATCTTCCTCAATTCCTTTATCAGGAATATCCCTAAAATAAGATCTTTTATGAGTATTATGCTCCTTATCTACAAGATTTACCAATGAAATGTTAATTTTATCCTTTTTAAATTATGATTAGTATAGTCAAATATATCTTGTTTTCTGGATGATGTATCAGGTTGGTGAGCTTCTGAAGAACCCACAACCTTCTCCGCCCATAGTTGGAAATATTTTATGACTAGTAATATTATATTATCTGTAAAACTCAATAAATTCTGAGTGTAACTATAACACCCTAATATTTTATAACATATTTTACATTACATAAATTTTATGTGTTTTATATCTTACTTTACATGCAACACCGAGAATAAATAAACTTTGATATACTATAGAAATACTATTATTTAAATATAAATAATATTACCTAGTTGTTCATTCTGAGGGTATGAATAAGTGTAAACACATTATGGGGTATATGTTTAAAATTTTTACTTATTCAAATTTAATGATCAGTTCCTATGAAATAAGTACTCAACTTCGAATGAGAAGATTTAGGAACCGGTAAGGTTTAAAAATGGTTATTTTTTCTATAAATGAAATTTTTATATATATATATGGTATTTTCAATTAAAATATAAATTTATGAATTTTAGATTTTTAATTTTATTAAATTAAACTAATTTTTTTATTTATAATATTTATTTTTTCTGAGGGTGATGTTGTTATATTTTTTAGAAAATAATGATATTTTAATGAAAATTGAAAAAATAAATTTTTGAAAAACTATCATTTATTTTTATTAAATCAGAAAAATTAAAAGTACCTCTATGTTTAATTTTTTTAAAGTGACATAAGTTATATTTTATTAAAAAGGATAATTATTTCCCTTAGAATAGTCATTATATTTGACTTTGGTATAAAATATTTTTTATGCTTAAAAACATATTTTTCTAAAAAACGTTTTTCATTGTGTTTTGGGAGAATATATTAAAATTTATTTCTTCCACTTCTAAAAATTGAATCTAGAAAAATATATTTCATATTTTTAATTAGGTGGTTAAAATTTAGTAAATTTTTTAATTTCATTTTTAGTCATAATGAATATTATTGATGGTAATAGTTTATCACCACGGTAATGGGTAAAACAAGTTAATTAAGGTTAAAAATATAGCATAAGTTCACAAAAATCAACACAAAACTAAAATTAATTTTATTTTCTGGATTAAATTAGACCACAAACATAGTACCTTCAATTTTTTCCATTTTTGTGGAACAAGAATTTGATTATGAAATTTACATTATTTTAAGTTAAGAAAATTTACAAAATGTTTTTACCTTTATTTTATATCTCTAATAAGTTTTCATAGGGATAAAAATAAACAAATGGTTATAAAAGATTTTTTTGAATATCAATAATTTTTTATGATGTAAAATTAATTTTAATTTTTAGTAAAGATCTAATTACCTAGAATGTTTATTTAATCCCAATGTCGTGCTTTTGAAAGCATTATAAAAGAATCAAGTGAATGATTTTTAAAAATATTAAAATCTATATTATTTTGATAAATTATGGTGTTAAAATAGTATCATGGATATTTATAATGTATTAGTGATGGTTAAAGTATTTATATTTTAATTACATTGTTATCTTTATTCCATTAAACTCATGTTTTGTGAATAGTATGAAAAAAGACATTAAAGGTTATTTAATGTTTAAAAATTATATTTAAATCATTATAAACTCATAAAAAATTATATAATGACTCAAGTGGATATAAAATTTATGATTATATCATTAATTTTCCATCTATGATACACTTTAAAGTTTTAAAATTACTTTCATGGCCCTTAAATAGTAAAACAAATGTTATCATAGTAATCATTAAAATGGATAACACTAGGATAAACTAAGGAGATAAGGGTATAAAGGACACATAAAATTGTTTAAATATTATTTTTTGGAGATATTTATAACTTATATTATCATATATTTTACATTTTTTCATTTGGTTTCATTTACACAAGAAAATGGATTTATATTATTTAAATATTTTTTGTAATTCCAGGTGTGTACCTCCCCTCACTTATAAAAGAAAACCTGTTATACTCCATTATTCATAAAAATTGACCAATATATCTCAAAAAACCCCTACTGAAAAACCTTCCTATATTACTTAACATAATTATTGAGCTTCTGGTATTCTCCTAAGACCATCCTATGAAGGCTTATGGTTTAATCCAAATGAGGTCTCCCAAAGAAGAAGTAATTGTTTTACCTGACCCTTTGAAAGATTAATTTTTCCTATAATTCCCCTAAATATTTTGTACCCATAATAAAATAATTAATTTAGTATAAATAATATAATAAAATTTTATTATTATTATGTGACAACCATTTTACAACTCCTTTCCATCAAATGGGAAATGAAAGTATCATTCATGCATATGTGCGAACTACCGCCTCCATGTAGTGATGCAATTATCTTTCCATGACTACCTCTCATAGATGGTTATAATGATGGTATTAATAGATATATGATATTTAAGATATAATTATTTTTATTTTATTTTAATTATTATTTACCTTTATTTCTTTCCATCCATTGAAAAGTAGAAACATCACTCATGCATATGTATGACCTACCGTCTCTACGAAGCGATGTAATTCATTTTTCATTACTAATTTATAATAATGGTTATAAAAATATACATAATGAATAAATAATATACTTATTAAATGATTAATATTTTTTATATGATTAAACCATGATCAAGATGTAAGTTCCATAATTGATGAATCAAAACATACATGAAAAAAATGAAGTAGTTAACACCCGAAACAATAATGATAATGAATGATTGTTAATAAATGGGTGATGAGATATTATAAGTAAACCATTTATTGTATTATAAGTATAAAAATTATTTTGATATATAATTATAATAAATTTATTTTTATTATATAATATATTATATCACTTATGAAGCAAATCAAACTTGAGGTAAAAGTTTTATGTTACAATCTAACTGTTTACTGTTATTATTTATGCTTAAATTTATGATGATAAAATTATATGGTATATATATCATAAATATCCTTATTTTTCTTCTACCCTAATTAATTATTAAGATTAAATGTTTTCCTCTCATTTACCTCTCTCTAAGTACTCAATAGTTTGAAAGAATATTTTTATGGAAAACCTACTTTATTTCTCTCTTCATTCAGTAATATTTTATCTTCCATGTTCATGTTTTATAAAAAAAAATTGAATAATTTTTTTAATTTTCCCAAATTATTTTTTAAATTTGTGTTTACCCATGTTCTAATTTATATAAATTTGTTTAAAAGGAATTTTCTTTTCATTTTTTTAATGAGGTACTTTTAAATTTTTACCAAAGGTGTGAAAGGAATAATTGTTTTAACATATACCACACAAATGAATTTTCACACTATCATGACTAATATTTTCTATGAATACTACTTTATATGTTTAATTGGTAATTTTAAAGTTATTTTTTTCTTAAAATTATGAATTTTTTTAGATTTTAAATAAGTGATTTCAAAATAAAAAGGGTATTTTCTTCAATAAATGTTCTAGTAATATTTTCAAGGTAATTTTATCTATGAAAAAATCCTTTGATGTTACTTATTATTCACTGGGGAAATGATCCAATGATACTATCCATATTATTTGTATGTGTGTTTATTTTTTAAGATTATGAAATCTTGATGAAACCCATTTTATTTTCCACAAGTTTTGCTATGATGTAATGATAAATTTTTTTCATGATCTTGTGGTATACATGTGAATAGATTATGATTATTTTATGGTTGGGTATGTTAGTGACCTCTATTTCATTAGTAAATGATTGATGTTTTATGATTTAAGGGTACATAGGGGATTAACCCAAGACTAAAAAGGGGTACAAGAGAAGTTATCAAATTCCCAAAGCAAGAACATTGGTGTTTAGACCAAGAATAACTTGTGAGTAATATATTGGTGGGTAGACTTGACATATGATTTCAATGATTATGATTATTCCATAGTTTTTATTACACTCTCTATGATATGTTCTTATGATTATGATATGATCTCATGGCTCATGATCATTGATTATTTTATGTTTCATGTGTTATGAACTTCCAAATACTTAGGCCATGATTTTGATATATGAAATTATATGTAAAATTTTCAATGTCATCTTCTCATACCCTTGTTCTCATGATATGATTATATATAATAATTAACTGATATCTCCATTTTTTACCTTTACTGAGCGTCTAAACTCACCCTTTATTATTTTTCATTTTTCTGAGTATATGAAAAAATATTTTAAGTATGTTATGACTAAGAAGGGTTTGAGGTGTAAAGAACTTAGTGAGAGATTTTTTAAATATTTTGTGTACTAGTTGTTTATGTATATGAGTTTCCAAATGCACTAAACCTTTATGGTTATTTGGTGTGTATTGTAATGATATGTATTGAATATCCATGTAAAATGATGTAATAATTATGTATGTAATGTTTGGGTCACCTAAGTTGGTATCATAAAGGTTTAGTTATTTTTAAAATCTGGGATGAGAAAACATTATAGATAACACTATGGATAAGCCTAAGTATATGATAAAATACCATGTTATGGTAAATAAAATAGTGAGGTTTTCCTAGAAAATACACCCCATTATAGATACTAGTAAGTATATATGGTTGTGGTTTAGAAGCTAGTAAGGGTAACAACTTTGAAATGAGTGGATTTTTTATTAAATTTATCATCACCAGTGCATGATGAGTGGGCCTAAGATTTCACACCTGGCTCGAAACTATTGGGGGATATGATTGGGTCAATTTAGATTTTCTTTATGATCCATTATTAATGATTTTAATAGATCATAACCATACAAGGCATAGGTTAAACCTAAAGTGTAAAATATTGAAAATAATGTGTAATTATTTAGACATACTATGAATGATTTTTCATGATTATATGATTTCTCACCATGATTATTGTTTCACAAACTATGATTTTTGTTTTATTAAGTTGATAGAACCAGAAGGAATCATCTTAAAAATGAATGTGATGGACAATGGAATGAGAAACAAATCGGCATATTGGTTGGATTGAAAAATATTATGGTTATACCCAACCTAAGATCTCAATTTATGATTAAACACCTAAACCTAAGTGAGTTTCCTAACACACCTAATAATATAAAAAGAGAGTTTCATGGGAGTTTAGGTGATGAATACCATGGAGGAAATAAGATTCAATTTTATTATTGTTAGAAATATGGAAAAAAACAACCATGAAAATGTCTCTAAGGGATAAAAGGATGTTTTATTTTTTGGTAAAGGATGGAATAGAGTAAAAAAGTTCCAAGGAAAAATAATGATTTCAGTTAACTCTAAGGAATGGAATAAAGTTCCCCCAAAGTAATCGATTGAATGTTTTTAAAATTAAAATTATAGTCATTATAAAAATTGATTCCCTATGAGGAAATACAATGATGGGTATCAAAAAGATTGTAATAATAAATGTTTATTAAGTTCATATTCCAAATAAGAATAAGAAAATATGAATACCATATAAAAGGTATGGATTATTTTAATGTATAAATAATGATTTAATTGACATTTATGAATCTTTGTAAATGATTCATACTTTTTATTATAGGAATTATTAATTAATAAGATAAAAAATCTTAGTAATTGGTATATGAATGATTTTGAATTAATGAAGTATCTACATATAGGGTTTCAAGAGTTATCATATAATGGTATTTTATTTAAGGGATGAAAATTTTAAGGATGGTCATAAGTTTAAAGGCTTTGATAACCTTTTGATGTATTATGTGAATGAAGTTTAAGATGATTAAGGATCCTTTGGTAGATACTTATTGAGTTTTAATAGATGATTGAGGTATATGTAACCCATAAATTCATCTTATGTTTTAGTGAAAATAATATTTGATGAAGAATACTTTAAGTTAAATGGTATCGATAACCTTTTGTGTTAATATGATATTTAATATTGAGGTAATTATGGTTAATTGGGATAAAATTTTATAATATTTTTCAAACCCTATTGGATTAAGGTGAAGGGAATGATATTGGATAAAATGTAAATTTATGTCAAAGGGGTTGATATTGTAAAACATGGGTCAAATTTTGGAAGAACATACTATTTTGTTATGGTGATTTAAAAGAATATATTATTAAGTAATATACATCATTAGTATGTGACTTTATAATTTATTAATGTTGTTTGAGGATAAATATTAAGTAGATATTGGAAAATCATGTGATCAAATATTTCAAATTTTTGTGTTTTGAATTTGGTCATACATATTTTGGAAGTGTTTAAAGGTCAATTGTTTATGGAATGGTTTAAGTTAAACATTGGGTGTTTGTTTCTGATTCTTTCACCGGGGTGCGCATTAGTCCGTCGAGGATGCACGGGTTGTTTCCCCACATTCCTGATTTCTAAAGGAGGGCGTCATTCGTCACTTGTTCAGGAACGTTTGGTCCTTGATCAAAATAGGATGATGGTATTTCCATCTCTCCTTCTGTGGATTCCTCCTCGGAACTCGTTACCTAGTCTAGGTATCACTTAAAGATTAAGACGTTGTTCGCGAAACTCTTCCCAGTGCCATATCTTTGTGGACGCTGGTTAATTATATTGCTTCTGTCAGGATATTCTAAGGGGTCAAGTCAGGGCAGCAACCTTCTATCATGGGAGTAGTCACGTTGGACATCGCTGGCATGTTTGGACGCTGGAACACTGATGTGTCTTGGTTTCTTCCCCTTATTATAGGTCTTCTTAAGGGCGTGGAATTCTGAGGTATCCCACATCGAGTATGGGGAATTATATTCCACAGGCATGTCTCTGAGGTTTTCCTCAGATTCCCATTTTTAACATAGTGTATGTCGTCAGTTTAAAATCTTGTGGAGACAGATTGGACTGATCAAGAACACTAATGGGAGTGGATCAGATGGGCGCAGCCCCATGAGGGAGCACCCAAGAGTCCTACTAAATGGTTGGATCAAGACGTGCAATGAAGACGGATCTGAGGATTCTTGGGTCCTGATAAAGGGGATGCCAAAGTTTTCCATTAGTTGAGATTGAGCCTCAGGGAGGTTTCCAACGTACCCTATCCCGAGAGACATAGGACCAAACCCACATAGTGAAAAGGAGAGATGAATCATGGTGTGTGAAAAGGAAAACAACTCAGATACACGATGGGTCTTACACATGGGTACCAGCCCAAGTACTGCTAGGAGTAGTGGAGAGGTGGATGGCATGATCTCACCGAGATGTGGTGGCTTAAGTAAAAATCAGGATGGGTATGGATGGTTGAGTGATGTAGATGGAGAATGAGATGGAACCAACATGAATACGACGATGACATTGGGCTTGAACCTTAGAGAGGATTCTTACATATTCCTGTGGTGGGGAATCAAAGTTTATGTAGTTCAGTGGGACGATGGGACACCTTAGGAGGTGACCTGCGAGAATGGATGCATGGATGGGACCCGGAGGAATTAGAACCTCTGGGTTGGGTAATGATCTTACTAGAACACAGAGGCTCAAAGGAGAAACCAGGATAAGACATGAATGATGGTCCTGAACCTTAGGGAGCCTTCCTACGTATATATGTGGTAGGGAATCAAATTCCACATAGTTCGGTATGGAATCGGGGTGTATGTAGAGGACAGTGACCCGATGACATATTGGGGCTTATGCGTGGTTAGCTTCCTGGGAGTGGGTCTGACGCCATGGGGGCAGACCAGAGATCTAGGTACCAGTAAAGGGGACTACAATGGATTAATAATAGTTTATGGCTACAACATCTTACTGTTGGTTGGTGTCTACAATAGATTACCATCGGTTGGGAGCTATAATGGCTTACTGCTAATTGAGGGATACAACGGCTTACCATCGGTTGGGAACTACAATAGATTATCATTGGATGGGTTTGAAACTTAGGGATTCCTTCTAAATACCTTTTCTGAGAGATAAGGATCAAACCCACGTAGTTCATAAGCATACAGTTTATCATTGTGCGGGATGAGGGTAAACCGACATGAAGTGGTTGGGACCGATGGCTATTAGGCTTGAACCTCAGGGAGGCTTCTTACGTACCTTTATTGGAAAAGGAAAGGATCAATGTCCACATAGTTCGGAATGGGAGGACACAATTTAACATCGTGTAGGACAAAGGTGAACTGACGTGAAGGGGTCGGGACAAGTAGGTGTTGGGTTTGAACCTCAGAGAGGCTTCCTACATACCTTTCTTGGAAAGGGAAAGGATCAAAGTCCACGTAGTTCAGAAGGGGGTGTGGGACTTACACTCTAAGGTGTCCCAGAGAGGTTTTGATGGTTGATGCTTACTCTAAGACCATATTATTCATTCTTGGTGTGACAAACAAGAGGCAACAAAGACCTGACGATCATGTCGCGAAAGGTGCGTCTGTAAGGAATAGAGTGTGGATTACACATAGCTTGCGGCCCAAAGAGGAAACAGGGGCTTACACTTGATTAGAATCCCGGGGAGATGGATATTGGGACTTAATCCAGTATAGAGGCCCGATGGAGACAAAGCCCATAGGGAGAGGGATGGGGTGACGAATGTCCTTGTACCCATCTATCTTCTAGTATTTGGGCATGGAAGAAGAGAGGAGGAGGAGGGATGCTGCCTCCCACAAGAAAGGCTAGGGGATTACACTAGTATGGTTGTCCTTCCCCGCAGATAGATTCCATTCCAGAAAAGAGGATCTCATTCCATGTGAGGAAGATCTCACTCCTGTAGAGACCAGTAGGCATGGAGAATTTCCAAGACGGTGCACCTCATGTATATTTCACGGGGCGAGGATACAGTTTAATGTCATGTGCTAAGGATGATAGTGCTTGGAAGTTTAACATTATGCAGCTCAGACGAGGTGGGTTCACTCCGCACCCCTAGGATTTACAAAACCGGTACCCACCCACCCTTGGGGAAGGGAAGGCATCGGCAATACCATAGTGAGGTGGTGCTATGTATTGATCCATTGAGGGGCTCATGTTAGTGTGGCTATGCAAAGAATAAATAGATGTTATCATGCCTATGTGAAGAATCATGAGGCTAAGCAATGCAATGTGAAGCACTGTCCAAGTGACCTTGAAGTCACTTCATAAAAACCTGGAGGGTCGTACGAAAAATGGGTTTGTGAAGCAAATGGGTTCATAAGAAAGGACCTTATGAAGATATGGTGCTTCACATAGTGGGGGGACTTTGCGAAGGGTTATACTTCATGAAGTGGAGTTTCCTGTCATGGTCATAGGGTATACATGAATATAAAGGGTTCTTCGTGAAGTGCAAGTGCTTTCATGTAGTAGGACTTTACAGAGCATGGGTTCCTTGCAAAGCTTGGCACTATGAAGAAATGTACTTCACTAAGCACAGTGATCCTACCTTAGCATGGGGTCCACATGTGTATGGAATGTGCTTTGAGAAGAATGAGTGGTTGGAAAAGACCTGATTCCCCTTAGGGATCTCTTTCCTTTATGATGGAATGTGGGCTCTACGAAGGGCATCCCTTCTTGAAGAGGGGTTGTTTTTGAGCTAAGGGAAAGGAATTTCGCAATTCTCAAGGACCTCGAAGAGATCATTTTTCTCAATGATTTGCAGATTATAGGTTTCTTTGAGTTTTGAGAGCTGAGAAGGTGAAACGTCGGGGTATCCATCCTTTTGGTCTGAGGGAAGCCAATTATTTATAGGTGAGGGGCGGCACAGAGCTCTAACAGCTTGTTGCGAATCCATGTGGTGCTCTGCAATCGGTTACGGATTCCTTCAAGTTTTTTGTAACTACGGAGTCGGTCGTCATCCCCTCCTCAGCGCAGAGGCCTCCTAAATTCTCTATATGATGCTCGCAAAGGATTCCATCAATTTCTATGGGATCGTAGAGGCGATCCAGTTCAATCTTCGGCGTGAAGATTTCGGTCAATTGTGTCATAACTGTGGATCCTCCTGCCTGCTTTACTCTTCAGCGACCATAGAGGGGGCCTCGACATTGCACTGGCCACGGTTCTGAGGGGCTCCGTGAATGCTACAGTGCTAAAGGGCTCTGCAAATGGGCTTCGTGAGGTAGCCCCTTTAGAATTGGTTTCCTCTTTGCGTCCTTTTCCTCTACACATATTTTTGCACCAACAAATCCCCCCATCAGACTTAGAGCCGAGGAGAAAATGAGGGTCTAAGTCTGAGGGTAGATCACCAAAAAATTTAGGCGAATCACAAAGCAAGATCATGAAGCAGAGTCGCGATGCAGAGAGGTGAGGCGCAAGTTAAGAATTTTGTGAATCTCATCGCGGCCAGGCACGCCACGAATCTCGAAGGTCATTGCCTATAAATAGGGGAGGATGAACCTTCTTTTTCCCTTACTCATCTTCACATTCTTGTTCTTGGGATCTTGATTTTCGAAGCCCCACACACTTTATGGCTGCCTTTGCGAATCGGGTCCTCTTTGCTCTGCGGTGCATAGCAAGTCTTCTGACTCCGCGATTGTGCGCTCTGCAGCTTGTGCTTGCAAGGTCTGTGGTAGGGATCTACGAACTGCCTTTGTGACTAAGCTTTGTGAATGAGCTCTATGAACGAGCTCCATGAACCATAATAAAAAATTTCTAAAGTCGAGTAGGAAATGGCCCACCAAGAAGATGCTAGGGGGTCCTTGCAAATTTTGCCCAGAGGGAAAAGATGGCTGATAATATGGGGATAGGGGAATGTGTTTGGAGCCATTCGGACCATGAATCTCTATTGGATCTATTGTCAAATAGTCATAAGAACTATATTTTGTGAAAAAGGCTTCCCATATATGGATTTTTCCTCAGGGATGATGTTCTCATTCCTGAAGCGAGCAGGGACAATCCGGCCTACTGGTTTAGGAGTACGCCATGCCAGCGCTAGTGGTTCATGGTGGCTGATGGTCATACTTGGGAGGATTATACAACTATCAACATTAAATACTTATTTAACCATGTTAACAACCACTACTGGAAAGGTGGTCTTTCCCAACACTTCTATACCAACGGTTTGTAAAAACCGTTGGTATAGTTACCATTTCCCAACGGTTCACCAAAACCGTTGGGAAAGCCATAGATTTCCCCACCTTTCCCAACGGTTTGACAAATCGTTGGGAAAGGGTCACTCTTTCCCAACGGTTTATGCTAAACCGTTGGGAAAGGGTGTGTTTTGAGCCTCTTTCCCAACGGTTCACCAAAACCGTTGGGAAAGAGTGACCTTTCCCAACGGTTCACCAAAACCATTGGGAAAGGGTGTGTTTTGAGCCTCTTTCCCAACGGTTCACCAAAACCGTTGGGAAAAAACACCCAAAAATCCAGCCTTCGGCCTAAAAAGACTCAACCCACCCCTAACCTATCCCAACGGTTTTGAAAACCATTGGGATAGGGCTATCCCAATGGTTTTGAAAACCGTTGGGATAGGTTCTTTAATTTTTTTCCAGATCTACTAACCGAGAACATTATATAAATCAAAATTTTAAATAATTATGATAATACATATATATATTTATGAAATTATGTTTACAAAAGTGATGTTAGCTTAGTGGTTAAGTCGTTCGATTATAAACGAGGGGTCCTGGGATCAAATCCCAGCGGATGTTTTATTTTTGGAATTTATATACCAACGGTTCCATTACCGTTGGTATAGATTTCATATTACCTATACCAACGGTTTCCAAAACCGTTGGTATAGACCTATCCCAACGGCTTACTTGGCTACGGTTCTCCAAACCGTTGGTAAAGGTTAGTTTTCCAGTAGTGAACGTTGATGGGAAGGCATTGCAACCAAAGGTATCTCCCCCGCAGTACCCCACCATTATGAAGGCGTCCTTAGGGAACCCAGAGATGGGGTGGACCAATGAGTGGGATTTGCGCCAGGGCGGTAACTTCATAGATGATTGGACATGGGCCTACTAGGTATGTGCCTCCTGTGAGAAGTTTGGGGTAGAGATGAGGTGATTGGACCTATATGAGGTGGCATGGGCCTCTGAATTCCACATCTACCAAACAAAGCTACTGATGCCGGAGTTGTAGAGATTGTGGTTGTTGATGACCAACACTTTACATTATCACCATGGAGAGGTTGGTATCAGACTCTGGGACCTATACCAAATCTTGGGGATTCCAATATTGGTAGTGATGTACGACAGGTTCCTTCCCGATGCAAATATATGGGAGTAATTGGAGAAAATACCTCCATTGGAAAAGGCATTGATGGACTTAGTTCTAGGAGAGGACAAGAAGTCGATGAGGGATTTCCACTTTAAAGTGTGGTTCAAGCGGTTCTTGAATTCCCTTGAAAATGGGAAGTTTCCTGTGAGGCCTTCTACTTTCCCAAAGGGGGTCCAGCGCAGTAAGGAGCACTCCTACTGAAGACTCTTGGAGGACAGCCAATGGAAGACATGGGGTTTCAGTGTCAGCACCGAGCATCAACAAGTGTTTAGGTTGTCTACATTCATTTCAGTGCTCATTTGTGGCTGGATACTGTCAGTGAGGGATACAAACATGGTTTCGAAGCCGAGCATGTTTATCATTCCATCCATGTCGACGATGGGGGAGCGGATCAACCTGGGGATCCTAATTCTAGCTAAACTGTACAAGGTACTGTGGCATATCAGTGAAGGTAAGAATCCACACAGGGTGTGTGGTCCATTCCATCTTCTATATGGGTGGATAGTGGCACATATTAGGGGCATCTATGAATACCAGAACCCCATTTCTCCTTTAGGGTTGGACTTCAAATCTTCCATTCTGAATGCAGTGGGGAGTTTCCTGAAAAATTTGACCCCACCGTTGGTTCTGAACTGGGTTTGGAAGGAAGATGAGTTTAACTTCCACCCATTCCCATTGCCAACGATTTTGTTCACTGATGAAGGCCAGGGAACATAAGAACATTGGTCCTACCTCCTATCATTTCGAGATGGAGTCCTAGTGGTGTAGGTTGATCGTGAGCCTCTCTGTGATCTGTACACCCTGCACCGCTTTGCGAGGTAGTTTTGGTGCATGCAGAGGCTGACTCTGTAGGTCTACATGGGAGTACTCCATGAGGACCATCTGTGTGTGATGAGGTAGATGTGGCTCATGTTAACACGAGAGGATGGGAAGACGTGGAATGAGTTATCTCCTCCCACAGTTGTCTATGGGATGGTGAAGTATTACTCCAAGAGTTGGGAGGCAGCCTACTCAAGGGAGATGCTGAAGCAGCGGACCGTCCTTGCTAGTGACGGATTGCCTCCTCAACCTCAAGTTTGGGTCCATAAGGTGGTGAGGACATCCTGTGGTGGTGGGTGTGTAGTGGTGGTAAGGCATGTGACAATCGAGAGGTAGGTGGCAGTGGCAGACCCATAAATCCCAGAGGAGAAAAGCCAGCCATAAGGGAGGCTGCCTAAGGGGTTCTGTAGGATAATCACTAAGGCTTCGGGGAAGTGGTTGTGCCATATAGATATGCCCGAGGATGCTGTCTTCCTAGAGGCCTAGGAAATCTGAGATATTAACATTAAATTTCTCAATCCTTCCTAGATGTGGCACTATCTGAACCACCTCGGGATAGATTTGGCAGGAATCGGTTGTTCTAGGGTTGGTTTTGCAGTATCTCAAGTGGAGGGGGAGTAGTATATCGCAGAGTTGGAGGACTTCCTACACTCTCAGGGTGATCCACGTCCAATGAAGGATCGAGTGAAGGTGATTCTTGATCTAACAGCCCCTACACAATTATTTTCTACCGAATTGAGGGAGTTCTCCCTTCTACTGGAATAGTTGGAAGGGTCCTCCTGGGGGGAGGAGGCTGGTAGAGGGATCCCTCAGGAGGAGGGTGAGGTCGCAAACTCAAAACTGGAGTATTTTGTAGAGTCTCTTGAGGTAAACCCTAAACCACTTTCTCGTAGTCCTTATCCAGTTCACTTAGGCCTTCTCAACTAATATTTGACCTATGTAGAAGGGCCTCATGTGCAAGACCCGCTCCTGCGCAATAGTAGATGCAACTGCAGGAATTTCGGGATCTACACCCACGACAATAGCGATTATTGTGCCTAGTAGATCCATGATACCTAGGGTGGTTCTCCTGGAGTCTTTGGGTTTCCCAACCATATATGGGGGGCCACAACTTGGAATTCTGGTGGCAATAGCTCAGGGGAGAGACTGGGTGTTTGATCTCTATATGTCTTCTTCGTAGAATTCGTAATTGTCATCCATTGAATCAGGTTAACTGACGTCTGTGTTTTTTTCACATGCATGCACATCTATTCAAATGGTGTGGGCCACCTTGGAGAGGACAGTCGGAGCTCCTAGTACTGCATTTCCTAGGGGAATTCTAGTAGTCGTGGATGCGGACACCCAAACTGACCAAGATGCAGTGCTCCCAATCATAGGAGGGACCATCAGCAGGACCGAACTTGAAATCATTTAGGTGGAATCCGATGATAGGGATCAATAGGATTACATGGTTCCTAACCTACCCAACTAGACACTGGATGAAGATCCTAGTGATGATTTCCTAGATGAGTTCCCTACATATGAACCTACTGACCCTGCGGACTGGGAAGAGATAGCTTCTGATGAAGAGGATAGTGAGATCGTCTGTCGCCGGTCATGGAAGCTGATCAAGCGCTTAATTGGGGAGACCCCTCAAGCAAAATGTATAGACCATATGGGGAGTATTCGTTCCTAGCTGTGCGAACTATGTGCTAGTGGAGTAGATTCCCAACGTCCTCACATACTCATCCAAGACTTAATGGAGGAGAAGATTTAGTATAATCATCTTCACCTTGGTGTGGGCTAGTAGTAGAGGAAATCGGTGAACATCAATAGGATCGAAGAGGTTAAAAATGAGATTCAGTAGTTGTGGTCACGGGGGAATGAGTACTCTACTTTCCTCGAAGCACAATCGGGGCTCGTATCGTTCTTTAATGCCCAGCTGGAAGAGGCCGAAAAACGAATGAAGAGAGCCTCTGAGGAGATGGCTATCATCCAAGATGATGTGGAGTGGGATTAGATCATGGATGATGAACTACATCCCATCACCATTGAGGAGGAGCGAGAGCTTAGCAGGAAAAAATAGATCTTGGACACCACCAGCGAGAGAGTGGCAGAGTTGGAATGCTCTATTAAAGAGGTCAACCCATCTATGGGAGGGTCCAATACTTAGGTGTTGTAATGTGTGTAAACTTGTAAAGGTAATTTTATTCTTGTCTTGTTTATGTTTTCTATGTGCATGATTTCTGTTAGTTGTCTTTGGTTTGTTGAATTTCCATCACATTCATGAAATATCCAATGATTGATCCCTAAGCTCATGTGGGTCATGCCCAATGTGAGAAACAAAGGATGTCTGTATCATTACTCCATCCGAATATGAGAATGCCAACCAAGCTTCAGGCATCTAGGGTCTGAGCAATCAACCCAGATTTCTGAAAAGAAAGAGGGAGGCCTGATTGGAGAATGAAGTTCTCAGCATAGTCAAATTCTAGTTTTCCCAACGTGCTCTAGTACACGAGCGGGGTAACTCCAGGGGCATTAGAATCAATCCAAACAGAGGAGAGTGGAATGTGTGAATCGCAATACCCAAAATTCAGAACACTAAAGGGATAGCATGAAAATGAAGGATAATTGTTGACCATGTTATAGTATCCCTATTACGTCAGCCTGAAATGGGGATAACAAATGAGGGTCGACCACTGACCATGTTCGAAACATAGGGTCATACTTGAAATGTCATCCATTAGTCTTCCGGAACATTATCCTAGGACAGTAGGTGGGCTATAGGCTAAGCATCCATACTATTAGGAGGTTCATTCAGGCATAAAAGAGGATGAGGGTCCAAATACTGGTCACGCAAAGCATGGAGGGTGGAGTGATAGGTTGTTCGAATGGAGTCCAACACCTTGAAATTATGCCACCGTGATGGAAACACATCAATCGAGTGCATCGTTTGGATCAGGTATCGTACCTACTTCCAGATAGGACCTCTCTAGTGAGGACCTATAATTCCTTGTAGTTTTGCATCATACTAATTAGGATGATAAACATGTAGTCTAACGTCCTACGGTGAGGATGGTGCACATAGTTTTAAATTCATACTGCCTGGAACTAGGATAATATTTTAAAGTCATGTTGCAAGGACTGTAGTCTCATAGTTTAATGTCATAGGGACTGGACTGTGATCGGGGCCGAGGGTTCATAAGGGTTAATGACTCTAGGTGGGCCCTGAGGAAAACTGGCTGGGTGTCGCTACATATCCCATAAGGATGAGAATCAACCCAAACATATTCCTTGAGCATAGCATGGTTAGAGACCAATGTTGGCGGGGGAAATCCTATCTAACGAGGAATCTGATGCATCCCATAATTTTCATGGGGAATCCTGAACTTGTTTAGGGTAGGGTTCCATTTAAATTCATGCATCAAGGACATGGTTACCTGGAAAGGAAAATCATAGTGCGGTATGTATTCCGATGTGAACGAGGACTGTAAGAGTCCACACCACACCACGTGTTCCCAATGGGGTTCTTTAGCCCATATACCAGAGGTGTCCTGACTTTGGGATGGACCCAAAGGAAAGTGATTAGGCGTTCCTACATATCCCATGAGGATGGGAATCGATCCATACATAGTTCTGGATGACCTGTGTAGTTTATCATTATACGGTAGGACGGAGAGTGGAAGGGGAGATCCCAAAAGTGGGGGAAGTACGTGGTGAATCCATTATAGTCCCGATGTGAATAAGGAAAAAGTTAGTCCATACCACACCACGTAACCCCAGGGGAAATCCTAGGTCGAGGGATCGAAGATGGAGAAATTTGGGTTGGTTCTAAGACAAAGTGTTCGGGCATTCCTACATACCCCATGAGGATGGGAATCAAGCCAGACGTAGTTCTGAAATTGTCATGCAGTTTAATGTCATGCGACAAGGACAGTTGGATATTAGTTTTAAGGATTTATAGCACGGACCATAATGGAAAGGAATAAGGGAGACACATGGTGCAGAAATTTCAAAACCCAACATGAATGAGGACATAAGCCAACACCACACAATGTGCTCTTAGAGGAGATTTTAGGTCAATGGACAAAAAGTGGAAGTTTGGTTGGGCCTAGGGAAAAGTGCCCAGGTGTTCCTATGTACCCCATAATGATGGGGATCAAGCCATACGTAGTTGTAGAAATGGCATGGTAGGATACCAATTCCAGGAACAATACTGTCGTGCGGGTTTGGCCCACACACCAAAAGAAGCAACATTTGATAGATATTATTTGTTCTTTAGGATGGATGTGTGTTTGTTTTAAGAAATGACCCCAAGATAGAGAATGTGGGTGTCACTACAGGAATCAAGCCATATGTAGGCTTTGAAAAATGGCATGGTTGATAACCAATACCCAAAATGATGTCCCCTTGAGTGAGGACACCACAAGGTGGCGCTGTTTTTTGTCATGTGGCCAGGACGATAATGTCATAGTTTAGGGTCGTATGATAAGACCATCCCACGCATCTTAACATCACACAATGAATACACAAAAATTTAAATTCATGTGGGACCAAGAAGCATAGTTTAAGGTCATATGGCTTGGATGAATATAGAAGAACGAGGTTTTAGATGGAATGTGCAGGGTGTGATAAAGCATACCCGGCGTGAAAGAGGACAAGGTCCATGCCACACCGCGTAGAATTCCAGGGGAGAAACCATAGGCCAAGCAGCTGGAAAAGATTCAAGGATATGGGGTTGTACCTGAATATGAAATGCATGGGTTTTCCTACATATCCCATGAGGATGGGAATCAATCCATAAGTATTTCTGAGAGTGCAGTTTAACGTCATGTTGTACAAGAGGTAGGAGAGACTAGCTCCTAAAAGGGGAGTACATGGTGCAGTTATTCAAAACCCAATGTGAATAAGAACATAATCCCGCATACACAACGCCATGAAATCCTATAAAATTTAGGTCCAAAAGGCTTAATAGAAGAGATAATTAGTGGAACCTGATATGGACCCGAAGACGAAATGTTAGGGATTTCCTACATATCCCATAAGGATGGGAATCAAGCCATATTTAGTTCTTAGATTATCATGCAGTTTAATGTCATGCAGTGAGGATATAGGGGGTCTTAGTTTAAGGTCATAGATATTGGACTGAAGGATGTGAGACTTTTCCAAACGGGTGTAAACCTTGACCAAATCCCTAATCCCATGTGAGTCGTGCTAGATGTGGAAAACAAGGGCAGATAAGGTCTTCAAAATATGTGGAATAAAGGGAGGAAGGGGGAAACAGTGTGGAGCCTCAAATGACACCTCACCATGACACCGTCTTCTTAATGCGCAAACACGCACTGAGGGATAACACCAAGAGTATCAAAATTTCACTTGGACATGATGGAATAGAAAAGGATGTGAATCATGAAACTAATATTTAATGATTAATTGTGGTGGTGTAACTATGGAGGATGACTGTTGACCATGTTTGAAACATAGTATTCATATCATGTGACCTGAAATGGGAACAAAAAATGAGTTTCGACTAATGACCATATTCACAATGCGGGACTTATGTCAAATTGTCATTCGAAATTCTCAAGGACATTGGCCTGAGATAGTAGGAGAGCACTGAGGCCTAGAATCTGTGTTGTTCAGGGGTCCTTTATAATGTGAAAAATGATGGTAACCCAAATGATGGGAAACATGAAGCATGTAAATGGATGGAAATATGTCCACGTAGAATTCAACACTCTAGGTCCTGAACCAGAGTGCTTCTGGGTGCATTGGTGAATTTCTAAAGAGGGTTGGGCAGATGACTCAAGGAGATGAGTGGAGGAGAGGGAAATAGAAAGCTCTTAGGAGAGAGGTATGTGGCATATCTATTATAAACCCGGTGTAAATGAGGAAATAATACCATGCCACACTACATACCCCCTCGAAGGACTTAGGCCAAGTGACTGGAAGGGAGAGATGATTTCTAAGAAATAGGGCTGGACCTAAAGACAAAATTCCTAAGCATTATTATGTATCCCATGAGGATAATAATCAAGAAGTATGTAGTTCTAGAAGATATCGTAAGGTTTAACGTCATGCGACAAGGAAGAAGATATGAGGGGGTGCCTCAATGAGGAATGTGTATGGAATGGTGAATAACCTAATGTGAATGAGGGTGTAAACCCACATACACCACACCATTCATAATTCCCAAAGGAAACTCAGGCCAAGAGGCCAAAAGAAAGGATAAATGAACCTATGCTGGACCCGAAGACAAAATGTTTGTATTTTCCTACGTATCCCATGAGGATAGGAATCAAGACAAATGTAGTTCTTGAGATACTATGTAGTTTAATGTCATGCAACAAGGACATGATAGATCATTGTTTATGGTCATAGAGGTCGGACCATAGATGCCCAGTTTAATGTCATGTGCATGGGACAGATGGGTGAAAAGGGTGAATCATCATTTCTATCATTTGGGGAGACTATAGGACGACATAAAATATTGAGGATAACTATTGAACATGTTCACAAAATAGTATTCATCTCATGTGTCCTAGAAAGGGAACAAAAAATTGAGGGTTGACCGCTGACCATATTCGAAATGTGGGACTCGTGTCTAATTTTCGTTCAAAATCCTTGGGGTCATTGGCCTGAGATGGTAGGAGAGCGCTAAGGCCTATCATCTGTGCTATTCTGGGGTCCTTTCAGATGTGAAATATGATAGAAGCCCAAATGATGGGATGCGTAATGTGTGATGGTACCCATGCATTTTAACATCTTACAGAAAGGATGATGGATGAAGGAGGGACATCTCAAGGGGATATGTGTGGCATGGAGAAAATATCCTGACGTGAATAAGGACATGGATTCCATACCACACCACTCAATCCTAAATGAGAACTTGGACCAGGGGTCCAAAAAGGTAGAGGGACCTAAGATGGGAAGACCCAACCAGTTTTTAGTTTAACGGCTTGCGGTGAGGATGGTGGTGATCTTAGTTTATGGTCATAGGACTCAGACCATAATTAAGTAACCCTTTATGAGGGTATTGCCTTACCAAAGCTCCTAAGCCCATGTGTGCAATGATCGGTGTGAGAAATAAGGAATGGGATCAGGCTCTCCCCAACATATAAGGGTATGGAAATGAAGGAAAGAGGTCAGGCGGGGTTGATCCCGACCAGACCAACACTCCTGCTCGAGGAAAACTGATGTTTGAAGGGATAGTAGGACAAAATGAATCATTGTACCCAATATTTGGGACATATAGGGGTGGTGATAACGATGTAAGATGGCTATTGACCACATTAAAAACACAACATCCATATCGTGTGACTTGGAATGGGAACAACAAATGAGTGTCGACCGCTGACCATATTCGCAATGCGGGACTTGTATCAAATTGTCATCCAAAATCCTCAGGGATGTTGGCCTGAGACAGTAGGAGAGCACCGGGGTCTAGAATTCATGTCGTTTGTGGGTCCCCTTAGATGTGAAAGATGATGGAGACCTAAATAATGGGAACATGAAGTGTGAATATGCCAACGCAATTTAACATCATATGGTAAAGACAAAAGAGGTGAAGATCTCTAAGGAGGGGGATACATGGTGCGGTCATGATGAACTTGTCATGAATGAAGGAAAAATCCTACACCACACCATGTGTTTTGACCCATTTGGGGATCTTGAAGCTTGGGGTTGGGCCTATGGATGAAATATCTGGGTGTTCCTACATATACCATGAGGATTAGAATCAAGCCACACGTAGTTCTGAAAGGGTCAGATAGTTTAACGTCGTGTGGTGAGGAAGTGGTAGGATAGAATAATGAGGAGGGGAATATAGTGTGATCATCATAAACTCGACCTAAGTGGGGCCAAATAATTCTACACTACAATGTGTGTGATCCTCTAATAGATCTATACCCAAGGGGTAGTCAAAGAAAATAATTTGATGATGGACTCTAAGATAAGGAATCTGAGAATTCCTACATATCCCACGAGGATGGGAATCAATCCATATGTAGTTATTGATATTTCATGCAGTTTAACTTCATAAGACAAGGAAATGGTATATCTTAGTTTATGGTCATAGAACTCAGATTGTAATGGTATATCTGTTTCTCGTAGTTTAACATCGTGTAGGACGGGAGATGAGTAGTTTTACGTCATTCATCTTGGATGGATCATGTAGTTTAATGTCATGTGGTAAAGATAAACCAGTTTAAGGTCATGTAAGAACAAATATAGTTTAACTTCATGTGGGAAAATATACAATTTAATGTCATGTGGGACAGGTGCTTAGTAGCTTTACGTCCTTCAGCTTGGAAGGATCACGCAGTTTAACATCATGCAGTAAAGATGAAACAGTTTGAGGTCATGTAGGACTAGATACAGTTTAACTTCACATGGAATGATGTACAGTTTAATTTCATTAAAGACAAGTGCTAAGTAGTTTTACATCCTTCATCTTGGAAAGATAACGCAGTTTAACATTGTGTGTTAAAGATGAAATAGTTTAAGTTCATGTAGGACCAGATACAGTTTAACATCATGCGGGACGACATATAGTTTAATTTCATGTGGGATAAGCTTACTCAGGCAAAGTAATGCTTGAGAAATTTGGAATTGGTGGTAGGAGTTATATGCTCACCATCCATGGTAACTAGGGATTACACGCCATTGGGTTAAACCCTGTGAATGATGTAAGGTCCTTCCCACTTGGGCTCTAATTTAGGTGGTTTCATGCCAGGTATGATTAATGTTTTCAGGGAAAACACCATGTCACCTTGTAAGAAGGAGTGGAGGAGAACTTTCTTGTTGAAAGCTATGGATATCTTAATCTGATGCCTCTCCAGATTGTGTAAGGCACAAAGCCTGTTCTCATCAAGAGTTTCCAGTTCAGCCAGATGAATTTCAGCTACTTTATCTAGCGTCTGCTGATTGTATACAGTTGTACGTAATAAAGGAAACTGATTTTTGATGGGCAGGACAGCCTTTATTCTGTACACCAAGGAATATGGGGTCACCTTAGTGGAATTGAGGGTCATCGTCCGATAATCCCAGAGAGCATTGGGGAGTTTGTTCAGAAAACTCTTCTTGTTCTGAACAATCATCTTTTGTAGAATGTTAGATAGAGTTTTGTTGAATGCCTGAATATTCCCATTTTCTCGCACGTGATAGAGAGAGGTATGGTTAAAACAGATGTTTCACTTGGTGTACAACTTCTTCAGTTCAACTTCTTGGAAATTGGTGTCATTATCGGTGAGGAAGGTGTGAGGGACTCCGAATCGGTAGATGATATTTGAGCTCAAAAATTCAACGATAGAATGGGCCTTGATCTCCTTGATTGGAACTGCCTTTTCCTACTTAGAAAAGAAATCTATAGCGGCCAGGATGAACCTACACCGGCGGGCTGTCGCCGGTGGATATGGCCCCACAACATCGAGTCCCCAGACCACAAAGGGCCAAGATTACTTGGTAGTGTGGAGCGGCTCTGGTGGCTGATGCAAAAAATTAGCATGGATTTGGCACACAGAGAACCTATTGTAAAACTCGATATAGTCACGGATCATGGAGAGCCAAAAATACCCCAATCTACGAATCTTGTGAGATAGTTTCATCCCAATCTGATGATCCCCATAGGAACCGGCATGAACCTCTTACATTACCTGATAAATCTCACCTCCTTGAATGAAATGGAGGAGAATCCCATCAAAATTGTGTTTGTAGAGGATCAACTCAATACTAGGACTACTCTAGAGGGTGAACTACAATGCGCGCCGTCGGAATTGCTCACACTCGGCTCGATCTACTAGGACATTACCGTGTTGGAGGTACTCGATAAAGGGGGTCCTCCAATCAAGAGTCACTTCCAATCTCGCATCAGTGGAACCTGGGGGTCCTGATGTGGAGGCACCAGTGGTAAGATGGCTTACCTGCGGGCTATCGTCATCATCTGGAGTAACTAGAGCGATGAACCTCTAATGTGCCACATAGATAATCAAATCATCATAATCAGGCTTTGCAAGAGATGCAGTCAGGATGGACAAGGTGTCGGATCAACCATTCTAGGACCGAGATACATGATTAAATTCTAGCTGATATGGGAACTGACCCATCAGTTGGAGGGTGCGTTCTAATAGTGGCATGAGCTCCAGATTCCTGACGACATATTCATCGTTGATCTGTTTGATGACTATTTAAGAGTCCCATTTCACATGTAAGCGGGGAACATAAATCTCAAGGGATATCTCGAGACCAATAATGAGATCTTGGTACTTCCCCTCATTATTGGTATAGCCTTTTGACAATAGGAATAAATATGGAAGAATAGTATGCACTGGCATGATGAAGACGATACCCAGGCCCACTTTGTTGAGTCTGGGACCATTGAGTCTTATGTCGGTAGGGATTTGGGAAGCACCATCAAAATTAATCTTCCAACACAAAATGGATTAATCTACTGAGAGTATGAGATCATCTAAAAAATCAAGATCTAGAGACTGGTCTGCAGTAGTTGGATGTGTGGTAAAGAAGTCTGCCAATGCCTATACCTTGATAGCTTTCTGGTTGATAAACTTGATGTCGAACTATTGGAGGATCACTACCGAGCAAGCTATATGGCCTATCAACATGGGGTAGTTCAGAACATACTTCAACGAATCCACTCGGGACACTAGTTGCATCTCATGGTGATGCGGGTAGTGTCATAATTTCTGCACTGCGAAGACCAAAACAAGGAAACTCTTCTTGATAGAAGAATATTTGGTCTTCGTATCAAGGAGCATGTTGCTGAGGCAGTATAAACTGTTATCCATTCCCTTGTTGTTCTTTTGGGTGATAAGGGTGTCGAGGGACCATTCTAGAGCAGTCACATAAAGGATCAATGGCTTCCTAGGGATGAGTGGAATCATAACCAGAGGCTGGAGTAGGTACTACTTGATTTCCTCGAAGGCAGTCTCGCATTCCTCATCCCACTAATAAACAATTTTTTTCTTCATCATCTAGGAAAAGGGATTACACTTTCCAACCAAATTCATGATGAATCGGCATATGTAGGCTAAGTGGACTTGAAAGACTTGGAGCTCCAAAATTTTGCTTGAAGGAGACATCTAACTGATGGACTGTATCTTCTATGGATCGATTTCGATGTTGTCATGACTCGTCCCCGGGCTCGTACTGTGACTACCCCAAGCCCGCCTTCCATAGGCCAGGGGCTGGAGACTAGCACCAAAGGCGTAAATCCTGATAACTGGGAAGGCATTGCCTTTATAAAAATAAACAAAACAACACAGAGTACAAGCGGAAGTAATACACTAAGAACAAAAAGAAGTGTTGAAAAGTAAGTGGGCCAGAATACAAACCCAACTGAAAGTACAACTACAAATGAACGAAAGTACAACAGAAAAAGACAAACAGCCGGAAGAATGGAAGTAGCTCCTGGGTCGTCCTCCTCGGATCCTACCTGAAGGGTTGGTACAGATAGCGCAGCTCCTGGATCGTCCACCACGGATCCTACCTGAAGGGTAGGTACAGATAGCCTCCACAACGCTCTCTCCCGTCAACCTCCTCCAAGTGTCTTCTCGTTGTGAAGTCCACCTCTGGATACTGACTCATCGTGAGGTCCACCTCCGGGTACTGTCCCGTCCTCGAACACTCGGCCTCCTTCAGCACTGCCAGTTATCTACAACCAACACAATGAGGTGCGGGCATAGCCCGTGCAGGGGTGAGTATAACGATACTCAGTAGGGACCCCGATACCCTCAAGGTATCACTAAATTCAATAAGGATAACCACAAAGAAAGATCTCAACAGATAACCTCTACCTAGGTATATGCCCATACATATACCTAAGTTATCAAGTAACCCATCTCAATCATGAGGAAACACAAAGATTATGAAATCAACGGATAACCACTACCTAGGTATATGCCCATACATATACCTAAGTTATCAAGTGACCCATCTCAATCATGAGGTAAACACAAAGGTCATAGACTCAGCTCAAACCAGTATTTTCATTATCGAAACCGTAACTGCTGAAGAGCCCCGTCTCTATAGTGTACAGTGATCCTGTCACGACTCTGAGGTACTGCTCACTAACCTAAGACTGCTGAGGTACTCCTCCTGTCGAGTACCGCGGGTCAGCCACCCAAACACAGTAGTGCTACTCGCCGGGGTCTGCCACCCAAACACAGTAATGCATTCCCCCTAATAGCCTGCAGAGGTACTCTCCAGATGAGTACCGTGGGTCTGCACCCAAATAATGTAGTGCTCTGTCCGCCATGGGTCTGCACCCAAACAAAGTAGTGCTCCGTCCACTGGGCTAGTCGACTCACTCCAAGTCGAGTCGGTCAAGCAGTCGTCAGGTCTCAGCCGGCTACACGGTCTCCGTACTCCGTACGCTCGTCTCTGGGAGGTTCCGCTCCATGAGATACTGGTCGATACTCCAATTATCTCAAAGTCCCATGAATAATTATCTCAAAGGACCGCCTCGTCATAGGGGTCTCAACGCAACAGACGGCGCGTCAATCAGACGCCCGGTCTGTGAGTTATTAGCCTTTTCGTCCCAGGGGCCCGGTTGGTTTCATGTGAGAACCAACCCGGTCGTATCTCAACTGTACCCCGAACTCCCATAGGGTATACTCATAGGGACCGTTTTTCAATGTGATTACCAACGTCGCTGACGGTTCGTCAAACGGACATCCGGTCTGAAAGTTATCAGCTTTTCCGTTCCAGGGGCCCGGTTGGATTTCAGGTTCAATCCAACCCGGCCACTATCCATCTATGTCCAAAACTGAGGAGAAGTATTCCAAAAGTTCCTTCTCATCAAGAGTAATCCAATAAAGTTGATGGTACGTCTATCGGACATCCGGAGCTCAAGTTATAAGCGTTACCGCTCCGAGGGCCCGGTTAGTTTCGGGTTCGAACTAACCCGACCATACCCAAAGTTCTCTGAAACCTTGAGTGTAATATACCAAAACGACCGTCTCGATCCAAGGATCACATCTCAACTGACGGTGCATCGATGAGAGGTCTATAGCCCATGATATGGACATTTGAATGAAAACTACCCGAAAATAGGTGGTTCGGGCCCGGTCCGACCCGGCCCGAGACCCCCTGGGTCGGCCCGAACCGGCTCGACCCGACCTGGGTCCGGGTCCAGCCCACTAGGGCGTGACCCGGCCCAGCCGGTTGGGCTGCCGCGCTGGCGCGGCCGCGTGGCCTGCTCGGCTGTCCGGCTGAGCGGAACAGGGGGGGTGCGGTTTCCCCCCTTGAATGAAGTCGCGACCCCCACGTGGGGGCCGCTTCCTTTGACAGCCGGGGGTTACGACCCCCGGTCTCCCCCAAGGCCCCGCGCGGCCGCGGGACCAGTGCCTGCCGCTGCGGCTGAAGTTGCGGTGGGCCTTCCTGGCGGCGCGCCGGGCACCGCCGGCGTGGCACGCTGATAGGCCCTTCCGCGGACCACCGGACGCGCTCCGGTGGTCCGTTTTGCTTTCCTTCTTCGTCAATGGTCCTCCCGGGACCCGACCTTCACTACGGTGGCTTCAAGTTGACTTTTCGGCCCCATTTTTCGTCGCTCGTCATTCCGCGCACAACGATCAACCAGCGGAGTTTTTGAATCGCCTCCGCGGCCCCGTCTCTGGCCGCAGTTTCATTCGGCCTCAACGGCACCGCACGACGGCGCCACGCTTCTTCGTCACGTTCTTTCTTGTTTCTGCACGGTGTCGTTGCACCGCGCTGCCTTTCTTCGTGACGCAACGAACAAAACAACAAAGGGGGAGGAGAGTCGGTCGTATTCGTGCGGTCCGACCTCCTCCCGTTATTGCGATAACAGGCGGCCAAATTAGAGAACGATGAAAGGCGATGAAAAAATATTCACGAAAAAAAACAATTAATCCCCTACCTAGAAAAGACATCTCATATCATCGAGCCGTGGAAAGAGGCTAGCGTCGCGATGATCGATCATCGTGGAAGATCGGTGTTGATTCAGTTGTCATCGGAGGAAGAGACGTCGTCGATGGCGACGTTCCCCGCGGTGGTGTCTCCTCCCTTGACGCAGAGGAAGATGAAGAGAAGGCACGTTGTCGGTGTCTTCGTGTTCTCCGTCGAAGGCGTTCTTCGTCGAAGAGGCGTTCTTCGTCGAAGAGGCGTTCTTCGTCGAAGAGGCGTTCTTCATCGAAGAGTCGGTGTTCTTCAAAAACTCAAGAGCTCTCCCCCAAAGTTTTCCCAACACACCAAATGCTCCCAAAATAAAATAATAGCTCATGCTATTATTTTTATTCACACAACCAAGTCTCAAAATACAAAACTCAAACCACTTAAATTAATGAAGAGAGTTGGCATGATTAAAGAGGAGAGAGGGGGAGGTGAGTGGTCTCACATTAAAGGGGAGTTTCAAGGGGTTATGGGGAATGTGAAAAGGTGGGGGCTCATGTGGGCCCCACCTCTCCTTTATTCTCCCAAGGGGAGTTACCAACCCAACTTCCACACAAGGATAAATCTACTTAGAAGAAAAATAAAATTGGATTACAAATTTTATGTTATTCTTCACTTACACCCCAAATTTTAAACAAATCCTCCTGAGAAAACGCACCTTTGGAAAAGGTCTTATTAAGAAATTATCGGCACTGCGGTTCCATCAGTTCCCTCAAATTTCAATTCCGAGCACTGGTTCAAAAGTTAGAAAAACCCGCTCATTCGTTCACTGAACGTACCCGAGCTAAACTTCGGAAAATGATTCTGGGCACACCAGGCCTCGGAATTAGGTGCCATCAGAAACTACATTCTTGTAAAATCCCAGAGAAATTAAGAAAAAAATTCCCTTGAAATTTCCTAGTCTTTACAGATTCCTCTATATCTTACAACAAAGCTGAGAAACTTTCCGGAGGTGACCCCAAAGGCGCACTTCAAGGGGTCCATCTTCATATGGCGGGATCGAAGGAAGACAAACACTTTATCAAGGTCTTTGAGATGGTCCTAGAACTAGTGATATTTGACCACCAGATCTTCCATGTAGCATTCCACTAATTTCTCGAGGATCATCTTAAATATGTGATGCATGGAACACTGATAGGTGACACCTGCATTATTTAGACCGAAAGGAATTACCTGGTAGTAGAAAGTTCCTTTTGGTTCCCTGAAGGCTATAGACTCTTCATACTTGGGGGTCCATTCATATTTGATTATATCCAGAATACCCATCCATGAAGGAGAGATCCTGGAACCTAGCGGTGGAATCAATCAACAGTTTTGTCACAGGAAGGGGAAAATCTTCTTTCGGACAGTGACGGTTGGGATCCCGAAAGTCGATATAGACTCTAATCTGTCCATTATTCTTCTTGATGGGAACAATGTTGGATAACCATCTAGGATATTGGACCTCTTTGATGGAGTTGGATCTGATGATCTTATCAACATCAGCCTCGACCATGGAACCATGAGAAGGGTGCATCTTTCTGGGAGGTTGTTTGAACCCATAATGATTTGATGTAAGGTTGAGGTGATGGATGGAGACCTAAGGATCTAGTCTTGGCATCTCATTATAACTCCAGGAGAATACATCATGATTTTTCTTTAGGAATTCCACGTATTGTTGTTACACTTTGATAGGCATAGCGGCACTAATCAAGGTTGGTTTTGGATTCGTCTCGTTACCAAGGTTCACCTGTACCAATTCATAGGCCGTGGTAGAGACACCATCTTTCAATGTGGGATGAGAATCCTCCAAATCCTATTCTTCATCCATAGAGGAGGGATCCTCGATGGGAGGCAATTCCTCTAAGTTTACAGATCCTGATGGGATGCTGGTGCCAGCCTGAGCGGTGGTGGACACCACATCGAGGGGCTCCTATACTGCCAAAACCATAGCGATGAAATCCATCGACTTGATCCCATCTAGACTTCGACCCAATGGGCCACGCTTGATGATATTAAAGAAATAGCGGTGAGTTGGATTGATCTGATTTATCCTAGCCTTGTGGAATAAGTAGGTATGACTTATTGTCATTTCCATAGGGTGGACATCCTGATACCTTATGGGAGTAGGGGGATTTGGGATCACCCGAGCCTGATTTGTGTAGGAATACAAGGTGATATTCCGGCATCCCTTAAACTTGGGAATTTTTTTCCCCTCATTCCAGAAACAACAAATCATTTCTCTAGATTTGGGGTTGTATCCTCTAATCAGTGGATTGAGAAAATGTAAGCATCATCCAGTTCTATCTACAGGTCGATCACAGCCGTAGTGTGTTCAACATTGTTGGCCTGAATCTACTTGTCCTTGCTCTTGTAACATTTGGGATCTAGATATTAGACTTCACAAGAGTAAAAGGGAGATGCATGACCTTGTAATATGACTACTAGACCATTAAGGGAGTACTTAAGGTGTTGGTGATACGAATAAGGGACCACCGTGTGCATGTAGAGCCATGACCTACCCATCAAAGCATTGTAGGTGGTGTCTTGTGAGACAAACATGAACTCGGTGCTAGCTAACAGGCCACTGAACTGGGTCTTCAGGTGGATATTTCCAACCGGTGTATGTTCCATCCAATCATAACCTTTAATTTTTAGGTCAGAGGGGCTCAGATCATCCTTGGACAGGCCCAACATTCGAAGCGTCTGGGTCGGGATAAGGTTGATCCCAGAGCCTGTGTCTACAAGACAAGGATGAACCTCCACACCATTGAAGTGACTAGTGATGTACAGTGGGAATATATTCCTCTATATAGGAGAGCCTTAATATTCTCCAAAGAAAGTGATAATGGCCTGATATTCAGCATGCTCTACTACCTCATCATGGAAGGCTTCTGCAGCTGCTACCTCCGTCTCAAACTAGAGGGGGCTTCTTAAAGCCTCGGCAAAGGCTTCATGCATATCTGTTGACTAGAGAAGATCCTTGAGGATAGAGAGTCTCATAGTAATTTTGGAAATATTCTTAAGGATATCATACTTCTGTGTCAAGCATGAACTTCTTCTTACAGGAGGTTGTTCTGTGGCAGGAGGCATGATGGGCCTTTCTAGATGAACCGGTGACCGCCTAGTGCTGGGAATGTCTCGTTGCTCACTAGTCAAAGTGCATGGATTGACTACCAGATGAGGGATAAATTAATGAGGCTAATCCTTAATGGAATGTGGCTGATCATATCACAGTTTTGGTGGTTATGCCTGATCAAGAAGCACAAACAGCGGTGAAGGAAATCCTAGTGAAACAAGATGAGAAGGTTGCATATGTTGAGCTCTACAATGAGCCTGTTTTATAGTTTCGGTGGCCTGAAGAGATTTTATAGAATCGCTAATCGACTCATTCCAAAAACTCACATAATCATAGATCCGTCGACGTTGGCGACGGCTGGGGACATTGGGAGGATCCATCTGACATTTCTCATAATCGGGAATCATGTAGGGGTTTACCAGCTCTATGGTATTAAACGAATCGTACCCTTGATCATCACTTGAAGTATCCTCCACCATCGAATAGATTATAGAGGTAATATTCATCTCTGGGGGCATGAAGTAGCTAAGAGTATGGGATTACAATGGCATCATTGGGGGACTTTTCTTTCCCTTGCGTCGTCGATGCTTGCCCTTCTGAGAGGTGGAAGGCTGAGATGTCAACACAGAAGTAATGGATGTGGGTGACGTGGTGACTTCTGAAGGCTCGGGTCGATTCAAACATGCACTTATAATACCATGTGCATGGTGGACTACCTTACGGGCTATCCAGTCATCATATTTTTGGGACCTGTGGTTGGGAACCTTCTGTCACTCACCTTCGTTGTCACTATCGTTGTCAGGCTATATGAATACACATTCCACTTGTATTGGGGTTGGGCCTAGCTTGACTGTGTTGTTATCAAACTATTCTTGAAGATAGTATTTAAAAATATAACACTAGTTGACGGTGTACCCCAGAATCTGGTGATAGGGAATGTAATTTGGGTGATCAGTGAGATCTGCCTCTTTGGGCCTCCTGCACTCTGGCAACCGTAGAATTCACTATTCCAAGGCAATTTGAAAATAATTGGGGACCTGAGCCTCATTAAATAAGTATGTAAAGTTACTTATATCTAGAAAGGGGGATCTAGGAGCCTGGCCCTGAAAAGGGGCTGGAGGATCCTGTTCAGGAGGAGGAACCTGGTTATCTTGCCTAGGTGGTGGCGGCGCGTCACACGGGGGCGCCTACTGATTCTAAGGTGGGTACTACTGAGCTGGAGGTTGTTCTTGAGGTGGAGGGGCTCTACGAGGTTGTGGACATTGCTCCATTGGTAATAACTCCAACTGCCTAGGGGCCTCTATCTATGCTACCACGGCGAGCTCAGCCTTATCATCTCTTTTTACATTAACTGAAGGAGGAAACATACGTGCCTGCTTGGCCTGCTACAAGGCCTCCTCTAGACGCTAGGCTTTTTCAAATAAATTCCAAAATCCCCCAAGGTATTTCTACATGATGATAGAGGGGACTAGTTTAGTTTTGACATTACCCACACACATTTTCAGCAGTTGTTCCTAAGTCAGCGGCATATCCAGTGAGTATGTGAGGCCTTTACACCAGGCAACAAAGTCTGCGACATGCTCGTCAAGCCTCTACTTGCACTTGAAGAGGTCTACAATACTCGTCTTTCGTGTGGTAGAGCTAAACTGGTAAAGAAACTACCTAAGAAGATCCTCCCAGCTGGCTACTGACCCAATGGGTAGCTGACTATACCAGACAAACACAGACCCTTCCAATGATTGTACGAAAATCTAGAGTTTGGCGGCCTCCTGCTGCATTGGAGTTCTCAGCATGGGTCCACACCTTGAGATGAAGTGGACCAGATGCTGCAGTGGATCACTCATCCCATTAAAGGGGGGAAAATATAGGATTTCAAAAACCATGGGGTTTTAGCATATCATCAACCCATGTCGGATATGGCTTTCCATCAGGTGGTATTTCCACCTGTTGAGTTTCCAAAGACTTGATGTGGGAAATGAGTGCTGTCATTAGATAATCTGGGTAGGGATTCCTGTATTGGTGAGGGTCCCTAACCACCAGTGCATTGGCAGGTTCTTTAACATGATAAGCAGGCCCAGCGGCTCGTGGAGTGGCTGGTGGGATGAGCTGCAGGACTGCTGGGGGAATGACCTATGGAGCAGCTGGGGGAACCTGAGCTGGGTCCCAATGATTATCATGAAGATCAGGTGGATTTTTTGATACATACCACACCCTCTTTCCATAATCTCTGTCTTCTACCCTGTCTATGTGGGCAGGATGTTCAGGGTCACCCAGAGGCAACTTGTCGGGGGAAGTTTTACCTTCCCCTGATACCCTAGTCGAGGATCACTGTAGTCTAGTCACCACTCCGTAGCATGTTCAACAAAGAGGTAATTTACCATATTATTTTTCTCCACAAGTTGTTGACACAACTCAGGATTTTTGGGATCATCTTCCATTTTCTACACTGAGCTAGATGGGTCACAGGTTTTGACGGCCCCAAGATGCTCTTTTCCCTTATTGGGGTTCCGGTTGGGGGATAATGACTCAGTGGGTATTGGAAGGCCCATTAAATTTCCCTTCTGATGAGTAAACCTTCCCAACATATCCAATAGTTGTGGTGCACCCCTGGGTGGTAAGTTCTCTTCAAGGATATCTAGCTCGTTCTCTCCATCTGATAGGTCAGCCATGTTAACTATGGATATACTTGGAGGCATATCATAAATATCGCCTGGAAAGTTGGTATGGAGCTAGATAGAACTGAAATGAAGGGCCACATACTACCCCCAGTCGTAGACCTGGACCTAGGGGGAAGCCTCTTTGATAATTTTGCGGATCACTTTAAAGCTATGAATGCATCATTACTGGAGGTTCTGGTGGCGACCGGGTGACTCAGGGCAACGGCCACAGGGAGCATAGCCAAGTCGACCATACAGAATTATTGTCCAATATCTTCAAAGTGTTCCTGACTCTTGGGGTAAGACACCCGCTGATAACGGAGATGAATGTGTGTCTCTCAAAGGGTTTTGTGAAAGCGCACAACCTCCTCCTGGGTAAGCGATTCTGGCACACTGAAGTTCGCGGTTGTGACTATCCAGAACATCTCTAGGAAATGATCCACTGCAAGGATGTACCACAAGATCCTCGGCTCAGACTTAGAATTCGGCCCTTGGTTGCTCCACTCATCAATTGGGGGCAGCTACGGGACTAGTAACGGCACTGAAGAAGATAGCTTAGACGATAGACTGGCCTATGGAGAATATGGAAAATTGGTTGACAAGCCACTGCATCTTAGGATGTCCTATAAAGAATGAAACGACTGGGCCACCACATCCTGGTAAGACAGACTGGATACCATAGTTTCTCGTGTAGGGGTTGCGCTTACTGATGGTGGGCCATGCTATTTATCATCCTCCATCGGTCCCCAGAATAACTCTCTATGATATCTTGTTGAAGTAGAGAATGACCATGTTGACGATAGGGAGGATTTCATGGACATGCCCTGAAAAGAGGTCAAATATTCCTCTTCTTGGATGTATCTTTGGAGGGAGGTAGGAATATGATGGACCTCACATTCTGAAAGGATGAGGCCTATATGCCTCATTCCTTCCCTGACCCTTAACACAAAAGATCAGGGTAAGGGTTCCATTACTGAATCGTATTCCTCCTCGGAATCAGTGAAGAAAATGGGCTTAATCGCAATATGAAACATCTTGATGTTATTTTTATGGAATCGGAGACCCTCCCTCCTTCCCCAGGATGGTTCTTCAGGACAGGGTAGGTTTTTGGAACTAGGATGACCTTCGTCCAAAGTGGTTTTAGGGTAGAGAGGACTTCCACCTGAATGAGTTGGTGTGTGAGGAACACCCGGATAGATGTCGAAAGAAACATAGGGAGGACCTATGTGTACACTAACAGACATGTGGAGGGAATCTCTGTGGGTAGTGATGGAGCTGGTTGGAGCATGGGCAGTGCCTCAATGCGCATTTCCCTTAGCATCGATGGTACGAGGAGGGCCTTCGTACTAGTCGATCTAAACATGGGTAGGATCTCCATGTTGGGTTCCAATGAAGCGAGGAAGTCCTCCACTTCTATAATTGTCGAGATGAGGAGGACCTTTGTATCGGCAACCCAGGATAGGAGGAATGGCCCCTTACCTGAGGTCATGAGTGTGGAAGAGACTTTCGTGTTGGATGTCAGTGCGGTTGGGAGGACCTTTTCTCATATTGATGGTGGCATGGGGAGGACCACCACGCCAATCTTGGCAGTGGGGAGGAACTGCTCTCTCATTGGTGGTGGAATGGGGAGGACCTCCATGCCGAGCTTGGGTGTGGGGAGTACTTGCGCTCTCGTTGGTGGTGGCATAGGGAGGACCTCCATGCCAAGCTTGGGAGTGGCGAGGACCTGCGCTCTTGTTTGTGGTGGCACAAGGCGGACCTCTATACCAGATTTCATCGTCGTGGGTCGGGCCACGATGGATGAAACCTGCGTCGGTGACCAGGAGAGTCATCCCAACCTGCCTGTGGGGTGGTTGGGGCCTCAATCTGGGTCGGGTGTATAAATTCACATGTTCATTATAAACGAGGCATCACTGGTATACATCGGCAGTGGAATGGTCCACGCTATCCTTTGATGATGATTCCCCCTAATGGGTGTCCTCCTCAGCTTGCACCCGATGTTGGCATTGGGTTAACCGGACTGGGGACGGTGGTGCAGGTTCATGACTCACCTGCTCCTCAGCCTATAGGGTTGGGTGGTGGTGCTAACACGGCCTGGTGGGATCCCTTCTTGGCAGCCCCCGGGATGGGATTACAGCTGGGTTGGCCCAGACATCCATCACCTCATTGGCATAGGAGAGGTATTCGTCAAAGAACTCTATGGAGAGGCTCCTGAAATGATTATAGGTCTGAGTGGGGAGAAGTGTCTCCCTGAAGGGACCTTGGGGTGGCGACGATGACAAGGTAAAAAAGACTCTAGATCTTGTCAGGCCATATCCCTGGTTGGGATAATACCTTCTTCCTCATATCATTGAATGAGGTTGTTAATCACCCTCCTCTGAATGAGTTCTTATGGGGAGATGGGGTGTGGATTCCCAGTAGCCATAGATACGGAGACCATTGTAGAATAGGTGGAGCCACATGGGATTTCTACATTGGTATTTCCCCAGCCCCTATGTCGGTAGATAGGGGTGATTGGTTTCCTGTCATGACATCTTTGGTCCTGCAAAGCAGAGAGATTCAACCATTAATGTTAAAAGGAAGAAAGTGACGCCCAGTTACCTAGTGTCATTATGTCTCCCACGATTGGTAGAGGATCCACGCGGACAACATCGCAGACCGAGATGTCCAACATTCACTACCCTAATCTCTAGTGAGTTTCACGCCAGGCCCACTATTTTCTTGGTGGGACCTAGTGTCAGATAACTGTATCTAGTGACACACTAATACATTAATGTCTTGAATGCTACTAATCTCCACTTTGAGGAGAAGAGTATCATGTAAGGTTCACCATTTTTGTTTCTGTCACTTTCATCGGGGCACGCATCCGTCCATTGAGGATGCGCTAATTGTTTCCCAGCATTCTGGATTTCCAAAGGCAGGTGGCATTCATCATTTTTTTAGGGATGTTTTCTCCTTGATCTAAATGGGATTATGGGATTTCAGTCTCTCCTTTCATGGATTCCTCCTCGGAACTCGTTACCTAGTCTGGGTCTCCCTTAAAGATTAAGACATTGTTCATGAAACTCTTCCCAGTGCCTTATCTTTTTGGATGTTGATTAATTACACTACATGTGTCAGGACATTCCAAGGGGTCAAGTCAGGACAACAACCTTTGATCAGGGGAGTATTCATGTTGGAAAATGCTTGCATATTTGGACTCTAGAAAACTGATGCATATGGGTTTCTTCCCCTTATGATAGGGATTCTTGAGGGTGAAGAAGTCTGAGGCATCCCACGTCAAGTGTGAAAAATTATATTCCACATGCATGTCTCTGAGGTTTTCCCCAGCTTCCAATGTTTAACACAGGGTATGCCGCGAGTTTAACGTCTTGCAGAGATGGATTGGACTAATCAGAACACTGATGTGAGTGGATCAGATCGGCGCAGCACCAGGAGGGATCACTTGAGAGTCCTACTAGATGGGAAAATCAAGACATCCAATGAAAAAGGATCTGAGGATGCTTGGGTCCTGATAAAGGGGACTTCAGAATTTTCCATTAGCCGAGATTATGCCTTAGGGAGGTTTCCTACGTACCATATCCTGAGAGACAGGGATCAAACCCACATAGTGAAAAGGAGTGATGAATTTAGTTGTGCACATAGGACAGTGACCTGGAGGCATGATGGGTCTTACACGTGGTTAGCGACCCAAGTACTACTAGGAGCAGTGAAAAGTGGATGACATGATCTCACTAGGATGTGGTGGCCTGGATAAAAATTAGTATGGGTATGGATGGTTGAGTGGAGTAGATAGAGAATGATATGGAACCGACGTGAAGATGACGGTGACGTTGGGTTGAACCTCATAGAGGCTTCCTACGTATCCTTGTGGTGGGGAATCAAAGTCCACATAGTTCAGTGGGATGATGGGACACCTTAGGAGGCGACCCACTTGAATGGACGTATGGATGGGACCCGGAGGAAGTAAAACCTCCGGATTGGGGCATGATCTTCCCAGAACACAAAGGATCAAGGGAGAAACCAAGATGAGACGTGAATTATGGGCTTGAACCTCATAGAGTCTTCCTACATATACCCATGGTAGGTAATCAAAGTCCACATAGTTTGGTAAGGAATTGGGGTGTAGGTATAGGACAACAACCCAATGACATACTGGGGATTACATGTGGTTAGCAGCCCGAGAGTGGGTCTGATGCCATGAGGGCAGACCATAGATGTGGGTCCCAGCAAAGGGGACTACAAAGGCTTATTATTGGTTGAGGGCTACAATGTCCTATCGTCAGTTTGGGGCTAAAACAGCTTATCGTCGGTTGGGAGCTACAATGGCTTACAGCTGGTTGAGAACTACAACAACGTACCATCGGTTGGGATCTAAAATAGCTTACCATTGGATGGGGTTGAACCTCAAGTAGGCCTCCTACGTACCATGTCTGGGAGACAGGGATCAAACCCACATAGTTCATAATCATACAGTTTAGCGTCATGCGGGATTAGGTTAAACCAATGTGAAGTGTTTGGGACTGATGGGTGTTGGGCTTGAACCTATGGAAGGCTTCCTACGTACCATGCTTGGAAAAGGTAAGGATCAAAGTCCACGTAGTTCATAATGGTAAGATACAGTTTAACGTCCTGCGGGGTGAAGGTGAACCGATGTGAAGGGGTTGGGACAAGTAGGTGTTGGTATTGAACCTTAGGGAGGCTTCCTACATATCTTGATTGGAAAGGGCAAGGATCAATGTCCACATAGTTCAGAATGGGGTGTGGGACTTACACTCTAAGGCGAATCAGAGAGGGTTTCATGTTCGATGCTTATTCTAATCCCATGTGAGTTATGATCGGTGTGAGAAACAAGAGGCAACAAAGACCTGACGATCACGTCGCGAAAGGTGTGCCTGTGAGGAATAAAGAGGGGCTTACGCGTAGCTTGTGGCCCAAAGAGGAAACAGGGGATTACACTTGATTATCGGCTCAGGGAGATGGAGATTGGGACTTACTCCAGGATGGAGTATTGATGGAGACAAATCCCAGAGGGAGAGGTACAGGACTACGAAGGTCCCTGTGCCCATGTATCTTTAAGTCTTTGGGCACGGAAGAACAGAGTAGGAGAACAGATGCTACCTCCCGCAATAAAGGCTAGGGTCTTACACTAGGATAGTCTCCCTTACCTATAGACATAAGTCACTCCAAAAAAGAGGATCTCATTCCATGTTAGGAAGATCTCACTCTCGTGGAGACCAGTGGTCATAGAGAATGTTCGAGATGGGGCACCTTGTGTATATTGCACAGGGTAAGGCTATAGTTTAACGTCATGTGCTGAGGATGATGGTGCTTGGTAGTTTAACTTCATTTAGCTTGTACAAGGCGGGTTCACTCTACACCCCTAGGACTTACATAATTGGTACCCACCCAACATTGGGGAAGGGAAGGCATCGGCAATTCCATGGTGAGGCGGTGTTATGGAGTGATCCATTGAGGGGATCATGTTAGCATGGCTATGCGAAGAAGCAACAGCCACTAGCGTGCCTATGAAAATAATCATGAGTCTAAGAAACAAAATATGAAGTAATGTCTAAGGTACCTTGAAGTCACTTCGTACAAACCTAGAGTGCCGTATGGGATAATGGTTTGTGAAGCAAATGGGTTCACAGGAAAGGACCTTATGAAGCTCTGGTGCTTCACAGAGTGGGGGGGACTTCACGCAGAGGTATGCTTCACGAAGTGGAGTTTCCTATCCTGGGCATAGGGTATACATTAATATAAAGGGTGCTTCTCAAAGTGAAAGTGCTTTTGCGGAGTAGGACTTCTCGGAGCATGGGTACCTTACAAAGCTTGGCACTACTAAGCAATGTACTTCACAAAGCACAGTGATCATGCCTTAGCATGGGGTTCACATGTGTATGGAAGGTGCTTCTTAAAGCATGAGTGCTTGGTGAAGACCCGAGTCCCCTTAGGGATCTCCTTCCTTTGTGATGGCCCATGGGCTCTATGAAGGGCATCCCTAGTTGAAGAGGGGTTGTTTTTGAGCTAAGGGAAAGACATTTTTCAATGCTCAAGTACCTCGAAGAGCTCATTTTTTTCAATGATTCGTAGAGTATAGGTTGATTCACAATTTGAGAGATGAGAAGGCAAAAGGTCAGGGTATCCATCCTTTGGGTCTGAGGGAAGCCTGTTATTTATAGCTGAGGGGCAGCATGGAGCTCTGACATCTCGTTGCGAAGCCATGTGGCACTTTGTGATCGGTTGTGGATTCCATCAAGTTTGTTGTAACCATGGAGTTGACCGTCATCCCCTCCTCAATGCAGAGGCCTCTTGAATTCTCTCCACATCACTCGTGGAGGATTCCATCAATTTCCAAGGGATCGCATAGGTGATCCAGTTCCCTCTGCGGCATGAAGCTTTCGGTCAATTGCGTTGTAACCGCGGAGCCTCCCACCTCTTTTACTCTGCAGCGACCGCAGAGGGGGCCTCGGCTTTGCACTGGCTATGGTGCTGAGGGGCTCTGTGAAGGCCACAGTGCTAAAGGGATCTATGAATGGGCTTTGCAAGTCAGCCCCTTTGGAATTGTTTTCCTCTTTGCATCCCTTTCCTCTACACATATTTTGGATCCAACAGTGTTATTGTTGAGGTTTTGGAGATTAATGTATTATTCCTTTATATTAATATTTATTTATATTTGAAAACATATGATAACCATTTTGGTTTTGGTAAATATATAGAGATAAGCTTAATGAATTTCTATTTTTTTATGAATCTTATAATTTGTTAAAATTTATTTTTTGTGCATCAGGCATAAAAATCATCATTTTTATTTATCATATGTAATATGAGCGGAAATAGACTAATCTAATCACAATTAAAGGATGAAATTATTATTATGGTATAGAAATAAATCAAGTAAGTATATTATATCATATTCTATAACTTAATAATAAATGAATTCCTCAATTCAACTAAGAGGAAGATGAATCTATCGAGTCTTATATAGAAAGTACCACTCAACTATGAAGGTATGTTTTTGGAAATTCATGAATCGTATAATGAAACATAATTTATTTTATAAATACATTATAATGAAATATTAATTTTCCTAGTAATAACATAGAAATTAATTATCATGATAGAATCTATAAAATATTTTATTACTGTGTCATGATGCACTATTATGTGATAATTAAGATTGAAAGGAAATAATTTATTTAAGGGTGATATAATGTAACACCACAAGACTTTATCATATATTTCTCTTTAATCAAATTTTAAGTGCTTGATAAATTTCTTTACATGTAATATTGATCTTAAATGAACCGTGATATACTATGGAAATATTATTATTTAAATATAACGATTGTAACCTTGTCATTCATTTAGAGAGTATGAATATGAGTAAACATATTATAAAATATATGTTTAAAAGTTTTAATTATTCAAATTTATTTATTAGTTCCTAGGAAATAAGTACTCAACTTTGAATGAAAAGAATTGTAAATAGTTAAGGTTTAAAAGGGTCATTTTTCTATAAAAGCAGTTTTTCTGTATGTTTGGTATTTTTATTTAAAAGATAAATTTATGAATTTTATAATTTTAATTTTATGAAGTGAAATTAATTTTTGTATTATTAATATAAAATTTTTCTTAGGGTGAAGTTTTGATATTTTTCTGAAAAGATTTATTTTTGAGTGAATAGTGGAGAATACCGATTTTTTCAACATTGTCATTTCTATTCTTTAAATAGGGAAATTTAAAAGTACCATTATGTTTTAAATTTTGTTTTAATGTAAAATAATATATATTTTATTAAAAAAAATCTAACTAATTACATATTAATAAATACGAAATTTTATTTTGGTATAAAATTCTTTTTACGCTTAAAAATACATTTTTCTAAAAAAACATTTTTTATTATGTTTTGCACACTTAAATTAAAATTGATTAATTATAAATATATAAATTAAATCATAGAAAATGGATTTAATATTTTCAATTATGAGGTTTAAATTTTGAAAAAATTTGAATTTTATTTTCAGTCATAATGAATAGTAATCATGGTAGAAGTTTATCACGAGGGTAAATGGTAAATTAGGATAACTATGGTTAAAACTATAGAATAAAGTCTCAAAATCAACCCAAAAATTTAATTTATTTAATTTTAAGGTGTAAATTATACCATATACATACTAAATTCGAAAATTTGGCATTTATGTGCCACTTGACACTGATTATGTCATTTATATTTTTTTAAGTTAATAAAAATTACAAATTGTCATTCTCTTTATTTTATTATCTCTAATACGATATAATAGGTATAAAAAATATATGAATGGTTATAAATTTTTATTTTGAATGTGAACATATATTTTTTATGATAGAAAATTATTTTTATTTTTTGGTGAGGATATAATTACCTAGAATGCTTGTGCAACACCGACACAACGTTTATGCAAGCAGTAGAAAAAAATAAATCATATGATTTTCAAAAACATGAAATCTGATATTATTTTTTATTAATTATGGTGTTACATGAATATAATGTACAAATATATTTTATTAGTGATGGTGAAAGTATTTATATTTGAATTAAATTGTTATCTTGATGCCTTTAAGGTCATTTTTGTGACTAGTCTCGAAAAAGGGTTTAAATTCTATTTAATGTTAAATAAGTATTTTTAAATAATAATAAAATAATAAAAATTATATAATGAATCAAGTGGATGTAAAATTTACAAGGATATCATGATTGGTTCATTTATGTGTCACTTGATAATTTTTAAATTACTTTCATGACCCTTAAAGAGTGAAAATTGTGTTATCACCTTAATCATTAAAAGGGTTAACGATGGGTTAAACTAAAGATATAATGGTAAAAATACCTCTTAAAAATGATTAAATATTATTGGTTTAAGAATTATTGACCTTATATTATATTATATTATAATTATTTTTCATTTTACACCACTTTAATAAGAAAATTTCTTCATCTTATTTAAATATTTTAAGTGATTCCATGTTTGTCCCGCCACTCACTTATAAAAGGGAACCATTTATCCTACCTTATTCATAAACATTGATCACTATATCCCAAAAAATTCCTTCCAAAAAACATTAATATATTATTTCTCATTATTATTTATCTTCTTTTATTCTCCTAATACCATCCTAAGAAGTCTTAAGGTGTAAGCCAAAGGAGATATCCCAAAGAAGATGTAATCGTCTTACCTGGCTCTTTGAAAGATTATTTCTTCTTATAATTCCTAAAAATATTTTGTGTCCATAATAACATAATTAATTAAGTATCATCAATATAATGAAATTTTATTATGATTATGTTATATCCATTTTCCACCTCCTTTCCATCAAATGAGAAATGAAAGTATCGCTCATACGTATGTGCGGACTACCACCTCTACGTAGCGATGTGATTAATTTTCTATCATCACCTCTTATGGATGGTTATAATGATGTATTTATTGAATATATATGATATTTATGATATAAATATGGGTTTTTATAGGATAATTACTGTTTATTTTTCTCTCAATCTGTCCATTTAAAAGTGAAAACATCACCCATGCATACTTACAGACTATTGTCTCCACAAAGTTAAGTAATTCATTTTTCATTACTACTTTATATGAATGGTAAGAAAAATGTATAAAATAAAAAAATAATATAATTATAATATTATTAATGTTATGGAGATTATTAAACCAATATCAATATTTAAGGACCATATCTACCGAACTGAAACATACAAGAAAAAAACGAAGTGATTAACACCCGAAACGATGATGATATTGAATGATTATTAATGAAAGAGTGATGATATGTTATAAGTAAACCATGTATGGTATTATAAAAATTAATATTATTATATTATAAAACTATAATAAATTAAAATTTATTATACAGTAGGTTATAGTTATTATGAATCAAATTAGACATGAGGTAAGGGTTTTATGTTACAAACTCATAGTTTACCAAGATTATTTATGGTTAAATTTTTTATGATGAAATTATATGATAAATATACCATAAATATCATTTATTTTATTATCCTATAGTTTTTTATACATATTATATGTCTTCATTTCATTTTTCTCTCTCTAGGTACTCAAAATTTTAAAATAATGTTTTTAAGTAAAACAGAATTTATTTCTCTATTCAATCGAGAATATTTTCTCTTCCATATTAAGGATTTATAAAAAGTTTTTAAGAATTTTATTACTATCCCCCAATTATTTCTTAAAGTAATTTTTACCCATGTTTTAATTTCAACAAAAATTATTGAAAGGAATCTTCTTATCATTTTCTGAACAAGGAACTTTTGAATTTATACTGAAGGTGTGAAAGAAATATTTGTCTTAATATATAACACACAAATTAATTTTCCCACAATTATAAATACTATTTTATTTTAATACTAATTTAAAAGTGTCCATGTTTTTCTTAAAAGAAATCATTTTTCCTAATATTAATTTTTTTAATTTTAAAAAATTGATTTCAAAATTAAAAGTGAATTTTCCCCAAGAAATAATTTAATGATCTTTTAAAGGTATTTTAATCTATGAAAAAATACATTAATGTTACTTATGCTTCACTGGGGACATGATCCAATGATACTATCCTTTTTAATTATTTTAATGGTTTTTTTATAAATATGTAATCTTGAAAAAACCCATTTTATTTTTACAGGTTAAGCTATGATGTAAGGATAAATGTTTTCATGATATTATTAAATATATATAAATGTATTATGATTATGTGATGGTTAGGTTTGTAATGGCTTGAAATTTTATAAATAAAGTTCCCTTTGTGATTGAATTAAATGTCCAATTATGGTTATAGTAAACGCATGCATTTATTTAGTTTTATTATATCCTGTAATATTTAAAAGAATGTTAATCATAATATCTATTGATAAAATAGTAATTGAAAAATGATCATATGATTATGATAAATATATGGTTATGATAAATCCAATTTAAACAGAAAAAATAAGTAATTCCCTCAACCAACAGGATCGTACCATATTAAACCCATTTATCTGAGCTTATAAGGGAGAGAGCATAACTGGTATTTTCCATTGGCCAATTCAAATATAATATCCAATAAATAAATCATTATTGAAACCATTTATGAGAGAAGTTCAATCTCATTGAGATCATGACTCAAACCATGTACATCAAACCACCTCATGAAAATATCACCAACGCGCTCCTTACCCTTACGAAGTTTTCTAGTGTAATAAAGTGATATGTATCAAGAACCTGATAATATGAATATGTATATTGTATTTTAAATATAATATTTTTTATATTTACTTCTTATTATAGTTTTTAAATTATTTTATTTTCGAAACAATAAAGCATAAAATGTATTTTTATTTAAAACGCAATTTCGATTAAGATATTCCTTTTTGAAAAATTAATGAAAATTAAACATAAATTTTATTTTAATAAAATAATAAAATTAAAAAAATTATTAATTATGAATGATAATATAAATTTTATTAAGTCAAATGTAATTTTTTATAAGGGTTTAAAACTTTTATTGTCAAAAAACCCAACAATTCTCAATAAATGTTGATTCATGTTTTAAAAATTAAAATTGACTTATTTATAAAATTATTTTGATAAAATAAATATTATTTTTAGAATCAGTGCATCTAAATTATCTAACAATTATTTTTTCATACTTGTCTAAGACATTTTAATTTTTATGTAAAAATTAAATAGGGTATAAATATATTGTGTGTATTATGATGTCATAATACCCAAAAAGTGATGTAATAAATGATATAAATGGAATCCACGACCAAATTTGTGTTTCACATTTAAAATAATGTGATTTTGTGGTTATTTGATTAATTTTATAAATCCATTATGAATTCTTCAAAGCCTATATTATATTTTATGGTTTTAGAAATCACTTCTTTATGAACATGACTCTCTTCCACATCACCAAGGGTGATATTTTAATGGCTAAGACCTTAGACTTATAAAATAAAGGAAACCAATACTATTTTATAGAAAACATGGGTAAAAACCATGTTAATGTTTGTAATTTTTATTAATTTATTATATAAAGTCAAAAACCTGAGTTTGAGAAATAATAAAGAACTCCCTTCTCTTTTCCTATATAAAACCACCCAATCTTCCTTTAATCTTCACTAAAAAATTTCAAGAACATCCTTACTATACTCTCCCATATCTATAGTCCTCCCAAGGTTCCCCAATCTCTCAATAATCTCTTCCAAATCATTTGGAATCACCCTCTCAAGGTAAGAAATCCTTTCCTTCTCCTCTTTATTCATGAATATTCTTCATTTTATTCCTTTTATTTACAATTCCTAAAGTTAAAATATGTGTTTACACATCCCTATTATTGTAAATTTTATATAAAAATGGTTATAGACTTATTTCACTCTCATTAAACTATTTTATGAATCTTTAACTAATTCCATTATGCTGCCAACATTTTACTACAATTTTTCAGGCAAAACAATTGTATTGTGAATATCCACCCCCATTTCCACTCAAGGATATTCACCTAGATATACCAATAATTTATTAATTTTTTAATTACATGAATTTATCCCAAACTCCTTGATCATGGGGTTAAAATTGATGAAATTCATCCTTATGTTATATGATCTATGTGGCACACTTATGCAGGTACATGATATGAAAGTAATGGGTGCACCCATATTTATATAGTGCTCTAATTCATTTGGTAATGTTTTAGTCTCATGATACATAATTAATGGGATCAGGGAGTGAACCTAATCCATTATGGGACATTTTCCACCATGCTATTACGTGTTGGTAGCAATCCTTGACCTATGTTTATGATGTCATGTTTAAAGGTGTTTCTAATTTCCCATGTTCCCTTTATGTTATGATGATATATCATGCCTCTTTGTTCATGTTTATGATTATCACCCCTTTTATGCCCCTTTTAAATGACTATTTTCTAACATTTAATAATTTCTTCATGTTATGACAAGTTTATTCCCTTACTAGGCTTTATAAACACCCCTTTTTATGTATATCCCTAGGTTATCCCATGCAGTTTTAAGAATGATGGAATATTATGAGCATGTTAAGAAAGTTTTGAATAATTAAATTGTAGCACTTGTTTTTAAGTTGTAATGAAATGTACCTAATTCCCAAAGAAACTAGACTTATTTATCTTATAGGTTGTAATATGTGTGTCCTTATGTAATAAATTAGTAATTAATGTGTAATAACCGAAAGGGTTATCATAGTTAGTATCATAGGAAAGTTTAGTTATTTTGATGATTAGGATTAGAAAATTATAACAAAATACATAGTTATAAAACTAAACCTAATAAGTCATACATAAATTTTGGTAAATTATATAGTAAGTGGTTTCTAAGAAAACACATCCATATCTAGATACTATAAGTGGATGTGGCTCTAGCATAGATGTCCCTAGGCGTAACACCTGAAAATACCGTATTGATCTATACTTGATCGGGAACTGGTGCACAACAATGGGACTTGCTGCACACCTGGTTTGACAATTCCAAGGTATATTCTTTTTTAAATTAACAAGATAATTATGAACCATTATTAAGGGAATAAAAATTCTCATAAGAGTTTATGTCAGGAAATTAATTGTGGATAACTTAGATTAAATCCTAGAAATTTATAAGTTAAGGAATTAAATTTATTTTATAATTTATTCATTTGATGTCATTGGATTACCATTTGTGTGTTTAGTAGTTTAAAATTACTCATCCCTAATTTTCCCTTTATTCTACCCAATTAACAAAAATATGATGAACCAAGTCAACAACTAATGTGATTGACAATGTGATGACTACTCAAATGAGATTCCTAATATGATGGGTGATCAAGTAAGATATATTTTGATTATTCCAAACCAACTATAAAAATTCATGATTAAAAATGTCACATAGTTGAACATCCAAATATATGAAATAAGAGGAGGAAAATTTCTCAAGTAAGTTCATTTAATAAAGTTTTTAAGGGAAATAAGACCCAATTTCAGTTGTGTAAAAAATATGGAAAGATTCACCAAGGTAAATGTCACAAAGGAACTGAGAGATGTTTTAAGTGTGAAAAAATAGGGCATAAAGTATCCAATTGTCATGTAAAAATGAATAACATGATGGATGAAAATAAATATCAATATAAGGTACCATATATTATTAATTTTCATAAATGTAGATAAGTTGAGAATTTTCCAATATAATGTCATATTCCAAGGGCTAACAAGCATGATGAGCATAAACGATCTCCAAGACTAAGGGAATAAGGAAATTCCTATGCTGAGATAGATCATGTTGACTGAAGTACATGTAACCTCTACTTTATAATTGTGTATGTCGTGTTATATTTCAATTCATGCCATATTATCATATCTTGTAAGTTTTCTAAGAACGTCGAGTCACAACCAAAAATTATTTGATTCCATCAGGGAAAAATACTATGATTGTTGTATCAAATGTTGAAGTTTTTGGGAATTTTATTCTTTAAAATATTATTAGTATCCATTTAGTAAAATTTGATGTTTTCCTAGTCATGGAATGGTTTTCCTTTTATAAATTCATCATAAATTTATAGGATGAGGAATTCAACCTTTGTACCATGAATCACCCCTTGATTCTATACAAGTGCAAGGAGGAGGATGAATCTTCTTTGGTATCAGCATATCAAGAATTTATATCATTTCTTTATAAGAAAGTGTATCTAGATCAAATAATTAATACTAAGGAAAAGATCACCCTTGAATACATTCCCATTGTGAGGGAATACACTGATGTGTTTCCTAACTAATTTCATAGCCTCCCTCCTAAACGATTCTTTAAGTTCACAATCTAACTTATACTTAGACCAAGTAACATCCCTATGGATCTTCATCACTGTAAAATGGATATCTATGGATCTTTCTAATATATAATCAATTGAAGGATGGTCACGATAAATATCTATGACAAATATCCATAGTTTCCTTGGATTGGTTGGGTATTATTGACTATTTGTAATAAATTTCTCACGATTTTCATACCCTCTAACCAAGCTAACTGGGAATAGATTCAAGTTTTTTTTTAAATAATGAATTTGATATCTTCAAAGAGTTGAAAAAGAGTCGTATCACTACACTTGTACCTACACTACCCACTAGTGGGGAACTTTTCATGGTATACATCGATGCTTCGAAGAAGGGATTGGGATGTGTACTAATTCAGAATGAAAAAGTGATAATATATGACTCAATGAAATTTAGTTTTCATGAATAAAACTACCCAACATAATATATGGAGTTAGATATAGTAATATTTAAATTTAAAATATGGTGGAATTAGATCTTTGGGGAGAAAAGTGAAATATATACCGATCATAAGTGCCTCAAGTATATATTCACACAAAAAGATATGAATATTAACCAATGAAGATGGTAAGATCTAATTAGGGACTATGACTGCTCAAACCACCACTATCCTAGGAAATCAAATAATGTGTGAGACACTCTGAGTAGAAAGGATCTGAAAATTTTATCATTGATGTGAATTGAGAAGTATTTGATCTTCTTAGACATGAAAAGGAAAAACATAGGAATCGTAAAGGAAGGAGCATCATTAATCACTTAACGAATGATTTCTCAACCATCATTTATGGGGAAGATGAAGGATGATCAAAGAGATGATGTGGAAATTTAGAAGAATGTGGAAGCTATAAGAAAAGGTAAATCCCTAGAATTCAAAATTAATGAAGAAGGAGTTGTAAGATTTGGATCACGAGTATGTGTACCATAAAATCCTAAGTTAAAGAAGGATCTATTGGATGATGCACATAGCTTGACCTTCTCCGTCCATTCAGGGAGCAAAAAGATGTATTGATATCTCTAAGACCACTACTTGTAGGAAAATATGAAGAAAAATATCATAGAATAAACATCAAGGTGTCTTGTATGATAGCAAGTGAATTCTTAAAGGAAAAAATCCAAGGGGGTGATGTTTCCATTACCCACACCTACATGGAAATGGAAAAAAATAACTATGGACATTCTCATTGAAATTCTGATGAAACAAAGATGGAATAATTCTATATGGGTTTTGTTGGATCATCTTATAAATATTGTTTGCTTCAATGCAGTTTTATAGGACTTCTCGGTCGATCAACTTGTAAGTATATACATTAGATAAGTGGTGAGGCTATATGGAACACCACTATCGATTATATATGATCTAGATCCAGGATTTAATTTCATGTTCTGGAAGAGTATCCAACATGATCTAAATATTGAGTTGAACTTTAGTGTAACATATAACCCACAAACTTATGTCCAATCTAAGTGGACTGTCCAAACACTTGAGGACATATTGAGAGTATTCTCAATGGACTTCAAAGGAGGATGTGATCAATATATTACTCCGACTGATTTTTCATAAAATAATAGTTTCCACTCAAGCATCCAAATGGCTCCTTATGAAGTCCTTTATGGTAATAGATGCATAAAAACCTACATATTGGGATGAAGTTAGTGAAATAAAATTGTTGGGTCCTGAAATGGTTGTGGAAATGGAGGAAAAGGTCAAGACCATTTAGTGGCACATCAGGGCTGCTCAGAGTTGACAAAAGAGATATGTTAATAATTGTTGATAAGACCTGGAGTTTGAGGTTGAAGATAAGTTATTACTATATATATATCCAAGGAATAAATTCAGAAGATTTGGGAAGAAGGGAAAACTTAGTCCAAGATACATTGCTCCATTTGAGATCCTTGATCACATTGGAGCAGTGGCCTATCGACTAGCACTCTCACCCAACCTATCTCAAGTACATGATGTGTTATATGTATCCATCTTGAGGAATTACATACCATCCCCCTTATATGTTCTGAACCCATATTTGGTACCATTAGAGAATGAACTTTCGTATGGGTATCATCTGGTGAATATGTTAGATCATAGAGACAAATTTCTACAAAATAAGACAATTCACCTGGTCAAAGTGATATGGAGAAACCAAAAGTCTGATTATGAAATGTGGGAAATAAAGGAGGTGATGAAATATAACTATCTTCATCTGTTAAAGTGTATGAAATGAAAATTTCAAGGGTAAAATTTTTTAAGGGGGGGAGATTGTACCGACCTAATTTTTAATAAATAAAATTCCCTATATGATTTAATTAAATGCCCTATTATATTTATAGAAAACATATACAATTCTTTGGTTTTCTTATATCATATTGGATTTAAAATACCATTAAAAATTATAGTCATTAATAAAATAGCCTTTGAATAGTGATTATATGATTAGAATAAATATAGTGTTATGATAAATACAATTGACACAAACAAAAGAAGCAATGGAATAAACTAGCAGGATCACACCCTATGATGCTCATTTATTGGAGCTTCCAAGGTAGATAGAATCACTGTGATTTTACCTTGACCAAGACCATGTCTAGATCTGATAATTAAAGCATGAGAAAAAAAAATTACGAGAGAATTTCAAGATCATCGAGATCATGACCCAAACCATGTGTGCATAACCACCCCATGAAAATCTCACCATCCCACACCTTACCCTTAGGGAATTTGTAGGTGTAATAAAGGTATATGTATCAAGAACCTAATAATATGAATATGTATATTGTATTTTTAATATAATAATGGTTATATTTACTTCTTATTGTCACTAATTTGTAAATGATTTTGATTTCAAAATGATAAAAAACAAATTGTATTTTTATTTAATATGTAATTTCAATTAGGATATTTCTTTTCAAAAAATTCATCTACTTTAAAAATAAATGATATTTTAAAAATGTTATAAATATACAGTGTGTATAATGACATCATAATGACCCAAAAGTGATTTAATAAATGATATAAAGGGTATCCATGACCAAATTTTTGTTTACCCTTTAAATTAATGTGATCTTGAGGTTATTTGATTAATTTTATAAAGTCTTTATGAATCCTCCAAAACCTATATTATATTTTAAGGTTTTCAAATAATTTATTTATGAACATGAATCACTTCCACATCACCAAGGGTAATATTTTAATGAGTTATTACTTTGGAATTATAAAATAAAGGAAACCAATACTCTTTGGTAGAAACAATGGTAAAAAATAATGGGAAGGTTTGTGCTTTTGATTAATTTATCATATATGCTCCAAAACCTATGTTTGATAAATAATAAAGAACTCCCCTCACTTTTACTATATAAAACCACACAAAATCCCCTTCCTCTTCACTCAAAAATCTTGTATCAAGTATTTAATCTAACCTAACCTCTCTAGAGCCCTCCCAAGGTTCCCCCAAGATCACAAGAATCTCCTCCCAAGATTTTGGAATCACCCTCTCAAGATAAGGGTTCCTCTCCTTCTCCTCTTTATTCAAGCATCTTCTTCATTTTATGCCTTTTATTTTCAATTCTTAATGTAGGGATATGTTTTTACACATACCGCTTACTATCCATTTTATTTCAAAATTATTAGAGACCCATTTCTCTCTCATTATAATATTTTATGAATCTTTAAGTACTGTCGTTATGCTGCATAAATTTCACTGTTATTTTTCATGCCAAACAACTATGTTGTGAATTTCCACCCCCATTTACACTCAAGGATATTCACCTATATGTACCTATAATTCATTAATTGGGTAATTCCATTTATGTAACCCAAACTCCTTTACCATGGGGTTAAAATTATGAAAGACATCCTTATGTTATATAATCAATATGGCGCACTTATACATGTATATGATATGAAAGCGATGGGTACGCCCAATATTATATAACTCGCTATTGCATTGGGAAATATTTTGGTCTCATGATATGTCATGTATGGGATTAAAGAGTGAACCTAATCCATTATGATACTTTTTCCCCCATGTTATGATGTCTTCACAGTAATCCTTGACCTATTTTTATGATTTCATGTTTAAAGTTATTACCACTTTCCCATGTTTCCTTTATGTTATCATGTTATATCATGCCTCTTTTTTCATGTTTATGAATCTCATACCGTTTATCTCCCATTGAAACACCTATTGTCTAACATGTAATACTTTATTTCTATTATTCCATGTTTATTCCCTTACTGGGCTTTATAGCTCACCCATTTCTTATGTATATCCCTAGGTTTTCCCATGAAGTTTTAAGAATGATGGAATATTATGAGCATGTTAAGGAAGTTTTCAATAATTTTGATGTACCGCCTATTTTTATATTGTAATGTAATGTACCTAATCACCTGAAGAAACTAGAATTCTTGATCTTTTGGGTTGCAATATTTTTGTCCTTATATAATAAATAATGAATTAATGTGTAATAAATGAAAGGGTTTTTAAAGGTTATATTATATCCATTCAATGCATTGGGTAATGATTTGTGTTTTTTGAGCTCAAAGGGTACATGGGTGGTTAGCCCAAGCCTAAAATAGGGTACATGGGTGGTTATCCAAAACCCAAAGTGTGTACATGGGTGGTTAGTTCAAGTGATACATGTGATTAATGTCTTAGTGGGTAGCCTTGACATATGATTTATATGATTATGATTATGCAACACTTTTTATACCACTTTCTATGATAGTTCTTATGCTTATGATATGATATCATGGCTCATGATCTTTGATTATTTTATTATTCATGTATTATGAACTACCAAAGCCTTATTCCATGATTGTGATCTATGAATTACTAGGCATGTCTTTCAAATGTTAAACTCATATTCTCATACCCTTATTCTCATGATATGATTACATATGATTATTTAATGATGCCTTCCTTTTTTACCCTTATTGTGAATATGAGATCACCCTTTCTTATGTTTCCTTTTCCCCATGACATGAAGAAAGGTTTTGGGTTTTAGGTGTGAAGAACTTAGAGGGAGATGTTTTAAATATTTTATGTACTAGTATTTTATGTATCCAGTTTTTTAAAAAAACTAAACCATTATGGTTCTAGGGAATGTATTGTTATGATATGTATTGAATCTTCATATAAAAATATGTAATCTTTATGTATGAAATTTTTGGGTCACCATAGTATATCCTCGACTCTAGTAACCCAGATCCAGTGGTTATCTTGCTAAATCAACACAAGATATAAGAGATCACATTAGACATAATCAAATAGTTTATTAGTCTTAAGAGACTACACACATACATGATTCTAAAATTATATTTGAAAACATGAAATACAACTTAAAAGTATAGTGATAAAATTATTATTTATTCTAGAATATCTAGGAAATAATTCATAGATTCCTTATTATCATCTTGGGGAATGGAAAACATAATAAAGGTAAAGTTCATATTCTCTATAAGGTAAAGCATACAACAAAAACATCATAAAATAATAAAGCATGAATAATATGACAAAGATAAACAATAAGAAAATATTATATATAACTAATACCATAAAAGGGAACTATATCCATAGATGACATAACAACATATATAATCACATGGATAACAATAACTAGTTTCATAATGTTATAATTCATAATTTAAGACACTGTAATGTTATCATCAATGGATCTTGCCAAGAAATCATATATAAATAGGAATGGAATACACCAAATACCCAAGATAGTTTGTCTCATGAGATCTATTTATGCATCAAGGGGATATAAGAGGCCCCTCCCATTAGTTACTAATTCCAATGAATTGATGATATGAATAAAAAAATGCATAATAAACACAAACATTCATATTGAAAACTATTACACTGAATGTTGATAATTTCCCCAGTTAATAAATATAACAAAATGATTATAAACCATATACAGAAATACGGTGGTTAATATCATTAAATTATATCCCAATGAAGCATAAAAATCCTTAACTCATGTTGATATATACGAAAAATCCCTTTTACAATGACATTATAAAGTCACTTTCAGAGCTAAAGAAATATCATTTTCTTTTGAAAAAAAATTGAAAGTATAAATTTATAGAATACAATGAAAATTCCTTTATTTTAAATTAACCATGGAAACTTTTAATGAAATGTTCAAATAAAATAATAATTATGATTGTTAGAAAATTTAGTCATTCAGTAAATGTTAAAAAAACATTATTTTTACACTTTTAGTAAAAATTCAAAGGTACCACATTCAAAATAATGAAAAAAAGACTCCTTTTAAAAATTTGTAAATAAAGTAAAATATAGTATAAAAATTCCTTTATAAATCACATAAAATTAGGTAAAAACTTCTAGAAACCAATTTTAATAGCATGGACATGGAGTAGAAATATTCCCAACAAAAAGATGATAAATAAGGTTTGATTTTTTTATTAACATTATTTATGACTTTTTCAGTCTCAAAGATGGTTAAAAATTAAAAATATATATATTAAACTACCAAAATAACCATAGTAAAATAATATATATAGGGTTTAATATAGAAATATCATATAATTTCTCTAATGGAAACATAAACATAAACAATCACGAATAAGGATGAGATTGTGATATAAACCCTTACCTCGGACTTCTTCTTGGCCAAACACACTCTAATGTCATGTATAATAAATTTATAGTTAATATTAATCTATATCAAAACTATATTTATATTTATTTTACTATATATTATTCATTTATAATTTATTCTTATGCATTTTTAATAAATTTTTTTAAAATCAATATTTGAGTGTTAACTGTTCAGTTTTCCATACATGTTTTGGTTTGATAGTTTAAATCCTTGAAACAAGGTCATAGCTTCATCATCTATAAAATTTTAAACATTTAATAATTATCATTTTAATAAATTCAATATAATTTTATAGTTATCCATTAAAACGATCATGAAAAATGAAATACACCGTGTCATGGAGATGGTTGTCCGTACGTATGCATGATCGATGTTTCACACTTCGATGGATGGAACAAAATAAAGGTAAATAATACATAAAATTTACATAATAATTATTAAATAATATATATTATATATCTTTATTAAATATATCTTTATTACCATCCATGTAACATTGAAATGAAAAATGAATCACATCGTTTCATGGAGGTGGTGGTCCACACGTACGCACAAGATACATTATAATTTTCCAATGGGTGGTAAGGTAATAAGGTAGATAATATATTACCTTTAAAGAAGCATAATTATTTCATTAATATCATATATAAAAATTAAATCTATCAAAATAACTAGACATGAATGTCCATGATAGAAAATGAAATAAATCACTTCGTGGAGACGATAGTCCGTATGTATGCATGAATGATGCTTTTATTTCCCATTGGATGGAAAATGAGATGAAAAGGGTTTATCCCATAAATATAATAACATTTAAGTATATTTAATGTCATGAAATGACCCATTAAGACCCCACCTAGTTCGGTAGTAAGCTGAGGGTGACACCCCAAGCCTGCCTCTAATAGTCTAGGGGCTGGAGACTAACACTAAGTAGGTATAACACTGAAATGGGAGGCCTTATCCTAAAGTAAATGTATGCATGCACACAACCATCTCTATGTAACAATGTATACATATAAGAAAATAAAATATAACATAGAGTAAACAATGCATTCAACAAGCTCTAGAATATATATCAGAGTGCAACAAGGTATACAAGGTATATGTGAAAAAATAAACACCTATCTTGTAATACTGGGGGAAACCAAAAATGAAAATAACTATAAAAAGGTAATTTAGGGGAGATAATATCTCAAAATTATAGGGTTCGACCACCAAATATGGTTAGCACCACCATATAGTGATAACCTCCACTAATACCAAGTCCATCAAAGTCAATGCTAATATATATGTCGTCTGCATTAGATACAATTAATACGGTAAAATCCCATGTAGGAGTGATTATATATATACCTAGTAGGATGACCTAAAAATAAAAAAGGGAATTGATAGGTTAAACATAGTCATCAAATCCCATAGACAGGAGGGTAAAGGAACCCAAAATTAGATATACTCAAAAGAAACCCAAGTGAAGAGAGAAATGGGATCTTCAACTCCACAGATTGCTAAGAATGATAAGTCAGCCTAAAACTCCTAAAGGTCTATCTTAGATTCCAACCACCATTTTTAACCTCATAATAATCTGAATTTAGGGCCCACTCCTTGATATTATTCTCCACAGTCGAGGGAGAACTATCTCCTAGCCAAGCATCATGTGTATCCTCTTGAGAATGCGTATAGAGGAACCACACCTCACCTCCATGTAGCACAGTTGAGGGAGTAATACTCTATTGGAGGACATGCTCCCCCACTAGAGCATAAAGATAGGGATTACCACTCCACAAATAGAGTACCCACACCATTTATAATGTGGGGGAGTTCCGTCTCTACCTGTATAAATAATATGGGGGACCTATCACCTGGAGAGAGATAGGGGAGTAGCGATCCCAAGAATACTACTCCACAGATAGAAGACCCACATCCATTGTGGGGGATTTACATCTCTACCTATATCAAATATATGGGGAAATTCCACCTATAATGATAGGGGAGTACTAACCGTATCATCTTTCAGATAAACAATCCTGATCACTTCCATTGGTCAAGCATCACTGAAAGAAGTGTCTTGGGCATAACAACTTTTTTCGTATCTCTAGTACTAAAATAAATTCCACAATCACATATTTCATGGAAACCCACTCATGATAGGCTTCTCATGGGCCTAAATTAGAGTCCCATAGAAGGAGATACATAAGGTATAAGTCCCTAGTAAAAATTATATAATGTGTATAGGGAATACATGACTTGTATTGACTACCCACTACTGGAAAACTAACATATACAAATGGTTTAGAACCGTTGGTATAGGCCTCCAAACCGTTGGTATAGCATATACCAATGGTTTGGAGAACCGTTGCCAAGTAATCCGTTGGGATAGGTCTATACCAACGGTTTTGGGAAAACCGTTGGTATAAGTAATATGAAAATCTATACCAACGGTTATGGAACCGTTGGTATATGTATTTCAAAAAAAAACATTCGTTGGGATTTGATCCCAGCACCCCTCGTTTATCATTGAAGGACTTAACCACTAACCTAACATGACTTTTGTGAACATAATTACATAAATATATATATGTATTATCATAATTATTTTAAATTTTGATTTATATAATCTTCTCGGTAATAAGATCTGATAAAAATTCTCAGGACATATACCAACGATTGTCAAAATCGTTGGTATAGTTCTTGATTTTGGAATTCACTATGGGTTGGAGGTTGATTTCTAGGGGACCTTTCCCAACGGTTTTCCAAAACCGTTGGGAAAGGGTATACATATCCCAACGGTTTGGCCAAACCGTTGGGAAAGGTGGCCACAAAGTGGACTTTTCCCAACGGTTTGGCCAAAACGTTGGGAAATCCATACCCTTTCCCAACGGTTTTGGAAAACCATTGGGAAAGGTGGCCTCAAAGTGGTCTTTCCCAACGGTTTTTACAAACCGTTGGTATAGAAGCGTTGGGAAAAGTAAGATTTCCAGTAGTGACCCCGAGTATGCTTGAGTATTATGGCATGTTCACATGTACTCTAGCATGTTACCATGTACTCAAACTATGTTCGGGTACTCTGGCCATGTCCGAGTTCTCTGGCCATATCTGGGTACTCTTGACATGTTTGGGTCTATGTACCTTGTTCATGCCCATATACCCATCTATGTCCATGACCATGTACTACTGGGGGTGCACACCAAGATTCCATCAAAAAATCATATTGTGTGTGGTATAAACACATGAAATATGATATTTTATTTTCTAGAAATCCCTATCTGCTACCGAAAGGGTCTACAAAGTGTATTTTTATCTGAACTACACATTGTGTACTTCAGAAATTTCTAGAAACCCATGATCTTCATATGGGAGATTAGATCCACCCTATCCACCACTTCTACCACTATTTTACTTCCTAGAATCTACCAAAATCAAAGGGGGGGCCTTTGATCTTCGACTATTGGATTTTGATAGCCATAAATCAGAACTTTGATTACTCGTGGGACAGCGACCACATCTCCCATCACCGTATGAGGGTCATAATCCTCTATTCCATCACCCTTATCCCAAAAAATTCCTCAATCGATACACAAAACACTAATCCCAAGTCATTCATGTATCCACCATGAATCTAGGGGTTAGATCATGCTCGAATACTTCATGGAAATATATAATCAACGACCCCATGGTCCAATGATGATGAACTCAAAGAATAGTGGTGGGAAAGTACAAGAATGAAGTGAAAATATCATTGTTCAGTGTGATCCCATCCAAAAATTACATAATATGGAACAAGGGTGAAATCAAGGAACATCAAATATAAATAATTGGGTTCAAGAACTCAATTTAAATCTAGGATCATGCGAAAGATGTAAATTATAGAAAATAAGAAAATATATAATCCATGATCATCAATTGAATCAAAGAGGGTGGGAAACCATAAAAAATTATCCCGAACTCAAGAAATAATCAATCATTACAAAGGAGCACATCCAATTGTAAAGAAGATTGTGATCCCGCTACATTCATCATCAGTTTCACAATTCTCCTTGATCATTTTTCATCAATCCATGTCCCTGAGTCGTTATCGCCAACAAATATCTCTTCCTCCTCATATTTAATCACCTAGTGCCATGAAACTAAATTAGTGGATTTTCCATAAAATTATATTTATAGATTGATTTTAGTGTTTTTGTTCATTTAATAAATAAATTATTTAATTCACTTAACATACCCGCCAATGGTCGTCCTCTAGAGAATACCCAATACTTACCAACTTTAGGCCATGCCTAGGCTAAAACCCACATTATGGAAACAACCATAGTCTTAGATTTCCCATTTGAGGTACCAATCAATGGGAAAAACATTTATTCTGAAAATATGTGTGCATGTGCTTTAATATATATTAATATTTTTAATATATTAATTATAGAGTATTGAGACATCCAAACACAACATCAACCTAGAGGAAAGATCCAGAGGTATTATAGAAATTCTCAAATGACTGAACCAATGAAACCAGAGTCACTACATTCTCTCCGCCTTTAGGGATTTTCACCTTGAAAAGCATAATCTACAAAAAAAAGGTGTGGTTACTGGGCTCCCATCTGAGTCTCACACCCTTAGGAGATCTCCTACATGCTCCCATGCCACCAAGAAACTCGAACCAGAGGAATAGTCTGTCCATGCATGATCCTCTCATTTTGGACCTTGATTTCCACTGAGTACAATGAGAAGGTGACTCCATCCTCAATTTCTAGTCCACCACAGTCGATAATGTGCTATGGGTCTTGCATGTATCTACTCAGTTGTGACACATAGAAGACATCATGCACTTGGTCCCACTATGTGTGCAAGTCCAAGTGATATAAAACTTCACATACCTCACACATAAACTCATATGGCCCAAATAACCTTGGGGGAAAGCTTAATCCCTGATTAAAACTCCACAACCCACATTATGGAAGGACTCTCAAGATGACATGGTCTCCATGATTGAGCTCCAAAGGTCTATGACATTAGTCTGTGTAAGATTCCTATCAACACCAAGTTATCCTCAAATTCTCAAGGATCATCTGAACCCTTCCTCAATGTTTCCTGCGCCATTTTTGGCTCAATAAGAGAAGTCCCACTGACCCTATTCAAGTACAAGGCTTAACTATTAGGGTCTTTTGTATAGTTCCTCACATGGTTACAAACCAATAGTGGAGTGATAACTTCCATTATAAGAAATATCTACCAATAGGAAGTGATCCACACTGATTTTCTTGAAAACTAACATGTTGGATCACGACGTTCTTTCTAAAACCTATACACTCTGCTTGGTTTTCTCGTCCATAATCTATAATTGGGTCCCAAAAGGCTTCGACAAACCCATATAGAACTATGGTGTTAACCATGCGTCATGGTCAGAGAACATCGTCATGGGTGCCCCATGAAGTCAGAAGATCTCAGGCATGTACAAATACTGCAAACTCTCAAATGAACTCTGATACCTAATGTAAAGAAAGTGAGATGACTTAGTATGTAGATCAAAAATAACCCAGAAAGTGTCATGTAATCTTCTATATATGGAATCCCCCAAAAAATATATCAATATTCTATCCCACTACCATTCAGATAACTTAAGAGGTTGAGTCAAACCTGCTGGAACCTTATGTTTATCTTTCCTCTACTGGAATATGAGACACCAAGAGACAATGTTGGAAACAATCTACCTCATGAAATACCACCAAAAATGTTTTTGATGGTACTTGTACATCTTTTCCAAACTTTGATGTATAAATAAGGTAGAGTTCTAAAACTCCATCAACACCTCCTCATGAAATATGACTAGAACTATCATCTGTCCCTAGAATAAGATGGTGTGCCCCTCTCCTTCAGAAAATCTAGTTGGTGCATATCTTGAGGATATCTGGTCATATAGAACTTCACAACTGATGTCTCCTAACAGAACATCTCACACCCACCGAATAAGTGGAAGAGTTACCACCATTGACTGATGGTAAGCTGAACCCATCTCCTCGACCAAGATTGGTTATAATAAGGCCAACTGGACTGATTCCTCCTCCACCAAATGAGAGAAATATTATCTTCTAAGGGAATCTACCACTATGATTCCCTTCCTTGGATTATAGAATTTATTAAACTAATAGTATTTTAAGAATTCCAACTAATTCCACTATCTCAGGTTGAGATCTCACTAGGTGAAGATTTACCTAAGACACTAATGGTCTGAGAAAAAAAAACTAAAACACTATCCTAGAAGATAACTCCTACACATCTTCAAGGTGATGACTCCCACTACTAAAACCGAGTTAGTCATGTAATCCTACACATGGGTTTTCAACTGCCTTGGCCCACAAGAAAATGCTTCTACCTCTTCATCAACACACATATGATCCCAGCACTGGAGGCATCCTGAAACACTACACACTTGATTCCCTCCTCTGGAAGTCTCAAAACAGGATCACTAATCAAGATCTTACTTAGCTCCCCAAAGGCTTTGGCACTGGTTAGGAAAATAAATGACTACCTTTTTCATGTCAAGGTAGAAAATGGGGTTGTTATCCTAGAAAATTACACTTTAAACCTCCTATAGTAGCCAGCCAAACCGAGGAAACTCTACACCTCTTACACCCTCCTGGGGGGCTCAAAAAGAAAACACTACATCTTCCCTTTTCAGGTCCACAAATACACCAAGCTCATAGTTGAGATGCACTAAAAATTGTACCTCTAAAATCCAAACTAAAACTTTAAGAGACTACCATAATTGGTTCTCTTGGAGTAATTCCAGAACTATCCTCAAAAGCATTGTGCACCACCTTAGACACAGATTGTAATAGAATATCATTGGAAAAGGTAACTAACTATTAGGTCGTTGGACTCACAAAAAATTAATATTTATAAAAACTACTTACACAAGTACTATGGCGAGAAAGGTTTTGAAACATAGGGAATGACTAATGATGTATAGAAAAAAACAAAAAACAAAAAATCAAAAACAATAACAAAAACTAAAAGAAAACAGTGAAAGTGGAATGAGGGTGAGATGGACTAGTGTAGGGGTGCAGTGAGAAAAAATGACATATATAGAGAAAGAAAATCAATGGATTAGATTAGGGAGATTAGACTGTCATGAATTTATTAATATATTTTCTATTAATACTCCAGTTAACCGCAATTGAATTAGTGCTGATAAAAATGGTGTTGATCCACTGAGCTATCGCTTTAGTAGATTAACACAACTCTTCGATCATTCCTTAGAAATGATCTTTCAATCATCACTTAGAAATTAAAATGATTCTCAATGGAATAGAGAATAATAACCTATTCCATTTTCATTATTTTTGTTAAAATTAAAATTCAAGGTGATCACTATTATAACCTGTCGGTATGTAGCATACCGAAGAAAATGATGCTCATCAAGAATGAAATGAGATATCTGATCTTAAAGTGAACTAATGCAATTGTAGAAATTAATAGTAGAACATAATAAGAATTTCAAAACATAACAATCTGATCCCCCCTATGAAATTTAGCTACACATGCTAAGAATAGAAACAACGATGAAAAGAAGAGGGATAAATTGAATAGATAACATATCTTTCGAGATGGCTTTTTTCATCAAGCTCCTGCTCTGATCTTCTGCTCCTAGTTCGGTTGTCTGTCTCTGTTCTCTATATCTCAGATGAATACAGATGGTGGAATGGATGATTGGATCTATTTGGGAATGTAAGGATGGGATCGATGAATGGGAGGAATGGATGGTTGGATATGGAATGTGTGAGATGTCTCCTGCTCTTTATGGTTCTCAAATCCCTACTGGATGGCTCTCCAATGCGGTGTTTGCCACTTCTGGAGTCTTCTGAAGTGTTCTAACTCACCTCACCAGCTCCTATCACTGCTCATGAATGGTCTCTCTTGCATCTATGTGGCACATTTATCGCGCCTCCTCCTCCTTGTTGGTCACCAAAGTAAAACTCCCTCCCAACATAACGTGCAAGCCCATGCCATGCATCACGATTCCGCTTTCCTGCATCAGTGACACGAGCAACAAAAAATTAATAAACAAATACTAATAAATTGTTTAATTTAATTATATTAGCATCATTATTAAATATGTACATAGATAAATCAAAAAATATTTTTATATTTATGTATGTATAATTATTAATATGCATGTAAATTATAATTATTAAAATATTTAAAATGATATGTCAATATTAAAAATTATTTATATATTTATATATACCTATCATTATTAGTAACAAAATAAATATAACTAGTTATTTATATAATTATTAAAATATGTACAACACGAAATGTATTTCTAAAATATGTACTAATATTATAAATACATATATATATATATATATATATATATTATTATAATTAAGTATGTTAAAAATGAAAATTATTAAAATTATTACATATTGTATTATATAGAGAGTAGGGGTGATTTCTCGGGCAAATGGGGGAGGAGGGTAAGGGAAGAGCTCGCACGGCTCGGGTAGAAGAGGGGCATGCGTAGGGGGTCGAACGGTGCTGGAGTCCTAGAGCGGCGGCGACCGGTGGTTGGCGGAGGCAAGGTGGAAGTCAGCGACTCGCCGGTGCGTGGTGCGGTGACCTCGGTTCTTTAGCCAGTGGTTCTGGTTCGAGCTGCACATGGCGGTGCGGTGGCTCAGATTGGGGCAGTGGAAGACGACGTGAACGACGGTCTCATCTTCAGCCGGCGAAAACGGCTTGCAGCGGCATCTCATTTTCAGGTCCTTCCGGTGAGGATTGAGTTCAATTTCATCAGCGGTGAGTCAGATTCGGAATTATTCGTTGATTCTGGAGTTTTTTTCTTCTTATGGTTTTAGGTCTTTGGATCTGGAGTCTTCCGGTGGTTTATTGTGTTGCTGCTATTGAAAATTTTCTACTACCATTGATGATTTGCTTCTGTTGTCGTTGCTAAATTTCAATTGCTGCCTGCTGCCATTGCTAAATTTCAATTGCTGCCTGCTGCCATTGCTAAATTTCAATTGCTGCCTGCTGCCGTTGCTAAATTTCAATTGCTGCCTGCTGCCGTTGCTAAATTTCAATTGCTGCCTGCTGCCGTTGCTAAATTTCAATTGCTGCCTGCTGCCGTTGTGTCTGTGTATGCTGCAGTTCAATTTGTGTTGATTCTGGAGTTTTTTTCTTCTTATGGTTTTAGGTCTTTGGATCTGGAGTCTTCCGGTGGTTTATTGTGTTGCTGCTATTGAAAATTTTCTACTACCATTGATGATTTGCTTCTGTTGCCGTTGCTATATTTCAATTGCTGCCTGCTGGCATTGTGTCTGTGTATGCTGCAGTTCAATTTGTGTTGATTCTGCTGCTGTTGAAGGCTGGTGGGTCGGCAGAACCGTGGCGGTGACTGGCAGTGATGGTGGGTGTCCTCTGCCGGTGACTGGCGGTGATGGTGGGTGCTGTCGAGGGAGAAGGGTCTGACACTGACTCCCATCAGTCATCTTCGATGCGGCTGGTGGTGGGATGAAGGTGGAGAGGAGGAGAACAGTGACTTTCTTGAGTTAGCATTAGGTGAATGGTGAAGAATTTAAGAATTAAATAAAGGAATAAATAAAACAATTAAATAACAAGACTATTTAAACAGAAGAATTATTAATTAAATAAAATAATAATAATAATCAAATAAATGAATAAATGAAATAATAAATTTGAAAAACACAAAATAATGAAATAATGAAATAATGAAATAATTAAAGAATGAAAAATTATAATTTCAATAAAAACAATATAATAAAAAATGAAAGTTAAAATAAAATTAATTAATTGATTATAAATTATTCAAAATGACAAAAAATAATCAATAAAACTCATATTTTTATAATAAATGACGATTTTAACAATTATATACAAAAAAAAACAACAGTTGGAAATTATTAAAAAAATACATTGTTTAAATAATAACAAGTTAATAAAATAGAATAAATGATGTGACAAAGTGCATACAAAAACAGGCACATCAAACCCCTTACACTTGAGTGTTTGTTTGTCCTCAAACAAATGCATGTTCAGAAGGAAAATGTGAGTGAGTTGAAAAATGAAGCATGTCTAAATTTTAAAAAAACTGAGGCACTAGACTAGAGGTGGGTCATAATTTTCATAGAATGCTTTGAGAGAAGGTTTGGTCTTGATTCAAAAACACACTAAAAATCAAGGAAAACATAGATTCATTCACTGTCAAAGATTTCATGCCTCTTATAAGAAGTCACATATTTCCCTACATCAATTCTAGTTCAAGTTAAAATTCTAAGAGTGCTAATTGGTTATATGAACTGGAATTAAAACCTTAGCAAAATGCACCTTCCATTATCACTTTCTTCCAGGTTTTAAAAATTTCAAAGTTTAATTTTTTTTTGAATCATTTCATCGGTACAACTCAAATGATCTTACAAATCAATTTTCACATTTTTTATCCGGGTTCAAAATTTCCCTCACCTTAATGAACCCATTTTTTTTTTGACTAATTGACACTTTTTTTTTGAATTTTACCCAGCCATGTATGTTTGCAAAGAACTACGAAGATGCATTTATTTGATATGTACAGATGGCTAACACACACACACACACAAACACACTCAGCTCCTAGAGTCTCATATGTTCATTATGGGATCTCAATTTCCAATTTTACTCCAATTTCAAAGGACTTGTAAGATTACCATTTTAGTTGTCTCCCTAAGGTGATTATTTTTCAAAAGGTGAATCTCCTAGGGCCGAGTTCAAATATCCAGTTTTCTAAAGTCATGATCAAAATTCCACAAATAACTCCCTTTCCAATCTCCTAAACAGAAAATCCATAAATACACAATGCAAACTCCACTCAACAATCATACATCCCCAACAATTTCAGGATTTAGTAAAACCCTCAATAACCAGTATATTGTAATCCTCTAGGGAGGAAATAATTTATGTGCATATTGATGCCTAAGAACCCTGAGTTTGCGACAAAATTTTGATTTTTTTTTGGAACAAATTGTTTTTTTTGAAAAATATAGATCATTTATTTTGAAAAAAAATCAAGGGGGGTTTGAAGTGAGAGAAAGACCCACACCCCCCACACTTAAAACTCAACATTGTCCTCCAATTTTGACTCTCAAGGTGAGAGATATATTAGTTCAGAACAGATGGGCAATTCAACAAAAAATAATTGTGAAGGGGGATTACATTAAAGTTAAAAATCACTTTCCACAAAAAATGAAGAAAAAAAAAACAAATACAAAAGAAACCCCACCACCCACCACTAGAAAACAAGTACATTTTTTAAAAGTTCATGCTATTAGTTTTTATAAGAAAACCAAATATATTTTTCAATTCAGTTCAAACTGTAGCATAATGACCAATATAGTACAACAACAACAGAATGAAAGTGAAAAGAAAGGGTGCAAGCAGGTTTAACAATTTAGTTCAATAGAATTTTCAACTCACAAGATTCTAGCAAGCTAACAGAAAACAAGAACAAATTCAAATTTTAAAAGAAATCAGGGGGACCCCCAACACTTAATTCTTAACAGCAGAAAAAATGAATGTACATATTTAAATTTTTGAAAAATTTAAAAACAGAGCTTTCCTGAGTGTAAGATTATTTTCAATATTGTACAACATAATTGCATTCTCCCATACATCAATTAAACAGCCATCTGTTTGAAAATTTAAAGTTCCTAGAAAATGAATTGATTGACATGAGATTTCAGAATTAAACAGCAGAATTGAAATTGACCAGAGTTTGAGTTGAGGGTAGTTTTATTTATTATTCTTGAACTAGCAATTTCCTTTTGGCATGGATATTCCATGAGAGTTTTCCACTGGTAAGGAATTCTCACAACCAACTGAGACCACCAAACCACCTGGACCTCATGAAAACTGGTAACTAGCAAAAAAATTCATCAATCAAGGGGAAAGAATATGTCCATGAAAATATCATCAACAAAGGCTCACCAAAGTTGAGAGACACAAAACTGAGTAAGGAGAATTTATTCAAACAGAAGTTTAAAACTGAAAATAAGAAAACCATGGGCTGCCTCCCATACAGCGTTAGGTCTAAATACCCCATTGGGACATTGTACCCTAATGTTTTCTAATCGTGATCATTCAATGGATAAGATTTATCAGTACTTGACCCCTCAGTGTTTCATTTTGACAATTAATTAAGTTTACACAAAACCTCATGCAACTGAGTTGCTTGAAGAAGTCTTTTAAAAAATTCCAACACTTGAGGACTAAGCCTCCTTCCACCAGTATCTTCAAAACCCAGAATTTCACTCAAAGAATGAGGTAAAATAGGAAACAACTTACTAGGATATCCAAGATGACCGACCTCACATAGAATGAGATCCCTCACATCCCCCATACTTTTTTCGTTAACTGGTTCAAAAATAGAAACAATAGTTGCTATAGGTGGGTCACTGTAAAAAAACAAGATGAATTACAGAGGAATTAACCTTAGGTGAAGCAGTGGGAGAATCATCAAATTGTCTTAAGAATATTTCAAACACATGGACCAAAATTGCATTATCCAATTGGTGAAAAGAAGCAGGGCCAGACCTGCTATCCAAATCCATCAAAAAGTAAAGAAACTCATCTAACTCACTCTTAACAGATCCAGAAGTCTCACCTTCAACTTCAAACTGAACAGATCTGACTCCAGACTTATCCTTAGCTCTAACACCTTCCTTTCAACAGGCAATGTACAATCCACAAAATTACTTCCCTCAGGTGTAACAGAATAAGAAGCACCGATAGGGTTGGGAACATGGGTGAGTTAAAAATTCTGATAGGTTTGAGAAAAACTATCAGCAAGATAGCTTGGTGAGGGAAGGATCGCCTCATGGTTTTAGCAATGTATTTCCTAATTTGGTTCTCAACTCCCCCAACCTTTCCTTCTCTTATGTGGATTCATACTCAACAAAATTAGCTTGAGAATGTTCACCGATAGATTCAATGATTATATCATCAAAGTGATGATGATTTTCTTTTCTAATATCAGCTCTAAAAACCTCATCAGAAACATCGTTCAACTTATATCTCACCTCAAGTGGAGACTCTTTGTCGACTTGAAATTCCCCTTGATCCTCACTAGCTTGAAGGGCCAGATTATCCTTTGATACATCAATGACAACCCCAATAGTGTCTAAGAATTTTCTTCCAAAAATTAGTGGAACAATCATATAACACTCTATGTGTAGAATCACAATGTCAATGGGCAATGAAATTTTCACTACATCAACTAAAAAATCAACCACCCTTCCATAAGGGTATACAAGTGACCTGTGAGCTAGCTATAATGTCACTGAAGTTGGTTTTAGCTCCGTAAGGCACAAATTTTTTAATGGGGGATATGGCATAATATTGATGCTAGATCCTAAATCATAGAAGCAACTAATCTTCCCACTTCGACTAATTATACAATACATGACAATTTTTTATGGATATTTTAGTTTTGGGGGGATGTTCTTTTGGACTATGACACTACACTCCTCGTTAAAACTCACTGTTGATCACTCACCCCAATCCCTCTTTTTAACTAATAACATATTAAAAAATTTCAGGTATAAAGGGATTTTTTTCAAAGTTTCCACAAAGAGCATGTTAACAATAAATCTCCTAAACATCGGAAGAAACATGATGTATTCAAGTTCAATGCTCTTTTTCATCCTCTATGGAAAATGAATGGAAAGTGTAATTCTTTAAAACAGGTGGGTTATCCTTCTCATCCTCAAACCTCACCTTCTTCATTCCCTCTTTTATTAATTACCACATCATTTTTCATTGTTCTTGAGCATTTTCTTATGAATTTTCAACACTTTTCTCATTATATTTTAATTTTTATCAATTTCCATATTAGAGATTTTCAATTTTTTTAGTTCCATTTTTAGTATGAACATCAATTTCCTCTTTCCTATATTTTTTCCTAACTGTTTCATGAATTTTAATATCTAACCTAGTTGTTACTGCCATAACATTTTTTATTGGGTTTGATTCAGTTGTGCTGGGATGTTTCCCTTTATCTCTACCTCTAAAATCTCTATCCATTTGGCCCATATGAATTTCCAAACTGTGAATTCTAGAATCAGTATCTTCTTTCAAAGAACTAATCTCACTTAGTACCTGCTGAAACATTCTTTTAAGCCCCCCCTTTAGAATTTTAATATTAATCTTTGTGTTGATTTAAATTATAAGTTCTGGGTTGTGATTGGTAGTTTTGGGCAGTGGGATATTTGATTATACCTTAATCTTTTCATGACATGTTAGGGTGATTTTTATATCCATAATTTTACTGATTAGATAATGAATCTTGTACACCCAGATTTCTAGCACTAAAATCAACAATTTGAGTGCTCTCATCAGATTGAACATGGAGATCAAAGTTATGAATACATTTTTGAGTGTGACCAAATATCCCACAGTGAAAACACTAATCTCTTAGAACTCGTTCATTAACACCAGCAACTTGGGTATTGGTTTCATCCCTATGGATGACTCTATTTCTAGTGAATGTGTGTTGGGACTTTTGATCCAACTTATCAAACAATTGTTTAATTTCATCAGTAGTGGAATCATACAAGTCACCCCCACAAGATTGGTCAACTAGGTTCTAGTTGTAGGGGTGAGAGCATTTTAAAAAGTTTCCATGATATTATGGGGAGCTAACTAGTGATTGAGACTTTTCCTAAGGAGACTTCTAAACCTTTCCCATTCCTCATGAAAAAACTCTACCTCATATTGTACAAAGCCAATGATCTCGTGCCTAACCTCAATGGTGGTGTTCTTGGGATAGAATTTAGAGGCAAAAGCATTGAACACCTCATCTAAGGTTTGAAAGATTTCTTCTTCATGGTCTTGGAACCAAGTCCTAGCCCTCCCCATTAAGAATAATGAGAAAAAACACAACCTCAAATTCTCTTCACTCAAATATCAAAGAGGTAATTTCTAAATAGAACTATAAGAATATCCAATAAATTCAAGTGATTCCTCTGCTGGAAGATCATTGAAAGATGAATATGGGAGAGATGCGATTGTTTGATCTTATAGTTTCTAGTCCTCAGAGACAATTTGATGTAGGATGGATTGCTTGAAATAATTGGAAGTTGGAATTACCTAAGCCTTGGTCTCTTAGTGGTAGGAACTAAAGGTTGTGGAACATTCAGATTTTGATTTTTAACTCTGTTTTCTAGATTTTTCATTTCTGATTTTATTTGTTTTCTAAGTATAGAACAATGTCTGTTGATGTCAGATATTGAAGTTTTATGTTCTGTCTTAGCTGACCTAGTGTGCACACAGTGAAATTTATAAGACTTTTTTTTGTACATTTTTAAAGTTTTTTATTTCTTTTGAGTTTTTATTTTATATTTTTTTAGTTTTTTTGTATAATTTTTATTGTGTTTTTTACATGGCCTCTCATGCCTTTCCTAGAAACGATGCCAAAATTTGACGGTGAGGTCGTCGTAATCATGAAAGTTTAATATTTATAAAATATACTTACACTAGTACTCTGGTAAGAAAGGTGTCAAACCATAGGGAAGGAATAATGATACACAAAAAAAAACTAAACTAAAATAATAAAAAATAATATCAAAAAATAAAAGAAAATAGTGAAAGTGGAATATGAGGGTTAGATAGACTAGTGTAGGGGTGAAGTGAGAAAAAATGATAGAAAGATAAAAATACAATCAATGGATGAGATTTGGGAGATCAGATTTTCATGAATTGATTAATATATTTTCTATTCATACTCCAATTAACCGTAATTGAATTAGTGATGAGAAAAATGGTGTTGATCCACTGAGATCTTACTTTAGTTGATCAACACAATACTTCAATCATTCCTTAGAGATGATATTTCAATCATCACTTAGAAAATTAAATTATTATTAATGGAAAAGATAATAATAACCTTTTCTGTTTTCAGTACTTCAGCTAAAATTCAAAGGCAAGGTGATGCTTATCATCACCTATTGGTAATTAACATAACAAATAAAATGATAATCATCATGAATGAAATGATATCTCTGAGCTTAAAGTGCACTGATGAAATTGAAAAAATTAAGAGTAGAGAATAATAAGAATTTCAAAGCATAACAATCCAATCCCCCCAATGAAATTTATCTACACATGCTAAGAATGAAAACAATGATGGAAATAACAAGAAAAAATAGAATATAAAACATCTCTTCCGAGATGACTTCCTTCCTCAAGCTCTTTCTACAATCCTCTTATCCTATCTCAGTTTTTTGTCTATGTTATCTGTCTTCTTAGATGAATGGATATGGTGGAATGGATGATGTAAGATTTGGTGTCCTAGAACCAACTGTTTTTACTTTGATTACATGGACATTTAATGTATTTAAATATTAAACATCTTATTACGTATTGTTCATTGTTTTGCATAACTATGATGTAATAATGCCCATAGTATTTGTTGCATTGATAAGGTCATGAAAGTTCCTCGCTATGATGAGAACCTTGAAATTCTATAACAATATTCTTAAATATAGTTCTATAGTTGGATGACATACTATGATGGGACACATAGCATGTAGAACATCCGGTGTGAGTACTCATAAGCAGATGAGAATTCTTCTCATGAAGTTCGCACTTGGTAATCTCCAAGACAGGAGATTATGAGAACAGACCCACCAGTAAGAATTACTCATGTTTTGGTGTCATCAGATATTTCTATCTACGAGCATGTGTAATGATCCTTAGACTTTAAGATTATCATTAATACGTGTCACGACTCGCGCAATTTGATTTACTGATGAAAACCGTCACGCAGACAGTTGGTGGGAAGTAGGGTACGTTGGGTGCGTCACGAGTGACATGTTATTAATGGATATGTCGAGAAAGGATTTTTTCCTTCCATTTATGGAAGTTGATATCTCGAACCTTTGATTGAAATAGAACCGTCACATGAAATTCCATGGCCATGGTGTAACAATGAGTTTATTTCAGGTATTCAAAGAATGACGTATCAAGAACAAAGGTTGATGACACTATCATGAAACATACTTGATGAGATATTGCGAAAAAGGGATTATATTACACAGTGAGCGTTCGTATGTAGATGTCATTGTTGCGACTTTATGTTCTTTATCTTGGGTGCCTTGACCAGTTTCTAGACAGTACTCTTGGACTTTAGGCAAGCCCGCCTAATGCCAATGAGAAAGAATCCTAGAGGGTCACACACTAAGGGTTTTTAGTGGTCTCGGTTAAATTCTATTTGAATTTAGTTAATGAAATAAATATTATTCTCAAGACCATGGAATAATTTTATTCAAGTTAAAATGATTTCATAAATTAAATAAAAATATTCATTTATTTTATCGAACATTTAATGAATATTTATTTACTGGTTTGTAAATAAAATATTTATTTAAGAGAATAATTTATTTATTTATTCGGGTGTTCAATAAATGGAAGTGGAGTTCGAACGGGCCAAGGTTGGTCCAGTAGTAAAATAATTATTTGCAAGATGATAAATAATTATTTAACTAGTTGGCACAGGTTAAAATAATAACAACACTGCTATTATTTTGTGACGCAGAATTTTATTCCGTTTTGCGCAAGTTGGCACACCATAAATAATGACGCGGTATTATTATTATGAGCATGTGTTTTCTCTAAGTTCATAAATGTATTTAATTGTTGTTATGCAATTAAATATTGTAATTGAAGTTCCATTCATATAAATAGATAAGTACGCCTATTGTGCCAGAGACCACACGACACCAAACCACACACTCGGTGAATTGAGAATTGTTAAGCTAAACAATTTATCTCTTGAATCCCCTTCCCACCCCTCTCAAGAACGAGAGACGTTCTTCAAGGACGAAGAACAAGCGGTTAAGAATGACCGACACAAGACACTCACTTCACCGCGCTAGCACTCGGAGAACGAAAAATGTCGCTCGGAGGTCATCAGAGCATGTGTGGATCACCGCTAGAGGGATTCTAGTTTGGATCCTTACAAGCGCAACAAGATAATTTGGAAGGGTCATTCCGGAAGATCAACATCATCAACGAATAAAATACCGAAGATCCAGGTATTATTTTCTTTATGAAATTAATTAAATTAATTATAAACATGATGTGAAATATCCTCTCTAAAGGTTTCGGTCCTCTTACTTCTTTATCTAAATATTTGATTATATTCTGTGGAGACTGGCGTTCATCATTGTATTGATCCCGGAATAATCATTGATCATGGTAAAAATCAAAGTTGGGTGTCGGACCAACCACGCTTCTACTGCGCCTGGAACCTTCAAGTGGTATCAGAGCGGTTACATCATATTTTATAATTATTTAAATATTTCGTTGATGATTTACGTATTTAATAATTTAGTTGTTTCAATTCAAGTTAATCATTATGCAAATCTGAATCTTGAGATCTATTCTTCCTCTTTCGTTTCTCATTCACCTTATAGAAATGATCTTTTCTTTTAATTTTGACTAAAATAAAATAGAGGATCTCATTCGGAGGTGCTAAAGGTTCCTGGACGTACAACACCAGAACACACGGTGTGTATTCGGCAGTACACGCTGTGTAGTCAAGATTCAATGTATCAGACCGGTCTACCAAATCAGGTTGTGTGTTGGAGTCTTTCTAAGTCTTAAATGACTCCATGTATTGACTCGGAATAGGTGACACACGGTTTCCGGATTACACACCATGTAGTCCACTGGACACAGCGTGTAGTCCCTTCGGGTTAGGGTTGGACCGTGTACCCTGTACATGGCTTGCCTGACTGGAAATCATGTAATGCGGATACTACACGGTGTGTGGCCCACTGAACACTCCATGTACTCTGATGATTTCCAAAGTACACTCACACGTCGTTTCCCCAGGAGTGTACTTCATATGGGCGGTGAAAAATAGTACACACCGTGTAGTTGGAACTACATGCCGTGTACTCATCTAAATTACGCAGATTTATTAAACTTTATTATTATATTATACAAACCCTTGAGACGTGTACCATCGTGCGGGCGTAAACCTGAGGCACAACATGTGATAAGTGTTATATATATATGGGTTTAATTTAACATATGCATAATGTTCATTTCTACTCAATGGGTAGTTGTGAATAAGAATTCACCAGGTTGCCTCTAAGGTACAAGTTAAGTACAAAGATAATTTTAAATGAATTTATTTGTTTAAAATTATGATGGATGATAATCTCAAGGAAATTCAGAAAAGGGTTTAAGATAAAAGGATTGATTAATTAAAGATGATAATTAATTGATTCGAGCATGATTTATCTTAAATAAGAATGATTAATGAATTGAATGCTAGTTTTATTTATGCGTAAATATCATTGCATATAAGGATGATCATGAGCTAGACCAAGACCTTTGTATGTGGATGGTTTCTTTTAATTAATTTATTTAAATTAAATTTATTGTCCTGCGAGCCATCTCTACTCATTAATATGTAGGGCCTGCGTGCCCATGGTTTCTTTTATGTAAACCCTCCTTTTACCCCTCACCTATGTGTGAGTTTAAAAGAATATGTAATGGATGGAACTCCCAAGCTAGAGGAGGCAGTTCAAGCTGGAGTTGAGACAAAACCAATCCCAAGAAATACAAAGGTGGACAGGTGGAAAGATGTAAACACGAACCCAAAAGGTTCAAGATGTTTCTCCCCTAGGTCAGGGTTAGTTTATGAACCACTAGATAAACTAACCATTAGAAAATCTCATGATCATTCTCATTATTTTATTTATGTTAGTTTCATGGTTTATCATTATGGATGTGTTTTCACGATTACATAATTAATTAATTAAACAAGCATGCAATATAGACCTAAAATAAACCATACTTATGCGTAAATATTATCAAGACATGGTTAATAACTTAAGTAAGTTCCACTTAATATTAAAAATCACGTGATAATATGAAATTCACGCATAAGAGATAAAAATCCCTCAAATAAAATATTAAGTCTCACCAAGACTTCCGTTACTTGATTAAGGGAAAAACTTAATAAAACTATGTGTTTGACCAACCCTTGTTGGGACACATACTTTTATACAGGAATACCTTATGAAAGGTTTCAGGTTGACTTAACCATATTACATCAAGAGGAGTATCCCTTGCTAGAATTGGTGTAATATTGGAAGCAAGAGTTGAGGAAATACAAAGTCATGATTTTAGGATTGGGGAGTCCACTCAACAGATCAAGGAGCTCCAAGCCCGCAGTTAGCAATGACCCACCTACCTAAATACCATCTAATAGCTTGACCAACACTTGTTGGGGTTATGCGAAGGGGAATATGGATCCTTTCCACTAGAATGTCATGACAACTATACATTCCAAGTTCAATGGTGAGGGCCATTGGGACTTGATAAAATAGTGGGAGACTTAATAAAATTTATTATTTCTCATAAAATTTAATCAATAAAGTACTAATGATCTACTCTTTTAATTGTAGAATAAAAATGACAAGCTTCTCAACCACACTATCCCTGTGATCAATTCTGGATAAAGACAACATCCTCACCCGTAGTAAATTCCAGGAATGGTTTAGAAAACTTTGGGTTATAACACACCATGAAGAGAAGTCTTATGTGCTGGAGTCAGTATTACCTGATCCGCCTGCCAAAGAGGTGAGTGATGAGGATTTACTCATCTATGAGAAACATATTAATGAAGTGATTTACAGTCAATGTTTTATGCTATCATCAATGTTTAGTGATATCATGAAGTCTCATAAAAACATAGATGCTTATAGAATGCTTGAGCACCTCCGTGGTATTTACTAGGATAGAGTAATACATGAAAAGTTTGAGATCTCTAAGGCACTCTTTCAGAGTAACCTTGGAGAAGGTTCCCCAGCTGGGCCTCATGTAGTCAAGCTCATTGGCTACATTGAGTGCCTAGAGGTTCTAGGGTTTAAACTCCCAGAATAACTGGGTACTGATCTCATTCTTGCATCACTCTCTTATATCTTCTTTAACTTTGTTGTCAATTTCAATATGAAAAACATTGAGAAGTATCTATCTGATCTTCTTATCCTCATTCGCCAAGTGGACAAAGATATGAAGTGAAAAAAGCCTTCTGTCTTTATGGTGAATAAGAGGAAAGGGAAGGAGAAGAAATTTAATCCCAAAGCTTCTTCATGACCTTCCAAGAAAAGGAATATCAAAGTGGAGGTAAGGGAACAAGAGGCTGTTTGTTTCGCATGTGGCAAGAAGGGCCACTGGAAGAAGAACAACACCCAGCCTAAGAAGTAAGGGGAATCTTCAGGTGCATTTCTTAGCAAATGAAATCTATCTGTTTCTACAAATTGGGTATTAGATACAGCTTATGGTTCTCACATATATATCCAAATACATGAAACAAGTAGATTAAGGAAGATTGATCAAGGGGAGGTAGATCTACAAGCAGCCAACAAAGCCAGACTTGCTGCTGTAGCTGTTGGGGAATACCACCTCACATTGCCAACTGAGATGATCTTGGTGTTAAGGGGTTGTTATTATGTGTCTTTTGTTACTAAAAACATTATTTATGTATCTAAATTAGATGCAAATGGATTTGTTTTCAAGTTTGAAAATGAATGTTTCTTCTTTTACAAAGATAACATTTGTTTTGGTAGGGCACATTTATACAATGGACTTTACGTGTTGGATTATACAAACCAAGTAATGACAATAGATAACAAAGATACTTCACATGACTCAAACCACACCCAACTTTGGAGTCACTGGCTAGGTCATGCAAATGAGAAACACTTGACAATGTTACATCAAGATGGATATTTAGATTCTTTTGAACTAAAACCACTTGGTGTATGTCATGCATGTTTACAAGGAAAAATGACCAAAGACCCATTTAGTGGGAAAGGTGAAAGGGATAAATAACTTCTGGAATTGGTTTATACCAATGTGTGTTGACCATTTCTAGTTTAAGCAAGTGGAGGGTACTCATATTAATAACTTTTACTGATGATTTTAGTAGATGTGGATATATCTACTTAATGAGGTATAAGTCAGATTCTTTTGATAAGTTCAAAGAATAAAAGAATGAAGTTGAGAACCAAATTGGTAAGAATATTAAGAAACTCCGCTCAGATCAAGGTGGAGAATATCTTAATCAAGACTTCATTGATTACTTACGGGAGTTTGGGATCCTTGATCGTACCACGATTCACTGTTTTATTTCACCCTTATACCAATGTATTAAACTGGTATTGTATTATAAATTAAAAGTAAAATAAAAAATTTCACTCCATGTTTGATTCAATTATTTTGTTTTTAACACTGTTAAAAAGGTAAATGTTACTTGTTTTGATAATTATATTGTAGGTGGAGGTGATTTGGAGGACCCATGATGAAGTCCAAGAAAGATGGGCCAATCTGCACATGATCCAAGAACACCAGTGGACTAAAATGAACGTTTATACATAACCGTGCATTCAAATGGGCTGAAACTTTGTGGGATGGTCCTAAATTTCATTATCTTAATTTCATATGCGGTAACAGAAGCCCAATTAGTTCATTAAGAGGCCCATACAAACTGATCTGTCCAATAAAGTGGATCTGCACAGGCTCAAAACTTTTCCTCTGTATTTCGACAATATCTATTATTATATTCCATATCCAGCCGCCTAATTTGACATGAAGGTATATAAGGTGTATAAAAACAACTTTTTAGTTTTGTAAAAAGTGATTTATGATATTCTGACACGCCAAAACCATGGACCAATCTGATTATCGAAATCAGGGTTCCCAAAACCACCTTCTACTTTGCCTATAAATTGGCACCTTGGGTACCCCATTTGTGAGTTCGAACCAGAGGAAAGGTGATACAATTTTGGAGTCCCAAAAGATTCATACCACCAATATTTGAAGTTCTAGAGGCTATGGAAAGTGCTACTTCAACATCTTCTTCTTCCTCCCCTCCCATGAGTTTCTAAACCCCTTGTGATCACCCAAGGAAGAATGTGATGTAATCCCGAGCTTCATACTTGTATTATTTTGAATGATCTTTTTAATTCCAGGTTTTTATGTTGTTTTTATTAATCCTATATTTATATTTAACTTAGTTATGTACCGTTATGTCATACTCAACTCATATGATCATGCTTGGGGGTACCCATTCATGTGATGTTTCACACACTGTTCACCACTTCTTCTTCCCCCTTTCAATTGTAGTGTGTTTGTGGTTCATATTGTTCAATTGAACTCTAATAAACACTATCATGGACATGTAATTAAATTCATGGAAACACATTGAAATAACATACAAACCTGGATAGCACATCGTGTTCTTCATGTGTTGCCTTGGTGAGTTTCAATTATAAAGTCGAACACAAATCACCCAATCATCGGCGGTGTTTGGTGAATCATTGTGTGTTTTCGACTGAACTCTAGGAGGCATCCTTGTATAAAATCAGTAACATTATGGTTCTAGGTGTTAAAAATCAGGGATTAAAAGATCATAACTCTATCTTATGAAGCGATGACGGATGAGCATCACGATACTCTCTCGGGTTAATCATGTTTAATTAATCTTGTTCATTTCTACTTTGTTTTATCGTTTTCATTTTATATTTTCATATTTAATAATCAAAACCAAGTATTATAAAATCTAATTTACCTTTTTTACTTTCATAATCAGAACTAAATTTTTGAATTAATGATCTAAGGCTCTGTCGAGTGACGACCTAGGGTTGCTGCTATACTGCAGAAATTCTAGTCAAAATTAAACAACTAATTCGACGCGCTCGACAATACGATCAAATTTTGGTGTCATTTCCGGGGAGACAAGATAATTTGTTTTATTTATTTAATTTTATTTATTTATTATACTTCTTAATTATTACTCCTTTCAATACCCCACCCCCATTTTATTGTTTTAGTTTTAGTTTTCTGTTTCTATTTTGGTTGTTTTTGTGTGTTCTTTCTCTCTCTCTCTCTCTATATATCTATATTCTTTTTCTCCATATCTCTCTTTATAATTCTTTAGTATAACATTATATTATCCTTTCACCCTTATTAAGTTATTTTATCCATATTCAATCATAGAAAAAACAAACTTAACAACTCATTTGCATGACCCGATCAGAAAACAAAATTGCTTGAATTTGACCATGAAATTGAAAAGACACTTGACTCACAAATTAGGGAATCTAGAGTAGGTCAATAAAGTAACACTAAGGAACCCCTTTTGTAACCTCAAGTGGTCCTAAACCAGTTAAAAATTGAATCCAATCAGACCCAATAAAACATGGATGCAAATAATCGAACCTTAAAAGAACTGACCACCCCAGATGTGGAGTACCAACCTATGTACATCCAATATCCTGAGGAAGCGGCCAACTTTGAGTTGAGATCAGGAATCATCCACCGTCTTCCTAAATTCCATGGTCTTCCCGGTGAGGACCCTCATAAACACCTTAAGGAGTTTCACATAGTGTGCTCTACCTCGAAACCCAAAAATGTGTCTGAGGACTTAATTAAGTTTAGGGCCTTACCTTTCTCCCTTGATGGTGTAGCCAAGATTGGATATACTATTTTCCTACCACAATTGGTGGCTAGAATTACCTTAAAATACTCCTTTTATAGAAGTTCTTCCCTGTCTCCCGAACTGCATCAATTATGAAAGAAATATGTGGAATTAGGCAATCACAAGGAGAGACCCTTCATGAATACTAGGAGGGATTCAAAAGACTTTGCTCAAGCTACCCCCACCACCAGATTAGTGAAAAACTATTAATCCAATAATTCTATGAGGGACTTATCCCCATGGATCATGGAATTATTAATGCTGCAGCTGGTGGTGACCTAGTTGATAAAACTCCTTCCGCCGCTCGTGACTTAATAGCCAACATAGCTCAAAATGCACAACAATTTGGACACGAGCAATTGCACCAAATCAAGGAATTCATGAGGTAAGTCATTCAGCCCTAGAACAAAATGTAGATAAGAATATTGATGAGATGCATACCCTTCTAAGGCAATTATCACACACACAAGGTAACTCACACTCTTCTTCAGTTCCATTACATTGCGGTATCTGTTCTGAAAATACTCATTTTTATGACCAGTGCCCACAACTTCAAGATTCACATAAGTCTTGTGCAGTCGATTTCGCAGGGCATCCATTCCAATAAGAACCTCCCTTCAAGAAAGAACAATTTAGGCCAAATCCAAATCCCGGGTGGTAAGCACAACCCCAGTACCGACAAGGAGGAAACTCAAGCTACCCCAAGCAGAATTGGTATCAACAAGGCCAAGGTATGTAACATTATTATCCATAAACATCTCAAAACAATACTCCTCCTCCCAAATCTAAACCAAGTCTTGAGGACATGGTAAAGAAAATGGCAACCCAGAACCCCTAGTTTCAACAGAACACACAATCAGCAATTCAAGACCTACGAACTCAAGTGGGGCAGTTGGAAAACACCATCGGTGAGCTTAAGATGCAAGGTTCTGGACAACTACCATCCCAAACCATTTCCAATTCTAAGGATAAAGGTAATGTATGTGCAGTTACACTTCATAGTGGTAAATAAGTCTCTCATTCTACTGATTCTGCACAACAGGTATGTCCCCCTCTTGAAAACTCTCTTTCCCAACCCTCAAAAATTTCAAGTAATGAAAAACAAGAAAAAAAGGGTAATCGATCTATCATTGATGATTCAAATGATCAATCCATTCCTCTTCCTTTACCCCAAATACTCTCTAAATCTAATAAAAATTCTGACAATGACATTGATAAAGAAATAATGGATACATTTAAAAAGGTGCAAGTTAACATTCCTTTATTGGATGTAGTTAAAAAAATCCCTCGATATGCCAAATTTCTTAAAGAGATTTGAACCCATAGAAGGAGACTGAAGGGGAATGAGAGAGTCAACTTGGGGATGAATGTCTCGACCTTGATTCAACCAGCAATGCCAACCAAATTCAAGGATCTGAGCACATTCACAATACTGTGTACCATAGGGGAGACTTTATTTTCTGATGCTATGCTAGATTTAGGTGCTTCCATTAATGTAATGCCTCACTCAGTGTATACTTGTTTTCAATTTGGAGAGCTTCAAACAAAAGGAATTGTCATGCAACTTGCAAACCAGAGTACTACGCATCCAACAGGAGTGATTTAGGATGTCCTTGTAAGAGTGAAGAATCTCATCTTCCTTGATGATTTCTACATTCTCGAGATGGAAGATACCCAAACCCAAGGACACGCTCCTCTCATACTTGGGAGGCCATTCCTCAAAACAGCAAAGATGATCATCAACGTTCACAATGGTACATTTTCCATGGATTTTGGTGGAGAAAAGATAATTTTAACATCCATGAGGCTATGAAACACCTTGTTGAAGAGAACTCCACTCTTCCTGTCTATTCGACGGAAGTGATCTCAAACGATGCACACACACACAATTCTCTCCTAAACCCATACTCTGATTCATTTTCCTTTTCTTCACTCTTGGATGATTTGAGTTTTGATTCGAGTTTTGAGTGTTATCTGGGTTCTGAAAAGTGTAAATTTTGTGCTTTAATTGATGAGTGTGTTCATTATGAGGTACCTATGACCGTCGATGATTCTGAAAATATCATTTCAATAGATTCTCTATCTTTAGAGAATAAACATGAGCAGATAGACAATGTAATGGACCTCACTCCCCCTAAATCCCCTCCCTCAGTCCAAAAACCCCCAGTGTTGGAATTAAAACCACTTACATCTAATTTAAAATATGCATATCTTGAGGGTATTGACCAATTTACCGTTATTATTGCTAATAACCTCTCTCCACAGTAAGAATAAAAACCGCCCAACCTTTTGAGAGAGTGTAAAAAGGAAATAGGATGGACATTGGATGATATTCCCAGGATTATCCCATCTATTTGTATGAACCATATACTTTTGGATGATGAGGCTAAGCCCATAAGACAATCTCAACGCCAGTTAAATCCCACTCTCTTTGAAGTGGTAAAATTGAAAGTTAGTAAAATACTTGCTACGAGGATCATTTATACTATATCTGATAGTAAATGGGTTAGCCCAGTTTAAATTGTGCCTAAAAAGCAGGAATAACAGTTGTGTCAAATGAAAGGAATGAATTGGTTCCAACACATGTGCAAAATAGTTGGTGAGTCTATATTGACTATTGTCGACTGAATCAAGCCACGCGGAAGGACCACTTTCCTCTACCATTCATTGACCAAATGTTAGAATGATTGTCTGGTAACTCCCATTATTGTTTCCTTGATGGCTATTCAGGTTATTTCCAAATCCATATAGCCCCTGAGGATCAAGAAAAGACAACATTTACCTGTCCATTTAGCACATTTTCATACAGAAGGATTCCTTTTGGTCTTTGTAATACTCCTGGTACTTTTCAGCATTGTATGTTGAGTATATTTTCAGAGTACCTTGAGAATTGCATGGAAGTTTTTATGGATTATTTAACAATTTATGGAACTTCTTTTGATGATTGTTTGTCACACCTAGGTTTTATCCTCCGTCGTTGCATAAAAAAAGATCTTGTGTTAAATTACGATAAATACCATTTCATGGTTGAACAAGGGATAGTTCTTGGGCATGTTATTTCAAAAGAGGGAATCCAAGTGGATAAATCAAAAATTGAATTAATTTCAACCTTTCCATATCCAAAATGTGTTCGTGAGGTGCGACCTTTCTTGGGTCATGCTGGTTTTTACCGTCGATTCATTAAAGACTTCAGTAAGATCACATTTCCCTTATCTCAGTTATTACAAAAGGATTCTGATTTTTTTGATAAAAAATGTGAGGCTGCTTTCAATTCACTAAAAAGGAGTCTCACATCACCTACCATCATCCAACCATCAAGGTGGGATATCCCCTTCGAACTTATGTGTGATTCCTCTAACTTTGCAGTTAGGGCAGTTTTATCACAAAGGGTTGAGAAGGCTCATCATGTTATTGCATATGCCTCATGTACCCTTGAACCATCCTAAGTGAACTACACAACCACTAAAAAATAAATTCTTTCTATTGTGTTTTCCTTGGAAAAATTCTGTTCATATCTTATTGGGTAAAAGATCATTGTTTTCTCTGATCATGCTGCCCTTCGTTTTCTCCAAAAGAAACCTAAAGCTAAACCCCGCCTCATTCGGTGGATGCTCTTCCTACAAGAGTTTGAACTTGATATTAGAGATAAGAGAGGAGTGGAAAATGTGGCAGTTGACCACATTAGTAGGATTTCCCCACCATTGGACCATCATGTTGACTCACCCCTCCCCATTGGAGAATTCTTCCCTCATGAGAACCTTTGTGATGTTGTGGACCTTAACCCATGGTATGTGGACATTGTGAATTTTCTAGAAATATCTAGGGTCACCACTGATTTCATAACTTCACAATCCCTAGAGACTTAAGCACAATTCTTGGTGGTACATTTGAGATGACCCATATTTTTGGAGAATTTTTGGTGACCAAGTAGTTCGTCGGTGCGTCCCTGACCATGATTTCACCTCTGTTTTGACATTCTTCCACACTTTGGCCTATAGGGGCCACTTTGACTCTCAACGTACAGCTCAAAAGATCCTTGAATCAAGAATTTATTGGCCAACATTGTAGAGAGATTCCCATCGGTTTTGTAAGTCATGTAGTCATTGTCAATTCACTAGGAATATCTCCAAGAGGAATGAAATACCCCAAAAGCCCATGTTTTTCTATGAAATTTTTGATGCATGGGGCATTGAATTCATAGGGCCTTTTCCAAATTCATTTGGATTTTTTAACATCTTATTAGATGTTGACTATGTATCTAAATGGGTTGAAGCAAAATCCACCAGGACCGATGACTCTCGAGTGGGAGTTGATTTTGTGAGGTCCCAAATTTTAAGTAGGTTTGGTTTACCTAGATTCATCATTAGTTATCAGGGTTCACATTTTTTCAATCACAACATGAAAAATTTGCTTCGTAAGTATGGGGTTGTTCATAAAGTCTCTACATCATATCACCCCAAACTAACGGACAATTAGAAATATCAAATCAGGAAGTTAAGAGAATCTTGGAAAAATGGTACAACCCAATAGGAAATATTGGAGTTTTCACTTGGATGATGCACTTTGGGCATACCGTACAACTTTTAAAACCCCAATCAGAATGTCACCATACAAAATTGTGTTTGTAAAAGGCTTGTCACCTCCCAGTGGAGGTAGAACACCATACATATTGGTCTATTAAACAATTTAATATAAATCTGTCAGATGTAGGTGAGCATAGAAAGCTACAGATTCAAGAGTTCGAAGAAATTCGACGTGATGAATATGAGAACTCCCGAATCTATAATGAGAAGCCAAAATCTATCCATGATAGCATGATTCATCATCATAAGTTCCATATTGGTGATAAGGTTCTCATGTATAATTCTAGGCTAAAGCTCCACCCAGGTAAGCTTCATTCTCGATGGATCTGTCCTTATACCGTTACTGATGTTTACCCTTTTGTTGCTATACATGTTTTTCATGAGAAGAGTGGAAAAAGGTTTACTATCAATGGGCAGAGGCTGAAACACTTCTATGAGGATTTTCCAAAGCATGTCATGGAGGAAATCCAACTAATAGATGCCACATATGACACCACTTAACAGGCTGTCCCTTCTCCGTACCTTTTATTTACTTGTTTATTTATTTAAAATAATTTCATTGAGGACAATGTAACTTTTAATTGTGGGGGAGGGTGACATGTCATAGTTAGGATTAAAAAAACAAAAAATAAATAAAATTAAACAAAAAAAAGTGTTTTTATTTTTGATTTATTTTTTCCTTATTTTGAGTTTTTAGATAAAAAATGATCTTAAAAAGAATATCCAAAATAATTTTTCATGCTTGAGTCGATTGTATTGAAAATTTCATTACTTTTGGAATTTTTTTTTCAAATGAATGTTGATATGGAATCTTTTTCTAGAATTTGTATTTTCAAATCATTATTAGGTGTTTAATGGATTTTGAATCCCATGCCTCATTAGCACTGGCCAATATTTTAATCCCTTTCCTGAGAGACATTCTAAGACCTTTATTGCATATTCTTCCCTTTAATCACTTTATTGAGAGTCTTGGGTCATGTAGAGAAACTATAACTTACCTTGATTCTGTTTGAAGCCATAAGATTCAAGTATGCTACATTCATGATAGAGGCAATCGTTCATTGAAAAGCCCTTTGTACAATTATCCTCTATTTTAGACCACCTTAACATTTTATCCTTCTTAAGCCTTAGAGACTGTGAAATTCCTATTAGGTAGCCACATTACAAGCTAATTTATCCCTACCTACTCATCTCTTGTGTATATTCTTTTTTATTTTCAGCAAGTGTGGGTGAGAGGGTATTTCTATGGGAATTCTGGGGAGAGAATCATTGTTACAGGTTTATATAAAGGGTGCCTACATTTTTTTTGGGAAATGGGTTCAAAATCCATATTACATCATTATTTTATACATATTTCCCTCTTTATCTCTAAAAAAAACTAAAAAAATATAGTTCTGTACATTGAAAAAAAAAAGAAACAGAAAAAAATAAAAAAATGGAGAAAGAGGATGTTTACTCATTATTATTCATTGTTTGGTTGTGACCAACAAAAATGGAAAATTGGGAGAGTGAGTTGGAGGTGATAAAATTTGTGAGGTGCTGAGTGTGTATATTCATTGTGAACACTTTATGAATTTTGACATGTTTTTTACACAAGAGATTAAACACTCCTCTTCAGCCTCATATTTTAAAATTTAAATCCTACCAACCCTTGAACCTCATAAAAATCTGTTGAAAGTCCTCTTGAGTAGAGCACTAGTTTATACCGGTAGAGAACTTAGAATCTTTGAAAGAATATGGTAAGATTGCGTGAACTCTAATAAAAGAGCATAAATCCACTTTTATATGTTCCTTGAGTGAAGAGAGAAAATTTTTAGGTGAGGTAGGTTGCGACATGTTGAATGGGTTAACAAATGAAGTTGAACAAATTTGAATGTGAGAAAAGAAAAATGATAGGAAAATTGATTCCATAAACGAGACATGATTAATTTCATTTCCAAAGAATATTGGATGTTTTCAAACCTTTTATTTAGTAATGAGAAATGATTATGATATTATACATTTCCCAGGAGTGCAGATGTTTAGGTGTGAGGGTGTGATCGTACCACGATTCACTGTTTTATTTCACCCTTATACCAATGTATTAAACTTGTATTGTATTAAAAATTACAAGTATAATAAAAAATTTCACTCCATGTTTGATTCAATTATTTTGTGTTTAATACTATTAAAAAGGGCAATGTTACTTGTTTTGATAATTATATTGTAGGTGGAGGTGATTTGGAGGACCCATGATGAAGTCCAAGAAAGATGGGCCAATCTGCACATGATCCAAGAACACCAGTGGACTAAAACGAATGTTTCTACATAACAGTGCATTAAAATGGGCTTAAACTTTGTGGTATGGTCCTAAATTTCATTATATTCATTTAATATGAAGGAACCGAAGCCCAATTCGTTCATTAAGAGGCCCATACAAACTGATCTGTCCAATAAAGTGTATCTGTATGGGGTCAAAACTTTGCCTCTGTATTTCGACAATATCTCTTATTATATTCCATATCCAGCCGCCAAATTTGACATGGAGGTAGAAAAGGTGTCTTCCAAAAAATTTGTAGTTTTTTTTCAAAGTTATTTATGACTATCAGACCGTCCAAAACCATGGGCCAAGAGGATTATCGAAACCAGGGTGCCCAAAACCACCTCCTACTTTGCCTATAAATTGGCACCTTGGGCACCCCATTTGTGAATTCGAACCAGAATAAAGGTTCTACCATTTTGGAGTCCTAAAGGATTCCTCCCACCAATATTTTAAGTTCTAGAGGCTATGGGAAGTGCTACTTCAACATCTTCTTCTTCCTCCCCTCCCATGAGTTTCTAAACCCCTTATGATCACCCGGGGAGGAACGTGATGTAATTCCGAGATTCATACTTGTATTATTTTGAATGATATTTTTAATTAAAAATTTTTATGTTGTTTTTATTCATCCTCTATTTATATTTAATTGAGTTATGTACTGGTATGTCATGCTCAACTCATATGATCATGCTTGGGGGTACCCATTCATGTGATGTTTCACACACCGTTCACCACTTCTTCTTCACCCTTTCAATTGTAGTGTGTTTGTGGTTCATACTACTCAATTGAACTATCATAAACACTATCATGGACATGTACTTAAAGTCATGGTAACACATTTAAATATCATACAAACCTGGAAAACACATCGAGTTCTTTATGTGTTCCCTTGGTGAGTTTCAGTTACGAAGTCGAACACAAATCACCCAATCATCGACGGTGTCTGGTGAATCATTGTGTGTTTTCGACTGAACCCTAGGAGGTATCCTAGTATAAACTCAGTAACATTCTAGTTCTAGGTTTTACATACCAGGGATTAAAAGATCATAACTCTATCTCATGAAGCGATGACAGATGAGCATCATGATACTCTCTCAGGTTGATCACGTTTAATTAATCTTGTTCATTTCTACTTCGTTTTATCGCTTTCATTTTCTATTGTCATATTTAATCATAAAAAAAGGTATTATAAAACCTCATTTCCCTTTTTTACTTTCATAATTAGAACTAAATTTTTGAATTAATGATCTAAGGCTCTGTCGAGAGACAACCTAGGGTTGCTGCTATACTGTAGAAATTCTAGTCAAAATTAAACAACTAATTTGATATGCTCAACAACCCGATCAATCCTATCCCAAATCACTCAACCATACACGCCCCAATGTAATGGTGTGAGAAAAAGGAGTAACCACACCCTTTTGGACATGGTGAGATCAATGATGAGTCATGCGAGTCTTCCATTATCATTTTGGGGATATGCGTTACAAACAACGGCGCACCTACTAAACCAAGTACCAACTAAACTGATAAATGGTATTCCATACGAGTTCTGAATTGGAAATAAATCCATATTATCAAATCCACATGTGTGGGGAAGCAATGCATTTGTTAATTCCTCTTCAGGTAATAAACTTTCACCCCGAGGCACAAAGTGTACCTTTATAGGATACCCCAAGGAAATAAGGGGTTATTACCTATACAATCCCTTAGACAAAAAGGTTATAGTGATAAGACACACTATATTCATTGAGAGGGATCACATCTCCAAAAGATATAGTGGGAGTGAGATATAATTTGATGAAGTTTAGGCTCAAATTACACAAGAGTTGGTATATGAACAGATTCCACAAAGCCCCATGGAAGAAAGAACTGTTCTAGAGACATAAGAGCTACGTAGGAGTACAAGAGAGGTTAGATAACCGGAATGGTATAGGTTTCTAGTTACAGAGGATGGTGACTCATTATTAGTTGATAATAATGATCCTATAACCTATAATGAAGTAGTAAGTGGAACAGATGTTTCCAAGTTGCAAGAAGCCATGAATTCTGAAATGGATTCTATGTACCAAAACCATGTCTAGATTTTGGTAGATCCTCCAGTTGATGTGAAGACAGTTGGTTTCAAATGGGTATTCAAGAAGAAACTGGACATGGAAGGACAATTTAGCACCTATAAGGCGTGACTGGTTGCAAAAGGGTTCAAACAAAATTAAGGCATTGACTACGATAAAACCTTTTCACCAATTGAAATGTTGAAATCCATCAGAATTCTATTGGCCATTGCCTCTTACCATGACTATGAGATTTGGAAAATGGATGTCAAAACAACATTCTTTAATGGGAACCTTCAGGAAGATGTCTATATGAAACAACCTGAAGGGTTTATGACTCCAAAGGATTCCAATAAGGTATACAAGTTGCAGAAATTCATTTATTGATTAAAGTGAGCATCCAGGTCAGGGAACATTCGTTTTGATGAAGTCATAACAAAATTTGGTTTTTTTCAAGAATGAATGTGAGCCTTGTTTCTACAAATAGTTTAGTGTAAGTGCATTAATTTTCCTAATAGTATATATTGATGACATATTACTTATTGGAAATGAGATACCAGTCTTACAGTCTGTTAAGGCATGGTTGAATAAATGCTTCTCCATGAAGGACTTGGGAGAGACAATATATATTCTTATGATAAAGATCCATCATGATAGATCCAAGAGATTTTTGGGCCTAAGTCAAAGTACATACATTGATAAGATACTAAAGAGATTTAGTATGGAACAATCCAAGAGGGGATTTTTTCCAGCATCACATGACATTCAACTTTCCAAAAAAATGTGTCCTCAGACACATGAAGAAAGAAAGATAATGAAAAGGACTCCATACGCATTAATGATTGGGTCAATCATGTATTCCATGCTATGTACTAGGCTGGATGTCACCTACACATTGAGTGCGGTAGGCAGATATCAAGCTGACCCAGGTGACCACCATTGGATGGAAGTCAAGACTATCCTAAAGTATCTGAGGCGTACTAAGGATATGTTCCTAGTTTATGGATGAGATGAGGAACTAATCATTAGAGGATATGTAGATGCTAGTTTCCAGACTGATCAAGATGACATGAAGTCACAAACAAGATACATCTTCACTTTTAATGGAGGTGTAGTGAGATGGAAGAGCTCAAAGAAGAGTGTGGTCAAAGATTCTACAGTAGATTTTGAGTATATCATAGCTTATGAGGTAGCTAAATAAGTAGTTTGGATGCGAAGCTTCGTCTAGGAGTTGGATGTGATACCTAGTAGTAAAGATCCTATCACACTGTACTGTGATAATACTGCAGCGGTGGCTCTCACAAAAGAGACAAGGTCACATCAGTAGACGAAGCACATACTTTGGAAGTATCAACTCTTGAGAGATTTTTCTCAGAGAGATGAAGTTGCAGTTAGCAGTATTTCCACAGAAGACAATGTGGAAGACCCCTTTACTAAAGCCTTGACTTAGTAGAAACATGATCACCCTGTGAGGTCTAGTAGACTGAAAGTCGTAGGCGGTTGGCTCTAATCCAAGTGGGAGTTTGTAAGAGTCGGTGTCCTAGAACCAACTGGTTGTACTTTGATTACATGGTCATTTAATGTATTTAAATATTAAACATATTATTACATATTGTTCATTGTTCTGCATGACTATGATGTAATAATGTCTTAGAGTATTTGTTGCATTGATAAGATCATGGCAGTTCCCTGATATGATGAGAACCTTGAAATGCTATAAAAATATTATTAAATATAGTTCTACGGTTGGATGACATACTATGATGGGAAACATAGTATGCAGACCATCAGGTGTGAGTACTCATAAGCAGATGAGACTTCCTCTCTTGAAGTTCTCACATGGTAATCTCCAAGACATGAGATTATAAGACCAGACCTACCAGTAGGAATTCTACATGTTTTGGTGTCATCAGATATTTCTATCTATGAGCATGTGTAATAATCCTTAGACTTTAATATTATCATTAATACGTGTCACGACTCTCACACTTTTATTTACTGATGAAAACTATCATGTAGACAGTTGGCAGGAAGTAGGGTACGTTGGGTGGGCCACGAGTGACATGTTATTAATGGATAAGTCGAGGAAGGATTTGCCCCTTCCATTTATAGAAGTTGATATCTTGAACTTTTGATTGAAATAGAACCGCTGTGTGAAATTCCATGGCCATAGTGTAACAACGAGTTTATTTTAGGTAGTCAAAGAACGACGTATCAACCATAAAGGTTGATGAAACTATCACGAAACCTACTTGATGAGATATTGCGACAAAGAGATTATATTACACAGTGAGCATTCGTATGTAGATGTCATTGTTGTGACTTTATGTTATTTCTCTTGGGTTCCTTAACCCGTTTCTAGATAGTACTCTTGGAATTTAGGCAAGCCTGCCTAATGCCAATGAGAATTAATCCTAGAGAGTCACACACTAAGTGTTTTTGGTGGTCTTGGTTAAATTCTATTTGAATTTAATTAATAAAATAAATATTATTCTCAAGACCATGGAATAATTTTATTCAAGTTAAAATGATCGCATAAATTAAATAAAAATATTTATTTATTTTATTGAACATTTAATAAATATTTATTTTATAGTTTGTAAAAAAATATTTATTTAAGAGAATAATTTATTTATTTATTCGGGTGTTCAATAAATGGAAGTGGAGTTCGAGCAGACCAAGTCCAGTTCAGTATTAAAATAATTATGTACAAGAGGATAAATAATTATTTAACTAGTTGGCACAAGTTAAAATAACAATGACGCTGCTATTATTTTGTGATGCGGAATTTTATTCCATTTTGCGCAAGTTGGTGCACCATATATAATGACATGATATTATTATTATGAGCATGGGTTTTTTATAAGTTTATGAATGTATTTAATTTTTTCTATGCAATTAAATATTGTAACTGAATTTCCATGTATATAAATAGACAAGTATGCCTATTGTGCCAGATACCACATGACACCGAACCGAACACCCGGTGAATTGAGAATTGTTAAGCTAAACAATTTCTCTCTCGAATCCTATTCCCACCCCTCTCAAGAATGAGATACGTTCTTCAAGGCCGAATAACAAGCGATCAAGAACGACAGAAACAAGACACTTTCTTCACTGCACTAGCACCTGAATAATGAGCAGTGTCGATCGGAGGCCATCGGAGCACATGTGGATCACCAATAGAGGGATTCTAGTTTGGATCCTTACAAGAACAAAGAGATAATCTGAAAGGGTCATTCCAGATGATCAACATCATCAATAAAGAAAATACTGAAGATCTAGGTATTTTTTTATGAAATTAATTAAATTAATTATAAACATGATATGCAGGATCATCTCTAAAGGTTTCGGGCCTCTTCCTTCTTTATAAAAATCTTTGATTATATTCTGTGGAGACTAGCGTTCATCGTTGTATTGATCCCAGAATAATCATTGATCATGGTAAAAATCAAAGATGGGTATCATCCCAACCATGCTTCTGCTATGCCCAGAACCTTCAGATGATTGGCTCCTTCTGGGAATGGAAGGATGTGATCGATGAATGGTAGGGATGGATGGATTGATCTTTAATATGTGAGATTCCTCTTGCTTCGGATAGTTCTTGAATCCCCATTTTATGGCTCTCAAATGTGGTTTCAATTTCTTCTGAGTCTTCTGAAGTGTTCTAACTCACCCCACCAGCTCCTATCACCACTCATGAATGATCTCTCTCACCTCAATGTGGCACATTTACCACGATGCTTCCTCCTTGAAGGTTATCGAATCAAAACTCCCTCCCAATAGAATGTGCAAGCCCATTCCATGCAACACAATCCTGCTTAATCGCATCAATAAAATTAATAGAAAAAAATTAATAAAAAAATCCTGATAAATTAACTAATTTAATTATATTAGTGCTAGTATTAAATACGTACATAGATAAATCAAAATATATTTTTTATAGTTATGTACTTACAATTATTAATAAACATGTAAATTATAACTATTAAAATATTTACAATGGTATGATAACATTAAAAATTATTATACATACCTGATGCGTGAGAATTTGTTGCAGATCCCTGATCAAAAGATTATTTACCTAATCATGCAATATAGTGCACTCCCAGAGTCAGTCTCGTGGAGGAAACTTACACAACACCGAAATTCTATTGTCACTATTTATTTTCTACCTAATATATAATATAAAGATGAGTTTGAAAGATGCATAAAATATGAATATATATATATGAAATGTGAACAAAATGATGTTAAAAATAAAGAAAGAAGACATTTGTTCTTGGGGGATCATAATGGTTTATATCATTGTTTATTAAAATATTCTCAATATCAATTCAATGTAGTGATCAAAATCTATCACACTACACCCTCCCATTCGACATGTTATTTACCTAACACTGAGATCTCTTCATGAAGGGAAATACTCTTCCTAAAGTCAGCTAGGAGATCTCTTTGTTGACCATCGCTACCCAAGCCATACTCCATCATATGCATGACTTAGATAGTGAAGGGAAGGATAAATGTTGAATGAGAAGAAGAACTCGGTGATAGAGAAAATGGGGCAATCACACACCATAATCAATTTAACCACCACTAGAATTATTAGAATTAAATAAAGAGATTTAAATTGAAGCATAATGAAACTCAATCAATCACCATTCTCCCCCTCGAACAAAAATCGAGGTTAGTTCCCCATTCTCATGGAGTTAGAATAGAATACGATGAGAGAAACACATAAAAGTAAAAATGGAAGAATAAGGTATGAATAAGAAGAATAATATGAGATAAAACATTAAAAATATAATACAAAAGAAAATTAAATATAAAAATACACAAAATGGCAATTACTTTTCGAACCCCTTGAAATGAAAGAGGGATACACTTTTATAGGCAAAGGGAGTGAAAATTTGGATCCAAAAATATTATCCTAATGTATGCGCGTTAATTACCTCCTTAATGGTAGAATGTGGAAATACTTCCTTCTTGAAATTTTTTCATATATCTCTCTTCTTTAGACCCACAAAATTTGAGAATAATTGGACACTTTGTGAGAGAGATATATCCAACCTACTCCGGATATTTAATTCTTCCAAATAGACTCTTCATCTTCCAATGCACCGAGTTCCAACGCATTAATGACCATGAAAATGAAAGAATAATGTGCGTCCATCTTAATGACACTTGTTACTACGGATTTATTACATATCCATATAAAATTTTAGCTCCAATTGTTTGTCCACTTATGATATATGTGCACAACAATAAAATTCTCCAGTTCTGTGCTTAGTTTTCGATGCCTGACTTGTGAGCTATATTTGAGATTCCAAATGATTGATTGAGCTTTAGGTCTAGAAGTATGGAATTAATACCATCGAACATAGGAACTTATAAAAGAATGATTTCTCAATTTGGATCTGTTTAGAAAGAGTTATTGTTGAAACATTAAAATAAATTAAAACTATTTAAATCCAAAATAAACCATTTTTCCAATTAAGCTAAAAAATGCTCCTAAAACTATAAAATGTGACAATTGATCTTGAAATAACAAATTTGTGGGATTAAAACAATGATATCTAGAATAAAATTATTTAAAATATTTGTTATATAAATTCCCTCATACTTAATCATTGCACTCCTGGGCAATCATCTTATACCATGGTCAAAACAAACTTCTCAAAGCATAAATGACAACACAACTCAATTATCATATTAAGGAAAATATCATGCCTCATACATGGATAAAAATTTCAGAACACCTCAAAAATCATATGAATCCATTCAATATCATGTTATTCCTCACATTCATGTCATACCTACCTCCCTGGAAAAATATTTTTCTCTTCAATCAAGGATATTTAATGTGGAGTTTTTCTCATTCTCAAAACATGTGTGATCTCCATAGGCTTGATATAATCTTAATATATTCACTTAATAGGGTAAAAAATGTGTAAATAATGAGTTATTTTTCATGGTTTGTTATGAGGTTAAGGTTTGGCAGGTTTAAAATGTAAAAACATCTGAGACAGAATGAGGAGGGTTAAGATCTAAAGTGAAGTAAATGCATGAAATTTTTTTTGCTTGTGTGCTCCTCAATCAGCTCAAAAAATGAATCACCTCCAAAAACATATTACTTTGGGAAGTTCACACTTGTAATTTCAGCATCAATTAATTTATTCCCTCTTTTCCCCAATTGTAGTATTGTTTCATCTTGAATTCAGATCTAGATTTCTCTTCAGAATCATGTTTTTTGAGGAAAAGAGAGCCATCTTTTGATATTCAAAAATTGGTGAACAACCAGCCCATTTGTGTATTGATATTTTGTTCTAACCATACATCTTCTCATCATGACATTTCTTCCACCCATTAGTAATAAATATTGCAACACATTTTCAATTCAGCTCAAACATATTCTTCAGGAAAGAAAAATACATCTCATCTTCTCCCTCCCCCACACTTGAGTTCAACAATAATCATGACTTTAATTTCTAGAGGAGGTTGTAAAGGTATAAATGGATTGTAATGTGGCTTCCTAACAAGATATTTCATGGCTAATAGGGTCTTAAAGAAGGTCAGATGTAAAGGTAGTCCAAAATAAGAGTTCAATGCAAAATGGATTTCAAAGTGGTGCCTCAATCATACTTGAAACACATTCCATGAACTCTAAAAAATTTGAAAAAGAGAAAAAAAAAAGGTTCTGGATCACACAACATTTCTCAAGACTCTCAAGAAAAATAGAAATGTAAATAAGATGTCAAATAGGTTTAGAAACCTCTCGGGTTGGGCAAGATTTTCAATTTGGACAGTACTAGTGCACATGAGTTTCACAATCAACCAAAATTCATCAAATAAAAATATCATAAATCTAGAAAGAAAATCCATTCAAAAATAATTTAAAAACTTGAATACTCAAATAAATATATCTGAAAAAAATATCAAGATTTTTTGAATTTTCTAATATATTCGATTCATCTCAAGATTCCAAAAAACGCACCAAAAAATGAAAAAGGAAAACAAGAAAATTTCAAAAAACAACAAGAAAAATAAAATGAAAGCACACACAAAATTCCTAAAAACAAGTTGAAATCCATCCCCCACACTTATTCCATTTACCACCCCCATTATAGCTCAAATCATATCAAGAAATATTTTCATGCAGAATTTAAATTGGGTAGAAAATAAAATAAAGAAAACGAAAGATACAACCTGATTTATTTTTCAATGGCAACCTTGAGTTAAGCTCCTAGATGATACCACTTTAAAAATACAAGAATTAAATGAAAATAAATAATAAAAATAAATAAAAATATATATAAAGGGGATAGAAAATGGATAATTCCTAGTTTGACCCCCCAAGCGGGTGCTAGATTTTTACTGCCCCTAGTCAGGCAGTTGCAGCAGATTATCCCCAATCAGAAGTTGGATGTGGTTTCTTTGAGATAAACCACCACATGTGACTTTTCCTAATGTCCATGAGTATAAAATATGAATGGAGAACCCCAAAGAATATAATAAAGTTCCCAAACCCCAAGAAATAATAAATATATAATTTGAGTTTATGAGTGGGAGGGAATAGAATATAGGAGTGCTCCCTGTGAACTTATGTGGTGTCCTCCTCCATATGATATGAAAGTTGTTGTAGAGGAGGTAGTCGCACCACCACCATCTTCTCTAGATCTTCATCCTCAATCACCACCACTTTGGAAGTCTCTTTAGCATCATCCATGGTTTGCTCCATTTGTGCTATATTATAAATTTTAGAAAAGGGAAAGTTAGAAAACAATTCAACTTGAATAAGATTAACACATGGCGAATTAATCACGAAATCTTCCCTTTCAAGTAAGTCACCTTGGAAATTGTTCTCTTCTGAAAAGACCATTGGAAACTCCATCTCAGCAAGTGTATCTTATTCATCATCTTCCAAATAAAGAGATAGGTCAAAAGGTTATGATTATTCACTATAAACATGGGAAGATCATGTTTTAGGTTATCTTCAACAAAGTGTTTCCAGGATTCTTCAAAAAATTATTGATCTCCCATAAGTGAATCAGCTGGAATGTGTACTTCAGGGACCTCATCAAGCAATGGTTGAGTATGGGATGATATGATTAACTCTTTTAGTATCTCCTTCTCACCCACCTTAAGTTATTTAACATAGAAAATAATTGGTGAAATATCTTCCACCACTTATTTTGGTTCGAGTTCCGATTTAGGTTTCTCTTGAAAAGCATGTACGTATTCAGCAATAAACTCTATTAGACTCTCCAATTATTCCACTAAATTACTAATACTTTGATACTTAGAATCAAGATCATTTAAAACTTCTTCTGGAACCTGAGATTCATCAGTCCATGCATAAAAATTTGAATTGAAATACATCATGAACAAAAATATTTTTTTAGTGTTTTTGAAATTTATGATTTTTTTATGAAAAACAGTGTGTGAAAGTGTTGTGCCTCCCCGACAACGGTGCCAATTTGTTGCACGAGATTTTTTCGCAGATCCCCGATCAAAATATTATTTACCTAAGCATGCAATATAGTTCACTCCCAGAGTCAGTCTCGAGGAGGCAACTTACACAACACCGAAATTCTACTGTCACTATTTATTTTCTACCTAATATATAATATAAATATGAGTTTGAAAGATGTATAAAATATGAATATATATATATACAATGCAAAAACAAAAACGATGTTAAAAAGAAATAAATGAGACATTTGTTCTTGGGGGATCATAATGGTTGATATCATTGTTTATTAAAATATTCTCAATATCAATTCAATGTAGTGATCAAGATCTATCACACTACACCCTCCCATTCGAAATGTTATTTCCCCAACAACGAGATCTCTGCAATCAGGGAAATAATCTTCCTAAAGTTTTATAGGAGATTTCTTTTCCAACCATCGCTACCCAAGCCGTACTCCATCCTATGCATGACTTAGATAGTGAAGGGAAGGATAATTGTTGAATGAGAAGTAGAACTCGATGATAGAGAAAATTGGGAAATCGCACACCATAATCAATTTAACCACCACCATAATTCTAAAAATTAAATAAATAGATTTAAATTAATGCATAGTGAAACTCAATCAGCCACCATTCTCCCCCTCGAACAAACATCGAGGTTAGTTCCCCATTCTCATGGAATTAGAAGAGAATACGGTGGGAGAAACACATAAAAGTAAAAATGAAAGAATAAGGTATGAAGAAGAAGAATAATATGAATTAAAAAAATTAAAAATATAAAACATAATAAAATTAAATATAAAACTACAAAAAATGGCAACTACTTTTCCAATACCTTGAAATGAAAGAGGGGTACACTTTTATAGGCAAAGGGAGTGAAAATTTGGCTCCAAAATTATTATCCGAATGTAGGCGCGTTAATGACCTACGTAATGACATAATTTGGAAATTGTTCCTTATTAAAAGTTGTTCGTATATCACTATTATGTCTACCCACAAAAATTTATAATACTTGGACACGTGGGGAGAGAGATATAGCCAAAGTACTCAGGATATTTAATTCTTCCAAACAGACTCTTCGTCTTCCAATGCACCTAGTTCCAATGCATTAATGACCTTAAAAATGAAAGAATCATGCATGTGCATATTAATTAAACTTGTTACTAAGGACGTCTTACATATCCATTAAAATTTTAGGTCCAATGGTTTTTCCATTTATGAGATATGGGCCCAGTAGTAAAATTCTCAAGTTCTGTGCACAGTTTTTGATGCCTGATTTGTGAGATGGATTTGAGATTCCAAATGATTGATTGAGCTTTGGGTCAAGAAGTATGAAATGAATCCCATCGAACATAGGAACCTATAAAAGAAGAATTTTTTAATTTAGATCAGTGTAAAAAAGTTATGTCCGAATCATTCAAATGAATTAAAACCATTTAAATCCAAAATAAGCCATTTTTCCAATTAAGCTAAAAAATGATCCTAAAACTATAAAATGTGACAATTGCTCTTGAAATAACGCATTGGTGGGATTAAAACAATGATATTTAGAATAAAATGATTGAAAATATTTGTTCTATAAATACCTATTATTACTATTAATTTTTTTATATATATATTATTATTAGGAACAGAATAAATATAACCAATTATTTATATAATTATTAAAATATGTATAATAATAAATGTATTTATCAAATATTTACTAATATTATAACTATATATATTTATATTAATATAATTAAATATGTTAATATTAATATCATTATAATTTTTATATATTATATTATATAGATATTAGAAAGAGGGGGGGGGGGGTGATTTCTAGGGTAAAAGGGGAGAGGGGGGATGGGAGATCTCATAGGACTTGGGTAGAAGAGGGGCTCACACAAGGGGTTGAATGACGCTGGAGTCCTTGAGCAACGTCACCCGATGTTTGGTAGATGTAAGGCGACATTCAACGATGGAGGCAAGGTGGTGGTCAATGACCTGGTGGTGTGTGGTGCAGTGGCCTCGGTTCTATAGCCGATGGTTCAGGTTCAAGCAGCACACAGTGCCACAGTGGCTCAGATTGGGGCGATGGACGACAACATGGATGGTGGACTTATGTTCATCCGGTGAGGCCGGATTGTAATGGTATCTTGGTTTTAGGTTCTTCTGGTGAGTATTGGGTTCGATTTCATTAGTAGTGAATAATTAACTATAAATTAATAAATAAATTTTAAAATTACAAAAATAAAAAAAATAAAAAAAAATAAAAAAATAAACAAACTTTAAAAAATTAATAATTTCAAATTAAAATAATGAATAAATTAAACTAATTATTTTGCAACAAAATATATATTTAAAACATAAACAAAGAAATAAATAAAACAATTAAATAACAAGATTATTTAAATAGAAGAACAATTAAATAAATAAATAAAATAAAATAAAAGAATAAATGAAATAATAAACTTGAAAAATAAAAAATAATGAAATAATGAAAAATATAATTTCAATAAAAACAAAAGAATAAAAAATGCGAGTTAAGAGAGAATTAATTAGTTAATTTTAAATTATTCCAAATGTCAAAAATAGTCAATAAAATACATATTTTCACAAAAAATAAAAATTGTAGCAATGAAATAAAAAAAATAACATCAATTGAAATTTATTAAACAAAACACACTCTTTTAATAATAAAAAGTCAATAAAATATAATAAGTTATGTGAAAAGTGCATACAAAAACAACCACATAAGTAACCACTAATCAATCCATGGAAGGTTGTAAGGTCTGGTTTAAAAGAACCATGAGCACTATGGGGGAATCTATCTCACCCAAGAGAATCACTAGGAACTCAACATGCCCATAACATTATCAGAATGTCGTCTTCAACTTACCATTATTATGAACCCTCGTTAGGTGGTGGATGGACCACAAACCATACTTCAGGAACCATTTCATACCTTAAAATAGGTTGAATAGGTCTTCAATCCTTTGGAAAAGGGTACTTGTCTTTGATCATCACCTGACTCAGGAAATGGAAAACAACACAAAGATTCTAGCACTCATCCACCTTTTTCATGAACAACTCCGTAGCTGCCCTAAGGGACACACTGTGTCTAAAATAACTCTTATAATAATTTCCACCACTCCAAGGATAATAATATCCAACTAAAAAGGTGTTGAATTTATCCTCCATCAAACACTAAAAAACATTGTAGGGTCTCTTTGATACTATGCAAGATCCTTTGAGAATCTATTTTCTCTAAGAGTCAAGTCACACTACTAGAAGTGAAGTGAGATCTTCGAAACTTCTTTAGTAGGAGTATCTAGATGAAAGGTTCAAGCTAATGGCTCCACTAGAATATATAGGTCTCCACCAAGGGATGCATCAAGAAAGAAGTAACCTATGCCTATGTATACTAAAACTACGAATAAAGTAGAGAAGTCATAGGTCATACCATAGATCACTATAATGCCTCCAAGTCATATCCACTTTTTGGAGATATCCTTCCACTTTCCCTAGTAGTTTCCCCTAACTAGGGTTTTCATCCAACTCACTACCAAAATGACCTCGATCATATAATTAAAAGGAAATCATCCACCACACCTTGACACTATCCACTTTAGATGACACCAACTTTCCTATATGACTTTAAATCACATAACAAGAGAATGAATCTTAGTGGGGGAAGCATCCCTCTTCCTTACATGCTTGAAGTCACATCACACATCACTAATATATGGATCTATCAACAAACTATATTCCCTAAATAAGTCTAGCTTCTAGGAGCACTATATCAACAAGAGGGGTCCCGTACAAGGCAGAAAACCCATGACATCGACTTTATCTAAACCTCAGATACTCACCGAGTTTCTGGAAAGTACTCCTATATGAAGATATTCTCATCTCTATTCCAAGATTAGTTCACCTCATCATGGATATGGATGACCAGACCACACTCTAACCCTACTAATCTGCCAAAATGTTTTGTTGCGAGCATTACCATTCAATCGGTCAAGGTTTACACAATCCAGAAAACCCGAACCAATTCTTTGAGTCAATCATCCATTGTATGAGGGTTTGGCTCACTGTTAAAATTGAGTTGAATCTTTCCCTAGAACTCATGTAATTAACTAATCCCACACATACCATCCTCCTATCTTTCCAATCCATCAAATTCTCAACATGCAGACAATCGTCCTCCTAGACCAATGGAGGTGGGTCTATGAACTGCTAATAGGGTGGAATCACTACTCTATGCTCTTAAAAATTGAACACCTCAAGAATAGGATCCTGAACTGAGGCCTCATTTCTCAATTATTAATCATCATAACATTGTTTCAGAATCTTGGCTGTCTATCATCACAGAGGCATCTTGGAAGTTATCAGGACGTATCACGATTAGAGAGCATATCTAGGGAGCTGACTCAAGAAGGAAATTAAATTCAAAGGAACCAATCCTATATGATTCATGTACTATTGGTTTCCCTATAAATGTTTCCTTAGTATTACAAGTTAAAAAAAGGTATTCAGAGTCTTGGTGTATGGATACATTGGCCTCCACACCAACACTGGGTTCCTTGGCCTGAGAGCCAAACTCGACACACTCCAACATTTTCCCCTAAGTTCCTAGATGAAACCTCACAAAATATATAACTCCAAACCTGGTCACTAGAACAGAACCACATTTGATACCACTATATCATGAGTCGACACACTAAGACCCCACTTGGGATGGAAGTAATCCAAGGGTGACACCCTAAGCCCACTTCCAAAAGGCTAGGTGTTGTTGACTCACACTGAGTTGGCATAACATTGAAATGGGATTCCTTAGACTAAATTACCCATACACATGCACACAACCAAATCCATCCAACAATGAAAAGATATTGGGAAATAGAAGATTATATAGAGTAAAGAATTCTTGAAACAACCTCTAGGATACATATCAAAGTGAAACAAGGTATACAAAGTATAAAGAGAAAAATGTACGCCCAACCAAAAATACAGGGGGGAAACCCAAACTGACAACAATTGTAAAAAGGTAAAGCATGGGAGAGCTTGAATCAAAATCCTACAGTCTCACCACTAAAAACGGTCACCACCACCATGTAGTGATAATTCCCACTGATACCAGTTCCATCTAAGTCACTGCTAATTTTTCTGCTATTTTCATAAGATAAGACACGTGTAGGAAAAATTCATACAAAGGTGAGTATATACATTCCTATTATGATTCCATGAAAACCAAAAGGGGAATTGATAGAATAAACATATTCAACTAAACCCATAGGTAAGAGTGTAAAGGATCCAACATTAGATATTCTCAAAATAAACCTAAGTGAAGAGATAAATGGGATCTCCATCTCCATAGATAGCTAATAATGACGAGTCAGATCGCAGCTCCCAAAGGTCCATATCTGATGTAAACCACCATGTAAAACCGCATAATAATATGAATAGAGGGATCTCACCTAAATATTGGTCTCTATATATGGGGGAAAACTATATCCAAGACAAGAATCATGTGTAACCTCTCAAGAATGATTTTGGAGGTCTTGTACATCACCAATGCACAACACAACTAAGGGATAAATACTCCAATAGAGGACCTGCTCCTTGATCTCAAATATGGGGAGTACCAGTCTATAGATAGAGTAACCAAACCCTTTTTAATGTGGAGGATTTCTTTCACTACCTATATAAACAATACGGGGGACACACCACCTAGAGAGAGATAGGGGAGTACTGACCATGTGAATAATACTACACAAATAGAGGACTCACACTCACTATGGGGGATTTCATCTCTACATGTATCAAAGATATGTGGTACTTTCCACTTGGAATGATAGGGGAGTACTGAACCCGTCATATATCTGATAAACAAGGATGATCACTACCATTAACCAAGCATTGTTGAAGGAATAATCCCTTATTTAACACCTTGTATCATATCTATTATTCCAAAACAAAGGCCACCATCGTGTCATATGAAAAAAAACCACTCAAGATAGGCTACTTGATAGAGATAATATTTTAATTATTTTCCATATGCGTTAAATGATTTAATCCCTGAAAATCAATCAATTTTATCTGATTTGTATTATTTTAGTCTTTTGGTGAATTATGATCTTAATTGTGGAAATTGGTTAATTCTAGATATTTAACAGTTTTGTGGATCTTCTATATTTCAGGAATATATTTTACAAATTTGATCAAAATTTCTTGATTCCTTTTTTGTAGGATTTATATGCTTGTGGGATGTAACTTTGTATTCTGGACCTTGATCCAATTATAAACACACTGTAAATAAATCAATAGAAGAAAGTTTTATAGCCGACAAAATGGACCCCACCTTAATTAATGAGTCATATCTTAGCCTACATTTGTCCAAATGAGGATATTCTAGATGTAATAGAAAGAGGACTTTGAGAATCATGATTCCATTTAATTTTATGAATAAATACGGTCATTAAGGCATCCATTGGATGATACCAAAAAGAGGAAGTTGAAGAGTCTCCTCAGGAAGAAAAATACGTCATTATTAATTCGAGGATAACTTTTGTGAAACTTGTCGAAATTCTCTTATATTTTTAGGAAGAATTAACAAGACATAGGGGAAAAAGATTTATGAAGACACCTTCCCAATATCCTTCCATTTAATATGCCAACCAGACTCAAACTTTTGGTGGAGTAATTTTGGAGGGAAATTGTCTACTCCAGAAGCCTATAAATAAGAGTGTTCACTTCCATTAAAAGGGGTTGAAGAAGGTGAAATATGGGATGTGATGGAGGATTGAGTTCTTGAAGTTCTTTTTATTTTATATTTTCACTTTTCTTTGTTTTATTATGCTCTATTCTTCCCCTTTCAACTCTATTACCCTTCAAATGGAGGGGTAAAACCTTTGAGTGATTGGGGAAGGGGGAGTTTCACTTTTGTAATGTTGGTGTTTTGTGATTAGATGTAAAACCCACTTTTTCTTTTGAATGACTTATATTCTCAGTGTTTCACAATTCTATTAATGCGATTGTGTTTTGGGTTTGGTGTATTCATTGTTAATAGCTTTGATTAAAGACTTTTAATCTCCCTTTGCCTAGTGCAATTTGTCTCGATCGAGCATATTGTGTTAGGTGGTGAGTTTCTAGAAATCGTTGGCATGTGTGTGGAACTAGTAAACTTTTTCTAGAGTTATAAGGATAAAAAATTCTCGATCAAAACTTGCCTTAGTTGTTTTGGGATTGTTTATAAACTTCCATGCACATAGGAGTGAGTTCCATTTGTTTCTTTAACTAAGGGTGATTGATAACTCAAACGAGGAGTCTTTCATTTGTCATTAAAAAGGAAGAGAGGGAAGATGATATTTGTGACTATAATGAAATTGAAAAAGGTGATCCTACCCTGACCCCATCACCCACTTCATCCATTAGTTTTCAACCTTTATTTTGAATTACTTTCTTTATTATTCAACTTAAACATTTTTCACAATTTTTGGAAACTCTTTTGACCATTGTTTGAAAAACCTCGAAAAAGTTTTGAAAACCTACATTAAAACGAATATTGTTTTAAATTTTGAAAAGTGTCATTTGATGGTTGAGAGAGGAATTGTTCTTGGGCATGTCATTTACAAAAAGGGCATTGAAGTTGATAAGTCAAAAATTGAAGTGATAAATTCATTGCCTTACCCAACTTGTGTGAATTATGTTAGATCTTTTTTAGGACATGTAGGATTCTACAGGAGATTTATCAAGGATTTCAGTAAGATTTATCTCCCTCTCTCTAGATTTCTTTTGAAAGATGATGATTTTGATTTCAATGGTGGATATAGGGAATCCTTTGATGAGTTGAAGAGGAGATTGATTGAACCACCTGTGATGCAGCCACCAAATTGGGAAGAACCATTTGAGCTACTTTGTGATTCTTCCAACCAAGTAGTTGGAGTACTCATTTCTTAGTGAATTGAGGGTAGGCCACAAGTCATTTCATATGCTTCAAGAACCTTGGATATGGATCAATTCAATTACACAACCACAGAAAAGGAGTTTTTAGCAGTTGTTTTTTCTTTCAAAAATTTAGATCATATCTGCTTGGAACTAAATTCAGTGTATTTTCTGATCATACAGCTCTCAGGTACATGATGAAGAATACTGAAGCTAGACCGAGGCTGGTGAGATGGATGTTACTACTATAAAATTTCAACATAGAAATCAAGGACAAAAAGGGATCTGAGAACCAAGTGGCTGATCATTTAAGCAGACCTCCTAACACTGCTAAAGTTGAAATTCCAGAAAAAGAACCATTGAATGATCACCTTCCAGGAGAGCAGCTATACTTGGTTAAAGGAGAAGTGCCTTGGTATGCTGACATGGTCGATTATCTGGTAACATCTCAGGTCCCATATCATTTCAATTCTCAACAAATTCACAAACTGAAAGCTGAATCTAGATATTACATTTGGGATGATCCATTTCTTTGGAAGATTTTCAATGAAAAAGTGATAAGAAGATGTTTTCCTGAGAGTGAAATTGGTTCTGTCTTTGATTTTTGTCACACATTATCTTGTGGAGGACACTTTGGACCTCAAAGGACAACATGAAAGGTTTTAGAATCTGGACTTTATTGGCCAACCAATTTTAAAGATTCTCATGAATTTTTCAAAATGTGTCCAAAATGTCATTTTTATGAAAACATTTCAAAGAGACAAGAAATTCCCCAAAAACCACTTATTTTTTTGTGAGATTTTTGAAGTCTGGGAGATTGATTTTATGGTCCCTTTCCCAATTTCATTTGGAAATTCTTATATCTTGCTTGCGGTTGATTATGTTTCCAAATGGGTGGAAGAAAAATCCACCAGGACTGATGATGCTAAATTTGTTTGTGATTTTTTCAGGGAAAACATATTTTGTAGGTTTGGAGTACCTAGATCCATCATCAATGATCAAGGTAATTACTTTTTCAATAGGATAATGGAGGCTTTACTGAAAAGTATGAGGTGCATCATAAAACATCAACTCCCTATCACCCACAAACAAATGGTCAAGATGAAGTGTCTAACTGGGAATTCAAAGGAATTTGGGAGAAGACTGTTAAACCGAATAGGAAGGATTGGAGCCAGAAGATGGAAGACACATTATGGGATTATAGGACAACCTACAAGTCCCTGATTGGAATGAGTCTATATAGGCTGATTTATGGAAAAAATTTTCACCTACCTGTGGAACTGGAGAATAAGGTGTATTGGGTTGTTAGGAAGATGAATTTGGATCTTGAAAGTGCTGGGAAAGAGAGAAGGTTGAAGTTATAGGATCTGGAAAAAATTAGAAGAGAAGCATTTGAAAATTCCAAGATTTACAAAGAGAGAACAAGAGTGGCTCATGACAAGATGATCCAACCGAAAGAATTCCATCCTAGTGATAAAGTGTTTCTTTTCAATTCAAGACTCAAGATAATGCCAGGTAAACTTTGTCCAATATGGGAGGGTCCATTTATAGTCACTCATGTATATCCTTTCGGTGCTATGCAGATTGTGAAGGATGGAGAGCAGGAACCATTCACTATTAATGGGAACATGCTGAAGAAATTCCATGGGACTATTCCATTAGATCCAGTAGAGGGGATCCCGCTCCTCCAAACTGTCTATCAATAAGAGCCATCAGGTTTTACCTCTCCTTTACACTTTCTTGCTACTGTGATTCATTTTAAAATCTGCTTACATGTTAAATACATTTGAATTAATTGAGGACACTGCATTATTTAACTGTGGGGGAGTGAACCTTGGTAGTTTAGGATTTTCATTTGTTGTTTGTTTTTCAAAAAAATAAAAAAATTGCGTGTTTCCAAATTTTTGTGTGTTTATTTTTCAGTTTTTGGTGTGTTTTTGAAACTTTTGAGCTGAAATGATTATCATTGCCATTTTTGAAACCCATGTCATTGAGTGAACCAATTTATTCCATGAAACTGAGCTTAAATGAATGCTGAAAATGATTTTGTTTCAAGTTCAATTCTTTGGGAATTTTATGAAAAGTACTCAGATTTTTGAATCTCATGCCACAACTCACTGACTTTATATTTGAAATCACTTTCCCATGAGGCTTCTGGACCCTTTTTGTCGTATTATTTTCATTCACCTCACTTCTTGAGAGAACCAGACCATGCTTGTTTTAACCAGAATTTGATTTATTCCTTTCAAAACGTGAGGCTTTGGGGTATATGTGTTTTAAATGATTGATGCATTTATTTGATTTGAAAGCCTCCTTTTCAAGAGAATCTATTTAATTCTAGCCTACCTTGTACATTTAATCTCTATATCCCTTAGAATCCATGAAAAACCTATTAGGTTAGCCACATTACAAGCCAATTTTACCTATCCAACCTGCTCTTGAAGTGAAATTGCATGATCTAGATGAACTTAAGTATGGGGGAAGCTGTCTTGTGTTGTGCTACCTTATTTGGTGAAACTTTGGGTGGAAAATCAAATGCTAAATATATGTGTGTGCTGATGGAAAATCATTCTACTGAAAGCTGTGCATTTTTTAGATCTTTCATGGTAAAAGAAGTTGTGCCTTTCTAGAGTTTCTAATGGAGGAAGAAAGCTGTGCCTTTTCTAGAGCTTTCAAGAGAACTCATGTTTAAGAAGATAGAAATTTTTTCTATTGAAATGCTGAGTTGTTTGAATATTTCTTTATATTTCATGATTATGGAGATGAATTTTTACTAAGGGGAGTGAGTAGGATATCATACTTGATTGAAAATTAGAATTGTACAATTTTGCTTAAAAAAGCCAAACACTCCTCATTCAAACTCAGAATTTTTCACATAAAAATCCTACCAACCAGAATCCAAAGAACAAACCTATAAATTCCACATGATAAAAACATTTCCTTGACTTACATAGGGTGGAGAATTAGGAGTTTTTCAAACATATGGTGACCCTTGCATTGGTTTGGATGCGAAAAACTTTGTTGAGAATTGATATTTGTGAGACGAGAGAAAATTCACGTGATGTAGGTGTCTTGTGTGCATGAGAGGAGAAATGAAGAGGAAAAATACTAAATGATATGATTTGAGAACTTGGAATAATGGTTATGGATGAGGCATGATATCTTTTATTTCTTGGTGTGGAATTAGTGGATCTCAATGGCATGTGTTTTTAATTTGGTTTGATTTGATTTTGATTTTGAATTATCCGGAAGTCCAAGTGTTAAGTGTAGGGGAATTGATAGAGATAATATTTTAATTATTTTCTATATGTGTTTCAATGATTTAACCTCTGAAAATTAATCAATTTGAGCTGATTTGCATCATTTTAGTGTTTTGGTGAATTATGGGCTTAATTGTAGAAATTGGTTAATTCTGGATATTTAACATTTTTGTAGATCTTCTGTATTTTGGAAACATTTTTTACAATTTTGATCCAAATTGCTTGATTCCTTTTTTTAGGATTTATATGCCCGTTGGATGAAACTTTGTCTTCTGGACCTAGATCCAATTCGAAACACACTAGCCCAAATAAACCAATCAAGAGAAGAAAGTTTTATAGCCGATAGAATGGACCCCACCGTAATTAATGAGTCATATCTCGTCCTACATTTGTCCAAATGAGGAGATTATAGCTGGAATAGAAATCAGACTCTGATAATCATGATTACATTTAATTTTATGAATAAATTTGGTCATTAAGGCATCAATTGGATGAGACCAAAAAGAGGAAGTTGAAGAGTATCCTCGGGCAAAAAAATATGTCATTAGTAATTAGAGGATAAATTTTGTGACACTTGTCCAAATTCACTAATATTTTGAGGAATAATTCACAAGACATAGAAGAAAAAAATTTATGAATACACATTTCCAAGATTAGGCCATTTAATATTCCAACCGGACTCAAAATTCCAGTGGAGTAAATTTTTAGGGAAATTTTCTACTCCACAAGCCTATAAATAAGAGTGTTAACTTCTATTCAAAGGGGTTGAAGAAGGTGAAAGAAGGGATGTGCTAGAGGATTGAGTTCTTTAAGTTATTTTTATTTTCTATTTTCACTTTTCTTTGTTTTATTATGATCTTTTATTCCCCTTTCAACTCTATTACCCTTCACATGGAGGGGTAAAACCTTTGAGTGATCGGGGGAGGGGGAGTTTCACTTTTGTAATGTCGGAGTTTTGTGCTTAAATGTAAAACCCTATTTTTCTTTTTAATGAATTATATTCTTAGTGATTCACAATTATCTTAATGCTACTGTGTTTTGGGTTTGGTGTATTAATTGTTAATAGCTTTGGTTAAAGACTTTTAATCTCCCTCCGCCTAGTGCAATTTTTCTCAATCGAGCATATTGTGTTAGGTGGTGAGTGTATAGCGATCGTTGGCACATGCGTGGAACTAAGAAACTTTTTCTAGATTTCTAAGGAGAAAAAATTCCTGATCAGTACTTTACTTAGCTATTTATGGATTTTTTATGAACTTCCATGAACATAGGAGTGAGTTCCATTTGTTTCTTTAACCAAGGGTGATTGATAACTCGATCGAGGAGTCTTTCATTTTTCATTCAAAAGGAAGAGAGGGAAGATGATCTTTATGACTATGATGACATTGCAAAAGGTGATCCTAACCTGACCCCATCATTCTCTTAATCCATTAGTGTTTAACCTTTCTTTTGAATTACTTTCTTTATTATTCAACTTAAACATTTTTAAAAAACAACCACTTATTCTTTCTTTAATTTAAGTGACAAACATAATTGTTGTGCACTCCTCTCTAGAGACAACCTAGGTTAACCACTTTACTACATTTTAACTTAGGTTATATAAGTTTTTTTCACACCCCATGATAGGCACATGTCACTACTCATAGGTCTAAATTCATTGCCCAAAGAAGGAGATACAAAAGGTATAAGTCTATGGGAAAAAGTTTATGATGTGTATAGGGTATACACGACATCTCTTTCATACCCCAGGTATTCCAATGTACTACAACTTGTTCCCATGTACTCCAACTAATGTACATATACTCTGGTTGTTCCAGTGTACTCTATCCACACCCCAAGTTCTCTGGCTATGTTCAGCTACTCTGGCCATGTTCAGGCCCATGTACCCTAGCCATACCCATATACCCAACCATGTCAATGGATGTGTACTCCCAGGTTATATACTGAGACACCAAAAAAGAATCATATGGTGTGTGTTCTGGACACATGGTGTGTCATATTTTATTTTCCATGAAACCCTAGCCACCACTGCAAGGGTCCATAAGACATGAGTTCATCCGAACTACACACCGCGTACTTCAGAGATTTATAGAAACTCTTTGTCTTCAATTGGATCCCAAATAATCCCTATTTGCCTCTTCCACCACCATTTGACTTCCCAAAATCCTCTAAAATCAAAGGGGGAGCATCCAATAATTGATTAATGGATTCTAATGGTTGGAAATTAGAATTTTGATTACTTGTGTGGGGGGATGTTGTGTCTCTTTTCACCGCATAGGGGTAATGACCCCTGATTACATAACCCACATCCCAAAACACATCTTGATCCATCCACAATGAACAAACCCCACATTTTACATGAATCTTACATGAATCTGAGGGTTCAATCACACTTGAATCGAACCCTACAATGTCAAATCATTGACCCCGTGGGCTAATAATGAAGGTCGTGAAGACCAGTAGGGAAAAAACATAAGAAAAAAGTGGAAAAAATCACTATTCAGTGGGATCCCATACAATTATTAAATAACTCAGAACATGGGTGAAATCAATTCATAAAAAATATAAAAAATTATGTCCAAGAACTCAATTTAAATCAGGGAACATGTGAAGGATGTAAATCAGATAAAATATGCATATATATAATCCATTCTCACTAATTGAATAAAAAAGGGTTGAAATACATAAATAATGAGCACTAACTCAAGAAAAAATTGACCATTGGTGAATATCATGTCCACTAACTAATAAGATGATGATCCCATTGCGTTCATCATCCATATCATGATTCATTTGAATCGTTCATCATCGAACCATGTTCCTAAGCTATAAATACCCCAACCCCAATAGTCTAGAGTCAGTGGTAACTTTATTACATTGACATAATATATAAGTGATCAAATCCCAAATGATCGAATAGTTTAACAGTCTTGGTAAATTAGATACATAATATAATCTTAAATTACATTTGAAAACACGAAATAAAACATAGTGAAAGTAAAAACTCTGTATCGTTGAACTCATTCAAAGATTCTTTATTCATATCCTAGGTAAGAGAGAAAAAATAAGGGTGAGATAATATGATCAATTATAGTTACATAAAATAGAAGCTATCATGAATAAATAAATCATAATCAATAAGGAAAAATTAACATGGAAAGGTAAATGTCTTAACACATATTCCATTTAATCAATAACCTGAAAATTATGATTAGAAAAGACATAATCAATATGGAAAGGAAAATAACTGAACAAACATAACAGTTAATCAATAACTTGAGAAAAAAATGTATCCATGGATAATATCTATGCAATAATATCATGTATAATAATAACTGAATTCTTAATGATGGAAATTCTTAATACTGGACTTCATGATTTTAGAAATCTTGATATATATACCATCAAAAATTTCACAAGACAGTTTAAAACTATGAATAAATACCCAATTAATTCTATCTTACTGATTCACCTCATGAGACTATCGATGCATCAAGGGGGTATACAATTATAGGCCCCACTCATTACTGAATATTCTACGCATTCCTTATGTATAGAATGATCGATTTAAATCATGAATAATATGCTTTATCAATAAATGTATGTATTGAATAAAGAATACATATATCAATATTTCCCAAGTCAATCATATAAATTTGAAATTAAAACATCATATATAGAAATTATATATAGTTTAAGCATATCCATAATAAATAATATGTATATTTAAGAGAAATGTAATTTCTATGGATCATAAGAAAGTGAATATTTCAAGGTAAAGTTAATGATTATAAAAATTAATCAAGAAATAGAATGTCAATGCTTTCCCCAGTTAAAATAGACATAAACTATCTAGAGAAAGAATAAGGATGATATCATTACTACATATATCCAGTGGATTATATTTAAAATAAAGGGTTATTATCATTGATAAATATAAATACAATAAAAATATCATTAAAAACATTCTTGAGAAAAAAATACTTTTAACTTTGAAAATCACTTTAAAAAAACCATTTTTTCCAGAATATTAAGAAAAACATCTTAAAAAATAAAATTTTAAACTAATAAAGGAATATTTAAATAAATGAGTTATCATGACACCGGGAAAGTTTGGTTCATGTAGAGTACATTAAAATAATGATTCCTTTCACATTTTTTATAAAAAGATTCAAAATCAACTTTTTTGGAAAACAATTGGAATATTCTTTTTAATTTTTTTAAGAATCCAATTATGGGTAAAAATGTATTTAAACAGTCATAGTAAAAAAAATTTGAACACATTTTTTGAAAATATGGATTTGGATGAAAGGGATTTTTGATCGAAGAGAGAAATGAATTTCGAATTTATTAAAAAAAATCTCTCAATTATTTTATGTACCAAAGAGAGGAAAATGGTACTATTACTAAAAAAATTAATGAATAACCAGAGAAGAATAAAATTAAAGGGTTTTATTAAAAAATTATCAAATAATTTTCTTCAATAGAAATTCAAGCATAAATAATCTCGAATAAAATGAGATTGAATCATAAATATCTTATCACTTTGGTAACTTTTGAATCATAATACCTATGAAAAGAATAAAATTAAATGAAACATTAAATTCCATGAATATAAATAAATTTATGATATAGCATATCTAATGGGTAGTAGATACACCTTATAAAATAATATAGGTGTATAACATGACATATGTCCCAATGAAGACAATTTTAGATGAGAAACCCTTAAAATGATCATAATGTTGAAGTGAAAATTAATCAATGAATTGATTATGTATATAAAATTTAAATAAAAAAAGTGAAAATACAATATAATATAATCAAAATTCATCACACACATAATCTTAGAATATCAAAGAGAATGAAAAGTAATATAACCCAATAAAAAGAAGTTGAGTTATGAAATTCTTTACTACTTGGTAATTTTCAAGTCAAATCCCCTTGGGTGAAATAATTAAAATTGAAACTTAAAACATCATAAATTATTAAGGAATCATTATATTTCATGTTAATGAGGCATTATATGCACCATATAAATAAATCAAGTGCATAACATTGAAATATGCCTCAATGAAAGGAAATTGAAACAAAATACCTCACCTCAGGATTCCTTTTGGCTGAATACACATTAAACTACTATATAATGGTTTTAATCATGTTATTAATTTATAATAGAACCATATTTATATTTATAATATCATATATGATCCTATTTTAACATCTTACCACCCGTTCATTAATAATCTTTTATTATTATTATTGTTTCGGGTATTGATTGTCTTGTTTTCTCTTGCATATTTTGTGATGGAAGTTCAATTTATTATCAATATGATATATCTAAATTATATAAATAATTATATTAATGCTTTAAATATCCTATTTACTTATTAGATACATTTTTCGACCCATTCTCGAATATTTGACATGGAAAATGAACCACATCGCTTCGTGGAGACGGTAGACCGTATGTATGCACAAGCGATGATATCAATCCATTAATGGGTGAAATGGTAGGGAATTGGATGATGTATTAATTTTAAATAGTAAATATAATTTCATAATTATAATATATATTTACTATTTCCATCATTATTAAAATCCATGTGATTCAGTGATGTAAAACAAATTACATCGGTTTGTAAGGCAGTAGTCCACCGTACACCCGAGCGATGTCTTTATTTCCCTTTGATGGAGATGGAGATGGAAAAATATTATGTAATAAACATGATAACATATAATTATGTGGGATAAAATGGTTTTATTATATTGTAATTGTTAATACATAATTTAAGGCTGTAAAATATGAAAGAAAAAGAAAGAACGCAGTTAATATGATTACCTTATCTTAGAAAAACCTCCTTTGGATATCTACTTATGGACCCTAGGGTTAGTAATTTTGGTAGGAAAAAAACTCTAGAATGTGTATAAGGATATTGGGGAGAGTTTGTTTATGTTTTGGTTGACCCAAATGGCTTGAGTGGTGTGAGTATTTTAAGGGAGGGAGTGACCTTTTATAATTGAGGAGTGACATTTTTGTAAATACCCAAAACTATTCAACAATGAGAAGTGACTCTCAGCCCAAGTTCCTAAAAAATTGATAAATAATACATTTTATGGAGGTTAAGGTCGATAAAAATATAAAATATATAAAAATAAACATTTTAAAACATATTCTTCTTTCACTTTTAAGTTTGTTTACTTTTATGATTTTATTTTTCAGCACGCCAATTAGTTTATTTAACCTAGGTAATTTATAGTTTAAGCTTAAAATAAATTGAGACTTGTTATATAATTTGTACCAACTGATAGTAAATAATAAACCTAATTTATAAGATAAAAATTATCTATATGTGGAAAATTAATTTTAACACAAGCGCATTTAGTGTGAAAAACCTCATTTTGTCCTTAACCGCGATAAATAAAATTTACCAGCTTTACTAACCATTATGAACAAAAATTAAGTTGGAAATATTATATAATATTAAGTATTATGATTCCAAATATTTAATACATTTTACCAAATTCAACTCACATATGTGTCGAAAAATTTATTTAAAATAATCCCACAAATCATGTTAAAAAATAGGTTTTCAAGAAATGCATTTTTTAAGCATAAGATGATGTTATATTACCTATATGACTAATAATCATCATGATATGGATTTAAATTCATATATTTAGATAGATAATATATAAATTTTATTTATATGATTCATAATTATATATTATTATTTTTAATTATAATGGGTGAACACTATGCATTTAAAAAAAGTTTTCAGAAAATTGTTTTTTTAAGTCTAAAAACAAACTTATGTAAAAATCTGGTATAAAGATATATCAAATTTAATTTTTTATTTTAAATATAATTAATTAATAATTTTTTTTACTTTTATATCAAATTCAATGCATTATGTTACTTTAAAATTATTTTATTTAATGAAAATACATAATAGTATTTGAAAAGTCGGTATTTTTCACTATTCACTGAAAAATCAATATTTTTAAAAAAATAAAAAAATTATTCTCTAAGATAATTTTTATATGATTATTTTAAAAAATATTATTTTTATAAATCACAATTTATAAATTTTTAATAAATTTTTTATAATTCCAAACATGAAATTAAAAATAACACCATTTTTTTGAAGAATATGCATTTTTAAGCATAAAATAACTTCAAAAAAAATATGAGTAATTATTTATTAATAAGTTATCAATAAATTTTTATTAATTATGAAATATCTCTATATATTTATGTATTTCTTTAATCCAATTCATACTCTCCAATTCAATAACTATGTTATAAAGGTCATATTTGAATAGTATCTCATGATTTGTTTAAGCTTAGTTTTGCATGTCATATATGCTATCAAACATAATGTTCTTCTTTTAAATTATTGATGTTTCATGTACCAAAATATATCAAGGAGTTTAAATTTATTTGAAATAAGTTTTATTTAATATCTCAGGGTGTTACGTTCTCCCACGTTTAATAAATTTCATCCTCGTAACTTGAACTTTAACTTGGAAATCAAGGGTTTGAAATTCATAAATTCCTTTGTTGAAAACCCACATCATAAAAAGGGTTAACAAAAATTTCTCTTGATAAGAGAAAAAAGGAAGTTTGAAAGACATCTATAATAAGAAATAATTAGGTTCCCAAGTAGGATAACATCAGTGGGAAGTGAAAATATAGACATGAAAGAAAAGCATAAATAATTATGGAGTGTGATAAAGATCATTGATCACAAGAAAGTGGATAATCAAGATAAAGTTGATGAACAATAAACCATAAATCTGTGATGAGTTAAAATACCATTTGATTCATCAGATATGATGATAATATGATTTTTTTTGTTTCAAGATCCTTTTCTTAAAGTTGAGGAATTATTTTTCTATCTAAGAATATAAAAAGTATACTTACATGATATATTTCTATTTTATAAGCATAATTTTAACCTTTGGTTTTGCTTCAATCAAATTCCACTTCACATCTTAGTCCCCAAAATGAATATAAAAAATGAATTTTTATGGCTGAAGAACTAAAATTTACTTTTAACATATCATAATATATATATAAATGAGTGATCATAATTTTCATCAATTTCTAAATATCTACCAAAACCAAAATGGTTAGAAAAAGTTAATATAATACATCAATCTCTAAAACTCAATCATAACACCCAAAGTTAAACATAATAATTATCTATAATTTTTTTAATTAAAAAAAATTTCATATTAACCAGTACATCATGTTGGCCAATGGTAGGCACTGCACCCTTATCTCCCTTCGGTTGTGGGCTCAAGCCTCACGACCTCACTAAATGTGACAGGTTTTCACATGGAATACATGTTTTCCTTTTTCCAAAACTACATTTAATTTGTTTTCTATAATTTTCTCTAATTGTGATGACCCATATTTCTACAAAATCAAAGATAAGATAAAAATTAAAGGTTACAAATACCTTTAATCTTATGAGGCATTCTTCCTTAAATAAATTTTTCATATACTAAAAAAATTGGTTGTATTGACATAACTGTATCTAAAATTATCCTTATTCTTGATAAAATCCCACCACATATTTAACACCCTGAGATTTTATGAGAAATATTCTTTTTAATTTCTTTGATTTCTTTTGTTGTACACTTCACCAAGATTATCTTATGCTATACGCAACACCATATTAGCTTGTAGTATACGCAACACTATTCTTGGCTTCTATTGCACACAATTTCAAGTTCTATTGAATAAAATTCATTTTACAAAACACCAAGTATCGATTTTGATCAATGTATAAACGAACTATATTTTGATTATGTTATAAGCAACACAAAAGGAAGATTGCACTACACGCAACCCTGACTTGTCTTGCATTACATGTAAGAGTGACCTTCCTCGATAGCGTGTGTTGTACGCAATACCGAGTTTCACTAAATGATATATTATTATAATATTATTATGAACAAGCCGTTATGAATAGTATTAACTAAATTTTGAATTTTATAACATTATCATTCATCTTACACATTTTCTAGATCATGGTATGTGAACAAAATAAATTTTTCGTGTAAAATAAGTATTTTTCAAAAAATGCAGTTTTACCGCCTTTTGATTGCGCACCCATTTTAAATCTAGTTTTTGAAATGTTTATAAGTTCAATTTGACAAAATAAACTTTTTATTTGTAATTAGGATATAAAAATTTACTTTGGATAAATTTTTGATATTTTTCTGATAAGTTTCTTATTTTGATGAATAGTAAAAATACGCTAAATTTTAATTGAAAACAACTTTTCTCATCAAAATAATTAATATGGTTAAAATATATTATTGAATGGTTTTAAAGTATAAATAGAATATATTTTTACCATTTAATATAATGTATGTCATTATCATTAATTTTACATTGAATTCATAGATAAAAACATTTCAATCTTTTGCAAAGTTTTAAATTTTAAAACCCGTTTTCTCAACAACGGGATTAATTTTAAATTAATTTCTGCAACTTCTATGTCTTGAATTTGAAAAAATGGATTCCATATTTGGAATCATTAGGTCCAAATTATGTTAATAGGGTACTTTTATTTTTGGGCATTATGAATAGTAACTGCGGTAAATTTTATTTACCATAGTTAAAGGTAAATCAGGTAATTAAGGGTAAATATAATATTATAAAATTACCCTAACACTTGTCATAATATAATTTGATGATTATATTTAGTCCTAAAATAAACTTGGGTAGAAATGGTATCTATTTGAACCCACTTGTATGTGATTAAGACCTTTTATTTATTTTATTAGGAAACTGAAATATGTCTCACTCAAACATTAATAATTAAATTATTTTTAATATAAGGTTATACAGAATATAAATTCGATTATAAATACTCATTTTAAAGCTAATTTTTTTTTATTTATCATGGTAATTTATTTTTAATTTTTAAGAAATATTTAATTACCTTAATAGCTTATACATTAATGACACAGAAATTATTTATTTAGTGAAAAATTAATAATATAGATTTTATTAAAATAATAATACCAATCAAAAGACCCAAAAACTTGACCAAAACTTATTGGTCGAGTATATATACACCATAAGAATCCAAGTGTCGACTTGTGGACCATTTGGAGCCTTATAAAACAGATTGTGACATTTATATTATTTTATTTTAAATGATGTCAAAGTTGTCACCTATATAATTTAATAAATATAACAATTTAAATGTTATGATTTTAAGATCATAAATTCGAGTAAAAGTATTATTATGAAATTTAATATAATTATCTTCATCATAATATTTTTTTTATTTTTTATGCAACAAATAAGTATATTAAATAATTATAAAAAATGTTGTAGTAATTATTTTATTAAGAGAAATATCAAATAAATGGTTTTAAAAATATTAAAATAAATAGTATATGAACTATTTAATGTGATCCACGAATTTTATAGATGAATATGACATGTTATGAATCTATTAAATATTTTGGATCGAATATATATTTTGTGTGAATTTTATTTAAATTCAAATAATTGAATAGTGTCAAAATTGACACTATTGATATTTTATAAAAATAACATATTATTAAATTGTTTAAAAATCACAAAAAAATTTACAAATTACATATTAAAAATTATATGTTCTAAAATTTAATAATTTATCTAATTATATAAAATTAAAAACACATAAGTAAGTATTTATAACAATTTAAAAATTAGAATATTATTACCACAAATAAAATTAAATAGATTAAATAAGGATAAATCAAAATTATGAGGTTTAAAATAAACTCAAAACATGTATAAATTTTATTGTTTGATGAGATTATAACCCTATATCATCTCATATTCTAATTTGAGTAATTTTTGGAGGTTTTTAGTTGGGGTTTGAGTTTATTATAAATTAATATTTTGGAGGTTTCCAAAAGTGCCCCTCTCTTCTCTTATAAACGGGCACCTCATCCCTCTCCTCTTCAAACAATTTTGAGCCTTCAATATCGGAAAAAACCCTACCCATTTACCTTATCAACTCCCCTAGCAACATAATAGAGGTCCTGATCTTCTTTAAAGACCAACTTTAGTGCCCTAAGTGGAGGTTTAGAAGAGGCGTGTCGAAGAAGAGTTAATATCCTTTACCAATTCTTTCAAACTTATTTCTTCTTCTAATTCCTCTATATGATTTGTTTAATTATTAAGTAATAAATCTAGTATCACTTGTATACTGATACGTTATTATGAATATGAAGCAACCATATTCCATATTCTATCCATCTTATGAAAAATGAAATCACCATGCGCGCGTACGTACGACTTACCGTCTCCACGCTGTGGTGTAATCTTTTCATCACCAACACACTTGGATGGGTATAATGATGGAATGAATAACTATATATTATTGTTTTAAAGTTATATTGATTCTAAAATATTATACACCATACACTTCAATACAATTCCACAATCATGGGAATGATATCATCGCTTGTGCGTACGTACGTCCTACCGTCTCCACGATGTGATGCGACTCGTTCTACATGATCTTCATTGAATAATGATTATATAAATGAATTGAATGAATACATATGATATATATTATACCAATACCATTCTTTAAATGATATATCTATAACCTAAAAATAGGAATAGGAATTTATTCGACAAAACACGCATAAGAACATAAAGCAGTGAACACCCGAATAACGAGTAACAATGAAATGTTACTAATAAACATATAAGAATATGGCCATATATGATATCATAACAATGACTATGATTATGGAATAAGTCAATTACATTATTTAAATAATTATATATGTGGTTCTGATACATACAAAGCATATCAGACCTAAGGTAAGGGATAATTATTCCAATCTTGTTCTTATCCGAGATTGTTTATTCGTAAGTATTTACTGGGGTTATATTTATCATCCATGTCCATGTTTTATGAAAATATTTTCATAAAATGTTTACTATTATTCCATGTATTTTTAAAGTTATTTTTACCCTTTTTTTACTTTTACCACATGCAATGAAAGGAATCTTCCATTTGTTTACCATATGATGTACTTTTTGACTTTTTCGACAAAAGTATGAGAAGAATGTTTTTTAACTTATACGGAAGGAACTGATTTTTATGGTTTTATAATGCCTTATTTACATGAATCCTACTCTTCATGATTTCATGAGTATTTTCAGCAAAATTATTTTCTTTTAAAATTGACGACATTTTGAGAAAAGAAAATGATTTGAAAGAAGAAAGGATATTTTCCTCAATAATTCATTTCAAGTGTTTTATCAAAACTATTTTGCATCTAAGATGACATTATTTAATATGGTTATACTTCTTGTATAATTTCCCTATTATTTAAATGGTTTGATTTTTTTTATGATGAAATTATATCCATTGTTTTATATGGATTATGTTATGATGGGATGATGTTTATGAAACCCATTTTATTCGTTGGGTTATGATGAATGATTTATGTTTATTTTGTGGCACAGAAAAGAATGATTTAATTATGAGATGGGTGTGACCTATATCTCCCTCCAATGCATTGGGTAAAGATTTATATCTCATGAGATAGACATGGCTGGAATGGAAAGTAAGTCCGGTTCAGTAATACAGGGCTGGAATAGCAAGTAAACCCGGTTCAGTAATGGACTTTGTCCACTATGATGGTCTTAGAAGAAATTACTTGGCTACTATAGAAATCATATCATGTGCTTTATGGTTTTCCACAATTTTATGTTTTATTCCCATGCTAATTTAACATGATTAATGTTCCATTCTGATCTATGCCTTATATAATGCCAAGATTTATGTCATTGCTCGAGATTTTGATGTTTTATGTTCATGTTTTTACATTAAAATGTTTATGGATTGTTTTATGTTCTCCATGTTTACCCTTACTGAGCATTTTAGATCACCCTTTATATGTTTTTCTTTTCCTCGTGAGTTAAATAAAGGTTTTAGGTAAGAAAACAAAAGGGGAAAATCTTTATGGGAGATGTTGAAGATCTTTCACCATGATTAGAATATTTTGTTCCGAGTTTCCAAAGACACTAAACTAACACGATATTTGGGAGCCTTTTTGTGTCATGTATTAAGTTTTCTGCAAAAGTAATTTAATGTCTATATACATCAATCATGGGTCTCTACAGTTGGTATCAGAGTGAAGTTTTAGTTAAACTTTGGAAACTAGGATGCGAAAACTTTAGTGAGATCCCTAGAGATATTTCTAAGGTATGTCTAGGGATATCCCTAAGGTTAAGTATAAGTATAGGTTATATTCCTATAATTATGGTAACGATCATAGAATTAAAACTAAGATGTTAGATATTGAAGGTACTCCCCCTTTATTATGTTGTTTTCCTAGCATGATTTTTTCCTCTCACACTATTCTTTTTGGGTTTTAGACGATGGCTGGAACCCGAAGGAACCGTGTTGATCAATGTAATGGACAATGAAATGATTGTCCTCTTGAACAAACCAATGTTATGGGATATGGAGTGAAAAATATTATTTCTATACTGACACAAGATATGAATCATTCTGGACTTCCAAATGAGCAGAGAAGGGAACAATATTCTATTGAGTCCTTCACGAGGCAATGTTCACCTTCTTTCAATGGGTCTTCTGATCTACTTATTGCTGAACAATGGACCAGTACCATTGAAAAGATATTTTCCATACTTTGCTGTTCAGAACATGAAAAAGTCATTTTGGCTATTTACCATTTAGAAGGTGAAGCAGACTAATGGTGGACTCTAATTAAGAATACAAGGTCCCAAGATGAAATTGAATCCATGGAATGGGATGCGTTCAAGAACTTGTTTTTCAACAATTACTTCCCTCGTATTCTTCGAATAAAGATGGAAAATGATTTTCTTGATCCTAAGAAAAAGTATGATGAATCTTTTGGTATATACGAAGTGAATTTTACAAGACTTGCAAGGTATGCATTTGGATTTATCATCCAACTTGAAAGTAAAGTTGATTGATTCTTCAGTGGCTTAAAACCAATTCTTCAAAAGGAATTAGCTATAAGAGACTTCAGTAGCTATGAAGATATTGTTCATTGTTCTATCAAGGTAGAACTGGAAGTTGGTGTTACATATCCATCTCATGGGTTTGACAAGAAACGAAAGATAGAGTTCAAGGAAAAATCTCAAAGCAATGGTGAAAAGAAGACAAATGTTTCTTTATGCTCAAAGTGTGGAAAGAAGCATGGTGGATATTGTCTTAAAGGGACTAGAAAATGTTTTAAGTGTGGAAAAGAAGGTCATCGAGCAGCTGAGTGTTGAAGTAATGGAAAAAGGGTAGCTAATGATGTGAATAGAGAAAATACTACAGAGAACGCACCACCAACACTTTAATGCTAAAAGTGCAAGGAAATGGGGAATTATTCTAACCAATTACCTAATCCAAGGGTTAATAATGATCGACATCAACAACCACTTAAGGCAAAGGAAAAAAGGGAAGTCACATGCGATCACTATTGGCAATGTTGAATATGACAACGAAGCGATGGAATGATTAAGTGTTTATGTAATGGGATTCTAAAATGGTGTTGTGGAATCTCATTTATAGTATTGTGGAATATTAGAATATCTATGTATTGGTTTATTGTAGTTTTTAATAATTATATGGTACTGGTAACCATGAAAAGTGATTGAAATATTTTTGGAAATTAGATGATATGCGCATAATGAAGGGATAAGGAGATAATGAGATGTTTGATAGTATTAATGATCTCATGACTAGTATAAGGAAAAAGTTATATCATGGTTGGAGTATATATATATATATATATTTGAAATTTTGGTATGTGAAAAGAGTTAACTTTTGAAAACATTCATGTTTTCACTAAGGTTCTATGGTAATTCATTTTTCAAGAGAATACATGATTAAAGTATCCACATGTTTGGAATACGATAAACAAGATATATCTTGTGATATATGTGGGATAAATGATGGTATTCACATGCTTGTTATATAACCTTTCTGGTAGTCATTTTGTTTATACTATGAGATTGGACAGAAGTATTTTGGATAAGCCTAAAGATTGGAATGGATTAAGTTGGACATCAAAAAGTATTGTTTAAAGCTATAACTTTTTTTCGATATTATTTCTGTAATGTTATAATAGTGTAGTTTTAGAAAAAGGACAACCTGCAGGACGGGTGAAAACCCGTCACGTCGGACAAGGATGCAGGAATTGAACCCACAAACGAAGTACGACATGCCTTTATCACCTACCACTAACCTATAGAAAGTACCTGGTTAGTAGAAACTAGTTTTATTTTATTAAGCGGTATGATAGATGAAGTATAAGTCCATTTTTGGAACCATATATGATTAATCTCACCATAGACGGACTTATGTATATTTAATAACTTTTGATAACCTTATGTTTGAGATAGACGAAATGACCTATCATTCTATCGCATGATCTGCTAACACTTCAAGAATGAAAAATTCAACTTCATTTCTTTAAGAGATGAAGTGGAAATTGTTCAAGGCACGAACAATGGTGAGATCATACCAAAATCAAGTAAGTATTTCTTTTAATTCATCAACTTTTGGGAAATGATCTTGAAAACCAAAAATGTTGTCCTAGTTCCCTCATATCTGATGAATTTGATGGTACCTTAGATCATCACAAATTTATGGCTTTGTGATTGTTGGCTTTTTCATAGCCATGCCCTCTACCACTCTTCATCAGAAGCTGATGGTTAGATTTCTCCTCCATATCCATGTTTTCACCTATGTTCTCCTATATGGAAACCCAGTGATGAGTTAATCTGGGTAACCGTCACATTTCTTACTTTACTTTTTAAAATTATGTTTTAGTAATCCTTTTTTACGATGTGAGTTTCTATGAAAGAAACTTTCAAGTAGAAAACCATTTATAACCCCGATGAATTTCGTTGTCGAAATTCATTTTAAGGGGGGTAGAATGTAACACCCCGAGATTTTATGAGAAATATTATTTTCAATTTCTTTGATGTCTTGTGTTTTACACTTCACCAAGATTAGATTGCGCTATACGCAACACCATATTAGCTTGTAGTATACACAACACTATTCTTGGCTTGTGTTGCACACAATTTCAAGTTCTTTTGAATAAAATTCAATTTACACAACACTAAGTATAGATTTTGATCAATGTATAAATGAAATATATTTTTATTATGTTATACGCAACACCAAAGGAATCTTTCACTACATGCAACCTTGACTTGGCTTGCATTACACGCAAGAGCGACCTTCCTCGATAGCGTGTGTTGTACGTAATACCGAGTTTCACTAAATGATATATTATTATAATATTATTATGAACTAGCCATTATGAATAGTATTAAATACATTTTAAATTTTATAACATTATCATTCATCTTTCACATTTTCTAGATCATGGTATGTGAACAAAATAATTTTTTCGGGTAAAATAAGTATTTTTAAAAAAATGCAGTTTTGCCACCTTTTGATGGCGCACCAATTTTAAATATATTTTTTGACATGTTTATAAGTTAAATTTGACAAAATAAAATTCTTCTTTGGAATCAGGATATAAAAAATTTACTTTTGATAAATTTTTGATATTTTTCTGATAAGTTTTTTATTTTGATGAATAGTAAAAATACGCTAAATTTTAATTGAAAACAATTTTTTTCATCAAAATAATTTATATAGTTAAAATATATTATTGAATGGTTTTAAAGTATAAATATAATATATTTTTACCATTTAATATAATTTATGTCATTATCATTAATTTTACATTGAATTTACAGGTAAAAACATTTCAAACTTTTGCAATGTTTTAAATTTTAAAACTCGTTTTCTCAACAATGGGATTAATTTTAAATTAATTTCTGCAACTTATGTGTCTTGAATTTGGAAAAATGGATTTCATATTTTCAATCAGTAGGTCCAAATTATCTTAATAGGATACTTTTATTTTTGGGCATTATGAATAGTAACTACGGTAAATTTTATTTACCATAGTTAAAGGTAAATCAGGTAATTAAGGGTAAATATAATATTATAAAATTACCCTAAAACTTGTATTAATATAATTGGATGATTATATTTATTCCTAAAATATACTTGGGTTGAAATGGTATCTATTGGAACCTACTTGTATGTGATTAATATCTTTTATTTATTTTATTTAAAGGATAGTGAAATATGTCTCACTCGAACTTTAATAACTAAATTATTTTTAATATAAGGTTATATAGAATATAAAATCGATTATAAATACTCATTTGAAATCTAATTTTTTTCTTTATCATGGTAATTTATTTGTAATTTTTAAGAAATATTTAATTACCTTAATAACTTATACATTAATGATGCATAAATTATTTATTTAGTAAAAATCAATAATATAGTTTTTATTAAAATAATAATACACATCAAAAGACCCAAAAACTTGACCAAAACTTATTGGTCGAGTATATATATACCATAATCATACAAGTGTTGACTTGTGGACCATTTTGAGCCTTATAAAACAAATTATGGCATTTATATTATTTTATTTTAAATGATGTCAAAGTTGTCACCTACATAATTTAAAAAATATAACAATTTAAATGTTGTGATTTTAAGATGATAAATTTGAGTAAAAGTATTATTATTAAATCTAATAGATTTTTCTTCATCATATAATTTTATTTTTAATTTTTATGCAACAAATAAGTATATTAAATAATTATACAAAAATGTTGTAGTAATTATTTTATTAAGAGAAATATCAAATAAATGGTTTTAAAAATATTAAAATAAATATTATATGAACTATTTAATGTTCTCCACGAATTTTCTAGATGAATATGACATTTTATAAATCTATTAATTATTATGGATCGAATATATCATCTTTATGGATTTTATTTACTGGGGTTATATTTATCATCCATGTCCATGTTTTCTAAAAATGTTTTCATAAAATGTTTACTATTCTTGAATGTATGTTTAAAGTCATTTTTACCCTTTGTTTACTTTTACCCCATGGAATGAAAGGATTCTTCCATTTGTTTACCATACGATGTACCTTTTGACTTTTCCAAAAAAAGTACGAGAAGAATGTTTTTTTAACTTATACAGCATGAATGGATTTTTATGGTTTCATAACACCTTATTTACATGAATCTTACTCTTCATGATTTCATGATTATTTTCAACAAAATTAATTTCTTTTAAAATTTCATGACATTTTGAGAAAAGAAAATGATTTGAAAGAAGAAAGGATATTTTCCTCAAGAATTCATTTCAAGTGTTTTATCAAAACTATTTTCCATTTAAGATGAAATTATTTAATATGGTTATGTTTCATGTATAATGTTCCTATTATTTACATGGTTTTATTTTGTTTATGACGAAATTATATCCATTGTTTTATATGGATTATGTTATGATGGGATGATGTTTATGAAACCCATTTTATTCGTTGGGTTATGATGAATGATTTATGTTTATTTTGTGGAACACGAAAGAATGATTTAATTATGAGATGGGTGGCACCTATATCTCCCTCCAATTTATTAGGTAAATATTTATATCTCATGATATAGACATGGCTGGAATGGCAAGTAAATACAGATTAGTAATACAGGGCTGGAACGACAAGTAAACCCGATTCAGTAATGGAATTTGTCCACTATGATGGTCTTGGCTGAAATGCCTTGGATACTATGGAAATCATATCATGTGCCTTTTGGTTTTCCACAATTTCATGTTTTATTCCCATTATAATTTATCATGATTAATGTTCCTTTCTAATCTATTCCTTATGTTTGGCCAAGATTTATGTCATTGCTCAAGATTTTGATGTTTTCTGTTCATGTTTTTACGTTCAAATGTTTATGGATTGTTTTATGTTCTCCATGTTTACCCTTACTAAGAATTTTATCTCCCAAATATATGTTTTTCTTTTCCCTAGGTGTTAAATAAAGGTTTTTTATAAGAAAAAAAAGGGGAAAATATTTATGGGAGATTTTTAAGATCTTCCACCATGATTAGAAGATTTTATTTCGAGTTTCCAAAGACACTAAACTAACACGGTCTTTGGGCATTTTTTTGCGTTATGTATTAAGTTTTCCATAAAAGTAATGTAATGTCTATGTACTCCAAGCATGGGTCTCTAAAACATAAAACCTAAAAAAATTGGTTTTATGAAATTGAACTTATGATATACCTTAAACACATAAACCCATGCTGGTATTCATAAATTTAGAGTTAATCTTAAATAAAGACATATATAATTTTATAAACTAAAACAATCCTTAAATATTTCATGATTCTTATAACAAAAATACCATTGATAAAAATAATTATAAAATTTAATTATTTATTTCCAATATATAAATATATTAACCCTTTTAATTCAAAATAGTTCCTTCTATGGTCTAGGAGTTAACTTTTAAATGAGGGAATTGACTCAGATAATTCCCAGGTTTCCCACATTCAAAAAAGAAAATTTTAAATTGATTTCAAGGATGAAAATTATTTCTCTACACTAAACCCATAACTTTTACTCATTAATACATCATTATATTCAATTATTTTACACAAATAAAAAATTTTAATGTCCCTTTGAGACATTGTTTGGGGTTTCCTTTTCTACATTTCTAACATGAAGGAAATTGAGCCATTTTTTCCTTTGGTTTCAAAAAATTAAAAATCATGGTATGAGAAAAATAATCACAATATAAAACTATATAATCATTTATAGGATATCTAAATCATGAAACCATCTTTTCAATCTAAGAAGCCTTAGGTTTAACCTAGGTCATTCAATGTCATCATCTATTCAAATACTTTATGATGTTTTATAAATAAAAAGTTAATTATAAAAATAATATCCACTGGGAGTATCAAACTAGGTGAAAAGTAAGGCCCATTGTCATGTACCTAGTGATGATCAAATCAAATCCCAATACACCATTTTTTGGGTTATTACCCCTTTGTAAAAATTACACACCTGCTCACATCATTGAATTATAATGGGCTATGGTCAGATTATAATTGTTTTGTTTTCCCAAAGTTCACTTTCTACTAGGGCGTAGTATAGTGAAAGTCCAGATTCAATCCCACGAGGAGTGTAAGATAGCACTGAAAATTGATGGATGAATACCTTTTGGGGTAGGAGTACTTTCTATTTGGTTTGATTTTGGGAGTTCTATTTCTAAGAGTCTATGGATTTATTCATGAATAATAGAGGGATCTGGATCAATTTTCAGGTATCTTTAGAAAGGATGATCTTAATTCTAACTTGGTAGGATCCTATGGTTTAGTCTATGAAGCAAGTAGAGGTCTCTAGTTTATATTGGTCAAATATAATAGTTCTAACATGGAGGTAACTATTCCGTGGTTGGGATATAGTGACAACCTAGATGCATTAAGCTTGGATTCTAAGGTAGAAAGCATTTTATGCTATTGTTTTGCATCCTAATCTACTCCAACCAGGAAATAGTTCTTTACTTGAATACCCTATGGTCAAGGATGTTCAAATTAACTGGAAATAAAACTAACTTATATCTGGATTACTATACCTTATGGTTACCAAGTTAAGAATTAATGATTTATTATGTATTCAGGTATACCTAATCTCGATCCCTACCTTGGGTGGTTTAGCCACTCATGGTAGGTATAAATATAAACAAATGAATAATTGAAACTATTATTGTCATGATAATAATATTTGGATTTAAATATTTAATACACATATAATGATTCAAATTAAAAAAATGGGGCAAGAATGCAATCATTGATTAAAAAGATGTAAATTGTAATTCAATCCCATACTTACTTGGGATAAGAGAATAAATGGATTCAACATGAATTTGTTGATGATTGATGACGAATGATAGTGGTGATGCGAAAATAGACTGAAGGTGGTGATGAAAAATGATCCAATTTGTCTTATTTAAACAAAATAATAAAATCAGTGAATAAATTTGAGTTTAAAGGGAAGGGAATAGAAAGAAACTTTAAGGGAACAAAAAACAAAAGAAAGTTCTGCTCTGAAAGCTCTCCCAAAACCGCTACTGGGATACTTTATTTATTGGAAAAAAATTAGACAATGTGTAATTGGATTCACATTGTGTAATTATAAATCTGTGTATATCTCCATGGTTTTTGAAAATTAATTGTATCTCATGTGTATCTCGTCAGAGATACGAGTTTTGACTGGATTCACAACGTGAATCCTGGTCTCACAGCGTGTATTTTCTTTCCAGCTGAATCTTCGGAGTGGATTTTCCATTCAATGGGTTCATGACGTGTATCCCCAGCTTGTGAAGTGTAATGGATGATTCTCATGTATACTTCACGACTTGAGTCATGACTTTAGACATCCTGTGAGACTATATTACATGATGTGAACTAAGGTTTCACAACATGTAAAAGGAAAATTCTGCTATTTTTCTGCATTTTCTTCTTTGAAACCCTGAGAACCTATTTCCTAAAAAATTAAGCATATACAAAGTTCATTATCAAATATATTATTGAAAATACTTAATTAAATTATAGAAAAAATTATATATGATTTTGTATTATCAAATTCCCCCACACTTGAACAATTTCTTATCCTCAAGCAAAAATGTATCAATAGTGATTCCAAAAAGATAAGCATTTTTTTTAAAATAGGAAACACTCATGATGTATAGGAAAACAAAACTAAGTGTAACAATAAAAGTTAAGTCCACAAAATCATCCCTACATAGAAAATTGGTCATGCCTCATAGATCAATTATTTAAACAGATTCTAATCTTTTAATTACAATCTCTTAACTATTCTCTAAATTCTATACCTGTTTGCAATTTAACTCATAATGAATTTTATCTCATCACTAATGGTAAAATGAAATTGGAATTATGTTAACGCCCTGAGTACATGATCCTAACCATAATCTTGAATTTATTCTATCATCTCCAATTTATAAAGAAAAGAAAAAAAATTAATCATGAGGGCTTTAGAAATTAGGTGTTGATGACTCCAAGGTTGTGGGCAGGTGGGTGAATAATGAAAATTAAGCTCAAAATGAGAATAATATCTGAAGTATAATGCATGAAGTTCATGAAAAGTGTAATACAATGACTCCTACAAGCTAATCAAGGCCACACTCCCAGCATCTCAAATTGGATCCACATATATGTCAAGTAAGTGAAAAAACAGTATCCTTTTCCTTTCCTTTTCCTTTTGAATTTTTATTTTTTAATAAGTCATGTCTAGGCTAGATCTAACATCCATCCCCTAACCACATATGATCCTTTATGGGATTCATCAATCTGGAAATGATGATTTTTGACATTCCCAATACACAACCCATGTTAAATTTTCTTTTATTTTGTATTTTTCAAAGGAACAAAATAGAGTTGAAATGATACAAAGTATACATGTATCACAACCAAAAAGTCTAATGATTATAAAAATACATCTCTGAAATAAAATTATCCAATTCTGTTTGAAAGACTCCCCCACACTTTTTCAAATTAAAGTCATGAACTACACAAAGAGCAGGGTATGAAGGGAAAATCGGCTTGGAATAGCTTCATCCTATAATGTTACTCATAGTAACTACAAGATTAATGAAGGAAAGATTCAAGGTGGGTCTCAAGAAAAAGTGGCTCAATAAAGATTTCCTTGATCATTTTAAAATTATACTTGTTCAATTGTAGCCTCAATAAGATCTCAATATAAGTTCTGATAGGTTTACATGTCCTAGGTATTACTCAAGAAATATGCTTAGAAAAAATATGCAATTGTAGACTAGAATCCTATCGAGTAATGAGAACAACAATATAAACTAGTAATCATAATAGCTATAAAATCAAATAATAAGTCAAATAAAAATAACTTAAAAAATGTTGAATTTGAATTAAATTTTTAAGCTCAAAAATAATTCTACAATTCAAAATAGAGAGAAAAAATGGATTTTGACAATTCCCAACAAAACTTTCCCTTTTATTTAAATGAGAAGAATGTTTTTTAGGATTAAATCATGCTTATAAATTTGAAAAATGTATCCTAGAAATATGGGAACAAGAAAAAATCCCAGTGTATCGAAAGTGAAACTTACGAGAAACTCCCCCACACTTAAAAGGAGACAGTGTCTGCGCTGTCAATGAAATTATTGTGAGAGTTTTATAGAAGATAAATCTCATAAATAATGAAATGGAAATTTAAATTTTTAAAATTGAGTGAATTCAGAGCTCACCCTAATAGGTTTCATTCCATGAGGGGGCTTCAATTGTCTTTTAAAAAATCAGGTTCACCTTACAAATGGGGTATAAAAAAATTCTTGCACTAGATGAAACATTAGTCCACAGGTTCAAAACATTGATAAACATAATAATAGGCAGGTGCACAGTATGATGAATAACAGGAAATGAATTTTATTTATATTCAGTAGAGTTTTACCACAAATTTCAAAGGGACTCAAAATGAAAAAGAAAAATACTCAAGCATGACAAATCAATCTAAAAAATGATAAACTCTGGGTTTCCTCCCATAAAGCACTAACAGGACATCATCAGCCAGACGAATGGACCAGAAGATCTTATAGTGGGGTCTACTAGCTCAGTTGATCCTCTTGTTTTCACAGCTATTGGGGGAAGTTTCTTACAACTCGCGGGGTCTCCTAACTAGATTGATGACTTCATGGGAATCTTGAGCATGAACCAGATGTGGAAGGAATGATATCATATGTAGAGGTGGTTGCTGCTGGGTATGGATCTTTAGTGAAAGTTCCTAATGTTGGAATTTTATTTCTACAATGTGTTGGGTCACCCTTTGGACCCAAATAGATGGTGGTACATGTCCATCAACAACCATAGATGACACATAGGAGATAGACATGGCTATTGTAAATTTGAAAGATATGAAAAGAAATCCAATTAGAAGTGACACAAAATCAATTCCCACATATATAAAAATGATCAGTACAAAAAATGGGTCTATAAATATGACAAAATGAAAATAACCAAACCTATAACAAAAATTATATAACAAAAAATGAGAAAAATGGATGATTGAGATCATTCGTTAGAGGAAAAACTCTTCTCCTATGTCAGCTCGCACGCCGATGGTGATGAAAGCTACCCTACTAGATCTGAGTCTATAATGGTAGAAAGAGTGGGTGGATCAGTGATAGAAGGTGGAGTCGTAGAGCTGGATATATGGGATGGGGTGGGTGGTGGGGAGGTACTGATCCAAAGTGAGGTCATGGGTCTAGTAGTTGGATCGATGGAGGGAACCTCTATGGATGTAGTGGTGGCTATCCCCTTTCCATGACGGGCCTTCCTAGTTGAGTAATCCTATTGGGAAACAAGGTCAGTTATATCTAGGGGAAGGTCAGGGTGGGCCTCACATGGCGAGGGAATAGTATAAGAGGATGGGACAAAAAGGGTTGGTGGTGTTGGAGTGATTAAATTGGGAGGCTTGGTGAAAGGAAGTTGAAGATGGGTGGATATACAACATAGGTTTTCCATAATGTAAAACTGCATAGTCCAGAGATTTTTTAGGGTGGGATAGGTGGGTGGAGGCATGGTAGATGAGGTGGTAGAGGTGGGAGGATGAGTGGGTGGTGTAGGTGGGGAAGTGGTTGATGGATCAAATAGTGGGTCTGCTGGTGGTAGTGGTAGGTCCAATGCCAATGCTTCCTAATGAACACCTAGTGACCAATGGTAAATATCATCATCCCTCACCAAGAGATGAATCTTGTATAGAATTGAAAAATAAATAAGATCAATAGGTCCTAGGGAGGAAAGAGTAATGTTTGTATTGAATATATTTAGGTATTTGGATAAGTGGGTAATAAATGATCCTCCCATGAGAGTACCTCAAGTCCGCTGGGAATGAGCCTTATAATAGTGGGAGAACTATGTAGCCATGTTGACGAGTGGACCACTCGTGGCTGCTTCAAGAATAAGATCATCAACCTGGATAATGTTCCCATGTTAATCAGCCCTAGAGGACCACCCCTATTTCATATCCCTGTAAAGAATCCATAGTTTCAAGCTCTGAAACTGGGTAGGATTTATGTTCCATGGGTCATGGGGAAGCTGGGGGTTATGTGCAATCATCTTCCATAGAGGTTGTGAATCAGCTCGAGGTGTATTTAGTTAAAGAGTCAGAAATACCTCTGATATAGAAAACTCCTCTGCATAAATACTAAGGCCAATACCACACTTGACAAAGGAAAGATCATGTGGCCGACCACCTAGGTGTAATATGAGGTTATCAATGGCCACCTCGAATGTGGACAAGAACTCTAGAAATAGATCCCTATAGGTCTACTCTCACACCTCAATGATGAAGTCCATATGTAATGTCTCAAGAATGTTGAGGATAGAATAGATGATGTTTATTCAAGCTGGGATTGGTAGAAACAGGGTCTTGTTCATCCACATAGGCTTGGCCTACATCCTGATGAGTTTTAAATGGTGATTTGGTTTGGAAAAGCATAGTACAAGGTGAAATGGAGGTTTTCCTCACCGGATGACTCCTCAAAGCTAGATGTAGATTCATCTTAGGTCGTTGTTGCAACACGAGATACTGGAGGCTATGTAGAAGCTTTGGTTGGCATGGTACCATGTGGTCACTTGGAAGGCGACTGCTCATCATGGTCGGATGATGAGTTGGAAGGCTACAAGGCATAGCATCTTGGTCCATGCCATCGAGGAAGGAGGATGAGGGGTTCAGATTAGGGAGGGTATGGTTCGGTTGAAACTGAGAGAAGAGGAGGGGGTTTGGGTTTGTGGTTTGTGGGTCTGGAGGGGGGGGGTGCGGGTGTGAAACTAAAAGAGGATGCGGGTGTGGCTAGTGGTTAGGGGATAAGGTAATGAGAGGGAGGGCTATTCAGGTTGGGGATACTGAGAGAGAAGGAGTAGGTGGGCTAGTGTGGTCGAGTGAGGGGAAGGAGGTGGAGAGGTAAGCAGTGAGGGAGGTCAGGTTTCCATGGGAGGGAGGTGGAAGGTCGAGAGAAGGATGGGGGGGGGGGGTTTGGGGGTCAGTTCACGAACCTAGGGTTCATTACCTGTGTTTTAAAAAGTATACTCGATGAGTTAGACGACATGTAACAGGGTTTCACGTCATGTAGTGGTGTCTTAAAATAAATTTTTGGATAAAAAATGTACATATCCTATAACAGGGTTACACGACATGTAATTGACTGTTTTAGCTTAAAACTTTGTTCATCCCTAGCCTTTAGCCCATGGACTGTCTGAAACTTTCATAAGTCTTATCCTAATCTAACATAGGCTAATACGTCCTACCTTGGGTTTCCTCCTAGTCATCGCTTCCTTTTAAGTCGAGATCTTGACTCAATTGAACTTAAGTTTGATGACACAACCTTCATAGATGGGTTGCTGAAATATTTTTAATCCTTGACTATTGAATTTAAAATGTGTTCCATCCTCTATCTAAATTTTGATGGTACCATGTGGGAAAACATGAATAACTTTGAAGGGGATGGACCATCAAGATTTTATCTTTCCATGGAATAATTTTATCCAGGATTTGAATAGGAGGACCTTATTCCTTGGGATAAAGATACACCTTGTAATGAATTAATCATTCCATTAATTCATTTTTACTTTTTATATACTGGAATTGTCATAAGAATCCTTCATTATTTCTTCTAACTCAGTCAACTGCTGCATCTGAGCTTCTACGGCTTTCTCAGAATCCAAATTCAGCTTCTTGATTTCCTAGTATGAGTGATGCTATAGTTCATCTAGGATATAAAATGGTTTCCCCTAAACTATTTTAAAAGGTGTTTTCCCTATGGGTGTTTTGTATGCAATATGGTATTTCCATATTGCATCATCCAGTTTTAGACTCTAATAGTTTTGGATGGTGTTCACATTTTTCTCCAGGATTTTCTTGAACTCCCTGTTTGACAGTTCAACTTTTCCACTTGTTTGGGGGTAGTAAAGAGTTACTGTGTTGTACCAAATTTTGTAGGATTAAAGAAATTCTTTCATATATTGGTTGGTGGAATGTTTTCCTTGATCAATGATGAGTAATATTGGAAATCCAAATCTTGATAACACATTTTTTCAGTAAACTCAAGACTACTTTCATTGTGTCACATGATGTTGCTTCAGCTTCTACCCATTTTTAGATGTAGTAAATTCCAACCAGAATGTTGGAATTTTCATGTGAAGTGGTAAATGTTCCCATGAATACATCGAAGATTTCAACTTTTATGATGTGATTTTTAGGCATTTCATTCCTTTTTCCAATATTCCTAGTTCGCTGGCACCCATTACAACTTTGAAAAAAAATCTACTTGCACCATGGTGTAACACAGGCAAAAAAAGTACACTTTGTAGAATCTTTACTACAGTGCGCTCAGGTCCATGATTTACTCCTATTGGTTATGTATGACACATTTCTATCACATTTGGGATTTCATTTTTGGGGATGCGACATCACAATAAGCCATCTATGCATCACTGGAATAGTAGTGGTTCATCCTAGTAGTAATGTTTTACTTCAGCCAAAATTTTTTTCCTCTATTAATGTGAAAGGTCTTGGTACAAGAATATCATGGTGATATAATTTTCAATATCATAAAACTATGGTTTCAATTTAATTCTGAACATAGTTTCATCAAGTAAATCATCTTCAATATCAGTATCATCATCAACCTTGATGATGGGTAGAGGAAGTCGGAATAAATGATCGATAATCACATTCTCCATGACTTTGGTGTCTTTGATCACAATATCAAATTATTATAGAAGGATTATTAACCTTATTATCCTTTTCTTTTTATCCTTCTTGTTCATTAGATACAATAAGGCTGCATGATCGATGTGCACAATCACCTTAGATAAGACCAGATATGAATGGAATTTCTCAAAAGAATACAAAATGACTAAGAGCTATTTATATACAGTTGTGTAGTTGAATTGGGATTCATTCAGTGTATGGATGGAATAGTAGACGAGATAGTTGATGTGGTCGACTCGTTGTCCTAAAATAGCTCCAATAGTAAAATTGTTGGTGTCACACTTCAATTCAAATTCCTTATCCCAATTGGGTGAAATTATTATCGAGGATACTATCAGGTTCTTCTTTAAAGTAATGAATGGATTTTAAAATTCCTTTGTGAATTCAAATAGAACTTTTTTTGACAATTGGTGTTTCAATGGTTAGTAAAAATTGTAAAAGTCTTTGACAAATCGCCTATAGAATCTAGCATGGCCTAAAAAGATTCTTATACCCTTAACTATGGTAGTTTTGGGTAAATCCTTAATGACTTTGATCTTAGCTAGATCAAATTCTATTCCTTCTCTATAAATTTTATGCCTAATGACTATGCCTCCTTGAACCATATAATGAAACTTCTCCCAATTTAGGACTAGGAATTTTTCTTCACAGCATCGTATGACTAGCTCTAGCTTTCTTAGGCAGACTTCAAATGATCTTACATAGATAGAAAATTCATCCATGAATATTTCAAAGAACTATTCTTCCATATCATAAAAAATATGTGTCATGCATCTCTAAAATGTTATTGGAGCATTAGACATTTTGAATGACATGCGCCTATAGGCGAAGGTTCCAAATGGGCATGTGAATGCGGTGTTTGGATAATCATCTGGGTCAACTGCAATCTGGTTCTATCTTGAATATTCATCTAGGAAATAGTAGAATTCATGTCTTGCAAGTTATTCCAACATCTGATCCATGAAGGGTAAAGGAAAATGATATTTTCTTGTCGCTGCATTCATACTTCTATAATCCACAAAACTCTCCATCCAGTGATGTTATGTGTTGAGATTAATTCATTCTCATTAGTCTTTCCCAATCTAAGTCCACCTTTCTTGGGGGTTACTTATAGTAGGATCACCCATTCACTATGAGATATGGAAAATATTATTCATAAATATAGAAGTTTCAATACTTCCTTTTTGATAACTTATTTTATAGGTGGTGTGATCTACCTTTGAGGTTAACATTTGGGTTTCACATCCTCCTTAAGTAGAATCTTATGTGTACATACAGTCAGATTGATTCCTTTGATGTTTTCCACTCCTCATGAAATTGACTTCTTATGTCTCTTAAATAATTCAACCAATTTTACTTCTTGTGCCTAAGATAGTTCAGAGTCTACGATCACTGGAAGGGAGGCTGAAACTTTTATGTATGAATACTTGACGGTACTAGGTAGAGGCTTCAACTCCAGTGCTGGTGGTTGAATAACTGAAGGGGTGAAGGGTGGGAATGCATCTATTTTGAGAGGTTCATTGAGTCTTAATTCCTCAATATCATACTCTTCTTCTTCATTTTAGAGCGAGTGTTCATTGTATTCTTCTATTTCCATGTATTTATTTCCTTCTTGGGTAAGAGATACATCATTACAATCAATGACATCCTCTCCTTATTTAGAATATTTGACAAGTTTGAATACTACTTATTCTTCTCTGAATTGAAATATCATACATCCTAGATTCAAATCTATCAAATCCTTTCCTATGTAAAAGAATGGTCTTTTGAGAATAATGGGGACGCCACCTTCTTCTTCCATGACTAGAACTAGGAATCCTAATAGAAAGATAAATTTTCAGACTTTGACTAAAACATCTTTGATAATACCTCTAGGATAATTCACTGATCGATCTATAATTTATAGTTCCAATTGAGTTTTTTTGAGCTCTTGGAGTCCCACCATGAAAAATACACTCATTGGCATTAAGTTGATTCTTACTGCAATATCGCACAAAGCTCTTCCAAGCATTCATTCTCCAATAGAACATGAAATTGAAAAACTTATTCCATATCACATTTTTTTGGTATTTTCTACTAAAAAACACCATAACATTCTTCATTAAATGAGATGACACAAAGATATTCAATTTTTCTTTTGTTTTAAATAAATTTCTTTATGAATTTGGCATACTTGGGCATTTGAGAAATGAATTCTGCAAAGGTTACATTGATATGAAGTTGCTTGAACATTTCCAAGAACTTATTATATTGTTCCTCCTTTCTACATTGTCTTTATCTTTCCGATACAGGAATAGGTGGATTGTATGGTGGTGGGGAAACATAAACATGTTCCTTTGGGTGATCAAGATTTTGGGTTTCTGCAGTTGGTGATGATTATTGAGGTGTCACTTGTGCGGTTTTCTCAACTTCTTCTTCAACTTGTGGTTGCTTCTTAGGATCTTCAGGTTGACTTTCATATCTTCCTATAGTTTGTTTAAAGTCCAAGATATTTCCACTTCTTATCACTACATCCTTAGATTCTTCCTTTGGGTGTGTATCTGTATTACCAGGTAATGTACCTAGTAATTTTTCAAACAAGGTCTTTGAGATCTAACCTATTTGAACTTTGAGAGTGCATAAGGCATCTCAATAGTTCTGCATCTCCATATCCTGAGTCATCATTATCTAGTATACCTTTTGAAAAAAGGTATATAGGATGTTCTATAAGTTACTTTGGAGAGGAGAAGGTTACTACTAAGGTCTTGGCAGAGCTGGTTGAAACTGCGATTTTGTTCTTTATGGGAAAGGTTGTTGTTGCAATTATTGTGGAGGTTTTAGAATAGGGTTCTTGGGAGGATACCCTGGTGTTCCTTGATTTCGAAATGGTTCATGGCCACTTCGCTGATGATAATAACCTTGGTTGTTTTTGAGGTGGTTGTTGGATACAATATTGATCTTGTGGTTATTCAAATCCTACCATGCAGTATTGATGTAAGTGTGGGTCACAAAACATTTCACATGATTATATTTCCATCACAGGGGAAGCATGGGTTTGTGTAGTAGGTAGTTGAAATGAATCTAGCTTTTTTGTTAGCACTTAGAATTATAATGATAGTCTTTTATTCTCTTCCACTTAGTAGATAACATACCGAGGTGGTCCACTATCACTTTTCCACAGGATTACATTGTGTGAGACTTCATCTAAGATGGATCTTCTAGATTCTGGTGTTCTGAACATCAGTCCTCCATCATTTAAAGCATCGATGATTGTTCATGCAGCTGGCTGGAGGCCTTTGTAAAAGGTTTGTAGCTGGATCCACATATCTAGTTCATAGTGTGGGCACTTTCTCATTAGATCCTTGAATCTGTACCAAGCTTCCCATTTAGATTCTTCATCAGTCTGAGCGAAGTTCTGATTGTCAGTCTGGAGCTTCCAAGTCTGGATAGGTGGAAAATATTTTTCAAATAATGTATTTTCAAGATCATCCTAGGTTTTTATCGACTTAGGAGATTAAATCTTGAGACAATACTTGGATCTGTCTCTTAGAGATAATGGGAAGATGTGTAGTCTGATAGTGTCTGATGATACTCCCTGGTTGCGAAAGGTATCACAAACTTTTAGGAAGTTTGAGGTATGATCATGGGGATCTTCACTCTGAATTCCACTAAATTTCCCCATGTTCTGGATCATATTAATTAATCCATGATTGATTTCAAAATTATGGGTTTGTATTGGTGGATGCAAGATGCTTGGTGTGGCACCATGGATTGATGACATACTATAATCCATTATAGATCTATCTTGATGTGCTGGGTTCTCTCAATGAACAAATTGATGCATATTCAGAGGGTTTCCAGGGTTAGGTCCTGCTTGATTGTGTTGATCAGATATGGTTAACTTGTGGCATGAAATAAGGTACCATTCGATCTCGGGATCAAAGTCTAGTTGTTCTTTTGTCTCATGTCTCTTAAAACAAGTGGAAGGACCTTGGTACATGCACTATACCACAAATCATAGACGCAAGGGAATCTTGAAAAAGAAAGAAGGAATGGGGGTCATGGAGAGGTAATCCTAGGTCTTTTTTCTAGAGGCTTCGCAAGTACAATGTTGCTTACTTGGAAACGACGCCAAAATTTCATGAAACCGCACACATCGTTGAATTTGGATGGGTTGCGGTCATATTATAATTGTATTGTTTTCACAAACTTCACTTGCTACTAGGGTGTAGTATAGTGAAAGTTCAGAGTTGATCCCATAGGAAGCGTAAACTGGCACTGACAATTGATGGCTGAAGACCTTTTGGGGTAGGAGTCCTTTCTAGTTGGTTTGAGTTTGGGAGTTATTTGTATAATAATTGATGGTTTTTTCTAATAATTAGAGAGGTATCCAGATCAATTTTTGAGTATCTATAGAAAGGATGATCTTAATTCTAACTTTATAGGATCCTAAGGTTAGGAAATGAAGAAAGTGGAGGTCACTAGTTTATTTTGGTCAAATAAAATAGTTCTACCTAAGAGGTAACTATTCTGTGGTCGGGAGATAGTGACAACCTAGATGAATTAATATTGGATTCTAAGGCAAAAAGCATTTTAGGCTATTAGTTGTAGCCTAATATACTCCAACTAGGAAAGGGTCCTTCACTTGAATACCCTGTGGTCAAGGATGTTCAAATGATTTGGAAAGAAAATTAACTTATATCCTGATTATTTTCCATTAAGGTTACCAAGTTAATAATTAAATATTTATTATGTATTAAGATATACCTATTCTTGATCCCTACCTAAGGTGGTTTATCCACTCATGGTAGGAATGAATGTAAATAAATGAATAATTGTAACTGTTCTTAATATTCTAAGAATGCTTGAATTTAAATATTTAATATGCATGAAATGATTCAGATTCACAAAAATTGGGTGAGAATGAAATCAGTGATTAAAGAGATGTAAATAATAATTCAATCATGTACTTACTTGAAATAAGATTGGAAATGGATTCAACATGAATTTGTTGCTGATTGATGATGAATGATGTTGGTGGTATTAAAAGGGAATGAAGGAGATGATGAAAAAAAATACATGAAACTTTTATTTAAACAAAATAATGAAAGTGGTGAAGAAATTTGAGTTTAGAGAGAAGTCAATAAAAGGAAACTCTAAGGTAACAAAAAACATAAGAATGTTTTGATATGGAAGCTCTCCCAAAATCACTGTTGGGATGCTTTATTTATAGGAAAAAAATTACATGACGTGTAATTGGATTCATATTGTGTAATGATGAATCCATGTATATCTCTGTGGGTTTTTAACCTTACATATATATCACATATATCTTGTCTGAGATATGAGGTTTGACTGCTTTCACAACATGAATCCTAATCTCATGGCGTGTATCATCTTTCCAGCTGAATCTTTGTAGTAGATTTACCATTCAAGTGGTTCAAGACATGTATCCCCAGCTCATGAAATTTAATGACTGCTTCTTATGTAGACTTCATGACTTGATTCATAACTATGTTCATGACTTCTAACATCCCGTGAGACTCTATTATACGGCATGAACTAAGGTTTCATGATGTGTAAAAGGAAACTTCTGCGCTTTTTCTACATTTTCTTCTTTGAAACCTTGGAAACCTATTTCCTATAAAATTCAGCATATATCAATTACATTATCAAATATATCATTGAAAATTCATAATTAAATGAAAAAAAAGTATATATGATTTTTTCTTATCAGAAACTGTTCTAGAGCCATCTCTACTTTTAGTATCCAAACATGGATGCATTTATTGACAAAACCACACAATATCTTCTTTACCAAAACTTTAGGATGTTCTTTTATACTTATCCTCAAAGTATATCATAGGCATGTGTTACATAATATATGTTTTCCTAAATATTGTTCCTAGATTTCTATTAAAATTTCTATGATACCAACTATAAATACCCTGACCCCAGTAGCCTAGAGTCAGTGGTTACTTTATTACATTAGTATAAGATAGAAGCAAACACATCCCCAAGGACAGAATAGTTTATTTGTCTTGGTAAACTTGATACATACTTGAATCTAAAATTATAGTTAAAAATATGAAATACAATATAGTGAAAGTAAAAATTCCACATCCTCAAACTCATTCAAATATTCCTTATTCATATCATGGGGAAGGAAAACAAAAAAAGGGTGAGATAAGATGCTCACTAAGAGTTAATTAAAGTTGAATATTTCATGAATAAATAAATAATAAACAATAATTAATAATAAATATGGAAAGGAAAATATCTGAACAAACATTCCATTTAATAAATAACTTGACTATCATGATTAGATAAGAAATAATCATTATAGAAACATAAATAACTGAACACACATGTAACTTAATTAATGAATTGATTCAAAAATGCATCCATAGATAATATCAATGAAATAATCTCATGGATAATAATAACTGGATTCTTAATGAAGGAAATTCTTAATATTTCATTTCATGATCTCAGACATCATGATATATATACCATCAATACCTTTCTCAAGATAGTTTAAAACAATGGTTAAAAAACATTTAATTCTATATTATTGATTTGCATCATGATATTATCAGTGCATTGAGGGGGTATATAATTTTGAGACCCAACCATTACTGTATGTCAACACATTACTCATATATTGAATGATTGACTTAATTCATGAACAATATTCTTTATTGATAAATGCCTGTATTGAATAAAGAATACAACATATAAATATTTCCCTAGGAAATCATATTAATTTCAAAGTAAAACATCATATCTAGAAGAGATATATTGTTTATGAATATCTGTGATAAATAATATGGATATTTTGGTGAAATATAATGTGCAATGATCATAAGAAAGTAAATATTTAAAGGGAAAGTTAATGATTACAAAAATTAATCAAGAAAGAGAATATAAATAATTTACCTGGTCAAACTGGTCATAAAACATCTAGATAAAGAATAAGGATGGTATCATTACAACATATTTCCAGTAGATTATATGTGAAATAAAGGGTTGTTGTTGTTGATGAATATAAATACCATAAAAATAAATTTAAAAACATTCTTGAGGAAAATATACTTTTAACATTGAAAATAACTTTAACAAAACTATATGTATCCAGAATATTAGGAAATATTTTTCTCTAAGACACAACCTTTTAAACTTATAGAGGAAGTATCAATGAAATGATTGGTCATTGCGTTGAGAAAGTTCTATTCATGCAGAGTATGTTAAAACAAGGATTCCTTTTCACATTTTTGTAATAAAATTCAAAACTAACAGGTTTGGAAAACAATAAGAAAATTACTTTTAAAACATTTTATAAAAATCCAATTGTGGATAAAATTGAATTGAAATAACCACAGTAAAAAAAATTTCAAAACATTTTTAGAAAACATGGATTTGGAATAAAATTATTTTCAACTGAAGAGAGAAATCAAGTCAGATTTTATTAAAAAAAAATTCTCAGTTATTTTAAGAACCAAATAGAGGAAAATGGTAATATTACTTGAAAAAATCATGAATAAATAGAATATAAGAAAATTAAATGGTTTTATTAGACATTGATCAAATAATTTATTTCAATGGAAATTCAAGCATAAAAAATTGTGATTAAAATGAGATTGAGACATAAATATATTACCAATTTGGTATCCCTTGAATCACAAGATCCATGATAGAAGTAACATAAAATAAAACATCAAATACCAGGAATATAAATAAATTAGTGGTATAAAATATAAATGGGGTAGTAGATACATCTCAAAAAATATGATAGGTGTATAAAACGACATATGTCCCACAAAATACATTTTGAGATGAGAAACTCTCACAATGATCATAACGTTGAAGTGAGAATTAATCAATGAATTGATTATGTGTATAAAATGTAAATCCAAATAAAAAGGTGTAAATACAAAACAATATAATCAAAATTAATTACACAAATAATGTTATAATATCAAATATAATGAATAAGTAATACAACCCAATGAAAAAAATTGAGTTATGAAATTCATTACCACTTGGTAATTTTCAAGTCAAATTCCGTTGGATGAAATAATTTGTATTAAAACTTAAAATACCATGAATTATGAATGAATCGTGATATTAAATATAGAATTGATATTATATACACCATATAAAGAAATTATGTTCATAACATTACAATATTCCTCAATGAAAGGAAATTGAGACAAAATCCCTTACCCCACATTTCCTTTTGTTTAAATGTGATTTAAAATACTATATAATGTTTTTAATCAGGTTATTAATTTATAAAGAACCCATATTTATGTTTATAATATCATATATGATCCCCTTATAACATCTTACCACTCGTTCATTAATAATATATTATTATTATTATTATTTGGGTGTTAATTTTCATGTTTTATCATAAATATTTTCTCATGGATGTTCTGATTATTGTAAATAGGATATATATTCATCATATGTAGATTTATATTAATTGTTTAAATATAATATTTACTCATTATATTAATTTTCATAACCATTCTTGAATGTTTCAAATGGAAAATGAATTGCATCACTTCGTGGAGATGGTAGACCGCACGTAGGCATGAGCGACAATACCATTCCATTAATGGGTGAAAGGGTAAGTAAGTGAAAGATGTATTAATTTTATATAATCAATATAATTCCATATATATCATATATTTTTATTATTTTTATTATTATGACTATCCATGTGTGTCGGTGATGGAAAAAAAGTTTCATTGGTACACGAGGCGGTAGTCTTCCATACACACGAGCAATGACTTTATTACCCATTTGATAGAGAAAGTGATAGATAAGTTTTATGCCATAAAAATAATAAAATTTCAGTATATTGAAGATAATTATGTTATTATATTATAATTTTTAAGTCATAATTTATGGTTTTAAAATAATAATTAAAAATAAAGAACTTCTTTAAGATAATTACCTCCTCTTTGAGAAACCTCCTTTGGATATATTCTTAAGGACCCTAGGGTTGGTACTTTAGGAGGAAAAACCTTTATAATGTGTCTAAGTAGGTTGGGGATAGATTTTTTATGGGGTTTTGAGCCAAATGTGTTGAGATATGTGAATAAGTAAGGGCAGGGAGTTCCATTTTATAATTGAGAAGGAATAACATTTTTGTAAATACCCAAAACTATTCAATAATGGGAACTAAATGTCACCACAAGTTCCTAAAAAATTAATAAATAATGGATTTAAGGTATTTTAAGGTCATTAAACATATCCAAAATATAAAATGAAACATATTTTTAACATTATATTTATTATCCTCTAAGTTTTATTACTTTTACCATTTTATTTTTCACCACAGTAATTGGTTTATTTAACATAGAAAATTTATCATTTAAGAGTAAAATAAAATTAAAATTATTAGATAATTTTCAAAAAATGATAATAAATATGAAATCCAATTTATCAAATAAAAATTCTATATATTTGGGATATTAATTTTAACACATGCACATATAATGTATAAAACCTCATTTTGACTTTAATCGCGGTAAATAAATTTTACCATCTTTAATAATCATTATAAAAAAATCATATTTAACATATTATATAATATAATTTATTATAATTCCAAATATTTAATCAAGTTTACTAAATTAAACCCATATGAGTGGAAAAAATTAAATTAAAATTAACTTGCAAATCGTGTAAAAAATAAATTTTCATGAAATGTGTTTTCAAGCATAAGATGATCTTATATTAGCTATATGACTTGTAATAATAATGAGATATATTGAAATTCATAAATTTATATATATAATATGTAAATTTTATTTAAATAATTTATCATTAGAGATTATTTCATTTAATTAAATGGAAGAACATTATGTATTTAAAAACTCTTCTGAAAATTGCTTTTTAAGCCAAAAAATAAACATATACAAAAATCAGGTATAAAGATGATTCAAATTCAATTAATTATTTTAAATATAATTAAATAATACTTTTTTACTTTTAAATAAAATTCAAATCATAATACGACTTTAAAATTACTTAATTTAATGAAAAGGCATAACAGTTTTTAAAAAATCGGTATTTTTCACTATTCACAGAAAAATTAACCTTTTCGAAAAAATATAAACATTTCACCCTAATTAAATTTTGATTTGATGATTTGAAAAATTATATTATTTTTATAAAATATAATTTCTAATGGTGGTATAAACTTATTATAATTCCAAATATAAAATGCAAAATAACAGCATTTTTTAAAGAATATGTATTTTAAATCATAAAACGAATTCACTAAAAATTTGAGTGATTATTTACTAAGAATTTATCAATAAATTTTTATTTATTAGGACCTATCTATATATTTTTCCTAATTAATTTAATCTTATTCATACCTTCTAATTTAACAACTAGGTTATATTAATCATATTTAAATAGTATCTCACGGTTCGTTTATGCTTGGTGTTATGTGTCATATACTCTATCGAACATAATGTTTTTCTTTTAAAGTCTAAGGGTTTCATATAGAAAAATATATCAATGTGATTAAATTTATTTAAAATAAATATAATTTAAAATATTAGGGTGTTATATTTTCCCCACCTTCAAAAAACCACATCCTCACAATTTGAACTTGCACTTAGCCATCAAGGGTTTGAAATTTAAAAATTATTTATTAAAAAACCACATCATAAAACGGGTTAACAAAAATTTATCTTGAAAAGAGACAAAATGAAATGTGATGTTCATATCGAATAAAACACAACTAGGTTTCCAAGAATACAGACATTGGTGTTAAGGGAAAATATGGATAAGGAAGAAGATCATAGATAATTGTGGAGTGTGATAGAGGTCATTAATCACAAGAAAGTAAACGATTGAGAGAAAGTTAATCACCAAAAAACCATAAATCCATGATGAGTTAAAATTACCTTTGATTGAGTAGATATGAAGTTAATAGGATAATATTTTTGTTTTAAGATCCTTTCCTTAATGTCAAGGAAATATTTTTCTGTCTAAGAATATAAAAAAATATACTTACTTGATATCTTTCTATTTCATAAGCACAATTTCATCCTTTGGTTGTGCTTTGATCAAATTTCACTTCATCTCTTACTTTAAAAAATGAATACACTAAATTAATTTTTATTCCCAAAGCACTAAAAGTCACTTTTAACAGATCATAAGATCCATACATGAGTGGAAAGTATTTCCATCTATTTCCAAATATTTACCAAAACTAAAATGGTCAACAAAAGTTTATATAATACATTTATCTCTAAGAATAAATAGTAACACCCAAAGTTCAACATACTAATTATCCATTAAATTATTTAAGTAAAAAAATTCATATTAACCAGTACATTACTTATGAGAGAGGTGTCCATTGCACCCTTATCTCCAATTTGTTGTGGGTTCAAGCCCTACAACCTTACCAGATGCGACGAGTTGTCTCCTGGAATTTAGTTTGTCCTTTTTAAAAAACTATATTAATATAATTACTATGACGTTCCTAAATTGTGATGACCAATTTTTTAATAAAACATTAAATAAAATATAAACCATAAAGGCTACCAATACCTTTAATCTTATTTTAAAAATATGGAAAGACATTATTCCTTGAATAACTTTCCCATATACTAAACCAATGGGTTATATTTCCATAAATGTCTTTGAAAATATCTTTATTCTTTATAAACCCCCATATCATAAAACCGTAAAAGGGGGTTTTTGATACATTCAACTTATGATGAAACTTAAACTCATAAACCCATGATTGTATCCATAATTTTAGAGTTAATCTTAGATAAAGACATATATACTTCCAAAAATTAACACGATCCTTACATGTTTCATGATTCTTATAACAAAAATACCAATGATAAAAATACATCCAAAATTAAATTCCGAAATCCAAATATATAAATAATTAAACCCTTTTACTTAAACATAGGTCCTTACTTGGTCTAGGAGTTAAAATTTAAAATAGTGCATTAAATTAGATAATTCTCAAGTTTCCCATATCCAAGAAAACAAACTGCAAATGGATTCCAAGGATGAAATTTATTTCTCTCCCTTAAAATCCTCACTTTTACTTGGAAATTCCTCACTCTATTACCTTATTTTCCACACATAAAACAATTTATTATTTCTTTTACATGGAGTAAATGAAGCATGTTTTCTTCCATGGTTTCCAAAAACCAAAAATTATAGTGTGGGAAATAGTAATTGTAATGGAAATCTATATAATAATGTATGTAATGTATAAATCATGACACATTGTTTATAATATAAGACGAATTAGGTTTAACCTAATTCATTCATTATCATCATCTATTAAAATCCTTCATGATGGTTCTCAAAGAAAATTTAAATTATCCTAACCATATCCCCTAGGAGTTTCAATCCAGGTGTGTAGTAAGGCCTGCCGTCATGCACCAAGTGTCAGTTGAGTTAAGAACAAATGCAACCTTTTTTGGTTTATTACCCCTAGGTAAAACTATGTCATAACCCTATCCATTTTCATATCTATACATGGATATATTTCTTAGAAGAAATATATAATCACATCCTTACCAAAACTTTAGGATGTTATTATATACTTATCCTCAAAGTCCAACACAGGGATATGTCCCCTAATCTATTTTTTCCTAAATCATATTCCTAGGTTTCTACTAAAAATTATATAATACCAAATGTAAATACCCTGACCCCAGTAGCCAAGATTTGGTTGTTGTGTTATTACATTGGCATAAGATATAAGTGATAACATAAAAAAACTGAATAGTTTAGTAGTCTTGGTAAACTAGATATATATTTGAATATCAAATTACATTTGAAAACATGAAACACAACATAGCGAAAGTAAAAATTACACATCCTTGAAATCATTCAAATATTCCTTCATTATATCATGGGGAAAGGAAATAAAATAAGGGTGAGATTAGATTCTTAGTAAGGGTTACATAAATCAGAAGCTATCATGAATAAATAAAGCATGATCAATAAGTCATAATAAATATCTAAAGGTAAATATATTAACACACATTCCATTTAATCAATAACTTGACTATCATGATTGGATAAAACATAATCAATATGTCAAGGTAAATGGTGAAACACACATGACATTTAATCAATAACATGAGCACAAAATGAATCCATGGATACAATCAATGTAATAATCTCACGGATAATAATAATTGAATTCTCAATGAAGGAAATGACTAATATTGGACGTCATGATCTCAGACATCATGATATCTATACCATCAAGACCTTTCACAAGACGGTTTAAAACTATGGGTGAAAACTATTTAATGTTAGTTTACTAATTAACCCCCTGAGACTATCAATTTAGTGAGGGGATATATATTTCTAGGCCCCACCCACCACTACATGTCTAATGTATTCCTCATATATCAAATGGTCGATTCAATTCATGAAAAATATGCCTTATCAATAAATTTCTATATTGAATAAAGAATAAAGAATATCAATATTTCTATAGTAAATCATATAAATCTCAAATTAAAATAGAATATGTATAAATGATATATATTTTAATCATATATATGATAAATAATATGGATATTTAGATGCTAGCCGATCAGGAATGTAGGTGGGGAGCTAAAGGCAATCAATGATGCATAAGCTGGGGAGGGGCAGTTCTAGTGGGATGGGCCTACGGGTCATGTATTGGGCATGGTATGCATCTGGGCCTTCGGGTCATGTATTACGGGTCATGTCGGGCCTTGTGTCTTGGGCCTACGGGTCATGTACGGGTTCCCCTTCAACCCTTAAAAGGGGGATTATCTATAATAAAATAAAAAGAAGGCCTTCGGGCCATTCAGACAATATGGATATTTAGCTCGAATATAATTTCTAATAATCACAAGAAAGCGAATATTTCAATGGAAAGTTATTGATTACAAAAAATAATCAAGAAATAGAAATTAAATACTTTCCTCGGTCATAATGTTCATAGAAAATTGATAAAGCTAAAATGTTCACATTTTTTATACTAAAATTATATGTTATTAATCCCAATATAGTACTTTTTTATGGGAAATTTTCACATTTCTAGGTTTTTAGAATATTTTGAGATTAATTACAAAAATGTCTTGATTTTGGATCTTAACTATCTTAATTTTCTCCTGTATGGTGGCCATAAAATTTTACACACCCAATAAAATAGTGAAATTAATTTTTCAGGCTTTCATACATGTTGGTCTTTATTTTATTCTTCTAGAACCAATTATCAATACATCATTCAGAGGCCCAAAACCAGCTGAAAATCCATGCCTCAAAAATATGTGTATATATTTAGATACATTAAGTGATGGGCCTATATATCACATTTTACAAACTGAATGGATCTAAAATTTCACATGGAGGTAGAAAACATGCACAAGAAAAATTCTCATAACTTTTTCCCCATGTGATTCTGCCTGATTCAAGGATATAATTCCATGGGAACTTTCACCATGGGAATAAAAACAATCATCTTAATAGATAAAACTTTAATATAAAAATAGCCAAAACTCATTAAATTATTTGAAAACTAAGTTGAAATATCATGGGTGGATGAGAAAGAGATATAAGAACAAATTTCATTAAAGAACTATTACACAATTATTCCATTTAATGAGTCCATAATAATTAATATTTTGGTGGACATAATTGTAGTTGAAAATTTTTCTATCATTTTTCTATAAACGGTCCCCTCCCCTCTCATTACAATGGATAACCATTTCAGGGGTCTATGGTGGAGTATTTATATTACAATGATGTTTTTTATTTTCAATATATATTAGTGTATCTTTTTTCTTCTTCCATTTTTTTTATTTTGTTTCCAATTTTTTGTTTCTCCCAACATGTTTAATTTAACCCCATGTTTGTGGAGAACTAACCCTCACCGTTGTTTGAGGGGGTAATTGGTGGTTTTTTATGTAACGTTTCGTAATTTGAACTGGATGAAAAAGCGAAGGAAATTAAAATTTTCTATTAATCAGGCAGACCATTTTTTAAAAAAGAGCATCGTAACTTTTTATTTCGATAGTCGAAACTGCGACGTTGATAGAATAAAAATATTAAGTTTATTTTATTCATATGCGTGTGTGTTTTCTTTCAAAAAAATGAAATAACTCTCAAATGATGCGTCGTATGAGAAATCTGAGACCACCATTAGGTCCGAAACACCGATTTTACCTTAGGTAGGGTATAACCTTGATTCGCATTGCGTGTTTGGCACCCTCGCACATGATAAGACCATATTTATTTCTAATTAATTAATTATTACGTTTTTTATATATTAAATAATTATTTTCTCTCAAACGGTGCATCGAATGAGGAATCTGAGACCACCGATAGTTCTGGGACATGGGGTTTATCCTAGGCAGGGTATAACCTTTGCGAGCGTTGGACGTTTGGTCATATCGCACCCAAAGATAATTTATTTTGGTTATAAATATTTTTTTGTCGATCGTTAGAAATAATAATAATAATTTTATTACTAATATTATTATTTGTGTTGAAGACAACAAATGCAAATTCACTTTCAAAATTAATAAATTGTGTCACAGTGTAAATAATAACTGGGCAATGTAATAAATGTTATATTATTAATTGTTCCAATTAAATACAAATCTGCAATCAATATTAATTTAATAACCATTATCTTTTATATTAATGATTGTTGTTGTTAAAATATTAATGGTGTCATTGATAGGTTGTATTAAATAATAATAATTATATTTATAGTTATTATTATTATATTAAGACAAAAAACAGTTATGTATATAGATTTATGGGATTAAATATATATATAGTTATATATACATGTGCATGTGTATATATATGAAAATACAGATATGTCTATATATATATAATACGTAAATATGTATATGGGTGGATATTTATTTATTGATTGGTTAGATAAAATATTATTAATTAACTACATAAATTCTTTTAACGTCACGACTAAAATAAAGGTACAAACCGTTTTTAATTATGTTGTCCTAATTCTTTAAAGCGACCCAGGACGCGCGTCAGCGCACCTCGCTGCGGGTCCCGGGTGGCTATTTAATTAATTTAAATAATTGCAGAAATTTTATGAAAAATGTTATGTCGTGCCATAGCGCAACGTTTGGGTTAAAAATAATTAAAAAGAATGAAAGAAATTAATAGAATTTAAAGAGGGATAAAAATAAATAATAAAATAGATACAGTTGGAGAGAAAATTAAAAATAATTAAATTGAGGTAAACCCATTTTAATTATTTATTTCATTCTTCCACCATTTTATTTTTATTATTTTTCTTTATCTCCTTTTTATTTATTTTTTCCTTTTTCTTTTTTTCCTTTCCTTTTTATTTCTTTTCTCCTCTATTCCTCTCCTCCCTCTCCTGTGCGTTGTGCACCCTATCTACCTATGTGGTGCGCACCACCTTCTCCTCCCTTCGGAAGATCATCACACCTCTGTTCGTCATCCGTTTTCTTCTCCATCAAGTGTGATGCGAACCTATCAGTATGGCTTATCCCACACACCAAGAATCGTGTGATCTCATTCCAAATCTCTTGCGTAGTTCATCACCGAAGGATTTTACCATATTTTGGGGTTTTTCTAAAATCATACGTATTCTTCTGTTTTAGGTCAAATCAAAGCCTATCGTGGATCATAAGATCATCTACGACCATAAGGTAGGGTGTCTACTCTCTTTCCCTCTGTTTCGTTGTGATTTATAAAAACGCACCGTTGTGCCGTTCGTCGGTGCCTACCGGCTTTGTGCAAATTCACCCAATTTCATTAATTTAATTGTTTTGCATAATTTTTGTATCCTTATTTATCATGAATTAAATTTTTTAAGTTGTTGCAACAAGGTTGTACACCCATTTGGGCGTGCCGACGTGGTCGGTATAATTTCCGTTAACCCGTACTTTTAATTTATTTAACTGCATGTGTTTCCCAACCTATTTTTGTTGTGTCTAATTTAAATAATTAATTTAGATTAATTATGAACCATGAATTGTTCGATCATTGGAAGTTGGTTGTTCTGGATTATTTATTATTAAAAAATGTCTTTATATGCATGTGTTTCACAACCTATTTTGTTGTGTTTAATTTAAATAATTAATTTAGATTAATTATGAACTTTGAATTTGTTGGATCTTTGGTAGTTGGTTGTGCTAATTTATTTATTTATTTAAAAGTGCATTTATCTGCTTATGTTGATGTGGTACTTTGACTTGTTAAGATTGTTATGTAGAAATAATTAATTTTTCACTATGGGATGTTTAATTTAAATAATTAATTTAGATTAATTATGAACTTTTAAATTGTTGGATCTTTGTTAGTTGGTTGTGCTAATTTATTTATTTATTTAAAAGTACATTTTATCTACTTATGTTAATGTGGTACTTTGCCTTGTTAATATTTCTATAAGGAAATAGTTAATTTGCAATATGTGATCCATAGGTGTGCTTGTTTAGTTTCAAGCTGCAATTACATATGTTGATGTCATATCTGCTGCTGTGAAAACTTTAATTAAATTTAGGACGGGGAAAGAAGGTGGGTCTCATATTAAGGGTCATGGTTAGACCCTCTGTTCCTAAAGGTTATCACTACGCACCTGTTGGCAGTGTCGTTGGATTTACAGGACTAAGACTTTCCTGGGCTTTCTAATACTTATGAGTGACACTAGTTCCAAAATGGCCCATCGAGACAGATCTGTTGGCAATGTGGCTAAGCCAGCCTCAGATGATACTCAACCCCTCTTTGCGAGATCGGGATAGACTCAGGGTAAGGCCATGTCTCAAGCAATACTTGGTCTTTCGAAATATTTCCTTGGATGGGCTCGGTGGTATTGGATAATTGAAGGATGTTCCATAGCGATACCTTTGGGACGGGCTCGGACTCCAACTCTCAACTTGAACCTTAATAATGATGCACTGAAGGTTTATATTAATGTCACTGTTACTCCCTTGAGATTTGAGATATTTTTTGGTGTGTTGAAACACACCTGGTTGACACATGACTTAGACCTCAAGTTAAAGCACAAGCTTGGAGGTGTGCTTCTTCCTTGTATTACCTTACTCTTCCAGGCTTCATATATATGCATACATGTATTCTGCTTATAGGTACTCCTTTTAGTTTCTGGTTTAGGCCGAAGTAGGTGATTAGGGATGGGTGTCATTGGTAACCCGGACCGAGTTATTTATTTCATTACACTTAATTAATTATCTAAAATTGTTATAAATTGTCACACTGCATTTTATTGTTGCATGAAATAGAAAAGTTTACACTTCGTGGGTGTCGTCCTACTGGGATTTTATCTCACACCCTACTCGGGTGTATTTGACACCTGAGTAGATTATATGCTTGCAGGTATTGAAAAATGGAAGCATGCTGCTTCCGATGCTTGATTGATTGTTGTTGTTTAGGATGGAGACTGGGGAAGAGGACCGATCCTTGCTCGTGATGTAGTCATCGCACTTTGTTTCTTTGGGTTCTATTTTTCGTACTTTCAGTTTAGACATACATCATGACATGACATCGATTTGTGAGCTTTTGTACTTGAGTATTATTCAATTGGATTATTTATATTCATTCTGCTGCAGTTTATTCATTTATATGCTTTCGATATTTATTATTAATTTTTGTCTACTTCTGCTGTGATAATACCTATTACCTATGAGGGCATAATCTCCCCCTCAGACACAAAAAGGACCTCGCTGCTAGTCATTAGCCTCTGGCATTCGAGGAGATGCGCTTGAGGTCATGTGACGCACTGGTCCGGCCACCGTCTTAGAGGTGAGCCAGGTCGAGACGTTACAAAGTGGTATCAGAGGTGGTATCTTCCTTTGTCTTACTATTTTGGGTTGGTAGACAGTAGACTAGGAATGTGTCAGTGATTGGTTAATAGTCGTGCCTGGGACTGATCAACCCACGTACGGGAAATGACCAAGTGTCCAGGGTTGGGATTGCTGTTCATGCTTTTCGATGTTACAATTGATATGATTTCACCTAGAGTGATTTGTGTAATTTATAATCCTTATTAATTTATGAAATTTATGACATTTTACCCTTAGCCTGTTAAGGTAAGGATGAAGCATTGCATGCATCATAACAGGCACATAGGAATTCAAATGCCATGCATAGTGCCATGCCATGTAGTTGCATTTTAGGATTCCTATTGATTCAATTTGTTTTCCTTGAATGTATTCCATGTCTTTTAATTATTTAGAATGTGTTTTTGATACCATGTTTCGGTGATATATTTAGCATGCTATCCTATTTCCATGCTGCCTGTTTAATACCATGTTTTCCTTGTATCATGCTTCTATGCCTATTAGCATGTCTCTGTAATTAAAATTTCATGCTTCTATGATCAAAACATGCCTCTCTCTGTTAGATTCTTGTAGTGACATGCTATCTTGTTTGTTATGTAATTAGTTTCTTTTAATGGGATCCAGATTCCAAAAACAATAAAGTGTATAGTCACTTTATAGGTTGATAGTCACCCATATATCTTGGCTGATATGTGTTTGAGCATGTTATAATTTCAAATGAGTTTGTTAACTACCTAAAGGCACAATTAGGACCAAGTTGGCTAGTTGGTGCATGTTCCTTATGAGATAACCCGATATGGGTGTTGTGACTCTTAATAACTAAATAATTGTTTTTGGGTTGCATTCTAATGAACCCAGGTCAGCATAGTGGGACCCTTGTAGGTTTCCTTATCTCTTTAAAAGGATTTTATATGATATATTGCCTAATTAAGGACAAAATGTCAATTAATGTAAAATGTTTTAAAATGGAGTTTTATTAAACTTGATTGTTTTTCCCTTGAGGCATTGGATAAGATCAAATACCTTGTGTTTTTTTTTGAAAAATGATACTTGATGTTTTGATAAAATCTTTTTATGATTAAAGAATAAATGTGATTAAATATATAGGGCTTGGTTATGGATCCTGTAGTGATGTCCTCTGTTTAAGACCATGGAATAAGGGTAGTTTGAGTTTCTCCTTTAGTTTCTTTTGAATAGAACCATTCATATGCCTTTGTCCCTAGTCGGACCCCCTTGCTTAAAATGACACCCTTGTTCGGACAGGTGGTCATATTTTACTTGACTTTTGTTTCGGGCTTGAGCATCGAGTAATGCTCATTTCCATCAGGTTAGGCATGTCTTGGGAATGGTCAATTGATTCATAGGTCGTTTGACCCACTCTTCTCCACAACGATGGATGACTTGGTATGTCGTCTTCCGAGTTAAAAGTCATCTTGCTTCTGTATCACCTTAGGGTAGTATGCGTTCACGTACGCGGTCTCGTGGAGTGCTTAACGTTGTGACAAAACGATTGAGTTCAGTGAAATCGTCAAGTCTTGCGCTGTTAAATATGTTTTGGGTCATCTCTGTAGTATAGTGACTTCTGTTTTAAAGGAATCATGTTCATCCCAATGCTTGGGATAATTTTCAGAGACTGAGGTGTTTTGACACACCAGTCAGTTTGGTTGGAAATCATGCCAGTTGTTTAAATGTTTTCCTTCTAGTAATCTTCTAATCCTCTTAGTGCACTCTTCCTTAAGTGACGAGCATGTCCCCAATCTTGCCTTCATCATTGATACACTAAGAGAGCATCGATCTTATGCTGTGCTAAATCTTTAAAAGTTGTTGGTCCTTTTTATAGTGGTTTTCTCAGTGTTTCATGCTGACGCGTCATTCTTATCGAGGCTTTGATTAGTCTTGAGTGACCCTAGGATTTCTGTGTAGGAATTACTGATGAACTCTTGTACATCATCTGTTTTGTCTAACTTGACCGCCAAGCCGATGCTGCTCTAGGCTTGGTCAATGTATTGATATGGTCATCTTTACCTTGTAAAAATGTATCACTTGTAAACATGGTGTGTGGACTACCTAAGGTTAGTTCCTTATACTCATGTCGTGCCAATATGAGTTCCCCCAGACTTTTTTTCTGGCTTGGTGATTCTTAAATCAGGGATTATCACCAGAAGTCAGGTATTAATTTCGGTGGATGTGTTCATGGTGAATATGAGATACCTTGGAAGAAGTCATCACCATTCAGTTCATAAAATGATGGCCATTTAAGATGAGCATCTTCTTAAATGGTCAGCTAGAGTGGCTTGACTAGTTCTCTCTTTTTTCTCAATGAAGCGGTCAGTGAAGGACCTTTTTCTGGCACGTCGTCAGGTGAGATGAGTGCGGTTTGGGTCGACCTGGTCTTTTCATAAAAATCTGGCTCGACTTGGGATTTATGGGCGATGGGGAATCGATCGTTTTATACATTTCATAAATCACACAAGAAGTATCTCTAGAACGCTTAAGGGCGTGTCTTGTAGGAAATTCTGATGCTGGAAGGTATCATGACTTAAGAATTGCCTCTTTCTAACTTTAAAACCTAAAGTGGGAAGTAAATTTGACCATATGTTTAATGAGATGACGACATGGTCGTGTCTCTATGTAAATGAGTTTGGGTAAGTATCGTCTCAGTGTTTCAGTTATAAAATGAGCGTTGGCTCAGATCTTAATGACTTTTGTGCCGTTTTCCTAAGCAATGTTTGAATGTGTGTTGAGCGTTTGAAGATACTACACAACCTTTTTTGTGAGAATTCATGAACCTTGTGGATTGGATGAAGGTAATGTTGTTCCCGAAGGCTTCTCGGGTACGAGAAGTTCTAATGTGGGAAGGTTGTAACGTTCCGTATTTTGAACTGAATGAAAAAGCGAAGAAAATTAAAATTTTACACTAACTGGGTAGGCCGGTTTTAAAAAACGAGCATCAGAACTTTTTATTCCGATATTCGACACTACAGAGTTGATAGAATAAAAATATTAAGTTTATTTTATTCATATGCGTGTGTGTTTTCTTCAAAAAAATGAAATAACTCTCAAACGGTGCGTTGTATGAGAAATCTGAGACCAACGTTAGGTCCGGAACGCCGAGTTTACCTTAGGTAGGGTATAACCTTGATTTTCATCGCATGTATGGAACCCTCTCACATGATAATACCATATTTATTTTTAATGAATTAATTATTCCATTTTTTATATATTAAATAATTATTTTCTCTCAAACGGTGCGTCAAATGAGGATTCTGAGACAAATGATTGTTTCGGGATGTGGGGTTTACCCTGGGCAAGACATAACCTTTGCGAGTGTTGGACGTTTGGTCATATCGCATCTGAAGATAATTTATTTTGGTTATAAATATTTTTTTGTTGATCGTTAGAAATAATAATAATAATTTTATTACTAATATTATTATTTGCGTTGAAGACAACAAATGCAAATGCACTTTCACAATTAATAAATTGTGTCATGGTGTAAATAATAACTTGGAAATGTAATAAATGTTAAATTATTAATTGTTCCAATTAAATATAAATCCGCAATCAATATTAATTTAATAACCGTTATCTTTTTTATTAATGGTTGTTGTCATTAAAATATTAACGGTGTCATTGATAGGTTGTATTAAATAATAATAATTCTAGTTATAATTATTATTATTAGATTAAGACAAAAATAGTTATGTATATATATTTATGGGATTAAATATATATATATATATATATATTGTTATATATACACGTGCAGGTGTATATATATGAAAATACAGATATGTCTATATATATATAACACGTAAATATGTATATGGGTGGATATTTATTTATCGCTGGGTTAGATAAAATATTATTAATTACCTACATAAATTCTTTTAATGTCACGACTTAAATCAAGGTACAGAATGTTTTTAATTCTGTTGTCCTAATTCTTTAAATCAACCCAGGGCGCACGTCAGCACACCTCGCTGCGGGTCCTAGGTGGCTATTTAATTAATTTAAATAACTGCAGACATTTTATGAAAAATATTATGTCGTTCCATAGCGCAACGTTTGGGTTAAAAATAATTAAAAAGGATTAAAGGAAATTAACAGAATTTAAAGAGGGATAAAAGTAAATAATAAAATAGATACGGTTGGAGAGAAAATTAAAAATAATTAAATTTAGGTAAACCCATTTTAATTATTTATTTCATTATTCCACCATTTTTTTATTATTTTTCTTTATCTCTTTTTTATTTATTTTTTCCTTTTTATTTTTTTTCCTTTCCTTTTTATTTCTTTTCTCCTCTCTTCCTCTCCTCCCTCTCCTGTGCGTGGTGCACCCCCTCTCCCAATGTGGTGCGCACCACCTTCTCCTCCCTTTGGATGATCATCGTGCCTCCATTCGTCGTCTATTTTCTTCGCCGTCAGGTGCGCTGCGAACCTCTCGGTAAGGCTTATCCCACACACCAAGAATCGTGCAATCTCATTCCAAATCTCTTGCGGAGTTCATCACTGAAGGATTTTACCCTATTTTGGGGTTTTTCTAAAATCATACGTCTTCTTCCATTTTAGGTCAAATCAAAGCCTACCGTGGATCATAGGATCATCTATGACCATAAGGTATGGTATCTACTCTCTTTACCTCCATTTCGTTGTGATTTATAAAAATGCACCGTTGTGCCGTTCGTCGGTGCCTACTGGCTTTGTGCAAATTCACCCAATTTCATTAATTTAATTATTTCTCATAATTTTTGTATCCCTATTTATCATGAATTAAATTGTTTAAGTTGTTTCAACAAGGTTGGACACCCCTTTGGGCATGCTGACGTGGTCAGTATAATTTCCGTTAGCCCAGACTTTTAATTTATTTAACTGCATGTGTTGAGTAACCTATTTTTGTTGTGTTTAATTTAAATTATTAATTTAGATTAATTATGAACCTTGAATTGTCTAATCTTTGGCAGTTGGTTGTGCTGGTTTATTTATTATTAAAAAGTGCCTTTATCTTCATGTTTTTCACAACCTATTTTGTTGTATTTAATTTAAATAACTAATTTAGATTAATTATGAACTTTGAAATTGTTGGATCTTTGGTAGTTGGTTGTGCTAATTTATTTATTTATTTAAAAGTACATTTATATACTTATTTTGATGTGGTACTTTGAATTGTTAAGATTATTATGTGGAAATAATTATTTTTTCACTATGGGATGTTTAATTTAAATGATTAATTTACATTAATTATGAACTTTGAAATTGTCATATCTTTTTTAGATGGTTGTGATAATTTATTTATTTATTTAAAAGTAAATTTTATCTACTTATGTTGATGCAGTACTTTTCTTTGCTAATATTTCTATACGGAAATAGTTAATTTGCAATATGTGATCCACAGGTGTGCCTGTTTAGTTTCAAGCTGCAATTACATATGTTGATGTCATATCTACTACTGTGAAAACTTTAATTAAATTCAAGGTGGGGAAAGAAGGAAGGGTATCATATTAAGGGAGACACTTAGACCCTCCGTTCATGTTGGTTACCACTATGCGCAGGGGGGTGGTGTCGTTGGCTTTGTCGGACCGAGACTTCCCATGGATTTCTAATATTTATGAGTGACACCAGTTCCAAAAGGGCCCATCGAGACAGATCCTTTGTCAATGTAGCTAAGCCATCATCATATGATACTCGACCCCTCTTTGCGAGATCGGGACAGACTTAGGGTAAGGCCTTGCCTCGAACGATACTTGGTCTTTCAAAAGATTGCATTGGACGGGCTCAGTGGTATTGGATAATTGAAGGATGTTCCGTAGTGATACCTTCAGGACGATCTTGGACTCCAACTCTCAACTTGAACCTTAATAATGATGCACTAAAGGTTTATATTAATGTCGCTGTTAGTCCCTTGATATTTGAGATATATTATGGTGTGTTGAATCACACCTAGTTGACACATGACTTAGACCTCAAGTTAAAGCACAAGCTTCGGGGTATGCTTCTTCCTTATTTTACCTTACTCTTACAGGCTTCATATAGATGCATATGTGTATTTTTCTTATAGGTACTCCTTTCAGTTTCTGGTTCAGGACGAAGTAGGTGATTAGGGACGAGTGTTGTTGGGAACCCGGACGAAGTTATTTATTTCATTGTACTTAATTAATTATCTGAAATTGTTATAAATTGGAACACTGCATTTTATTATTGCACGAAATGGAAAAGTTTAGACATCATGGGCGTCGGCCTACTGGGATTTTGTCTCACACCTTGATCGAGCATCGTTGACACCCGAGTAGATTATATGCTTGTTGGTATTGACAAAGGGAAGCATGCTGCTTCCGATTTTTGATTGATTGTTACTGTTTAGGATGGAGACTGGGAAAGAGGACTAAGCCTTTCTTGTGATGCAATCTTCACACTTTGTTTCTTTGGGTTCTGTTTTTTGTACTTTCATTCTAGACAAACATCATGGCATGTCATCGTTTTCTGAGCTTCCGCACTTGAGTATTATTCAATTAGGTTATTTATATTCCTTCTGCTACATTTTATTCATTTATATGCTTCTGCTGTTTATTATTAATTGTTTTCTACTTCCGTTGTGATAATACCTATTACCTATGAGGGCATAGTCTCCCCCTCGGACACAAAAAGACCCTCGCTGCTAGTCGGCAGCCTCTATCATTCGAGGAGATGCGCTTGAGGTCATGTGACGCACTGGTCCGACCACTGTCTTAGAGGTGAGCCGGGTCAGGACTTTACATTTGAGTTGCTGTGATTTATTAATTTCTCATGTTTTATTCTAATATTTCAGTATTTATTAAAACTATTATGGTGAGCAGACACCCCACATTCTCTATTACTATTTTCTTCCTCCTCATTTAATCATTTTCCTTCTCATTGATATCTAAGTCATTCAAATGGTGGAGCTTGAATTAGGTATTAATGTGGATGAGATTACTCTTACATGCATAGGTCTCAATGTATGGTAATACAATTCGAATGAGACAGTTTAGTGTGAAAGGTATATATATCTACATTGCATAAAATAATTAGGAATATATTTTTAATAACAATGAGAACATCACCATGAAACCCTAAGAACAACAGGTTTATTCTTCTAACTACTTTGTTCTTTTCTTCTTTTTTATTTAAGTTTTTTATTTTCACACACACATATATATATATATATATATTATATTTATATCATGAATTTCATAATAAAACCCCTCATGTATTTTATTATATAAGTTATTTTTATATTAGTTAATTTATAATAGTGATAATATGAATTTAGTGTATTGTAAGTGACCTCCATGTGATCGACCATAGGGTGTGACACTTTGGCGAATTACCAAGTATCCACGAAAAATACCCATATATCAATTTGGATCCTTTGACAAGGATTATTTATAAATACACACAAATCAATTTGGCATCATTTCTAGGGAGGCTGAGTGATTTCAAACATTGGTTTTCATAGAAAAAAACAAATTCAAAAACTAAAAAACTGCATCATTACATACCTTTATTTTTAGGTTGAGATGGATTAATTCTATTATTTTTCTTATGCTTCACTAAGTGATGATTTGTGTAGCAGGGGTGATTTTTTTAATGAAAAAATCACAGAAAACCTTAGAATAATGGAGGTGATAAGAAATAAATTGAACAACCTTTCTACCTTTATTCAAGAACCCAATGTCCAATGGTCGGAACAAAAAAAATGAAATTGAACCAAAAAAATCAAGATTTTTCCATCTACATTTAAATTTGATGAATTTGAGGAAGACTTGAAGATTCAACTTGAATATATAATCATATGTCCTTGTAAATTACATGAACATGTTCATGAAGATGTTATTCCAACTGATACAATTATGAATTCACAAACTGATATGGAAGTACATTGGTTAGACTTTGTTAAATAAAAGATTGTAAGTGATTCTCTCATCTTTGAAAATGAAAAATCATCTTCTTTGTACCTCTATCTTTCTTAAGAAGAATATGAAGAATACCATAATGAGATATATTTTCCAATGGTCCTATGGGAAGAGATCAATTTTCCAAGATGACTTAATTGAATAAGAAAATTTTTATATTGATTCAACATATTTTAATATTATTCAAGATAAATTGTTTTATAACTTATCATTTTCTAAGATTTAGAATATAGTAGAAATAGAGTAGGCATTGTACATGGATGTTAAGGAATAATAAATTCAAGTAGTGGATGGAGAAGAAGATCTAAAGAAACATGTGGTTATGTGACTGCCTCTTCTACAACAACTTGTATAGAATATGGAGGAGGACACCATGATATTCAGTAGGGAGCACCCATATATTATTCTCACTCCCACTCTGGGACTTGAATTCTATCATTATTATTTCTTGTGGGTTGGGATATTTCTTATCTTATTTAGGGGTCTCAATTATTAGTTTCTAGTTATGGACATTGGTAAAATTCACATTTGGTGGTTCATGAGAAAGAAACCACATCCACCATCAGATTGGGGTTAAACCACTGCAACTTCCTGACTAGGGTAAATAAAACCTACCACCCTCTTGGGGGTCAAACCAATCATTATCCCTTTTAATTCTACTTTATATTTATTTTTATCATGTTTTTTATTTCTTTATTTTAATATTAAATTAGTAGAAGATAGTATATTAACTCAAGACTATAACTTCAAAAATAAATCAGGTTGTGTATTTTCTTTTATTTATTTTTTTGATGCATAATTAAATTCTTCTTGAAATGATTTATATAAATTAAACTAAAAAGTGGTTATTAACTTGAATAAGTGTGTGTGTGGGGGGTATAAATCTATTTTTATAATTTTTTTTGGGTTTTTCTATTTTATTTTTCCTGTAAATTTTTTATGATTTTTTATGTTTTAATTTCCATTTTTGGTGTCTTTTTAAGATTCTTGATCTGAATCAAATACTTTGGGAAATTCAAACCATCTTTATATTTTCGGAACATTGATTAATTTAAACATTTTAGGACATAAATGATAATTGAATGTATTTTGTTTCATGATTTACAATATTTCTATTTTATAATGTTTGATTGTTTGTGAAACTCATGTGCACTAGTGATATCAAAATAGAATGTTTTTCCTAGCTCGAGAGGTTTATAAACCTTTTTTACATATTATTTACATTTATATTTTTAATTAGAGTATTTATACATGTTTTTTGATCCATAAATTAATATTTTTTTTTTCTATTTTTCAAAGTTTTTAGAGTTCATGGAATGTGTCAAGTATGATTGATGTGCCACTTTGAAAGCCCCTTTTACATTTAAAGATCATTTTAGCCTATCTTTACATTTAATCCTTATTAATCCCTTATAATCCATGAAATACCTTTTTTGGAATTCCCATTACAATAAATTTATCCATTTCCTACATAATATATAATTTAAATGCATGATTATTATTGAAATCAAGTGTGGGGGAGGGATAAGATGGGATGTATTTTTATTTCTTGAAGTATTTGTTTGAGATAAAAAAGTTTTTCAATATTTATTAAAAATTTGGTAGAATAAATTTCATGATTTAATGATGGAATGATGGACCAAATATCATTATAATTATGGGTGTGGAGCTCAAAAATATTTGAATAGAGAAATATGCTTCAATTTTTTCATCAAAAATATGATTCTGAAGAGACATTCTAAATTTGAATTCAAGATGAAACAATGATAAAAATGGAGAAAAGAGTGAAGAAATTTATCATTGATACTAATATTAAAAGTGTGAAATTACCAAGGAGATCAATATGTGTTTGGAGGTGATTTATTTTCGATATTATCAAGGAGCACACCATTCTTAGGAAAAACTGTTTTCATGCATTTACTTCACTTAAGATCTTAACCCTCTCATTCTGCCTATGATGTTTTTAAATTTAAAATATTCCAACCCTAAGACTTAGAACAACCCATGAAGAATATCTCATTATTAGAACATTTTTGACTCTATGAAGTAGATATATTAGGCAGACAACAAGCCTATGAAAATCACACATGTTCTTGGGAATGAGAAAAACTTCACATTAAGAATCCTTGAGTGATGAGATAAATATTTTTCCAAGGTGGTAGGTATGACATGCATGTGAGGATTAAAATAATATTGAATAGTTTTTTATGATTTTTGAGGAGTTAGGGAATTTTTATCCCTGGAGGAGGCATGATATTTTATTTGATATGATAATTGAGTTGTGTTTTCATTTATGCTTTGGGATTTTTTCTTTAAACATGGTATTAGATGATTACCCAAGAGTGAAATGGTTAAGTGTGGGGTAGTTATAAATCTGAAAATTTCACAAATTTTATAATATAATTAATTTTTTTTAATCCCACAATTATATTATTTTATGGTATATTGTCACATTCTTATGTTATTGATATATTTTGATCTTAATTGCAAAAAATGGCCTAATTTTGGATTATAAATATTTAATTTTTAATATGTATTCCAACTAAAAGTGTTTTATACACTAAATGAAATTGTGAAATTAATTTTTATGGATTCAATACATGTTTGGATTCATTTTATTATTTTTTACCCAAATATCAGACCATCATTTTGAGCCCCAAAACTGGCTCACAATTCGGGCATTGAAATGCACACACATATCTGGATACTTTTAGATATGGGCCTATATCTCACATGTGGCTCCCCCAGTGGAGCTCCAATTTTATAGAGTGATAAATATAACATGAGATAAAAACTTTAATAAAAATGGGAATACTTTATAATCCCTAATTCAAGGTCATAAATGCATGGGGAGTTGGAGACTTGGAATTCAAACAATTGCCTATGTATAATAATTTTACAGAGTAAAATAGCCATAAATACTTCATTCGGTGAAAAATAAAGTTGAACTATTTTGGGTAAATGATAAAGACACAATTGAATTAATTTTATGAAGACCATATTTCCCAATTTAGTAATCTAATGGGTCTAATATGAAAAAGAATTTAGATGAAAATTCTGGAGAAAAAATGGTCCCCCCTCTTCCTATAAAAATATACCCCCTTTCATTTGAAGGGCTTGGAAACTTGGGGGTAACCTTAGTTTTCCATTATTCACTAGATTTGTAGGAAAATATTTTTTTTGGAATAGTTTTATACTCATAATATATTAGTATTTTTCTTCATATCTTCATTCTTCCTTTTCTTTTATTTTATGTGTCATCCCACCATGTTACCCTCTCAATTCCACTAAAAATGGAGAAATAACCTCTATGTTTTTTCGAGGGAGGGAATAGTGGTTTGATTGAGTTTTATTGTAGTTCATTTTAAATTTATTGATTCAATTCTAGGAATTTTAGTGGTGTTTAAATCTATTATGGTGAGAATTCTCCCAATTTTCTTTTCTATCGAGTTCTTCTCATTTATCAATCACCCTTCACTTCACTATTTGTGTCGTGTATATTGTGGAGCATGAAATAGATTGTGATTGTCATTGAAGAGGTATCTCAGTTGAAATTTGGAATAATATTTCCCTATATGTATAGATCTTGGTATGGGGTAATCACATCCCAAACAAGAATTTGAGGAGTGACATGTCTTGATCACCTAATTGAGTTGATTATTTAGAACCATTTTGAACAATGATTTCAATCCCCATGACCTCCCAAGAACAATTTACTTGTTTATTTATTCTAGATCATTTGTTTTAATTGAATTTATTTATTTATTTTATTTATTTATATTTATTTAGTTATATTTAATGCATTTAAACCCCCCATATTTTTTTGGTTATATAGTATTATATTATGTAGAATATAATGGTGACAATAGAAAAATCAAGGCGTGTGAGCTTTCTCCATGTGATCGACCCTAGGGTATGCCACTATGGTAAATTCTTAGGAAGAATTTAATTGATCAGGGATCCAAAAAAAACTCCACATATAAAAATATATAGAAATAATAAGTATTATATCATTACATCATATCTTTAATGTATTATAAGTAAAATAAGTGGTCGTTGTCATAGATGAATAAAAATACCATAAAAATATCTTTAAAAATGTTTTTGAGGAAAATATCCTTTTACCTTTGAAAATAAATTTAAAAAAATCATAGGTATCTAGAATATTTTGACGAAAAATTTCTTTAAAAAATAACCTTTTAAACTTTTAAGGGGATCTTCAAAGAAATGTGTGATCATGATGGTCAGAATGCTCCGTTCATGACGATTAAGTTAAAACAAAAATTCCATTCACATTTTTGAAAGAAAATTAAAAAGTATCCTGCTTGGTAAGTGAAAGGAAGATTCAATTTATTTTTTTTAAAATCCAATTATGGGTAAAAATGGATTTAAACAATCATAATAAACCATTTTTGAAAACATTTTTAGAAACAATTATTTGGAAGAAAAGTATTTTCGACTGAAAAGAGAAATGAAGTCAGATTTTTAAAAAAATATTTTATCTATAATTTTAAGTTAAAAAGAGAGAAAAATAGTAATATTACATGAAAAATTCCAAAATAACTTGAGGATAAGAAAATTAAATGGTTTTATTACTCAATGATCAAATAATTTCCATCAATGGAAATCCCAGCACAAATAATCCTCATTAAAATGAGATTGAAACATAACTCTCTTACCACTTTGGTAACTTTTGAATCATGAGCCCCATGAATGAAATAACATCAAATGAAACATTAAATAACATGAATATAAATATATTTATTCTATAAAATATCAAAAGGATAGTAGATACACCTCATAAAATAATATAGGTATATAACATGACTTATCTCCCAAAGAAGACAATTTGAGACGAGTAACCCTTACAATGATCATAATGTTGAAGTGATAATTAATCAATGAATCAATTGTGTATATAAAATATAAATCTAAATAAAAAAATTGTGAATAAAATATAATATAATCATAATTAATCACACACATAATCTTTTAATATCAATGACAATGAGGAAGTAATATAACCCAATGAATAGAAATTGAGTTATTAAAATTTTTACCAGTTAGAAATTTTCAAGAAAATCCCATTGGGTGAAATAATTTAAAATCAAACATAAAATACCCTAAATTATGAATTATTAAAGATATTATATGTAAAAAGGGTGGTATATACACCATATAAATAAATTATGTGCATAACATTACAATATACATCAATGAAAGAAAATTGGGAAAAAATCCATTACCACATGCTTTCTTTTGGTTGAATGCACTCAAAACTCATATATAATGGTATTAATAATGTTATTAAATTAATATTGAATCATATTTTTGTTTATAATATCATAAATTATCCTCTTATAACATCTCACCACCCATTCATTAACAATCTTTTATTATTATTATTATTTCAGGTGTTAATTCCCTTGCTTTCTCATTCATATTTTGTCATGAAAGTTCTAGTTACTGTGAATAAGATATATATAAATCATATAAAAAATTATATTAATGTTTCAAATATTATATTTAAAAATTAGATACATTTTTATAACCATTCTTTAATGTTTTACATGGAAAATGAATCACATCACTTCGTGGAGATGGTAGGCTGTATGTATACACGAGCGATGACATCATTACCTCAATGGGTGAAAGGGTAAGGAAGTGGTTGATAGATTAATTTTATAAATAAATATAGTTGTATAAGTACCATATATATTTATTATTTCCATAATTATGACTATTCATGTGATTCATTGATGGAAATCAAATTACATCGGTTCGTGAGATGGTTGTCCGCGATACACATGAGTGATGGATTTGCTTCCCATTTGATGGAGAAGGAGATTGATAAATATTATGCCATAAACATAATAAAATATCAGTATATGGTATATATCGGTGTTATTATATTGGAATTGTTAATATATAATTGATGGTTGTAAAATAAGAAATAAAAAAGAAAGAACTTTGTTAAGACAATTACTTTTTATTAGAGGAACCTCCTTTGGATCTCTTCTTAATGACCCTAGGGTTGGTTTTTGGGGAGGAAAAACACCTCTAGAATATAACACCTCAAGATTTCACAGTATTTTATCTTTTTAAAGAAATTCAATATCTTATATAGCATGCAACAATGAATTGTCTTACGTTACACGCAAGATTGAGTTCATGTGAAACAAAACTTTAGTATTATAATTATTTAAATGTTATATTTATAACTCATCCATTAAATATAAAAATAAGAATAGTAAGAAATAATATTTAAATGTTATTTATAATGTTTTCACATAAATAAAACATATTTATAACGAAATTTATATGTTTCAGTAAGATAGTTATATGTTTAGAAATACTATTTTCTTAAGAGAACTACTTTTTATAGCCTAGTGTGAATAATAATAAAATTAATTTTAGACACTCAAAGAAATTTAATTTAGTGAAATATACATCATTTTTGAATTCATAATATCAAAATTAGCTTAGGGTGGATTTTTGGTATTTTTCTGAAAATTTTCAATTTTTGATGAATATCACTACACCAAAATTTGTATTTAGCAGCGGTTTAAATCGCCACTAAATCATTCTACGATGATTTTGGAAAACCGTCACTAAATATTGTGTCGAGAAATAATTAGTGCTGATTTAAACCTTCGCTAAATCATTTCTATTTTTATTTTATTTATTAATTTTTTTATTTTCATATTTTACATATTTATTTATTTTCTTAATTTATTTATTTATTTATTTTCGCAATTTATGTATTTATCTATATATTTATTTTCATAATTTATTTATCATTTATTATTTATTATTACCAGGCTGATGCCCATCTCCATGCAGAAGTCCATGTCCATGCACATGCCCATGTCATATATAGAAATTCTATGTTGGGTGAGATTTGAACCCCTTACCGCTTGTTTATTCTCCAAAGACTTTACCACTCTAGCAGACTCTTCATGTAACAACCTGAACTTTTTAATAATTTTTATTTACTATTTTTTTGTGTGTTATTTTATTTTATACTCAACAAAACTATTTAATTTAATGAAATGAGTATAAATAAAATGAGACTATTGGGTTTTGACTGTTATATGACCGTTGGTTAATATGACCATTGGAAACTAAACTCTATGTTGAGATTATTATTCTATAAAAACAAGTGACCTTTGTTAATTAATACAGAAAGAAGATACGATGGCCTCATCTAGTAGTCTCGGGTTGATCGAAGCCCATTTGATGAAACTGGGGAAGGAGGTAGCACCAGTGGGTTTTTCTCTGGACCAAACCCAAGCCGAACTTCACCGTGTGAAGCTGGAAAAGAATCGCCTTCAGGAGAAGTTCAAGATTATAGAAATTACTACTCGGGAAATGTTGGCCGAGCTGCCCTTATATTCTTTCACCTTAGCACACATTACACTTAGGTCCTATGATGGGGTTATAAGGGGCTATGTAACGAGACCGTAACTGCTTTGTGTAATCCTTTGAGATAAATAAAATTGTGATTTCTTCTTATGGTGAAGTTTGTGAATTTTCAGATGTCCAGATAAAAATAGGATATATCATATGGATGAATTTTGAAAAAAAGGATATTTAAAAATATTTATGTAAACCTTAAATAATTAATGATTTGTAAGGATTTTCAAAAAATGGTCTTCTGTAAATGTGTTCAATAAGAAATTTAGAGTCTAATAAGATCAACTTATTTTTTGGTGAATAGTAAATTATGAATAGTGATTTTATGCTTAGGATTAGTAATGTGACCAAATGGATTAGTAATATCACTTAAAGAAAGTATTAATATAATTTAGGCACCTTGATTAAGTAATGTGATTCAATAAAATAGGTAAATAACTGTTTTAGAAATTATTAGTTAAGTATTAGTTTATTCGAGTGAATAGTGTTTTTTATTTGAAAATTAAATTAAAAATATTTAGAAAAATATTTTTATAAAATGGAGTTCATTTTTGAATTCAGATAATCAATATTATATTAAGGTGATTTTTTGGGATTTTTCTAAAAAAGTTGAATTTTCGGTGAATAGTGAAAATATAGTTTTTAGTTTCGGGTGTTTAATGACATCATTAAGGATGTAATAATTATGTAATATTTCTGGTCAACTTATGAATAGTAATATAAGGTATGAGGTGTCCCAAGTTTCCAATACCATGGGCAAGCCCATGGTTTTTCTAATACCACCGATGAGGTGTCCCTTGGCCATTAATGCCTTGTCCTCTCTCTTTCCCTATAAATACCAAGCCATTCTCTCATCCTTTTAATTCCAAAATCCTCCTCAATGAATTTATGGTCTTCTTACCTCCCAAAAAGTCCTCCCAAGGATCCCTCAAGCCTCCCAAGGTCCCAAACTTCAAGCTTTCAAAGTTACTCTTCAAGGTAAGGGATCATTTCACCCTCTTCTTTTAAGTCATGACTTCGTTTATGTTATGTCTTATTGTTCCATTTTATTATGTGGGGGATTGTTATTATATATCTTTTATACTGAAAATTTCAATTCCAAATGATTAGAGAACCCCTTCTACTCTCATCAATTGATTTTCGGAAATTATAAGTGATGCCGTTAGGCTGCCAAATTTTCTGTAAAAGAAATCACATCTTCTCTTTTCCTTCATGTTTCCATTTCATGTGGTATGACATTAAAATATCAATAACATGTTCTTATATCCATGTTATTATGTATTTATATTTTAATATGAGTTATTTATGAGTGGTTTACCCTTGTACCCTCTCTTTATTATTTTCTAAAAACATGTTATGTAGCCGTTATGCTGCAGAAATTTCGTCTCAAATTTCTCTCTCTTTCTCTGAAGAAGTTATCTTGTTTTATTTATGTGAATACCCAGACCTATTTAGTTTCTATGTGTGTTTATAAATATATAAAAATGATATATTTGATACTGGAATTGACATACATATAACCCTCACTCCCTTTCCATGGGTTATAAAGGACATAATGATCCTATTTTTAAGTACTTCTTAAAACGTCATGATTTTGAAATGAAACCAATTTACTTGATTCTCTATGGGTTATTTATGAAAATATTGATTATGATATATATGGATCACATTAAAGTAAATACATATTAAGGGAGCACCCTGATGGCGCTCCAATGCATTGGGTAAATAATTAATCTCTAGAGATGACAAGTTTCACGATACCTTGGTGAATAACCTTGGTAATTTTTATAACACCTTTGAGATGGACCTTGGTGATATGTTAATGAATGTATAAATTAAATGTTGAAGCCAAAAATTCAAGTTATGTTTCATGTTATTTTCATTATGATATTCCTATACTTCCATTTCTCATGTCTTTATGTTCTTATTCAAGTTCTTATTGATATCACAAGTAAATTGATTCCCTGTTTACCCTTACTAGGCCTTCTGCTCACCCTTTACTTTGATGTATGTCTCTAGGATATGAGATGCTATAATTGAATATAGGATGAACATATGATGAAGCCTTACAAGTGGATTAGAAGAATATTTTATGTCGTTTTCATGTTTTATGTCCCTGATTTTCAAGACACTAGACTTTAAGGATCCTCTGTTTGTAAAATGTAATGAAATGTTATGTTTTAAAAAGGCGGGATTCCATAGTTGGTATCAAATAATAGTTTAGTTATTTATGGAAATTAGGCTATGAAATATTTAGGAAGAATCCTATAGAAAAGTTTAAATATAGGAAAACTTCTTGGTACTTTGGTGAGTATTAAGTAAGTGGTTTATCAAAAAAATATATCCCTATCTGGATACGAGCAGGTAGAGGCGGCTCTGGCAGAGAGGTACCTAGGAGTGAAAAATCTGATAAGGAGTTTCAGGATTGACCCGGGGTATCCTAGTACACGACAACGGGCCTTGCTGTACTCTTGGTTATGACACTCCCGAGGTATATGTTTGGTTTATCATAAGCTTTTTATGAATCATTATGAAGGATTTATAGAGAAATGTAATTGTTTAAAGAAGTTTTAAGACATAAATCCTTTATAGTTAAAATATTCGTAAATGAAATAAGTTTCTCATTAAGGTGTTTTTCTTTTAGAAATGGTGGGAAATAGGAGGAACTGTGCAAATGGTGATCACAATGTACCATGCACTGATGACCCTCTGATGGAAGTTGGAATGGAAACATTCATGGGAATGATGAGCCAACTGACTCAAGTTATGGGAAATAACTTGAATAAAGCTGAGAGACCGATCTCACCGTGAATGGAACAAAATTCTGTTGAGTCCTTTATGCATAAATGTACACCAACCTTTAGTGGATTGACTGACCCATTGAGGGATGAACAGTGGATCATCTCTATAGAGAAGATCTTTTCTGTGCTATGTTGTTAAGAGCAAGTGAAGGTCACCCTGGCCGTCTATCGCTTAGAGGGAGAATCTGATCAGTGGTGGAAACTTATCAAAAACATGAGGAAAAGAGTGGAAGTTAAAGCTTTGGAGTGGGAAGAGTTCATAGTGATCTTTTTCAGTAAGTATTTCCCTCGTTCCATGCGAACAAGAATGGAGAAGGAGTTTCTCGAGCTGAAGTAGAAGGAGAATGAATCTGTGGGAAGCTACGAGATGAACTTCACAAGGATTTCACGACATACCTCTAGCTTTGTCATGGATCTAAATGGTAAGGTTGATAGATTATTCAGTGGACTGAGACCTCATCTGTGGAAGAATCTAGTCAATCAAAACTATGATAGATATGAGGAGATCATGCAAAGTGGGATGAAAGTCGAGCTAGAGTTTGGTGAGACGCAGTGGTCTCATAAATCCAATGACAAGAATAGATCTATGGAGCCTAGCTTAGGGAGGACTTTTGACCAGGGAAGAGGAGGAAACCAAGTGCAACTTCCCACGTGTAATAAATGTGGGAAGAAGCATTCAGGAAACTACCTTCTTGGGAGTAGGAGATGCTACAAGTGTGGAAGAGATGGACACATTGAGAGGAATTTTCATGGTGAAGTGAAACCTCAACTTCCAAATACAAATGACAAGGGGAAGATGGTGTAGGCCCTACCTGATGTCCAATGATTCAAGTGTGGACAACTTGGGAACTTTTCCAACCACTTTCCAAATCCGAGGACAGTGTAGGGGAACCACCATCAGCCTTAACAAAGGAAAAGGGAGTAAGGCCGTGATTTTTATATCACGACAGTGGAAGTTGAAGCTCCAAATGATGTGGTAGAAGGTACTCTTGTTGTCCTCTAAAAGCTATCAAGTACTTTGTTTGATTCTGGTTCTACGCATTCCTTTATTTCCTCCAAGTTTGCAAAGAATTTAGAATCAACCCCCGAATTTCTAAAATTAGAGTTGTCAGTCAAGAATCCTGGTGGGAATATCCAAGAATCTTCAGTGTTTAGAAACTCTAGTATTTAATTTATTGAGTACAATCTTATCGTGAATCTAGTAGTCATTCCCATGCTAGAATTCTGCATTATACAAGGGATGGACTGGATATCAAAGTATAATGCTAAGATCAATTGTAGAAGCAAGGAAATATTAGTAGTCATGAATGGAAAACCTACAGTTATATTCCAAGGAGAGATATATCAACCTCATCTTTGTTTAAAAGAACCCCCTCTATCCTTATTTATGGAGTTTATCGGTGAGGAAGAAGAAAGAGATGAGAGTTTGATGATAGAAAATGTCCCCATCATTCAGGAATACGTTGATGTATTTCTGGAAGAGTTTCCTGGACCTCCCCTAGAAAGAGAGGTAGAGTTCTCCATCGAACTCATACCTGGATCTCATCTGATATCAAAGACCTTATATAGGATGGAAAATGTGGAGATGGAAGAATTAAAGAAACAACTCCAAGATCTTTTCGAGAAGGGGTTTATCCAACCAATTGTGTCTCCTTGGGGAGCACCTGTTCTCTTTATGAGGAAGAAGGATGGATCAATGCGGCTATGCATTGATTATAGAGATCTGAATGTGATCACAATGAAGAACAAATACCCTCTTCCAAGAATTGATGACTTATTTGACCAACTTCGTGGGGATCAATTCTTCTCCAAGATTGATCTTCGATCTGGTTATCATCAATTGAGGGTGAAGAAATAAGATATTCTAAAAACTACCTTCTTATCAAGATATGGGCATTATGAGTTTGTTGTTATGCCCTTCAGACTAACTAATGCACCTTCTATTTTTATGGATTTGATGAATAGAGTCTTCAAGGACTACCTTGATAACTTTATGGTAGTTTTTATTATTGATATTCTGATATATTCCAAAAGTCGCGAGGAGCATGAGGACCATCTAAGGGCTATTTTGCAAACTCTATGAAATGAGAGGCTTTTTGGGAAGTTTAGTAAATGTGAATTATGGTTACAACAAGTTGCTTTCTTGGGGGACATTGTAACTAACGAAGGAATCATAATTGACTCTGCAAAGACAAAAGTTGTAGAGGAGTGGCCTCATCCTACAACAATAACTGTGATTTTTAGTTTTCTTGGATTAGCAGGATATTATAGGAGGTTTGTGAAAAACTTATCATGACTTTCTAATGCATTAACCAAGTTAACTCGAAAAGGGGTCAAGTTTATCTGGACAAAGGAGTGTGATGACAGTTTCCAAGAGCTGAAGAAGAGATTGGTTACTACACCCGTGTTAACTCTTCCCTCAAGTAGAGAAGGATTAATTATTTTTAGCAATGCATATCTGAAAGGGCTTGGGTGCGTCCTCATGAAAAATGGAAAGGTCATTGCTTATGCATCTCGATAGTTGAAGATTCATGAGCAGAATTATCCTACGCATGATCTGGAGCTAGCTGCGGTCGTTTTTTCTCTAAAGATATGGAGGCACTATCTTTATGGTGAGAAATGTGATATATATGCAGACCATCAAAGTTTAAAGTATATTTTCACACAAAAGGAATTGAAAATGAGACAAAGGAGATGGTTGGAACTTCTTAAAGACTATGATTATTCAATTCATTATCATCCTGAAAGAGCAAACAAAGTTACTGATGCATTAAGCAAGAAATACCTAGTTGTTTTTTCCATGATGAGGATTCAAAAGGATCCTCTTATCAATGACCTAGTAAAGCTGAACATGGGAATTATAAGGGAAGGGACATCATCAAACCTAACCCAAATGATTTCTCAACCGTCATTACTAGAGAAGATCAAGAAATCTCAAAAAGAAGATCCTTTGTTACAGGAGAAGTTTAAGGCTGTAAAGGATGGAAAGTTTCCTGAGTTCAATATTAGTCAAGAGGGTGTAATGAAATTTCGTACAAGGAAATGTATTCCATCTATTCCAGAAATAAATAAGAAGCTAATGGATAAATCTCATAGCTCTACTTCCTCTATACATCTTGGAAGCACAAAAATGTATAGGGACCTTTGTGATCATTATTGTTGGGATAATATGAAAAGGGAGATTGATGACTACACTTCAAGGTGCCTAGTATGTTAGCAAGTGAAGGCAGAGCGACAACTTCCTAAAGGGGTATTTCAACCACTACCCATACCATCATGGAAGTGGGACAATATCACTATGGACTTTGTCACTAGTCTTCCAAGAACTTCTAAAGGAATCAATGCGATATGGGATGTTGTGGACTGTCTCACCAAGACTTCCCATTTTTTCTCTATTCGGGAAGATTTCTATCTTGATAAACTTTCCATGATATACGTGAAGGAAGTGGTAAGACTGCATGGAGTTCTACTTTTAATCGTATCTGATCATGATCTAAGGTTCACATCAAAATTCTAGAGAAGTCTTCAACATGCTTTGAGCACTAAATTGAATTTTAGTACGGCCTATCACCCCCAAACTGATGGCCAATCTGAAAGAACTATTCAAACACCTGAGGACATGCTGAGAACATGGTCAATGGAATTTAAAGGTGGATGAGATCAACATATCCCTTTGGTCCAGTTCTCTTACAAAAAAAGCTTCCACTCAAGCATTCAAATGGCACCCTATGAATCTCTATATGGGAAGCAATGTAGAAATACTACTTGTTGGGATGAAGCTGGTGGTAGAAAGATTATTGGGCCTGATCTTGTGCAAGAGATGACAGAAAAAGTCCATGCCATCCAACAACACATTAAGGATGCTCCGAGTCAGCAAAAGAGATATGCCAACAACCATCGTAGGGACATGAAGTTTGATGTTGGTGACAAGGTCTTTCTTCGAATTCCACCTTGTAAGAGAGTCATGAGGTTTGGGAAGAAAGGGAAGCTCAGACCTAGGTACATTGGCCCCTATGAAATCCTTGATCGTGTGGGAATAGTGGCCTATTGTCTTGCACTTCCTCCAAATCTAGCACAAGTTCATGATGTATTCCATGTATCCCTCTTGAGGAAGTACATACCTGACCCTTCACATGTACTGAACCCAGAGGTGGTACAACTAGAACATGACCTCTCTTATGAGGAGCAGCCAGTGGAGATCTTGGATCATAGAGACACGGTTCTACGTAACAAGACTACCCACCTTGTTAAGGTGTTGTGGAGGAACAAAAAATATGAATAAGCCACATGGGAACCAGAGGAGTCTATAAGGCAGAAGTACCCACACCTTTTCTTTTCTGAGGGTATGAGTTAAAATTTCAGGGATGAAATTTTTTAATGGGGGAATAATGTAACGACATGAACTTTTTAATAATTTTTGTTTACTAATTTTTTTGTGTGATATTTTATTTTATACTCAACAAAACTATTTCATTTAATGAAATGAGTATAAATAAAATGAGACAGTTGGGTTTCGACTATTATATGATCGTTGGTCAATATGACTGTTTGAAACTAAACTCTATGTTGCGATTATTATTATATAAAAACAGGTGACCTTGGTTACTTAATACAGAAAGAAGATATGATGGCCTCATCCAGTAGTCTCGGGCCGATCAAAGCTCATCTGACGGAACTGGGGAAGGAGGTAGCACCACTGGGTTTTACTCTGGACAAAACCCAATCTGAACATCACCGTGTGAAGTTGGAACGGAATCGCCTTCAGGAGAAGTTCAAGCTTATAGAAATTACTACTCAGGCAATGTTGGGCGAGACGCCCTCAGATTCTCTCACCTTAGAACACCTTACACTTAGGTCCTATGCTGCGGTTATAAGGGGATATGTAACGAGACCGTAACTGCTTTGTGTAATCCTTTGAGATAAATAAAATTGTGATTTCTTCTTATGGTGAAGTTTGTGAATTTTCAAATGTATGGATAAAAATAGGATGTATCTTATAGATGAATTTTGAAAAAAAGGATATTTTAAAATATTTATGTAAACCTTAAATAATTAATTATGTGTAAGGATTTTCAAAAAATGGTCTTCTGCAAATGTATTCAGTAAGAAATTTAGAGTCTAATAAGATCAACTTAATTTTTGGTGATTAATAAATTATGAATAGTGATTTTACACTTAGGATTAGTATTGTGACCAAACGGATTAGTAATCTCACTTAAAGAAAGTATTAATATAATTTAGGCACCTTGATTAAGTAATGTGATTCAATAAAATAGGTAAATAACTATTTTAGAAATTATTAGTTAAGTATTAGCTTTCCGGGTGAATAGTGTTTTTTATTTAAAAAATAAATTAAAAATATTTATAAAAATATTTTTCTAAAATGGAGTTCATTTTTGAATTCAGAGCATCGATATTATGTTAAGGTGAATTTTTGGGATTTTTCTAAAAATGTTGAATTTTCGGTGAATAATGAAAATATAGTTTTTAGTTTCGGGTGTTTAATGACATCATTAAGGATGTAATAATTATGTAATATTTCTAGTCAACTTATGGATAGTAAGATAAGGTATGAGGTGTCCCAGGTGGCCAATACCATGAGAAAATACCATGGGCAAGCCCATGGTTTTTCCAATACCACCGATGAGGTGTCCCTTGGCCATCAATGCCTTGTCCCCTCACTTTCCCTATAAATACCAAGCCATTCTCTCATCCTTTTCATTCCAAAATCCTCCTAAATGAAGTTATGGTCTCCTTACCTCCCAAGGAGTCCTCATAAGGTGCCCTCAATCCTCCCAAGGTCCCAAACTTCAAGCTTTCGAAGTTACTCTTCAAGGTAAGGAATCCTTTCACCCTCTTCTTTTAAGTCATGACTTCGTTTATGTTATGTCTTATTTTTCCATTTTATTATGCGGGGGATTGTTATTATATATATTTTCTACTTACCATTTCAAGTCCAAATTATGAGAGAACCCCTTCCACTCTCATCAATTGATTTTCGGAATTTATTAGTGACACTGTTAGGTTGCCGAATTTTCCGTAAAAGAAATCACATCTTCTCTTTTCTTTCATGTTTCCATTTCATGTGGAATGATATTCAAATATCCATACCATGTTCTTATCTCCATGTTATTTTGTATTTATATTTTAATATGAGTTATTTATGAGTGGGTTACCCTTGTACCCTCTCTTTTTATTATTTTCTAAAACCATGTTATGTAGCCGTTATGCTGCAGAAATTTCGTCTCAAATTTCTCTCTCTTTCTCTCAAGAAGTTCTCTTATTTTATTTATGTGAATACCCAGACCTATTTCATTTCTATGGGTGTTCATAAATATACAAAAATGATATATTTTATTTTTGAATTGACATACATATAACCCTCACTCCCATTCCATGGGTTATAAAGGACATAATGATCCTATTTTTAAGTACTTCTTCAAACGTCATGATTTTGAAATGAAACCCATTTCCTTGATTCTCTATGGGTTATTTATGAAACGTTTGATTATGATCTATGTGGATCACATTAAAGTAAAGACATATTAAGGGTGAGCCCTGATAGCACTCCAATGCATTGGGTAAAGAATTAATCTCTAGAGATGACAAGTTTCACGATACCTTGGTGAATAACCTTGGTAATTTTTATGACACCTTGGGGATGGACCCTGGTGATATGTTCATAAATGTCTAAATGAAATGTTGAAGCCACATATTCAAGTTATGTTTCAAGTTCTTTTCATTATGATATGTCTATACTTCCATTACTCATGTCTTTATGTTCTTATTCAAGTTCTTATTGATATCACAAGTAAATTGATTCCTTGTTTACCCTTACTGGGCCTTCTGCTCACCCTTTACTTTGATGTATGTCTCCAGCATATGAGATGCTGTAATTGAACATAGGATGAACATATGATGAAGCCTTATTAGTGGACTAGAAGAATATTTTATGTCGTTTTCATGTTTTATGTCCCTGATTTCAAAGACACTAGACTTTAAAGATCCTCTATTTGTAAAATGTAATGAAAAGTTATGTTATAAGAAGGCGGGATGCCATACTTCATGTGATCAATAAATCGAATTTAATATACGTATATATATATATATATTAATTGGAAAACAAATAAAACATAACAAATAGATACACACTAAATAATTATTAATCAATAATGATTAATCAATAACTAATAATTAATAATTAATAATTAATAAGTAATAATTAATATTTAATAATTATTAATTACGAATTACTAATTAATAAATATAATATAAATGAATAATAAATAAAGAAATATATAATATGGAAATAAATGGTAAATAAAAAATAGTAAATAAAAAATAGTAAATAATAAATAGTAAACGGTAAATATTAAATAGTAAATAGTAAATAGTAAATAGTAAACAGTAAATAGTAAATAGTAAATAGTAAATAGTAACTTGTAAATAATAAATACTAAATATTAAACACTAAATAATATATAATATATAATATATAAAATATAAAATATAAAATATAAAATATAAAATATAAAATATAAAATATAAAATATAAAATATAAAATATAAAATATAAAATATAAAATATAAAATATAAAATATAAAATATAAAATATAAAATATAAAATATAAAATATAAAATATAAAATATAAAATATAAAATATAAAATATAAAATATAAAATATAAAATATAAAATATAAAATATAAAATATAAAATATAAAATATAATATTTAATATCTAATACATAATAAATAATACATAATATATAATAGATAATAGATAATAGATAATAGATAATAGATAATAGATAATAGATAATAGATAATATATAATATATAATATATAATATACAATATATAATATATAATATATAATACCTAATATATAATATGTAATATATAATACATAATATATAATATATAATATATAATATATAATATATAATATATAATACATAACATATAATATATAAGTAATGTATAAATAATAAATTAATTAAAAAATAATTTAATATATGATAAATAAATAACAAATTAATAAATAATAGATAAATAAATAAATAATAAATAATCATTAATAAATAATAAATAATAAATAATAAATAATGAATAATAAATAATAAATAATAAATAATAAATAATAAATAATACATAATAAATAATAAATAGTAAATAATTAATAATTAACAATTAATAATTAATAATTACTAATAATTAATAATTAATCATTAAGAATTAATAATTCATATTTAATAATTAATACTTAAAAATTTATAAATAATTAATAAATTATTAAGAAAATTTTAATAAATAATTAATAAATAATTAATAAATAATGAATATTAAATAAATAAATAAATAAATAAATAATAAATGAATAATAAACTGATAATTAATTAATATTTAGTAAATTAAAAAAACTTAATATATAATAAATAATAAATAATAAAGAATAAAGAATGAATAATAAATAATAAATAATAAAGAATAAATAGTAAATAAAAAATACATAAACACATAAATAAATAAATAGATAATGAAATTAATAAATAATAAACAATAAATAATAAATAAATAATAATAATTATTAATTAATAATTGATAATTAATAATTAATAATTGATAATTAATAATTAATAATCCTTAATTAATATTTAATATTTAATAAATAATTAATAATTAATTAATAAATAATGAATAAATAACGAATAAATAAATAATAAATAAATAAATAATCATATGAATAATAAACTAATAATAAATAAATAAATAAATAAAAATTAATTAATAAATTAAAAATAAATTAATAATTAATGTGTACATAATAACTAAATAATAAATAAATAAATAAATAAAAAAATAAATAATAATAGATAAATAAATAATAATATTAATTAATTAATTATTAATTAATTAATAAATAAATATTAAATAAATAAATAAATAAATAAATAAATAAACAAATAAACAAATAAACAATTAAATAAATCATAAAACCTTAAGAACCTCTAAATACCCTAAAAACACTAAAATGACCATAAAATTTGATCTCGAAATCCTTTTTTAGTGCCATAACTAGTAAAATCGAAGATCAGGAAATGAGCTTCAATATGATATGTGGTATAGGATGAACATATACTTGGATTGAAAGTTATAACCGTTTGAATTTTAAGAAACTAGGGTCTGTAATTAAAACCTCTATTTCAGAGGCCTTCTGGGTCTTTTTGGTGGAATAAAAAGGGGTAAAATACTTAAAGAGTTGGTAACCGACCTAATTGGCATAGATCCCATCTCAAGATTCGATTTGATATGTCGTAGAGCCCAAACAAACACATGGATTAAATGTTATGGTCATTTGAAGTTTGAGTTCGATTTTCGACTTTTGAAATTTGAATATATATTTTTTCCTTTGATTACCACATGATTTAAATCTCACTTGGTTTTATCTCATTTTATAATCTCCGATTTGACTGGTTGTAGAGCTGAAATGGACTCCCGAATCAGAAGTTATGGTCATTTGATTCCAAAGTCTGTTCTTCAACTTATTGAAGATTTGTTTTCAGTTTAAAATTTTTATTAACTAATAATTATAAATATTTATTAATTGACACATTACAAACAATTAAAATTATAAATAATAAACTATATTTGATTTTAAATAATAAATAAAAAATAATAAAAAATAAATAAATATATTTTTTAAATTCTTTTCCTCAATTTCGCAGGGGTTTTTTGAAAAAACTGCGGTTGAATTTTTTTCGATCAAACAATTAACAGCGGTTTTGAAAACTATCGTGAAAAAACCACCACTAAAACACTGTTTTCTTATAGTGATAGTGGCATTACTGATTTTTTTTAAAACCAACTTTTTCATTTAAATAATTACTTTATTTTAAAGTCAAAATAGATAAATAATACACATATTAACCCAATTTAGATAATTGGAACCATTTTTATAATAGAATTAGATATATTTTTTTTGAACTTTTGAACGTCTCTTTTACTCGCTTTCTAACCATATTTATAGGATTAGCATTAAACATAATTTTACCACTTTTATGAATTGAATTTTGAAAAAATGAACATAAATGGTTATAATTAGTATAAAAAATGTTGTCTAATAGGATCAAAATAATTTTTTGTGGATAGAAACTTTTGAATTTTATTTACCACGGTTAAATGTAAATAGGGTAATTAAAGGTAAAAATAATATTATAATAATATAAAATTATCCTAACACATGACATAATTTCATTGGATAATTATGCTTCTTCCAAAATCAACCTTAGGTAAAAAATATGATACTTTTTAAGCCACTGTTGTTAGATTATGACATTTATTATATTTTATTTAAAGAAGAGTTAAAAATGTCTTATTCAAATTTCAATAACTATATGATTTTTTAAAATGAAGTTATATAAGAGATATGGTCAACTATAAATAGTCTCTGGACAGATAAAATAATTATCTACATCAAAGTAATTTATTTATAATTTCTAGTGATTAAATAGTAACCATTAACGATTATACAATAGTGAAGCCGAAATTATTTTATTAATAGAAATATCAAATAAATGATTGTAAAAGTAATAAAATAAATATACTTTTACTTAATTAATGACATTAAAAACCTTTACAGATAACTAAGTTTCGTTACTTACATATTGGAAGTATTTTTTTGATGTTATCATTTTTTCATGGAGTTTTTTTATGCATTTTCTGATTTTTTTTAAAAACAGAATAGGTTATTTTTTTAAAAAATAAGCCACAAAGGCGGAATCGCCGATGCCACCTTCGGTCCCCCACACCACCTTTGGACCTGATCGATGATATGGAAAAGGCGGCGGGGGGATGCTGCCTTTTTCCTCAGTTCCCTATAAAAGGGTATCCCCCCTTCTCCCCATTCAATTTTCCCCTTCATCTCTCCTAAATCCTCTCCGTATCTCTCTAAAAAATTCATTTTCTGTGTGGGTTTTTTCGAAGCATCATTTAGAGGTATTTTTATTTATTTAATTTAATGTTTTTTATTTATTTAATTGAAATCTTTTTAGTTTAAAATATTTCATTTTTAAGTAGTTTAGTTAGTTCTAAATATTTTCTTTATTAGGTTGTGTAATTATTTATATATAGTTTGAAATAATTATTGTTAGTATTATAGATTAAGTATAGATTAAGTATAGATTAAGTAAATATTAATTATAGATTAAGTATAGATTAAGTATATATTAATTATAGATTAAGTATAGATTAAGCATAGATTAACTTAGGATTAAGTATTGTGAAATTTTGGTAGCATAAAGATTATGTGGTTATCTAAGCAATCAAATCCCTGTCTGGATACAAAGAAGTGGACGTGTCTCTGACACTGATATACCTAGGGGTAAAACCCGAAAACACCGCTTTGAGCTAGACTCGAACGAGAACTGGTGCACGATAATGGGGCTTTCTGCACTCTTGGTTTGACACTCCCGGGGGACATGCTTAAGACGATTCATATTTTCTTTATAAACTACTAAAAAATTTAAGAAAAGAAAAATAAAATTAGTATATTTATCAATGATAAAATTATAATTATGATGTTATAGAATGAAATAAGAACAAAATAATTAATTAATAAAAGTTATTATTAGTAATTAAATATGTTTAAGTAGTTTGATTAGTTATATATAGTTTAGAAATAATACTTTTTATTAGTAATGACTAATTATAGATTAATTAATGATAACTTAGGATTAAAAATGAATACATATGAATAGTTAATTATAATTAACTATTGAATATAATATGATTTTTGGATTAAAGAATAAATTATTAAATAATAACTTAATAATGATTAACTAGAGATTAAAATTTTGTATAAAGAGACATTACTAGCATATTTTAGGGTATAGAAATGCGTCCTAAAATTTCATTCTAATAAATATTATATGGTTAACCATCATTGTTAATATTTGTTACACTATCATAATTTTGATGAAAGAAACATTTTTTACACAGAGAGTCATGTTTTCCTGTGTGTACTGCTATGGAGAGGTTATTCAAACTGAGAAAGGAGATTCTTACAGTACACAACTAATAACAGTGGTTAGTACAATTGATTGTGTAACCACAAGTGACCTTCAGAAGAGAAATCGTGGTTACTTAAATCTGCAACCCGATCAAGAGATCAAGTCTATGAGCTATAGACATTTACAATTCCTGGAAACACTGTGGCATCTAGCTTGTCCATTGGTTACTGATGCGCAGTGGGTCCAAGTAATTAATTTATATTCTCAATGGTCAGATGGTACCATTATGGAGTTATACATTGATGTTGCTACTGTACAACGATAATTATTAGTTGTATGAAGACGTAGAATTACAAGAGTGGTTAAAGATAGTCCACCCCATGAAATTGAGCATATTCCAAATTATGTAGTAGAAGAGGACAACCTAGATGATCTATTAGATATACATGTCAATCCGACTTCCGATGAGGAGTTTCGTAATGACAGATCAGATGGTGACAATAGTGCTGATGAGGAGGGATCATATAAAGTTAGGAAGGAGGTTTTGATAAATGAATTAGTTGTACATAAACCTCAACCTACAATAAATCATCCACCACACCTTTCATCTGGGTCATAAGGAATGACACGTGTGCCTGAATTCAACAATAATGTTCTCACACCGGCAACTGAGTTCCCTGGAGTTTTACCAGATAGGTTTAGTGAGTTGGAGAAAAACTTATATATTGGAAGGAATTTTCCAAGTAAAGATGCATTAAAAATCATGCTAAATATATTTCACATTAAGAGGCACTACAACTATATAGTTCATCAATCATGCTAGAGTAAATATAACATACGGTGTGAAAAGTATGGGGATGATTGTCGATTTTTCTTGAGGGTGATTCCGGACATTACATTTGGAGGTTGGAGAATCTCGAAGATTGAGGCAGCTCATAATTGTGTTCAGCCAATCCTCACACATGATCATACTTCATTGGATGCAGAATTTGTGTAATCTATTTTTTTTGAAATGATTAGGACATGTCAAGATGTTCTGATAGACATTGTATTAGAGAGGATTCAACAGACATTTAGTTATAATATTTCCTATAATAAGGCATGTATGGTGAAAAAAAGGAAATTGTGAAGGTTTATGGTGATTGGGATGACTCATATTGGGTGTTTCCACAATTGATATCAATAATGAGAAATCATAACCAAGTTGTATTCCTTCTGGATACAAACAAAAATGTGTCTCATAATAACCGACTTGATCCATCTCGTGTTCAATTTCATCGATTGTTCTGGGCATTCCTTCCCTGTATCTCCATATTTTGTTTCAGAAAACAGTTCATTCAGATTGATGGAACATTTCTATACAGAAAATACAAGGGAATATTGTTGATTGTGGAAACCCAAGATGAAAACCATTCACCTCTTCCTCTTTCCTTTTCCATTGTTGAAAATAAAACTATTAATCATGGAGTTGGTTTCTAGCATGTATCAGCAACCATTTCACCAACATTCGAGGTGTTTGTTTAATATATGATCTCCATATGGAAATTAATGAGGAAATCAATGCAGATACTGATACATGAAGATACCCAAATGCACATCATCGGTTCTTTATTAGACACATTGCTAGCAATGTGCATAAAAAATTCCACAATGAACCGATGAAGAAGAAAATCACGAGGCTTGATATGAATTGTATTTGTTATTTTTTTACTATTTCAACATAAAGATAAAATCAAATTATGTGAAATATCATCTATTCTGTGTAGCATATGAGTCGGACCAACGACGGTTTGAAGAATGTTTTGAAAAAAATCCTTCAGGCTAATCAAGAAGTTTATTATTATATGATGCAGATTTGAAAAGAAAAATGTACTTTGGCATATGACGGGGGAAGAGGTACAGACACATGATGACAAACATTGTGGAGTGAATCAATGGTGTCTTCAAAGGGATTTGCAAGCTACCTATAACCACCATAGTTCAGGAGACATTATATCGATGCGTGAAGTACTTTGTTGATAAAAAAAACTAACATCATATGGAATACAACAGGGGATAAGGTACAGAAGACACTTTCAACAAGATATTGAAAAGAATATTGAAGAAGATTCTGGTTATCATGTCTTCCTTTTTCAACGAGAAGACTCCTGATTTGATGTTCAAGAGCGTTTAGACCCCATCAAAAATCGCATCGGTGAAAAAATGGTGGTATTACTGGAAACAAGGCAATGTAAATGTGGAAAATTTCAGGCCTTACGATTTCCATGCATAAACGCTATCTTAGCATGTGCCTCTGTGAACATATCATGGGAAGCATATATTGATCCAGTGTACCAGATGGATACTATTTCTAACTGTTATGATACACCATGGAAACCTATTAGGGAGTATCGTTATTTACCAATGCCCAAAGGCCAGTCGATAGTGATACGTGACATCAATCAGTTGTGTCCTCATGGGAGACCAAAGGCCAATAGGATGCATAATGAGATGGACTAGCCTCAAGAACAAGGGAAGAGTTTGAGATGCACGATATATCATAAAGAAGGTCATAATTGGAAACAATTCCCTAATATTGTTGGGTCGAGTTCACAGTCTCATCCAGAAAGATATATTGTCTTCATTGTGACATTCTCATATTGTAAATTAAATGCTGTTATCTGTTCTTTTTTTTCTCTCTCACTTTTCTAGACCCCAAAACCCAAAAGTAAAACACTTAACCTGGATACATCTTTCCTAAACCTTAATATCAAAATTCAAAACCCAAACCCTCAAACCTAAACCCTAACCCAAAAACATATTCCCTTTACCATGGTTTTTGATAACATTATGTGTGATATTTTAATAAACTTTTATATAAATAAATAATAGTATCATAATGATTAGCATAAGATATTCAATATAGATAATTAGATAAATTCCTAAAACATCATTAGTAATTCACATGGTTTATCTTAATCCAATCCATAATTAGTTAATCATAAAGATCCTCCAAAATATGTCTAAACAAATTCAAGACCCAATAATTTATAGATATTGTCTCAATGATTCTAAAAATCAGTATGCCATTATTCCAAAAATTTATATCTTACTAGTTAATTTAATTAATAAAATTCTTCACAACATAATTCTTTCCATGTATTTTTTTCTCTTCTTTCCTCTTGTTATATTTATTTCATTCAGAACCAAAATAAATGGAGAATTATATTTATTTTGGTAAATATAACTTCATAAAACAATGTGAATAAATATTTCATGTATTCCATTATACAAGTCATAACATTATGCTAACCATAACGTTATATTTACATTTTACACTTAAGAATCATTTAATTTTTTATATGCATATAGATGATACCATACTACTCACTCAGTAGCATACCCATATTTCATAGGTTGTGTTAGAGGGTGGTGAAGATCGATCGATCAGGGTGCATCGAGTGCCCCATTTTTATCATAGGGAGCCTCTTCATTCCATTAGACCATACTTGCACTGTGCTGGCTTCTATGACCATGCCTTATCAGATTTTACATTTGTAGACCATCACCTACTTGCTGCCCTCTTTGAGAGGTGGAGACCAAAGACACACACATTCCACTTGTCAGAGGGAGAAATGACCATCACCCTCTAGTATGTGGCAGTGCTTCTCAGTCTTCCTATCCAGGGGAGACCCGTTATTGGACTCAGTCGTGCAGCTTGGCCACACCTTGCTTAGCACTTGTTAGCCTTTGATATTTTGTCCGACCGTAGGGATATAGATGGAGCATCCATATATATTACTTGGTTGGAGTCAAATATTCCACATTTACAGGATGATGATGATGAGCAGACTGTCTTGAATGATTCCCATGCATATATATTAAGGATTATTGGCAGAACCATGTGTACCGATCACTCGAGGATGCACGTGCACATAATGTATCTACCCCTACAAGAGGAATTTGATCAGACCAGTACGTATAATTAGGGATCATCCTTCTTGGCATACACGTACAGAGCATTATGTATGCTATCTCACAGGGAAATCATAGGTCTTAGGGGATTCTTTATCCTTATTCAGATGTGGGCATGGGAGTGCATCCCTACATTCTTCCTTGAGCTTGCTAGTCCACCGGTCGAGATGGAGGTGCTGCATGACACTCCACGTGGACGCTAATATGATAAACCATTTATATTGGTTTCTGATTCTACTATGAGTTATTAAATTTAATTTCTCATTATTTTTCACTATCAATGATGTATTTTATAGGTGGTGTCAGCAACACAATTTTGACGTGGTTCCGAGACAACATTTGAGCGTATATCTTCTCCAGTTGGACTATCTCTTACCTGATCAGGTATGTATATAAAATATATCACTGTATAACATATTTAATAATAGCATCAATTTTAGTTTTTAGTTAGGCGAATTTTTGAAAAAGTCCCATGTCATTTCAGATTTCATGGCTTCCATACTGGAGTATTATAGACTAGTTTCCAGCATACTACACTGTTGGGATTGAAGATGCTATGGCTGTAGTTCCCCTCATTCGCTTCCATATTATTAAGTAGCATAATCCTGACAGATCCAAGCACCCATTTTGTTGTACTTAGTCGATTCCATTACCATCAAGACAGACAGAGCGACTTCATGGGATGAAGATGACAGGGAGGTAGGATGATGACTAGTTCCGAGTACATGCCAGCTTTATCGACTACTGCTAAGGATGTGAAGAGTTTCATATTTAGGGTGTTCCTATGAATCAATTATTTCTTTTGGAGAAGGTTAAGTATGATCCATGGTATAGACTAAAGTTTATATTGTATCTTACCCAACCTGGCATAGAGATGCAGAGGATAGTAAGTCAATAAATCTCCATTAGTTTGTTTATTGAACTATTTTCTAATTCAATTTGAATATATTTACAAGATAGTCACATAGAGCAGCTTGTTCACATGAGTGATGAAGATGAGGATGGGGTCTTTAGCCGGGAAACCGTCCATGCTACAGCGTTGAAGGCAAGGGAAACTTTTCATGTGCTTTCTAGGAGCATCTTCACGTGTCCGACCTAGAGATAGGAGGTTCTTGCCCCAGAGGAACATCCTGCAGCTACTGCTGGTGCTAAGGATCCACGACCACAGTGACGTAGATAGCATCATGCTGTATGTGAGGCCTCACCTATTCCACAGGCAGAGGTCAGCCCTCTAGTAGTCCAGGATCATCTGATTAAGGATCTTCCCCAGGTGGCATAGGATCCGTCTTTCCTGACAGGATATCCCAGTTCTCTCTATCCTGGGTTCCAGATCCATCACAGCCTTGGGGTCTAGATCCATCGCAACCTTGGGTTCCAAATCCATTGTAGTATTGGGGTATAGCTCCATCGTAGGCTTGTTTCCCCACTGCGATGGAGGTAGGTCCTTCTACCACCCTAGTGGGAGAAGGATCTGGAAGGCAGTACGAGAAGAAGTTGACATATCCTCCCACTGACACACAGATATAGGATGCTCCAGTTGACATTATAGTGCCTGAGGATCATACCTCTCTAGTTCATTAGACTCCACAACGCACTTGATGCGGATTCCCTATTCGCAGACCACCATGTGGGACCAAATCTCCTCGCCATAGACATAAACATTGATTGTACATGTTCATTTACATGTTTTATGTCTTCTGAAATGAAAATATTATTATTACTATCATATATTCTTATATGTTTATCCACTATTTCAGTTTTCATTTATATTTTAGGCACAATTTATATTTTCCGACTTTCAAATTTGACTACTTCAAACATAGAAACAATTACTAAATTTTAAGTAAATAACTGTAAAAGATTAAAAAATCTACAGTATAAAAACAATGTAAATAAAATTTATAAGATAGAATAATCATCTAAAAAGTTGTTTCAAATAAATAGTTTCATAAATAAAATAAATAAATGATAATGAAAGGAATGTAAGAAAAGTAACTCATAAGTGAGAGTGAAAATAATGAATGTTGAGGAGGATCCTAAGGAACATACTTGACTTTGAAAGATTATAAAATATAAACTATAAGACCCATATAAATAAAAATTAAAAATTCAACTACTTGTTATTTGTTTAATCAATTTTTAAAATTTCATTCATATCAGTCTTATAGTTTATATTATATATGCTAGCAAAGGCACGCACTTGAAACATTTTTAAGTTTCAAGTAGGTGGATTAGAAAGCTTATAAATTATTTTTCATAAAAATTTTGCAAGAATTTTTTTTTATTTTGGACTAATTTTTATATTTTTAATCAACTTTTAAAATTTCATTCATATCGGTCTTAACATTTATATTATATAGGCTAGCAAAGGCACGTACTTGAAACATTTTTAAGTTTCAAGTAGGTGGATTAGAAATCTTATAAATTATTTTTCATTAACATTTTGTAAGAATTTCTTTTTATTTTGGACTACTTGTTATATGTTTAATCAATGTTTAAAATTTCATTCATATCAGTAATATAGTTTATATTATATATGCTAGAAACGGCACGTACTTGAAACATTTTTAAGTTTCAAGTAAGTGGATTAGAAAGCTTATAAATTATTTTTCATCAACATTTTATAAGAATTTTTTTTTATTTTTGACTACTTGTTATATGTTCAATCAATGTTTAAAATTTCATTTATATTGGTCTTATAGTCTATATTATTTAGACTAGGAAAAGTACATACTTGAAACATTTTTATGTTTCAATTAGGTGGATTAGAAAGATTATAAATTATTTTTCACCAACATTTTTTAAGAAATTATTTTTATTTTTAACTAATTATTATATGTCTAACCAATGTTTAAAATTTCATTCATATCAGTCTTATAGTTTATATTATATAGGCTAGAAAATTCATGTACTTGAAACATTTTTATGTTTCAAGTAGGTGGATTAGAAAGCTTATAAATTATTTTTCACCAACATTTTTAAGAAATTATTTTTATTTTCGACTACTTGTTATATGTTTAAGAAATATTTAAAATTTTATTTATATCTATATTAAAATTTATATTATATAGGATTGAAATGTCATGTACTTTAAACATTTTTAAGTTTCAATTAGGCGGACTAGAAAGCTTATAAATTATTTTTTATCAACATTTTTTCAGAAATTATTTTTATTTTCAACTACTTACTGCATGTTTAATAAATGATAATATTTTATTCATATTGATCTTATAGTTTATATTTTATACCTTATAAAAGTTACGTACTTGAATAAAAGATAAATTATATTGAAACATTAAGTTATATATATATATATATAACCATACGAACATAATAATAAAACATTAAAATTTTAAATATATAAAAAACATAATTAAAATAGAATTTTTTATTGTTTTAGGGAAAAGGAGGAATCACCGATGCCGCCTTTAAGGTGTATTGTTTTACAAAAACTTAACCTACAACATTTAATTTTTTTTTCAGTAAGTGTATAAAAAAACTCTTTTGTCTTGTTATTTTTAAAAATAAAAAAATTGAATACTATCAAAATTGACATAAATGATACTTTATAATAAATAATATTTTATTAAATGTTATAAAATTCATAAAAATATAGAATTAGTACAACTAATGTGTATAGTGTTAACTATACCATTAATGATCCAATTGGGGTTCTTTTGTCATTTTATAGTAAATATATTAACCTTATAGTGTAAAAATAGAAGTTGTTACAGTAAAAGTTAAATTTTTTAACTAAATATTAAAGCCAAAAGATAAGGTTAATTATATGACATAAACATATCTAAAATTCATTGGTTGAGAGGATTTCGACCAATCCTAATCTTAGGATTGAAATAACTCACTTTGGAGCTATTTGAAATCGAAAATTATTTTATAATAATGTAATAATTTTGGAGTTCCCAAAAGTGCCCGTCACATCTCTTATAAAAGGTCACATATCCTTATCTTTTATTAACACCTCTAAAGAATTTTGGATCAGAAAAAAACCTACCTATTTCCACTCCAAACTTCCCTCAATTCACACTAGAGTCTATAATTTGGGCATAAATCCAACCTAAGGAGTCCTTTTGTGCAAATCAAAAGGAGACACTCGAAGAAGAGGTAATTGTTTTATCAATTCAATCTAATTTATTTTCTTCTTATACTCCATATTTCTATATTGTTTCCATAATAAAGTAATAAATCCAGAATATAGTATATGCTGAGATGTTTTTATGGTTATAGGACAACCATATTCCTCATTTTACCCATCCTACAAAAAACAATGTCACCACGTGTGCGTACGTACAACTTACCACCCCCACGTCGTGGTGTAAACTATTTTTCATGTATAATTTATTTATATGAGTATAAATATGAATATAAAGGATGTTAAAAATAAATATTACATAATATTATTTTGTTATAATTTATATTCCATCCAATTCCATATCCTTTATCATTATGGAATGATATCGTCGCTCATGCTTATGTATGACCTACCGTCTCCCCAACGCGATGAGATTCATCCTCCATTACAACCATTTATGAATGATTAAAAAAATAAATATGATGAATAATTATGAAATATATGAAATTATAATTATACTAAAATAATATATATATATATATATATATATGCATATATGTCATTTACTTGCTTCCATTCAATACGATAAGAAAACAGAAACAACATTCATGCGTACATATGGCTTACCATCTCTATGAACGATGTATACCATTCCATATATCTGTATATTATATATATTTATATTATGAATATATATATGATATATAAATCATGTTTTACATTCTGTATATAAGTAAATCATGATCTAACTAATATGATCAACAATAACAAGTCAAATCACATACGATAAACAAAGCAGTTATTACCCGAAACGTTGATTTAACCTAAATTTTTTAGTAAATGGGAAATATAAAGTCATAAATGAATCAAATATGATATCATAAATATTATTATGATTCTATTATAAGTTAATAATATATTTAAAACCATTATATAGGAGTTTTAGACACGTACAAAGAGTATCAGACCTAAGGTAAGAGAATTTCCATCTAACTTTTATTTTTCGTGAGATATAAGCCACGTTCACCACCTATTTATTGTGTGTGGTGTATGTACTACCCCTATTATATTTTTTATCATGAATACATTTATATTCATGGTATTTAAATATTCATTTGAATATATTGGTATTATTATTTAAATGTTCAAAGTTGTATGAGATACTTTGAATGTTTAAATAATTAATCATTTCTCCATTTCAATATTCATGATATTATCATACACATTTATTTATATGTATACAAAGGATTATAAATAAAATTTTATTTATATTTTTAAGTTTATTAAAATGTTTTCGAAAAGGTATTTTTTATGGTTTTTATGTAAGGGTTAATTTTAAAATCTCATTATTATCTGAGGTTGTTTATACGTAAGTATATAGTGGGACACATTTATCATCCATGTCCATATTTCTTAAAAATGTATTTCAAAATATTATCAAAAATTGTTTAAAGTCATTTTTACCCATGTTTTAATTTTTATAATTTTTTTAAAGGAATCTTTCTGTCATTTTCCAAATGAGGTACTTTATGACTTTTTTTTGACAAATTATGGGAAGAATGTTTTTTTAACTTATATGGTGAGACCAGCTATTTTCTCTGTCCAAATTCTTTACTATTTTGAAGCTTCCTTTACAACCATAAAAGATCATTTTCATTTAAAATATTTTCTTTTTAAAATTTAAATCATTTTAAAGAACTATTTACAATAAAAAGGGATTTTTTCTTAAAATAAGTTTTTAATGATTTTATTAGATTATGTTCATCTGTGTCAACATCCTTTGTTGGATTTTATGCTTAATTGGTGTTGATTTGTTATGATACAATCTACCATATTGAATTGAAGGGGTTATGATATGTTTGAGTGTGGATATTCTATTTTGATACCATTCATGGTTTATAGTTAATGTCCTAACATTTCGTATGTTAGTTTTAATACAAATGTTTATGTTATGTTTTCCCCTTTAATAAGTAGAATACATTAGAATTAGTAAGTAATGGGTGGGGCCCGCTATAGACCCTCGTTGCATCGGTAGGTCTCACGAGACAATCTAGTGTCTTAGAAAGAGGCTTTGAATGTATGGTTTTTTATGGTTTTGGAAGGAGTCCTTGACAGTATGGTTATGATGTCTAACATTATGCATTCCCTCATTATGAGATTAGTTATTGATATTACATGTGATTATTTTAATAGTATAATATCAATGTGAATATTTAAATGAAATTATTTGATTTATTCTTTCCATATTATGTTCGATTTTATGTTTAAAAGGCTTGTGTTTCAGTTTTATACTTTCCTTAAAAGTTTATTCTTATTTATGAAAGCTTCTGCTGTATTGTTTAACCTTAAGGAGCATCTGAGGTCACCCCTTTATTATGTTTTATTTTAAAAGGATGCCAAGAAGTGTTTTATGATTAATATACAGTGTTAATCTAGGATAATAATGGATTATTTAAAGGATTATCTATGTAGTATTTAATGTTTGAAATTTTAATGTAAAATTTATTTTTTGTAATCTATTTTCCAAGACTTCTAAACTGACCGATCCTTTGGGATTTGATTTCTTGAAATCATGTAAATGTATTAAAATAATGCACCGGCTCTGGGCATCTAGGATCAGGGATTTATATTTGGTATCAGAGGAAATTTTGCAAAAAACTTGGAAATTGATTTAGAAAACCTAGACTAGGGATCATAACCCTAAGATAGACTTTGCGGATAAGTATAGCATAACATCCTAAAATTTTGGTAATGTAGAGATTATGGGGGTATTTCTAGAAAATACATCTCTGTTTAGATATTACAAGTGGATGTGGTTCTGGAACATATGTAACTATGAGTAATAATGCCGATAAGGTGTTCCGGGATTGAATCAGGGTAACATGGTACATGACAATGAGCCTTATTGCGCACCTAGTTTGACACTCCTAGGGGATATGATTAGGAAAATTCACATTTTATTCACCTACCATTATGAAGGTTTTAAAAGTAAAGATGCCCCCAAAGTAACCAAAGTTTATGAATCTAGTATTTATAATGCATAAATTTATGTTATCTGCTATACCATATTTAGATTTATAAAAATTACATAAATTTATATGCTAATATAGCATATTCTATATTATAGAAATATCACATAGAAGAAGGAATGAGAACTCCTCTAATTCACATGATCCAAAGAGTAATAAGGATCATATCATTCTTGGTATTAAGACAACATTTAAAAAGAAAATAGTCTGACATGTATTCTCATCATATGATAAAATAGTATCATGTGTTAATAAGATAATTAAATAATTCTATGAGTCCTATGTATTTGAAGGGAAATAAGAGAAGAATAGGATGAAAGAGAAAAATATAGAGAAAGGGAGTAAGGGAAAGATTGATTTTCCCACATGTGATAACTATGGAAAGAATCACCTTGGTAAATGATTGAAGGGAATGAGATTTTTTTGTAAGTGTGGAGAAAAAGGATACCAAGTTTGTGATTTCAAGGGTAAGAAAAAGGTTTCCAATTTATAATGCTTTAGCTGTAAGGAGATGAGACACTATGTGAATCAATGTCCCAATCTTCAAAGGAATATACCCTAGATGATGCTATTGGATAATGATCAAGTTATGATACTAATTCAGATGAATAGGAATGATTAATATTCCTATTCACGAATTATGTCATTTTAATATTTTATTAGAAATGTACCAATTATAAGAATTATGGAGTATATAAGGATTGTACTGCAATGATTCTTCTTTAAATATTTGGAAGCATAAGAGTTTTCCTTAAGGATTTAAAGTTGATAGAATATGTGGTATGTGACAATAAGAGCTACATTATGTTGTTTGTGGAATATGATGTTATGATTTATTTTGGAAATTTAGAGAAATTTTTTGGACAGTGAATTTGGATGGAAGTATTTTGGTCATGTATTATGGTTGGATTGGGTTAAGTTGAACATTGGATATTATTGTTTGAGGATTAAGTAAAATTTATTGGATATTATGTGCTAAATTTTTTGGTTTTAGTAAACATTTAGAGGATGAAGGAAATACTTACAGGCCTTATGATTTATCAAAAGTGCACCAGGCATGAAAATTTCATTTTGAGCATTCATTTCTAGGTGTAAGGGATGAAGTGAAAATAGATCAAAGCATAAACAAAGGATGAGATTATGATTATGACATGGAATTTAATCAATTAAGTGCTTATCTGAATAGTAAAATAATTTTTCAACTCTAGGGAAAGGATCCTGAAACCAAAAAATGTTATCCTTGTACTTTTTTGATGAATCAAATAGCCCCTTAGATCATCGTAGATTTATAGCTTTGTGATTATTAAATTTATCCTAATCATATTCTCTATCACTCTCCATCAGAACATGATGGTTAGATTTTTCTTTCATGTCCATGTTTTCCTACATGGAACCCTTGCATGTGTTATTTCTGGTAACTTTCATACTTCCCATTCTTTATTTTAAATTAGACCTTTTATTAACCCTATTTCCTATGTGGGTTTTCCATAAAAGTATTTTTTAGTATCAACATTTTATCTTTGAAGTCCAATTTCAAATTGTGAGGATGAAATTTATTGAAGGGAGAATGTAACTCCCCAATATTTCATAGTACATTGTCTTTTTAAAGAAATACAGTAGCTTATATTGTACACAACACCATCTTGGCTTGGGTTACATGCAAGATTGAGTTTCTATGAAACAAAAATTTAGTATTATAATTACTTAAATGCTATATTTATAAATTATCCATTAAATATAGTAATATGAATAGTAATAAATAATTTTTAAATTTTATTTATGATGTTTCACATAAATAAAACATATTTATTATGAAATGTATATGTTTTGGTAAAATAGTTATATTTTTAAAAATACTATTTTCTTAAAGAAAATACTTTTTATAGCCTATTGTAAACAATAAAAAAATTAATTTTAGACAATCATAGAAATTTAATTTGGTAAAATAGAAATCATTTTTGAATTCATAATATCAAAATTATCTTAGGGTGATTTTTTCTTATATTTTTCTGAAAAGTTTTAGTTTTTTGATGAATAGTGAAATTTCTATATTTTTGTTTAAAAATTGACTTTTTCATTTAAATAATTATTTTATTTTAAATTTATTTTAAATTAAAAATAGATAAATAATACACATATTAACCCAATGTAGGTAATTGAAACCATTTTTAATAATATAATTAGATATAAAAATTTATTGAACTTTTGAACGTCTCTTTTACCCGCCTTCTAACCATATTTGTAGGATTAGCATTAAACATAATTTTACCACTTCTGTGAATTGAATTTAAAAAAATTAACATAAGCGGTTATAATTAGTATAAAAAATGTGGTCTAATAGGATCAAAATAATTTTTGGGGAATAATAACTTTTGAATTTTATTTACCACGGTTAAAGGTAAATAGGGTAATTAAAGGTAAAAATAATATTATAATAATATAAAATTATCCTAAAATTAACCTAATTTCATTGGATAAGTATGTTTCGACAACAATAAACCTTAGGTAAAAATGATGATCCCTTTTAAGTGACTTGTTTCAGATTAGGATATTTATTATATTTTATTTAAAGAAGAGTTAAAAATGTCATATTCAAATCTTAATAATTATATCATTTTTTAAAATGAGGTTATATAAGTAATACGGTGGACTATAAATATTATCTGGAAATATAAAATAATTATATACATCATAGTAATTTATTTATAATTTTTAGATATTAAATAATTATAATTAATGATGACATAATAGTGAAGTAAAAATTATTTTATTAATATAAATATCAAATAAATGATATTAAAAATATTAATATAAATATAATTTTACTTAATTAACGACATAGAAAATTTTTATAGAAACATAATACATGTTAGTGACATACTGAAAGTATTGGTTCAAAGTTATCATGTTTTTTTTGATATTTTTAAAAATGGAAATATTGAATAGTATCAAAATTGACATATATGATACTTTAAAATAAATAATATTTTATTAAATGTTATAAAATTCATAAAAATTAATAATTTGTCCAAAAAAATTTTATAGTGTTAAATATGTCATATATGATTCAATTGGATTTTTTTTGGTATTTTATAGTAACTATATTAACCCTATAATGTAAAAATACAAGCTGTTATGGTAAAAGTTAAATTTTTTAACTAAGGATTAATGCCAAAAGATAAGGTTAATTATATGACCTAGACATGTATAAAATTAATTGGTTGAGAGGATTTAGACACATACTCACATTAGACTCTAAATAACTCACTTTTTAGCTATTTTAAATCAAAAATAATTTTATAAGAAATTAATAGTTTTGGAGTTTCCCAAAGTGCCCCTCACCTCTATTATAAAAGGGAACCTCTCATTCTCTTATAAAAGGTAACCTCTACTTATCTTTTATTCACACATCAAAATCCATTTGGATCTTCAAAAACCTTCCTATTTATACTCCCAACTTCCCTCAATTCATCCTAGATCCCATGCTTTGGGTAGAAATCCAACCTAAGGAGTCCTTTTGTTCAAATCAAAAGGAGACACTCTAAGAAGAGGTAATTGTTTTATCAATTCCATTCAATTTATTTTATTCTTCTAATTACTATCCATATGTTGTTTCAATACTAAATTAATAAGTCCAAAATTTAATATATTATGAGATGTTGTTATGATTATGGGACAACCATATTTTTCCTTTCATCCATCATACAAAAAACAATATCACCATGCATGAGTACGTACGGCTTACCGCCTCCACGCCGTGGTGTAATTTTTTTCATCTATACTTTATTTATATGGGTATGAATATGAATATAAAGATATAAATAATAAATATTACATAATATTTCTTTTTTATAATTAATATTCCATCCAATTCCTTACCCTTTACTATTATCGAATGATATCGTCGCTCATGCGTACGTACAACCTACCATCTCCACGATGTGATAAGATTCATCCTCCATTACAACCATTTAATAATGACTAAAAATATTTATATAATGAATAATTATGAAATATATTGAATAATAATTCTACTATAAGAATACATATTTATATATATACATATATGTCATTTACATGCTTCCATTCAATACGATAAGAAAACAGAAACAATGTTCCTGTGTACATGCGACTTACCATCTCTATGAAAGGTGTATTACATTTAATATATCTATCTATTATATATATTTATATTTTGAATATACATATTATATATAAATCACGTTTTACATTTTGAAAGTATTTAAATCACGATCTAAGTAATATGATCAAGAATAACAAGTCAAAACACGTACGACAAACAAAGAAATTATTACCTGAGACATTTCTTTAACTTAGAATTGTTAATAAATGGGTAACATAAAGTAGTAAATTATTCATATATGATATAATAAAAAAAATATTATTATTCTGGTATAAGTTAATAATATATTTAAAACCACTAAACAAGAGTTTCAGACATGTATGGAGAGTATCAGAACTTAGGTAAGGGAATTTCCATCTCACTTTTAATTTTCATGAGATATAAGCTGTGTTCGCCATAAATTTTGTGTGTGTGGTGTATTTATTTCCCATATTATATTTTTTTTCATGAATACATTTATCTTCATGGTATTTAAATATTTATTTGAATATATTGGGCTTATTATTTAAATATTCAAAGTTGTATGGGATGATTTGAATGTTTAAAGAATCAATCCTTTCTCTATTTCAATATTCTTAATATTATCATAAATATTTATTTATATGCATATAAATAATTATAAATAAAACGTTCTATCTATTATTAAGTTCATTAAAATGTTTTAATAAAGAAATATTTTATAGTTTTTATGTAAGGTTTAATTTCACAATCTCATTATTATCCAAGGTTGTTTATAGGTAAGTATCTACTAGGACACATTTATCATCCATGTCAATGTTTCTTAAAAGTTTATTTCAAAATATTATCAACAATTTTTTAAAATCATTTTACCCATGTTTTTCTTTTTAGAAAACATTTTTAAAGGAATATTTCTTTCATTTTCCAAATGAGGTACTTTATGATTTTTTCAACAAGTTAAGGAAATAATGTTTTATTAACTGATACCGCATAAGCATCCATTTCCACTATCGCGATGCCTTAAAATTTTGAAGCCTAATTTACAATATTACATTATTGTTTTCAATTAAAATATTTTCGTTTTAAAATGTAAATAATTTTAAAGAACTATTTTCAATAAAAAATTAGTTTTTATCTAAAGAAGTTTTTAATGATTTTATTAGACTATTTTCATATATGTTGAAATCCTTTATTGAATTTTATGCTTAATTGAGGTTGATTTTTTATGATACAATCTACCATATTGTATCAAAGGGTGTATGATATTTTTTACTATGTTTTATTTTGATTCCATTCATGGTTTGTGGTTAATATATTAAAATTTTGTATGCTAGTTTTAATATGAATGATTATGTTATGTTTTTACCCTTTCATAAGAGGAATGCATTGGACTTATTAAGTGATGATTGGGGCCCGAAATAGCCCCTCTATGCATCAGTAGGTCTCATGAGACAAACTAGTGTCTTTACTAATGGAAAAATTTCCTATACCAATGGTTTAAAACCATTGGTATATGTCCCCAAACTGTTGGTAGAGCCTATACCAACGGTTTGGAAAGCCGTTGGGTGATTTGGAGTTGGGAAATACCTATACCAACGGTTTGGAGAAAACAATTGGGAAAGAACTATTCCAAAAGTTTTCCCCAACCATTGGGATAGGTAAATCTAAAAAAAAGCTACAACATAGGTTTGAACCCATAACCTATATGTTATATATCAAAGACTTTACCAATATCCTACACTTTCCTTTGTGAATATATTTGGATATATATATATATTTATATGTAATTTATATATTTATTTATTTGATGATATTCTAAAAATGTATTCATAAAAAATAAGGGTACATATCCCAACAGTTTTCCCAAATCGTTGGGAAAAGTGGTCTCAAAGTACCCTTTCCCAATGGTTTTCCAAAACTATTGGGAAAAGTGTTGAGTAAATAAGGTTTCCTTATGAATTTTACATTCCTTTATGTTTTCAAAATCAAAAACACTCTATCTTAAGGAAAAATGTATTTTATCTTGATAAGGAAAATTTTACTTCCTTAAGGAAAATTTCCTTCCTCAAGGAAAATTTTCTCCTTACCCCGTTTTTCTTTCATAAGGAAAATTTTCCTTCCTCAAGAAAAATTTATCCTTACCATGTTTTCATTTTTCATGACATAATTTTCTAAGTATAAAATTCGGTTTGTATCTATAACCTCGAAATACTATAATTACTTAGATATGAAGCATTCTGTTTTAGGATCCAAATTCTCTGAATTCAGACTCCAAACTCTTCTGAGTTATGACTCCGAGTTCCCTAAATTCAAACTCTGAACTCTTCTGAGTTCTAACTCCAAATTATGGTTAATAATTCTTATGAATTCAGACTCCGAATTCTGGTTACGAATTATTATGAATTCAAACTCCGAATTCTAATTAGGAATTCTTATGAACTCAGAATCTGAGTTATGGTTACGAATTTCTATGAATTCTGACTCTAAATTCAGGTTACAAATTATTATGATTTCTGACTCTGAATTCCTTGATAAACAGAATCTGAATATCATGTATTATAGACTATGAATATTTGTTTTGAGTAGACTATGGACTTTTATTTTTCATAGACTCTGAAAATCTGATTTTGGTTAAGCAACCACTTTTTAGTTTATCCTTGCTATAGTTATGAAACGATGTCATACATTCTGTTTATAACTAACCGTTGTTTGAGTGACACATGTACAGGTCCCTTTGAGATTCAAGGAAAAATATGACCGTTGGAGGAGGGAGATGAACTTTGGATATGTGCCTATAAATAGGATCTCATTTGAATGAGCTCATAATAGACTTGATGACTGATTATCACTCTAGAGATTACACGCTGTTAAGGTGATTTCTAGAGAGAGATACTCTCATGATTAGTGCATACTGAACTTCTTGTTCAGATTTCTTCATGCGATTCCAAATGTTACTGAGTACATTCGATGGATTCTGGGGATAGGAAGAAAGAGGTGCTGACTACCTTAAAGTTTGAGGACTTCCTTGCTGAGGAATACAGAGGTGTAGACTACCTTGAAGTTGAGGGTTTGTAGGGATAGCAAGACAGATAATGATTTTTGGATTGAGGGCTTACCCTGGTGTGGTTAAGAAATACTTTCTTGAAAGTATAAATCAAGGGACCTTTATCCAAGGTTGTTGGATACCCTACTCTTTGGGTTAAAAGATTTCATACTTGTTACTTGTATTGTTTCATGTTTGATTTTCCACTGCATTTTAATTTTTTAAAAAAGTATAACTATCTTATACTTCCTAGTTTTTGTATACTCTGATTAGTGAGATTATATATTCTTTAAGGTAGAATCTTTTACTTGTAAACTTTTCTTAAGTTTCGTTTCCAGAACCATATTTCCAGAACTTGAACTTCCAAAACCATATTTTTAGAACCTTTTAAGTTTGTAGAACTAATAGGTTTAGTGAATTTACCTTGTTTAACTCTGTTAAACATAACCATATTTAAAAGTTCCAAAATAATTTTTAAAGTATACAATTTACCCCCTCTTGTATATTGAGCATCTATATTCTTATTTTGATCCTACAATTGGTATCAGAGAAGGTTTTTGAAATACTTATATTCACATATAAGTTTTCTGTGCTCATGTTTTCCTTGTTCATAACATTTTCCTTGCTTAGGAACATTTTTTTCTTGATTTCAAACTTTTTCTATTAACAAGTTTGTTTGGAACTATTTTTTAAGATGGCAGGAATAAATGTTGGTTCTATTGACAATATTAATCCTACAAGACCACCTATCTTTGATGGAAATGATTATGAATATTGGAGAGGTCATATGAAGACTTTTGTTATCTACACCGGAGTAGATAACTTTGTTATGATTACTGGAGGTTATAAAACCCCTGACAAGGAAGTTAGTATTTTCAAAAATCAGGAAAAGCATGAACACCAAATTAATTATAAGGTACACAATACTTTAATTTGTTCTATGACTAGAAATATATATATCCAAATTTTATCTTGTGAAGTAGTAAATTGTATTTGGAAGAATCTTGAGGTTACTCACTTTGGAATTCAAAAGTTATTGAAACAAGAAGAGCTATACTCAGAGCTGAATATCATGGTTTTTTCTTTCCTTATAGAGAACCTATATGTCTAGTACAACATAGATTTATGACTATTGTCCACATATTACAATCCATGGGTGATAAAGGATTAGATGATAAATCTCTTTTGGACAAAATCATAGACATCATGCCTAATGAGTGGGAATCCAAGAGAACAACCATAGATGAGAATAGAAAGGTTACTCAGATTTATCTTGATGAATTATTTGGAAATATTCTTCAACATGAAACCATAATTAAGAGAGATGCTGATAACATAAAGAAGAAGAATGGAAATGGAATTGTTGCTTTTACAACAACTTCAAATCATATGAAATCTAAGACTCCTGATAGAGTTATAAGATCTAAATCTAAGAAGGTTATTATTCAATCTGAATCTAGTGGAAGTTAATCTTTAAAAAACGAGTTATCCAACCTTACTTGAAGGATGAACAAGATTGTTGGACAGAATAAATTTCAGTCTAGATACAAAAATAAAGAAAGGAAATACATGAAAGACTCTGAAGTCACATGCTATGAATGTAAAAGAGAAAGTCATATAAGGATAGAATATACTATGCTTAAGAAGAAGGATCGAAATGAAAAGAATTCTAAAAGGAACAAAAATAAGTAATACAAGGATAAGGATAAGAAATTCTTAAAGTCTAATGATACTTGGAGTTCTAGTGGTGGTGACTTTTCAGATGAATCCACAGAGTATGAATCTTCTGGACAGATGAATCTTGTTCTAATAGCCAGACTACCTATTTATAATCATTGTCTAATGGCTAAGGTACACAATGCTGAATCTTTGACCAATGTATCCTTAAATGAAAATTATAGTGGTGATAAATATTATAACTCTTCTGATGAAGAATATTCTTCTGATGAAGAATATTCTTCTGATGAAGATAATACTTTCCCTACTTATGAAGAGGTTTCTATATTTTCTAAACTTCTTGAGATTGAGAATTCAAAACTCATAGAAAACCTTGATAAAGAAAATTTTAGAAATACTATTCTTACTAAGAAAATATCATATCATTCTAAATATCTTGATATTAAAATTCATGATTTTGAAAATATTTCAAAAAACCTTATGGAAGTTAATTCTGAGAAGGATAACATTTCTAAGGATCTAGAAAAAGTAATTTCTAAGAAAAATGTTTTAGAGACTAGCTCTAGTTCCAAATCAAATGATTTTTAGAATAAGAACTTGGTTGTTAAACTCAAATCTGAAATTTTTTCCTTGAAGAAATGTTTATCAAAATTTACCCTAGTTAAGTAAAATTTTGATAAGATGTATTCTCAAATACGACCTATAATAAATAGTTCTATATTTGGTTATAACCATGCTAAACCTATTTTCAGTAACAGCTACTTTGTTCCTCAAAGTTCTCCATTCTGCACCTAATGTCAGTGTGGTGGACATTTAGAAAAAAGTTGTTCCATAAATAAAACCCAATCTTTAGGTTTTCATAAAGCTTATTTTTCAAAGAAAATATGGGTTCCTAAGATTTTTCTTTCTGAAGTTTCTAGATCCAAGCATGTTTGGATTCGGAAAAACTAAATCTTTCTTTTCCAAGAAAATAAATAAAGTACCAACAAAAATACTTGGTACATGGATAGTGGATGTTCCCAGCATATGACTGGTAACAAAAACTTCTTTGAGAAGGTTATAAAGATAAAAGGAGGAAAATTAACTTTTGGAGATAATGAACAAGGAGAAATTATTGGTATAGGTAACATTGTTCTTCTTGGAAAAACCTTGATTTCAAATGTTTTGTTGTTAAGGGTCTTAAGCACAATATCATTAGAATAAGCCAATTATGTGATGAAGGATTCCTTGTGAATTTTAGGAATGATAAGTTCTTAGTACACAATTCCAAGGAAGATTTTATTCTTTCTTCCCAAAGGCAAGAGAATGTATACACATTAAACTTAAAAGACATTAGAAGTCAAGATTTACCTTGCCTTAGTGCAGTGGGAGATCAGTCTTGGTTATGGAATAGAATATTAAGACATTGTAACCTTAGGAACCTATGTAAACTCTCTAAGAAAAGACTTTTTAAGGATCTACCGGATCTTATATTTGATTATTCAAAAGTTTTTGATCCTTTTCAATATAGAAAGAAACATAAATCTAGTTTTAAATCAATCGGTGAAGTCTTAACAACTGATGCATTACAGATGGTTCATATGGATCTTTTTGGCCCAACACAAACTGGAAGCATTGGAGTAAAATATTATGTGTTTGTCTTAGTTGATGATTACACAAGATTTACGTGGGTCTATTTTCTAGAAAATAACTCTAAAGCTTTCTCTCATTTAAAAAGTTTTAGAGCCCAAGTTAAAAATGAGAAAAACCTTTCATTGATAACTATTCATAGTGATCACGGTGGAGAATTTCAAAATTCGGATTTTGAAACTTTTTGTAGTAGAAAAGGCATTAATCATAACTTCTCAGCACCAAGAACTCCTCAACAAAATGGTATTGTTGAACGAAGAAATATAATTCTTAAAGAGATAACAAGAACTATGTTGAGTGAATATTCTATAGCAAAACATTTTTGGGCTGAAGCTATAAGTACTGCTTGTTATACTATAAATCATGTTTTGGTTAGACATTTTCTTAATAAAACACCTTATGAGTTATAGAATGGTAGAAATCCTAGACTTTCATACTTCAAGGTTTTTGGTTGCAAAGTATAAATTTTGAATACTAAAGATAATTTTCATAAATTCGCACCAAAATATGATGAAAGAATTTTCTTAGGCTACTCCACAATGTCTAAGGCTTATAGAGTTTTCAATAAAAACACTTGTACTGTTGAAGAAACAATACATGTTAAATTTGATGAAGCTGATCCTTTTGTTTTTAAAAAACCTCAACCTACATCCTCAGATGTGTTTTCAAAAACTGATTTTCAACCCTTGATAGAAGACTCTTAGGATAAGGAAAATGTTCAAGAAAATGTTTTTGAGACATTTACCCCAGAATACTTCCTACCATACATTGATGATCAGGTTTTACAAAACCCAAATCAGTTGTTTCTAAAGAATTATCCCAGTATTAGTATCATTGGTTATGTAAATCAACCTGTAAGGACCAGAAGTTCCTTAAAGAATGAAGTAGAACATCTAGCATTCCTTTCACAATTAGAACCAAAAAGCACTAATAAAGCTTTAGGTGATGATGATTGGATCAAATCCATGCAAGATGAGATAAATGAGTTTGAAAGGAATAAAGTCTGGACATTGGTTGAAAGACCTAAGGAAACTACTATAGTTGGAGTTAAATGGGTCTTCAAAAATAAGTGTGATGAAAATGGAATCATAGTAAGAAATAAGGCTAGATTATTTGATAAAGGCTATAATCAACAAGAAGGTATACACTATGAAGAAACCTATGCTCCAGTAGCTAGACTTGAATCTATTTGTATTTTACTTGCCTTTGCAGCATTCTTTAATTTCAAACTTTTTCAAATGGATGTGAAATGTGCTTTCCTTAATGGTTATGTTCAAGAGAAAGTTTTTGTTGAACAACCTCCTGTTTTTGAAGATACAAAACATCTTGATCATGTTTTTAAACTTACCAAAGCTTTATATGGCCTTAAACAAGCTCCTAGATCTTGGTATGATAGACTTATATGATTTTTGCTTAAAAATTACTATGTTAAGGGAAATGTAGATACAACAATTTTTATAAAAAAGATAAGAAAAATGTTTTGATTGTTAAAATTTATGTTGATGACATTATATTTGGTTCAACTCAGCAATCTTTAACCGATTCCTTTGCAGATCTAATGAAATCTGAGTTTGAAATTAGTATGATGGGTGAGTTAACATTTTCCTTGGTTTTAAAATTTCTCAAAAACCAGAAGGAACCTATATATCTCAATATAAGTATATTAAATATCTTCTTAAAAAGTATGGATATGACAACACTAAGAGTATTATTACTCCCATCGATACCTCAAATTCACTTGATCTTGACGAAGCTAGGAAACCAGTAGATCAAACATCTTTTAGAGGTATGATAGGAAGTCTACTATACTTAACAGCTAGTTGTGTAGACTTAATTTTTTCAGCATGCTTATGTTCCATATATCAATCCAATCCTAAGGAATCTCATTTAAAGGCAGTGAAAATAATTTTTCACTACTTAAAGGCAACCATGGATTTAAGACTATTTTATACTTCTGGAAATGATTTTGTTTTAATTTTTTTTCAGATGCTGATTTTGGTGGATGTATAATGGATAGAAAGAGTACATCTAGAACTTGTGATTTCTTAGGAGATTCATTAGTTTCTTGGTCATGAAAGAAGCAACACTCATTAGCACTTTCCACTGCTGAAGCTGAATATGTAGCAGCTGAAAGTTGTTGTACTCAAGTGTTGTGGATGCAACACACACTCACAGACTATGGTATGAGTTTTACCAAATCATGAATTTTGCCTGACAATACTAGTTTCATTTACCTTAGTAAAAACCCTTCACATCACTCTCATAAAAAACACATAGATATTATACATCACTTTCTTAGGGATCACACACAAAAAGGAGATATCATTCTTCAGTTTATCAGAATCCAAGATCAACTTGCTGATATTTTCACAAAATCTTTACCTTACGATAGATTTGAATACATTAAACAGAAGCTAGGAATGATAACCGTAAGGAAATATTCCTTGTTAACTTCCTGTTGAAATCCATCTCCTTTCAGTAACAAACTCCTTTTCACGGGGGGAGTACATTTGTTTGTTAGATTTATGAATTTTTTCATAGTTAGATTTTCAAAATTTTTCGTAATGAAATTTTTTGTAGCAAGATTTTCAAAAATTTTCGTAATGAAATTTTTTTGTCGTTAGATTTTCAAAATTTTTCGTAATGAAAATTTTTCGTAATCAGTTTATCTAAATTTTTCATAATGAAAATTTTTCGTAGTGAGTTTCTCTAAATTTTTCGTAATGAAAATTTTCGTAGTCAGTCTTTCTAAATTTTTCGTAATGAAAATTTTTCATAGTTATATTTTCAAAATTTTTCATAATAAAAATTTTTGTTATAAGTTTTTCTAAATTTTCAAAATGAAAATTTTCATACTTGAAATTTTTGTAATGGAAATTCTCCTACTCAAAATTTTTGTAATGGAAATTTTCGTACTCAAATTTTTTTCAATGAAAATTTTCGTACCTAGAATTTTCGTAATGAGTTTTTCATAATCATTTTTTTTCTAAAATATTTTCAAGAATAATTTTACTTATTACGAATAATCTTCTTTACAATCCGAAAGTTATGATTTATTTTCTTAAGTTTTTGTAATCATATTTTACTTGTTGGTAGTTTTTTTTTGTTTTAAAATCATTGGATTCCCTGTTTCTTAAATCTGAATGTTTTTCAAACCTCAAAAGATCAGATCCTACCAAATTTTCCTTGAGGATATCATATCAACCGTTAGATATGATCAGAAGGTTTATTAACTGTTGGATTGAGTTTGTAAGATGAATCGTCACCTCAAACGCCTATATAAAGGATCCCTGATGGTGATCTCACATCGTCTTTAAAGCCTCTTTGTGCTGAAGCTTTTCCTCTCTACATAAGGTCATTTTGAACTTCTCAGAGTTTTCTGAAATCTGAATTTCTGTTGAAGAATCCTCTCAGAAAGATATGTCTACTGTGAAGCCAATCTTGGAGTGGAATGTTTATAGAGAAAGATTGGTGCATCTGATTTTCTTCGCCAAGTATGACTCAATCATCTCCAAGAACATCAAACTGAATGGATGGGAGAGTGTTTGCGTATCGAAGCCAGGGGATCAAGATTTAGTTCATCTGGATTTTGTTGTTGAGTTTTATGAGTTAGTGACTTTCTTCAAGGAAGAAGGGAGAGAGAAGTTTTCATTCAAAAGATATAGGAAGACTTATTCCCTTTTATACACCAAGCCTGCTAGCTTGGTCGGATTATCTTACAAAGGGGAAGCAGATTTTTTCTCTCACAAGTTGCCTGATGATAAACGTAGTTTCAATAAACTAAAGGCCATGGATTGTCTTGGAATTTCAGATATCAGGACTCCAAATATTTCTCATTTGTCTGCAAATAATCGGATTCTCGAATAATGGGTTCAAGGATACATTATTCTGATAAAGGGTGATAAAAACACCTTGAAGAAGAGTGATATGTACATTTTGGACTTCTTGGTGAACCAAAGGAAGATCAACTTGATAAATCATATTCTCATTATGATTAGGAATATTAAGAATGGAAATTTAAAGGCTCAGATAATCATGTATCCAACCATCCTCTCTAAGATGATTGTTCGGTGCCTAGAGTCTTTCAAGATTCCTTACAGTTCCAAGCAAAGGAATTGAAAAGTTATGCTCGTAAGTGATGATACATTGAAGAGGATGAACATTGGTTTTTCTAAGGACTCTAGAGAGTTTTATGATTTACCTGAAGGATAAGCTGAAGCTGTTCCTAAAAAACAAGAAGTGGAAAAACCATCTAAAAAATGAGGAAGGAAGAGGAAGTTGAAGGAAGTAGATGAAGAAGGAAAAACCCCAGAACCTAAGGAAATCCAATCCTCACCTCCAAAACCTTAGAAGAAAAAATCATATCTGGATGAGTTAGTAATTAAATGGAGTAAAGAAAAGAAGAATAGGAAAGAAGGGGAGCCTAGGTTTGTCTTGGACCCTACTGAAGCAAAGTCTCTGAAGGAGAAGAAAGTTGAGTATTTATAAAGGGAAGAGAAAGAAAAGAAGGAGAAGAAAAAGATTACTGAGGCCGAGATTGTCCAATATCTATTAAAGGCTGCTAAGAAAGCATCAGAAAACATTCTGGTACCACATTCCTTTCTGGTAGAAGCTTTACTTTAAATCCCTGGAAAAAAGTATGTCACACCGGAAAAAGTTTAAGAGAAGGTAGTATAATAATAATAAGAAGAAGAAATTAGTGGTGGCACCGAAGACCTTATAAAGCAAGTTGAGTATTATCATGAGAAGGAAAGTCTATCTAAGAAGCTATCGATCCAAACTTCAGAAGAAGAATCTTCAAAACTTGTTACCCCTAGGAAGGATGGGAAAGGTGAAGATGAGAAGGGAGAAGATGAAGTAAATAAGCTGTCTGAGGAAGAAAGTTCAAATCATGATTTTATTCAACCAGAGGATGTTGAGGCACAAGTTGAGAAGGAATAGGTTAATGAGGATAAAATAATTCATCTGTCTGACAGTGAACATCAGTCTCCTGATCAAGAGGTGTTCATTCCGAGATCTGATAAGGGAAAACAGGATGTTGTTGTTTCACCTTCTTGAGCCGTGGTAAAGAAGAAGGAAGCTGATGGTTCTTCAAATAGGAAACTTGCTGATCTAGAGAAAGAGGCCTCACCAATAAAACTCTCTGATTCGGAATCATCATCCTTAGGACATGATTTTTTAGTACAATCTTTGAAGAAGCTTGTTGGGACCATTCTGATTTTTCTAAGCATAGATTCCAGATGTCAGATGCTTCAACACACCTTGAACCAAAAATAGGATTCAGTATCCACGGTGATGGACAAGTGTGTTAAGTTGGAAGTTGATTTCAAATCTTTTCTTATCAATTACAAAGCTCACAAGAGATCTTACAAGAAGTTGACCAGCTGGTCAAATAAAACAGTTCAAGATTTTCAGATTCTTGATGAATTTCAAGAAGGTGTCATGGACGTATTCAACACTAAAGAGGGTAAGATCAAGGATCTGTCTAATAACTTTGAGGAAAAGCTAACCCTTGAGCAGAATACTCGAATGCAAGAAGTAAAGGATCTGAATGGGAAGTTGTATTCTGTTGCTCAAAGTTGGAAGAGGGAAAGGGATCTTCGGATTGAAATTGAAGAGAATCTAGCTAAGCAAGAAGAAGTATTGAAGGCTTAGACATAAGCTCTCAAGGCTCATGAAGAAAAAATTAAATCCTTAGAGAAGAAGTCATAGGATTAGGATCAGCTCCTTAAGAGAGTAGAGGAAGACCACAAGGAGCTTAAGAAGTTGAAAACAATACTGAAGAAATTGATACCCAAGGAGACAGAAGGAAAATAGATCCTATCCAATATTTTGTTATATTTTCCTTCTTGTACAAATTCTTTCCAAACTTAATGAAAATTTTCTTGTTCTCTCACATTTTTGGGTTCTCTAGTACTAATATTTTAGGTACCATAACTTCCTTTTCCATTCCCTATATTTATTTTTTAAAATCACAAAGGGGGAGAAGGAATGTAAAAAAGAATACTAAGTGTAGAATAAATTTCCCTAAGCAAAGGGGAGTTCATCTAAGGGGGAGTTTTCATCATATAGTTTTTCATATGCAAGATAATGTAAAATTACATTCCGGAAAACAGAATATGATCCTCAGTGGTTCCAAATTTTAAGGGGGAGTTAGTCGTATTCACTCTGATTCATAAGTAAAGGGAGATAAGTTTTATTTTCAAGTGCATAAAAATTCTAAGTCCTTATATTCTTTTTTCGTAAGGATGCTTGTGCTTTCCAAAAAGGGGGATATTGTTGAGTCAATAAGGTTTCCTTATGAATTTTCCATTCCTTTATGTTTTGAAAATCACAAACACTCTATCTTAAGGAAAAATTTATTTTATCTTGATAAGGAAAATTTTAATTCCTTAAGGAAAATTTCCTTCCTCATGGAAAATTTTCTCCTTACCCTGTTTTTCTTTCATAAGGAAAATTTTTCTTCCTCAAGAAAAATTTATCCTTACCATGTTTTCATTTTTCATGTCATAATTTTCTAAATATAAAATTTGGTTTGTATCCAAAACCTTAGAATCCTATAATTACTTAGATATGAAGCATTCTGTTTTAGGATCCAAATTCTCTGAATTCAGACTCTGAACTTTTCGGAGTTATGACTCTGAGTTCTCTAAATTCAGACTCCAAACTCTTCTGAGTTCTAACTACAAATTCAGGTTACAAATTCTTATGAATTCAGACTCCAAATTCTGGTTACGAATTCTTATGAATTCAGAATCTGAATTCTGATTACGAATTCTTATGAATCCAGACTCCGAATTCTGGTTACGAATTCCTATGAATTGTGACTCCGAATTTAGGTTACAAATTCTTATGAGTTCTGACTCCAAATTCCATGATAAACAGAATCTTAATATCATGTATTATAGACACCGAATATTTGTTTTGAGTAGACTCTGAACTTTTATTTTTCTTAGACTCCACAAATTTGATTTTGGTTAAGCAACCATTTTTTGTCTATCCTTGCTATAGTTATGAAATGATGTCGTACATTCTGTTTCTAACTAACCATTTTTTGAGTGACACGTGTACATGTCCCTCTGAGATTCAAGGAAAAATATGACCGTTGGAGGAGGGATCCGACCATTGGAGATGTGGCCATAAATAAGAGCTCATTTGAACGAGGTCATAACAGACTTGATGAATGATTATCACTCTAGAGATTACACACTATTAAGGTGATTTCTAGAGAGAGATACTCTCATGCTTAGTGCGTATTGAACTTCTTGTTCAGATTTCATTGTGCGATTCCAAATGTTGCTGAGTACATTTGAGGGATTATAGGGATAGGAAGACAGAGGTGACAACTACCATAAAGTTCAAGGACTTCCTTACTAAGGAAGACAGAGGTGCTAACTACCTTGAAATTGAGGGCTTGTAGGGATAACAAGATAGATACCGATCTTCAGATTGAGGGATTACCCTAGTGTGAGTAAGATAGACTTTCTTGAAAGTATAAATCAATGGACCATTGTCTAAGGTTGTTGGATACCCTACTATTTGGGTTAAAAGATTTCATACTTGTTACTTGTATTGTTTCAAGTTTGTTTTTCCTATTCATTTTTATTTTTAAGGAAAGTATAACTATCTCATACTTCCTGGTTTTTTTATACTCTGATTAGTGAGATTATATATGCTTTAAGGTAGAATCTTTTATTTTAAACATTTCTTAAGTTTCATTTCCGGAACCATATTTCCGGAACCTGAACTTCCGGAACCATATTTCTAGAACCTTGTAAGTTTGTATAACTAAGAGGTTTAGTGAATTTACCTTGTTTAACTCTATTAAACATAATCATCTTTAAAAGTTCCAAAAATAATTTTTAAAGTATACAATTCACCCCCTCTTATATATTTAGCATTTACATTCTTAGTTCGATCATACAAAAAGTGGACCCTTTCTCAATAGTTTTCCCAAACTTTTGGGACAAGTGGTGTCAAAGTACCCTTTACCAATGGTTTTGTCAAAACCGTTGGGAAAAGTGGATGCTTTCCCAATGGTTTTCCCAAACCGTTTGAAAAAGTGGTATCATAGTACCCTTTCCCAATGGTTTGGGAAAACTATTGGGAAATGTGGACCCTTTCCCAATAGTTTTGGAAAACCATTGGGAAAAGTGGACCCTTTCCCAATGGTTTTGGCAAACTGTTGTGAAAATTGGTCTCAAAGTACCCTTTCCCAACAGTTTTGGAAAAAACATTGGGAAAAGGGAACTATACCAATGATTTAGGAAAACCGCTGGTATATATTCATTAGTATAGGTAGGATTTATAGTAGTGCTTGGAATGAGGACTTGACAGTATGGTTATGTATGGTCTTGGTATGAGGCCTTGACAATATGGTTATGATGTCTGACAGTAAGAATTCCCTCATCATGAGAGTAGTTATTGATATTAATGTGATTATTAGACTAGTCAAATATCCATGTGAATATTTAAATGGAATTATTTGATTTAGTATTTCCATATTATGTTCAAGTTTATGTTGAAAAGGTTTTTTTTAGTTTTATATTTGAATTAAAATTTTATGCTTATTTATGAAAGCTTCTACAGTATTGTTTAACCTTACTCAACATCTGAGCTCACCCTTTTATTATGTTTTATTTTACCAGGATTCCAAGAAGTGTTTTATGATTGATATGAAGGGTTAAGATAGAAGAATAATGTAATTATAAAAGGATCATATATGCATTATTTTATACTCGAAATTGTAATGTAAATTTCATTTTTGTAATCTATTTTCTAATACTCCTAAGGTGATCGGTCCTTCAGGATTTGATTCCTTGTAATAATGCAAATGTATTAAAATAATGCACCCGCTTCGGGAATATGGGGTTTGGGTGTTATATAAAATTTGTAGAAGTATTTTGGGGATATATTTTGGTGGGTTCTGGTCGAGAAAAATGGTTTGAGAGGTATGAAGAAGTGAGGGGATGGAGTGCCCCTTTTTAATTGACGAGGGGTGACATTTTTGTAAATACCCAAGAATATTCAATAATTGGAAGTCGCTCTCATCCCAAGTTACTCAAAAATTGATAAATAATGGATTTTTAGAGGGTTGGGTCAAACCACATATCCACCACATAAAAACAAACATGTTTTAAACATGTTATTCATTATCCTCTAAGTTTTCTTACTTTTACCATTTTATTTTTCACAACTGTAATTAGTTTATTTAACCTAGGTAAATTTTCCTTTAAGATTATAATAAATTGAGAATTATTATATAATTTGGAAAAAATTATTATAAATATTAAACACAATTTAAAAAATAAAAAATCTATATGGGTGGAAAATTAATTTCAACCCAAGTGCATGTAATACGGAGAACCTTGTTTTAACTTTAACTATCATAAATAAATTTTATTGTTTTTACTAATCATTGTGATTAAAAATTATGTTGAAATTATTATATAATATGAATTATTATGATTCCAAATATTTAATATATTTTAATAAATTCAAATCACATAATTTTCAAAATTTAATTTAAAATAAACTCGCAAATCGCGCCAAAAAATGAGTTTTTATGAAATGTAATTTCCGAGCATAAGATGATCTTATATTAACTATATGATTAGTAATCATAATGAGATGGATTTAAAATCAAAATTTTAGATATATAATATATAAATTTAATTTAAGTCATCCATAATTAGATATTATTTTAATTAAATATAATGGAGCAATATTATGCATTTAAAAATAGTTTTCTGAAAATTACATTTTAATCCTAAAAATAAACTTATATAAAAATAGAGTATAAAGATGATTAAAATGTAATTAGTTATTTTAAATACAAATAAATAATAATTTTTTACTTTTAAATTAAACTAAATCATAAAAGGACTTTAAAATTAATTAATTTAATGGAAAGATATAAAAGTGTTTGAAAAATAGGTATTTTTTACTATTCACTGAAAAATCAACCTTTTCAGAAAAATACCAAAATTTCACCCTAATATAATTTTAATATACTTATTTAAAAAATTTATTATATTTATATATTAAAATTTATATAGTTGGTATAAATTGATTATAATTCTAAACATAAAATGCCAAATAACACCATTTTTTTGAAAAATATTTATTTTGAAGCATAAAATGACTTTTCTAAAAAATTTATTTATTATTTAATAAGAATTTATCAATAAATTTTTATTGATTAGGAAATATATATATATATATATTTCACAATTCATTTAGTCACATTCATACCTGCCAGTTCGATGCCTAGGTTATAATAGTCATATTTAAATAGTATCTCATGGTTTGTTTTGGCTGAGTGTTTCATATCATATATGATATCAAGAATAATGTTTTTTATTTTAAAGTATCAAGGTTGCATGTACCACATGGTATCAAAGAAATTAATTTTTTTAAAAGAAATATAATTTAAAATCTCTGGGTGTTATATGAGCCACCATCGCCATCAAAGCTCTCTTCCTCCTGCCCTCCAATCACCCAGGGTTATGCAGTAAACCTTGATATTTAACATAATTAAATATATATATATATATAGGGATTATATGATTTTGGTCAATAAATAAATAAATTAAATAAATTATTTAATTAACTTAACCTACCCTCTAACGTTCTCCCTCAACCGAACGCCCAACGCCAACCAACTTTATGTTGTGCCTAGGGTAAACCTCGTGTTCTGAAAATAAATACAGTCTAATATTTACCATATATGGTCATAATCAATGGGTAAACCATTTATTATGAAATTATGTTCACACATGATTTAATATATTTTAATATTTTTAATATATTAATTATGGGGTCCTACAACACCCAAACACAATGCTGACTCCGAGAAAAAAAAAAGGATATTATAAAAATATTCAAAGGATTTAACCCAAAAAAACAAAGTCATTACATGTAAGATAATAATGTTATCATATCCATGTGATTATATAATATTTAAATAAGGTGTAATTAGAAATAAAAAAAGAACTTTGTTAAGTTATACCTCTTTTTTGAAAGACTGCTTTTAAATTACCACATAAGCCTTCTAGGATGGTATTTTAGTGTGACCGAGATCTATATAATGTGGGAGTGATGATGGGGAAGTATATTAATAGATCTTGGTTAAGATAAATTTCTCAAGTAGTGTTAGTAAGTGAGGAGATTCGATTCCCTTTTATAAGAGAGGTGAGTGATACACTTGTAATTATTCTTAACTTTTAAATATTATATATGTCTTACTCAAGGGAAGGTGGAAATTTTTTTATATAAGGTTAAAATAGACAAAATATCTCATACAATAATATTTAATAAGATATTTTGTGGCCTTACCACAAAACATTTATCTTAATTTACCTGATTTACCCTTCATCATGATGACAAATGTTTACAAAGGTTACTATTCATAATGATCAAAAATAAAATTGAACCCATTACTAAATTTGAACCAACTGATTGAAAATATGAAATAAAATTTTCAATATTTAATTTTTATAAGTTTTAGAAATAAATTTTAATATAATTGCAAAAAATACAACAAAAAACCATTTTTTAGAAAAATTTATTTTAAGCATAAAAATAAACTTATACAAAAATCAAATACAATTTTGATTTTTAGGGAATTAATTATATTATGATTAATAAAAGGAATATTATATTACCATGAAATAAAATAAAAAATAGAATTAAAATTTAAAATACTTTATTTAATGAAAATAAATTATAGTTTTGGAAATAATGACATTTTTCACTATTCTCCAAAATCTAAATTATTTCTGAAAAATATAAAAAAATCACCCTAAGATAAATTTATGCTTCTAAATAAAAAATGATAACATTTTTATCAAATTAAATTTCTAAAATTTAGATATTTTACTTTTAAATAATAACATACAATACATGGAAGCAAAATTTATTTATAAATAAACTATTTATTTTATTATGAGTGAATACCTTTATAATTGTTTTTCCCTAATTATGATATGTTTGATAATTAAATATATATAAATTTAAAACTTTAAAATTTTATGGAATTATTCTTCTAATTAAGTGTAATTTAATCATTTAAATAAAAAATATTAAACAAAAAGAAAAAAATATTTTATTGAAAATAGACTTTTAAAATTCAAGTGTTATTAATATTATTTAAAATAAATTTATAATTAATTTCATATTAATTTATTAATTATACATGGGTGAATTTTAAAAGGGATCAATTTATTAAAATACATAGCGCTTCAAAAATAGTTCTTTGAAAAATGACCCCTTTTAGCATCGTATGATTTTAATCATATCACATCAATTGTTAAATTTCTTGAATCAAAACAAAACAATTCAAGGTAAGTACCATCATTTATTACTATCTATATATTTATTAGAGCTTAATTATTGTAATTTTAATATTTTGATACTTTTTTTAGTTCATTATTTCATCTGTAGCTAGCTATTCAATTTAATATTTAAGTATTAAAATATTAGGGTGTTATATTCTACCCACCATATATAATTTTCATCCTTCCAGTTTTAATTATTACTTACAAATAAAATTAGTTAAGGTTATCCATTATAAATATGTGACGAATACATTATTATTTAACTAAGATATCAATCTCACTATCTTAGATAAGTATCTGAAACTTATTCTAAATATCTCTTAAACCATACATGTATATTCACAAGACTTATAATTGTTAATGTGGTTATAAATGTGCATAGTTGAGTTATGTTTTCCACATAATATTTTTTTATTTCTCTTGAATTTAAAGGATATGAGAAAATAAATACTTAATTAATTTCCACTTCCTTAGTGATTTTTTTCCTTTGACTGATTGTTTTAATAAGTTTCTACTTACGATTCTAAAAATATAGGAATAAGATGATTTTTTCATGCTCAAAGCATGAAAATCAATATTTAATGGATCATAAGATCCATAAAAGAATGAAAAGTTATTTTACCTATCTAAAATACAAATTATTAGAAAAAGTTAAGATAATAATCAATATTAATACAACATGTTATGAAAAAGAAGTCAATTAATTCCTAAAACATCTATTGGTGTTTCTATCCACACTTGAAGCAAACCCCCATTCCCTTTAACCATGTATTGGGGTGTTTCTATATACAGTTATCACATGTTGTAAGTTCCAGCCTTCTCTTCTTTTATTTCATTTATTTTATTTTTCATTGGTGCTCATTCATCATATTCTTCTCTTAACTTTAAAAATATATGACTTGGATAATTCTTTCTCTATATCTATGGAACTTGATACCATATCATCATATGATTAAATTTTTTGAGAGACTAGTTCCCTTCAGAGTCTTGGCTTAAGTCATTTAAAGAAATGACAAATTTTAATTTTTTATGATGTACATGGTTTGAAACATGCCTAGATAATATTTTATTGTTTACATAATACTTGACAACACCTTCCTATTTATTCTATCATAAATTAAGGAATTTCTTTTCCATATCATGTCATTGCTTTCGAGGAAGATATCTCTTAAACAACATTACCTTAAAATTCTTCCATTCCATTCTATCAATATAATTATTCTAATTTTTATTTTGAATCAATTACCACCATTGATCAAAATTTCCATTTAAATAATACACTACTAGAATAAACTTTTCCCTTTCATTACTTTTTCAAATACATATATATATTTTTCAAGGGAATTAATCCATTTTTTAACTACCAAAGGTTTAGTAGTACCTATAAAGGATAAGGGATTCATCCATATAAAGTGGTCAAAAATTATTTTATCATGTTGTGAATCAATAGGTTATTCTATATGGGTAAGTTTATTAGTTATAACCTGATTCAATTTTCCTAATATAGTCACGATTTGCTGAAATCCAACACGAGATGTGTTGACCTGCTTAGGATGGGAATCTATAAATCGATTATGGATATTGATATGTTTTCCATTCATTATAATAGTAACCATATATAAATAATGGAACACACTACATTAGCTTATAACATTATCAATTTTAAATCATAGTGTACATTTCCAAATATAGTGCAATACTTAACATAAATTAAAAATTTATGCATAAAAAATCTCATAATCATAAGATTTGTTTCTTTAGGAATATCTTTAACTCATAAAAATAAATTCAAATCCATCATAATGGTTTTTAAAGTGCATGTAAATCAACCAGAGCAGATCCATTGGGAGTGTCAAACTAGGTGTGTACTTAGGCCTACTTGTTGTGCATTGAGTGAAGATCAAGTTAACCCTAACCAACCTTTTTAGGGTTTTACCCCTAGTTGCATCTATGATAGAGCCTGTATCCAATTTTTTGTATCTATATAGGAATTTTATTTCTAAGAAACCCCAAACTCTATACTTTACAAAAATTTTAGAATGTTTTACTATACACAGAATTATCCATAGAGACTATCACATGGTTATGTTCTCTAATCCATGTTTTTAGAAATCTAGTTCCCAAGGGTCCTAATAAACTTATTTTGATACTAAATGTAACACCTCAACTCTAATAACCATGATCAGGTGGTCATATTACTAAATTGGTATAATATATAATATATCACATCAAAAAAGGATATAATATTTTATTAGTCTTGGGAGACTATATATATACACCTAATTCTCACATTACATTTGAAAACATGAAATAAAACTTAAAAAAATAGTGAGAACATTAAAATTTCATCTAGTATATCCATAAAATCATTCACAAACCCATTTTTAGTATCCGAGGAAACTAGAGAAATAATAATTAGTGAGCTTAGATTCTTTTTAAGGGAAAGCATACAACAAAAGCTATCATAAAACAATGAATAATTAATAATTTTGAAAAAAATAAACAATAATAAAATTTTCAAAAAAACTAATACCATAAAAGGGGAATATATTCATGGATTATATATCAATATAAATAATAATATGGATACAAATAACTAGTTTGATAATGATATAATTCATAATTTCAGACATCACAATCTTATCGTCACGACCTCACTCCAAGACATCATATATAAATAGGCATGGCATACACTACATACCCAAGATAGTTTATATCATGAGAAATTCTGATGCAATTACGGGATATAATAGGTCTAACCCACCACTTACTTTGTCCAATGAATTCATCATAAAAAAAGAATAACAATTCAATATATAATCAATAAAAACATTCGTATTGAAAAATAGTATATAAAATGTTCATAATTTTCCCCAGTCAATAAACTGGAAAACATGATTGTAAATCATCCATATAAATAATTTGGATAATATCATTATATTATATCCCCAAGGAATCATTAAAAACCTTAAATTATGTTTACATAGATGAAAAATTCCTTTTACAAGGACATTAGAAAGCAACTTTTAGAATCAAAGAAATATCATTTTCTTTTGAAAAGATTTTAAAATTTAAAATTTATAGAATATTGAAAAAATGATTTTTTAGGTGACCATCCATGATTTTAATGTAATATATAAATAAAATAATGGATATAATTATGGTAAAAGGTGGTCAATTTGTAAATTTTAAAAAGCATTTTTTTCACACTTTAAGTAAAAAGTCAAAAGTATCTTGTTTGGAAAAATAAAATAACATTCACTTTAAAACATTTTAATGATTATAAAATATATCATAAAAATTCATTTATAAATCATTTAAAATTATATAGGAACATCCATAAAAAATTTAATGAATATTTACATAGAGGAGAAAGATTCTCGTCCAAAAGAATAGAAATAAGGTTGTATTTCCTTATTAACATTATTTTGGTCTTATTGTGTACCAAAGGAAGTAGAATGTGAAAATAATAATTTAAAATACCATAAATAGATTTAGGAGAAGAAAATACATGGTATTTATTATATAAGGATCATATAATTCATCTAATTTAAATTTAAACATAAATAATTCTGAATATGGATAAGATTATGAAATAAGCCATTACCCTAGACTTCTGTTTAGTCAGACACACTCTAATATACTATATGATAAAGTTATAATTATTGTTAATATATATTAAAAACTAATTTCAATTTATATTAATATATAATATTAATTAATAATTTAAACTTATCCATTCATTAATAATTTTTTTGTTAAAATCAGAATTTGAGTGTTAACTATTCAGTTTTCCATACATGTTTTGGTTCGACACTTTCAGTCTATGCACATTTTTCATGGTTTCATCATCTCAAAAAATGTTAAAATTTTATAATTATCATTTTTAGACATTAAAAATATGTTTATAACCATATATTAAAATTATCATAAAAAATGAAATAAATCATGCCATGGAGATGGTAGTCCATACATACACATGAACAATAGTTTCAATTTTCGATGAATTGAATGAAATAAAGGTAAGTAATAATTAACCTTTAAAAAATCACTATTATGTCATATATATCATATAAATTAATTAAATACATCCTTATTACTATCCATGTAACATGGATATGAAAAATGAATCATATTGCTTTGTGGAGGTGGTAGTCCAAACGTATGCATGAGCGACATTATCATTTTCCATCAGAAGGGAAGGTAAGAAGGTAGATAATATGTTATATTTAAATAATAATAATTATTCCATTAATATAATATATAAATATTTAATCTATCATAATAACCATCCATGAATGACAGTGATAGAAAATTAAATATATCGCTTCGTGGAGACGGTAGTCCGTACATATGTAGGAGCTATGATTTCATTTCCCATTGGTTAGAAATAAAGACAAAAAAGGGATATTAAATGTACATAATAATATTTAATTATATATATTATATGTTTTTTCATATCAAAATGGTTATATAATATTTTAAGGATGTGTAAGAAGAAATAAAATGAAAGAACTCAGTTAAGAGTTATAACTCTTCTTCGAAAAACCACATTTTACTTACACCTCAATCCTCATAGGTTGGAATTTTAGAGATAAAAGGACCACTAGGATATGAGGATTAATTTTTATAGGTATTTGGGAAGATATTTTTTTGTGATAAATTGCTCAATACGTATGAATAATAGAGTATATGTGACACCCTTTTATAAGAGGGGCGGGTAGCACACTTTTAATTATTCTTACATTTTAAATATTATAAATGTATTAATCATGGGGAAGTGGAAAATGTTCAATAAAAATTATAATAATAGGTGAAAAGGATATTAAAAACTCATCCAATAATATTTAAAATTAAATTTTGTGGCCTTATCACAATGTTTTTTCCTTTATTGGCCCGATTTACCCATCATAATGGTGGTTTTTTTTACCAAGGTTACTATTCATAATGAACATAAATGAAATTAACCCCATTAATAAATTTTATCCTATTGATTAAAAATATTAAAAATATTTTTTAATGATTCAATATTTAGAATTTTCATATATGAATTTTAAATTAATTGAACAAAACACAACAAAAAACAATTTTTTCAGAAAAATACATTTTAAGCATAAAAATTATATGATACAAAAAACAAATATAATATTGATTATATATTAAAACTTGTTTCTAATAAATATATATTACTAATTTTTATATTAATATTCGATACATTACACAAAAACATGCTTGAGTACCATAATAGTTTAGTGTCTTTGGAGACTAGGTACACAATCTTCCAATTTGGTGAAAGATCTTAAAAAATGTCCCATAAATATCTTTCCATATAGTAATCTTCACAAAACAACATAATTAAATACATTATTCATATCCTGGTGAAATAAAACATAAGTAAGTGTGAGATAAAATACTCAATAAAGATAAATAATAGATATATGAAAGCATAACATGAACATAAGGGTATGAGAACATGAGATAACATTTAAAAAAATATCTTACTTATTAAATATCATAATATTGAGTGATGGAATAAAGATCATAATTTAATGATATATGAATCATACGGGAATCAAAGATCATGAGTCATGAGAGCATAACATTGGTATAATACATAGGGCTCTATCATAAACATCTGCTTATAACATCATGAACATGTATAAATAGAGATAGGTTCACTCATTAAGTCAATGAAATGAAACTAGGCCCTTATATAAACTTATGGACATGAACATATTTCCACTCATTACATTATGGAAATTAAATATAGATCTACACATAACATTGTGAACATGTAATCACGTTCACACATAAAATTTTCAACATGTAATCAGGTTCACACATAATATTGTGAACATGTAATCAGGTTCACACATAACATTTTAAACATGTAATTAGGTTTATCCATAAAATATTTACTCATGAGTTATCTATCTTTACCCAATGTAGTGAAGGGAGATATATCTCTCACCCATTACATAATAAAAATCATTTATATGTGTTCCAAAAGACCATAAAACACTCATCATATCATAACCCTTGAAATAAAATGGGTTTCATAACCATTTCATTATATCATATAAACTAGAAAAGTTAAAGGTTTCATAAAAATTTAATCATTTTAAAGGGAAGAAATATATTTGTTCATGTATCCTATTTACATCACTTTTGGGTCATTGTGATTCCATAAAACAAAAAGTATATTTTTATGGTATTTAATTTTTACACAAAAATTCGATTGTATCATAAAATAGGTATTACATACACCACATACCCAACATAGTTTCTATTATGAGAAATTCTGATGAAATGATGGGATATAATAGGTCTAACCCACCACTTACTTTTTCCAATGAATTCATCATAAAAAAAGAATAAAAATTCAATATATAATCAACAAAAACATTCGTATTGAAAACTAGTATATAAAATGTTCATAATTTTCCCCAGTCAATAAATTGGAAAAAATGATTGTAAATCATCCATATAAATAATTTGGATAGTATCATTATATTATATCCCCAGTGAATCATAAAAAACCATAAATTATGTTTACATAGATGAAAAATTCCTTTTACAAGGACATTAGAAAGCAACTTTTAGAACCAAAGAAATATCATTTTCTTTGGAAAAGATTTTAAAATTTAAAATTTACAGAATATTGAAAAAATAATTTTTTTAAGTGACCATCCATGATTTTAATGTAATATATAAATAAAATAACAGTTATAATTATGGTAAAAGGTGGTCATTTTGTAAATGTTAAAAAACATTTTTTTCACACTTTAAGTAAAAAGTCAAAAGTATCTTGTTTGGAAAAAGAAAATAACATTCACTTTAAAACATTTTAAAGATTGTAAAATATATCATAAAAATTCATTTATAAATCATTTAAAATTATATAGGAACATCCATAAAAAATTTAATGAATATTTACATAGAGGAGAAAGATTCTCGTCCAAAAGAATAGAAATAATGTAGTATTTCCTTATTAACATTATTTTGGTCTTATTGTGTACCAAAGGAAGTAGAATGTGAAAATAATAATTTAAAATACCATAAATATATTTAGGAGAAGAAAATACATGGGATTTAATATATAAGGATCATATAATTCATCTAATTTAAACTTAAACATAAATAATTCTGAATATGGATAAGATTATGAAATAATCCATTACACTAGACTTCTGTTTGGTCAGACACACTCTAATATACTATATGATAAATTTATAATTATTATTAATATATATTAAAAACTAATTTCAATTTATATTAATATATAATATTAATTAATAATTTAAACTTATCCATTCATTAATAATTTTTTTGTTAAAATCAGAATTTGAGTGTTAACTATTCTGTTTTCCATATATGTTTTGGTTCGACACTTTCAGTCTATGCACCTTTTTCATGGTTTCATCATCTCAAAAAATGTTAAAATTTTATAATTATCATTTTTAGACATTAAAAATATGTTTAGAACCATATATTTAAATGATCATAAAAAATGAAATAAATCATGCCATGGAGATGGTAGTCCATACATACACATGAACAATAGTTTCACTTTTCGATGGATTGAATGAAATAAAGGTAAGCAATAATTAACCTTTACAAAATCACTATTATGTCATATATATCATATAAATTAATTAAATATATCCTTATTACCATCCATGTAACATGTATATGAAAAATGAATCATATTGCTTCGTGGAGGTGGTAGTCCACACGTATGCATGAGCGACATTATCACTTTCCATCAGAAGGGAAGGTAAGAAGGTAGATAATATGTTATATTTAAATAATAATAATAATTCCATTAATATCATATATAAATATTTAATCTATCATAATAACCATCCATGAATGACAGTGATAGAAAATTAAATATATCGCTTCGTGGAGACGGTAGTCCGTACATATATAGAAGCTATGATTTCATTTCCCATTGGTTGAAAATAAAGACAAAAAGGGATATTAAATGTACATAATAATATTTAATTATATATATTATATATTTTTTCATATCAAAATGGTTATATAATATTTTAAGGATGTGTAAGAAGAAATAAAATGAAAGAACTCAGTTAAGAGTTATAACTCTTCTTCGAAAAACCACATTTTACTTACACCTCAATCCTCATAGGTTGGAATTTTAGAGATAAAAGGACCACTAGGATCTGAGGATGAATTTTTATAGGTATTTGGGAAGATATTTTTTGAGATAAATTTCTCAATAAGTGTGAATAATAGAGGAGATGTGATACTCTTTTATAAGCGGGGCGAGTAGCACACTTTTAATTATTCTTACATTTTAAATATTATAAATATATTAATCACATGGAAGTGGAAAATGTTCAATAAAAATTATAATAAGAGGTTAAAATGATATTAATAACTCATCCAATAAGATTTAAAATTAAATTTTGTGGCCTTATCACAATGTTGTTACCTTTATTGGCCCGATTTACCCTTCATAGTGGTGATTTTTTTTACCAAGGTTACTATTCATAATGAACATAAATGAAATTAACCCCATTAATAAATTTTAACCTATTGATTAAAAATATTAAAAATATTTTTTAATGATTAAATATTTAGAATTTTCATATATTAATTTTAATTTAATTGAAAAAAACACAACAAGAAACAATTTTTTCAGAAAAATACATTTTAAGCATAAAAATTATATGATACAAAAATCAAATATAATATTGATTACATATTAAACCTTGTTTTTAATAAATATATATTACTAATTTTTATATAAATATTCGATACATTACACAAAAACGTGCTTGAGTACCATAATAGTTTAGTGTCTTTGGAGACTAGGTACACAATCTTCCAATTTGGTGAAAAATCTTTAAAAATGTCCCACAAATATCTTTCCATATAGTACTCTTCACAAAATAACCTAATTAAATACATTATTCATATCCTGGTGAAATAAAACATAAGTAAGTGTGAGATCAAATACTCAATAAATATAAATAATGGATATATAAAATCATAACATGAACATAAGGGTATGAGAACATGAGATAACATTTAAAAAAAATATCGTACTTATTAAAGATCATAATATTGAGTGATGGAATAAAGATAATAATTTAATGATATATGAATCATAAGGGAATCAATGATCATGAGGCATGAGAGCATAACATTGGTATAATACATAGGGTTGTGTCATAAACACCTGCTTATAACATCATGAACATGTATAAATAGAGATAGGTTCACTAATTAAGTCAATGACATGAAACTAAGCCCTAATATAAACTTATCGACATGAAGATATTTCCACTCATTACATTATGGACATTAAATACAGGTCTACACATAACATTGTGAACCTGTAATCTGGTTCACACATAAAAGTTTCAACATGTAATCAGGTTCACACATAATATTGTGAACATGTAATCAGGTTCACACATAATATTTTAAACATGTAATTTGGTTTATCCATAAAATATTTACTCATGATTTATCTATCTTTACCCAATTTAGTGAAGGGAGATATATCTCTCACCCATCACATAATAAAAATCATTTGTATGTGTTCCAAAAGACCATAAAACACTCATCATATCATAACCCTTGAAATGAAATGGGTTTCATAAACATTTCATTATATCATATAAACTAGAAAAGTTAAAGGTTTCATAACAATTTAATCATTTCATCATATCATAACTCATGAAAAAAGAAGTGGGTTTCATAATAATTTAATCATGGTATAAATAATGGAAGAGAAATGAGTTTTATAAACACCTTGTAATGATACACCATTTATAGAATTAGTAATAATGGTATCCTTGGTTTATATCCTAAGAAAATAAAATATTAAATCAAATGATTTAATCTTATATGGATAATTATTTTGAAATATCACTTGGAACATTTATTGAGGAAAATAAATTTTCTTTGAAAATCACTTTTTAAAACTAAAAACTCATATTTTTTTGAAAATACTTTTATTTTAAAATAAAATTGAAAATTTATAATATTAAAAGAAAATAAAGCTCATGATTCTATAAAATTACATTTATTTCATACATGTTAAAACACATATTCCTTTCATGTTTTTGGTAAAATCCAAACTTGCCTTTTTTGGAAAACGAAGAGAGAAATAAAGATGATTTTATTGAAAAAATATTTTCTCAATTATTTTAGGTCGAAAAAGTGGGAAAATGGTACTATTAATTGAAAATATAATTAATAACCATAGTATAAGAAAATAAATTATAAATATTTAGTTTTAGATCATAATATTTCAATATAGGTGACTTAATCATAAACAATCCTGATAAACAATGAGATTGCAATATAAATCCGTTACCACTTTAGTAATCATTTGGAACATATTCTCATTGAAATAGAGATCCTAAAATGGATCTGTAACATGAATAACTTTCATGAAAATCATCATAAAATATATTCATGGTTATTATATAAACCACATAAATGAAGTAGGCAGTGAATATGGCATGTGTCTCATTGAAGTAAAAAGTGATATTTAAATCCCTTACTGCTTTAGTAATATTTTGTATCATAATACCCAATAAAGAATAAATTCAAATGAAATTTAAATATAATTAAAATTTTTAGATTCATTATATAACATGTTGAATGAGAATTATATAAACCACATAAAATTAATTATTGGTGAATTTTCATATGTATCCCATAAATAAAAGAGATACTAGAAATCCCTTACCATATGTCTTGAATTCCTTCGTACACCTTTGAAAATTATGTATAATAAATATAATTTTATTATAAATGTATAAAATAACCATAATTACACATATAATACCATATATTATTTTATAATTACCTTTTATGACTTTTTTATTAATAATTCCATGTTAAAGTCATGTTTCATGTGATAACTGCTTTATTTTTCATGTATGTTTTGATTTTCACATTTTTGGTACTATTACATTTATCATTGTTCCATCATATATAGAATATAAATAATGACATAATTATCATATTTATACATAAATTATACTTTTATGACCAATAATGATATAAATTTTTGATAAATGAATTACGTTACGATCATGGACATGGTAGGTCGTACGTACACATGAGTAACTTTTCCATTTTTCAATGATCATTATAGAAAGGTGTTATGTAATATTTTATATTTGAAGAATGATAATACTATCATAAACATGATATTATTAATTTAAATATACTTATACATATAATCCATGTCGTGTGGTGATGAAATGAGAGAGTCACATCACTGCATGAAGGCGGTAATCCACACATACACGATCAACGTTTCATGTTTTAATGAATGAAAAGGTAAGAAAGAAAATAATATAATATATTTTCATAATTATAAATATGTAATTAATATCATAAATGTTTCATTTATATCACATATATTCATTAAATTTATCCTCATTATTTTCCATGTAAGAATTATAGAAAATGAATCACATCGCTTCGCGAGGAGGTAATCTACCATACACACGAGTGACATTATCGTATTCCCTACAGAATGAAAATGAAAATTTAATATATGATATAATGAATTAAAATATATAATTAGGTTATAAATATAATATATATACTTTATATCTATCATAATACCCAACTATGAGAGGTGTTAATGAAAAAATGAATGAAGTCACTTCGCGAGGCTGTAGTCCACTGTATACACAAATGATGATTTTATAACCAATTTTATGGAAGGAGGGATGGTTTTAGGTCATGAAATTAACATAAAAACATCTAAGTATATGGATGATACTAATTTTATTATATCGACATGTTTAAATAATAATTTTAAGAGGTGGATTAAGAAATAATATAAAAATTCTCGTTGAAGAACATTACATCTTCTTCGAGTAACCTCCTTAGGTTTGCACAAAAATCCTTCCTAGGTTGTCTTTATGACAAAAATTAGATTTATAGAATTATAGGAGGTATTTTGGGAAGTTATTTGGGAAATTATTGTCCAAAAAAAGGGGTTTAAGGTGTGAAGAAGAGAGGAGAGCAAGTGTATTTTTTATAAGTGTAGTGAGTAACACACTTATGATTTTTGAGACGAAAAAGGTGTACACCTATTTTTCACATGATAAAAGGGTAAAAATGAAGTATTACTGAAAATTATGCATTATATGTTAGAAATATGTCCATAAAATAGATTCATTATAAGTTTTTAAGTCATTTTAACCCCTATGTGTTTAGTTTAACCGCATATATAAACCCATTTTTACCTTAACTGTGGTAATTAATATTTACTATTTTCACTATTCATTTTCATCAAAAATTAAGTTGATATAATGAGATAATATAAATTATTATGATTCAAAATATGTAATCCATTTTTAATAATTTAATTCACCTGAGTAGAAAAATTTAATTTAGTATTAATCCCGTAGACGCAACAACAATATGAGTTTTCAAAGAGAAAATGTACAAAAGTTTACAAAGCTTTTATATAAAAATTAAAAATAAAAATGATTACAATGAACTAAATATGATTAATATATATATATATATATTTATAATTTAAATAATTTTAATGTAAATCCAATTTAAAATAAAATTTAAATTTACAAATAATTTAAACTAAAATACAATTTTCAATTATAATTTAGTATTTTTCACTATTCATCAAAAAAATTATTATATCCAGAAAATTATCAAGAATTAACCATAATATAATTTTAACACAGGGATTTAAAAAATTAAATTGATTTTTTTAGATAAATTTCCTAAAATTTTAAAAAATTATTTTTAATGTAAGTGCACAAAAAGGTGACAAAAATTCTTTTTAGAAAAATACAATTTTAAGAATAAAATTGGATTTATTCTTATCTCTCATATAGAAAACACATAAGATAAATTTTAAAAATTTTATTGAATATATAATATATAAATTTATTTAAAATTATTCACCATAAGTTATTTTTTTTATGTTTTTGGGGAAAAATGTGTTTGTGTGCATAAAAATAGTTTTTTAGAAAAAGATTTCTTTTATTTACAAATTATCTTTAATTTCATTTCTAATTAATTGGTCACTAAATAGTTCACTTTATATACATGTTTAGACCATATATTTTAATAATTTATTCAATCCTATTTATATCTCCATTCCAAAAACATCATAATAATATTTTAATACTATGTCATGTTTTGTTTAAACTCAGTGTTGCTTGTAATGAAATCCAAACTCAGTGTTATATGCAACACAAAATATCAAAAATTAAATATTAATTTGAAAAAAATATTTCAAAAAATCTCAAGGTATTACATTATACCCCCTAAAAACTAATTTTTCCCTCTAAATTCATCTTTGTCATCAATGGTTTATCATTTTAAAATTCCTTTATAGAAACTCACATCATAAAAATGGTTAACGAAACATCCTCTTGAGAAAGAGAAAGGGATGTGAGAAAGTCATCCAAAATAACACATATTAGGTTTACAAATAGGGTAACATATTTGGGAAGTGAAAACAAGGACATATAAGTGAAAACTAACACCCAAATACTGATGGAGAGTGATAGAGAACATCAATCATTAGAAAGTGGGTAATCTAGAGAAGGTTAATGACCAAAAAGACATAAACCAAAAAAGGCGTGATAAAGGTCATTGATTTCATTAAAAATGATGATAATAGATTTTTTTTTCAATATCCATTTACAAATATTGGGGAATTCCTTTTCCATCTATACCGAGAACATGTGAACATGTACTTACTTGATATATTTTTATTTCATAGGCACAATTTTACCCTTTGGTTATGCCTAAATCAATTTCCACTTATTATCTTACTCCAAGAGTTGAATATTTTTAATGACTCAAGCACTAAATAAGACCAATAAAATAATTATAATTAATTCCTTATATCTATATTTAATTAAATAATTTACTAATAGTTATCCAATATGGATAAATGTTCATATGGTGAAGTAATATGCCATTATCTAAATCCTCATCCAAAGTTCAACTTAAAACATTCCATAAATGGTTATCATTATGACCATTAAAAAAGATTAAAATACAAAACTTTATAAATCAGTTCACTAAATTTCCAAAATCAACTTATTATTAATCCACCAAATACCTTAAAGTGTATCTTGACTATCACATACTAAACATGTGAATAAATTCATCATGTACTCTCTTTAAACATAATAATAACATGAATTACTATAAAAACTTATTGAAAACATACATCATTCCTTATTATTTTCATAAAAAATAGATTATTGGATATATTCCTTAAATCCAATTTTTTTAAACTCCATCAATGATAGAAAAAATCACGTTTTTAAGAAATCATTAATCATTTCCAAGGTAATCATTATTATCCAATTTACTTTATCCATATCAATCATCTCTTCATCAAAACCAAACACTATTTTTTTCATCATTAGGAACATATTAAGAATTATATTTCCTTAATTACTCTTTTTTCATAAATTAACACCTTTCAGTTAAATCAATTTTCTAGTTCATCAGTACCATTCATCATATCATTGGAGATCCTTAATGAAAAACTTGTACAAAAAATCCTTATATATATTCATATAAAATAATTCAGGAATTAAAATACAAAAACACTTCGATTATTCCACATCATCCTTAATCCATTAACTAGGCATCATCATTGTATTACTTCATACTTTTTTTACTTTAATATTTCATTTGAAGTCTCTTCATTTTCAGAAGTATAATAATTACACATACCACCATACTGATTATCTTCATGAAATTTCTCCCTAGGACATCAATTATTATAATTTCCATAATTTACACATTTAAATCATTCGTGCATTGATAATAACTTAGGGATACCAATATTACCATCCATTATGTTAACTGAAATTTTCATCTTCCCTTGGAAATTGGTTACTCTATGCCCTTCCTTTCTACGCATAAAAAATATTCTTATTACTTCGAGATATTCCTTGGTGTGATTATTGGCAAATTATCAACACATAGGAAACTAAATCTTACTTCCTCCATGGTCTCTACCACCCTAACTCTCAGTGAACTCTATCCTTCTATTATTTTGTGAGTTTGAGAGTTAGTTAAGATTCACATTTTTAATCTTGTTCTGTGATAACTGATTATGCATAACCTCAATATACTTCACTTAGGTCATCATACCATTGGATATTCATCAAAAAAATTTCTCTCACATTCAATGTGAACCAAATTCCTTCTTTTTTCCTACCATTGACTAAAACTAAAAGGCATAGTGTGATAAATACTAATCATAATGGAAAATCACATAATTATAAAAAAATATCTTATAGGATATCTAAATCATGAATCTTTTTTAATCTATGACACCTTAAATTTATCCTAGTTTGTTTATAGTCATCATCTATTTAAATACTTCTTGATGGTTTGTAAGGAGTTTGTGAATTTCCAAAGCATATACCCTAAGAGTGTTAAACCAGGTGTGCAACAGGGCCTATTATCATGCACCCGATGATGATTGAGTCCAGATCAATACCCCCTTTTTTAGAGTTATTTCCCCTAGGTACCTCTATTCTGGATCCATATCCACTTATAGTATCCTGACAGGGATGTAATTTCTTGGAAACCACTTGCTCTACCCATTACTAAAATTACAGGACATTTTCCTATACTTTGACTCATACTTAGACTTATACTTAAATACATACCTAGACATATACTATGAAGCATACCTAGGGATCTCACTAATGTTTTCTTATCCTACTTTAGAAAGGTTAACTAAAAATTACCTATGATACAAACTATAGAAACCCATGATTCTCATAAATAGATATTATATCTTTTTAGATGAATATTCAATACATTATACAAAAAACACACCAAATGATCATAATAGTATAGTGTATTTGGAGAATAGGTACACAATATTCTAAGTCGAGGAAAGATCTCCAACATAGACTATAAATATCTTCCCCTTTAATACTCTTCACAAACATACCCTACTTAAATCCTTTCTCCATAACCCGAGGAAAGGAAACATAAGAAAGAGTGATCTTAGATGCTCAGTAAGGGTAAACAAGGGAGATACATAAGAATAACATGAACATAAGGGTACGAGAACTTGATAAAAACCTTTTAAAACCATACCCAACATATAAAAGATCATAATATTGATTCATGGAAAAAATATTGGAAGATAACAAGACATGAATAATAAGGGAATCAAAGAAAATGATCCACGAGAGCATAAAATTGGCATAAGACATAGGTTTTGGGAATACAAATAAACTTACTACATTGTGAACATTTATAAATATAAAAGTTCACTCATTAATTTAAGGACATGAAATTTTTAACTCTCATAAACTTATGAACATGAAACCAAGTGGATGCATAACATTATAGACATAAAATATAGGTCCATTCATAATACTATGAACATGTAATCAGGTTCACACATAACATTGTGAACATGTAACCAGGTTCATGAATAATATTGTGAACATGTAATCAGGTTCACACATAAAATTTTTAATATTTTATCAGGTTGACACATAACATATATACTCATGACTTATCCATCTTTACCCAATACATTGGAGGTAGATATAGGTCCCACCTATCACATAATTAAAATCATATGTATGTGTTCCACAAGATCGTGAAAATTCAACATATCACAACCCATGAAATTAAATGGGTTTCATAAAAATTTCATCATATCATAATCTATGGAAAATAGATAGGTTTCATAATCATTTCATCATTTCACCATATCATAACCCATGGAAAAAAGAAGTAGGTTTTATAAGAATTTTATCATGGTATAACCCATGGAAGAGAAAAAGGTTTCATAATAATCTTGTCACGATAAGCCATTCAAGGAGAGAATAAGATTTATATCCTTGTTTCATATCCCTGGAACAACATAAGTTAGATCAAAGGATGTCATCTTAAATGGAGAATGATTCTGAAATATCACTTGGAACATTTCTTGTGGAAAATAAAATTTCTTTGAAAATAAATTTTTAAATATAGAAATTCCTAATTTTTTGAAAATAATTTCATTTGAAAATAACATTTAAAAATTATAGAGTAATATTAAATGAAAATAATGGTCACATTGGTGGAAAATTCTGTTTATGATATACATTTTAAAATAAAGATTCATTTAACATTTTATGAAAAATCCAAATAGGTATTGTTTGGAAAACAAAAAGATGATTCCTCTAAATTATTTTAATTCAAAAATGGGTAAAATTTTATTTAATAAATAATTTTAATAATTTTAAAAAAAATTGAAAACATTTTTAGAAAACATGGTTTTGGAATAAAAAATGTTTTCGATCGAGAGAGAATGAAAGATGATTTTTCTTAAAAACATTTTCTCAATTATTTTATGTAACAAAGAGTATAAAAATTGTAACATTACTTTTAAATATCATTAATAACCATAGGATAAGAAAATTAATTATAATTATTGATATTTAGATCATAATAGTTTAACATAAGAGAATTAATAATAAAAATCCCGATAAACGATTAGATTGTAACGTAAATCAAATACCACTTTCGTAATCATTTGAAACATAATCGCCATGAAGGAGAGATCCTAAAATGGATATGTAATCACCATAATTTTTAGGACAACATACATTCATGGGAAGTATATGTACCACTTAAAAGAAATATGCGGTGAATATGGCATGTGTCTCATAGAAGTAGAAAGTGAGACAAAAATCCCTTATCACATTAGTAATATTTTGAACCGTAATCCAAAATAAAGAATAACTTAAAATCAAACTTTAAATATAATTAAAAGGATGATAATAATTATATAACATATTTAATAAGAAATCTATAATCCACATAAACAAAATGAGTGGTGAATTTTTATATGTCACCCAGAAATAAAAGAGAGACTAGAAATCCTGTACATTAGGTCTTGATATCCTTCATACAAATTTTAATCTTATATTTAATAAATATAAGTTTATTATAAATATATTACAGAACTATAATTATATATATCATACCATATATGATTTTATTATGACCTTCAATTAAACTTTTATTAAAAATTCCTTGTTGAATTCACATTTTGGGCAATAACTTCTTTGTTTCTCATGTATATTTGAATTTGTTATTTTTGTTCCTATTACAATGATCATGGTTCCATAATATCCATATAAATAACCATGAAATAATTATAATATTTATACATCAATTATAATTTTAATAATAATCATGTAATATATTTTTGGGAAATGAAGTACGTTACGATAATGGATGCGGTTGGCCCAACGTACACATGAGTAACATTTCCATTTGTCAAAGATAATTATGGAAAGAAGGAAAGTAATATTTTATCATTTAATAATGACTATAATATAATAAATATCATATTATTTATTTAAATAAACTTATACATATCTTTCATGTGGTGTGGTGATGAAAAGAGAGTGTCACATCGCTTCGTAAAGGAGGCAGTCCCCACATACATGAATGACGTTAACATCTTTTAGTGAGTGAAAAGGTAAGAAAGAAGATGATGTATCATATTTTAAGAATGATAAATATTTAATTAATATAATAATTATTTCATTTATATCACATATATTCATTAAGTTTTTACTTATTATTTTCCATGTAAATCATTATTGAAAATGAATCACATCATTTCGCGAGGCGGTAGTCCGGCATACACATGAGCGACGTTATCGTATCCACTATGGAATGGAAATTAAAATGTTTTTTAGAGTATAATGACTCCAGATATATAATTATGTCATAAATATCATAAATATACTTTATATATATCATCATACCCAACTGTAAGAGGTAGGAACTGAAAAACGAATGACATCAGTTTGCGAGGTTGTAGTTCGCCACACACATGAATGATGATTTTGTAACCTATTTGATAGAAGTTGGGATAATAATAGGTAATTAAATTAACATGAATAATTTTTATTATATGAAATATATTTATGTTATTATATCATCATGGTTAAATAATAATTTAATGAGGTGGAGGAATAAAAAAAATAAAAATGCTCGTTGAAGAACATTACCTCCTTTTCAGGTAACCTCCATAGGTTTGGACAAAAATACTTCCAAGGTTGGTTTTATTACCAAAATAATTATTTTAGGATGATAGGATAGAATCTAGGAAGTTATTTTGGAAGGTATTGGATAATATAAAATGGTTTTAATGTGTGAAGAGGAGAGGATAGGGGGTGATCTTTTATAAGTGAGGTGAGTGGTACACTTGTAATTTTTGAAAATAAAAAAGTGTACCCAATTTTTTCACATTCCAAAAGGGTAAAAAATATATTATTATAGATAATTAGAATATATAGGTTCAAATTATTTCTGTAAAATATATTTTATATAAGTTTTATTCTATTTTAACCCTTATCTTTTTAGTTTAACCCTGCTGATAAACCCATTTTTACCTTAACCACATTAATTAAATTTTATTGTTTTCCCTATTCATTTTGGAAAAAAATCAAGCTAAAATTATTAGATAATATAAATTTTTATTATTAAAATTATGGAACATTTTTTTCAAATTCAATTCATATAATTGGAAAATTTTAATTTAGAATTAATCCCGTATATGCGACGAGAAATCGATTTTTCAAAGAGAAAATATTCAAAACTTTACAAGGTTTTTATATAAAAATTAAATATAAAATATATTATAATGACCTAAATTATATTAATAGATATATAATTTTACTATTTTTAATTTAAAACCAATTTAAAATAAAATTTAAATTTATAAAATATTTTTAAAAAGGCAGTTTTTAATTAAAATTCATCATTTTCACTATTCATAATAAAATTAATCTTTTTAGAAAATTCTCCAAAATTTAACCCAATATAATTTTCAAATTATTACATAAAAAATTATTTTTTTTCAAGTAATTTTTCTATAATTTTGAAATAAAATTTAATGCATGTTTGCAAAAAGGCAATAAACGACTTTTGAAAAAAAATACTGATTTTAAGCATAAAATCAGACTTATTATTATCTCTCATTTAGAAAATGCATAAAATGAATGACAAAAATATTATTTAACATATAATATATAAATTTTAATCAAATAATTCATTAAAATTTAATTGTTTAATATATTGGGGTAAACCACATTTGTGTTCATAAGAATAGTTTTTCAAAAAAAATCTCTTTATTTCCAAATTGTTTTTATTTTCATTTATAATTAACTGGTCACCAAATAATTCATTTGATATACATATGTAGACCATATATTTTAATAAAATAGTTAAGACTATTTATACCCCACATTCTAATGGGATCATAATAATATTTTAATAGTATATCACATTTCATTTAAACTCAGTACTTAATGTTATATGTAACGCTAAATATCAAAAAGATTAAAATCATTTTAAAAAAAATATCTCACAAAATATCTGGGTGGTACATATTAATATTTAATTAATTTTTTTTATTTTTAATCAAATTTCCATTATTCTAATTTAAAATAAAATCCAAAATATAATGTGAGTTTTAAATTACTTGAATTTAAAGAAAAGAAATGATATTTTTGCTAATATCAACATTTTTCAATATTCACCCAAAAAATAAAATATTTTTGAATAAATAAAAAAAATTCACCCTAAGATGAATTTGAATATATAAAATCAAAATTTATATAGTCTTTATTTATTTAATTTTCTAATGTTTAGAAATGTTACTTTTAAAAAATATCACATAATTCATGAAAAAATTTTCAATTTATAAATAAAACTGTTTCTTTTTTTATGAGTGAATACCTTTATATGAATTTTTGTTCCATAATTATTATATTTTTGAAAATTTATTATATATACTTGTAAAAAATTTATATTTATGAAATTATTCTCCTAATTAAGTGGAATTTCATCTTTTAAATAAAAATATTAAACATAGAGAAAAAATGATTTTATAGAAAAATGAACCTTTTAAACTTCATGTGTTCTTAATATTATTTCATATAAATTTATAATGAAATTAATGTTAATTTATTAGTTTATATATTGAATTAATTTGAAATGGATCGATTTATTAAAATACACTACACTTTAAAACAATTTCTTAAAAAATACTCCTTTTTAAAATTGAAGGATTTTAATAATATCGCATAATTTATTAAATTTCATCAATAAAGAAAAAATAATATAGATTAAGGACCATAATTTATTACTATATTAATATTTATTAGAGGTTTATTATTGTAATTTGAATATGTCATGACTTGTTTTAGTTCAATGTTGCGTGTGTAACAAGCTTTTCAACATAGTATTTATCTACTAAAATCTTGGGTTGTTATAATGAGATTTGTTAAGATTATGTGACACCATTGTATCTATATATAAATAATAATAATCCATAGGATTAGGATCTTACTCCTTCCTCCCCATTAATTTCATACCCTCCCCATTATGAAACCTTCGACTTCCAGAGAAGGTTGATCCCTAAGAGTGAAAAAATCAAGACCAATCTAACACCCTGAATGACTATCACTTGAAGTATGAATATTATGATTACATTATTTATAACTATTTATCTTGTTCTTACTAAAAAAACTTTCCTTATTTCCTTTAAATGGGTAGGAAGAACAAATATATTCCTTGCAATAGTTATCTTTCAATTTCCCAATGGACTTTTATGAGGTACAAAAGGGAGGATGCTTCTTATATTTGATTTTAAGAGAAATTTCATCCTCATTAGTAGATAATAATTTTTTTTAATTAATGTTACACTAAAATAAACTTTGATCAATATCATATAAAAATAACAAAACCAAGCCACCTATTACACTCTTTCTATTTTAATGGGAATTCCTATGGCCAAAGCTATGTTGAACATATTGTGAGGGTTCCATAGAATCCAATTAAGGATAATAGTTCCAATAAAAATAAAATATATTGTTATCTTAACATTAAGAGGATTTAATTGGATATCATAATATTGAATTTTATGTATACCAAGTTTAAGCGTAAGGGAGATGTGACCCCATGATCAATGTTTCAAATCCTTATTAGGAAAAAATAAGTGAAAATAACCCCTACCATTAAGGATGCATATATAATTTAAAAATCCCAAGAATAAGATAAGTGATTAATTAGATCCTCAATTCTCTAGGATTTTATTCGAACCAGAAAAAATAGGCATGTGATGATTGAAAATTTACAGTTATCTAATATGTCCTTGACTGCATCATGATTAGAAACAATATGCATTGTGGAACATCTATGAAAAACTCTCTCTAGAATCGAATCCCCTAGTAATGAAAAGTGCCACCTATTGAAATCCTCATTGAATGTAATTCTAGTATGAATTAGAAGATTAATATTATTAATAATTGTTAATTATATTTCATTATTAATAATTATTAAAAAGTAGTAATATGATTTCTGATTATATTTTTAATTAAAAAATACATTATTAATAATAACAAATATTAATTTTTAATTAAATTATTAATAATTAATAATCATATGTTTAATTAAATTATTAATAAATTAGTTTTTTTTAATTAATAATTATATTAAAATTTAATTAATAATAATTAATAATTACATTATCATTTAATTAGAAATTACAATATTATAATAAATTATACATAATTATATATTTTTAATTAACAATTATTATTATTTTTAATTAAATTATTATGTATTATTGTTATTATGCTATTAACAATATTATATTTTATGATTTATGTGTTGGAAAGGAAGAACCCAAATCCCACAATAAAAATGTTGAAGTGATTACAAGGAAGACTCCCCTATAAAAGGGAGGGTGGGAGGGTCTATCTTTTAGGGATCACAGGATGAGTCTAGTTATCCTAGGGAGAGGAATTACTTCTCTTGTGATGGTTGGGGACATCTTGTATGAGATTTCTCAACCCACCATACAGTTGAAAGGGACACAGTGGATGGACCACATGGTAAGTGTAATTGATAGGAGTAGTAAGTTTTTTAGGGAACTGGACATGGTAGGGGAGCTAGTTGATCAGCTGGAGGTGGTATAAATTTCAACTTGTTACCACCACCAACCTTAGGTGTTCCACTACAGGATTAGGGAGTTGGGGGATTGGGGAGAGGGAAACTAAAGGTGGTCAAGGCTTATGACCCAAAGTCTCCAAGGATGATATGAGGTACAATTGTTTTATTTTTTACCTTAGTTTTTGTAATTATAGACATAGTTTCAAGTGATTGATTTATTATCACTTATTTTGTTTGTGAATTAGAGATTTTGGTTGACCCTTTGGCTTGACTATTGTGCTTAGATACTCCTAATATAGATGACTTAGTGATCACACACTTGTGCCAATGGTGTGACTTGAGTCTTAGAGGCGACAATTTCATTTGGGATCTGTTTGTAGAAGTAACGAGGCCTTACAATTTCATTTTTGGTATAGACTGGTTATATATAGTTCATTCCTAGATAGACTATTTTTGGTTGAGGATGCAATGTGTTTGTAGAGATGGGATGATGTTTTCCTTTATTGGTGAAAAATAAACCTAAGAAGAAAAATATAGAATCATTAATTGGAGGGTGTATTTTATTACTCATCAGCTGGCTAGAATGAAACATTATGTAGTGTATTCTATGAATTTTCAGTTCCCTACAGTGACGGCGGAGTACGAGGACTTCTTCCCTGAGGATGTGACTAGATTACCTCCACATCTGGAGATAGAATTCTAAATTTATATAAACATCAAGATGAACTTGATATCTATACTAGCATATTGGATGGCTCCCACAGAGCTTCATGGGCTGAGGGTGTAGTTGGAGGACTTACAGAGGAATGGATTTGTTAGATCAAGTGTTTCACCCTAGGCAGCCTCAATATTGTTCTCTAAGAAAGAGGATAGGATCCTAAGGTTGTGTGTGTATTACCATCATCAAAACTAGGTGAACGTAAATAAAAGTTATCCACTATCGAGGAATGATGACCTCTTTGAACAATTTAGAGTGGAACGATGATTCTTAAAGATTGACCTTAGATCAGGCTATCACCTGTTGCGAGTATGAGATAAGGATATAATGAAGACAACACTCAGATGTTTCTATAGTCACTATGAATACTTGGTGATTCTCTTAAGCCTTAATAACTCTCTATAAGTGTTCATGGGGATCATGAACTAGATCATTTATCCATTTTTAGACTGGTTTGTGGTAGTATTCGTTGATGATATCCTAGTGTACTCGACATCGGAGGAAGAGAATGCGAGAAACATGAGAGTGGTTTTGGACATACTACGAGAGAAAAAGTCATATAGGAATATATTTAAATGAAATTATGGATTTATGAGGTCCATTATAGGGCATGTTATCTGAACAGATTGTATGGTAGTGGACTCGACAAAGGTTGAGGTAGTGCAAGCATGGGAGCCACCCAAGAGCGTGAAAAAGGTGCAGAGCTTCTTCAGGTCACCATGACAATATTGGAGATTCATAATTAACATCTCTAGGATATCAAATACTTTGATGGATTTGACCTAAAAGGGGAAGCCTTTCACGTGGATAGTGAGGTTCTTGTAGGAATTTCAGGAGTTTAGGCAGAGATTGATGAGTTCTCCCATCATGAGATTTCTAGAGGATGGTGTCGAGTACATAGTATTTTGAGATGCACCAAGGAACAAGATTGGTTGTGTTCTCATGAAGAGATAAGAGGTTATTGCCTATGGTTCATGCGAGATGAGGCCACAGGAGCTGAACTAGATGACCCAAAATCTTGAGTTAGCAGTCGTAGTCTTAAAACTGAATACGTGGTGATACTACCTGATGGGAGAGAAATTTATTGTCTATTCTAACCACAATAATATCAAGTATATATTCTCTCTGAAGGATATTAACTTGATATAGAGTAAATGGATAGAGTGTTCTGAGATTATGACTTTGAGAATATCTACACTATTGGGAAGTGGAATGTGGTAGAAAATTATCTCATTTGGAGATATTTTTCATAGTTTCTTAGTGAGGTTTAATAGTAGTTGTCCCCATTATAGTTTTCTTTTTTGGATGTGGATGGACCAACTTACCTCCAGTCTTTGGTTGTTACCCCTCAACTTTTATAGGGAGTTAGGGAGGCACAACTTAGGGATTCCCACTATGAGATCCTATATACTTAGATACCCACTGGACATGGTCCTAATGATTTTTTGAAGGTGGGTAGTATGTTGTTATTTTTATATGACAAACGATCTTACCAGTGATGTTACAGGAGTAGGTTCTGAGGGAGTTTCTATAACAACCCTTATCTTTATTACACATCAATACTTGATTTATTACATAAAATTACACTTAATACTACCCAAAAGATCGATAAGTCTAGTGTATTTTGGAATTAGGTACATAACATAACATATTGAACATGGGATGAAACAAAATTGTTAAAAACATACTTAACATTCTTTATTGAAACCTTTCTTAACATGCTCAAAATAATCATCCGAATATAAAACTGCATGGGGTAACCTGAGGATATACATAAGTGGTGATATATAAATCCCAGTAAGGGAATAAACATTTAATAAGTGATACATGTTAGAAAATAGTCAAATCAATGAGGAATAAAAGGAACATGAATAATAAGGCATGATATAGAATTATAATCATAACATGGGAAATGTGGCAACAACTTAAAACACTGAATCATGAAAATAGGTCAAGGATAAACCCCCAAGACTTCATGGTTAAAAAGTTCACATAAATGAATCAGGTAAAACCCTATCCCAACATGATGTATCATGATACTAAACATTACCTAATGCATTGGAGAACTATTTGGGAACACCCATCATAATCATTTCATTCACATGATTAAGTGTGACACATAGATCATACAACATGGATTCATTCATCATAATAATATATTACATGATCAAGGAATATGAAATACCTACATTTAAGTCCCCAACCAATAATTATATGTGCATAAAGTTCAATACCCTTGATAAATAATGGGTATGGTATTCACTACACAATTGTTTTGGCATGAAAAATCACGGTGAAATTTTTGTTGCATAATGACGTTACTTAAAAAATCATAAAATGGTTGATGAGAGATAAAGGTGTCTCTTATTATTTTGAAATAAAATGGGAATTAATATGTACATGTAAAATAATATCCAAACATTATAAATTTGGAAATAAAAGGCATAAGGTAATGAGAAACATGAATAGAGAAAAGAATCCTTATGAAATTTTGGCATGGTAATAGGTGTACATAAAGGATCATGAGAGGATTAATGAGAATGAAAGGAAGATATCATAAATTATAAATAAAATGGGTTGTAAAAAAAATATGTAATATCATATACCATGATAATAAAATAAAAATTAAAAGAAATAATGTAAAAGGAGTACTTGATAAAAGAGGAGAGTAGAAGATCCCTTACTTGAATGTGTGACTCCAAAGGATTGGTAATGACTTATTGTGAAATTGCGGGAACCTTTGGAGGAATCTGGGTAGTGAAAGGAAGAGTAATTATTTTATGAAATATTTTTTATTAAATATTAATGGGATCTTGTGCAAGTTTATACATTAAAACATGGGGATTTCTTTATTATTTTGGTTTTGGATTCCATATAACAAAATATCCAAAACTGCAAACCATCCCATGGTTTTTCCCATTTTTTATACCAAATGGGATTGGTTTTTATTATTTTATAATCACAAGGGAAAAAAATTTAAGGTATTACCCTTTGTGATGTGGGTGTGAGTCACACTCTTAAGGAAATGATTTCAAAATATTAAAATATACTATAAGTTTTATAGGATTCATAATGGCATTAAAAAATAAAAAAATAAACTTAAAATAAAATTATTTTAAAGGGAAGAAATATATTTGTTCATGTATCCTATTTACATCACTTTTGGGTCATTGTGATGCCATAAAACAAAAAGTATATTTTTATGGTATTTAATTTTTACACAAAAATTCAGTTGTATCATAAAATTATGAAAAATTCACTGTTGTATAATCTCAATGTACTGATTTCAAAAATAATATTCATTTTATATAAATAATTTTCTAAATAATTAAAATTTCACTTTTAAAAATAAAAATTGACATTTCTTGAAAATGACACATTTTTTAGTAATAACATTTTTTGAACCCTTATAAAATTTATATTTGAATTCATAAAAATTATATCGTCATTTATATTTAATAAAAGTTATTTAATAATAATATTTTATTAAGAAATTATTCATTTCAAATATCCATTAATTCATCAAAATAGATTTCTTAATTGATTTTGAAAATTAACCAAACTCTTTGTGTTTTATTGAATCAAAATAAAAATTAGATATAGAGTAAAAATAACAGGATAGAAATATATTCATTATTCTATAAAAAATAATATACAAACTCATATTTCTAGGGTCTTGTTACATATCCCTTTAATACACCACCAACTTCCCTAAGGGTAAGGTGTGCGATGGAGGGAATTTGATGGGGTGGTTCAACAAACATGGTTTGAGTTGTGATCTTGATGAGCTTGAAATTATCCCATAAATAGTTTCAATCATGCTTAAGTTATTGAATACTAGATTGGTCTTGATCAATGAAAAGTCCCAGAAATTCTATCTCCCTCAGAAGTTCTGATAAATGGGCTTCATAGGGTATAGTCCTTCTAGTTAAGGCCATTACTTCGTTAATCTATGTCAATTTAATTTGTTAACAATAATAGAATTTGGACATGTATCCATGTAATTATAGCCACATACAATAAAGAACGTGACTATAGATCACTTATACCCACAGGTATTTTACTGTCCGTGGCACTAGCCCACCCCACTATCCCTTCCCTCGCGATTTTCTCCTCCCCACTACCCTCACAAGATTTCTCCTCCTAGCGATCCTCCTCCCCTAATGTTTCCACAGAACCTCCTTCCATCGTCCTCTGATGAGGCCACCCAACTTCTACATGATCCTCCCCCTCCTCTGAAATTGCCACCACACCTCCTCTACGTATTCTTCTCTAACGTGGTCTCCCCACCTCCTCCACCGACGCGCCTCCGACGCGGCTACCCCACCTCTCTGTGATCTTCCCTCTCCGTTGCAGTGACCCCACCTCCCTGATTTCTCATTTTAACCAATCCCTAAACTCATGATCCTGATCTTCCTATGATTTATATCTAACCCCATTCGGCCGACCCTAGGGAAACCCTCCCTTCTATGATTTATTGTGCCAAATCTCTACCACCTACTCTTATATTGAATTTCATATGTATAACTAGTTAGGGTTCCCCCAATTTCCTCTATAAACTGATTTTTATTCAGCTATAATATGTGTTTAGTTATGGATTGAACAATATTTATTTCATGAAAATTCAATTTTTTTCTATTTATACATGCGTATACTGTGTTAATTTTAGAATTGGTTATATTCCATATTATTCCATGTTTATATTTATATAAAATGACATAATGATTTGAGAAATCATAATGAATGAGTTCAAGATGTAGAGATATAAATTTTATTGAATTGATATTTATTTAAATATTTAGTGAAGATAACCATTTTTGTGAAAGTGATTTTGAATTTTTTTTTGAATACATATATAGAAAGTTGGGAAATCCAAATTTTTTATTGATCATTCTTCTAGGATTGATTTAATATCTAGTAGAGAAAACATTTTATTGAAAAAGATATAAAATACATCCTTTTTTCAAATTTCATGAATATATGGATAACAAGAAATAATACCCAAAAGAAGGACACACATACTATGGTATGTGTGAATAATATTAGTGATATATTATGCATTGAAATTACTGTGGTAAAAACTTTTCAATTTGGAAGTTTAGATTTCCTAATGAATATTGATATAAAATGTGGTTTAATGGAATAATAGGTAATGAATTAAATTATCTAATTAGAATAATTTTCTTTTTATAACCAGGAATAGATCCAATCCTTATATGAAAAAGTAGATCAAATTTAGATTATTCATGGAGTAAATTATACATTAATGGTTGATTTGGTTTTAGAGATCAAAATGTTGAATAACAAATATTTATCCTAAAATAAAGAAATTTTGAACATGGTTACAATGATGAATGGTCAAAGTGAAGTACTTGGAAATGTTCTATAGGATGTGGGAAGACAAATGGTCCTAGGGAAGGAACTAAAATCTAGTGTCATCCCTCTCAAAATAAAAGAGAAATATATGATAAAATCTTGAAAAGGATTTAGCTTATGGTTGAAGTAAATGGATACCCTGTTAAGATATAGCCACACTTTATTGAAATATGTGGATTTAGAATAGATATACCCATGGGAGATAATCCCCTATGACAACATGATTCCTTCAATTTTTATATTTTCTCATACTTTCCTCTCCCACTCACTCAGGAAATCCCTCCCTCAAAACCCGTATCCTCTGATCCTCCCTCAAAACCCTTCTCCTCTGATCCTCACCCGACCAATTTCTCCCGCGTCCGATCCTCACTATATTCTAATTTTTAGTTCCACCATCCCTCACCATCTTCCATTCTCATCCTCAATTCATGGCTTCTCCATTCATAGTTCCTATATTTTCATCCTCCATTCATAGATTCTCCATCCCTCAACCAAATTGATGTCATGTAAGTTTTCATATGTTTTCACAGTAGTTATTATATATATATATATATATATATATTAAAATAAATATAATTTTCTTCCACATTTTCCTTTTTTAAGTGTTCTTATAAACCTGTACAGATTATATGATAAGAATTTAACTAGATAGTTTTCACCCATTAGTGACGAGACTTTCATATATAAAATTATATTTTCTTAAATTATTTTTTAATAGACTGATATTTTTCACATCATATTGACATTAAAATATATATTTATTACCCCCATTTCATTATTTGTGATTAACTATTTTTTTCATTCATTTTCTTATGCTCAAGGACTATTATCCTTGTAATTATTGGCAGATCAATGATCAATTATTGAGGTTCTATTTGTTTTTTTATACAATGCACATGAAAATTGAAAATGTTCACATGTATGATGTATGATTTTTAATTTAGACATGGTCATGTTTGTGTTTCTTTATATATATATATATCATTTATTCTAAATATATTTTGAATATGTTATGTATTATTCTATGAATTTGTTGTATATTATGTTCTTTCTAAAAAATTCAACATTATAATTATTTTTATGAAATTTTATTTTAATTTAAACTATTATAATCTATTTTTAGATGGAAGATAAACGTAAATTTTTTTTTTATTGATTTATAAAGTGTGGTTGTTTAGAATATGATTTATATTGTCCAATTTTTTATATTTTGATAAATTATCTGAAAAAGTTAAAAGAATATTTTTATTCTATACAACACTTTCAATCATGAATTGAAAAATCTCTAAAATATATTTTTAATTCAACCAGTTCTATAGTTGTATGTCTTTTTATTTTTCATGTTTTCAATTACATTTTTTTTCAATAGGTGTTATGTATTAGAATTATTGATTTTAGTTTTAGTTTCACATTCTATATTTGAAGAATTTTGTTTCACTAGTGTTATATAATGATTTCATTAGTTATGTTGATCATCTAGTGAAACATCCATATGTAGAGGTTTCTATAGTATTTAGCGAGCTAATGAATCAATTCATTTAGTACCTAGCTAGAATTTGTATCACTTTTGAAATTTAGTACTGGTTGTGTTGAATGATGAACCATTTTCAAACATGGTAGATTTTATTCCAAGGGACTCCCATTGATATTACATTAAGATAGTAAGATTCATATTTCATTGGAAAATAGTTTTTCATATGTATGTTCCGATTTTCATTTTAATTACAACAAACATGACTTTTTAGTTTAATCAAGCTTGTTGGTGTAGCTAATTTAGTCTCGGATATTTACAAGAAGTATAGTGGAAAAAACGCATGCTGAGTAGATCTCTAGATTGTAAATAGAAGTAGTTTGTTTCACTTCTTCAAGAAACCAAGCAGTGTGGAACTTCACGTAGAACCAAATTCCACTCATTTTTCAGGCTGGTATTTTCAGGAGTTTAAAAGTTCTATGTGATAATATTTAGTTTTTTTCTTTTATCATTTCAAGTTAGGTTTCCTATATTCATTTTTACTCTATCACTTAATGCAGTTGGGTCATACATTATGTCACGGTTGTGACATGGTGTTGCAGTCATATGTCAGCAGGTGGGGTTGGGGGTTTTCCTTGTATGGGTACATTTGTGTGAATAACTGCCAAGGGGTAGTGTTTTATTTAATTATTTATTAGTTTTTAGGTATGGTGAAAGTAAGTTGGTGTTTTTTCATTGGTTGTGGTATTAATTAAGGGAGCAACCTATGGGGTAGGGGATCATGATCACATTTGGTTTCAGCACAGCTTGGCAGCTATTGGAGAGTCATTCCTTAAGAGGATATGACTTCGACCTTGGGAGAGGAGTATTCTCTAGGAGAATTCCATATCTTTTTTATCTACTTATTCTTACTCTTTCTCAATTTTAATCATATATTTTATCCTATAGAACAATCCAAATACTTCATTGAATCTTTTTCTCTTCCTTATACTATAATTCCTCTATGTGAACTAATGTTAGGATGGTTACCTAACATTTGGAAACTTCTGTGGGGAACACCTATTGGGGAATCCAACTGAATGTGTTTTAAGGATGATCGGAGTTGTTCAATCATGTAAAAGAGATAAAAAATCATTTTCTATGGTGATATAGAAGTTTGGGACTAGTTAAACAAGGAGAAAGAGGATGAGTAAGAAAAATGGTCATGGTTTGATGTTTGAGAAGATGCTATCATCTATGCATGATAGTCTAGATAGGATGTTTCTTGGATAAATGGAGATACATTGTGTAGTGCATGAATTTATTTGATGATAAAGGGAGTATTTAACTCTTCAGTTTTGAGACATGGAAGTGTAGACAAGATTTAAGTGAATAAAGATCTAAATGATGAGTGGAACAGAGTCAAGGAAACAGTACAAGTTAGAGGATGAGTTTTTGAGTAGTATTGGAGATGTAAGTGATGACATAGGTAGTTGAAATTGTGGAAGTTTACTCTTAGAAGAATCTTCATTGGAAAATGGTTTAAAGAGAGAGATGAATAAGGCTTATATGACTTATATTTCAGGAGAGGATCCTTTTGTTTTGATCAAAAAATGATATGAATATTTTCTTGAAAATTGAATGTCAAGAGATATGAAGATGCATTAAGAATATATTTTTATAGAATATATGTTTTTATTATGGTTATTAATGTGTAAGTATGTAAATCTAAGAGTGGTTAGGGAACATTGGATCCAGTGCTAATGTAGAAATATGTGAATAGCAGTGAGAAAATATATTTTTTCAACAGTAGTGTGAGATGAAGTAGACCACACATCCTCAAAAGTTTTTAGGTATTAGACTATATTTAAATCCTTTCGTTATTGAAGTAGTAAGTCTAGGATTACCAATTAATACAAAGAAAACTCATATTTCAGAAGTATGTAGAGAGGTAGGGTGAAGTTGGGAGAGGAAAAAAAGACGACAAGGTGTATCTATAAGAAGATTTAGGTGTGAAGACCCCTAAAGTTGGAGGATAGAAAATAAGAACTTGCAAAGATTTTTTGGAGATTTGAATTGTTTCTATGGACATATAATCAAGGGGAATGTAAGAATATCTTATTCTTAGTTAAAAATATTCCATGTTTGGTATTGTTAATAAACCATTAGAATCTAAAATGCTTGATAAGTTCAAACACACTAATGAGTTTTTTATAGAGTTGGGGCAACAGAGTTCTGTTGTTCTTGCGTTGGATCCTGGCGTGGTGGTAGTGAATCAAAATATTTATCGGGAAGCAAAACATCTTAAATAACAAGTTGTGCAAGAACAAGATGAGTAGTCCTTAGTTTCTAGGATGTTGGAGGATGGTGACAACAAGTGTTCCACTAGCAAGATCAGTGTTCAACTTGTAAAGATGATGTAATCATTATCTATACATGGAATCAAATTTCATCATAACAAGTTCAAGGCTAAGTAATCCTTCACGGTTTGTAGATTTGTTAAACCACATGAAGAGTGATTATGATGTCACTACTAGGAATCATATTTCCTCTTCTCAAAATTCAAATGAATATATTGAGCACCCGCAACAACTTTCACCTAAGGGTTATGCAGTTCACCCAGTTTCCCATAGTGCTATTACATTTTCTCTTTTTTATGCCCATTATAGATATAATATGAACCAAAAAAGTCCTAAATGTATAAAAGGAAATGGATATTTTTTATCCAACCTAGAGATGGATGAATAGTGTGGTGGGGTAGGTCATCTAGATGGTTTTCGTAATTTCCTCACTAGTTTAGGCCATGTAGATGGTGTAGTTTGGGTATATCAACCTAATGGATAAAAGATTTCATTTACTAGTAGAGAATCTACTATAAGTATGTTTATTGGTATTATTTCTAAAGTTTTTAAGACTGATTTAATAGTCTCACTTTTTGTTCCCAAAGATTGGATTTCAATTGTGGGTGGGATCTCTTATAATTTTTTTACTACTATAGATACTATAAGTGAGATGAATTCATCTTTAATGTTAGTCTGTACTGCTACAATTGATGTAGTAGAGCCTTATGGATCTGGTTGTTGTGCCTTGGTTTCATCTGGGGGTAGTGTCATCTTGAAAAAATATTTTTCAAAATCCCCTACCCTTTTAGAAATCCCTTCCAAAATTAACATAACAAAGACCATCTATTCTAGTTATATGTCCTTTAAAAGAATGTTCATGATTGTATGGATTGAAAATGAAATTATATAATCATGGTATAATATATTTTTATGATATAATTCATGTTTTTTTCTAGTAATAAAATTTTCGTAGGAGTTTTTTGGTTTGTTTTAAAGCCATAAATATGTTCTATCCTACAATGACATGTATCTGTTCAATTATACTCTCAGTTAAACTTAATAATTTTCATGAAATGTTAAAACTTATTATAATCAACTTATTATAAAAATAATCAATTGAAACATAATATTTATGAAATATAAATCTATATTATTTTTTCATTTTATTTTTATTTTATGCTATGGCTTGTATTTTGTACATTCAGAATTTTTGTATTCATTTTTTTCTATGTGGGTGAAAGAATAGTTTTTAAAGTTGATGATATTATTTTATTTTTTTCTCTTCTAAATAGATTTTTTAAACTGATTTCTATTCATCCTTGAATGGAGAGTTTAGTAGAGAATGATGGATGAGAATGGAGTTCAGTTGGTTATCCATTATCAGTTGATTTTTAGCTGTGAATTGGATTGGAATTCTTCCCAAATATTCTGTTAGAAATTTTAAGTGTAATATAATTTTTTTAATTACTATTCTTTACAATATATAAATTTATATATGATAGATTTAAAATTATCATTATTATATCTTTGTAAAAAATTTTGAAATCATATTAATTGTTCATACTGACAAAAAAATATAGAACTATGAGTTGTCATAGTCACTATAGAAAAATTGTTAATGTCTTTTTGACTATTAGTTAAAAAATACTATGTTATATGGGACAATTATTTCCATTTTTACCTGTGAATATTTTATCAACCCCAGTAGAAAAGGTATGTGACAACAATTAGTTATCTTTTTTTCTTTTGGATTATTGCTTTTATAATAATATTTTGAGTTTTTATTTTGATATTTTTGTTTGAGATTTTAGCGTGCTTTAATATTTACTATGAACAGAAGCTCAAACAAATTACAAATATGGTGGAATCAAAACTATGAGAAACAGATAATAAACTAGAGAAACAACTTGCAGAGGACAAAGTTGTGAGACTGTAAGCTTTTAAGGATGCCATGATAGTCCAAAATAGATCAAATAAAGAGATTCAGGATCTTGTAATGGTATGTACACCATCATCTATCTTCCTGATTTCTAATGTTGCAAAATAGTGATGTTTTTGAATGTTCTAAGGTATGTGTCAACTAAGATATTTTTCTTAAATTGAGGAACCATTTTTTTAGATTAGAATCACTATATAGTACCTTCATCAACTTCCCAAACATGGATACAAGCTTATAAAAAGAATAACAGCTAACCTCTACCTAGGATACCACTCAAAAAAAATTAAAAACATATTCCAACACTTCTTATGACACACATATTGGGTTCTAATGGGCATGCTCAATTAATAATTCTCAAAACACCCCCTTCTATGAAAAAAACCTATTTTAACTTTTTATAACCCATAATTGTGTAGTTAATTACACCCCCACCATATCATTTCACATAAAAGATATTCTTCTCATGTATCCTGAATAAAAAATCTCAATTATTCAAACATGATTCACAACCAAAGTCCAGTGTCTCTCACTGTTCATGGTCATGTTTTTACCAGACTAAAACTAGATTTTCTAATAAAAATAGATCTAAACTACAAATTATGACACTATCTGTTTCCAAAAAATCCAAAAAAAATCCTTGCTTCTGGTGGTATTCATGAATTCCAAATTTACAGACATCACACCCCATTGTTTAATAACACTCCCCCATACTAGTTTTCACAAACTCAATGTCACAACTGATTCCACCTAACTATTTTCATCAGAAATCATAGTCTCACTTATGATACTATACTTATAACAAAAGTAATCACCTTATCATTCATGTCAAGATGCTATCTATGAGCACCAACACCCTACAATCCTATTTATGAAAAATATACCTAGTTGTGCCACCCAACCATCATCCCATATCTAGTAGATTATACATAAATAACACAATTAACTTATATGAATCTCATCAACAAACAACAATATCTATGTGAATTCTACTTTCCATAAGAAACCTAATCTGTCAGATTTATACACCAAAAAACCATAATCACTTCTGGGTTTGGATCCCTAACGCATCACTCCCAACATTTTCTAAAAACTAATAAAAAAAGAATTACATGCTTAAATATTCTATGGTATGAGTATACTTGTATACTGAAACCTATATATAATTTTTCCCAGGTTTTTAAAAGGGAGTTGGTGATTGAGTTATACATTACAAGCTCAAGTAATGGATTTTCGTTATGAGTCACTACTATATGATTTTGATTCTTCCTTTTATTTTAGAGGCCTTAGTTATGCAGGACAATTATGTTTATTAAGAATTGGGTTTTAATTCTAATTATATTGAGTTTATTTATGGTCTATTATTTTTCCTAAAAATTATGATGCTTACACATACCATTTTAGTGTGTTATACCTCTGTTTCTAGTTTTCAACTTGAGGCATATTGAAGGTGGTATTTTGAGGTCATGCTTCTATTCACTTTTTCCCCACAAGGGGTTCCAAATGGGGGAAATTTATGGCATATTATGTCTCACCCTTATTTCTTTAGGGTATCTTTTTATAAAAGGGTCAATCACTTTAACCTAGGTAGAGACTTCAAAAAATTGGTATTTCATGGTTGTTTTACGTGTAAAAATCATTGGATGACGAAAACTACATTCTATTCCATTACTTTTCCAAAGTATTTAATAAAAAAATCATTATATATAGGGTTTTTGAAATCATGGGAATGTATATTGAACTTCCAAGGGATCAAGTACTTGGGGTTCCTCATTTTGAAAAATATTGACGCTCTACTGGTCCTCTTATAGGAAATAGAGTTATGTGTTTCCATATTTTATTTATAAACATTTTAACTATATTGAGTTCCTATGTTTGCACATGGTATCAAGTGAGTATTGAACAAGGTGTGTGCTATGCCTCATCTAGGTGTGTGTTTATTGTGGAGGGTGAACATAGAGGCATTGATACGGGTTCAATCATTGGAGGGTGTGTGATGCACCTCATATACATCGTGCACTTCTGGGTATGAGGCAGCGTGGTGCCGCATAGGCTGCTGGGTATGAGGCAGCTTCTGGGTATGAGGCTGCAACGCGGTGTTTTTATGGAATCTAGAGACTATTTCCATTATTTGAAACTGTAGCTAAAGGTGTGTATGAATAAAGCTACTTCAATGGCTCCAAACTGTTGCTATAGGGACATTTACACGGTTTAGAGAAATGACTATAGAATTTTCCCAATTTCCACACCAATAGGAGCCACCGTTTATTAAATTGGGGCTATTACCTATAGCTAGGGTTTTGGGGTCTATAGCCAAAGTTACAAACAATGGCTATAACCTTATTTGGTAGTAGTGTAAAACCCTATATTTCTACTGATCATGTGATCACTATTCAATGGGTATATTATCAATGATAAATATACTTAATGGTGATTTAAATAAAATTTGATATAATAAGAAAAAAGAAATCCATTTATTTTCTATAACCATATTATATCATAATACATTTAATTAAATAAAAAGTGTAATTTTATTTATAAAATTTCAAGTTATTATAGTTTCACACACCTACTTTTGCAGTATATCTAGGTGTTTCAAAGGTGTACCTAAACCTTCGATGTCAGTTTTGGCAATCAGTGATAAAGAAGGGAGTTGTAGAGTTTGTCTCACGATGACTTACTTGTCAGCAAGTAAAGTCTGAGCAATAGGTTCCATCAGGTTTAGATCAACACCTTGAGGTGCTAGGGTAAAAGTGGTATAGGATATCCCTAAAATTTGTGATGGTTTACCATGTACCTATAGGGGACATGACACCATATGAGTGATTATAGACCAACTCACCAAGTGAGACCGCTCCCTAGCTATCTCAGAGTAGTGTTAAGTAGGGGGTTTGTGACGCCTCCATATGCAAGAGATAGTCCAATTAAATGATTTCCCATCAATGATTGTTTTTGATCATGATTATCTCTTCACATATTGGTTATGTAAAGGATTTTATAAGGATTTTGGGACATATCTATGTTTTAGCACAACATTTCACCACCAGTCTGACAACCAGACCAGGAGGACCATTCAAATCTTGGAGGAAATGCTACGGGATTGTATGTTATACTTCATATATAGTTGGGAGGATCATCTAAAATTACTTCAGTTTTCATACAATAATAACTATCATTCCATAATAATTATGGCATAATTCATGGACTTGTATGGGAAACCCTGTAGGTAACCACTTTGTTTGACTGATCATGGAGAGTCAAAACTAATGGGCTCAGATTTGGTACAAGCTACTACATATAATGTGTTGATCATCATAGAGAGAATAAAGACTGCACATAACCATCATAAGTATTATGAGTACCGACGAAAGAGGCCTATAGAGTTCATGGAGGGGGACTATGTGTTCTTTAGGGTCTCACCCTGACATAGATTACAGATTTTTAGACGGGGTATAAACTTATATATATGATTAATTGGAACTTTCCAGATATTGTGTAGGGTTGTCTAGGTGGTGTACTACTTATCTCTAACACCGAAGTTATATCGGCTACACGAATTCTTCCACATGCCATAGCTGAGGAGGTACGTTCACGATCCGTTGCATATTATTGAATGGGGCAAGTTGAAAATTGAGGATGGAGCTACCTTTGCTGAGTACCCAGTAAATATCTAGGATTGGAAGGAGATGATCCTTCGTGGGATATCGATTCCCCTAGTGCATGTCCAATGGTAACATGAGAATCTTCAGGAGAGAACTTGGGAGCGGGAGACCCATATGTGTGATCAACACCCACATCTTTTTGTATATCCATTTTTTTCATTTTTAAGATGAAAATCCCCAAGATGGGGAGAATGAAATGACTCTAATTTTTCAATTTATTGATTTAGAATATTTTATGGATTGTTTTTGAAGTTAATCATGGAGACAAAGTTAGATTCCATGTCCTGGTGTGTCTGGAACTAATTTATGATATATATTAAAAATATTTAATGAACATGAAAGATGTTTTCCTAAAAAAGTGGAATAAAATCTAAACAGAGGCTCAAATATAAAATATGAGTCCACCATTGAGTTTATATCATGGGTTTTACTCTGGGAGTGATATAGAATTGGAACAGATTAGGCGATCGGGTTGAGGCATGGTCATGGGTAGATGTTTAAATAAATTATTTTATCTTATTAATTACCATAACCTAGATATTTTTCTATAAATACACTATTATGGATAATTTTCAAGGTTATCCACATAACCTTGAAAATTGAGAGGATCTATTGGAGAGCGTTAGAGGAGATTTTGTTGGATAGAGAAAACTATATCATGGATCATCATCATTTATCAGTGTGTGAGGGAACCCAAGGATCTTGCCAACGATAATGAAATATAATTTTTCTTCACCAGTAATTGATATGAATCAATGTATGATGTTTGCGTTATTTGGATATATCTATGTTTATTTATTCTTCAAATAATTAGAATTAATCAACCAATAGTTTTATTAATGGATTAATAATATTGTGGGAATGAAATTATCTATAAGGATTACTGGGAGAAATGTTTATTTTGGATCATAATTCATCATTATTATGACAATGGGTTGAGGAAAAACAAACAAAACCAAGGTTTGTTAGTCTTTGATATTTCTTGGATTTCTCCCACCATTTTGTGTGTGTTCATTTTCAGTATTCATCTGATTGTTGGTTTGATAAAATATAGGGAAATCAATCCTTTCACACCCATTTCTTAGCACAACAAATTGATATCATGGATATGGATTTGGATTGATGATAAGATTTAGCTGTGATGATGGAGATGATGGATTGAGGATGGATTTGAGACCCCCATTTTGAGAGGGGAATGTGATGATGATGGGGTCCAATGATGGTAATTTTTTTGTGTATTTTGGTGGTTAGATTATAATGAGTGGGGATGACGAGGTTTTCTCATACCAGATCCTCGATCACTAGTGAGAACGGTGGTATAAATCCAGATCAGCACCAGTGTGGGTGTACGTGATGGAAGAATAAAAGTTTCCATGAAATCCTGTAGAACAAATCATGTAATCCATTATTACACACTATGTTGGAACCCCTATGCAGTGATAGTGGTTCCCCAAAACATTAGATATCACATGGCTATTGGTGTTGGTGGCCTAGAACCAAATACTTTATTACTTTATTATAAACTTGTATTCATGTATTTGAATATTAATAAATAACTTATCATATCTTGATTGTTATTCTGTGTGAAAATGCATGTGATAATGTCCTAAGGATAGCTGTTGCAAAAAAGGGTCATAGAGGATCCCTAATACGATGAGAACCCCGAAGTTCCATAACAATATTCTTGAATATATGTTCTATGGATGAATGATGTTATTTTAGGGAAACAAATAATACATACCAATAGGGGTGAGGACTCATAAAACCTTGAAGCACCTTCTCATAGTGTGCACCCTTGGTAATATCTAGGAGGATATTATTAGAATGAGACCCTCCAGTAGGAAATCAACATTTCATAGTGTCATTGGATGTTCCTATCCGTCGATGTGTGTATTGGTACTTAGAATTTAAGGTTATTATTAATGGGTATTACAACTCATGCACTTAGATGTATTAAAAAAACTATGATGACACACTATTTTCAATAAGGTAGGATATGTTGGGTTCATCACGAGTAACACTGCATTAATAGATAATGCGAGAAAGGATTTGTACCTTTTGTTCCATAACGAAAGTTGATATCTCAGGCCCTTTGATGGAATTGATATAGCCTAAATAAATCCATGTCCATGGTAAGGAATATAAAAGTACAATTCTGGGAGTTCAAAGAAAAAGAAATTGAGCACATGGGTTGATGACACTATCATGTAACCCGCTTGATTCGAGATATCGAAACAAAGGTATTACATTACACGGTAAGAATTTTTATGAGGTGACACATAATTGCAGTGTTAACTTCTTCCTCTATGGGTGGTTTTGCATGTTTCTAGATGCTAACCTTGGACTTTAGGTAAGATCCTCATAATTCCACTAATAAAGATTCCTAGAGGATCACACAAAATGTGTATCCAATTATCTCAATTAAATATTCATTTAAGAAGTTGAATAAAGATTATTCTCGTTTTTGGTTTAATAATTATTCAAGCATGGCTGATCACATTTATTTTGACATTAGTTATTTGAAAGAATATATTATGGGCAAAATAATATATTTATTTTTGAATAATGGAGTGATATTTATTTATGAAATAAATAGTCATTATTCAAGGTCTAATAAGTGTGGTGGAGGAAATAAAGGAAAATGAAAAAAATAAAAGTACACACCATGTATATTAATATACATGTTGTGTGGTTTTTATGGGATATTGTGAGAAATATTATTATTTTTTTAATTAAATAATATTAGGTGTAATTTGTTGGGTGTATATAAAGTAATAATATTAGTCAAACGCTATTATCAGACATGGGGTCTTACTAATAATAAAATAAAATAAATAAATATCTATAAGTAATTATTTTATTTAATTATTCTAAGTATTATAAATCCCAGTTACATTATTCTCATTAAGTCTATCCATTCTTTGTGGTTGTGCACAATGGATCTGGAAAATCTCTCAAGCCAAGAGATAATTCCTTTCCTCTAAGAATGCTCCTAAGTTATGAGAGATATCCTCGTCTACTGGATCAAGGAGAGTACTTTGGAAGTAGCTCCCAAGGTGATCAAAGGTGGACATCAAAAGCGAAGACACTTCCATGATAGCACCCAGATATCCCTTCAGAAATGTCCAGAGATACGTGGAGAACTAGTGGATCACCACTAGTAGAAGCCTATAGTTGGCTTCTGCGATGTAACGATGGATTACATTGGATCATGACTAGAAACATCAATGGAGAGAGAATTCTATCAAGATAATTCTTGTATTTTAATTAAATTAATTATAACCAACATATGATGATCCAATATATGGTTCCAGAACTTCCCTCTTTCCTTTTTATTCTTTGTTATATTCTGAAGATCCGGCATTTTATCATCGTGATGGATTTTGGATTGATCATTTTTAACAGTAAAATTAAAGTTGGGTACACCCATCCACATGATTCCGCTACACCCAGAACCTACAAGTGGTATTAGAGGGGTCGTATCATTGATTATAATTATTTATTATTTTTATTGATGATTTATACCTTTAATGATTTAGTTGTTTCAATTAAAGTTAATCGTTCTGTAAATATGATTCTTGAGACCTGTTCCTCCTCATTCATTTCTCGTTCACCTTATAGAAACTATATTTTCCTTTTAATTTTAATTAAAATAAAATAGAGGATCCCATCCATAGGTTCCAAAGGTTCCTAGATGTACAACACCAGAACACACAGTGTGTCATTTAGACTCACACGACATGTAGTGGGACTAACACAACATTTTTTTATACCTCACATGCCGTGTATTCAAGGTTCAATTCACTAGGATTGGTCTGCCAAACCAAGCCATGTGTTGGAGTTTATCTAAGTCTTTATAACTCAGTTTGTTGACTAGGAACATGTTGCACATGGTTTCCATATTACACACTGTGTGGCCCACTGGACACGGCGTGTAGTCCCTTCGGGTTAGGGTTGGATAATGTACCCCGTACATGGCTTGTCCAGTTAGAGACCGTGTAACACGAATACCACATGACGTGTGTCCCACTAAACACACTGTGTACTCTGAAGATTTCTGAAGAAAATCTACACATCGTATCCCTAGGTGTGTACTTCAGATGGACAATGAACGATAGTATACACCATGTAATAGGAAATACACGCCGTGTACTCATCCAAATTACACTAATTTATTAAAATTAATATTATATTATACAAACTCTTGAGACGTGTACCATGGTATGGGTGTAAAGCCAGGTCACAACACTTGATATGTATTGTATATATATATATATGTTGAATTTAACATATGTGTAATGTTCATTTCTACTCATTGGGTATTTATGAACAAGAATTCATTGGGTTTCCTTTAAGGTACAAGTTACGTAAAAATATAATTTTAAATAAATTTATTTTTTTAAAATTATGATGTATTATAATCTAAAGGAAATTAAAAAAAGGGTTTAAGATAAAAGGATTTATTAATTAAGGATAACAATTAATTGATACAAGCATGATTTATCATATACAAGAACGATTAAAGAATTGAGTGCTAGTTTTATTTATGAGTAAATATTGTTTCATGTATGGATGACCATGATATAGACTAAAACCATTTTATGTGGATGGTTTCTTTTAATTTATTTATTTAAATTAAATTTTTTGTCCTGTAAGCCTTCTCCTCATTAATATGTAGGGCCTGTACGCCCAACGTTTCTTTTATGTAAAACCCTGTTTTACCCCTCAACCGTGTGTAAGATAAAAACATATGTAATGGATGGAGATACCAAGCTAGTTTAGGTGGATCAAGTTAGGAGCCAAGGCAAAACCAATCCAAGTAGATACAAAGGTGGACAGGTGTAAATCTACAAACACAAACCCAAAATGTTCAAGGTGTTTTCTCCCCTAGGTCTTGGGTTAGTTTATCAACCACTAGATAAACTAACCAATAGAACAAGCTCATGATCATGCCATTTATTTTATTTCTGTCAGTTGCATGGTTTATTTATTGTGGGTGTGTTGTCACGATCACACAATTAATGGATTAAACAAGCATGTAAGATGGAACTAAAATAAGATCATCTAATGAGTAAATATTATCTTACACATGGTTAATCACTTAAGTATATTACACTTAATATTAAAAAACATGTAAGAAAGATAATAAAATGGAAATTTATATATAAAGATAAAATCTATCAAGGAAATATTAAGTTGGTATAACCTTCCATAATATTGGTTAGAATCGTACCATAGTTCAAAGTGATTGAACAACCCTAGTTGGAGTGATTTCAATTATCGAGGAATTATAATTAGAAGTTTTGGGTTGGATTGACTTAGTTCACATCAATGGTTGACTTCCATAGTAGGAATTAGTCTGACCAAGAGGCAAAGGTTAGGGAAATCAAAAATAAAAGGATTTCAGGATTAGAGAGTCTACTCAGCAGATCAAGGAACTGTGAGTTAATGCAATTGGCATTTGGAATTCCCACCTAAAACACATAAAGATTCTTGAATAAGCATAGTTAGGGTAATGAAAAGGGAAATATGGATCCTTTCCACTAGAATATTCATGCAAAATAATATTCCTAAGTCAATGGTGAGGGCTATTAGATTTTGATAAAATAGTGGGAGACTAATAAGTATTAATTTATTTATTTTTCTCAATTTTATCATGATAAAGTACTAAATATTTTCTCATATTAATTTCTAGAAAAGGAAAAAAAATTAAATCAAACATATCATTGTGAAACATATTCAAGAAGGAAAACCTTCTCACTGGCACCAATTTACAGGAGTGGCAGAGGCGTTTACACGTCATCCTTCTCGATGAGAAGAAATTGTATGTGCTGGAGGAGCCTATTCCAGTTGCACTTGGAAATGAGGCCAGTGATGAGGAAATGTATCTCCAAATGAAACACTTGGATGATGCCACATATGTATAATGTTTCATGCTATCGACCATGTCTAATGAGATCTTGAAGCAACATGAAAACATGGACGCTTATAGCATGATGTCTCACCTTAAGGATCTCTATCAAGAGAAAGCGATACATGAGAGATATGAGTTCTACAATACTTTGTTCACAACTAATATTGGAGAGTTTGCACTATCTAGGCCTCATGTAGTCAAGATTATTACGTACATTGAATGCTTGGACATCTTAGGGATTAAATTTCTGGATGAGTTGCGTAAAAATATAATCCTATCATCACTGGTCAAGACCTTATCTAGCTTTATCGTCAAATAAAATATGAGAAACAATGAGAACATTATATAGGAACTTCTAACCTTGATTCTCCAAGAAGATAAAGACACGGGGTGTGACAAACCCACAGTATTTATGGTGAATAATAAGAGGAAGGACAAGGAAAAGGGGCCAAGAATTTATAAATGTTATGATACCCCTGAGCACCATCCCTCCAAGAAGGGAAAGATCCAGAGGTAGGGAAAAGAATGGGAGGAAGTATGTTTTCCATGTTCCAAGCCAGGATACTAGAAGAGGAACTGCACCTAGAAGCATAGGTATGCTAAATGTGCATTTGTTATCGAGTGTAATCTTTCCATTTCTACACAATGGGTATTAGATACAACATGTGGGGATCAAATCTATATTCAAATGTAGGAACCATGTAGATTTAGAAAGATTGAAAGAGGAGAGATATATCTTCAAACTGCTAATGTTGTGAGGATGGATACGTTGGCCATTGGCAATTAATATCTCTCATTTCCAATTGGAATGCTTTTGGTTTTACATAACTGTTATTATGTACCTAGTATTACCAAGAAAATAATTTCTATATCATGTTTGGATATGGATGGATTTATTTTCATGCTTGGAAATAAAAGTTATTTCTTTTATAAGAATAATGTATGTTATGGTATAAAACATTTAAATAAAGGTTTGTATGTATTAAATTAAAAAAAACTTGTATTGGAAATTGATAACAAAACAAACTCACATTACTCATACAACACTTGTGGCATCACTATCTTGGTCATGTAAATGAGAAGTGCTTGACAAAGCTCTGCCAAGATAGTTATTTAGACTCTACTGAGCTAAAACTACTTGATAGATGTCACACTTGTTTAAAAGGGAAAATGACCAAGCCTCCTTTCAGTGGACATGGTGAAAGGGCACAAAGCCTCTATGATTGGTACACACAGATGTGTGTGGACCATTTCCAGTAGAAGCTAGAGGTGGATATTCTTACTTCATTACTTTTACTGATTATTTGAGCATATATGGCTATATCTACTTAATGAGTTATAAGTTAGAGTCCTTAGAGAAATTTAAGGAATTAATGAATGAAGTAGAGAATCAAAATGATATGAAGATAAAGAAGTTTTGATTGGATCGAGGTGGAGAATAACTAAACCAAGAGTTCATCAACCTTTTACGGGACTATGGGATTGTATCTCAACTCTCTCCTCCTTATACACAACAGTGGAATGGTGTTAGTGTAATGAGAAACCACACTTTGTTGGACATGGTGAGGTCGATGATGAGTCATTCAGATCTTCCATTATCCTTTTAGGGATATTCATTACAAACTACAACATACACATTAAAATAAGTACCAAATAAGGTTGAAAATTGAATTCCCTCTAAGTTATGGAATGGAAAGAAACCCATTTTTTTGCACACACATGCATGGGGATGTGGGGTGTTTGTTAAGGCCTTATCAGGAAACAAACTAGCACCCCAGGGCATGAGGTGTATCTTTATTCGATATCCCAAAGAAACGAAAGGATATTACCTATATTACCCTTCAGATAATAAAGTGACTGTCTCCAGACAAGCCATATTTCTTGAGAGGGAGCACATCATCAAAAAGGATAGTGGGAGAAATATTGACTTTGACGATGTTGATACTCAAGATACATTGGAGTTGGTACAGGAATAAGTTCCACAAGTCCCTGTGGAAGTGGTTCTTGAAACACAAGTATTGCGTAGGAGATCAAGAGAGGTAAGGGAACCAGAGAGGTTTGGTTTCCTAGTCACCAAGGATGGTGAGTCATTATTGTTGGAAAATGATGAACCTATATCCTACAAGGAAGTAGTAGATATCTCAGAAGCTAAAAGATGGATAAAAGATATGAATTCTGAGATGTATTCCATGTATCAGAACCAAGTTTAGGTTCTGGTCGATGAGCCAGTTGATGTAAAGCCTGTTGGATGCAAATGGGCATTCAAGATAAATCTATACATGGAAGGTCAAGTTAGATCCTATAAAGCAAGGCTAATGGATAAAGGATTCAGAAAACATCAATGAAATTACTATGATGAAAAATTATCTCCAGTTTCTATGTTTAAATCCATAAGAATCATACATTCCATAATAGCTTACCATGACTATGAGATTTGGAAGATGGGTGTCAAAATAACATTCCTTAACGGGAATATTCTGAAAGATGTCTATATGACACAACTAGAAGGGTTTGTGACACCAGGTGAAGAAAAACAGGTTTTTCAGTTTTATAAATTCATTTATGGATTAAATAAAGCATCCAGGCCATGAAACATTTGATTTGACTAAGCCATAAAAGAATTTGGTTTCATTAATAACGAATGTGAGCCATGTGTTTATAAGAGGTTTAATCGGAATGTGGTTGTTATCCTAGTAGTATATGTTGATGACATATTACTTATTGGAAATGATGTACCAGTCTTAAAATCAGTTAAGGACTGATTGAATAATTGTTTCTTCACAAAGGACATAGATGAAACAACCTACATTCTAGGGATCAAGACCATTCGTGATAGATCCAAGAGGCTACTTGGACTAAGTTAGGGTACATAGATTGGATAGATACAAAAAAGAGTTAGTATGGAAAAATCAAAGAGGGTATTGGTTCTAGTGTCACATGGCCAACATCTTTCTAAGATAATGTGTCCTCAGACACAGCAGGAGAAAGATAAGATGTGTAAGATCCCATATTCTTCGGCTATAGGATCCATCATGTATTCCATGTTATGTACCAGGTTTGATGTTGCCTATGCACTAAGCATGGTAGGGAGATATCAAGTAGATCCAAGAGAACCATATTGGCCTACTGTTAATACTATCCTTAAGTATCTAATAAGAACTAAGGATATGTTCCTGGTGTATGGAGGAGATGCGGATCTTTTCATCAGAGGGTATACTAATGCTGGTTTTCATACAGATTATAATGATCTGAAGTCACAATTAGGATATGTTTTCTATCTCAATGGAGGACCTGTGAGATAGAATATTTCAAAGTAGCCAGTTTTTGACGATTCTAGAGTGGATTCTGAATATATAGCATCTCTTGATGCATCCAAGGAATCCATCTAGATTTGTATCTTTGTCCAGAACCTTGATGTGGTTCCTAGTAGCAGAGACCCTATCACATTATATTGTGATAATACTATAGTAGTGTCTCTTGTAAAAGAACCAATGTCACATCAACAATCAAAGCACATTCTCCCAAAGTATCACCTCTTGAGGGATTTCTATCAAAGGGGTGAAGTTGTAGTGAGAAGAGTGTCCATAGAAGAGAAAATGGAAGACCCCATGACTAAAGGCCTATCTCAGCAAAAGCATGAATATCATGTGAGAGCTAGAAGGTTAAAGGTTGTCAGCAGTTGGCTTTAGTCCAAGTGGGAGTTTGTTGGAATTGATGTCCTAGAACTAACTACTTTGTATTTTATGATAAACTTATATTCATGGATTTGAATATTAATAAATACCTTATTACATCTTGATTATTATTCAACATGAAAATTCATGTGATAATGTCCTAAGGACAGCTATTTTACTAAAGGGTCACAATATATCTCTGCTATGATCAGAACCCAGAAGTTCCATAACACTATTCTTGAATATATGTTCTATGGTCGAATGATGTTATTTGAGAGATAAAAATAATACAGGCCATTATGGGTGAGGAATCAGAAAACATTAAGGCACTTTCTCATGGTGTGGGCCCTTGGTAATATCTAAGAGGATATTATGAGAATGATATCCGCCAGTAGGAAATCCACATTTCATAGTGTCATTGGATGTTTCTTTTGTGGATGTGTGTATTGGTCCTTAGACTTTAAGATTATTATTAATGGGTATTACAAATCATGCACTTAGATGTATTGAAAAAAAATGTGATGACACACTGTTCGTAGCGAGGTAGGATATGTTGGGTGCATCATGAGTAATACTTCATTAATAGATAATGCGAGAAATGATTTGTCCATTCTAATCTATAATGGAAGTTGATATCTCAGGCCCTTTGATGGAATTGATACAGCCTAAATAAATCCATGAGTAAGGTGAGGAATGGGAAAATTCAATTCTGGGAGGTCAAATAAAGAGTAATCGAGCACATGGGTTGATTACACTAGCATGCAACCCTCTTGATTTGAGATATCAAGACAAAGGTATTACATTACATGATAATTGTTCTTATGAGGTGACACATCATTGTGGCATTAACTTATTTCTCTATGGGTGACTTGGCGTGTTGTTAGATGATAACATTGGAATTAAGGTAGGCTCTACCTATTGACACTAAGAAAGAGGCCTAGAGGGTCACACACTAAGTGTATCCAAGTATCTCAGTTAAATATTTATTTAACAAGTTTAATAAAGATTATTCCTAATTGTTTTTTAATAATTATTCAAGGATGAATGATCGCAATTATTTCGACACTAGTTATTTGAGAGAATATATTGTGGGAAAAATAATATATTTATTAGATAATAATGTTGTGATATTTATTTAAGATATAAATAGTCATTATTCAAGGTCTAAAAAATCTGGTGGAAGAAATAAAAGAAAATGGAAAAACAAAATTACACGCTGTGTATATTAATATACACGTCGTTTGGTTTTTCTGGGAATTTTTGAGAATTAATATTAATTATTTAATTAAATAATATTAGGTGTAATATGCTGGGCACATGTAAAGTAATAATAATAATCAAATGCTATTATTAGACATGGGGGTTTTCAAAGAATTAAATGAAATAAATAAATACATATGGGTAATTATTTTATTTTATTATTCTAAAAATTATAAATACCAATTACATTATTCTCATTAAGCTTATCCATTATTTTTGGTTGTGAACAAAGGATCTGGAAAATCTCTCAAGCCAAGAGAGAATTCCTTTCCTCTAAGAATGATCTCAAGTTATGATAGAGATCCCCCTCCACCAGATCAAGGAGAGCACTTTGGAAGAAACTCTCAAGGTGATTGAAGGCGAACATCGAAAGCAAAGGATCTTTTATGTTATCAACCATATATCCCTTGGGAAATTTCTAGAGATACATGGAGCATGTGTGGATGAACACTAGAGGAATCCCACAATCAGCTTCTATGATGCAATGACAGATCACATTGGATCGTGACTAGAAACATCAACGGAGAGAGAATTCCATCAAGGTAATTCTTTTATTTTAACTAAATTAATTATAAACAACATATGATGATCCTCTCTATGGTTCAAGGAATTACGTATTTACTTTTCATTTTTTTTCTATTCCAATGATCCAACGTTTTATCATCGTGACAGATCTCACATTGATTGGTATTAATGGTAAAATTAAATTTGGGTACAACCATCCATGCGCTTCCACAGCGCTTGAAACCTACAATGACATGTAAACCTATCACATGGACTGTGACTCGACCTAGAAGCTCAACGTGTACCATAGAGGGTACATTGACATGGGTAGGTGTACATAGGATCAGAAATGATGTGTACTCTGATATGGACATGGAAAAGCCAGGCGTAAATGGGCATATCTATGTACATGGACACAATCACAAGTACACAAGCTCATACACATAGTGTACTCTAACATGAACACGAACATAAACATGGGTTATGATACATGGGTAGGATCTGGTGCTGGAGGGACATATAGTCTACTTAAAGTACATGTCGTTCACCCTTTGAAATATGGATGAGAGCCTTTAAACCTTTATCTTGGACATGTTTTGTTTAGGTGAGTTCCCTCAATCCTTTCCCTAAGGGTTAGTATGTAATTGCGTCCTTAACATAGGATAATGATCCCTCCAGTGGGAATTATTGGATAGAGTTATTGGAATCCTTCTGGGAGGACCAAAGTGAAATCCTATTTCTTCATATTTCCCTAGGTGGATATCTTGGTATCTCCATGAACAAAACTATTTGAGCGTAAATCCTCTACTTAATGGGTTATTCTAGGTTGAGTTGTTTATATACCGCTGGTCTTGTGTGTAATACTCATCTATATATAATTATCTTTTGAAATTCATCATATATTTCTTATGGAAAGACTAGATGAGCAATACATATTGGAAAAACACCATCAGTTCTATCTGAGTCATGGAGTGTGTTCTTCCAGATGAGTACTATGAGGAACATTCAAGCATAATTTCAAGGCTAACATTAGGGTTGTGACTTTACCTTGAAATGGTGTGTATTTGTTGACTATATCTGGTTATTCTTGTTATATATGCTATATAAATATACCTTTGTTGATCTGACTATTATTCTTGATGTTATATGATTAGTGATTTTAGGGAGTCCTACTGGGTATTATTATACTCACCCCTGCATGGGATTTACCCGCATGAATTGTGCCTTATATAGATGATTTACCTTTTGACAGTGTCATAGAGGGACCGAGACCATGAAGATATTAGTGAGCCAGATAGACTAAGGTGTGTTCCTATGATTTTATTGAGAGTATTCCCCTTATATACTTTTAGGTTGGAATTTTTTTCAGACACTTTATGGTGGGATTGTATTTGGAATTTTTTTCCTTCCAGTAATTTTTGTCGCACTATGATGGTGGGATTTAGATATGTACATGCAAGGTTTATTAGTTATTTTTTTATTTCATCATTTTATGGGATTGGAGACATGTTCATGTGTAAAAGTACATTAGGATAAGGCCTCCTATGTGAGTGATATGTCTATTTAGTGATAGTTGCCAACCCCTGGACGATTGGAGGTGGGCTTGGGGTAGTCACGACATAAGCACTATTGGGATGGTTCATGACAATTTTTCATTACCATATTTTTTATATGGGAATTATGATGATTTTAATATTTATATATGATATTTATGATATAATTATACTTTTTTAATAATATAACATCTAACTTCATACCTTCTAATCTATTGGAAAACCATAACGTTGCTCGTACGTATGTGTGGACTACGACCTCCACGAAGCAATGACATCATTTTTTCATTTTTGATTTTCATGTATAGAAATAAGGATTGGTTTAATGAATATATATAATATATTTGATATAATAATGATTATTTAAATGTGAATTATAATTTACCTTTCTTTTTTCACCCGTTGAAAAGTAAAAACAACATTCATACGTACGTACGACCTACCATCTCTCTAAATTGTGTAATTCATTTTTCTATATATATCATATATGGATGAGTTTAAATGTTTTTATAATCATATATATAATATTTATATCATGATTATAATTATATAGGTTATGGAAACATGATAAAAGTGGAAGGACTGAAACTACCAAAACGAAATTCTCATGAAAAATGAAACTCTTAACACCCAAAAACAATGATTTTATTAATGAATTATTAATAAACAGGTGTTGAATTTTTATAATAGGATCATATATCATATTATAAGTATGTAAATGACTCTGTTATAGAAGTATAATAAATTTTAATTTATTATAGATGAGGTTAAATCACCTTTTATGTAAGTCAAGATCAAGGTAATAGATTCTTGATATAATTTCATTGTCCATTGAGATTATTTATGATTAAGTTTCCAATGATGAAACCTCATGATCATTATCTCAATAATCTTAGTAATTTTTATCTAATATGGTTACTTTTTGAGAATAAATGTTTTTCTCTCATTTTTCTCACTTTAATTTCTCAAGATACTAATAGATTTTTTTAGGGAAAAATGAATTTATTTCTCTCTTCAGATGAAATTATTTTTTCTTCCGTGTATATGTTTTCTAAAAATATTTTCAATAATGTTTTTACTATTCTTCAATGATTTTGTAAATTCATTTTCACCCATGTTTAACATTTTATAAAATGTTTTAAATTGAAACTTCTTGTTATTTACTGAATGAGGTACTTTTGACTTTTACTAAATTTGTGAAAGGAATATTTTTTTAACATTTAAGGCATGAACATAATTTCCCATTGTTATGAAAAATAAGTTATTTGAATATTACTTTATATATTTACAAGGTTATTTTTAAAGTAATTTTTTCCATAATATTTGGGAAATTTTTAGATTTTAAATGAGTATTTTCAAAGTGAAAAGTGTATTTTCTTCATGAAATATTCCAATGATCTTTTAAAGTAACATTTCATCTATTATAACATCCTTTGACATTGCTTGGGATATATCAGGGATATGATCTAATGATAACATATTTATTCATTATTTGGAATATTTATGGTTATCATAAGGAAATATCAATGAAACTAATTTTCTATTCCACAGGTTAAGTTATGTTGAATTTATTTATTATATTGTGGAATACATATGAAAGGATTTATAATTATAAGATATGTGGTCTTAGAATTATAAAAACCTACAATGAATTGGGTAAATATTAATTTTTATAATATCAGAGGGTAAAAGAGAGGTTATCCCAAGATAGAAAAAGAGGCTACATGGGAGGTTATCCCAAGACCAAAAAAGAGGGTACATGAGAGGTTATCCCAAGACTGAAGAAAGTACATGGGATGTTATCTCAATCCTAACACATGATTAATTTTCATAGTAGATATCTTTAACATAAGATTTTTGTGATTATGATAATAGAACATTTTATGCTACTCTTTTATGATAAGATCTTATGAAAAATTTATGCTCTTATGGACTATGTTCTTTGATAAATTTATGTTTAATGACTTATGAACTTCTAATATTTATTCCATGACTCATGATTATGAACTATGATATAGAAGGTATGGATTTAATATTTTAAGTTAATATTATATTACCCCAATGATCATGTTATGATTAAGTGATATTTGATATATCCCTTGTTTACCATTACTAAGAATATGAGCTTAACCTTATTATGTTTACTTTACCCAAGTTATGAAGAAAGGTTTTATGTATTATGTGTCTAAGAAGGGTGTTAGTTATGAGGAACTATGTTGGAGACAATGTATATATTTAATGTACCATTAGATTTTTTATCCAAGTTTCTAAAGACTCTAATCCTATATGACTCTAGTTTGGATCAGAATGTTATGTAATGAAAATTAATCTAATAAGAAGTAATATTTATGTATGAAAATTTGAATTTCTATACTAACATTATGTATTCCATCAGTATGAGATCCTTATTTTTGATATCCATATTTTCATTTATTATTATGGATATATAATGCTCTTAGTTTTAAGTTGATTATGGATTTATGTTGTTTACCTATTATTTCCATGATATTTATTCCATGTTTATGAAAATATTGCTTCAGTTGTATGTTTTCCATTACTACGCATTTGAGCTCACATATTCTTATGTTTACATTTCCCTTGATTGTGAAGAAAATTAGTAACATGATATATTTAGAAGGATAAAAAGTTAGAAAGAATTTATGGTAGATGTTGAATATTCATTATTGATTACTTAGTTTCATATAGAGTGAATAAATGTCTGCATAATACAAATAACATGATCTTTTTTAATTTATGTTTTTTTTATAATTATCTATATCTCTAAACTTAATGATCCTGAAAATATAAGTGATATAATAGTAATTTTATATTTTGTAATTAAGGATGGTAATATAGTGGATTTTACAGTTGGTATCAAAGTGAGTATATAAAATATGTGTTTAGGGAACTAGATCTAGGATTACAGGATCCATGAATCATAGTTGGTAATAATGTAAAGTTTTAGAAAATAAAAAGGTTATGATATTATTTGAGGATAATTTAATGTTTGATAAGTTAATTTTGATCATAATTTAAAAGATGAAGATAACCTTTTGGGATAGTATATGATTTCACATATAGGTAATAATTCACATTATTATTTAGGGATTAATATGCCTGGACTTTAGTGAAAATCATAAGAATAAGTCAAAGTATTGGATAACATCATGAAGTTTTTTTAAAATCATGAGTTTGTATATTTCCATGAGAGTAAATCCCTATCTAGATACTAGAGATTGGATGTGGGTTTTTCATAGATATTCCTATGGGCAATTACCCCGAAGAGGGAATGTTGGGTATTAACTCAAATGTGACCTAGTGCATGAAAAATATGCAATAATACACACCTATATAGGCCCTACTAGGGATAAGCTTTAGTTAATTCACATTCTATTTATGAACCAATATTCAGGATTTGAATATATTTTTGTTAGATATCATAATAGTAAAATGACCATAGATAACCAATTATTGAACATGGAGGGTCATAGGTTGATATGAAAGTATCACATGTTAAAAACAACGGTTCCATAAGGGAATACATATCAGATTAATGTTTCATATTCATATTTTGTATATTATCATAACTATTTTGGTTTTACTATTTAGTTGAAATAGGATCACAAAAATGAATATGGGATAGTTATGTACCTAGAAACCACTATGTCTTATAGGAGAATAAGGGATCATACTTTAATGGTTTAGAATATAATTATTTTCTTGTTATGAAGGAAAATGTGGGTTTCCTACTCTTATCTAAGGTAGCGAGATTGATATTTTAATACTATTTAAAATCATAGTTATCCTCATTAGTGAGTAATATTTATCAATGATATTATTATATATTATAAAAGTTATGAGGATTATGTAAAACATATAAGGTTTTTTATTTAGTATTTTTACTTAAAATCAATGTAAACAAACATTAATTAGAATTAATAATATTTAAAAGTGATTTTATGACATGGTTATATTTTTGGAGATAACTACTGGATAATATATGATTATGGTATGGATAAATCTTAAGTTTAATATTAATATAATGTTGAGATAATAAAGTGTGATTTGATTTTGAATAAGAAAGACAGATAGTAATTATCAACCTTGATATTTATAATTTATCCATGATATTTTTGGAGTAATTTATTTCATTTTTGATATTATGATATATAGTGACTAGTGTGTGACATTATGAACTAGTGGTTAATATTATTAGAGGGTTAAATATATAGTTAATTTTTTGAGGAATATATAATCCTATAGTGGATTAATGTCTTGGAGATTCAAATTGGTTTTGGAAAAGGTATGTTATAGAGAGTACATTTTTAGGATATATACAGACTTTGATATACGATTGTAGGAAGGAATAATGTTCTTTGGGGATAGATAAGTTGGATTTTTACATCTTAGTGTTCAATTATTATTGAGTTTAGAATATTTTAATAAAGTTCATGGTAATCTGGGATATCTGTTTTATTTAATAGGTTAATAAATATGCGAGAAACCAACTCAAATTAATATAGGTTGAACCATTAATGATATATGTTAAAATGAGAGTGATATAGTTTGAACTGAGTGTGATACAAGTTGATTTGTAAGAACTATATGATAACATGGTTGTATTATAAAGTCATACATTATATGGTTAGATTTTATTATGGTTATTTATGATAATTCAATTATAATGATCACCACTCATGTTAAATTTTTTGGTTTTAGTAATGGATTGAACGAGAAGGAATAATTGGTATGAGGGACAATGTAGAGATTACCTCAATGAACAACCCATCAAAATTAGAGTTGGAGTGAGAAACCTTATGATTATTCCAAATCAGCTATCATGATATATGATTTACAATGTGAACATAGTTAAAGTCCCAAAAAAACTAAGGAATATAATGATGGAATCTCATTAATGATCTATTGATGAATATGATGAAGGAAAGAACATTAAATTTCTTATATGTAAAAAATGTGGGAAGAAGCATTGGGGAAATTACCATAAAGGGATATGTAAATTATATAAGTTTGGAGATAAATGTTATCAAACTCACAAGTGTATAAGAAATTGAGAATATAAAAAAATATGCTTCTTCAATTTCAAGAGTGTTGAGCATTATGCGACTCAATGTTCCAATCCAAAGTCCAATGAGGTAGATAGTCACCAACAACCATGTAAATAAGGAAAATCCTATGAAACTACTAGTAATGAATTATTTAGTGAGTTTTGAATCTAGATCATCCACTGTCCCATGTTTTTTATGTTATCACAAACTAAAAGATAGTGAGATATAAATAAAAACCTAGAGTGGTATGATTATCATCTAAATCATTTTCACAGTTTTTAGGAAGTTATTATTTATGGATCTAGATGTAAATACCTTTTTATAATTATATATGAAATTAGGAATGAGTTATATATCTTAATAAAGTTCTTATAATGATTTTTCATATAGATAAAACTCATTCCACATACTAAATAAACCCATGATCATCTTTTAGTATATGCTTAATTATGAGTTCCCCATAGAAATTAATTTGATCTTATGAGTCAAATTGTGAATATGAAATTTATTTAGGGGGGATAATATAACTCTTTGAAATTATATTATAATATTAAAAGTAAATAATTAAATGTGTTTGATAGCATGATCCACACAAAACACCAAACTAAAATGAAACTATGATATGTTTATATTTTTAAGTCATAGTTTATGAATCAATAGGAATGAATAGAAGTAACATATTTATGAATTATATGTATCTAGAAAATAAATCTAATTTTAATATGAATTAAATTCAATTAGTTTACTTAAAATTAATAAAATGAATAAAATGAATAAAATGAATAAAATGAACAAAATGATCATTTATTATTTATAATTTTTTATAAAATATTTCACTTTATGTGATACACTTTTTTATTTCAAGAAACATATGATTAATTATAAATTATGTTTGATAGTAGTAATTGGGTAACACTAATTTCGTTGGTTGATGATATTAACTAATAATAATAATAATCAATATTTTAAAATGTCATCTTCTAATAAAAAATGTTCTATCATAGTTTATGATTTTATTCAAAAAATAAATATATAAACTTTATAATTTTAAATTAATAAAAATGAACATATTTTTTTAGTTCCACATACTAAAAATGACTTAGTATGAATTTTAAGTTTTTATATGAAAAGGTTATTTTTTAAACAAAAAATTATTTTCACAAAACTTGTAATGAATTAATCAATATAGAAGAATGATCTATAATTTTAAATAACATTTTAGGTGATCAAATATTAATCTATGGAATAAAACCATGAATTTTAAAATTTTCATTAAGCTTATAAATCTTATGAACAACATTTTTAGAACTAAATAAAATGTCACTTTAATAAAAAAACATTTTCAGTCTTTTCTTTCAATAATGTATTTTCAAGGGAGATTCAATTATATATTTACTTTAAATCCTTATACCCATTTTTATAATAAATTTTTATGCCATTAAAATAAGTATACATGATAATTTTAACCTATGTGCAAATTTAAATCTTAAAAACATTATTTCTCTAATATATATTTTTTACGCACTTAAGTGTGTTTATTTTAAAATAAATATTTCCAAACATTATTTTTCTTGATAAAATGATTTTTTAAATTTGAAACCAGAACTATTAAATTACGTAATATGTTCAATATTAATCTTTTTTATTAAAATCAATTACTATGTTTAGAACTTAATTACCATGGAAAAAGCAAATCAGGGTAAAAGTTAAATGTTAAAATGAAAATCCACAAAACACTAAAATTTATCTCAAAGAGGAGTGGTTGAGATATTTTTATACCCAAAACCACCATGAACACCTTTTTTATCCATTTTTTTGGCAATTTACCCTTTAATATTACCCTTACATGATTGAAAATGTAAGTGTTACTCTAAAAAAACACTTATCTACAGTTATGAAGGGTAACATCTACACCACTTTAAGACTCCCTCCCATAAGAATTTATCCTTTTAACTCTTAAATTTTACTACTCCTAGAACCCTATCCCACTCTAACAATAATCTGGTCACTGTTATTTATCATAAGGAATTCTTTTCCAAGGAGACATACAGGGAAAAATCAAGCCCCCTATGTGAGAGTTATCAAATACTTAGATTTTTTATTGAATTATCTTCATTCAAATTTATTATGTACACAGTAATATAATGATATTATTATAATTTATAAACTTTAATGTTACTATGTTAAGGGTATTATCATTTTCTATTCATCTATCTAATAAATTAAGAAAAAAAATCATCATTTGTACGTACGTATAGACTACTACCACCATGATCAATGAAATTAATTTTTTATAACCACTCATAATTAATGGTTCATAGAATTGTTTAATGAGGAAATATTATCTTTATGATATTATAAAGGTTTTTATCACAAATTAGTGAATCTATTAATGATATGATTAATAAATGACCATCGTTAACTGAATCGTTTAATGTATTCATGCTAATATGAAAATATTTTATTGAAATTATGTAATATTTTCATCTATATTACTTTAATTAATTTTTAATTATGATATATCACACTAAATTTGAATTAATAATTAATACAAACATAATTATTTTGAAACCAGTACAAACAATCATTACCATAAATAGTTGATGTGGAAAATCATAAGAATTCATGTAGAGAATGACTATTTATGAAGAGTGTGAATGAAGATAGATATGACTAAGGTTATAAATTAAGTTATTAATATATCCATGTTTGTGATATAATAGGTTAAAGTATGTTCATGGAAGATGGGACAAGAGGTAAGGTTTTTCATATCAAATTCATCTTTTGAGACATTTTTTTATTTAACACATAATTTAATTTATATGGTGTATATACTTCCTATTTGAGATATAATATCCTTAATTATATTTTTTCATCATATTTGATGTTTAATTAATTTCCATATTTTTCAAAGCTTTTTATTTGAATGTTTTTGAATCCATAAGGGTTTTCATGGTCTTAATATTGATTCTTTGAGACATAATACATTTTTTGTGCCATGTTTTCTATGAATGGTGTATTTAATGACCATGGATATATTTTAATCATGATACATTAATTTCATGGGATTTATTATCCAAATAATTTTCTCTTATTCATGTGTCTATTGATTCAGTTATTTCCCCAATAGTGAGGATTTTTGGTAACTCAATTTTCATTCATTAAGTTATGAGCATTATATACACTTATTTCATATATGTTAGGTACATGATAACTTTTGATTGTGTTATATGGTATTATATAATTGTTTTATAGGGATATAAATTCCTACCACATAAATCCTTTGGTGAATATTCCTCACTTCCTGGGTTATGTAATTTTGTAACCATTCACCTTCTTTCAATGGATGACTTATGATCATGTTATTATAGTAGTAACTTAGCCGTATACTCATTGAATTATATATTGTGAATATCACATTTTAAATAATTCATATGGGATTATGTTAACCTAGAAATAATGTTATTATATTAAAATATTGAAAAATATTAGCATTCTTTTTGTTTCTATTCTAATATGAATGATTATTGGAATATTGAATATGTATTGTTTAGCCATCCACATTCTTCCTCTGGATTGGTTATGATCATGTTGTCCATTTTATTTACATGAGGAAAAGTATAAAAATTATTTATTATTATTTACTACTAATTCATGTTGATTATGTATTGAAATTCCATATTTTTAGTTATATTGATGGACATATTTTTATTCAGGCAGATGTTACATAGTTTATGGTAGGAAAAGTATTGTTGAATATTATGGTGAATGAATTAGAATTTATAAGGTGATGGGTGGGGTTAAAAATTATATAGCCCCTAATTGTCTCAATATATCCCATGAAACAAAATATGTCTCGGTATTTGGTGTATTACTACCCAATTCAACAAGATGTCCTGACTGTAGTCTCAATGATAAGAAAATGTATTGGCATAAGGCCTTGAAATCAGGTTTTAATGTATGGAATTCTAAATTCCATTAGTATGAGATCATTATTATTGATATCCATGTTTTAATTTATTTTCATGGATATAACATGCTCTAAATTTCAAGTTGAGTATGGATTCTTATTGTTTAGATATTCTTTCTATAATATTTACACCATGTTCATACCATGATTGGTTCATTTTAATGTTTTCCCTTATTAAGAATTTGTGCTCACCCATTATTAAGTTCCCATTTCCCCTATTTATGAAGAAAATTGGTATATGTGACATTTTATAAGGATAACACAAGTTTAATAATTTATAGGATATTTTGAAGATTTTATATTGATTAATTAGTTTCATATATAGTGAAAAAAATGTTAGAATGATATAAAGAACACGTGTTTTGTAAATTTATGTTTTATACTAATTATATAAAGCTATAAACCTAAAATTATCCTCATAATGTAAGTTATGTGATAATAATTTTTGATTTTTTTTTAAGGATGGTTATATATAGGGTCTTATAACTGGTATCAAAGTGAGTATGTAAAGTATGTGTTTATGGAACCAAATCTGGGAGTACAAATCCAAGGTGTCACATTTATCTTAATTAGAGGCTATTCAATTCCCCTAATTATATAAATATCAAGGATTATGGGTGTATTATTCACTCCATTAAGAGTAAATAAATGTGGTTCTTAGTGTTATCTAGTGTTTCTCATTTGATAGAGCCTCATAATTTTACTTATCAAATAGATTCTCTAGTGTCTTTCTTCTTAGTTTTTCCATCATTTACCTTTGATGAGTGACTTGAATCACTTATAAAGGAAGAAAATCCAACCAAGGAGTTTTTTTATTACCATTATCAATGGATAACACAAGATTATTGGATTCAAAAATTAAATCATGATCTAAATATTCCAAACCATTTTAAAATTTTATTTTTATTTTATAGATTTATTCTAGTCTTTTTGATTTACATGTTATGACATTAGATATGTTTTAATATTTATTCTACATTTTCTAGGTGTCATTATTTTTATTAAAACCCAAAAATATATCATTCAAAATATTTTCAATATCAATGATATATTACTTTAGAATGTAAACCCTATTAATCAAATAAATAATTTCTATGTGTTAACATTCTACATTCTTGGATTAAAATAAAAAACTAACATAATTATTTTTTTCCTTAAATTAATATATTTAAGTATTTAAATTTATAAATTAAATAAATATCCTCTAAATATAATTTTATCTTCACTAAGAGGATAAATATATATTCTCATTTTCTAGATTCCCATAACTTCATATCTCAAATTACTTCTGGATTCATTATAATAGGACATTATGTAACTAAGATAGCCATAAAATTTATATTCTATCACTATATACACATTTTCATCCTTTATTCTAATAGATTCAGAAAATATACTAGATATTTTGAGATATTCTCAATGATTTATCTTTAAAATTTCCTTTAACGTTATTTTTCCCTCTTTCATTCAATTCTAGTTTTTTTGAACTCATTAAATTATATTTTGATAATTCTTTTAAGAAACCACATTTAAAATTATCCACAGAAGTATAATTTATCATTATAATCACTTATAATATTTATTTTAATATTTTATCAAATTGTATTTCAATTTATATAGTTATGACTACAAAAATTCTTTCTAAATTTTTTAATTTTTATTTTTTTCATCAAGCTTCCTTATTTACATATACAATGCCTCTCCTTTAAGGGACTCAAAATTTTTATTATTTTTTATTTAAAATAAGAATTAATATCTTTAAAAATATTATATATTTCTTACAATTTAATCTTTAAATAAATAATTACTTCAATATTTTATCAGATATAGGATTTATATCCAACTAACTTTTATAGAACTACAATTTTAGATTCAAGTTACTCTACACACTCAGATTAATACTTCAAAAAACATAAAATCTATTATGTTTTCTAATTCTATAAATCATGTTATTAAGGAGAAACATCAATATTATACTTAAAGTCACAAATATTCTTTTTTTATAATTACAATAAATTATAACTACTATGACTTTTTTATCATTAGATGGATATTCTCCTACCATTTCCTTATGATAAGATAAAAAATCATCTGATTCATTTATAATAAAGTACCTTATTTTGAATCTATTTTTCACTTTGAGTTAGGAATAAATATTTTATTCTTCAGTTGATAAAATATATTTAATCTTCTCGTTTTGGGGTAATCCCCCACTTCTTATCATTTATATCTCTTTTGGACACATACTAGAAAAATTTCCATCACTACCACATTTAAAACAAGAAAAAGGAAATTTACTTTAAAAAACTCTTTTCTCTCTCTCCATTCTTCTAAAAATTAGTGAAATAAATTCATCACTAATATCATATTTTTTCTTATAATTACTCAACTTAAAATTTTCCATAACATTAAAATACATCTCTTTTATTGATTGATTAAGATAACATTCTGATTCAATTCCCATCATAAAGTCTATAAAGGAAATTTGAAAATCATTAATATATACTTTAAATTGGTATATTTGTTAAATTGATAAAACATTTTAATTTTATAGAGATATAAGCCTCCTAAAAATCCTCTTGAAAATATCCAAATTCTTAAATTTCTATCGATTTCCTCACACAGTTCTAACAACATCACAAATTCTATTAAATAACTCATCCAAAAATTCCATTGGAATCATTCGCAAATCATCAAATATATTGTTTATGATTTTTAATTTTTCTAATTTAATCATAAATTCCATTTATAAATTTTAGAAAATTTATCTTATATAGTTTTACAATATCTTATTCCCATGAAATTCATATAGATTGTATCTAAAAGAGCTCTAGTCAAATAACTTTATGCCATAACATAAAAATCAAACATATTTATGTTATTTTTAGTCAAAAAAATTATTTTGGATTTGTTATTTTAATACTATAGATAAATTGAGAATGAAAATAAATACCAATATATATTAGATGATATTTTATCATATTTCTCTAGATATGATAATTTATACCATAAAAACATAGAACACATTTAACATAGAAGAATATTCTCTAAGACAATAACATCAATATTTAATAAATTTACAAATATTAAACCTTATGGATATAATACCACTTGTTTGCTATAAGATCTCATCCAGATTGGGGGGGGGGTTGAATCAAGGTATCAATTATTTTTTATTTTAAGTATATGTTGTTTCATTTTTTATAGAAACACATAATAGATCACATATGTCAAAAAATTATTCGACCGAAAATCCACCAAGAAAAGTAAATAATAATCACAAAATGAAAAATAAATTTAATTATTTCACCCATGTGGGATATGTTTAAGAATTATACACATAGAAGGATAACGGTATACTAATTAAGAAATATCTCATTGATTTTGTGATAAAATGATTCAGGAATGGGAACTTAAATTCTAGGATCAAATTTTTCACTACTTCCCAAATAGTTACACTCTCTTACTATCTCTATGAAATGCGCTAATGTGTTCAAAAATAGTTTATAAAAATAGAAAAATAATTATCAGGAATAAATTCATAAAATATACTTGTAAGTAATCTTGTTTTTTCAGACGGTAGTTTTGAACAAAAATTTGAATTTTTTCTTTCAGATACTCATGATGGAAAAATAGACTTTTACCTTAGAATATGATCTCAAATTATTTTTTTGAACATTCCATTGGTATCATAATGGGGTGTTTACCCTACGATAGGATTTTGGTGGAAATATGAGCCTTTAAAATTTTCACAGGATAAATAATATTTAATATTTAATAAAAATAAATTTTAATTAATTTTCACAGCTTCAATCGACCATAACATTTGAAACGAGAATCATATTGAGATTCTGTCTTTGCGGTTGAGTCTAGAATGTGGAGTTCAACCTAGGAGAGGCATAAAATCGAGTAGGGAACTGGGGATGGACCATGACCTTTTTTATTTTATTTTATTCTTTTTATTTATTTTCTTTTCCTTTCTCTTCTTTCCCACTCCTTCTCGCACATGCATCCTGTTAAACTCTTCCTATGCCACTCGACCATGGGAGAAAAGGGAGAGTGAGAAAGAAAGAGAGAGAGAATGGAAAAGGGGTACCACTGTGAAGCCCTCGATGCACCGGTTCATCGTGCGACAATCGTGGATTGTGAAATCGAGTGAAGCTTCAACGATTTCTGCCCAAAGGTAGGTTAATTTTTATGATTTACCAAAAAAAACTTTTAGATATGTTGTTTTATTTTTTAAAATCCTTATTATGATTGTATATGGAACCTAGTGGCCCAATATATTGATATGGGGGTTTAAATAGGGGTTTCAGGTGATCTAGAGGGTTTTCAGTTTGGGAAAACCCAATAACACGATGTGTGGTTCAGGGGAACACATAGTATTGTTATTATTGTTCAGGAAATATGATGCTTAAGGATTACACACCTTGTATAGTGATGTACACACCATGTTTTAGTACTCAGCCATGTAGCTGAGTACCCATGCATGGCTACCTGTGAAGGGGTACATGGCTATGTATAGTACGCGACCAGAACCTATGTGGGTTGCACGCCATCTAAAATTTCATGACCTGGCCAAGTTTTCCACCTGGCCAAATGAGGGACACGGGAATGCACCCCATGTAGGGTACACACCATGTTCCCTACTTACATTCCATGTACCTAGGGTGTTTACACGACCAGGCCAAAGAAAGTACACACCCATGCGACAATCTTAGGGTAGACGCCACGTATGGTCTCTACACGTTGTGCACTCCTCCCTTGGTACCCTTTGAGAGCCTTTTCATATTTCATACCCTGGTGTTAGATTTAGACATAAGAGTATTCAATTCTTAGTGGTTTTCCGTGTAGATCATGATGGTGAAACCCATGGAGCAATCTAAGGATTCCAAATAAGTTTTTTGGGATTTTACCTAAACAGATAGGCTTTTCCTCCGATATTTGAATCAAGTGTATCTTGAGAGTGAGACCTATTCTGAGATGATCCATGTGATATATCATGTGATCTATTCCCTAAGGATTTCTCCCTTAAGAGATGTGCCCATCAGGCCTAAAAGGTCATGAAACCAGTTGTGTTCCGATGATCCTGTGTAGGATTTATCCTCAATCTTTACAGTTATGGATGTCAAGTATGATTCCTTCACTAGTGTATAGACCTTGAGGATCCCAAGTTGGATGCCTCTATATTTCTTCTAGCTGATAAGGATCCCCTGTGGGATGCCTTTTCTTATATTCAAGTATAGGGATTCCCTTGTAAGATCCCTCACCTGTATATCATTTAGAGGACCCATGTTGTAGGATGCATCTAATGTTTATCGTTAGAGAATACCGAGTAGGATTCCACCTTACCTTTTTTAGTTGACGATCCCAAGTAGGATTCATTAAATTGTATTTACCTAGGGGATACCATGTAGGATTCCTCTCACTTATTTACTTAAGGGTCTTTATGGGTGACCGTTGTTTGAATGACCCTGATTTTTACATTGGGTATGGGTAGATATGGTGTTCGAGTGTCACCTTAGAACCCTTTCCAAATTGGTAATCCCTTGGGGTTGTGGCTAGAGTGTGAGGTTGGGTTTTTGGGCCACCCTCACTTTTCTTTTCTATTTTAGACATGGTTTTTCTGATGTAGTGATGTTACTAGAGGTGATTCCTAGTTGGTGGCTATTGAGCCTGATGCGAGGAATATTTATTTTTATTGGGATGCCTAAACGTGCTTCATAGGAATTGTATTGACTATGTATGGGAGGTAGTTTTACCCCATTCTAGTTATACTACTATGGGTGGGAGGAATTCTTACCCCATACCAGTTAAATATAATATGGATGGTTGGTAGTTTTATGCCATGCCAATTATACTACTATTGGTGGGATGCATTCTTACCCCACAATAGTTAAATAAATTATATATGGGAGGAAGTTTTACCCCATGCCAGTTATACTATTATTGGTGGGAGGCATTCTTACCCCACACCAGGTATATACATTATGGCTAGGAGGCAGTTTTACCCCATCTTAGTTATACTACTATGGGTGGGAGGCATTCTTACCCCACTCTAGTTATACTACTATAGATGGGAGGAATTCTTACCCCATTCTAGTTATGATATATATATATATATGTATATATATATATATATAGTGACTTGATTAGGCATCCTAGTCATGGGTTGAAGCAGATATCTGTTGATTGGACTTTCATAATCGAGGATCGACTACTGATGGTTCTTATGTTATTTAATTCACTTATGCATGAGTTTCATATCTATGTATGTACATGTATGGGAATATACATACATATGCCTATATATATGAACATCCATGATGACACTGCCCAGTTGACCAAGATTACAGACCCAAGGTTTGAATTTTGTTTCATGTATGGGTTTTACTATCCTTTTTGGTTATGCCTCATCTAGGTTGAGTAGTTTAATTTTGTATAAACTTATAGCATAAAATTTATTGGTTTCTTATTGGGGTGGCCTATTGAGACTATTTCTCACCCCTGTAAATGCAACTTGGTGCATGTGTAGACCTTATGTCTACTTTTTTAGGTTGAGCATGAGATGTATGGTGGATAGGATTGAGGACCAAAGTAGCATGTTTGAGTAGAGATGCTCATGGGTTTTTCTGATTGGGTTGGTTCAGTTAGAAAGTGTATAGAGATCAGGTATGTGGTCTGGCTCAGGGTTAGTAGTAGGGCCCTGTACTTTTACATTCAGTTTATTTTTTACTTATATATCTGTATTTTCAGCTTAGTGGGTGACCAGTGTTGTATTTTATGGATGTTTGTTCAGGATTTTACAACATTTAATTTATTGTTACAACATGTTATATTTTAGTTATTTACTGATTCTAAACTTTGTTTGTTTACTATTCTGTATGATACTTATCTATTTTCCATTGTTTTCTTACTCTAATATGAGGGAATAGTCTCCCCAATATCGAACCCTAGGCTCTTTTTGCTAGTCCGAATCCTTTGGCATACAGGGAGGTGCGCTTAAGGCTCATAACCAACTAGCTTATGGCACTGTTTTAGTAGAATCTGGGTCGTTATATTACAAAGTGGTATCAGAGGAGTTTTTTACCTGGTCTTTTCTATTTGGTATATATGGAAGACATGATTATTGGGAATGTGTTGGAACTTGTGATGGATATCATACTGGTACATCGAGAACACTTTTTTCCATTAGGAAGTCTTAGTTAGCAGGGGTTTGGGATTGTTGTTTTGATTTACAATTTTATAGTTGTATATAATTTTCTCCTTGAGATATTCTCATGTTGTGTGGATGTTATGATTTATTATAGATATCTAGATCTTGTCCATTTTCAAGAGTCCAGAGATTGATTTTGGCTATTGGTTGGAAAATGCAATGGTAATCTCGTGCATCATATTCAGCACATAGGATTCAGATCATATAGGCCTATTAGTGTGAGATTTTACTAATGAATGAGGCCTTTTGGTCCTACTTACATATAAAATTCACTTTTATGTAAGGTTACATGGATCTACATTGAGGAATTTTGGTTTGAGGTTGATGACTCATTCCTCATACACAAGAGGTGCAGTGACCCTAGTATGTCGATATGGCATGTGATGCCTTTTTTTGAACCCATTGTAGGGTGGTGTTTCTAAGGTCATGGTTATCCAGTTAGATCCCTATGTATGATACCGATGGATACCAAGACGTTTCTTATGAATCAGACCTCTAGAGGGTATTTCCACAGACATATGCTTAATGAGTGGCAGTTCAATTGTTCTTCTATGTTGGTATTATGTCCGCCTAGGAGAAGTTCCTTATGAGGAAGCTCGATGAGGATCCGGGCCCCTGTAGGCTATCCTTTTAGCTTTGAACCTAATTGGCCATTGTGTTCTTTGAATTCTTTTTATAGGTTTTGATCTTTTGGGATAGGTGGTTAAACTTGGTGACCTAGTTATTAGGATTATTCTATAGGTATTTGTGGGATACCTAGAGGCCCTTAGTTTGACTTGGGCCCTTGGAGGTCGATGTCTTTTTTTTATCGTGGGAGAACCGCATGAGAGAGGTTGGACCATGTTTTCTCATGCCATTTTTGGGAAGTTAACATGGTTTTATGTTTTTTTTGATTGAGGCATTGTAGGTGCTTGAGTTTTTTGTTATAGACATGTTGATGCCTTCAGATTTTGATGAAGCACCTTGGGTGCTTGTGTTTTTCGAAATTGGATTTGATGGGAAGGACTATTCAGGTGCCTATCCTGGTCGACTGGTGTTCTTGAAGTTTCTAATGTAGTCAGAGTGTGAGTAAATTCTCATGACCAGAATAATTCCATGTGATGGGAGGTCATGGAATATATCGTGGCAGAGTTGGGGTTCTTGATTTTGAAGAGGAGTTCCAAGGGAGATTCTATCTTAACGAAACTAATGTGCTGTGTAACACATTCAGCTTAGCCCGATTGTGGACAACTCACTAGAGTATGAGTTGGGTGATAAGGTACATGATGGTTTTGCGTGGTATCATTTGAATCTAAATTTGGGAGTGACCAGATGTGAGCCGAGGTCTGATATTTTCCATAATTTTTGTGGTCTTGGTTCCTAGAAGTTGTGATTAAATACCCCTCCATGGTAGAGGTGACATCATAAAATGAATCAGGTATAGTAAGGAGGTTGAATCATGGATGAATCCTAGTCAGATTTGATAGGATGTGAGCATGGATTAGAGGGAGTTTTACATGCCTTTGGTGGAATCTTAGTATACTCATGTTAGAGATGATTATGCTCTATCTTGATTGCTCTTGATTATGTTGAGAGAGCTTTCACTCTACATCAAGCTCTTTTTCTTCTAAATTTTCTTCCATAGTGAGGAGGGAAACCTATTAAGGTTGTGATCAAGGAGTGGTGTAACATAATCCATATGATGAGGAGTAAAACTTTGGTCATTTAAGGGTAGGGACCCTCATTTTTAGTTGAACTTTGGCGTTTTCATGGGCTATTTCTCTTGATGGTTGGTTTTGAGGTGATGATAAGGGTATTCCTATGGTGGGGAGTACTAGATCAGTCGTAGTTAAATTTCATCCATGTAGGATACAATCATTGATGCTATGAGGCTGGTCGCTATATTTTTCAATTATCTTGGTTTTGCAGATGATCAGGTTTAGAGCATGACTACTTGTCTTTTCAACAGGATTCTCAGGGACATGAATTTTAATTGTGAGGAGTTTTTAAGGACCCGTGTTTTTCCAAACTACAGTTTTGAGAAGAAATTTTAATTTTTGATTTCATATACCTGTGAGGGTTAAAATAGAATTCATACCCTAGAATATGATCTCAGATAATTTTTCCAACCACTTTGTTAGTCTTGGAATGGGGTGTTTACCCTACGACCTTAGTTTGGTGGAAATCTGAGCTGTTTGGATTTTAGCGGAATAAATAATATTTAATATTTAATAAATTAAATATTAAGTTATTCATACAGGTTCATTCAACCATAAATTTGGAATGGATCATCATATTGAGATTCTTTCTCTATCGTAGAGTCTGAAACGGGGAGTTTAGCCTAGGTGAGGCATAAACTTGAGTAGGGTGTTGGGGCCAACACATACCCCATTTTTTTCTATTCTTCTTTTTCTTTATTTTCTTTTACTTCCTCTTATTTTATCATTATTCTCATGAAAGACTCCTATGAGGATCCTCCTACAATTCTTAAATGAGGTAGAAAAGGGAGAAATAACGAGAGAGGGAAGGGAAGAGGGTGTCTCCGTGAATCCCTTGACACACCAATTCATTGTTCGGAAATAGTGGATCGTGAAATTGAGAAAAGATTCAGTAGTTTCCACCCAAAGGTAGGAAAATTTTATGATTTACAACAAAACCCATTTAGACCCATTGTTTTAATTTTTGAAATCCTTATTATGCTTGAACGTGGCCCCTAGTGGCCCGATCTATTGATTTGGGTGGTTTTAATGGGGGTTTTGGGAAATCTAGAGGGGTTTTTGTTTGTGAAAACCTGATAACATGGTGTGTGGTTTAGGGGAACACGTAGTGTGCTCTTCTAATTTGAGGAAGGTGATGTTTAAGCTGAATACACTGTGTATTGGGGTGTATAATCCATGTATTATAACCCAGTCGTGTAGCTGAGTTCTTGGGCATGGCTACCCATGTAGGGTACATGGCTGTGTAGAGCACATGGACAGACCCCATATGGGTAACACACCATGTAAAAGCACACTACCTAGCCAAGTATCTATCCAGGTTAGATGAGGGGTACATGCATGTACCCTGTGTAGGGTATATGTAATGTTCCCTCCTTACACATCATGTACCTGGGGTCTTTACATGCCTAGGTTAGCAAAAGAATACACCCATGTAGAAATATGAGGGTACATTTTGTGAATGGTCTCTACACACTGTGCACTCCTCCCTTGGTACCCTTTGAGGGTCTTTTTGTTGTTTGGTGCCTCAGTGTTAGATTTGGATGTAAGAGTATTACATTCTAAGTGGTTTTCCGCATATACCGCGATGGTGAAACCCATGGAGTGATCCGAGGATTTTGTGTTTTGGGGATTTTACCTTAAAGGAGTGTTTTTTACTCTAGTATTTGAATAAAGTGTCTTCTGAGAGTGATACCTATTATAAGATGAGCCATGAGATATCTTTCATGATCTATTCCTTGGGGAAGTCTCCCTTGAGAGATGTTCCTTTCAAGATTAAAAGGTTGTGAGACCAACTGTGTTCTGAGGATCCCATGTATGATTTCTCCTTTCACTTTACAACTATGTATCCCAAGTACGATGATTTTTCTTGTGTATAGACCTCAAAGATCCCATGTAGGATGCCTCTCTATTTCTTATGGATTATAAGGATCCCATATGGGATGCCTATTCTTATATACTGATATGGGTAGTCCCTTATAGTATCCATCACCTATATATCTTTTAGAGGATCCATGTTTTAGGATTCATCTGATGTTTATCATTAGAGGATACCGAGTAGGATTCTGCCTTACCTTTTTTAGTAAAGGATCCCAAGAAGGATTCATTTTCTTTTATTTACCTGGGAGATCCCATGTATGATTCCTATTATTATTTGACTTGAGGGACCCAGCAAGTTCCTGTTGTTTGAATGAACCTGAGTTGTACACTGGGTTTTGGTAGATATGGAGTTTGGGTGTCATCGTAGAACATATACTGAACTGGTAAGCCCATGGGGATGTGTCTAGAGTGTTGGGTTGGGAATTTGGACCACCCTCACTCATTTTTTTATATCTTTGACATGGTTTTTATAATGCAAAGATGTTACCATAGGTGCTTATTAGTTGGTGGATGTTGAGCCTGATGTGGGGAATCTTTCTTTTTATTGTAATGCCCATAAGTGCTTCATGGGGACCATATTGACTATGGATGGGAGACAGTTTTACCACATTCTAGTTATACTACTATGGGTGGGATACATTTTTAACACACCCCAGTTAAATATGTTAGGGATGGGAGGCGGTTTTACCCCATAAAAGTTATACTAATATGGGTGGTAGGCATTCTTACCCCATTCCAATTAAATACATTATGGATGGGAGGCAGTTTTACCCCATTCTAGTTATACTACTATGGTTATGAGGCATTCTTACCCCATTATAGTTATATAGGTTATCGATGGGAGGAATTTTTACCCCATTCCAGTTATACTACTATGGGTGGGAGACATTCTTACCCCACACCAGTTATGATACTAAGGGTGAGAGGCATTATTACCCCATGCCAGTTATGATATATATATATATATATATATATATATATATATATATATATATAGTGAGTTGATCAGGCATCCCAGCTGTGGGTTAAAGGAGATACCTATCGATTGGGATATTAGACCTGAGGATTGGCTACTGATACTTACTATGTTATTTGATTCACTTATACATGAATTCCATATATATTTATGTATATATAGGTATGAGACTATACATCCATATGTATATTGATATGGACATACATGGTGACACTACCCGGTTGACCGGGATTACAGACCCAAAGTTTGACTATGGTTTCACATATGGGTTTTACTATCCTTTTTGGTTGTGCCCCAGCAAGGCTAAGTAGTTTACTTTTGTATACACTTATAGAATCCCATTTATAGGTTGCTTTTCGAGTTGTCCTACTAAGATTATTTCTCACCCTTTCATTTGCACCTTGGTGTATATGTAGACCTTATGTATGCATTTTCAGGTTGAGCACGAGATGTATGGTGGATAGGTCTGAGGCTCAAAGTTTCATGTTCGAGTGCAGCTACTTGTGAGTTCTTCTGATCAGGCTGGTGTTGTTTGAAAGTTCTCAGAGACAAGGTAAGTGGTGTGGCTCAGGGTTAGTAGTAGAGCCCTATACTTTTACTTTCAGTTTCATTTATACTCTTGTATATATATGGACGACCCATTGGGTGACCGATGTTGTATTATATGGATGGTTGTTTGGGATTTTACAAAATTTCATTTATTATTACATCATGTTCTATTTTAATTATTTACTACTTCCTCACTTTGTTTGTTTACTACTGCATATGATACTTATCTATTTTCCAAGGTTTGCTTATTATGATAAGAGGGAATAGTCTCCCCACTATGACACCCTAGGACCTTGCAGCTAGTCATTAGCCTCTAGTATATAGGGAGGAGTACTTGATGCCTCATAACCAACCAGATTGGGGAACTGTTTCAGCAGTATCCGCGCCGAGATGTTACAATACTAGTGTAATAGGGGTATTTTGTTTTTACAAAAATCACATAATGAACACTGTGTTCTTTAATATCCAGTCTCTAGAAAATTAGATATTTAAAAAAAATTTCAATTACCAATACCGTCTTATATACTTCTGGATAAAACCTATAATAATCACATCTTATCCTTCCCAAAAATTCCTATTATAGTATATAAAACATTTTCAAAATAAATGGAAAATAAAATATATTTAAAAAAAAATTACTTTGAATTTATCCCATAGATATCACATCTTTAAATAGAAAATATAGAATCAAATATTAGTATTTAAATTTCTATAATTTTCATTAAACCTTATCTAAAAATATCCTATGATTTTATCAATTTTGTTTTACAAAAAAATTATTCAATAAGAATTTAAAATAACTTCCACGATTTTAATTAGTCTATACTTATATAGTTTTGGAACCCTAGATCTCTCTTAAGTGATCTTTAGAATGTTTGGTTTACTCTCAGGGAATGTCAGATCCCACATAACTTGGATTTGATAAACATGTTTGATTATTATATGGAATCACACTTGTATCATCACCACTAACACATCTAGTTTAAAAAACCAAGTTTGACTTATGACTATACTCTTACAAGACTAAATCACTTGCATGAACAGTTTAATTTTTTTGTGACACTTACATATCTAGTTAACCTTTTATGAAACACTTATATAAAAAATATTTATTCTTGTATAGCCTCTTGATTTTCAAAAATCCACTTACATGGATTGAAATTCATCAACATATATTATGTTTATCTTTTATAAAACTTTTTCAACAAATTTAAAAATTTTCTAGAAAATATCACCCATAAATAATCAATCTTGATTGTCGAAGATAAATGTTGATAACAAATACAATAACTTTATCAACCACTAAATCACTGATTCTATTATTTTTCATGGTTAGTTTACTTTTTATCACCCATTCAACACTTACATGCCAAAAAAATCTATAATTCATGATTTGATTGCATAGTCTTGTATGCCCTATTCATTAACCACTTCCTAGAGTTGTACAAGCATGTATAATTGTTTAACCATTAATACAAACTATGTAACCTACTTAAAGATCTCCCAAAATTTTAAAATAACAAGGATCCATAAAAAACTTACACCCTATGGTAAATATCTTATTCTGAACCCAATGGTTATCTCAAAATTCACTACATATATTCTTCAAGAAAATATTTTATACCTTCAATAGCAGTGGTAAATGTGATACCCATTAATATTTATAACTCCAATTAATGGAATTTATAGGATTCTATATTAAATACACATTAAATATTAATATCATATTAATTAAAAACCATAATCTTGAAGAATAGAAAAAAAATAAAAAAAAAACTTTAATAAATAAGAATGACCACCAAATTTTTATGTCAACAAAATATGTACCTCTCAAAAGATTTTTTTCTATGAAAAATATAACCATATCATCTCAATATAAAATTTAATGAAACCATAAAAAAATTAAAAAATCCACTACATAATTTTATAAAATAAAGAAATTATAAAAAACTTGAGATATTGATATATAATCTATGAATATCATTTTGAATTTCACTTAGCCAAAATACAGCATTTCCATAGAAAATGAGCTAAAAATACAACTCAAATATACAACACATTCTTTGGATAGAATTATATGTTCTTGGGATGTTTTAAAAATAATGTATCATCCTCAATATCAAGGTTACCCCAATGTATTACATTATAATTTCCATCAACATACTTCTAAATCGAGGAAGCATGAAAATATTTGTGAACCCACTCCAATTTGAGTGAAAGTGATAATAAATATCCCCCAACACTTCAAAATGTACGAAGAACCTCAAAGAATGTATTAATTCTCATGAAAACATACACAATACAATATTGGTTGAAGCCTTCAATAATAAGTTATTAATAAAGCAAAATATAATGATCTTTTTCTCTAATCTATTTATACTTCTAAAAACTCTATGTCTTCTTCATCCAATCCTGTATCATCTACACTTTCTATAACCAATATTGACTTATTTCCAATCTAATAAACATTGATTCACTAGCATTATCCTAACATATTGGTGATTGGGATAGCAATCCATAAAGCGATTCAAATAGTTCCATAACACTAGATGAGTGATAAATATTATTATAGAAAAATATAACTAGTGGTAAATGTTCAACCTAATAACCCTTAAAATAAAGAATACATGTTATTAACATGTATTATAATTCCCAAATAATCCATTCAATTTAACTATTAGTCTATGGATATAATGTTTTACTAAGTCCCAACTAATTACCAAAATCATGTTACAACCCACTGCTCATCTAGGATACATACTAAGGGTTGTGACTTGGAATAATTATCCAAGGGAATGTATCAATCATCACCACCTCCATGATATAAAGTCTCATTAAAGAGTAAAAAAGAACTAATTTATTAATAATTAAAAAATGGGATGACTATATAAATATATCAACAATAATCCATATAACATCATAACATCTCAACACATAAGGAAACCTTGTCACAAAATCCATGGAAATGTCTAACCACTCCCACTGAAAAAATTTCAATGGATTTAATAAAATTGTTGCAAACTAATGTTCAACTTTAACTTTATGAAATTGAAGTCACCTGAATAAAAATGTAGCCACTAATATCTTCATCCCTAACCATAAAAAATATTTCTTTAATGCGTGATACAAATTCATGAAACTCAAATATACCACAAAAGGTGAGATATGGGACCCACAAGATACCATTACTCATATGATCTAAGGAATATATATCTTCTTATCACGACTTGTTCCAATGGGGCCAATGCTGTGACTCCCTAATCCTACCTCCAATAGGCTAGGGCTGGTGACTAGCTCTGAGTGGGCATATCACTAAAATGAGAGGCATTGCCTATGTACCTATACGCACACACACACACACATCCAAGCCCCCAAATACCAAAAAGTAAAAATCACTCGAAACGAATGCATGCATACCGCTATCCAAACCAAAAATGTACGATAGGAAGTAAACTGCAGTAATGTAAAATAGGCCAGAATATAAGCCCACCAAAATAAAGAGTCTTCAAACTACAAAGTCCAACCTATAAAAAAATGTACTAGGGCTGCTTCCCGAAGACATATGGACACCTCAGCCTGCCTGAACTCACAATGATATATCTAGACTTGGTCCACCCTAGAATCTATCAAAAGGTTGATCATCTGCATAAGATATGACATGCGTGAGAAAATACCGTGTAGGGGTGAGTATAATAGCACTCAGTAGGACACACCTAAACCACAAAGAAATACACAAAGGAAGATTCCGATAGTTCTAAATAGTTTTTGTACATAGTACATATAACAAGAATATCCAGATATACTCACACCAGAACACGTAGTCTAGAGTTAAGTCAAAACTACTGCATACCCACTCTAGGAACTCAGTCAAAAGATTCCATGAAGCACTCATCCGGGAGAACAAACTCTTGAGTTTGATAACACTGATGATGTTTGTAAGAGAAGTACTATTTGTTAGGAACCATCTGGAAAGAGATATGCTAATAGATCTTAAGAGATATATGATACCATAGATGAGGATCATAGCCAGGGAAATGGGGTGATACCAAAAAATTTGTCTATATTAACCAGATATGTATAAGATTGATGCCCGGTAAAGTTGGTCATGTCAATACCAATGAATATACATAGGGCACGAATAATGAATCGATGATCCTACTTCGTGTCTCTTTTGGGTGGAGTGGATTCCAACAACTATATCTGAGAAGCCCTGCTGAAGGTCTCATACTTCTATTTGTAGGAAAAGTTATACATCAAACTTTAGGGAAACAATCAAGGGAATGAAGCCTAACAAAACTTGACCAACATACGGAAGAAAAGAGATTAAATCCATGTATAAAGGGGTACACGACATGTAGTGTGTTCACACACTATGTCCCTTGACCCATGGTACTACCTGTGTACAATGACCCATGTTTTTTAGAACGTGTCTTATAGAATATGGGTGCACACCATGTAGAAGGTTCACACACCATGTCCTTCCATCTGGGGTCCAGCCATGTACTCTAGATTTGTTCCAGTACACAGTGTCAACCCATGTCTACCTACCAGTGTAGTAGTACATGAGGTAACCTGTGTAACCGGTATAGGCTAAGCCATGTGGTAGGGTTCACGTTATGTTGGAAACCCATGTAATCCACCCCATTTCTATGTATCTATCAACATACACACTGAGTCTCCAGGATGGGTCTATACACCGTGTGGAATTTAACAAAATCCCAAAACCATAGGCTTCGCTCAGTGGGAGCCACACTCTATGTAACCCTAGGTTACACGCAGTGTTTATCATAATTTTATAGAAACCTTATCCTTCATCCACATGCTTCGGCCGATCCTATAGATCTCAATTTGAAGTTCCGTTCATCTCAAAACTGTAGATCTAGGGTTGTATCTCCATCAAAACACAGAATAATCAAGTTTCGTGCCTTCAATAGGTTCCGAAAACCAATTCTGTTCATCCGCTTGTAAATTGTCCGAAGAATGGGTATTCCCGAGTGACTTAGATTCATTCCTCACCATCACCGTCACACCACCAATAGGTCTCCCTGATATAGGATCTTCAATTTTGGATAGTTTCACTAAGGATCGAAGGTGAAACAATCATTCTTTCAGAAACCATGAATAATTAGGAAAACAAATAATATAACAGGGGAGAAAAAACACAGAGAACAACCCAGGTAAAAAACCTCGACCGTTGTTCATTCCGACCTCAATCTGTTCCCATAAGAACGATTAATAAATACAAACAAAATAATATCTACATCAAACCTTGATAGTTCTTGCAAATAAAACCCACCCAGAAAGAACGATCAGTACGCGGGTCAACCTATTCATTGGTGGATCCGTGTTCATCATTGATTCTAAAAAAGTGGAAATAATTCAAAATAACAATTCCATACCCGAGGATTGGATCGGTCACTGAAGAAGATCAGTTTCTATGTCATCGCTGTTGGTGAGATCCATCAAGTACGACATCTGTCAATCTCCGATCCAAGGTTCCATCATCATTCATCACCAATGGAATTCTATAGGGTTTCCCTCCAAAGACTCGATGTAATTATAGAGTTGTGAGGTTAACCATAGATCTGTACCTCTAGGTTTATTTAAAATAAACCATTTTGTGTCGATGAAACAAAAATAAAATAAAATAAATACTCAATTTATTTTATTCATTAAAAAGTCTGAAAACTAATTTTCACACCTGACCCACGCCAGCTGATGTTAGGGCTCACCTAGGGTAAATTCATTCCTCTGAACATAGTAGTGCCCTATGATTTATGATCCGGGAACCTATTTTGATGCTATTTCACATTTTCATGAAAACTACACATGTGCGCTATTTTATATTTTAATTTTATTCAAAAATTTATTCTAGGAACCCCGGGTCTTGGAATTTCATATTGTCTATGCTCCTTGTCTTGAATTAATTCCATATAATGTCTAAAAATAATACACAAAAAATTGGGGACATTAAATTCTATACACCTTGGGGATTTACATCCCTAAAAGCTAAAAATAAAGGCTATACAAAAAGATATGGGTACTCTGCATGAATATGATCCTCCTCCTCCCAAGTTCTCTCCTGGATATTACCATGCTACCACCAGACAAACACTAAAGGAATCACTCACCCATGAAGGATCCTCTCCTGTTGATCCTCGATCTCCACTGAGTACTCCACAAAAGTCACTCCATCCTCAATGTCCAGCTCACCCCAATCGATGACATGAGATGTGCCATGCATGTACCTCCTAAACTGTGACACATGGAAGATGTCATGTACCTCGTCTAACTATAGGGGTAGAGCCAAGCAGTACACCACCTCGCAAACTCTACATAGTATCTAAAAAGGTTCAATAAAACTTAGAGATAAATTTCCACCATAGATAAATCTACAAAATCCATGTCGAGGTGAAACCATAAAGAATACATGGTCGCCTTCTTCAAACTCCAAAGGACTCTACTGCCTGTCAACATAAGATTTCTGATAGTTTTATGTAGTCTTCATCTGCTCTAGGATGATCTGAACCTTCTCTATAGTAGCTCACACCAAATTTAGGACCATGAGTGAAGAATCTCCTAGGTTAGTCCAGAAAAGTGGTGACTAAAAGAGTTTCCCATATAAATCATCAAATGGTGCCATACCAATGGTGTAATGGTAGTTTTTTTATGCAAACTCCACTAAAGGTAGGTGACATCCCAACTACCACTTAAGTCCAACATGCAAGCCCGTCGCATGTACTTCAGGACCTAAATGGTCTACACCGTCTATCCATATGTCTGTAGGTGAAACACCATGCTAAAGCATATGTGAGTCCCAAATGCCTCCCGCAATCCCTTACTCAACCAGGATGTAAAACAAGCATCACGATTTGAAACTATCATTGATGGGACTCTACGGAGTCAAACTATCTCCTGAACATAGAGGTGTCTTATTCTCTTTACAGAACTCTACTTCTGGATAGCTAGGTAGTGGGAAAACTTGGTGAGTCTGTCAATGATCACCTAGATAGAATAATTTCCCCTAGATGTAGAAGGTAAAACCATCATGAAGTCCATAAATATACCATCCCACTTCTATTCTAGAACATCAAGAGGTTGAGATAAACTCGTTGGAACCTAGTCCTCAGCCTTCACCTGCTGGCACGTAAGGAATCGATAAATGAATTCTTCCACTAACTTGTTCATCTTAGTCCACTAGAACTAACATTGTAGATCCTGGTACATTTTTGACACACTAGGATGTACCATGAAATAGGATGTATGAAACTCCATCAGAACCTCGTTCTGTAATGTCACTGGTACTACTGTGCATCATATGAACATGATGATGTGCTTCCCACCTTTTGAATATCCCTAAACAGAATGCCCTATGGATATCTGAGTACATAGAGTCTCATAGTCTATATCCCTATGTTGTGCCTCCCTAGATCACTATAAGAGTGGAGGGGTACCAACCAACAAATGGAGGTAAGCTGCTCCATCTCCATCCACAAAGGATTCCTGAAACAAGGAAAAGTACTCTAATGTCTCATTTAGAAACTATGAACTAGATCTCATACTGAGAGCGTAATCCACCACATTCCCCTTCCCAGGATTATAGATAATCTCAAAGTCATAGTCCTAGAGAAACTCTATTCATTGCCTCTATCTCAAGTTCAGATCCTTATAATAGAAGATATACTTGAGACTCTTGTGATCTGAGTAGACAATAAACAGTTTTCCCATCAGGTAGTGTCACCACATCTTCAATGAGAATACTACCACTACTGACTTAGGATCTTGGGTTTTGTATTTATTCTCATGTTTTCTCTACTATCATGAAGCATATGTAATCACTACTTTCATCTGCATAAATACAAAACCAGGTCTGGTCCTCGATGCATCAAAGAACACTATGCACTCAACACCCTCCTCTGGAAATCTTAATATCAGAGTTCTCTTCAAACTCTGCCTTAACAACTAATAATCCTTCTGGAAATTTTATTTCCATATTAAAGGATACCCCTTTTGAGTCCAAGCTATCATAGGTGATGATATACTAGAGAAATTAGATATGAATATCCTATAATAGCCTGCTATCCCAAGGAAGCTCCACACCCCCGTCACAATAGTATGTGGATCCCATGCTAACACTGCCTCCACCTTGGCCAGGTCCACTACCACTCCATATATTGAGATATCATGTCCCAGAATGTGGACCACCTGAATATAGAACTGACACTTTGGGAGTTTCTTATAAATCTAGTTCTCTCAGAGTACATCCAGAACCATCCTAAGGTGTCTCACATGATCCTCCTCAGATACCGAGTACACAAGGATAACGTTAATGAAGACTACCATGTACCGGTCTAAGAAAGGATAAAAGATCCAGTTCATGAGTCCCATGAACACTTTGGGGTGTTCGTCATGCCAAATGGTATCACTATGATATCATAGTGACCATAGAGGCATCTGAATGAATTTTTTGGTACATCATTTTCCCGTACTCACAACTGGTGACAACCTAATATGAGGCTAAACTTCAAGAACCATCATTATACTCTGAAAAGATTGAAGAGGTCATCGATCCTTGGTAGTGGATACTTTTTCTTCATGGTCTCTTGGTTCAAGAACCGGTAGTCCACATACAACCTCAAGATTTTGTCTGCCTTTTTAGAAAACAAAAATAGGGGCACCCTGGGTAAAACACTGGGTCTCATGAATCCCTTACTCTGCATGTCCTCCAACTGCACCCTCATCTCACAGAGCTCTGTAGAAGCCATCCAATATACTGGTGAAGATATCAGTTCCGTCCCAAGGTGAAAGTCAATGCATAAGTCTATATCATGATGGGGAGGTAAACCTAGAAGATATTTAGGGAAGACGTCCTCATACTCCTCTACTACTGCTGGGAACTAAAAACTCATAACGTCTGCTACTCTAAGGCTTAGGCTATCCAACTCATGAATAATCAGATAAACACTCCTATGAATGAGCCCATCCTATTCTCTCTAGGCTTCTATTTTTCCAACAAAGGAAAAAATCATTCCATCGCTGTGGATACACCTCACCCTTCACCTAAAACAGTCAATGTAGGCATAGATCAAAGATAACCAATCCATACCAAGAATGATGTTGTAAGGCCTCGATGCTTCCACCAAGAGGTTACAATCAAAAATCTCACCTCCAAAGGTCTGGCCACAATGTCGGCATAGTTGTGTGATCACTAAGTCTTCTCTAGTGGGTGTCTCCAAGAATAAGGTTCAAGTCAACAGTTCAACCAGAATCTATAGGTATTGAACAAGATATGTGAAGAGAAAGGAATGACTAGAACTTATGTCTATTAGTAATAAAACTAAAGTGGAAAAGACACAGATCATACCTTGAATCATTCCAGGAGACCCTGGGTCATATGCCTCAACAACATGTAGCTATCCCTACCCCTTTCCTCTAGCTCCTTGAGCCTGGCGTGGACCTATTGTTAGTGGTGGTGGTAAAACGTCAAAACATAGAACACCTACTACTTATCACCCAGCTCCTATTCCGTGTTTGTTTCCCTAAAAACATTCCTTCTCTTATCGTTATCTCTAACTTGGTGGTCTATCCACTATTTACCTATCAGCAACACAACATGTCAGAAAATCTCAAGCAAGATGTCCCCTTCCATCACACGAATAACACCTCCTATCCCTAGGCTGATTGGACTAACCCTGTTCTCCCTAAACTATAGATCCTATATCCTGGTATCTCTTCTTGAAACATCTACCATGTACATATCTCTGAGATTGATGTCAGCTCCCTACTGCCGATGTATCTGCACCTTCTCATCCACTGCTGAATAAAACTAGATGTACCTACTCAACCAATAAAATTTCGACCACCAAAGATTTCTCAAGCACCCTAGCATAATTCAGAATGCATAGAGGGATAATAATGGATCCATTTTCTCTACACAGATCTCACTCAAAGGTATGAGACCTGATGTAATGATATCTAACCATATCTTTTGAGTACCTAGAAATGTTGGTGAACTATGATGAAAAATCATCTAGAAGCATGCTACCTTTCTAGAGCTAAATAAGATCTTGTATATGCATAGATCTCAGCCTAACTAGTGATAAATCCTCTATAAATAGATGCTCAAACTATGCCACTGAAAGAGTCGCCTCATTGTGAGTCTGGATAGCCAAAATCCACTATATACTTGATGAGCCGTGTAAAAGGATCTCTACCAAGATGAATATCTCTTCTCTTGGTGTCCAAACTAGGTGTAAAACTTGGGTCACCACCTCAAGCCAGTCCTCAACAACTTGAGGGTTGGGATCACCTCAAAACCTGAGGGTTATCTATCTATGAAACTTGTGAAGCGTGCTCAACCTATTCTCCTCATATTCTGGTACTACGAGTTCCATGTTCCACTCCAAAGGTGGAAGCATGGCTAGTATACCACTTGGAAGTGACATATGGGTAACTGGTCCATGTATCGAAACCTCATCACTAAGGGGGTCATCATCACGATTGAGCTGCTGAATCCTAGCGGTATGCGTCTCTAGGGTACCCTGTAAGAAAACAATATGTACCGCAATCAATGAGTATATCTGAAGAGATGAATCAAGAAGGACATGGAACCAAAACACATTTCTATAAGAGGCATGCACCATTAATTTCCCTACAACTAGTGTTCTCATGTACCGATTTGAAAAATGGGTTATCAGAGTCCTAGTGTATGGATACATCTATCGCCCACACCAACATGGAGTCCCTATCCTAAAATATGAAATCAAAACACTTAACACTATTTCTCCAAGACAATATCCCATACTCTTGGTCTTAATGTAGAACTGACCATATCTGATACCACTCTATCATGACCCATCCCAGTGGGGCCCATGTCACGACTCCTCAAGCCCGCCTCCAATAGGCTAGGGACTGGTGACTAGCACCGTGTCGGCATATCAGTAACATATGAGGCGTTTCCTGTGTTCATGTACGCACAAACACATCTCTTTGCCCTCAAATACTGGAAAGTGAAAACCAATAAGAAATGAATGCATGAATACCGCTATCCCAACAAATAGAGTAAAAAAGGAAGTAAAGTACAGTAAAGTAAACTGGGCCAGAATACAAGACCACCAAAAGAAAGAGTCTGTAAACTACAAAGTCCAACCTATAGAAAAAATGGGTATTGGGATTGCTACTCAAAGAGACAGGAACAAATCTGCAAACCTAAACTCACAAAGATCTATCCAGTTATGGTCTGCCCTGGACTCTATCAAAAGGTCACTCTTCTGCACAAGACATGACACGTGCGAGCAAAGTCTATGCAGGGGTGAGTACAACAATACTCAGTAGGACATCCTGAAACCAAAAAACAATAATCAAAGGAAGATAAAATCATATCTACAGAGTATATATATCAATATTACATGTAACAAGAATATCCAGATATACTCAAACCAAGACACACAATCTAGAGGAAAGTCACCACTACCAATTACCCACACTAGGAACTCAGTTTGAAGATTCCACGAAGCAATCATCTAGGAGAAAAAACTCCTGAGTTTGATAGCACTGATGACATCCATACGAGAAGTAATGTTTGTCGAGAACCATCATGAGAGAGATACACTGATATATCTGAAGAGAGATATGACACCGAATATGAGTATCACAACCATGGCCACGAGGTGATACTAAAAATTATATCTGAATTAACATTTTAAGAAGACGATCAATGCCAAACAAATTTGGTCATGCAAATACCAAGGACTCTATTAAGGGAACGATGAATAAATAGAGGATCCTATTCTGGGCCTCTTGGGGGGGGGGATTCTAACAACTCTATCTTAGAAGTCTTACTGAAGGGATCATACTACTATTATAAGGAAGAAATATGCACTAACCTTTAGGGAAATGATCAAGGCCATAAATTCTAACAAAACTTGTCCATGATATAGTGGACAATAGATTCAAGCCATGTATAAAGGAGTACACGGTGTGTATTAGGATCACATGCTTTGTCCCTTGACCCTGGGTACTTCCCATGTACAACAACCCATGTCGTTTAGTACATTTCATTTAGAATATGGGTACATGCTATGTAGAAGGGTCACACGGTGTGTCCTTCCATCTAGGGTCCACCTGTGTACTCTGGCCATGTGCTAGTACACAATTTCAACCTATGTTTTCCTACCCATGTACCAATACATGGGGTAACCCATAACCAGTATGAGCCAAGCCGTGTGGTGGGGTACACGCGGTGTAAGCAACTAATGTACTATATCCTGTGTTCGTGTATCTCCCGAGACACACGTGGAGTCTCTGAGAAGGGCCTACAAACCATGTGATAGGGTTACACTCCATGTGGCATTTAACTAACTCCTAAAACCCTAGACACCATTTAGTGGGGGCCACACTCTGTGTAACCCCAGGTTACACACCATGATCATGACGATTTTCTAGAAATTGTCTCCTTTATTCATACACCTCTGACGATCCTCTAGAGATCAATCTAAATGTTCTTTTATCTTGAAACTACATATCCAGGGTCGTCTCGCAGTTGAAATAACGAATCAGTGAGTTTCAGTCCCTCAATTGGCTCTAAAAACCAATTACGTTCATTTGATAATAAATTATATGAATAATGGGTATTCCCAAATCGCTTCAATTCATCCATCACCATCACCATCACACCTTCGCATGGTTTCCCCGATACAGGATCTTCAATTTCAGATCATTGCGCTAAGGATTGTAGGTGCAACAATCATTTGTTCATAAGCCACGAAGAACTAAGAATGTGAAAAATATAACAGAGGAGAAAAATAACAAAGAAAAACCCATGGAATGAAACATGGCCATTGTTTGTTCTAGCCTCGATCTATTCCCATATGAAAAATCTATAAATCCAAAAAAATAATCTCTACATCAACCCATGATAGTTCCCACAAATAAAACCCATCCCATAAGAATATCGATCCACAGGTCATCCTGTTCATTGGTTGATCTGCATTCATCATTGAATCTAAAAATGGGCAAAGAATTCCAAATAATAATGACTTACTTGGGGATTGGATCACTCATTGAAGAATATTAGTTTCTATGTTGTCTATGTTGGAAAGATCCATCAAGAATGGCTTCTGTTGATCTCCAATCAAAGGTTTCATCATTATTCACCACTAAGATAAACCTCTAGGGTTTCTCTCTAGAAGATCTAGGGAATTACAAGGTCATGAACTTAACCCTAGATCTATGCCTCTAGGTTAATTTAAAATAAACCTTCACTACGTCGATGAAATAGAATGAAATAAAATAAATATTCATTTTATTTTATTAATAAAATCATTTAAAAACTACTTTTCACAACCGACCTTCACCGGCCGATGTTAGGCCTAACCTAGGGTAAATCCACTACTCTGAACATAAATGTGCCCTTGGATTTATAATCTAAGAATCCATTTAGAAGTTATTCCATTTTTTAGGAAAATTTCTCGTGCATGCTATTTAATATTTTAATATTATTTAAACATTTATTTTGGGAAAATTGGGCCTCAAAATCACACTCCGTGTCAGCTCCTAGTGTTTAATTAATTCCATATATAATTTTAAAAAAACACACAAAAAAATACAGGACATTACATTTCCTATGGGATAAGATTTGATGTTCCTCAAACTCCATCCATCCATCAAGAGCTTGCTTGTTGACTACTTGAACTCTAAAAAAATAAACTTTGTGACCTCTTGGGTAATATTTTTACAATTGATAAAACAAATAAAAGTGTATTATGATTTGATATAAGAAACCTTTACTATTAATATCATTTATTTCCAAATTAAAAATCACAAGTTACCCCATATATTCCACCCACTTACCCAAAAACATAAATATAAATTACATTTGTAAGGAATTATCCACTACACTACCTTTCTATAATGTATATCTAATATCATAAAAATAATCATGTATAAATCACACCCATATTTTTCAAAATAGATTCAAATTTTTCTATAAGAATACATATCACAAAATCTTATGGTAAGTTATAATAAAAAATCATTCAAAAAGAATGAAATGAATCCATAAGTTTAAATAAAATACCGTAGAAACAATATCAATTCCATGGGTAACATAATTATGTTCATGTGATATAATTTTCTAGAACAATAATATATTACTACCCTACATCTCATTAATATAAAACCTAATCCAAGATGATAATTCTCTCAATAAAACTATAACATAACTCCTTATTCAAGGCACTAAAGAATATTGGTGTAATCAAATATTCATTTAGATACTCAAAAATTGAATGATAATATTTTATCTAAATAAGGAATGGAATTTATTTTTTAGGGATATTAAAGGATTTGTAATTTGGGTTTATTTAGAAACAAACCTCCAATAACGACCTATTAAACTAAGAATACTATAAACTTTATAAACTTTTATAGAAACTTCCCAAAAAAAACTTGCTCAATATTTTTTGAATCCTAAAAATAGAATGTTGAGATTAAAAATATCCAAAAAAATGATCCTATCATTTCCAAAATATTCACTTTAGTATCATTCTATACAATTTATAGGAGTAAATAATTCATAAAACTATTCTTATATTATCTACATCTTCTTTCTCAAATATCGAATAAACCAATATATCTTTGATAAATACCATAAGAAAATCATGAAGGTATACAAAGAGAACCCAATGAATCAACCTCATAAATATTGTTCGTGTATTTTTTTACCCCAAAGGGAATACATTTTAATTCTAAATAACTATAAAGACATTAAATTCCAAACTTGGAATTTCCTCCTCCTTTACCCTCAATTGATGATATACGAACCAAAAATTTATATTCAAATGACAAATAGATCTATTTAACTAATTTAAGAAGATATAAATACCCTATAAGGGATAAAAATTATTAACTTTCACCTAATTTAAACATAAATAATTGATAAAAAACCTTAATCCTATTTTATCCATCTTGGAAAATAGAACTGTATCTCCCTATAATGATACAATTGGATGAAATAAATCATTCTATTGAAAATCTATAATTTGAACTAAGAAATCTTGAATCTCTGTAGAAACATATGATAAGGTGTCATGGAGATAGGATAAACACCTGTGTGTTATTATATATCCAAATTGATCTCATTTTGAGTAGGTAATTTCATAACCACAATAGGAACAATAACTGCAAAGTCTTATGCAAACCTTTGTAACACCCACTTAAAACCTAAACTATAATAACTATCAATCTAGATAACTTTTATGAGATATATATAATAGTTAAATTACTTATTTGAAGAAATTATTCACCAAATAAAATCACATTTTCACCTTCTTTGTCAATAAAAATAAATTTACATCAATAATAAACTGCACAAGATTGTTGTAAAGGCCTCTATTTATGGACCCATCCTTTTATATTTTCATAGGGTTTGGAGGTTCTGAGTGGGGTTTTAATTTTTTTCTAGAGGAATTAGATGAGTTTTTTCCATCTTAAGGGCTTAAACACCATATTAGTGGGCATAGTGATGGTTTTTTCCCACTCGTTTGGAGGTGTGGGATTGTTGTCACTATTTTGGGTTAGTAATTTTGAGGTTTTAGGTGTTTTGATATAGTTGTGTACTACTTTGTTCACCTCATTGAGTGAAATGGAAAGGTTTGATGTTTTCGAGGTCATGTTTACCTTTTGAGTTTCCTCTATGAAAAATAGGGAAGGAATTCATGCCATAGTGGAGGGTGTGGTATTTCTAGGGGCTTTGGGGGTTTTCCTTATTGGAAATAGGAATCCCTAAAAAACCCACATTACCAAAAAATTCACTTGATGAGGTACTTCTATATAAAACAAAGACCTTAAAAATTCCTTTTTGGGCATGTTGTAACATGGGGTCATTGTGAAACTGAGAACATGTGTGAGGAAGAAATAGTAAGATAGAGTTCTTCACACTGAATTTCATGTATTGGTGGGTGAAAAAGATAATGATATCTCTCTATTCCATGGTGGAGGTTGTTGGGGATTGCTGGGAATCTAAATCACCTTGCACCATGACAATGTTCAAGGTGTGGTGGAAATCAATGGATTTTAATGTGATCATTAAATACATGGGATTCGAGGAGATTTGGACATTTCAAACATAGTAGGATCAGATATGTCATTATCCAAATCCACTATAGGTGTTTTTCACACCACTACACCATGGTGGATCCATTCTAGGATTACTCCATAAATATATGGTCTGGGTTTTCTTGTTTTGATTTTCAATATCTTTCTTCAAACCCTATCCAATCCATATCCTTATAACCACTCTACAACCACTTCCTTTGGGAGTCTATAAATCTTGGATCATCAGATCAAAGTCTTGGATCAAGGTAATCTAACTTATTATATTTTACTTATCTTCCCTTAATCTTCTTTCCTCCCCAATATTTGTTTCAGTAAATTTCCTCTATTTTGGGTTGAGGCTTGAGTAAGGCCTGATGGTGGTTTGTCGTTCTTAGGTTTTGGAAGTGTTTCAATTTAATTTGGTTGTGATTAATCCCAAGGTTCTTCCCTTCATGAATGGTGACTATTACTTAAATTTTAAATCAAGGTAGGGGATTCATTACTTCTCATTATTCATGTACAAGTATGAAATTATCATGATTTGATTTCTTTGGTAAATAATGGAATTAACTTAACAAAGATAATAAAAATTTAACATAAGTAATATTGAATATGGAATTATGATATTATGATCGCATGTGTTTTATAGTATTTTGATGTTGCCTCTGTATTTTATAGATAGTGTGTTATCCCTTTATTGTGATTTTTTGTTTACTATCACGATTGATATGCTTGAAATTGAATAAAAAACATAAATCTGGAATGATGTAATGATTAATATAAGAGGCATGTAAAATGATTATCACTATTCCTATAAATTAATGGAATATAAAGAGATTATTGGAGTATTTTAATTGATAATTTAAGGTTAATGATAGTTTTAAAATTATAAGATTATTAATTTTTAACCAATGAATAATGAACTGGTTAATTAAAGATTGTAATGAAATGGTTATTTGTTGAAGATAACTATGTTCAACTGAGAGAGCCCATATTTTTGAAATAAAGGATTATACTCCTTAGTGTTATTTTCTTAGTATCTCCTTTAATTTTTATGATGAAAGTTAATTTTTTCCTTTTATGTATAATATAGGTTGATAAATACTAGGTGTGGATTGTTGTGAACCTGGAATGGTTAGTGTCTTTGGAAAAGAATGGGATGGATTTCCTAGGTTATGGAAGTAGTTGGATACTAGTTATAGTAGGATAAAATTTTTTAGGTGGAATATTTTCAGGGATGATACAATCCCGATTGGAATGTGTTAAGAGTTAATCTTTCTTGTTGTTTTTTTCTTTTCAATTTCCATGATGGTTCGTTTTCTTGATATTGTTTGTTATAGATCCCAACTTCTTAACACAGTTTAGTTCTTTTCATAGTGAGTTTATTATCTCTTATAGCATCTTACGATAAGTCCTAGATTATAGGAAATTGTGGAATGGATAATGAATTAATAAGGAACTCATGGGATTCAGGGTTATTGATGGAAGTAAATATAAATTACTTATATTTTGGAAAGAACCTTGGGATGGTTATAATGAATTATAGAATATAATGTATATTAAATCTAGTAAATGATTAAAACAAAAATTATAATGCAGTTTAATAAATTATTTTTGATTTCTAAATTACCAATTAAAATTGGTTATTGTTAAATCTTAATTCTTATGTGAATATATGATATATAGTTTGATAGGCCTTAGTAGTGGAAGTATGGTGTCATGTTTGGAACTAGCTACAGTTGAGTCTAAGGATATGTAGTTTCCCATAGTGTTGTATTTTTCAATATATATTCAATATATATTCATTATATTTTCTTATTTTTTATAATTTACCACCCATATTTATAGGGAAACTGACCGCCAAATTTTTTGGGAGGTGTTTTACCCAATTTATTGGTCGAGGAGGGAACAAATGGATGATTACTCCCACTCTACCATGCTTCGTTAAACTATGGTATAAAGTGCGGACATAATCAAGATTTGAAATATTAAGGTATATTTTATGGACTCACAAGTCTTTTGATCATTTTATTTTTTATACATTTATACGGGAGTCATAATTAATTGAGGTTATAACACATAATTTCATCCAGATGTGGTGAATATGGTTTCCAATAGGTGTGCATATTGGAACCAAGGTTATTATTTACTGTAAATAGAGTTTGGTTTGTGTTTGTTGTCAATCATCACATAGAAGATCATGGATTTTGAAAGAAAAGGTATCTTACACTTTATGATGACAAAAATAATGAAGGTGGCATCATTTCCTAGTGTTTTCTAAATTGTTGGGTCCAAAAATTCGAGAATAGTGAAAAGTTATTTTGGAAAAGGAATTTGCGCACAATTTTTTAAAGTATTATGAAGTTTCACACAAGGAATATTTGAAGATATTTTCATGAAAAAATGGAAAGGGAAAGAAATGTGCACAAGTTATATATTTTCATGAAATGTGAGTTTTCATGAAAAGAAACATGTGAGGATGATAATTGTGTGATAGGGGAAAAGTTAGGAAAAGTTGCACACATGGTTGGTAATGATTGTAAATATGTGGTTACCCCTTATTTTAGAGGTTAAACACATAGGGAAAATCTGAGCTTTTAATAACACAAGTAGTGAGTTGCACACTACTAGGGAGTTATGCGCAAGAAGAGAGTTGTGCGTTATCTAGGATTTGTGTGCGAGTGGTGAGTTTCATGTAATAAGGGATTTATGTGCAAAATATTCCTTGATTCTATCAAGAAGAAGTGAATATTATGGTGTGGCTACCTGGAAGAGAATGGTTTCATGAAAGAGAAGTGTTGTGCAAAATAAAACTTGTGAGACAACCCCAAATCTTGCATTCATAAATAGGTGTTTCGTGAAAGTAATGAGTTTAGATTATTGAAAGTTTTAAATATCCGGTTTGTTAGTTCAGTGCTTTCAAGTGCATCAATTCTGGACATCAACGCATGAAGAGTATTGTACTGGATAGAGACAAAGAATTCAATGAAAATCTATTGAAGATACCTTCAAGTCTATAAACTGAGAAAGACTTCACCTAGAATAGAGTGACTCTATCTGAACTCTTTTACTCCAAATTTAGTAATGATTATTGGATTTATGTATGATAGAAACACTGTTAGTGTATGCTCCATGGACTAGCCCTTAGTGGATAACCAAGTAAAATTGTTGTGTTGTCACTTTTCATGTGAACATTTTATTACTGCACTATTACAAAAGATAGGTTTAACAAGTTCCTACCAATGTGGGAACAAGATCTGTTGATTTAAAAGAAAAACTTTGACACCCTGATTCCCCCCTCCCCTCCCAGGGTGCTTCGAGTTCCTTCAGTGCATGCATGGGATGTAATGGATTGAGGTATAATGAACAATACATGGACTATAGTGGATTTCATACTTTTACTTTGTTATGAGAAATGGTGATAAAAACTAGTATGTAATAATGGTATCACTATAATATGCATGAATTGGGTGAAAGATGAATTTTGGAAGGTATTGTAGCACATGATATGAGTTATTGGGTAATGAGAGAGAAAAACTAGTGTGGAAGTAGAATCAAGGAACAATTATTTACATATATGATTTGATATAAATTTTATTACTTTAATTAATTATCCCAAAAAGTATGGGATATAGTTTTGACTACTTAGGTTATGAGTTGGCTTCACTAGTTTGTTCACTTAGATTTAGTATGATTCTTTCGCATTTTTCATGAGGCTTTTCTGGGAGGATCCTAATGTGAATAACTGTATAATTACACAATATATATAATTTATTATTTTGGCCTGTATGATCTGGTTAATGATAGTACTCGATGCCACTATCTTGTGAATTTGTTCAAGAGTTTCTGGAATTCATGGTTACTACCTAAGCATGTCTCAGTTTTTTTAGTTTTATAATTTTGTAAGAAATTTCATTCATGTATTGAGATTTCTCATTTATTTATGTTATGTTATTGATTTGTGGTCTCATTTTATCTCTTATCCTTAAATATACATATTTAGGGTAATTAATACCATTATATAGATTATAAACTATTGGTTCTAGTATCTATCCCATGGAATATTGGAGAAGGGATTTGGGGGTCATCATACCTCTCTTACCTGTTGATATAAGAGGAGGCACTCATGGAGGAGGGGTTATGATAGAGTGGTATTAGAGATAATATTTGAGTGATAATATGAAGTTTGGAGATAGTTACTAGTGAGTATCATATGGGTTGGTAGTGAAATAATATAAGTTAAACATAATACATGATTTCATCAAGGGATACCGACTAGGAGAGTATTACTTAGGCTCCTATTATCCAATTCAAGGACATTAAAGGTTAATAAAAATGCTAAGTGATATTATTCTACTTGAGTGGTGGAGACCTATGTAAGGATCTTGCATCATGAACTTATGTTCCTTTGTTTTAATTGGGAATAAAATTGAAATTAGGTTGAATTTGAATTAATTAAACTTGAATATTCCATATTATGAGTTTATGAGTCCCTAAAATTTATTCTTTTTGAGGTATGGATTTAGGTCACTATACCTATCTGTTTCTTACCAATGAAGTTCAATTGGATGTGGCAGTATATCAACAGATGTTGTAGTTCAACTATGTTGATTTTAAGAGGAGGACACTCCAAGAGTTTTATCACTAGAGTCTATACAAGTGTAAGAGATTAATTTCAAATCGAGAGACAAAGGACTGGTTGGGGGAGGTAAAGAATTCATTTTGTTTGATTAATACTCAGAGGGAGAACTGGGTTTCATTTGATGTTAGGATTCTATATGGGGAAGCTAAACATTGGTGGTTCATGTTCATTAGGGATCATTATGAGACAAATATTTCTTGGGAGGAGTTTTTTGATATGGTTTAGACTGAGTATATTTCTTTGACCATGAAGATGAATTTTTGGTAGGATATTCTTACTATTCTTTAGTGGATTTCTAGTGTGTTAGAGTTAAGTATCTAATAAATGAATCTGTTGCATTATGTTTTAGACCTTAAACTAAATGAGGAGGTTTGGGAGAAAAATTTTGAGGAGTCTTTTCATTTGAAGATCTAGTGCTTCGTCGCCCCATTTATATTGAAGACATACAATGAGTTGCTAGTGAGGATAGAGATTCTTAAGAGATTTCTAGAAAGGACCATATCCTATTTGGAGGGGAGTAATCAGGACACTCTGTGGAGTAGATATGAGGAAATAAGTTCTTAGTTTACTAGTTAGATGATGTTTTGAATGTAGGGAGTAAGTTTTATCCTTATTCATTCGATTTCACAAAATCTAGTAGTTCTCAGACTCCTTCCAGTGGTTCAGGAATGTTTTTTTTCCTATATAGGTCATGTCCATTATAAGTGAGAGTGTTTAAAATTCCTTTGTAGTTAGTGTAGAGATGGAGACCCAATTCAAGTTTAACCACTGTAGTAGTATCCTCTAATACAATAATAGTAGTTTATGCTCCAACTTTTGATCAGTAGAGAGGGGATGAAGAATTTATAAGAAAACACTATACCCAAACTTACTTAGGGAAAACAATGAAAGCATAGCCACATATGTGGTCTCTATTAGGATAATAGAGGTTATGGAGAAGGTCATGGTATGATACATGCTTTAGAGTTTCCAGCACCAGGCATGACAGATGTTATTAAAGGTATTATTTGCTTGTATTCTACATATATTTATACCTTGTTTGATTTAGGAGCTTCACACTCATTTATTTCACCCATAATAGTCCGTACTTTGGTAATTGAGGTTGATATACTTTCATTTCCCTTGACACGAACACTCAAATTGGATGTTGAAATAGATTGTTTGATGTGTGAAGAGATTATAATTTTATGCTAGGGAACCATCACTCTTTATGATATTTATTATGTTTATGGGAACATCCATGTGAAATAATCCTCATCATGGACAAGTTGTATTTAGTGTAAGATATTATGGATTTTTTTAGGATTCAAGTTGTATAATATGATGCTTATGGAGGTCAGAGCATGTTTTTTTCTTAGAGTGACCCTCTGATGGGTTGGAGGCATGTTGAGTCCTTATCTACTTTGATGAATGGTATAATGTTGATTTGTATGGATTATGAACCAATGGGGTTTCCCAAGGTTATTAATGAATACCTTGTTGTATTTCCTTAAGAGTTTGTGATTCCCCTAGATGTGATACCAATTTTTGAATGTAATTAAAATTGGGTGTCACTTCAATATTTATTCCTTCATACAAGATAACAAAATTTGAGTTACGAGAGCTACATATTCATATTGATGATATTTTGTAGTGATGCTGTATTTAGCTTAGTTTTTCATGTTGGGGTGATCCAGTTCTACTTGGGAAGAAGTAATATGGTATCTTGAATATTAATATTGATTATCATCACTTGAATAGAGTTTTAGAAAAAAATCATTACATTCTTCCCTAGATTGATGATTTTTTCGATAAGTTGAAGAGAGATAGCCTATAATTAAAGATCGATTTTTGGTCAAGTTATCATAAAAGGTGGGTGATGTATGTGGATATTTTGAATACTTTTTTCTAGTGCTTATAAGAGCATTATTAATTCATTTTTATGTTTTTTGGTGTTATGAACACTCAAGATGTTTTCATGGGACTAATGAATTAATTGTTCTGTGAGTTTTTTGATCATTTTTTTGGGGTGAACATTGATGAAATAATTATGTATTCAATTGCTAAGGAATAAATTTAAAGATTATCTGAACTTATTTATGAGTTATTTGGAATTAACTAATATTTAGGATTCTTTAAAAGTGTGAGTTTTGGGCATCTGAGGTTCTTTTCTTGGGGAATGTTGTGTATCTATGTGGAGAATCCATTGATCCATTGAATATTGAGGTGGTGGTTTTTAGTTTATCCACTAAGAATGTTGTGGAGGTGTAGGGATTCCTTGATTTTATAGGATATTAAAGGTGTTCGGTACCCAACTTCTATCATATTTTTACACATACAATATTTTTTACTAGAATAGAAGAATATTTTGTATGGAATAACCATTGATAGAATTATTTTAATTATTTGATAGAGAATATGTACAGTTATTTAGTTCTTCCCTTTCTATAGGAGGGAATTTAATTCATGTTTATTACAATTCTTTACATCTTGGATTGGTTTGTGTGTTGATATTGTAACGAGTTGACATCTATTATGGTTTTCTATAGTTATATCCTCATGAAAGTGACTATGCTTCTCATGATCTTGAGATTTATATGATTATGTTTTCTTTGAAGTTATAAAGTCATTACCACATCAGTGAATTCATTGTGGTATTCATAGATCACAATTTTTTGAGGTATTTCTTCTATAACACTATTTGAATTTGTGCTCATAATGATGAATGGAAATATTATAGGATTATGATTATTACATTTTCTATACACTAAGTAAATGGTATTTTGTGGATGATGTTTTAATTTGGAAGTCACATGGTGGTATTGTGTAAATTTCTGGAGACTCTAGTAGAGTTATGGAAGAGATTACTACATTGTAAAGAAAATGTGAATTATCCTAAGCATATCCCCTAGGAGTGTCGTAACCAAGAGTGCAACAAGGCCTATTGTCGTGCAACAGTTCCCATTTGAGTCTAGCTCAAAGTGGTGTTTTCAGGTTTTACCCCTAGATACATATGTTCCAGAGCCACCTCTACATGCTCGTATCCAGACAGGGATATATTGCTTTGAAAACTCACAAAATCCTTACTTTACCAAAATTCTAGGAAGTTCTTCTATAATAATCCTCAAAGTCTATCTTAGGGTAATGTTCTCTAATCAGAGTTTATATAAATCTAGCTTCCAAGGTTTGTACTAAGCTTCCTATGATACCAACTGTAACACCCCGACCCCAAAATCAATGAGCCGGTGCATTATTTTAATACATTGGAATGATTACAAGGAATCAAGTTCCGAAGGACCAATCAGTTTAGCAGTCTTGGAAAATGGATTACATACATGAATGTTACATTACACATTAGAAAATAAAAAAAAACATAAATTATCCTTTGATAAGTCCATTAATATCCTAGCTTAACCCTGCATATCAATCATAATACACTTCTTGGAATCCTGGGAAAATAAAACACAAGAAAGGGGTGAGCTCAGATGCTCAGTAAGAGTAAGCAATACAACAAAAGATAACATAAACATTAGGCATGGTGAATAATTTAAAACACACGCCTTTATAAATAATCAACATGAACACTTTATGGAAGGAATATGAGCTGAATAAATAATTCCATAATAAAACATAGTCATGGGTATTCTATTAGTCGAATAACCACTTGTAATATCAATAGCTAGTCCCATAATGATGTAATGCATAATTCTGGACATCATAACCACATAGTCAAGGCCTAGTCCTAAACTACAAATAAGATTTTGTCAAGGCCTTGGGCCAAGACACTAGTTTGTCTCATGAGACCTATTGATGCATCGAGGAGCTATAGAAGGCTCTACCCATCAGTTACTAAGTCCAATGCATTCCTCATATGAAAGGGTGAAACATAATCTAAACATTTGAATTGAAACTGGCATACAAAATGTCAATATTTTAACCACAACCCATGAATGGCATAAAAATAGCACATCCACAGTCAAACATAACTCATTACGTACAATATGGAAGATTGTATTTTGATAAATCAATATCAATCAAGAATAAAATACACTGAAGGATATTGACATAGATGAAAATAGTCATCAAAACTATTTGAGATAATTATCTCCCTTTTTCTTGAAAACATTTAAAATTATCACTATTCATCAAGAAGCTGTTTAAAATAGATTTTTGAATCAAGGTGTCCCATAAAAATTTGAAACATTTAAAAGTAATTTTAATTTTAAAACATTAATTCTCATATAAATAAATCCTTAAAACCATATTTAAAACATGGTCATTAATGTGAAAAATGTAGAAGAATATATCTTTAAAACATTTAAAATGATATTTTATTTAGAGTTCCTAACCAAATGAGAGACACTTGAGTAAAAATAATTGAGGTAATCAACACTTTATAATATCATGAGAATAAAGGGATTCATGATATACTTTGTCAAAGTACATACACCATATAAAAGTGAATTGATGTATAACAAAGAAGTCTCAATGGAATGTAAATTGAGATGAAATCCCTTATAAAGACCACATCCTTAGATTAAGGATAAATCAAAAAAATAATTATGTGTGAAAAATATAAATACACTCAATATGATTTGATATTCAGTGTAAATCAATTAGAGGACATTTACATATATTCTTGTAAATACAACACCCATGACTTGGATGTTTAACTCAACGAATAGAAATTGAGTTAAGATTACTCTTATCAAGTTTATATCAATGACTTGAGAAATTATAGATTGAGTGATTATGTGTATAAAAAGTATACCCACACAAAGGGGAGTGGAAATTACTACATAAATAATAAATAGTGATTCCACACATAATCTTGGAGTAAAATAATCAATGAAGTATGCGTAAAGCCCAATGAGTGGAAATTAAAATTTGAAATTCTCTTACCGATTTGGTAACTCATAAAACATACACCCCATGAAAGAAGGGTCATACCATGAAGATGTAAATACCCATAAATTAAATTATATTACACCAAGAATACAATCATGGGTAGTACATACACAACACAAAAGGAAATAGTGGCTAATATAGCATGAATCTCACGAGAATAAAAAGTGAGATGAAAAACCCTTACCACGTTGTAATCAATCGTGTCGTATGAAGAAAATTTAATAACCACCAAATTAATCATAGAATACCATGAATATAAATATAATCAGGATAATATATATCAAATTTTAGTACAAAATACACCACATGCAATAAATAAGTGGTGAACAATGGAAATCTCACGAAATTAAGAGTTAGATAAGAAACCCCTTACCTCGTGTCCGACTTGTCTCGTTCGTTCTTTAATCTCCTGAATAATAAACTAAAGTTAATTTACACTTTATTAAGAACCTTTTAAAAGTTTATTATTCCTTTTATATCACTTATTACCATGTTATAAACATTATGTAATCATTTAAGTTAATAATGGTCGTTTTGTCGATAATTGGTACTTGAGTCAAAAATAAACTTGTCATAATTACAAATTGTCTATGTGGTCAAAAGTATATTATCTAAAGTATAATATTAATTATTTAAATATCATAAATATCATATATATATAGTATATATATATTTATTTATAATTAGTTCAGGATATTTGGAGATAAGAAATGAAATGCACCATTTATGGAGACGGTAAACCTTACGTACGCATGAACACTACTTTCATTTATATTTCATATTTAATGAAATGAAAACTTAATTATACATAGTAATATTATAATTTAAGTATAATATCATATGATATATGTTTTACATAATTTAATTAACTCCATCCTTTATACATTCCATGTATGTCATGAACAAATCATATCACCTTGAGGGGGCGGTAGTCCACACTTCCTCAAATGAAATTATCATGTTCACACATATTGGAAAGAATAAAGGTGTGTTTTTAAATGAAAATTAAATAATAATAGAGAAAACATAAACATAATATATATCATATATAAATACATTGCCATCATAATGGCCACCATGAGAGGTGGTAAGAGATAATTTAACAATCATCATTTTGTGAGGCGTTAGTTTTCCATCCACAGAAACTTTATGTTATTTACCCATTAGATGGAGATGTGTGTAAGTGTAGTTCGAATAATTATCATAACAACATCATATTATATTTAGGATACTTATGTTGTTATAAAATAAAGGAATAAAAAGAGTTTAGGGTTGGAGAATTAAAATAAAATAGAAGAAGATAAGAGAAACCATTACCTTTAATTTGGGTAACTCCCTTTGGTTTGAACCAAAGGACATATTGAATTGACTTAATCCTAAGTTAAGTCTTCAATGTGTAATATAGGGATATTGAGAGATTATTTGGGAAGGGTATGGACGATCCAAGGGGCTTGAGAGGTGTGTGGAATGGGTTAGAAGTGGTGTCCTTTTATAAGGGAACGGAGGGGATCTTTAAGAAAGTTTGGAAATGTTATTTTATTATAAACTTATCTTTGGTTTCAGAAGTTCCAAAACTCATTAGAGTCGAAGATAAGATGACTAATATTCTAAATAAAATCATCCAAAAATAATCGGACAGGTTTTGGATATTGTTTTAATATTAATAATCTTATTTATTGAAATCATTTATTAATGAGGTAAATACTGCATCATTAATGTGTTATATATAATTTAATTTATTTGATGCCTAAAAATTATAAAAAAATACCATAATGTATTAAATAGTTTTACCTTTCCAATGAATATTTATAGTAGAAAATATGACTTATATAACTCCATGTAAAAATTGATATACTAAGAGATATTTGTTAATGTCATTTTTGTCTTCACTTTAAGTTAATTAAAATAATGTGTCATTATCATTATTAAGTGGCTCACTGGGGTCCAAAAATCAACACAAGAATTCCCATGGTCGTCCATGACTCATACAATAAGGTTAGGACAAGTTTTAAGATAATTTTTTATTATTATAATATTCTTTTTACCTTGAATTACCCTATTTACCTTTGACCACGGTAAATAAAAGCCAGAAGTTACTATTCACCAAAAATTATTTTAATCTTATTGAACCACATTTTAGTTACTGATATCAATCATGTCTCTTGGATTTTTTAAAATCAATTCACAGAAGCAGTAAAATTACATTTTATGCAAATTTGCAAATGCTTCTAGGAGGTGGGTAAAAGACGGTAAAAGTTAAATAAAATTTTTATATATCTAAACTTATTATAAAATTAATCCAATGAATTTACATTAAATTTATATAGGTATTATGTATCTTTTTTTTACCTAAAATAAATTTAAATAAAGTAATTAATTATTTAAATAAAAAGTCGGTTCTAAATAATAACGCATTGTTTTTCAATATTAATCAAAAATTGATGTTTTTCAGAAAAATACCAAAAATTCACCCTAAGCTAATTTTGATTTTCTGAATTCAAAAATGAGGTCTATTTTACCATATTCACAACATATAAGTTTCATTTATTAATTTAAAATTTATTCCCGTTGTCAAAACCAAAAGGCGGGGTTTTAAAAAAGTAAAAACTATCAAAAGATTGCCATGTGTTTATGTCCAATTTCAAAGTGAAATTACTTAAAATGACCAAAATTGGATTAAATGATAATAATATAATATAATTATACATCCCAACCATTCAAATTTATAATTGAACACTATAAATTATTTTGATTAAAAAAGTTGTTTTCAGTTAAAATTTAGTATCTTTCACTATTCACCCAAATATGAAAGTTATCAGAAAAACACAAAAAAAGTTTTGAAACTAAATTTGTATGACATTAATATAAAGAATAAGTTTATTTTTTTCAAATTTAATATATTAATGTTTCAAATATTGGATGTAAAAAGGGTTCACCATTAAAAGGTGGTAAAATTTCATTTTTTTAAAAAAATACTTCTTTTATCTGAAAAAAATGAATTTGTTCTTACATTATATCTAAGAAACTCATAGTATGGATTCTAAAATTATAAGGATTATATAAAGTTCAAAATTCAGTTAATACTATTCATAACTGCTTTTGAATGGCAAGTTTGGTAAGTCGTGGTGCGCTTGAACTCGGTGTTGCATGTAGTTTAAGTTATTGAATTACTTTGAAGAAATAATGTACTATAAAAGCTTGGGGTGTTACATTCTCCCATCCTTCAATAAATTATGTCCTCAAAATTTGAAATTGTTTTTCATAAATAAAAGGTTAAAAATAGGAAAATACCTTTTTGGAAAACACACATCAGAATTTGGGTTAATAAAATTTATTCTTAATAAGAGGGAAAGGGAAACAAAAAAGACACCACCAAATTATGATCTTGATTAGGAGAACATTGGTGGAAATTAGAGGAACATATTTGGAGGAAAAATGTAAATATTTATAGGGAGTGATTGAGGTCATCAATCACAAACAAGTGTAAAATTGAGGGCCTCAAATACATCAATCTATGATGATTTAAAATATCATCGGTTCAACAAAACATAAAGCATTATGATAACACATTTTTGGTTTTAAGATATCTTCCCTAAAGTTTAATAATTAATTTATTCATATAATATGAAGAAAATATATATACTTGAAAAGTAGAGTTTCATCCTTCATCTAATTCTTACCACAAAATCATCTTTCACTCCAAACGATGAGTATTCAAGATGACTTAGTCACACCTAAAGTGCTAGAATCAACTTATAGAGAATTAAATAATCCACAATGGATGAGCTATATATTTACGTTTTCTTTAGAGATTAACCAAAAACAAAATGGTTAGTAAATGATCAGATGATCCCCAAAAAGGATAATCCTTTGGAGAAAGAAATACTAATCATAAAATTAAACCAACATTACCCAAAGTTCAATGAATAAAATTCAATAAACAATTGTCTATAAAATCTTTCAATATAATCCAAACTAATATTGAAGCCCAAAACTCAGTATAATTTGATTACGTAGTCTTCCACATTAAATTGTATCTCCAAATAATATTGACTACTCTTAAAGTCACATACTTAAAAGTAATTAACCTAATCACATATTCTCTATGATAGGTTAATCATCACTATAAATCAACAAAAAAAAAAAGATAAAAATCCACCATTACTCCTCAAATGAAATCCCATAGTATTCTATTTTCCTTAAGCATATAGTGTTCCCAATAGGGTGAACGTCTTCTAAAATAACATTTATCACTTAATCAATAAATAAATTTTCTACACTAAGGATATCCATATGATTCAACATAAGATCCCAAATCAACTTATTATTGATCAATAAAATCATTTACCTAAAAATAATTAGTCACACTAACCAGGGACTTCATGTAGTCCAGTGGTAGGTGATAAATCCCAGTCACACTTTGGTTGTTGGTTCGATTCCTACAGCTTTGTCCGACACGATGGGGTGTCACACGGTCTGCGTGTTGTCCTTTTTCAAAAACTATATTTTATAAAATTCCCAAAATGAGATAAATTTCTCAAAATAACCATAAAATAATTTAACCACAAATGTTATCTCATACCTCTCATTTCCATCCCAAAAATTATTAATATGTAATTACCTCAAATTCAAGGATCATATAAACCCAAATGGTTATTTATAAATATATCTAAAAAAGGAAAGTTAATTTTTCCTCGAATATCATTTTCATATAACAAACTACAGGGTTACACATATAAGAAAAAGTCTTCAAATGTAATCCCATCAACAAAGAGTACTAAATTTTTTAAACATTTCTCCATCTATTTATTTCCACAAAGGTTCTTCCTTGACCAAGAGGTTACCCTATAGAATAGGGCATTCACTTGGGTAATGCCCAGGTCCCCTATATTTACAGCAAAGGACTGTAAATGGATTTTTGGGATCATTTTTATTTTCTTCCATAGTACTCTTCATTTTTCCTTGGCAGTTCTTTACTTTATGTACTTATTTCCCACACATAAATCATTTATTTGTTCCACTCATACACTTTCCTAGGTGTCTCCTTCCACATTTCCGGCATGATGGAAACTGATCTTTCTTTTCTCCATAGTCTCCACTGTTGGAGCTCTTATCATTCACCGCCTTTCTCTTCTTTATTGAGTCCGAGAGTTGGATAATATATATTTTATTGATCATATTTTTGGAAAACCGATTAGGCATGAACATGATATATTTTAGAACTACCAACATTCCATTTCATTGCTCATTTCCACCATTGTTCCCACCTTGTACATCATGTTCAATGTTACTATGACTTCCTTGGAATCCAACCATTGACTAACATAAGAAAGAATAGCGTGAGTCATAAAATCATTTAGAGAATATCATAACACCTTATTTTCAATCTAAAACACCTTAAGATTAACCAAGGTTATTTATTCTCATATTATATTAAAATCTTTCATATCGGTTTTTAAAGAAAATGTGAATTATCCTAAGCATATCCCCCAAGAGTGTCGTAACCAAGAGTGCAACAAGGCCTGTTGTCATGCACCAGTTCCCATTCGAGTCTAGCTCAAAGCGGTGTTTTCAGTTTTTACCCCTAGATACATATGTTCTAGAGCCACCTCTACATGCTCGTATCCAGATAGGGATATATTGCTTTGAAAACTCACAAAATCCTTACTTTACCAAAATTCCAGGAAGTTCTTCTATACTAATCCTCAAAGTCTATCTTAGGGTAATGTGCTCTAATCAGAGTTTATATAAATATAGTTTCCAAGGTTTGTACTAAACTTCCTATGATACCAACTGTAATGCCCCGATCCCAGAATCAAGAAGATGGTGCATTATTTTAATACATTGGAATGATTACAAGTAATCAAGTCCCGAAGGACCAATCAGTTTAGTAGTCTTGGAAAATGGATTACATACATGAATGTTACATTACACATTAGAAAATAAAAAACAACATAAATTATCCTTTGATAACTCCATTAATATCCTAGCTTAACCCTGCATATCAATAATAATAAACTTCTTCGAATCCTAGGAAAATAAATCATAAGAAAGGGACGAGCTCAGATGCTCAGTAAGAGTAAGCAATACAACAAAAGATAACATAAACATTAGGCATAATGAATAATTTAAAACACATGCCTTTATAAATAATTAACATGAACACTTTATGGAAGGAATATGAGCTGAGTAAATAATGCCATAATAAAACATAGTCATGGGTATTCTATTAGTCGAATAACCACTTGAAATATCAATAGCTAGTATCATAATGATGTAATGCATAATTATGGACATCATAACCACATAGTCAAGGCCTAGTGCTAAACTAAAAGTAAGATTTTGTCATGGCCTTGTGCCAAGACACTAGTTTGTCTCATGAGACCTACCGATGCATTAAGGAGCTATAGAAGGCTCTACCCATTAGTTACTAAGTCCAATGCATTCCTCATATGAAAGGGTGAAACATAATCTAAACATTTGTATTGAAAATGGCATACGAAATGTCAATATTTTAACCACAACCCATGAATGACATAAAAATAGCACATCCACAGTCAAACATAACTCATTAAGTACAATATGGAAGATTGTATTTTGATAAATAAATCTCAATCAAGAATAAAATACACTGAAGGATATTGACATAGATGAAAATAGTCATCAAAACTATTTGAGAGAAATATCTCCCTTTTTCCTAAAAACATTTCAAAGTATCACTATTCATCAAGAAGCTATTTAAAATAGATTTTTGAATCAAAGTGTCCCATAAAACATTGAAACATTTAAAATTAGTTTTAATTTTAAAACATTAATTCCCATATAAATAAATCCTTAAAACCATTTTTTAAAACATGGGAATTAATGTGAAAAATGTAGAAGAATATATCTTTAAAACATTTAAAATGATATTTTATTTAGAGTTCCTAACCAAATGAGAGACACTTGAGTAAAAATAATTGAGGTAATCAACACTTTATAATATCATGAGAATAAAGGGATTCATGATATACTATGTCAAAGTACATGGACCATATAAAAGTGAATTGGCGTATCACAAAGAAGTCTCAATGGAATGTAAATTGAGATGAAATCCCCTATAAAGACCACATACTTAAGTTAAGGCTAAATCATCAACATAATTATGTGTGAAAAATATAAATACACTCAATATGATTTGATATTAATTGTAAATCAATCATAGGATATTCACACATAGTATTGTAAATACAACACCAATGACTTGGATGTTTAACTCAATGAATGGAAATTGAGTTAAGATTACTCTTATCAAGTTCATATCAATGACTTAAGAAATTATCAATGGAGTGATTATGTGTATCAAAATTATACCCACACAAATGGGAGTATAAATTACTACATAAATAATAATGAGTTATTCCACACATAATCTTGGAGTAAGATAATCAATGAAGTATGCCTAAAGCCCAATGAGTGGAAATTGAAATTTGAAATTCTCTTACCGATTTGGTAACTCACGAAACATACACCCCATGAAATAAGTATCATACCATGAAGATGTAAATACCCATAAATTAAACTATATTACACCAAGAATACAATCATGGGAATTACATACACCACACAAAAGAGAATAGTGGCTAATATAGCATGAATCTCACGGGAATAAAAAGTGAGATGAAAAACCCTTACCACGTTGTAATCAATCGTGTCATATGAAAAAAATTTAATAACCACCAAATGAATCACATAATAACATGAATATAAATATAAACATGATAATATATATCAAATGTCAATACACAATACACCACATGCAATAAATAAGTGGTGTACAATGGAAATCTCACGAAATTAAGAGTGAGATAAGAAACCCTTACCTCGTGTCCGACTTGACTCGTTCGTTCTTTAATCTCATGAATAATAAACTAAAGTTAATTTATACTTTCTTAAGAACCTTTTACAAGTTTATTATTATAACGACCCATACTTTACATACATTGTTAATACTTCAAAATTGAAGTACACTTATTACAACATATGACAAAACCACAAAGGACCGTATAGGTATAGTGTCTTTAGAAACTGGGAAACATAAACAACTGGTTCATAAATATTCTACAGTGTCTCCCATTTATTTCATCATATCTAGGTTCCCTTTTAGAATATTCTACTTAATATCCATCTTCCTGACCTGGGGAAAATAAAACATAAAAGGGTGAGCTCAAATGCTCAGTAAGGGCAAATAAAGGAAATAAAAATCATATCATATCTTTTTGAAAATCATAACCTGCAAAAGAGATCATAATATCTTAACATGGAACAAATCATAGAATTGAAAATGAGATCCCCATAATCATAACATGAAACTTGAAACTTTGTGGCATGCACACATAATCATGGAAAATCATTTCTTGTTAGTCATGACTCATTGCCAAGACTATCTTAGTGGACAAAGTCCCTTTCTGAACCGAGTCACCCTCGTTCCAGTCCTGTTTCACTGAACCGGTATAACCTACCGTTCCAGCCATGTCTATCTCATGAGATATAAAATCTTTACCCAATTAATTGGAGGGAGATATAGGTCCCAACCATCTTATAATGAATCCTTTCTTATGTGTGCCACATAAATCATAAATCATACATCATCGCATAACACATGTAATAAAAATGGGATTCTTGAAACATCATGACATCATAAAACAAATCATATAAGGTAAATGACTTCATAAAAATAATTCACTTACAACATAATCAAATCAATGTAATAATAGGGATAAAAACAGAACCCTTTATTATCTTAGATGGAAAATAATTTTGATAAAACACTTGAACTCCATTCTTGAGGAAAATATCCTTTCTTCTTCAAAAACATTTTTCCTTTCATAACATGTCATACGAATTTAAAATAAAAGATGTTGATTAAAAATAAAATTGAAAACTTGTAAAGGAAGCTTATTGTAAATAATGTTTTTAAAAAATCCATTCATGCCATATAAGTTAAAAAAACATTCTTCGTACCTTTGTCGGAAAAGTCAAAAAGTACCTCGTACGAAAAAACGACAAAAGATTCCTTTCACATTCTTTACTAAAAACTCACCGAAGGGTAAAATTGGATTTAAAATTATTTAAGTGGATGGAAACAATATTACATATTGAGGGAACATGGATGTGGATGATAAAATACACCCCAGTAAATACTTACGAATAAACAATCTCGGATAAAAATGAGATTGTGATATTTCCCTTACATTAGGTCCGATTTGCTTTGTACGTGTCCGAATATCCTGTATAATGGTTTAAATAATGTTATTGACTTATTCCAGAATTATAAATATTGATATGATATCATATATGGTCATATTCTTAGCTTCTTGTTAGTAATATTTCATTGTTACTTGTTACTCGGGTCTTTATTGCCTTTTGTTCTTATGCGTGTTTTGCCGAATAAATTCTTATTACTATTTTAAGGTTATAGATAACTTATATCCAGAATGGTATTAGTGTAACATATATCATATTTATTCATTCAATTCATTTATATAATTATTATGTAATGATGATCATGTAGAACGAGTCGCTTCACATCGTGGAGATGGTATTCCGTACGTACGCACGAGTGATGATATCGTTCCTATGATCGTGGAATTGTATTGGAGTATATATATATATATTATTTCAGTATCAATATTACTTTATAATAATCATAAATAGTTACTCATTACACCATTATACCCATCCTTGTAAAGTGATAGTGGAAAATAGATTACACCACGGCGTGGAGACGGTATTCCGTACGTACGCACGCGCGGTGATTTCATTTTTCCGTAGGATGGATAGAAGGTGAATTAGGGTTGTTTCATATTTATAATAACATATCAGTATGTAATTAATACTGATGTTATTACTTTATCATGAAACAACTAAAGGAGAAGAAGTTGAAGAAGAAAGAAATTGAAAAGATCGGTAACGGATATTACCTCTTCTTTGGAACGCCTCTTTGAATCCTCCACTTAGGGAACTAAGATTGGTCTTTGAAGAAGACCAGGACCTCTAGGATTATTCTATGGAAGTGGAGAGGAGAAAATGGCAGGGTTTGGCCGAGCTTGAGTGCTCAATTTGGTGTGAGGAGGAGGGGGAGGAGGTGCCCTTTTATAAGGGAGGAGAGGGGCACCTTAGGAATATCACAAAATATTATTTTATATTAAAGTCAAAATCGGTTTATAATGGTTCCAAAGGGCCTTATTTCGAAGCTAAAGTGGAGATGGGTCGAAATCCTATTAACCAATAGGATTTAGGCAAGTTTAGGTTATTATTTTAACCTTATCAATTAGATTTAACTCTAAGTTAAATAATTTAACTTTTACCGTGTCTTTTTGTTTTCTTACACTATATGGTTAATACACTTACTATAACATGCCAAACGAACCCCAAATTGTTTATTATTAATATATATATCCTTATCTAAGTAATTTGGCCGAACCTTAGATTTTTAGGAATACAATAACAATTAATAATATAATATTTTATTTAAAAACTATTTTGTGTCAATTTTGACACTATTTGATATATGATTTTTGTGAAAGTCATAACAGAATTATATGTTCGAACCAAGTTGATTAAATCAACAATAATATATCATAGTAACCTAGAAAATTAGTGGAATTCAAAAAAGTCTCAAATTAAATTTAGTTTGGTGTTTATAACATCAATTATGTCAATATTTCATTAAAAAGATAATTACTGCATCATCATTGTGTCATAAATAAATTAAATTATTTAATGTCTAAAAATTATAAATAAAATACTTTCATGTAGGAAATATTTTTATCTTTCTAATTAATATTTATAGTCGAATTTATCTTATGTATAACCCCATATTAAAAATGATTTACTTATTAAACTTTGATTTTAACTATTTTAACCCTTCTTTAAATAAATTAATAATAAATGTCCTAATCTAATCCAAGTGGACCTAAATGGTCATATTTTCTTCCTAAGTTTGTTTTTGGTCGAATTACACTTGCCCAATAGAATTAGGACACGTGTTAGGGTAATAATAATATCATTTTTACCCTTAATTACCCTATTTACTTTTAACCGTGGTAAAAAAAAGTAAAAAGTTACTATTCACCAAAAAATTATTTTCATCTCATTGAACCACATTTCAGTCCTTGATATTAACCGTGTCTCTCGGATTTTCAAAATTCCATTCATAGAAGCGGTAAAATTAAGTTTTATGCAAAATTCAGTTTTTAACCTACCACTTAGTGGTTTCACTATTCATCAAAAAATTGAAAGTTTTCAGAAAAATACCAAAAATTCACCCTAGGCTAATTTCGGTATTCCGAATCCAAAAATGAAGTCCATTTTAAAAAATAAAATTTCAAAAAGTGGTTATTACTATTCATAATGGCTAGTTTTAATAATATTTTAATAGCATATCGTTGTTTAGTGAAACTCGGTATTGCGTACGACGCAAGCTATCGAGGAAGGTCGCGATTGCGTGTAAAGTAAGCCAAGCTAGTATGTAGTGAAAGATTTCTTTGATGATATATAAAAAACAAAATACTACTCATAAAAATCTCGGGTGTTACATTCTACCCCCCTTAAAAAGAATTTCGCCCTCGAAATTCGTCACTTTGTTACAAACATATGAGGATACTTCTCTCTCATCATATCCTCAAGCTCCCATGTAGCTTCTTCAAGTTGGTGGTTCCTCCGTACAACTTTCACCAATCGAGTGGTCTTGTTTCGTAGGACTTTTTCGCTACGATCCAGAATCTCTATCGGCTGTTCTTCATAAGAAAGATCTTGCTCCAGCGGTACAACTTCTGAGCAGAGTACATGTGAAGGATCATGTATGTACTTTCTCAGGAGAGATACATGGAACACATCGTGAACTTGAGAGAGATTCGGTGGAAGCGCCAATCGGTAAGCTACCTTCCCAACACGATCCAGTATTTCGAAAGGACCGATATATCTAGGGCTCAACTTCCCCTTCTTTCCAAATCTCATAACCCTCTTCCAGGGAGATATTCGTAAGAACACTTTATCACCCACTTCAAACTCTAGGTCTTTTCTTCGGTTGTCGGCATAACTTTTCTGTCAACTCTGAGCTGCTCTTATGTGTTGTTGAATAGATCTAACCTTTTCTGCCATTTCATCAACGAGATCAGGTCCTAACAGCTTTCTTTCCCTAACTTCATCCCAGCAAGTTGGAGTCCTGCATTTCTTTCCATAGAGAGATTCATAAGGAGCCATCTGAATACTAGAGTGAAAGCTATTATTATAAGAAAATTCCACCAAAGGTAGGTGTTGATCCCAACCTCCTTTGAAATCCATAGAGAAAGTTCTCAACATATCTTCTAGGATTTGAATTGTTCTCTCAGACTGACCGTCTGTCTGGGGATGATAAGCAGTGCTGAAACTCAACTCTGTACCCAGAGTATGCTGAAGACTTCGCCAGAACTTCGAGGTAAATCTCGGATCCCGATCAGATATAATAGAAAGTGGTACTCCATGCAATCTTACCACTTCCTTTACATATATCCTGGAAAGATGATCTAGAGAGAAATCCTCTCTAATAGCAATGAAGTGTGCAGACTTTGTAAGACGATCAACTATGCCCCAAATAGCATTATTGCCTTTGGATGTTTTAGGAAGTCCTGTGACAAAGTCCATAGTGATGTTTTCCCATTTCCATTCGGGCATGGGTAATGGTTGTAACATCCCCTTAGACTTTTGTCTCTCAGCTTTAACTTGTTGACAAACCAAGCATCGAGAGACATATTCAGCAACATCTCTTTTCATGCCATCCCACCAGAAGTACTCTTTCAGGTCCCTATACATCTTCGTGCTTCCAGGATGAATAGAGAATGAAGAACTATGAGCCTCATCCAGTAGCTCCTTCTTTAATTTGGGGATGGGAGGAACACAAACCCGATTCCTGAACTTTATTATCCCATCACAATCAAGGTTGAATTCAGGAACATTTCTCACCTTCTTTTGTAACTCGACATCTTCTTTCTGTGCCTCTTTAATCATCACATGTATAGATGGTTGAACATTCATTTGAGAAAGATAATATTTTTCCCCTTCCATTATAATTCCAAGATCCATCCTTTGTAAATCCATAAATATTGGATCTTTTGTGATCCTCATCATGGATAAACTAGCATGGTCTTGTCGACTTAATGCATCTGCCACCTTGTTTGCTTTCCCAGGGTGGTAATGGATTGAGCAGTCATAATCCTTAATCAGCTCCAACCATCTTCTTTGACGCATATTCAGATCCTTTTGTGTGAAAATATACTTTAAACTTTTATGATCATTATAAATATCACACCTTTCACCATAAAGGTAATGCCTCCAAATCTTTAATGCAAAGATTACCGCAGCCAACTCCAAATCATGTGTTGGGTAATTTTGCTCATGGATTTTCAACTGTCGTGAGGCATAAGCTATCACCATATAATTTTGCATAAGAACACACCCCAATCCCTTCTTGGATGCATCACTGTAGATCACAAACCTTTCTCCACTACAAGGCAGTGTGAGCACAGGTGCACTGGATAACCTTCTTTTCAACTCCTTGAAATTCTCTTCACATTCCTCTGTCCAAAAAAACTTAACTCCTTTTCGAGTCAACTTGGTGAGTGGATTAGATAATCGTGAAAAATCTTTTACAAAACGTCGATAATATCCAGCCAAACCAAGAAAACTTCGGATCTCAGTTACTGTTGTTGGTCTTGACCATCATTCGATAACCTCTATTTTTGCTGGATCCACAGATATACCCTCTTTTGAGATTATGTGACACAAAAATGCAACTTTTTGAAGCCAAAATTCACACTTGGTAAATTTGGCATAAAGCTTATCCTTTCTCAGGGTCTTCAATATAATTCTCAAGTGATCTTCATGCTCTTCCTTGCTCTTTGAATAGACAAGAATATCATCTATAAAAACTACCACAAATTGATCAAGATAGTCTCTAAATACTCTATTCGTTAGATCCATGAAGATAGCAGGGGCATTAGTAAGACCAAATGGCATCAATATAAATTCATAGTGTCCATACCTTGTACGGAAAGCCATCTTTGGTATATCCTCCCTTTTGACCCTTAATTGATGATACCCTGAACGAAGATCAATCTTGGAAAAGTATTGAGCTCCGCGTAGTTGGTCAAATAAGTCATCAATGTGTGGGAGAGGATATTTGTTCTTGATAGTGATCTTGTTAAGTTCTCGATAATCAATGCAGAGTCTCATTGATCCATCTTTCTTCTTAACAAATAGAACAGGTGCTCCCCAAGGTGATGCACTAGGGCGTATGAATCCCTTATCAAGATTCTCTTGGAGTTTCTTCTTCAATTCCTGCAACTCAATTGGGGCCATTCTATAAGGTGTCTTTGAAATTGACAAAGCGCCCGGTACGAGTTCTATTGAAAACTCAACTTCACAATTTAGTGGAAGACTCGGTAATTCCTCCGGAAATACATATCAAAATCCCGTACAATGGGCATATTCTTAATCGTGAGTTTCTCACCAACCATTTGAGATAAATAACCTTCATTTAGTGGAATCAATACCCATAAGATGGAAGAAATTTCCACTGGAAGGTTATGTTCATCCTTGCATTGATAGACGATCGTAGATTGATCTGGAATATGAAATGTGACTTCTCTTCTTTGGCAATTGATATGAGCTCCATGTAGAGAAAGCCAATCCATGCCAAGAATCACATCAAATTCCACTAAAGGAAGGATCACAAGATTTGCAGGAAGCACTTTCCCACAAACATCAATTGGAGAAGAATTATAAACTTTTGATGCGATTGATGTGCCATTAGGTGTTGTCACAGCTAACTCAACATCTAATTGTTGAGGTAATACGATGATACCCTTAGAAAATTTTTCAAAAATAAAAGAGTGGGTGGATCCAGAATCAAATAAAACCTTTGCTACTTTAGAGTGGATGGTAAGTGTATATTTCACCACTTCGTTATCGTACTCCACATCGCTGATAGAAATTGCATGTGACTTTCCTTTGTCTTTAGCCTTAAGATTTTGTTGACGTCGACCATCATCATCAACCCTTGGATTTGGGCATTGATTGGCATAATGCCCCATCTCCTTGCACTTGAAACATTGAAGTGTAGCAGGTTCATTCTGTGTATCCCTTCCTTTGTTTGCATCATTAGCCATCTTCTTCCCATTATCGCGACATTAAAATGCCCGATGACCTTCCTTTCCACATTTAAAACATTCAATTGCCCCTTTAAGACAACTCCCTCCATGTTTCTTTCCACACTTTGAGCATAAGGGAAAGCTCATCTTCTTTTCAGTGTGCTCTTTAGATTTTCCTTTGAATTCCATTTTCCTCTTCTTATCAAACCCATATGACTGATGGGTTACTCCAATCTCCATCTCAACTTTGAGAGCAGATCGAACGATTTCCTCGTAGCTATTGAAGTCCCTTATGGCTAACGCCCTTCAAAGAATTGGTTTTAAGCCACTAAAGAATCGATCGATATTACTCTCAGGTTGGAAAATAATACCAGAAGCGTACCTTGCAAGTCTTGTAAAATTTGCTTCATAGGTACCAACAGATTCATCATCCCTTTGCTTCAGTTCAAGAAACTCTTTCTCCATCTTTGTTCAGAGAATACGAGGGAAGTACTTATTAAAAAATAAGTTCTTGAACTCGTCCCATTCCATAGACTCAATTTCATCCCTTTTACTCGTATTCTTAATAAGATTCCCCCATTGATCATCATCTCCTTCCAAACGATACACTGCTAGGATGACTTTATCATGTTCAGAACATTGAAGAACTGAAAATATATTTTTAGTAGTACTAATCCATTGTTCAGCAACTAATGGATCAGTAGACCCACTGAAAGAAGGTGGGCACTGCCTCATGAAGGATTCAACAGAATGTTGCTCCTTCCTTTGCTCGTTTGGAAGTCCTGCATGATTCATAGCTTGAGAAAGTTGTGTGAGCATGGCTACAAGATTTTTCATTCCAGCTCCCATATCGTTTGGTTGCTCAGGGGGACAATCATTGCATTGCCCATCGCATTCCGCATTAACACGGTTCCTTCGGGTTCCATCCATTGACTAAAACCAAGAAGAATAGTGTGAGCAACACTAATTATAATAGGAAAACCACATAATCAAGGATAAAATTTCACACTTAAGGTTTTATCCTAGGGTATTCATGGCCATTTCTAAAACACTAAGATTGTGTTCTATGCTTAGACTTATCCTTAGGGTTCTTACTAAGGCTTTCACATCCTAGTTTCCAAAGGTTGACTATACCTTTCCTCTGATACCAACTATAACGACCCATACTTTACATACATTGTTAATACTTCAAAATTTAAGTACACTTATTACAACATATGACAAAACCACAAAGGACCGTATAGGTATAGTGTCTTTAGAAACTGGGAAACATAAACAACTGGTTCATAAATCTTCTACAGTGTCTCCCATTTATTTCATCATATCTAGGGTCCCTTTTAGCATATTCTACTTAATATCCATCTTCCTGACCTGGGGAAAAGAAAACATAAAAGGGTGAGCTCAAATGCTCAGCAAGGGCAAATAAAGGAAATAAAAATCATATCATATCTTTTTGAAAATCATAACCTGCAAAAGAGATCATAATATCTTAACATGGAACAAATCATAGAAGTGAAAATGAGATCCCCATAATCATAACATGAAACTTGAAACTTTGTGGCATGCACACATAATCATGGAAAATCATTTCTTGTTAGTCACGACTCATTGCCAAGACTATCTTAGTGGACAAAGTCCCTTTCTGAACCGAGTCACCCTCGTTCCAGTCCTGTTTCACTGAACCGGTATAACCTACCGTTCCAGCCATGTCTATCTAATGAGATATAAAATCTTTACCCAATGCATTGGAGGGAGATATAGGTCCCACCCATCTTATAATGAATCCTTTCTTATGTGTGCCACATAAATCATAAATCATACATCATCGCATAACACATGTAATAAAAATGGGATTCTTGAAACATCATGACATCATAAAACAAATCATATAAGGTAAATGACTTCATAAAAATAATTCACTTACAACATAATCAAATCAATGTAATAATAGGGATAAAAATAGAACCCTTTATTATCTTAGATGGAAAATAATTTTGATAAAACACTTGAACTCCATTCTTGAGGAAAATATCATTTCTTCTTCAAAAACATTTTTCCTTTCATAACATGTCATACGACTTTAAAATAAAAGATGTTGATTAAAAATAAACTTGAAAAATTGTAAAGTAAGCTTCTTGTAAATAATGTTTTTTAAAAATCCATTCATGCCATATAAGTTAAAAAAACATTCTTCGTACCTTTGTCAGAAAAGTCAAAAAGTACAACGTATGAAAAAACGACAAAAGATTCCTTTCATATTCTTTACTAAAAACTCACCGAAGGGTAAAATTGGATTTAAACTTATTTAAGTGGATGGAAACAATATTACATATTGAGGGAACATGGATGTGGATGATAAAATACACCCCAGTAAATACTTACGAATAAACAATCTCGGATAAAAATGAGATTGTGATATTTCCCTTACCTTAGGTCCGATTTGCTTTGTACGTGTCCGAAGCTCCTGTATAATGGTTTAAATAATGTTATTGACTTATTCCAGAATCATACATATTGATATGATATCATATATGGTCATATTCTTATCTTCTTGTTAGTAATATTTCATTGTTACTTGTTACTCGGGTCTTTATTGCCTTTTGTTCTTATGCGTGTTTTGCCGAATAAATTCTTATTCTTCTTTTAAGGTTATAGATACCTTATATACAGAATGGTATTAGTGTAACATATATCATATTTATTCATTCAATTCATTTATATAATTATTATGTAATGATGATCATGTAGAACGAGTCGCTTCACATCGTGGAGACGGTATTCTGTACGTACGCACGAGTGATGATATCGTTCCTATGATCGTGGAATTGTATTGGAGTATATATATATATTATTTAAGTATCAATATTACTTTATAATAATCATAAATAGTTACTCATTACACCATTATACCCATCCTTGTAAAGTGATGGTGGAAAATAGATTACACCACGGCGTGGAGACGGTATTCCGTACGTACGCACGCGCGGTGATTTCATTTTTCTGTAGGATGGATAGAAGGTGAATTAGGGTTGTTTCATATTTATAATAACATATAAGTATGTAAGTAATACTGATGTTATTACTTTATCATGAAACAACTAAAGGAGAATAAGTTGAAGAAGAAAGAAATTGAAAAGATCGGTAACAGATATTACCTCTTCTTTGGAACGCCTCTTTGAATCCTCCACTTAGGGAACTAAGATTGGTCTTTGAAGAAGACCAGGACCTCTAGGATTATTCTAGGGAAGTGGAGAGGAGAAAATGGCAGGGTTTGGCCGAGCTTGAGAGCTCAATTTGGTGTGAGGAGGAGGGGGAGGAGGTGCCCTTTTATAAGGGAGGAGAGGGGCACCTTAGGAATATCACAAAATAATATTTTATATTAAAGTCAAAATCGGTTTATAATGGTTCCAAAGGGCCTTATTTAGAAGCTAAAGTGGGGATGGGTCGAAATCCTATCAACCAATAGGATTTAGACAAGTTTAGGTTATTATTTTAACCTTATCAATTATATTTAACTCTAAGTTAAATAATTTAACTTTTACCGTGTCCTTTTGTTTTCTTACACTATATGGTTAATACACTTACTATAACATGCCAAACGAACCCCAAATTGTTTATTATTAATATATATATCCTTATCTAAGTCATTTGTCCGAACCTTAGATTTTTAGGAATAAAATAACAATTAATAATATAATATTTTATTTAAAAACTATTTTGTGTCAATTTTGACACTATTTGATATATGATTTTTGTGAAAGTCATAACAGAATTATATGTTCGAACCAAGTTGATTAAATCAACACTAATATATCATAGTAACCTATAAAATTAGTGTAATTCATAAAAAGTCTCAAATTACATTTATTTTGGTGTTTATAACATTAATTATTTCAATATTTCATTAATAAGATAATTACTGCATCATCATTATGTCATAAATAAATTAAATTATTTAATGTCTAAAAATTATAAATAAAATACCTTAATGTAGGAAATATTTTTAGATTTCTAATGAATATTTATAGTCGAATTTATCTTATGTATAACCCCATATTAAAAATGATTTACTTATTCAAATTTGATTTTAACTATTTTAACCCTTCTTTAAATAAATTAATAATAAATGTCCTAATCTAATCCAAGTGGACCTAAATGGTCATATTTTATTCCTAAGTTTGTTTTTGGTCTAATTACACTTGTCCAATATAATTAGGACATGTGTTAGGGTAATAATAATATCATTTTTACCCTTAATTACCCTATTTACTTTTAACCATGGTAAAAAAAGTAAAAAGTTAATATTCACCAAAAAATTATTTTCATCTCATTGAACCACATTTTAGTCCTTGATATTAACCGTGTCTCTCGGATTTTCGAAATTCCATTCACAGAAGCTGTAAAATTATGTTTTATGCAAAATTCAGTTTTTAACCTACCACTTAGTGGTTTCACTATTCATCAAAAAATTGAAAGTTTTCAGAAAAATACCAAAATTTCACCCTAGGATAATTTCGGTATTCCGAATCCAAAAATGAAGTCCATTTTAAAAAATAAAATTTATAAAATTTCAAAAAGTGGTTATTACTATTCATAACGGCTAGTTTTAATAATATTTTAATAGCATATCGTTGTTTAGTGAAACTCGGTATTGCGTAAGACGCAAGCTATCGAGGAAGGTCGCGATTGCGTGTAAAGTAAGCCAAGATAGTATGTAGTGAAAGATTCCTTTGATGATATATAAAAAACAAAATATTACTCAAAAAAATCTCGGGTGTTACAATTATTCCTTTTATATCACTTATCACCATGTTATAAACATCATGTAATCTTTTAAGTTAATAATGTTCGTTTTGTCGATATTTGGTACTTGAGTCAAAAATGAACTTGTTATAATTAAAAATTGCCTATGTGGTCAAAATTCTATTATATACAGTTTCATATTAATGATTTAAATATCATATATATCATATATATCCAGTATATATATATATATATTTATAATTAGTTCAGGATATTTGGAGATAAGAAATGAAATGCACCATTCTTGGAGACGGTAAACCGTACATACACATGAAAACTACTTTCATTTCTATTTCATATTTAATGAAATGAAATTATAATTACACATAGTTATATTATAATTCCAGTATAATATCATATGATATATGTGTTACATAATTTAATTAACCCCAACCTTTATACGTTCCATGTATGTCATAAACAAATCATATCACCTTGAGGGGGCGGTAGTGCACACTTCCTGAAATGAAATTATCGTGTTCACACATATTGGAAAGAATAAAGGTGTGTTTGTAAATGAAAATTACAGAAGAATAGAGAAAACATAAACATAATATATATCATATATAAATATAGTGCCATCATAATGGCCACCATGAGAGGCGGTAGGAGATAATTGAACAATCATCGTTTCGTGAGGCGTTAGTTTTCCATCCAAAGAAACATTATGTTATTTACCCATTAGATGGATATGTGTGTAAGTTTAGTTATAATACTTATCATAAAAAAATACTATTATATTTAGGATACAGGTGTTGTTATAAAATAAAGGAATAAAAAGAGTTTAGGGGTTGGAGAAGTAAAATAAAATAAAAGAAGTTAAGAGAAACCATTACCTTTAATTTGGATAACTCCCTTTGGATTAAACCAAAAGACTTATTGAAGTGATTTATTCCTAAGGTAAGGATTCTAGGTATAAGAGTGGGATATTGAGAGATTATATGGCCAGGGTTTGGATGATACAAGGGGCTTGATAGGTGTGAGGAATGGGTTAGAAGTGGTTTCCTTTTATAAGGGAGAGGAGGTGCTCTTTAGGAAAGTTTGGAAATTTTATTTTATTATAAACTTATCTTCGGTTTCAAAAGGTAAAAAACTTATTAAAGTCAAAGATAAGATGACTAATATTCTAAAAAAAATCATCCAATAAGAATTGGACAGGTTTTGGATATTGTTTTAATATTAATAATCTTATTTATTTAAATCATTTATTAATGAGGTAAATACTGCATCATTATTGTGTTATATATAATTTAATTTATTTGATGTCAAAAAAGTATAAACAAATACCATAATGTAGGAAATAGTTTCATATTTCTAATGAATATTTATATTTGAAAATATGACTTATATAACCCCATGTAATAATTGATATACTAAGAGATATTTGTTAATGTAATTTTTGTCTTCACTTTAAGTTAATTAAAATAATGTGTCATTATCATTATTAAGTGGCTCCATGGGGTACAAAAATCGACCCAAAGATGACCATGGTCGTCCAATAATAATCCAATAAGGTTAGGACAAGTGTTAAGATAATTTTTTATTATTGTAATATTCTTTTTACCTTGAATTACCCTATTTACCTTTAACTGCGGTAAACAAAAGTCAAAAGTTACTTTTAACCAAAAATTATTTTCATCTTATTGAACCACATTTTTCATACTGATATCAACCGTGTCTCTTGGATTTTTGAAAATCAATTCACAGAAGAAGTAAAATTAAGTTTTATGTAAATTTTCAAATGCTCCTATGAGGTGGGTAAAAGACGGTAAAAGTTGAATAAATTTTTTATATATCTAGACTTATTATAAAATGACTTCAATGAATTTACATTAAACTTATATAGGTATTATTTATATATTTTTAACTAAAATAAATTTAAATAAAATATTTAGTATTTAAATAAAAAGTCGGGTTTAAACAATAACGTAGTGTTTTTAACTATTCATCAAAAAATTGAAGGTTTTCAGAAAAATACCAAAAATTCACCCTTAGATAATTTTGATATTCTGAATTAAAATGTGAAATATATTTTACCAAATTAACAACATATAAGTTTAATTTATTAATTTAAAATTTATTCCCGTTTTTAAAACCAAAAAGCGGGTTTTTAAAAAAGTAAAAACTATCAAAAGATTTCCATGTGTTTTTGTCCAATTTCAAAGTGAAATTACTTCCAATGACCAACATTGGATTAAATGGCAAAAATTTAATCTAATTATACATCCGAACCGTTCAAATTTATAATTTAACACAACAAATTGTTTTGATTAAAAAAATTGTTTTCAGTTAAAATTTAGTATTTTTCACTATTCACCCAAATATGAATGCTATCAGAAAACACCAAAAAAGTATTGAAACTAAATTTGTATGTCCCGATTCTAAATAAGAAGTTTATTTTTTCAAATTGAATATATAAAAGTTTCAAATATTGGATTTAAAAAGGGTTCTCCATTAAAAGGCAGTAAAATCGTATTTTTTTGAAAAGTACTTCTTTTATCTAAAAAAAACGAATTTGTTCTTAAGTTATGTCTAAGAAACTCATAATATAGATTCTAAAATTATAAGAATTATATAAAGTTCAAAATTCAGTTAAAACTATTCATCACTACTTTTGAACGACTAGTTTGGTAAGTCATGGTGCGCTTGAACACGGTGTTGCGTGTAGTGTATGTTATTGAATTACTTTGAAGAAATAATGTACTATGAAATCTTGGGGTGTTATACATAAGGAAAATAATATTTTTTCATTAAAAATTTAATGGAACATTTCGTAATCAATTCTACAAAAGGAGTTGGATGGTATCATAAGAATATTTCTAATTTGTATCATAATTAACATTAAAGAATGTTTTCGTAGATGAAAATTTCACCTTTTAATATCATTGGATAATCCACTTTGAAAAATGAGAAGAAATATACCCTTTTAGAATTTATAAAAAACCCCTTAAAGATGTTTTTGATCAAAAAAATTGATATTAATAATTTTTTTAAATATTACTAATTAAAATAAAATTGGATTTTTTAGAAAAAATATTTTATTTTAAAGAAATGATTTCAAACTTTCCCTGAAAATACATAAAAAACTGAATAACTTTTTTTATAAAACAAACATTTGAAAATACTTTTTAAAATAAATAATTCCCTTCTAAAATAACCACCATTTAAATTTTAATGTAAAATAATATTTTATTAAATTTTCATGATCATTAAGAGTTATAATAATTTTGAAGCCCTTTTTAAAACCATGAAAATAAGCTTCTGAAAGAAGAATTCTCATAACGATGAAAGAAACTATAAAATAGTTTTTAGATTTTTTTTACCATAGTCATAAATGATGATGTTATAGGTCACATAAAGTAGATATTTAAGAAATGGTGATGGAATTTTTTTTGGAAAAATAATTCTAAAAAACAATCTTAAACAACAATGGATTCAAAATGACATAAAGGATAACCAGAGGAAACATGGAGTTAAGGATAAAACATACGATCAAGGTAAGAAAATAATTATAATATTTTAAAACACCTTTGTTGATACTAACATTGTAAAATGGGTGATAAATATATTTTTTGACAATAGGTAAATATAAAATTTAATTTCAATATAAAACATATTTGGATATCAAAATTAGAACGGATAACATTTGCGGGAGGATTTAACATGGACATAGACAATAAAATCTCATTTGGATGGGGTGAGAATTATTCTTAACATTATCAAATTTTGTGAAGAAAAAAAATCTATCAATGTAATTTCAGACATAGTAAGGAGGAATGATATTATAATATAATCATATATTATAAGGATATCATCTTATAAAACTACATTGGGAAATGTAATCTCTATGACTCAAGAAAAGTAGTTGATCCAAGAAAACCCTTTACAACCATTATAACGTACCAAAAAAATCCCTGAAAAGATGGAACTTAAAATAAAATAATAGATACCATTAATTAGTATAGAAACATGAGATGAAGTTTCAAATAGGAAGTATATGCACTATATAAACAAAGGTACACACATAATACAAAAATCTATAAAAAAAGAATCTTGAGATAATAAACCCCTTATCATGATTACTAAATTCCACAAAAGCACTTGAATCTCATGTATAATAAAAAAATATATTAATAAATTATTTTATTAGGTTATCCATATATATATAATTTATTTATATTAATTTTTTACAAATATATTAGTTAGTAATAGTTTATTTTCATCATCAAATGTTACTGGGTTCATTTTTTGTTTTATACTGGATTTGAAAAGGTTGTGTTGATTCTTATTTATGGATTAATATTTCCTAATTTTGATATTAATAAGTACATATTAATCATTTTTAAAATGAATCATTTTTTCACATTTTAATTAGGTGAAATACATGGATATGAATTTGTAATAATGGAAATTGTGATGAACTAGTTTTGATGTTTTTAATGATCGAAAGGGGATATATCAATAAATTTGTTAAATATCAATATAAAAATTCAATAATAATTAAAAGATATTAAATATATAATTATTAAATTATTTTACCTTTATATAATATTCCTTATTCATTCATTATATAAACATTATAACTTCATTCATGTAGGTCGTAAAACTGGCCCGAACGAGAGAGTTTTATAATGATTTATAGAGTAAGGAATTTTTTATGTAATTATAATACAAATATTAAGTAATATTAAAAATTTCATAAATATATTATATATTTACTAAATTCATTCTTAGACCCTCCTATGACTGGTGGCTATGACAAATGAAATTCATCGTTCATGGAGGTGGTAGTCCGCAAATTCACATGATTAACATTTAGATTTATCAATTAATGGGATGGAATAAAGGTATATGATATATTATAATATAAGAATAATAATATTGACATAGTAAAAATATTAATTTATAAAATCTATCCTTTTTACCTACCCTAATAGGCAATGATGAAAAATGAATCAGATCACTTCGTGGAGGCTGTAGTCCGCACATTTTCATGATCGATGTTGTTTTGTATTTCGTAGTCAATGGAAAGGATTAAATAACAGTTTATCAAATTATATAATAAAATTTCAGTATATTAATAAAATTTAGGTCATTATGTTAGGTTGTATATAAAATTTATAGATGAGGAAGATATAGAAGAAAATATTAAGGCATTAAAAACAATCATGTTGATAACTTGAGATTTATCTTGTAAATCTACTGGGAAATGGAGGCATTAGGATAACTAACTGAGAAAATGGGAATATGAATATTGGAAGGGATTATTATAGGATAAAAAATCTTATTTTTGGAGTAAATTCTAAGGATTAGGTGTATCATGAAGTGGTGCAAGTGATCCAATTTTATAGGTGAATAGAATAATAAATTTGGAACTACCAATTACATTTCAATAATGTTATGTCACTATTCAATGGTAAAATTATAAAAAATATCAAAATAAAATAGTGTTAGGTGAAATTTTGTTGATAAATCCACATAAATGAATTTCTAAATATTTTTTAAACATGTTTTGGTCATTTACCATTAAATTTTTATACTATACCATTTTGGTTTTTACCTTGACTACTAGTTTTTAAATAAGTAATTTATGTTTTACTAGAAATATAACATAATCTATCTTAACAAAATTGATTTTTATTATACTAAATTTAATATGCATATAATACAATTAAGTTTATAATGAAGATAAATTTTACTTTTAAATTAAATCATTTAATATATATGAAAACTATTTTGTAGAAAAATAATGTTTTAAACTATAAGTGTTCTTAACATTATATAAAATTAATCACTAATTAAATAAGTGATAATATATTTTTATATACATGTTAAAATAATACTAGAGTCATTATATAAAATTTACTAATTTAATTTATTATGTAAAAATTACTCAATATTAATAAAACCATTATTTGAAAATAAACCTTTCAACATTACCATGGTTCTTATTTTAATCTTAAAAATCATACTTTTATGAAAAAAGATAAATTAAACTTGTTAAATAATATGAATATACTAATATAAAAAATAAAATATATTTTTATATATTTAATTTCAAAAAGTGATAGAAATTAATTTTTAATATAATTGAATAAAATTATTTTTTAATGTAAAATACTACATAAGTTTCTAAAACAGAAATAATTGTTTCTATAGATTCAAAAGAGTATTTTAAAATGACAAATTTCACTTTTAAATTCATTTTTACCATGAAAAATGTTTTATATGTTTTTAATTTATACTTAATTCTTGATATAATCATAAAATCTATGGTTTTAGTAAGAACTATAGTATTCACTATTCACATTAAAATAAATTATTTTAGAAAAATAAAAACAATTAATCTTTATAAAATTTTGATATATGGAATTAAAAATGAATTTAAATTTATCAAATAAAAAATATTATTTTATATATATTTTTTAATATAAGGATGAATTTTATACTCACAAATTTAACAACTATAATGAATAATAATTTTATTTCATTAATGTATCATTGTTTCATCTTAGTTCGGTGTTTCATATAAAATAAGACATTTAACATAATAGGTTTCAAAGGAAAATATTTATAGCAAAGTCACGGGATGTTAAAAATTCAATTTCATGATTCTAACTGAGGAAATCTAAGCACCTCATAAACAATTATTACACCATTTATGATGAATATTAAAAACATCTCATAATAATACACACTGTCAAACAATAAAGGGTTATTATCCTTGGAAACTAGATACATAATCAAAATATTCATAAACAATATTTTACATATACAACTAATATCTTCACTTATAGTAATATTCTTATAGACATCACACTTAATATCTAGGGAAAATAAAATAATAAAAAGGGTGATCTCAGATGCCGAGTAAAGGTAAACATATGATATATCACTTGATAAATATGATTGAGTATAGTTTAAGCATAAGGAAATTATAATATTATATTAATTGCAGAAAATCATACACAACAAATTATAAACCATTATCGTAAATAATTTAATAAATTTTTGGTAGTTCATATAACATGAATCATAAGGAAATCATAATAAATGAGAAAATAAAATTAGCATAAAAATGTTTCATAATAGATAGGAATAAATGTGTCATAATAATATAAATCCTATTTTAAGGATACCCACCAAGACATTCATCACATAATAGGCTTGGAATAACCTCTTGTTTAACTTATTTGGGGTTGGGATAACCACTCATGTACCATGGTTAGGATTGGGAAAAAATCCCATATAATCTTTGATCTCATGAAAAATTAATCATTTTCCAATTTAATAGTGGGATATAATGTATCCACCCATCATATAATCATATTACATTCATATGTTTTCCACATGACTGCAATTTTTTTTATCATTTCATCCCTGAATAACCGATAGAAAAGAAATATGTTTCATAAATATTAAATCAACATAATAATAAACCAACCTGAGATAGAATAAGTATTATATTATTATATCATATCCCAGATTAATTATAGAAACCCATAAATGGTTTTTCATTAATTAAAAATCTATTTTATAAGAACATTTAAAACATTGATTAAAAAAACATCTTTTTTTTTATTTTGATAACCTAGAAACATAAATAATATTTGGGAAATAATTTTATTTTAAAATAACCATGGAAACATATAAATGATAATTTAAATAAAATAGTGGTCATGATAGTAAGAAAATCCGTTCATACAGTAAATTTTAAAATAAATATTCCTTTCACATTTTTGGTAAAAAGTTAAAATTTCCTCATTTGGAGAGTGACTAGAATATTCCTTTTAAAAAGTTATAATGAAATTAGAATATATTTTAAAATGACTTTAAATAATATTTCGATAATAGTAAAAACATTTTTTTGAAAAACATTTTATTGAAAATAGACATAGAATAAAAATTTCACTGACAAAAGATGAGAGATAAGGTTTGTTCTTCTTAAATACATTATTTTTATTATTTTTTGCACCAATGATATGAAAATGGAATAAAAACATGAAAAATCTAGAATTAACCATATTAGAATAAAATATATGGAGTTTAACAGATAATAATCATAAAACTCTTGTCAATGAAAAATCAAGCATAAACAATATTGATTAAAATGTGATTGAAACATGAATACATTACCTCAAGTCTGTCTTGACTCAAAAGCTCCTTCAAACACCTATAAAAAACATAAATTTATTAAAAAAATATAATAAAAACATATTCACACTTATAAAACCATATATGATTTAATTAAAACATCTTATCACCCATTTATTAAAAACACTTCACTAGAATAAATTTTCGAGTGATAAGTACTAAATTTTTCATATATGGTTCAGTTTTACAATTTTATTTCTTACATATTGGTCTTGGTTTAATTATCTATAGAATTTTTATAATGAAATAAATATCATAAATACTCATTATATATATTATTATAATATTTTATAAAATTTTGAGAAAAAAACGAACTACACCGTAACGCCCCGAGATTTTATGAGAAATATTACTTTTAAATTCTTTGATGTATTTTGTTTTATGCTTCACCAATATTAGCTTGTTCTATACGCAACACCATATTATCTTTTAATATACGTAACACTATTCTTGGATCGTGTTACTCATAATTTCAAGTTTGTTTGATAGAAGTTATTCTATGAAATATTGAGTATATATAAATATATATATATATATATATATATTCAATGTATAAATGAAATGTGGTTGGATTCATTTATACAAAACAACAAAGAAATCTTCCACTAAAAGCAACATTTTCATGTCTTGCATTACACATAAGAGCGACCTTCCTGGATAACGTGTGTTGTACGCAATACAGATTTTCACTAAACAACGATATATTATTATAATATTATTATGAACTAGCCCTTATGAATAGTATTAACTGAATTTTTAATTTTATAACATTATCATTCATCTTACACATATTCTATAACATGGTATGATAACAAACTACTTTTTTTCGGGTAAAATAAGTATGTTTCAAAAAATGCAGTTTTGCAGCCTTTTGATGGCGCACCCACAATAAATCTACTTTTTGAAACGTTTATAAGTTCAATTAGACAAAATAAACTTATTCATTTAAGTAATTATATAAAAATTTACTTTGGATAACTTATTTATATTTTTCTGTTAACTTTCATATTTTGATAAATAGTAAAAATATGCTAAATTTTAATTAAAAACAACTTTTTTCATCAAGATAATTTATATGGTTAAATTATAATACTGAATGGTTTTAAAGTATAAATATAATATATATTTACCATTTAATATAATGTATGTCATTATCATTAATTTTACATTGAATTCGTAGGTAAAATCAATTCGATCTTTTGCAATGTTCTAAACAAAAAACCGTTTTCTTTCTACATCGGGATTAATTTTACTTTAATTTATGGAACTTATGTGTCTTAAATTTGGGAAAATGGATTCCATATTTGTAATCATTAGGTACAAATTATGTTAACAGACTACTTTTTATTTTTGGGCATTATGAATAGTAACTACGGTAAATTTTATTTACCACAGTTAAAGGTAAATTAGGTAATTAAGGGTAAAAATAATATTATAAAATTACCCTAACACTTGTATTAATATAATTGAATGATTATGTTTCGTCCTAAAACATACTTCGGTCAAAATGGAATCTATTAGAGCTCAATGGAAGTGATTAAGACCTTTAATTTATTTTATTTAATGGAAAGTGAAATATATCTCACTCAAACTTTAATAATTAAATTAATTTTAATATAAGGTTATGCAGAATATAAATTAGATTATAAATAATCATTTTAAAGATAATTTTTTTTAATTTATCATGGTAATTTATTTCGAATTTTTATGAAAAATATAATTACTGTAATATCTTATACACTAATGATGCAGAAATTATTAATTTAGTGAAAAATCAATAATATAGTTTTTATTCAAATAATAATACCCATAAAAGGCCCAAAAAATTGACCAAAACTTATTGGTCGGGTATATCTACACCATAATCATCCAAGTTTCGACTTGTGGTCCATTTGGATCTTTATAAAACATATTATGACATTTATGTTATTTTATTTTAAATGATGTCAAAGTTGACACCTTCATAGTTTAATAGATATAAAAATTTATATGTCGTGATTTTAAGATGATAAATTCGAGTAAAATTTCTATTATGAAAGATATTATATTTATCTTCATCATAGTATTTTATTTGTAATTTTATGCAACAAATAAGTATATTAAATAATTAAAAAAATCTTGTAGTAATTATTTTACTAAGAGAAATATCAAATAAATGGTTTTAAAAATATTAAAATAAATATTATATGAACTAATTAATGTTATACACTAATTTTCTAGATGAATATGACATTTTATTAATCTATTAATTTTTTTGGTTCGAACATATCTTCTGTGGGGATTTTATTTAAATTCAAATAATTTAATAGTGTCAAAATTTTCACTAATGTTATTTTATAAAAATAACATATTATAAAATTGTTGAAAAACCACAAAAAAATTTACAAATTATAAATTAAAATTTATATGGTCTAAATTTTTATAAATTATCCAATTATGGACAATTCACAACACATAAGTAATTATTTATAACCATTTAAAATTTAGATTATTATTACCACAAATAAAATTAAATAGATTAAATAAGGAAAACCCAAAATGATAACGTTTAAAATAAATTCCAAACATGTGTAAATTTTATTGGTTGATGATATTACAACCTTATATCATCTAATATTCGAATATGAGTAATTTTTGTAGTTTTTTAAGTGGGGTTTGAGTTTATTCTAAATTAATATTTTAGAGGTTTCCCAAAGTGCCCCTCTTCTCTCTTATAAAAGGGAACCACCTACCTCTTCTATTTACTCCATTTTAAGCCTTAAATATTGTCCAAAATTTTCCAATTCCCCTTATAAACCCCTATAGTTATTTTATAGTGGTTTTGGTCTTCTGAAAAGACCAACTCTAGTGCCCTAAGTGGAAGTTTAAAAGAGGCACGTCGAGGAAGCGGTAATCTCTTCTATCGATTCTTTCAAGTTTATTTCTTCTTCTACTTACTATTATTTAGTTGTTTCATTATAAAGTAATAAAATCAGTATCAGTAATATACTGATATGTGATTATTAATATGAGACAAATCTATTTCACTTTCTATCCATCCTATGGAAAACGAAATTACCGCGCGTGCGTACGTATAGAATACCATCTCTACGCCGTGGTGTAATCTGTTTTCCACCACCACCTTACTTGGATGGGTATAATGGTGGAAATAATAAATATATATGATTATTATAACATCATACTTATTATGAGATATTATATCATCCAATCCAATTCCATTCAATAAACATGGGAACGATATCATCGCTCGTGCATACGTACAGATTACCGTCTCCACGACACGATGAGATTCATTCTCCATGTTAACCATTCAAGAATGATTATAAAGTATATATAATAAATAATAATGAAATATATGAAATAATAATGATACTGTATTTATATATATGTTATTTACTTACTTCCATTCAATTCAATAAGGAAATGAAAATAGCGTTCATGTGTACGTACGGTCTACTATCTCCATGAACGATGTGTTTCATTTCATTTATCTATATATTATATATATATATACTGAATATATATGATATATAAATCATGTTTTACATTATAGAAGTAAGTAAATCATGATATAAGTAATAATAATATCAAGAACAACAAGTCCAAACACGTATGATAAATGAAATGAATATTACCCAAAACGTTGTTTTAACATGGAATTGACAAATGAATGGATAATATAAAGACCTAAGTGAATCATATATGATATCATAAATATTATTGTGGTTATCTTAAAAGTTAATAACATGTTTAAACCCACTACACAAGAGTTTCAGACACATACAGTAGAAATTAGACATAAGTTAAGAGATAACTTTTCCAATCTCATTTTATCCGAGATTGTTTATTCGTAAGTACTTACTGGGGTCATATTTATCATCAAAATCCATGTTTACTCAATATGTAATATTATTTAAATCATAATACAATTTTTTAAATCCACTTTTACCTATTGGTGAGGTTTTGGTAAAGATATGAAAGGAATATTTTGTCATTTTCAGTACTAGGTACTATTTGACTTTTCCGGAAAAAGTACGAGGAGGATGTTTTTTAACTTATACGGCATGAACAGATTCATACGGTTTCATAATGCCTTATTTCCATGAAGCATCCTATGCAATATTTCCTGATTATTTTCAAAAAAAATCCTTTTAAAATTTTATTTCATTTTGAGAAAAGAAAATGCTTCTGAAGAAGAAAGGATATTTTCCTCAAGAACTGAGTTCAAGTGTTTTATCAAAATTATATTACATCTAAGATGATATAGGGTTATGTTTCCATCCATATTATTATATTTATTTGATTATGTTATGATGGAATCACTTTTATGAAGTCCTTTTTATAGATTATGTTATGATGGCATGATGTTTAAGAATCCCATTTTTATTACATGGGTTATACTATGATGTATGGTTTATGAATTTATGGAACACATAAAAAAAAATTCATTATGAGATTAGTGGGACCTATATATCACTCCAATGCATTGGGTAAAGATTTATATCTCATGAGATAAGCATGGCTAGAATGACATGTAAATCTGGTTCAATAATACAGGACTGGAACGACATGTAAACCCAATTCAACAATGGACTTTGTCCACTATAATGTTCTTGGAAACAATGACTTGGATAAAATGGAAATCATATCATGTGATTTATGGTTTTCCACAATTACAAGTTTTATTTCCATTCCTTTTATCATGATTAATGTTACTTTATGATCTATGACTTATGTACTTCTATGATTTATGTCATGTTCATGTTTTTACATTCGAATGTTTATGGATTGTTTTATGTTCTCCATGTTTACCCTTACTGAGCATTTGAGATAACCCTTTATATGTTTTCTTTTCCACAGGATATAAAGAAAGGTATTAGGTAAGAAAAATAAAGGTGAAGATCTTCAGGGGAGATGTTGAAGATCTTTCACCATGATTAGAAGATTGTGTTCCAAGTTTCCAAAGACACTAAACTAATACGGTCTTTGGGCGTCTGTTTTTGTTATGTTTTATGTATTATACACAAGTAATGTAATTTCTATGTACGTCAAGATTTGGTTCTCTATATACACCATTCATGGAGAAGTAAGTTCATATTTACGCAGTACACTGTTTCCATTTTCTAAAGAAATGATTAAAATAAAGGTAAATAATATTTAATCATTAAATAATAATAAAAATTTAATAAATATCATATATGTTTACTAAATTATAACTATCCATGTGGGGTGGTGATATAAATTGAGACACATCACTATGTGGAGGTGGTATTACAAACGTACGCATGAGTGACACATTCATTTCCCATTTGATAGAAAAGAGGTGGATAACATTTGCCTCATAATCATAATAAGACTTCAGAATATGGAATAAAATGAATAAATTATGTTATTTTAGATAAAATATATTTATGGGATGTATAATAATATATGAATTTGGAATGTTTTGGGTAAAATAGTTACCTATTCTTTTAGAGATCTCATTTGGATTACAACATAACTGTACATAGGATAGTCTTTAGGGAATAATATAAACTATAAGATGTGGCGAATAAAGATACAAAGTTACATGGAGCCAGTATTATATGATCTATAGGGATAAAATTGTGTGAATAAGAGAGTATATGTGGTTTTATTATATAAGTTATGGGAGTGACACACTTTTTGTAACACCCCAAGATTTTGTGAAATAATTTTTTCAAATTAATTTAATCCTATTATGATTTTCATTTCAAAAAACACTGAAAGTAGTTTATATTAAAGTAATTGGTTGGACTTTGTTATATGAAGAACCAAGTTATTATGGACCACACAAAAAATAATTTTTAATATGATCTACACGTAACACCGAGGTTATCATTCATTACACACAACATTGGCTTTCCTCGATGGCCTGCGTAACACACAATATCAAGTTTTAAAGAACAATAATATATTATTAAAATGTTATCATTTAAAATTAGAAGATATAAAATATCCATTAAATTAGTGGTTATTAATATTATTAAGTAATTTATGAAAATATACGGTTTACACAAATATAAAATGAATTCATAAGTTACCAATTAATTAGAAATGAATATGAAAATGGATTAAATATAAAAGAAAGTATTATTATTATTATAATAATTTTTACCCAAATAAATTAAAATAATTATAATTAGAGATTGATATTACTTAAATATATATGTTATATATTCTATCAAATATTTTTTAAATTCAACCAATAGATTTGACAGATATAAGATAAGAACAAACACAATTTTATGCTTAAAAACACATATTTTTATTAAGGTATTTTTACCGGCTTTAAATGGAGAACCCATTTTAAATATAATTTTTCTAAATTTATAGATTTAATATTTCAAAATAAAATTCATCTTTGAAATATTAACAAAATAATTATTTTAGGTTAAATTTTTGGTATTTTTCTATGAAGTTTCATTTTTAATGAATAGTGAAAAATATGGTATTTTACTTCCAAAATAATTTTTCATATAATATATTAATAAGGTTAAATTACATTTTAAATTGATTTAAAACTATAATTAGATAATATTTTTATCAATTAATACAATTTAGTTCATTTTAATCAATTTCACATTGAAATTTAATATAAAAACATAGCATACTTTTGAACATTTTTTACTTTAAAAACCCGCATTGTCGACCCTACTCTAGGATTAAATTTAAAATAATTTCTACCATTTCTGTGATTAGAATTTGGAAACCGAATTCCATATTTGTAATAGTAATAATTTATAATTTATAATAAGTGCAACATAGCTTTCTACCAAAAACATATTAGTGAAAGTAATTAAAATTAATTACATCGATTAAGGTAAAATTAAGCTTAACTGTGGAATAAACCTTAAACATAAGAGACTAAATGACCTAGAAACTTGTCCGAAATCCACTGTATGGACATATTTCTACACTATAATCACATGGATATACTTTTTACTATTATTATATCCAATGTACAAGGTAAAAACATGGGTGAAACCCTCTTTCCAAAAATTTACCAGAGTGACACTCCTCTTCCACTATAAAATGACAACCTCCCCTAGGACAAATTAACACCTCTCAATCCACTCTGTATAGAACAAGCTCTAAAAAAATACCTCCTCAAAATCCCTCCCCTAATCCTAGAATCCTCCCCTTTTTATAAATAAATCTAAGGAATTCCTTTGGTTTAAACCAAAAGGAGTTACCCAAATAAGAGGTAGTATTGTTCATCTAGTTCTTTTGTTTAATTTCAACTATACACCCCTCAACAATTATTATTACATGATTGTATAAAAATACTAGTATCATAAATATTATATGATTTTTATGCTATTTTTGGCCTACATTTATAGACAATTCAATCTAATGGGTAACAAACATACTGTTTATCGATAAGACAAAGTACCTCCTCACGAAATGATGATTGTTTATTTTTCCTTTACTACCTCTCATGGTGGAAATTATGATGAAAAATATAATTATATATTATATACTTTTATATATTTTTTATTTAATATTATTTAATCCTTTTAAAGCACATATCTTTATAGTTTACATTTTGTGTAAATACAACAATTTCATTTGGGGAAGCGTAAGACTACCTCCCCCTTAAAGTGATAGGATTCATTCACACACTACATAGAATGTAATAAGGATGGGTTTAGTAAAGTTATATGATATATATGATATAATAATAAAAATTTAATAATGATATTTTTAAATACATATACATCTGTCATTTACTTTCTTTCAAAATGATTATTAAACGGAAACAATGTTCATGCATACGTACGACCTACCATCTCCAAGAATAGTGTATTCCATTTCATACTTCTATATTATATAGATTATTATAATAAACATGTAATGAATAGAAATGATATTTATATAATGTTTTAAATTCTATATATCATTATATAAGTATAAGTACCAAAGATATAACAAATTAAGACACATGCGAAGAACAAAGAAGATATTACCCGAAGTGAAACCTTAACATTGAATTGTTAACAAGAGGGTAATATAAAGTCATAATAAAAACATATAATGTATTAGATATAATAATATGGTTCTATGATTTATGTATAATAAACTTATATTTATTATATAGTAGGTTTGTACGAGTGTGAAGAGAGTCAAGACACAAGGTAAGGGGATTTCATCTCACTTTTCATTTCCATGTGATACATGTCATGTTCACCAATATTTATTTTTCATCATGTATATACTGAAAATGAATGTATTATATGATGATTATTGGTAAATTTATGGGTAATTAAGTTTCAATTATATTATATTCCTTTCATTGGGTTTATGTTTCAAAAGATACCAAACCGGTAAGATAGTTTTATCTCAATTTACCTTCTTTGAGACACAAGCCATGTTATGCACCTATATTTTCGTATTATGTGTACATAATGACTTTGAAATGTTATATAATGAACCTAATTACATTCATGTTATTTTAAGATTCATTTAATTTCAATTTCTTACATGGGTAGTATGGTTCAAAGTTAATAAGTGATAAGAGTTTATTTAAACAATCTCATCACTTTTCAAGATTCTTTTTGATTATGATTCCTTTGTTGAAATATTATAATCCATATCTCAATAACATTCATTAAGTTTATACTCATCTGGTTATTCATGATATATTCATGTATTGGTACCATTTTTCTACTCTTTGATAGATAATATTGTTAAAAAAGTGTTTTTAAGAAAGTACGACTTTACCCTCTCTTTGGCGGGAAATATGTGTTCCTTAAAAACCATGTTTTATAGAAAGGGTTTCCAAGAATATTATACCATTCTCCTATAATCTTCAAAAGAAATTTTGTAACTTTGTTTCTTTTACTAATGTTTTCAAAGTAATCTTATTATTCCTATCTAAAAAAAAAAATTTTCTAACAATTTATAATGAAAAATTAATGTTATTATTTACCTCATACAACATGTACAAATTTACACACTTTCATTCCTATGAAGCTTCCTTTTCATGTTTTAAAGGTTAATTTTTAGGAAAAAGTTTTTAAAAATAAATTTTAAAGAAACAATTTAAAAGTTTTTTTTCATAATTTATTTATAAGTTTTCAAACTACTTTTCAAGTAAAGTATTTTTTAAAACGTTTTTATGATTATTTCATAATTTTTTAAGTAAAATGGTTTTCAAAATTTCTTCAAGTTTCTATTATATGTTTTCAAGGATTTTTTATTTCAATTTTTTTCAATATTATTTCATAAGATTAATTTTTTTTCAATCTTGTTTTATAAGTTTTAAAGGTAAATTGTTTTAAAAATGTTTTCAATAGTCTTTTGTAATATTTCATGGAAAAAAGTTTTCATAAATTATTTCAAGACTTATTTATAAGTTTTCAAAGTATTTTCAAAGAAATGGTTTTCAAAATATTTTCCATATCCTTTAATAAGATTTCAAGTAAAATGGTGTTCAATTTTTTTAAGATATCTTTATATGTTTTCAAAGCATTTTGTTTCAATGTTTTTTTATAAGAATTCAAGTTTATTTTTGAGAAAACCATTTTAAAAAGGTTTTTATGTTTTAAAGTGCCCTTTTTCAATGAAGGAAGGATATTTTTCTCAAGAAATTTTTTCAGAATATATTTCTAAGTTATTTTCCATATTGGATGAAATCTGTTGTTTTTACTCATGACCTTACAAGAAATGATCCAAAGGTACTATTCGTATTCTATATTGAATAGTTTATGTTTTTTTGGAATTATGATAATGAAACCAATTTCTATTCCATGGGTTATATACTTTGAAAACCCACTTCCTTTCATGGGTTATGATTTTATTATTATGAAACCTGCCTTTTACATAGGTTAAGATATTATTACATGTTTATGATAACCATTTCATTTCATGGGATGTGATACGATTGTTTATGAATTTTTTCCACATGAATATATGATTTCATTATGAGAAGGGTGAGACCTATATCTCCCTCCAATGCATTGGGTAAAGATTTATTTCTCGTGATATAGACATGGCTAGAATGAGAAATGATCATGGGTCAATATTATCAGGATGGAATGAAAAATGAACTAGGTTTAGTATTACAGATATGGAATGAGGATTGAACTCATTTTAGTAATACAGGGATGGAATGGGGTAGAACCCAATTCAGTAAAGAACTTTTTCCAATAAGACGGCCTCGAAAGCAATGGATTGACCACTATAAAAATAATTATATATTATTATGTGTCTTCCGCAATCCTATTTTTATTCTTATGATATTATTTCATGGATTATGTTCTTTATTTCCTTAGGATTCATGTCTTATTAACTACCTATCTTTATGCCGTGATTCATGTTTATGATGTTTGACATGCATGGTAAGATATTTTATTTTCTTGATCATGTTATCATACCCTTATTCTCATATTTATGCTTACACGTCTCCCTTATTTACCATTACCGAGAATCTAAGATCACCCCTTTCTATGTTTCCTTCCCTATGTTATGAAGAAATATTTCTTGTATGATATGTATAAGAGGGGTGGCAGTGTGGGATAACCTAGTGGGATGTATCTCACTCATATACCGGTGTTTACATTTCTATGTTTCCAAAGGAAATAGACTAATATGGTATTTTGATGTCTATTTATATAATGTTTTAAATATTCCACAAAAGTTATGTAATGTTAATGTATGAAGACCGAGGGTTGATATACTTGTAATTATTAAGAGTATTAAAATATAACAACTTAATTATCTTGGGAAAGTGAATCAAAAGTGAATCAATTTAAAAGGTGAGATGATATAGTGTTAAAATTAATTCAACTAATAGGATTTAGACAAGTTTTTATGAGATTTTAACCCTTATCTCTTTATTTTAACTCCTCATTAACTCATTTTAACCTTTATCTAAGTAATTATTTTTTACATCGATTAATATTCATAATGAAAAAAATGAAATTAGACTATTGAAAAAATTTGTAAATTCCAATTCCAAATATGGAAAATATTTTATAAAATTAAATTTCTATAAGTGGTAGAAATTAATTACAAAATAATAACATAAAATACAATGAAACCCATTTTTTGATAAATGAATTTATAAACCTAAAAATGAATTTATTCTAATTTCATGATGAGTAAAATCCATCAGATGAATGATAAATATTTGGTTGAATATATAATATATATTTCCTTAAAATCATTCATTATTGGTCATTTATTTAATGTATTATGGTAAAAAGCCACTTCCCTCAAAAATTCTATTTTTTATTAAAACAACTTATTTCACCTAAAAATTTTATTTTAATTTTTAAATAATTAAATACCAATGAGTTACTTTTCAATATTTTTAAAAATAATATTTTTTTATAATTCTAATACTGTGAATTAATTTTTTAATAAAAGAAAAATATCCTTTAAAAAAAATAAATGAAAAAAAATTCTCATAATGAAAATAATTTAAAATTATTATTTTAGATCAATAATATTTTCTATGTAAATGAGAAATTATTTTTGATAATTATATTTAATTTAAATAAAATATAATGTGATTCAATTTATAATGTATAATAATTATTCACATAATTTTAGTGTTTCTTGTAAATCAATGTATCAGACACTTCAAATTTATTCAAAGTGGAATATATCATAAAATCTCATGGTGTTAAATTCTATCCACTTATAAGAATTTCACCCTTGAAATTTCATCACTCTGATACATAAAACTAAGGACACATCCATATCATCATATCCTTAGGTTCCCATGTAGCTTCTATAAATTTATTGTTTCACCATAAAACATTGATCGGGTGAGTGGTCTTGTTTTATGGCACTTTATCTCTATGATACAGAATTTCCACTAGTTTTTAATCATATGAAAGATCAGGTTATAGAATTAAAACATATGATTTTAATATATGGGAAGGATCAAGTATTTACTTCCTAAAAAGTCTTACATGGAATACATCATGAACTTGAGAGAGATTTTGTGGAAGTACATAGTGATAAGAAACCATCATGACACCATTAGGAATATTTAAATTGCTAATATATCTAGGGCATAACTTCCCCCTATTTATAAATATCATAACCTTATCCATGGAGATATCCATAGGAACACCTTATCACCAACTTTGAACATTAAATCTCCCTAATTATTTTCATCATAACTTTTATATCGACACTAAGCTTCCATGATGTGTTGCTGAATGGATTTAACCTTTTCTTCCATTTTCTCAGCTGTCTCAGTCCCCGATAATATTATTTTTCCAAATTCATCCCTATATGTTGGAATTCTATTCTTCCTTACATAGAGGGACTCATAAGTATCCATATGAATACTTGATCAAATGTTATTATTATATGAAAACTCCACCAGTGGGAGGAGTTAATCCCAAGCAACATTGAAATCCATAGAATCAGATATCTACTTATTCTATAGGGTTTGAGTAATAATTTTAGAATAACCATATATTTGATTATTATATGAAGTAATGAAATAAAATTACATAGCTAGAGATTACTAATACTTCTACAGAACAATAAAAAGAACCTCATATTTTGATAAGATAAAATATAATGTGGAACTCTGTGAAACCTTACCAATTTCTTAATATATATATTTGAAAGTTGATCAAGAGGGAAATATTATCTAATATCAATAAGTTTTACTTATTTTGTAATGAGATTAAATACAAACCAAATAAATGTTTCCCCTTTATATGTTTTTGGGATTCTGATTATGAAATACATGGTGATGTTTATAATGTCCCATATTTTTCGTATAGAACTATTACATCATTTTTATGGAAAAAAACATAATTGTGATACATTCAAGGATTTAAAGGTTTAGTATCTTGGGAAAACTAGGATCATTATTCAATTATAAATTATAAAACAAAATCATTATTTAAATATTTATTCTTTATCCTCTTAAAAATATCTTACATCCTCGTTAGTACATGTAATCACCTGAAGATATACATTAAAGAAAGGGGTGAGGTAAATGTACAATAAGGGGAGGAATAAGGGGAATGAGATAATACTATAGGGGAGAGCATAATAAAAATCATCATATAATAATCATAAGATCATCATCATAATCATGAGGGAAACATTTGATAAAGGCATGGAATGTGGCATATGAATAATAATGAAACATTATAGAATAGTGATCGATCTCCACATATAGTTGTCAACAAATATAACATCACATTCATGCGTAACATTTATGAATCAATTGTAATATCATAATTTTTAAAAATATAGAATCATTTTAAAACATAAAAAATTTAATATCATGAGATATATCACATTAAAATATTTATTAGGGGGCTTTATAATTTTGGGACGACCCATCTTGTTATAAAAGGGTCGTAATCATGCATGCCACATAGAACATAAAACAATCATAGTCAAGAAATAAACCCATGTAAAGGAATAGTTTTAATAAATTTTTCTACAATAATACATTCATAAATAACCTCTCAAGTTACCAAATGAATAAGGGAAATCATATTTTTTCATAAAATATAATCATTCTAAAGAGGATAAGAAACAACTCAAGTGGATTGAATTTGGTGTTTTGGAAATCGAAGTCTCTTGAATCAAATTCGTAAATGAATTCTAAATAATTTTGAAATGGAAGAAACATGCATATAAATCAAAATAAAATGGCAATGATACTGGAAGAAAATTTAAACTACATTATAAAAATATCCATATAGAAAAAATGTGAGAGAGGAGATAACCCAAAAAAGGCTTTTGATCCAAGAATCCCTTATCTTAAATCCATTTTTATTTTATTTTTTACACCTCCTAAATAATAAAAATAGGTTTATTAAAACATGGAACAAAAAGTGGACTATGTTCTTTAATTTCACTATGTATCCATTATAATCATTGTATTTTATTACTTAATTACCATTATTGAAGATGAAAAGTTTTGAATATATATTTTCCTTAAAAATATTCTGTTTTGTTTCAATTCCCAATATTTATATTCAAGGTCATTTATATATAACTAGAATTAATTACAAAATACTAAAATAAATATATTTATTCATTTATATATCACAAATAATTTATTACCACCATCCATAAGTGTGGTGATAATAAGGGATTTGGAAATGTCCTCAATGGAGATTAACTGAATTTTAACAAAACACCATCCAAAGAATAAGGTAGAGAATTATGAAATATAAATACTTCATAAATATAATTTTTATTGAAGGTTGACACCATTAATATAATTTTAACATAATTATTAATTAATATTATATTATTTGGTTTGGAAAGGAATTGATTAAAGGTGAATAGAAGGGGAAAATGAGAGAGGAGTTCATAAAAAATAACTCATTTCTCAGTGTTTCTTGTCTTGTATGACACTAATATACCTTGATAATTGGACTTAGGTTACTCAAGATAATTCTTATGTATTATAAGGGGATTGATAGGGAGATTTTTTTAGATATTTGGCTTTGGTATGTGAGGGAGGAGTGGTTTTACAAGGGAAGGGAGAGGAGTTATTTATTGTTGAGAAGAGGGGTATTTTATGATAAAATATTGAATAAAATATAATTTCAAATATAAAACTTTGAATTGGGGAATTTATGGAATTAATAATTGTATTTGAATAAAATAACATGATTTTTGGATTTTGAATCTCTTTATAATTCAAATTTATTAGTTTAATTAAAATTAAATGAGAAAAATGAAAAAAATGATTATTTAATGGGATACTTTACTCTTTTAGGATTTGGAAATTACTTTTTAGGATTGTAAATTAGGTTTATTATTTTTAAATGACCCATATATAAAATTAAATTTATTTTGGTCTGAAATAAGAAATTTAAAATTTATTAAGTTATTGTTTCATAATTACTATGTCCAAAAACACGTGGTATTCGAAAAATAGTATTTTTACTATGCACGTAGAATTGAATTATTTTATAAAATTACCAAAAAATGCTTAAAAAATTTCAACATGTTTATTCTCAAAATGAAATTCATTTTATCAGAATAATTTTCTCACATAGCTAATTTTAGTTTTTAATATAAAATTTTTTATTTTAACAAAACACATTAAAATATAGTTTATTAAAAATCAGTATAAAATTTATTTGTGTTTTTGATATTGATATCTATTTTATAGAATTATAATATTTATATTTTTTTTAAAATACTCAAGATAAATATTATTTACATTACATTTTGTCATTTTAGGTCAAATTATTAGTCCGATGGTCAGGTTATTATTCCCAATGGCTAGTTTACTATTCCCAATGATCAGGTTGTTATTCCCAACTGCGAAGTTACTATTCCAAGTTCACATTACAATTAATGTGGTCATAGTACATTCCATAAATAAATCTTCATTCTTTCATTCAATATTCACTAATATTTCTATCAAGGTTATATATTTTATTTTATGATATGTCAATTAGTTTACTAATATTATGTTTCTTTTCTATAGTGTTGTTTATAGGGGTGATAATTCTGGAAGATTGGAATGATCCAAATTTTACCATTCTAATTTACTTATTTACTATCTTTAATAACATTGTAATGTTTTGAATTTTCATGTCATTAGTCACTGAATAATGTAACATTATTTATTATTGAAATAAGGTGTTGTTGGTTTCTCTATGTGTTACATGTGTATAATATAATATAATAAAATATAACACACATTTATTTAGGAAATATATATTAATCATAAAATCCTGTTCATTAAATTCTAACCCCATTATAAATTTCATCCTTGAAAATTCAACTCATATTCTATGTTGAGAATAGATGATGGTACTTTTATTTCCTAGTTTCATCTGGTTCCCATGTAACCTATTCATATTTATGGTTCCTCCACAACACTTTGAAAAGATGATTTGACTTGTTGTGTAGAAAACTATCTCTATGGTCTAATATATTCACTTTGTTATCCTTATATGATATAACATGCCAAAGTTTTGCCACTTCTAGATTCAATACATATGAGGGATCATATAAGTACTTCCATTAGAGAGATACATGGAACATGCGATGAAATTTAACCATGTTCTGTGGAAATGATATCTAATAGTCCAGTGTACATATGTGATCAAGGATATGAAAGGGACCAATGTACATAAGGATACAATTTCCTTTTCTTACAAACCATGAGACTCTCTTCTATAGTGAAAATCTAAGGAAAAATTCTACTCTAATGTCAAAATCTATTTCCCTTTGATAGTTGTTAACATAACTATTATGTTAACTCTGAGAATATTTTACATGTTATTGGATGGATTGAAACTTCTCTATCATATCTTTCACAAAATCTAGTCCATATACCTTTTATTCAATAAATTTATCATAAAATTTAATATTTCTACATCGCTTCCCATACAATGCTTCACATGGAGTCAATTGAATACTCAAGTGGATGTTGTAGTTGTACAAGAACTAAACTAATGTGATATGTTGATCCCATTCTACTTTAAATTAAATTAATCAAGACTTAATATGTTATCAAGTTTTTGAATTGTACTTTTATATTGGCCATCATTTTGGGGGAGATAGGCTGTACTGAAATTAAATTCAGTATTCAAAACATATTGAATAATTTAAAAAAATTTAGAGGTGAACCTTGTATCATGATCAGAGATGATTGAATGTGGTTCCCCATGTAGGCTCACTATATTATTTACATATATATTATCAAGTTTGTCAAGTGATAAATATTTACAAATAGTGACGAAGTGGATAGTCTTGGTGAGTCGATCCACCATAACTCATATCACATTGGTTTCTTTAGACATATTTGGGAGACTAGTAAAAAGTTCATGGAGATATTTTCCTATTTTCATGTGGTTATAGTAAATGGTTGCATCACCCACTTGGACTTCTATCATTCTTATTTAACTTTACAGAATACCAATCGCTTTGAGGTTTAATCAGTGATCTCATTCTTCATGTTGTCCAACCAGAAGTTCTATTGAAGATCACAGTACATATCTGTACTTTTGAAATGGATGGAGAAAGATGATCTATGTGCATTATACAATAGATATTTCTTTATCTCAAGTTATTTATGCACACAAAGTCTAGTTCCAAACTAAAATAAACCATCTTCATCAATCTGGAATTTATAAAGCTTCCACCCATTTACTCCTTCTACTCTCTTTTGAAGCTCCCTATCACCCCTTTGTACCTCTTTGATCTTCTTTTGGATAGATCGTTGTGAAATCATTTGGGATGGTCATGATATTTTCTATATCCTTATGATGTCCAAATCTATATTTTTCATATCAATGAATATAAGATCTTTCTCAATCCTTATCTTGGATAGAGTAACCATTTATTTTCTACCAATAATAGTAGCTAACTTGTTCACCTTTCTAGGATAGTAGTGAATATATAAATCATAGTCCTTAACCAGCTCTAACCATCTTCATTGATGCATGTCGATCAATTTTTGTGTGAATATACACTTTATATTATTATTATCTATGTAAATTTCACACTTTTAACCATAGTGGTAGAACTAAAAAATCTTCATGGTGAAGATGACAACCATTAACTATAGATCATGAGTTGGGTAGTTCTGCTCATGGATCATCATATATCATGTGGAATATTCTTTTTATTTTTCAATTTTCATGAGTAAACAACCCAAACCATTATTTGAATAACCACTGTATATCAAAAAACATTATCCACTTGATGATCATGTGACCAAGGCACAATGATTATCCTTTTCCTAATATCCTTTATGGTTTCCTCACATTACTCTACATATATATAATTTACCTCTTGCTGTAATAACTTAGTAATCGGGCTATAAGATCATGATAAATTTCTCCGAAAAAATCATTAGTACCTAGATATTCCATGAAAATTATGGATTTACATGACACGTGAGGGTCTATGACATTATTTATTACCTTTTTCATTGAATGGTCCACAAAAATCCCCTCACTTGTGGTCATGTTCCCCAAGAATGTGACTTACTACATTCAAAGGTTACACTCTCTAAAATTTTCATATATTTTCTCCTTTATTAATGTCACTAACAGAATCCTTATATTCTATTCATGTCCCTCTTTTATCTTCGATTGAATTTGAAAATCATTAATAAAGAATCCCAAAAATTAAGCGTGGTATTCTCAAAAGACCCCATTTGTTAGATCTATGAATATTATAGGGGAATTAGTATGTTTTAAAGGAATAACTATTAACTCATAGTGTCTATATCTTATATAGAAAGCTGTATTCCGAGCATCTTCCTCCTTACCTAATGATATCCAAAATAAGGATCCACCTTTGATATGTATTGGGCTCCTTGTAATTGATTGAACAAGTCATCAATACCTACAAGGGTATACTTGTTCTTTATGTTTATCTTGTTGAGCTCCCAATAATCGATAAAAAAATACATTGGTCTATAATTTTTCTTGACAAAGTGGACCACAACACATTAGGAAGATGAACTAGGTTGTAGGAACCCTTTTTATAAATAATCTTACAGCTACTTCTTTAACTCCTATAGTTTGATCGAGGGGATCCTATAGGGGAATTTAGATATATGAGTGGCTCAAAGTATAATTCATATTGATAACTCTACCTAAATACATAGGGGAAGTCTGGATAAATCTTTGGGAAATAAATCTATGTATTCCCTCTTAATTAAAATTTCCTCAAGGATGATACTTTCCATTGAATCAATCATTTTGCAAGCTATGCTTCTTCATAGGGTATTAACACCCACACTATTTCTGGATTTTCCTTAGGAGATTCATGATCATCCTTGAATTATTACTTAAGAATGGTATGATTCAAAACATATAAAGATATTTCCTTTTCTTGAAAGTTGATGTGAACTCTATATAATAGGAGCCAATTCATTCTAGGTAAATCTTAAAATTCTACCAACGGATGAATTATGAGATTCTATAGAGGAATCTTCCCATATACTATAATAAGAGAATAATTTAGAACTTAGGTTTAATTGATCAAACTACTAGGAGTTTTTATGAATATCTCTACCTCATTATATTAGGGTTTTGATTTAATAAATATATCTAACTTACAGGATAAAAATGAATTCATATAAAAAGAATAAAATAAAATTTCTTCCATTATTGATTGAATAGAAAATGTACCTTCTATTAATTCATTTTCATGATCCCGTTCAAAAGTGGTTATGGTATAGACTTTAACTTTTACCTTTTATTTGAGTGGTTTCTGATCCTGATTACCCTCAAAGACCAATGGTTTAGTGTAATGGATTATATAGTTCCCTTTCTCCCAACAATTAAATCATTAAACCATGGATGGTTACTTTATTTCCTCATTCACATTGTATAAATTCATCATGTATCATTGAAATTAATTATCTTGGTGGCCTTATCCTCCACACTTAAATCATTTCCTAGTCCCTTTGAGGTAATTCCCATGAATATTCATCCAAATATTTTTTATATGTGGGTTATTAGATCTTTTTTCCTCCATTTTCATTTTATTTACTAGCATGAAACCCCATATTTTATTTCTTACATCCAAAAAAATAGAGCCATTAACTGAAATCTATATCTACTTTGAGATAATATCAAACTATTTCTTCATAAATCCCAAAATCTTGGACTATTAGATATTTTTGGAGGTTTGGTTTTAAACAAATAAGAAATATATCTATTTTTCTTTCATTGTTGATATCAAAACCCAAATAATATCTTGAAATCCTTGTGAATTTTTCTTGATAATCCTTTATATATTCACCCAAATTTTTCTTAAGCTTTAGTAATTCCCTATCCATCTTGGTTTAAATAGTTTTATGGAAATAATTGTTAAGAAATAACTTCTTATAGTCTTCCCACTCCATTTCTTCCATTTAAAACTTCAATTGGTATTACTTATCAATTTCCAACATTGATTACGATCTCTATCTAAATTATATACATCCAAGGTAAATTTATCCTTTATAAAATTATCGAGCACTAAAAATATATTCTCCATTGAGTTAACCCACTATGCCATGACAAGGGTATCAAAAAATCCACTAATCATCAGTTGTCCTTGCCACACAAAAGCATCAATATCTATTTTCTACTTCATTCGTGAGGATGAATGTTCCACATGGTTAAGTTTATTTTTTATAGCGTAATACAACTAGGTAATCCTCACCATGATATTTTGAGCTCCACCTCCCAGGGAATTAGGATATCATTTAGACAATAATGGGTTATTGGTTTGTTTCTCTTGGTTCACAAAATTTTCTAAAATATTAATGTTTTGAACAAAATATAAGAAAAAAATAATGAATAAATAATTTATTCTCGTGAACATATTAAATTAAAATCATATAGGATCCCTATATTTATCCTTTTCCTTAAACAATTATTCTAGGATCACTTAATTTAATCCTTAACAAACTTTATGTTGAATAATTACTTTAGTTATTTATCCTTCACAATGTTTTTATAGAGATTTTTATTAACTGAAGCATCTCCCATTAGAGTGTCAAACTAGGCATGCATCATGGCCTCATTGTCATGCATCAGGTGACAATCGTGTCAACTCTTAATTTTCTCTTTTCATGGTTGTTACCATTAGGTACAAATGTGCAAGATCCACATCCACTTATGGTATCCAAGTATGGATTTCATTGCTCCAAAACCACACACTCTTATACTTTACCAAAACATACTATGTTTACCTATAAATAGAATTATCCTTATGTTTTCACTAAATTTTTCTAATCATTATTCCCAAATTAAATAAACCATGCCTTTGATACCGAGTATAGTGACCCAACTTTTTCTTACATGGGTATTACAACATTTTTATAGTAAAAAATATAACAGTGATACATTCAAGGATCAAAACGTTTAATATCTTGAAGAAATTATTAATTTATTCTTATTTATTCTCTTAAAATCTCTCATATTCTTCTTATATCATTAAATCACCTAAGGATATACATTAAATAATGTGATGAGATACAATCCTCATAAGGGGATGAATAAGGGACATGATTCCATTATACATGGGTGGTCATAATCAACAACATCATATAAAAATAATAATATCATAACAATATTCATGAGGGTAACATTTGATAAAGTCATGGAATGTATCATATGCATAATAATAAAATATCACAACATAGTGGTCAAATACCACAAATAATTGTGAATAAAACTATAATTATATTCATGCATAACATATGTACATAATTAATTACATCATAATTATGAAAAAAATCAATAATAATATTCACATATAATTCAAATTATATCATGAGATATATAACATTACACAATGTATTATAGGGATATATAATTGTGGCCTCACCAGCCACACCATAAAGTGATCATAATCATATATTCCACATAGAATTTAAAATAATCATAGTCATGAAATAAACCCACAGAAAGGAATGAGTCTCATAAATAGTTTATATATAATAATTTCATGAAAACAAATTTATGTTCCAAAATAAATAAGGTAAATCATATTTTCTCATAAAACATAAACTTTATTAAGTGTATAAGAAACAAATCAAGAATAGTCAATGTGACGATTTGGAAATTAAATTCTTTTTGAAATAGTTTTTAAATTCCTAAGAAAAACTTTTGAAAGGATAAAAACATTAATATCCCAGAAAATAAATGGTAAAAGAAAATGGAAGAAAATATTAAGGAAATTATAATAAAGACCTTGTAAAGAAATGAGAGAGGGGTAATAATCTAAAAAAAGAGTCCGGGGTTGAGAATCCTCATACCTTAAACCCCACTTTATTTAATTTCTTTTTCGCCTCATAAATAATAAAAATAGGTTTATTAAAATATGTAAAAAGAAGATTATTATATTCATTTTTATCACTATTGATCCATTATAATCATTGGATTTTATTTCTAAATTAAAATTGTTAAATATGAAATGTTTTGATATCATATTTTCCATAAAAATATCTTGTTTTTTTATTTCACTATTTTTTTCCAAGTTCATTTATACATAAGTAGAAAAAATTCAAAATGATTAATATATATATATATATATATATTTATATATTTATAAATTTATATATCATAAATAATTTATTATAACCATATATAAGGGTGGTGATAATAAAGGTGTTGGAAATGTCCTCATCGATGGTTAACAGACTGTTAACGGGACATTGTCCAAAGAAGAAGGAAGATAATTATGAAATATAAATAATTAATAATTATAATTTTTATAGTAGGTTTACATAGTTAATATAATTTTAACATAATTCATAATTAATATTAGAATTTTTCTTTTTGAAATGAATTAAGAAATAAGGGAAGAGAATAAGAAAATGAGAGAAGAGTTGACAAAAACTTACCCTTTGCTCAATGTTTCTTCTCTTATACAATACTAAAATCCATTGATTCATGGACTCGGATTAATCCATAAAATCCCGAATGATTATAATAGGCTTAAGAGGGAATATTTTGGTAGATTATTTTTTTTAAGTGAGGTATGATTGGTTTTAAAAGGGGAGAGAGAGGGGTTATTTACACTTGAGGAGAGGGGTAATTTTTGGATAAAATATTTAATATAAAATAATATCCAAGGTACACCTTTGAATAGTAACATTTTGGACATTATGAAATATATTTGAATAAAATAAAATTATTTGAGGACTTTTAATTACTTTATAATTTTAATGAAATATTATAATCAAAAGGAAAGGAGAAAAATGAATAAATTTTTTATTTAAAGTGGCACTTTAGACTTTTAGGATTTTGAAATTACTTTAGGTTTTGAAATAAGCTTTATTATTTTTAAATTACCCACATATCATATTAAATTTATTTTCAGATTAAATAACTAATTTTAAAAAAGTAATTCATTATTTCATCATCATTATGTCATAAAACATGGGGTATTCGAAAAACAACATTTTTACTATTAACGTAAAAAATGAAGTATCTCATAAAATTACCAAAAAACAAGCCTTAGAAAATTTCAATGTGATCAATAAAAAATTAACATTAATCTTATCCAAATAATTTTTTAACATAGTTAATTTAAATTATATATATATAAATTATGGGTTTTTAAAATACATTAAAAAATTATGTATTAAAAATGTACATATATTATCTTTGAGTTATAATCTTAATATTTATTTATTAAAATTATAATATTTTTATTTTATTAAATAACTCTTGATAAATATTTTTTACATTAAAATTTATTATTCTTTGGTGAAATTACTATTCCAATGGTGAGGTTACTATTCCCAATGGTCATGTTACTTTTCCCAATAGTCAGGTTACTATTCCCAATAGTCAGGTTACTATTCCAATGGTCACATTACTATTCCAATGGTAACATTACCTCTCATAAAAAAACTCTTCATTGATTCATTCAACATTAACGATAACTCCTATCAATGTTCTGTATTTTTATTTTCTAAGATGTCGATTGGTTTAATAATATTCTATTTGTTTTCTATAGTGTTGTTCATGGGGGATATAGTTTTGGAAGATTGGAATTATCATTGTTTTACCATTCAAGTTTTATTGTTTCTTATATTTTTTCACATTGTAATTTCTGAAATTTTCACGGGTTTAGTCATTGAGTAATGTAATAGTATTTATTAATTAAATAATTTTTTTGGTTTCTCTATGTGTTACATGCATATAATACTACATAATAAAATATAACCCACATTTATCAAGAAAACATATATTAATTATAAATTCTAGGTTGTTACAATGTTTTCCAATTTACATTATGGTATGGGTAATGTTTTTAAAACACTACTAGACTTCAGTTTCTCAACCTTAATATACTGACATACCAAGCACTGAGATACATACCCCGTAATATTTATGGGACACATAATCAGTTCCCAAACCATAACATTCCATCACAATCATGATTGAAATCTAGAACATCCATCACATTCTTCTATAATTCCAAATCATCCTTCTGCGCTGCTTTAATCCTCACAAGGATATATGGTTGAACATTAATAAAATAATGATATTATTTGTCCCCTTTAATCATGATTTAACGATTCATATTCTATAAATCCACACATATATGATCTCTTTGAATAATCATCATAGAAAAACTAGCATGATCCTTCCAAATTAGGTTATCATCCACCATGTTGACCTTCCTAGATAAGTAATGTATTTGGAAGTTATAATATTTAATCAATTATAACTATCTACTTTGGTGTATATTAAACTCTTTATGTGTGAACATATACTTAAATTTCTTATTCTCAATATATATATCACACCTTTTACCATATAGATAATGCCTGCGTATCTTCAATATAAAAATCACCATAGTTAACTCCAAATCATGAGTCAAGTAATTTTGTACATGAACCATTAATTATTGTGAGGAATAATCTATAACCATATTATACTATATAATAAAATTTAACAGCCCCTTCTTTGATGCATTACTATAATTCACAAACCCTTCCCCGTTGTAGTGTACTGTGAGCATAGTTGCATTGACCAACCATCTCTTTAGTTCTTTGAAATTTTATTCACATTTATTAGTCCAAAGGAACATGAATCCCTTTCAATTTAACATTTTGATTGGATTATATATCCATGAAACACTCCCAAAAAATAGTCAATAATATCTAGTAAATCTAATAAAAATACTGATATCCATCACAATGGTTGGTGTTATCCAATGTTCAACAACTTTTATCATAGAAGGATACACTGACATAACCTTTCTTGTGGTTACATTTCCCAAGAATGATATATTTTGTAGCCGAAATTTAAAATTGGTAAATTTTTTATATAACTTCTCCTCACATTGGGTCTTAAGTACAATCCTCATGTTATCATAATTCTCATCCTTACTCATGAAATATATAATAATATCATCTATAATGAAAAACAAAACTTGATTAATGTATTATCTATAGACTCTATTGATTAAATCCATAATTATAGCGGGCGAATTAGTACAACCAAATGTAATCACTATAAATTTATCATGGGAATAGATTACATAGGGGGATATTTTAGGCATATCCTCCATTTTGACCCTTAATTAATAATATCTTGATTAAAGATAAATCTTTTAAAAATATTGACCTCCTCATAATTGATAAATTAGATCTAGATATCAGGTAGAGGATAATTATTATTGATAAAGATCTTATTAAGTTCTCTAAAATCAATGAAAAGGTGTATTGATCCATTTTTTTCTTAACAAAAGAACTGGTGTTCCCCATGGTTAAGCATACGGAAAGATGACTCCCTCATCTAGATTTTCCTAGAGTTTCTTATTTTATTACTTTAACTAAATTGGGTCCATTATATAAGGAGTATTTTAAATATTTGTACCAAAATTTATGAGTTCCATTGGAATCCAAATTTCATGATCCAGTGAAGTATTGGAATCATTAAAGGATAATTTACATAAAATAAAATACCCTTAAAAGAACATTTAAACATTTTTTTAAATTTTTTTTGAAAATAATATTTTTTGGTAATAATTTATAAAATGTTATGTACTATTGGAAAAATATATTGACTAAAATAATTATGGAAACATATAAGGGAATATTGGAATAAAATAACAGTCATGATGGTTTGAAAATCTTTTTATTTCATAAATTTTAAAAAAACATTATTTTCAAACTTTTGAAAAATGAGTTTAAAGTGACCCATGCAGAAAACATTAAGGAATTTCATTCTAAACATTTTTAAATAAGGTCAAAGATAATGTAAAATAACTTTAGTAAATAATTTATGTTTAGAAAATAAATTTTTTGAAATAACATAAATAGGATGGAAGAATAGTTTGGTTAAAAGTGTTTAAAAACATTAAAATTATGTTTTTAATGAAATACCAATTATGAGATATTATATAAGAAACTAGTTTTTCACTTAGTTATAGATCATTTTAATTTTGTTCTAATTCTTAATTTCAGGCCTAATATTTATTCCTAAAGAGTTATTAATGGTTTTGAGGTTGTTTGGGGATTGTTCGGAGCTCAGAACCCCAACTGGTTTGAAAAATAGATTATCCACAAGGTGAGTAGAAACCAAAAAATCTAGGATGTAAGATCTCTCCAAAATATGTGGGGATAGAAAGTGGAGTGATATAGGGTCACAATATTCCCTAACATTGTTCTAGGGGTTTTACACCCATGAAAAAAACTAAATAAATGTTGTATAGGTGTTTGGTCATGATTGGAGAATGGTTTCTATAATAGTGTGGAATAACTATGAAAAATTCACTTTCCTACAGCTGATGGAACACGATTAGTGCATTGTTTGGCCAACCATACAGAAAAACCATGTGATATATGTTTTTAGGTGAATTTACAAAAAAATATCTTTAATGAATGTTTTAAACACACCCTTATTTCTTATTTTACTCCAAAAGAAATCCACCTCCTTTTCTACCCTTTTGAGATCCTTTGATGTTCTATTATTACATTCAATATGAAACATCCATCTAGTGTTTGATTTGATCATCTTCAGTCATGTTGGATGTGTATTAGTAAGATCTTAATTTGTTTTTAGTCATTTTTTGTTCTTATTCCTATCGATAATGCAATTTAGATATAAAATAAAATTCTCTTTTCCCAAGGAATCGTTATGTTTTTTGGATATCTTCAAATCTAGTAAAAATAAAAGGATGACATTGGAAAAGAAAAGTCATACGAGTATGAGTAAAGTGGTCTATAACTCATCTCTTAGGTTTCTTTATTTTATAAATTGTTGTGTGGGTGAGGTGAATTCATCTGGTGTGTTTCTTTAAATTCATGTTCCTTGATTATAGTCAATATAACTGTATTCTAAGGTTCATTATAAATATGTTATCTATTTTTGGTGGTTATGTCTACAATGCAGACCATCCCAAGTATGGTGTTTCCCTTACTTATGCCTTTTAAGGTTTTTAGAGCGTCTGCGCCAGCGTTTGGGTGTGCCTTGTCTTGACACTACTAAGGTAAGCCCTTTCATAATTAAATGGTCATTGAATTGTTTTTTGACTATCCATTTAATATATTAGTGTCACTTTACCCTTCTATGGTAAGTATTATAATAAATTAATTAATGTTTTATTGGTTAAATTGTAAAGAATGCAATGTATATAAATTTTCTTAATTGAATATAGTGGAATGGCTTGGTTGTGTGTTCGTGGAACCCGTTTGCATTTCTAATGGAAGGTCATGGATAAAACCATATTAAATGAATATGGAATATATGAATTAATGAAATCATTTCATGTCCTTGAGATTCCTTTTCACTTGTATGAAAGGCATGGAATGGACCTCTTGAAGTATTACAATTTCTTTAACCCGATGGATTATTTAATGAAAAGAGTAATTACATAGACTAATTAATTTATTGAATTAAATAAAATGTGCCTATTTTATATAGACCTTGAAATTATTATTGGAGTAGTTAGAATCAAGTGAGCCTTGGATTCTGGTGGGAATACCATGAGCACTCGTGGATTCCATTTCAATTCAAGGATGTTGGTTACCAAGGTTGAGATCCACCTTGGAACCAAATTATCATCTATCAGTGGATGTATAGTATAACACCATAGGATCACTCCTTCATTATTACTATATCATTTCATGTATAAAACCTTTGTATCTAGAATGATTTCTTTGAACATGAGGATCCTTGGATACCCCCCTGGGCCCAATTACTGCTTTTCCCATTTTACCTTGGATGCATTCATTGGAATTGGTTAGAATTACAATATTATGAAATGCCTTGGGCGATGCCCCTTGGATTACACTCTTACCCCTTAGCTAGCCTAAAAGTTATTATTGTGTTGGATCGACCCCTAAAGTCACGGATTCCATAGTTATCAACCATGATCCCTTTCATTATTAATATCCTTATAGTTTTCCTTGTTATACCATGAACCCTTCAATATTATTATCATATCAGTATGTCTGTGTGGGTTATACCTCATGTAACCTAATTATATAAACTAGAAACTAAATAAATTATGAATTGGTTTCATGTTCAAACACCAGCTGAGAATGAAGCAAGTAATTTGATATTTATGTTACTGTACCACTTTAATTTTATATATGCATTCTTGCACACTGTTTATGTTTATTTTACAACAATTGGATGTTATATACACCATTGGTGGTGTCCTACAAAGATTTATTTCACACCCTATTTGGGATTCCATTGGGACTTGATAAGATTACATGTATTTAGGTGTTGACAAAGGGAATACTACCACTTCATACACTTGATTGAGTGTTTTATTAGGATAAATCTAGTGGCAGATGAATGAAATAGAGCTTGGGATGCCTGGATAGTTTATGGATTCCTTTTCACTAAATTTTTATAGAATATTTATTTCTGTTTCTTATATCCATGTTTTCTAGATTTATAGATATATGACATATATCACCATCATCTTTTTAGTATTAATAACACTTATTCAGTAATTTATTATCCATGTCTACTTCTACTGTGCCATATATTTATTATAATACTTTCTCAATTTACCTGTTATCATATTTATCCACTATTCTATACTATAGTAGTGAGGAAATTGTCTCTCCATAGACACAATCTAGCCCCTCACTACTAGTCAGTAGCCTCATCCATTTAGGAATATTCACTTGAGTCCATGCAGCCAACTAGACTTGGGGCACCTCTTTGTGGAACCTGAGTTCGGGACATCACAAATTGGTATCATATTCATTCTATTCTCGGTTTGGTATTTTGAGACAATATTTAAGAGATTAGGAACTCATGGAACTTGGTTATAAGAATTTATTGGGTGTAGATATCCCATGTTCAGGATAAATACTGAGTTTCCAGAATTATAATTGTTTCTCCCCTTTTTCCTTTTACAATTGATATCCTTTCACTATTTGGTGACACACATGTTGTGTTCTGGTTATTATTGTTATTATAATTGAGTAATTTCATTTCATCCTTGGAATGATGACAAGAGGGTAAAGATTATGGTAACATGCATCATTATAGGAACCCAGAGTTCACATTCCATGCATATTCCATGCCATATAGGTGAATTTTACTACCTTTATTTGCTTGGTATGCCTATGATTATTGAGTGATCCTTGTTTATACATTATTACTGAGATACTCTTTAGCTGTGTTTGAGTGATTTCTTATTTCAATTAAGTGGGACCTTATGGATTTGAATGAGTAATTTAATGAGTTGAGCCATTATAATGTAATAAAATGGATATCAGTTTTATTGATAAGGTTTATGGGCCATTATTACCTAGGAATAGTGACCCATTTTAAATGAACCAGGATAGATGAAAATAAGAAAATGCATATAGTAAAAATAAAACTTGACATATAAAATGATGTGGTTTCCAATAAATGAAGAAGAAATATACTATTGACCCTTCAACTACTAGAACCCCTATAATTAAAAACTAAACACCAACCAATAACTGGCCTTCTAAGATGGTAGTTGGGGTAGTATACCATGGGTAGTGAGCCCTTTACTTACATCAATATCTGCCTATTGCTATAAATCTGCTTCTAATCACATTATAAGGAATGTGATTGGCATTTTTAGACCAGTTCCACAAAGACGTCCTCGTGTCATGCACTAGGAGGGTGGAAACGACCATACTCCAAACATAGTGGGCCCTGATCCACCAGTCATACCACCGGGAGTTCTAATTGTGGCACTTCTTGTTGTACATGATCTATGAATTGGCACTCAGCTTCATGATAGTTTCCAACATCTGATGCAGTCCATACAAGGTGCCCCATGACCTATACCTATGATGGATGATCTAACCTTAGAGTTCTAGCAATGGAATCCTCCTACCTTCTCAAGATATAGTAGTCCAAAAACTACAGAGTCTTGGCTAGAGGCCACCCATTCAATATTTTAGCATCTAGAGATTCATCCAGAGTGGAGGGTCATGATTGATACTTAGATATTGTGTTATTTGGAAAGGAACTGGTGGGATGTGATTACCCAATCTAGTCTCTATCAGGGAATTGTATAGGCGAATTTTAAGACTATTTTCTATGAGTAATTTTTCCCTTAGAACCTGATAAAGGATAGATATAGAGAGTTCAATAATCTGGAGAAGGGTACTATGCCAGTCATAGAATATTCAACGAATTTCACTGAGTTGCAGTGCTCTGCACTGATTCTAGACGATGATGAGCTTTAATGTGCTAGACGCTTAAAGGATGGTCCTGTGTATTCCATACATACTCTAATTCATTTATATTTACTCCCTAATTTCATTGATATAGTCAATTAGGATCTTATCAATGAGAAAAACCTGTGGGAAGGTGATTGTACATGGTATGGAGGATCAATGCCGCTGAATTCCAATAGTTCTTCTAGTAGTAGAAAGTGATCCCTCAAGGTTTAACATAAGAGAATTGGAGTTTAGTGTAACCACACTGGAAGCTCTGTTGTATTCCATCAATGTGGATAAAAAGGGATTCTAAAGCCTTAGTGTGATAGATACTCGATATGGTGACATTATTGTGGGCATATGGTCTATATTTAGAGATTTTGTTAGACATTTCCATCTACTTCTAGTAGAAGAGGATCCGAAATATCTCCACCTTCAGGAGAAGGTTCTTTTACGCTACGTCAGGAAGGGAGTTTTAATAGCATCGATAGGACTAGATGAGTAGAAACTCATGGCCATAGTAGCTGGACTTTATATTATTAGTAGCACTAGTAGATTTTTCATGCTAAGGGTAGTCCATCTATAGCATAGGGTTGTGGATCAGGCCAATTTCATACTTTATTACTGATAACTCAGGTTTAGAGTGCATGAACATCTATAGTACAAGTTACTATTCTAGAAACATCGACTATATTATCTACTTTATTTGATATAGGTTCATCAAACTCCTTTTTCTCTTTATATATCATGTAAAGTCTTAGGATAGAAATATAGTATTTCCGCGGTGTAATGAACCTAGATACACCATTGGAAGTAAGGACAGAGGGAATACACCAATGAAAGGACTTCTCCCATGGGGTATGTAATTACTTTTCTTATGGTACCTCTTTGTTCTCAACATGACAAATTTCAATTTCATTCATAGGATGGATTTTTTGGCTTCTTATCACACATTTATAGACTACTACTGTTGTAGGGTATTTTTTACATCACTAGATGGAAAACATTATCTATATAAGAGTGAGTTGAATGTACACTAAGGTAGAGCTAGGCTAAAGAATCATGGTATAGTACTAGTAACCACCCATATTTCAATTATCTTCATAGAAGACTAGGATTTTACATCAGGCTGAATTCCCTCCACTAGTAGATCATTTTAGGGATGTCTTTCCAGAAAATATTTCTGGATTACCTCATAAGAGAGAGGTAGTGTTTATGATTTATCTCATCCTAGGACTAACTCCATTGTCCATTCCTCCATACCAAGTAACTCTTTCTGAGAACTAGGATCTCAAGTGGAATTTAGATTATATAGATGCAAAATGTTTTATATGACCTAAAACTACCTCTAGGGATTGGCCCGTGATGTTTCCAAGAATTCCAATGGGAACCTTCTTTTATGTGTTGATTACAAATGGTTAAAATACATATGGTCAAGAAATAGTATCCACTTCATCAAATATATCATCTATTTGACCAGCTCTAATGATCTAGGGTGTTTTCTATGATCAACCTAACATCAGGCTACCATTAGGTACGAGTCAGGCCATCAAACATACCTTGTAAAACTTTCTATATAAGTTATGGTCTGTATGAGTGCATTGATATGTCATTCGGTCTCACTAACACACCAAAAATTTTAAATTCCTTGATAAATATGGTGCTCCACCCCTACATGGAATATTTTTTCATAGTCTTTGTGGATGATATCTTGGTGTATTATCATACTCGTAGAGACCATGATAGGAACCTAGAGATAATTCTGAGTACACTGAGAGAGTATCATCTTTAGTAAATTATTTCTAAGTGCCACTTTTATATTAAAAAATTTAACTTATTTGGTCATATTATCTTAGAATGAGGAGTCTCTATTTATCGAGAGAAGGCGAGGGCTGTGGTTTCTTGGGAGCAGCCCAAGAAACTTTTTTACACATGAAGTTTATTGGGACTGGATGGATATTACAAGAATTTTTGGAATGACTTATCATGCCTTACAGAACGTCTTACTAGTCTAAAAAATATGGGTTTTTAGTTTTTGTGGTCACAAGAGTGTGAGAAATCCATTCGGGAGCTGAAAGGAAGGATTGTCTCGATAGTTATTTTAATACTGCCAGAGACTAGAAGAGTCTATAATGTTCTCTATGATGCATTTTAAATTAGATTATGGGTATTTATAATGTATTAAGATAGATTCATTATATATGGATCTTGGAAATTGAGGCCTTGTGATATAAATTACCCATGGAATGACCTTGAGGCAGTAGTAGTTGTTCATTTGTTACTTTTCCAGAGACACTTTCTAATGGGTGAGTGATTTGTGCTGTATACAGACTACAAGAGCCTCAAATATATCCTTAAATATCATGACATGAATCTTATACTATGTATATGGGTCTATTATCTTCATTATTTCTATTTTGAGCTTGCCTATAGACCATGAAAAGAAAATGCGGTAGCGGATGCACTGAGTTATAAAACTCAGGCATAGGCCTTACGGGAAGCCAACAATGAATGAAAATTAATAGACTTATTCTCTAAGGTTAATCTATTATTTCATGATATTCATGATTATTCTTACAACTTATCCTTGAAATTTACTTGTTCCCTTTTTGACAAGGTGAAGAGTGGGCAATTTTCAAAACATGAAGGCTTGGTTCTTTGTGAGAATATTTTAGGAGATGACCCGCCTCCAGACTGGTCTATGGACAGAGAATACATATTGTGTATACATGGACCTGATAAGGTTTTTATATACATGATTGAAGAACTAAATTTAGAGTCCCATGCTTCTAAGTGGGTAGTTTATCTAGGCATCTCCATGATGCATCAAGATATGCGACACCATTATTGGTGGCCTATGATGAAATGTCAGATACAAAACATTATCACTAGGTGTTAAACCTATAAGCATGTGAAGGAAGAGAAAAAAAGGCCTATAGGATTTTCGTAGACACATATAGACCCTACATGGAAATGGGAAGATGTTTCCATTGACTTCATAGTCATCTTATCGAGGCCACCTAGAGGTAGTGACATTTTTTTGGTAGTCATTGAAAGACTTACGAAGGTAACCCACTTCATTCCTATCCAAGAGACTTTCTCAATTAATGAGGTAGGTTTTTTTTATGTATATGAGATCATATGAATACACGATGACCCTCATACTATCAATTTAGATAGGGATTCTAATTTCATTCCATGGTTATGGAAGGGGTTACCGGAGGCTATGGGTACACAAGTTCTCCTGAGTACATCCATTCACCCTCAGACCAATGGATATTTGAAATGAACGAACAGGTTCTAGTTGAAATTCTCAAGTAATGAGCCATTGACTTTGGTGGTTCTTGGTATAAGCATATAGCTCTCAAAAAGTCACCCTATAATAATAGATTTCAGGAGATAGTTCCGATGGATCCTTTTGAGGCCTTGTATGGTGGGTCGTGACGTTCACCCCTGTGCTATCTTGAAGCAAGAGAGGAAACTCTAATAGGTCCTCATCTTATTTAGGAAATATAAAAGTAGAGTTAGATGATCATGAATCATATGTTTAGTATTCATTATAGATATAAATCCTATGTCGATCACTATCTATGACCACTATAGTTGTAGGTTAGGGATGGTGTTTTCCTATGGGTATTGCCCAGGATTAGGCATAGACAGATGCTATGGAAAGAAAAGTTATCACCGTTCTTTATCAGGCTACTTGAGATTCCTCATAGAGTTGGGATAATAGCCTATCATTTTCTATTACCTTAGAGTTACCATAATATGAATGGAATCTTCTACATCTAATAGATTCATCATTATCATGCTGACCCATCTCATAATTCTAATATTATGGAATTTGATATATATGCCAATACTTCATTTGATGAGTATACTATACACATTGTCAAACGGAGCACGAAGGATCTCTGATACTGTTATGTACCATTAATATAGGTGTTATGGTATAAAAACCTTGTATAGAACGAGACATGGGAGAAGGTGGCTTACGTACATGCCATGTGGCTAGAGTTGTTCTCAAACAATGTTTTACCACCCTTGGAAGGTGAACTCAAGGATGATCCCTTTTAGGGGGAATGTTGTAAGAAATCATTTTTTTATTCAGGTATGGATCCTTTTAATTTTGCTCTCATTCCTAATTTCAGACCTAATATGGATGCCTAATGAGTTAGAGAAGTTTTTTGGGGGTGTCCAGGGCTAGTTTGAAGCTCGAAACCCCAGGCTTTATGAAAAACAGATTGGATTCATGGTTCTTAGAAACCATGCAAGTCAGCGCACACGAAATCTCAAAACCATGTGAGGATGGATAATAGGGTGGAATAGGGAACACAATCTTCCCTAATAATGGACCACTAGCCGTACTCCCATTAAAAAAACTACAAAAATATTGCAGAGGTGTTTTGCATCATTGGCATATGGTTTCTCAAACTGTGTGGTCTTACTGTGCAAAATGCCCTTCCCTACAACAGGTGGAGCACGATAGGTGGATAGTTTTTCAAATTGTGAATCCAAACTGGTTGATGCCCATTTTTGGGTGAATTTATGAATATTTTCTTAAATGAATGTTTTAAACACACCCATTATTTATTATTTATCTCTACTAGACAACCACCTCCTTTTATTCTCCTTTGAGATCCTTTGAATATATATTCTAGATTTTGGTGCTAATCATCCATCTGGTATCCAATTCAATTTCTTCTAGTCACATTGGACGTGTATTGGTAGGATATTAATTCTTTTTAGGCATTTTAATTCTTATTCCTATCGACAATTCTTTTTAGATATAGGCTCATATTCCATGTTTTTAGGGAATTGATTCAGTATTTAGATGTCTTCCTATCTATGCCAAATTAGTGGAAGATATAGTATGAGAGTCCCTTTGATTAACCCTACTAATGGTAAGACCTTACACAATTAAATGACTATTGAATTTGTTTTTGAATTTCCCTTGAATATTTTAGTATCACTTGAACCTTATAAGGTAAGTTTTCAGATTAATTAATGAATGTTTGAATGATTAAATTGGCATGTATAATATGTATATGAATTCTCCTAATTGAATGTAATGGAATGGCCTAGTTTCACATCCGTAGGTCCCCTTTCCATGTCTAATGGAAGATAGTAGAGTGAACCATATTAAATGACTATGAGATATATGAATTAATGAAATGTTTTAATGTCCTTGATATTATTTTTCACTTGTATGAAAGGCATGGAATGAAAAACTTGATGTGTTTAAGTGGATTGAACCCAATGAATTTATAAATGGAAAGAGTAATCAATATCCTAATTAATTTATTAAATTAATTAAAATATCCATATTTTATATAGACCTTGAAATTATTATAGGAGTTTTTAGAATCGAGTTAGACTTGTATTACCGGGGGAATTCAATGAGCACTCGTGGACGCCATTTTGATTCAAGTATTATAGTTTCCAAAGGTGAGACCCGTCTTAGAACTCTATACCAATCTATCAATGGATGCCCAGTATGAAATAATTAGATCCCTCAATCATTATTATTATAGGATGCCTTATTAGTATAATGTCAGGATTTAAGTGAAGGCTATACCTCACATGACCTACTTATACAAACTAGAACCAAATTAAATAATGAACAAGTTACATATTTCGACACCAGCTAAGGTTGTAGCAGATACTTGGGTATTTACATTACTGTACTTATTTACATTTACATATGCATGCTTTCACATTGTTTTAGTTTATATTACATGGAATAGAAGTCATATAATTAATTGGTGGTGGCCTACTGAGATTTATCTCACCCCATATCTAGACTACCATTGGCACATAGGAAGATTACATGTATGAAGGTGTTGAAAATAGGAATCATACCACTTCAGACACTTGATTGAATGTTTTTGGAGGAAGGATCATGTAGCAGATGCAAGAGTTAGAGCCGAGGATGGTTATACAGTTTTTGGATTCCTTTTTTCTACTTCTGTATAGCATGTATTGTCTTCTACTTGTACCCATGTTTTATATATTTATAGATAAATGAAATTTATAATTATCAACTTTTGAGTATTAATATCAGTTGTTCATTTATTTATTATTCATGTATTCTTCTGTTGTACCATATGTTTATTATACCACTTCTACTATTTACCTGTTATCTTATTTATCTACTATGTTACACTCTAGTAATGAGTTAATAGTCTCCCCATGGACACACCACTGGACCACACTACTAGTTGGAAGCCTTTGGAATTCTAGAAGATGCGCTTGAGGTTATGTGTCCAATTGGGCTCTGCGCACCTCTGAGTGACACCTGAGTTGAGGATGTGAAATCTTAAAAACCATAACCATTTGAAATAAAGTAAATATATAGAAAAATAAAATTACATGTGTGTAAAAATATTCATGATATTATATTTAATGAGACGTTATATACACCATATAAATGATTATAGTTTCATCAATTAAAAAATATCTCAAAGAAAGAAGTTTGAGATAGGAGACCCTTACAACATGGGAATTATTTAATAAAAAATCTATTAAATGAAGGATAATATCCTGATTATATAAAACCCATAACCTGAAATAATTAATATATTAAAACGCATTCATGGGGTATTAATTACACTATATAAAATAAATCATGGTTTATAAAATGAATTATGTCTCAAATTATTAAAGTTGAGACCATAGAAACCCTTGAAACTTTTTTAACATTTGAATCCATATATCATGAATGATATAACATCCAAGGAACTATATATATCATGATAAAAGAGTCATTCATGATATAATATATCAATATTAAACATATAAAACTTATTAAATAAGTAGGTAAATAATACAATACATGTCTCAAGGAAATAATATAGAGACAAATAATCCTTACAAAGTTCATATCATTGAAGTCAAAATTAAATAAATGAAGTGATTGTGTGTAATAATTGTAAAACAAAAAAAATATCTGATTAAATAAATCATAAAATAATTAGAGTTTATTTCAAACATAATCTTGGAATATCATAGTCAATGAAGTATAAGTATAATCAAATGGATGTAAATTTAGTTAAAAACCCCATTCCCTATGTCCAAATTTTCTATGTTTGTCAATTAAATCATGTATAATAAATAATAATAATTATTTACTTTTTTAAGAACCATTTATATTTTTATTAAATTATCATTAAACCATTTATTTTATTTCTTTCAATGTCATATAATCGGTTAACCCCAAATCTGGTATTTTAAAGAAGTTCGGTTCATAATTCCAAAATGAATTTGGTAAGTTGAACATAGTGAAAGGGGACATTATTCCATTATCTATAGAATAAAATCCATGACAGAATTATCATTTTTATTAATAAAATAAAATTTTATAGTCATCCATGAAAGGTTACATGAAAAAAAATCATATTACTTCATGGAGGTAATAATCCACTTTTATACATAAATGATGTTATCATTTTCTAATGAATGAAAAGGCACGAAAATATTTGGTATATAATCATTAAAAAATTAAATTTATATAATTAATATCATATAAATACATTATATCCATAATTATAAACTTCTATGAGAGGTGGTGTTGGAAAATGAAACACATCACCTCATGGATGTGGTAGTCTACACATACGCACAGACGATGTTCTTATTCCCCATTTCATAAAGTAAATGAGACGAATAAGGTTATGTAATTAGATTAATAAAAACTAATTATATGTTAATTAATTATTTTATTATATTTTAAATGTTAGGATATAATATAACGAGGCATGATAAGATGTAAAATGATGACGATCGGTTAAGATGATTACCTTTTATTTGAAGAACCTCTTTTGTATATCCCCTTAATGACCATATGGAGGGTATTTTAAGGAAAAAACCACCTATATAATAGGTCTAAGGAAGTTAATAATATATATTTATGGTTTCTTGAGAGAAGTATCTCAATACGGTGTGAATAATAGAAGATAGGTAGGGTCTTTTTATAGTGAAGGAAATGACACACTTGGAATTACGTAAAATGTTTAAATATAATAAATTATTTTTGTTGTAAAAGTTGCACTAAGTATCCAAAATTTTGTATATAATATAGTTTAAAGTTTAAATACATTCAATCAAAATAATTTTTATAGGTTTATCTAGAATTTTCAAATTTATATTTGGGTTTAACCCCTTCATTAAGAAATTATAACCTTAAATGTGGTAGTAAATTTTCCAATACTAAAGGGTTTTAAATTTAATTCTAAGGTAAAATTTTTCTCAAATATGTTCAATGGATGGAATTTTAGACCATATCACACCCCTACCACATTTTAATATTTTTATTATTTTTAAATCATTTAATAATATATTATTTAATATAAAATAACTTTAAATTCATTTTAAGAACTATTCACATATTTTTGAATTTGAAGAAAAAAAGAAGGGTATTGAATTATAATATAAACTATTTAACCATAAATTATGAATTGATATTAACCAAAATATTCATTTTATATGATAATTCATATAAAAAATATTACTATTGATGTTTTTAAAATCATTTAATATGATTTTTCTACAACTTTTAGAGGCACTATGTTAGAATTGTGCCCACATTTAAGTTAATACCATCAATAAAAATTCAATATAAATTAACAAAATAAATAAATAAATTGATTTTAAAATAAACTTTTATATTCATTTAATAGTTATATTTACTCACATATATGTCATGTAAACCATTTTAATATATTATTTGGACATTTTCTTACCTTGTTCAAGCACTACTAAAGAATTTGGATAATTTTCTTGTCATATAACTGAAAAAATCATAACTATAAATCAATTTCAGTAATAAAAAATCATATTAATTAAGTTTTTTTTTCATATACTTGTTAATTCTCAAAAAATTTTTTTAGGAACCCAAATTTGACTTTTCCAATAGTGTACAAGCACTACGTCAAAACTGAAAATAATTTTCATATTTATTGTGAATTGGATTATAATTTATATTTTTTTGAATTATTTATGTATGATATTTTTATTATACAATAATAAAATAATTATTACATAAGTTTCATAAATTTTTATTTTATATTTACATATTGGTGCTATCATAAAAGATACCACATTTCAAAAGAAATGTATTTTTACTATTCACCAAAAATGTATCTTCCTCAGAGAAATATAAAAAAATAATCCTAAGTTAAATTTTACTTTATGCATAAAAAAATTAATTCAATTTTATAAAATTTGTTTCTGAAAACTTTTAGAATTTAGTTTTATTATAAACCTATAAAACATAATGAAAACAGTTTTCTCGAAAAAATGAATTTTAAGTATAAGAATTATTTATACCAAAATTAAACAAAAAATAGATTATAATTAAATTAACTTTTTTTTTACTAAAAACGGAATTATGAAAATTTTAAATCAATTCAGAATAAAATGGGACTTTAAAATACCTGAAAATAAAATAAAATTTTCTATAAAATTGGTATTTTGAATCATTCACTAAAAAATCAGTATTTTCTACAAAATCAAAAAATTTAATCCAAAGATAATTTTGATATGATGATTTCAAAAATGATAATATTTTTATCAAATACTATTTCTAAAAGTTATATAAATTAATTATAATATTCAGTTAGAAGAATCAATTGAAACCATATTTTAAGAAAACTTATTTTTGAAGAATAAGATCACTTTATTATACCTTGAATGATTATTTAATAATAATTAATCAACAAATTTATATTTATTAGAAGAATTATATTTATATTTCAAAATTTGGTAACTCTTATTCATACTTTCCAATTCAACACCTTGGTTATAATAGTCATATTAAAAAATATAATATTTTTTGGTTCGTTTAAGCTCAGTGATGCACGTCACATATTCTATTAAACATAGTGTTATTTTAAAATATTAGGGTATAACATTATACCCACCATTAATGATTCATGTTCTTATAATTTAATCTTTGTCTTGGTAATTAATTATTTAAAATTTTAAAATACCAACTTTTAATCCAACATCATAAAAGGTGTTAATAGATAATCCTTTGGAAAAATGGAAAAGGAGAAATGGAGGCTATCTATAATAACTCATAACGAGGATTTAAAACAGGACAACATTAGTGGAAGGTGAAAATATGGTCATATATGAGAAAATTAATGTCCAAATAATTATGGGGAGTGATATATAATATTATCATAAGAATGTTAATGACCACAAAACCATAAATCAGTAGGGGATAATGAATACCATTAATTCATCCTAAAAGGTGGTAAAATAATAGCATTTTTATTTCATAATCCTTTTCCAAGAGTTAATAGATTCTTTTACCATTAAGATGGAGAACATTAGAAAATATACTTACTCGATTTATTTTAATTTCATAAGAACAATTTATTCCTTTGGTTATTATTCAATAAATATTTAACTTTATCTCATATATTTCTATAAGAAATTAATATTCAAAATTAATTTTTCATGACTAAATTATTAAAATAAACTTGTAGTGGATCACAAAATCTAAAAAAAGATAAAAAGTTCTTCCTCCTATCGTTAGTCATTAACAAAATGGTTTCCACAAGGTAAGTTAATATCCACAATGAATAGACCTTCATATGAAGGAATGAAAAATTAATCTCCAAAACCTCATTACTAACAACCAAAGTTCAACATTTATCATTCGATAAATAATTAACCTTATAATTATTCAAAATATTTGTTGCTAATTTTTAAACTAAAAAATTAGAAGTATTTGATCACATATTCTTATAATATCAATTTAATATTTGTCTCTAATAAAAATTTTGTCACTCATAATGTCATATACCAAACATTTATATTCCCTAATCATATAATCACAAAAATATTCTAACATTTTCTTGAATTATAATAAAGACACAATAAAATAATATATTATTCTAAAAGATAAATTATCCTCAATTCCTTTAATAAATACCCATATTAGTCAAAAATATTTATATTTACCTTAATAATATAATGTTCTAAATATATTGAATTTCTTTTGAATATAACTTTAAAAACACATTCACCAAATCATATTTTAATCCCATGATTTTCTTCATGATAAATCATATATTTAAAAAATGTAAAAACCCTTATTTACTGATTAATTATAATTACCTCAATATCATAGATCATGATAACTCTAAATGTTATCAATACCTTTTAACTTATGTATAAAAATCAAAAGTTAGACCTAAGGGTTACAAATGCATCAAATATTTATAAAAACTCAATAAATATCTCCCAAAGTACTCCAGGACGATGTCTTCCAAATGAGAGTTGAAAAATCTTGAATGGAATAAATACCTGAAGCATGTGAATTATTTTCCCCATAAAATAAAGGAAGGAGTAGCATGACTATATGAATTCCAAGAAGCCAAATCATGCAGAACACATAACCTTTAGGAGGGAACATGACCGTATGACCTGTGGATGTTTAAGTGGGAGAATAATGCACTTCATAAGATCTGTGGATGATCACGTAAATCCCCTTCACCAAGATACTATAATAATACAAATAATCTATGAAGAAACCTCATATTCTTGTGGAGGTGTATAGAGAAGCACTAACTATTATGAGAAGGATTACAAATGAGTTCCTCCAAACATGTGACTTGTTAATTTCTAGGTCCTGACAGTCATCCATATCCCATTATAAAATAGAGGTGAAAAAGGAAAAAGCTTCATTCAATGTAAATTTAAATTGACTTTCTTGTGACATGTTTATATGATGCACAAGACCCTAAAAATCGCCCTACAAATATGTCAACCTTGTCCCATGAGAGTATTTCACTGTTTTACCTTCATCATGAAAAGGAACTTGGACACATCAATTGAATCTTGTGATACCCCTTTAGTTCCAAAAACAATCAAAGGGATTGTCTATAGAAATTATCACACACCATAGAGATATCTTTTATTGATCATGTGATGCCTTGGAGACATGCAGACCGAATTTTCATGAAAATGATCTAACGATGCCACGAGATCCCCTATTGATCATAAACAATCTTGATAAACAACCAATGGGAAAAGGATAGGATACTTTTAAAATAAGAAATAAAATAAAATTGGAAAAGGAGGAGACCTCTCATGAAGGGAATATACATTGATTTTCATGTCAAGGGATTATGTGCCTCATTTGATTCACTTTAATCATGTGAATACCACTCAAAAAGCTATAATCATCTCACAGTAGGCCCCAAATAAGACTTATTGATGTCATGAGAGGCTTATAAAAAAACATTTTAATCTCATGAAGGACAATAGAAAAGTCTTCTTCAATCATGTGAATGCCTTCTCATGGGAGTCTTGATCTAACAAAGACTCCTAGTCCAATCATCTCAATGGTGGAAAGACCATTTTACATAAAAACATGATTGTGTGAAATACCTTTGATAATATATAAGCCCAAAAATATATTAATGAAGGAGTGTTATCATAGTTACAGATTATCATGTGATGCCTTGGACTACCCACACCAAGATCACTCAAAGTGCATGATGAAAAACTCCCTCCACCATCTTCATCTCATATATTTGATATACAAACCAATAAAGGTGGTGTATAACTGGGTGGTGGGGCCTATAAATTCCTCTACCTCAGCATAAAACCCAAGAAAAATGACAGCAACTTCACCCATGGGAGTTAAAAAAAGGGGAATTCTCAGAGTGGAAAGTCACGAGATTGCAAGAGCCTTATAGTAGGTAAAATCTGGGGAATGAATTAATGAATCACATGTTATAAATATATGCTTCACATGATATCTATATAGATCATGAAAAGGAATTCCGATGGGCCAACTAGATTATATGAAGGAGTTTCCGCGTATTGATTGGGTTTTAAAAAACCTAAATAAATTAATTCTTGACAAACCTTGAGGCACATATGAAAGAAAGGCTGTAAAAGGGTGGAAGACCTATGTGAATATAGATATGATAATTTTTATGTAAATGAATCATGAACTTTTCATGACCTATCCTTAACATGATGTAGTAGTAGTACATGTCAACAAAGTATTGTGAAGTCCACCATACATGTCTCCCAAGTCCTACGGTAGCAACAAGACATGTCACCCAAGTCTGGAAAAGTCTTTAGGATATATTAACCAAGTCATAAAGAATCCTCCAGACATGTCATCCAGGTCATGTGGATGCACCAGTACATGTCACCCAAGACTCATGAAGTCCTCCAGACATGTCACCCAGGTCTTGTGGAGTACTCTTTACATGTTTCCCAATTCATATGATGTCCTCTAAAAATGTCATTTGGGTAATGTGACTTCCTCCAGACATATCATCCAAGTCATGCAGTGTCCTCCTTTCATTCCATCTAGATCATGCGAAATCCTTCAAAAAAGTCAACTAGATCATGTGATTGTATTTTTACATGTCCACTTGTCAACCAAGACATGCCTAGACCTCCTCAGACATGTCAAACAGACACCCCCGGACACTTTAACCATTTCTATTAAACATATTACGACATAACACAAACTTAACAATGAGAAAATTGATTCTTGTTATAAATAGGGTATGTAGGATGCATTTCTATGTCCCAGGATCCAATGGGCATCCACCTTGATGCATGTCCCTCCAAATATCAAACACTCTGAACCCATTGAAACCAAGTTTTCCTATGAGTTTATAATCCTTTATCATCTATAAGAAGATTGGGAAGCCTATTGAACTACGAGGAATCTGATTCCTTCTTTAATCAGGATACATAGGATGCCTTCCTAAGGGCCAAGATCTATATAAAACACTCCTCTAGGGATTCCCCAATGCATAATTCCCAACTCCACACTTGATGAGATTGACCACTTGCTATCCCTTTTTTTTGACACCAAGAATGAGTTATGTGGGCTTAGGGATTTAAAATGGTCATATAATTCACATCATAAATCTCCCCATCTAGTGCAACCTAAGTTTGTAATATCTTCTTAGTGTCATGATATGACAAGCCACCATACAATGGAAACCACCATAGGGTATGTTCCGAAGACATATCCATATTGGTAAACCCTGGGGTAATAAAACTCATGGGAATTAATTATCTTCCACCACTCATTAGCAATATGAGAACAGATTGAACTACGATGACTCTAATTTTTGATATAAATAGGATATGTTAGACACCTTCATAAGGCTCAAGATCAATACCCATTGCCCAAGCACCCTCATATATGTCTGTTCTGCAAGATGTTAAACTAAATGGTTTAAAGAAACTATGTGGGTTTTGATTCCAGTTATAATCAGTATATGTAAGACTCCTCAAAAATTTACAATCCCATCATTGAAATATCAATTAACTCACTGGATGGCAGTAAAATCTGAATTTCTTAGTTATATGGATTCAAAATATAAGAATCTACCCATTTCTATGTAATAACAAGAAACACATAAAGAACCACATATACATATATATGAACTAATTAATGGAATCCCCCTTTACATATATAAGGATAGAGAACCTAATCATTTTTTAGCGTAACCAATTCTGTATTGGGATTAAGAATAGATTTAGGAACATATATTAAATTTTTAAGAGAGTCTCAAAAGTGTAAATAATTCCCCAAAAAAGGGGGTGATGTGCCCAAACTCCAATCTTCTAGACCAATGCGAGTTCCTAAGCGTTATTGGTTTTGAAACCCAAAAGAATTATTTTCTTTGGAAAGTAGGATTGTACCTAGTTATAGATGTGGAAACCATTTACAGTATTCATTAATGGTAAAAATGGTGAATCCAACAGAATGAATGTGCAATACATTCAACCCCAACAATAAGTCTTCAGGCCCAAAACATTCATCGAAAAAATGGTATGACAAAGGTGAAAATATAAACTAAAGAAATGATTGGTTGATCATGTGTTGGGCTATTTTGATATTCCCAATGTAAAATCCAATATAATAGGGGTTCCCATGGAATAAGTCTACTCATGAAAAATAGAAAAACAGAGAATAAGAAAGGAAAATTGTGTTACCTATGTATATATGATTGATCATGTTTCATACTTGTTATCATTCACTTAATGGTGACCTTGTAACTTGTTTTATTTGTGGCTATAAATACTTCTCCCACAAATAACACCTTGACCCAAAACCATGTCTCCATCATTAAATTGTTTTTGGACATCCACTACGGCTGCACCCTATGGGTTGTAGAAAAACCTCACCCACTTGACATATTCAGTTTCGTTGGAAAACACAATGGTTCTAGAATAACCCTGACATGATACGATCCCGACCGTTAGGGCTACATATAAGGGAATCCATACACTAAATACGATGAGCCCTTATCATTTAGGAAATGATGTAGTTAAACTAGTGTCACTCATTTCCACAACCAATTGATTTGGAATATTGTCCCTGGAGTGAAACAATCAAAACCTTACATCTATGATGATGGTGGATAAAGGAGTCTACTACGACTTTACCCTAGTTCTAGAGGTGATATGGAGGGATCCTTTCAACTACAATCACCAGATTCATCTCACTAATTCCAATTAGTCTCCAATTGATGGAACCACCTAACACATTACTACCCTAGAAGCTCATGCACAAGCACTATGGAAGTCGTTTCAGTCATAGAATGAAATAAACAAACTAAAGTGGTATCATATACCTTATTCCATAGATGAATAAAGGCAACATATTTTAGGGGTATCCAATGGTAAGGCTTATATTCTTACTCCCTTAGATAAAGTTTGTAGGCCCATTCCTATAGTAAGCATGGGGAGGCACATATCCCTTACCCATGTTTGATTCCCATTGGAATATTCCAATGGAATAAGAAGTAAAGTAGTGGACATATATACTTGATTCAATCAAAGATATCTCTTAGTAAATTTTTAATACTAAAAATGTGCAGGTCTATTTTCTTACACAGACTTTGATAAAGTGCTATTACATTCTAGAAATTGATGACTATATCCAGTAGTATATTCTAGAATTGGTACATATATTGGGATAAGAACATATTCCTATTTTGACAATCAGATCAAGACATCACCATGATCAGTATGAAAATGTGGCTACACCAAAGTAAGAATACATTATTTCTCTCATCTAGGATCATTATCAGTATATTTTGATAAAGGATGAGTCATAAGATTGGGCCCATATTCCCATTCCAACCAGGGCTCACCAAGTGAGAGACACACATGCCTCAGGACTCATACACATTTTTATTAAAAAATACTGGTAACATATTCCAAAGGAATAGGAAATGGATCAAATCCCTATTCCAAAATGAGCTCACCAAGTGGGAGAGGAACATCCTCAGGATAGGGGCACATTCCTATCAAAAAATAATGGAATTATACTCCAAAGCAGATGATCGACCTCATATCCTAGTTCTGAATGAGGCTTACAAAGTGAGAGTGGCACATAACTCGAGGTGGGACTCACATTCTTAAAAAAAGAATAGAACGATAATCTAAAGGCATAAGACCAGGCTCAGATCCCATTTCTGATTGGGCTCACAAGGTGAGAATTTCACATACCTCAGGATAAGCTCATATTCTGGTTGAAAAGAGAGGTGACATACTCCAAATCCATATGAATAGTCTTATATCCATTTCTGATGGGGGATCACAATGTGAGGGTGGTACATGCCTTAGGAAAATACCATATTCCTTTCAGTGATGCTATTCGGAATATTCCAGCAGCTCATATAATCCAAGCTGATACATCTACTGATGAACGACTACACCATCATCCTTCAGAGGCTAAAAATGAGGAGGATCATATTCTATACACTATTATCGAGGAATGTTGGTATATTATAGTTAGGAATTCATATTTAAACTAGGATCATATCCATATTTCCCCCTGAATTGACTAGTATATTTTGAAAACCACCCATGGCCAGGCTCACATCCCTACAGACAATGCATAAGCTCATCGGTATAATCCATCATATTATTTGTACTAGGATCATATTCCTATAGCACCATATGGTTATCAACATATTCCTGCAGCTATCTTGGAGTAGGATCATATCCATTCTAAAACCCAAAATGCAGGTCAACATATTTTGTCCATGATGTAGAATTAGGCTCATATCCCTGGTATACTGAATGCATGTGTCCATGATGTTGTTAGATGAATATCTGAAACAACTCAAGGTTTCATTGACTCTTGAACTAAATAATAAGGTGATTATTAAATTTATATTCCTCCTCATGGAGTTATAGAGATGGATCACAGGGACTCTACACCTAACATCTACAATGGTCAACCTCCTCATGGTGAGAACTCCATTGGATAAGGAAATCCCCCCCTTTCCAAGAGACCTTTTATATAGAGGTACTCAAATCTAAAACAACTTTGTATAGGGAGGTTCTTGAAACACCAGGGACTGCCATTTATAATTCCCCCCAACTATCAGAAAAACTTCACCATGGTTAGTAGGTGACCCAAATAATTAACCTTTATAGTCTGTCCAGGATGAGTCTTGTAAGTATGATTAAGAGGAGTCCAACATGAATATATGGAGAGAGTTAGGTGGAAGTAACCTCCCAAACATGTTATAGACCCTATCCAATTTAGACCAAGAGGTCCTATATGATCTAGAGAAGGAGTGAATGATTTACGTATTCCAAAATATGTGGGAAACACATCAGCGGTTAAAGTCTAGACACATCCCCTATCCCGAACATGAGGACCACCTTCAGACCATAAACATACTCTATTGTCAAATGGACCGAGGTTCTATCTCCATGAACTGTGTACTAAAACTAGAAAAGATTAATGAAAATATACAACACTCTTTTTAACATTGCACCACAAATCTTCAATAATTTATTTCCAAAGCATCATCGGTTATCCATATCTGATGATGGGGAAATTATGGATTGTTTTAATTCATCACACCCATATAAAATCATAACCCCCTATATATAACATCCTGTAATGTGATAATTTTTTTTGAAATCATGGTACTATGTAATGCACATGCCAATTGGTTACACAATGAAATACACCTTCTTTAAAGATGAAAATAAATCACGAATTTAGGGAGAGTACTTCCATAATATCCTTAATATGGCCCCCTAAAAGAAATGGGAACACATTTCATACATATATTTCTATGCTGAGTACAACTAGAAATGTTCTTGTAGAAAATGACTAATGGACTTCCATTTCACCTATCTCATACATGAGCACAATTTCACCAAATCAAATGGGTTATAATAGAAGCATCCATAGCGGTCATCTAGGAGCAAATCCAAACAACAAGGCTGGGGAACATTTACCACTACCTCCAACCTCAAGTTATCAATCCCTGATAGTATTCATCAAATATCAGCCGAATCTCCTAACCCTCACTATCCCATAGATATGGGAGAATTTTTATCTCAATCGCTATCACCAGGTTCAACATACCTCGATATGTCATAGAGAAATCTGTGGATGTTCCAGATCAACCTTAACCAATTGGTTTGGGGGAATTTATATCTCAATTCCAATCCCACGAGTTATCAAATCCTCAAACATAATCATAAAATCCTCAGAAATAGGATCAAATAGTGCTAGTGGTGGCCTCAATATGACCTAGCCCAAAGGGATGTGGGAATTTTCATCAATATCATTACCATCGAGGGAAATAGTATTCTCTAGTATAGGAGGTAAATATCTATGGTTGGAATCCCATAAGTTCCTCCCACTACAAGACAAACCTTTTCTATTTAGGGACAGTTTGGCAAACATGATTGAAAAATTCCTCAAGGTCAATGTTCATAGAAAAAGATAGGAGGAATGTATGGAGAATAAAATAAAAACCCATATGGGCAATATTCCAAAATGATCCAATATAGAAAAGGTTAAACAAAATAACCTTTATTGAATACTAGAAGGAGGAATAGATGGTATATAATCACCATGATTCATTGAGAGTAATGTAAAAACTACCATTTCCCGATACAACTCACTGAATTACGTCATCATCAACATAATAGATGATGTAGAATGAGATGAAAATGTAGAGTGATGCAATACATAAAACCTACCTCAAGAGCATGGTGATCTACATGCACCAAAAGAGGATGCACGTACATGAAATCAGATTAGGAGAAAAAAATGGCACCCCTGAATAATAAGTTGACACCTCTATATAGAACACCACCATGGATAAAGGGAAAGGTGTGTTTACATCCCACCCACCACCTAGAATAGTTGAAATTACTTCCATGGAGGAATGTTTGGAACAATATAAGAATGTGATAAAAAATATTAGACAAATCAATGAGGATCTAAATAGGTGAAACATTCCCACTAGGTATCGTCTTCAGATAGATAGGAATATCCCTTCTGCACCCATTTTGGAAAGAGTTTATCCACCTATAAGATTAAAATCAGAGTGTGATTCTAGCTCTAGATCAACCCAAATGGTCTATATAAATGAGGAATTCAAGAATGATCCTAAATTTCCTACATTACGGAGATAACCTCTCCCCCACCAGGGTGATCATTCAGTCTTATCGAGGATATAGAATAAATGGTTATGAAAATAGGGCCAAATCATCAAGCCTTTACCTGTCCTTGTAGATGGGAGGTATCCTAGACAGTAGTACCTATGGAACTACTCAATGCCATTGAATCACTGGCTGCCTGCATGGATGCCATGGAAGGGTGGTGTGTACCTATACAACCTGAGAAGAATCCATATCCCGAATGGATGGATGAAAATTTTTCCCATCCAATTTCATAAATCCTACATTATCAACCTATAATGGTGTAGGAGATCCAAAACATCATCTCACACAATTTATGTCCCAATGCGGCCTAATGATAGGCCCTCGAGTCTAGAAGGAGGTAACCAAGCTGATAATGTTTTTGCATAGTTTTGGAGGGTCAGCCTATGTTTGGTATAGTAGCCTCCTAGTATGATCCATTGTAGGATGGAAGTCCTTCTTCATTAATTACTTTATTAGTCCATATCCACACAAAGGAAAACAACAATTTCAATCTAAAAAACCCTAGGCAACATGAAAACGAGAGAGTTTATGTATTCATATCCAGATGGAAAGGTTTAACCTATTCAATTATTATCCCTCTATCACAAGAGAATCTACTTAAAAACTATGCTGAAAATCATTGAGATGAGCTACAAATCCCACTGATCTCAATGAGTTATCTAGGAATATTCCATTATTTTTCAAAAAATAGCACAATTCCTAAAATAATATATTTAGAAATCCCAATAAAAATATCATCCCATGTCTTTGGAACAATTAAAAAGGCTTTCTAAGGTATATACTTCCACTATTAACCTCAAACCAGAAGTAGTGCTCATTCAATTAGTCAAGGAAGACCCGAATCACTTGGTGCCTCCTGTCGAGTAGTCGCAACAAATAATTATACCTTGACCTAAAGAAAAAGGAGACTAGGGTCTCCCATGATTTTAGGAAGAGATCAATAAAGAATACTCCTTCTGAAATGAGCATATCCTCAATTATTTCCATCTAGATATGGAAAATAATCTACTCAACCTACGACAGCCCATGAAACCCAATGAGGTCAACCATACTAATCATCCTGTATAATTACCTTTCCATAGGAGGATGAGTCACATCATCCTGGATTTATTCATATTCTAAGACATCCTCCAAAGCATGATCAATTCTATATTTGTGATGTTAGAAAATTCCCCAGCACTGGTGAATTTTATAACAATTTACTAGTTAGAGGAAGAGGGTTATTAGCAAGATGATTTGGCTAAACGTGGAATTTTTTTTGATACTTGCATGACTAGAAAGACCATAGAATGGGTGCATTCCACCCTGATATCAGAGTTTCAAAAACAATTAACTATTATTTTTTCAATGGGGGTGACAATGAATATACCTCTAGGTGGTGGACATCACTGTTATATGTAAAAAATACTTAATAAGAGTCATATCCAAATCTTACTCAGGCTTTTACTCTTGTAGAATTATTTCCTTAAACATCTAGTTCATGGGAACCACCCCAAAAAATTGAATCCTTATTAGAAGAAGAGTTCATATTTGGTTTGTTTAACATAGTTCACCCAGAAAACATCTTCTCCAATGATGAATACACCTCTGAGTATGAATCCCCCATAATTGATCGGGGAGTTAGAGGTCGAAGGAGAAAGAGCTGAGGATACATGGGACAACACTGGTGTGGTGAAACCCATTATTTGATCACATTCCAATAAAGGAAATATATTCTTCTAAGACATATGGTTGAGAAATCTAGTAACCCAAATTGAAATAAGGAGGTGTCATGGAGCCCTCCAACAACTGTTTGAGCTTATCTATCTTACACAACCACCTAACATTGGTGTGATTGTCTAATCATCCCAGATAAAGGGGAAGGTCGACATGACCCTCACCACTGGTATAAGATGCTATATCGACATATTCTAAATCTCCATGCTAACCCTCACCCCCAAATTAGCAAGGTCTTGAACCACATAATTGGGAGAATCCCTACCTTGGTAAGCACATGTAACAACCCAAACATTTATTAATGAAAATTCCTTTTAATCTAATTAAATGTATTATTATGTAAAATAGTTATATAAAACTTATGAAATTCTTTAGTTTTATGTTTTTGGATTTTAAAATATATTTAATAATTTTTATCATTAATAATAAAGCCATTTAATAGTGATCACATGATTAGTATAAATATAGAGCTTTAACAAATCCAATTTACTTAGAAAAAGGAAGCGATGGCCTCATCGAGTAGAATTACTCCATACGAAGCGTATTTGATAGAGATCAGAAAGGAAGTAGGGTTAATGGGACTCACTCTTGACTAATCCCAAGCCATGCTTCAACATGTTAAGCTTGAACAGAACCGCCTATAGGAGAAGTGAGAGTTAATAGAGATTACCACCCGAGCGATGTTATCCGAGCCACCCCAAGAGTCTATCACCATCGCACACCTTACCCTTCGGTATTATTCGGGAGTTATAAGGTGTTATATAACAGTACACTAGAACTATTATTATGTGCATTATTTTTGTATATATAATATAAATTCATTTTTTATTGTTACCTTGTAAATGGTTTTTAAAGCACAAATAGTATTTTAGTTAATACTTAAATTCAATTAAGAAATATATTTTGATGAATTATTGTATTTTTGAATTAAATAATTTTTTAATTAAATATTATTACTAAATTAAATTTTATTAAATATAAATTACCGTATAATTTTTATGAATACAATTTTAATTTTTATTAAGGTTTGAAAACTGTTTTTGTCAAAACACATGAATTTTCAATAAGTGTCAGTTTTTATTTTAAAAGTTAAGATTCACATATTTAGAAAATTATTTAGATAAAATTAATATTATTTTTGGATTCATGATGTCTAAATTATCTTATGGTTAATTTTTCATAATTTCCTGAGATAGTCGAATTTTTGGGAAAAAATTAAATACGGTTTAAATATATAATGTGTTTTATGACATCATAATGAAAAAATAGTGATGTAATAAAATAATATAAAAAGATATATTAAAAAAATATATATTTTAACTTTAAAATAATGTGATTTTATATTTTTTGATTAATTTTATGGTGCCTTAGTGGACCCTCCAAGACTTATAAAATATTTTATCATTTTAAAATAATATCCTTGAGAGTGTGACTAACCTCCACTTAATAAAGCCTAATATTTTATTATTTTAGGCCATTGGACTTATAAAATAAGGTTTTACACTCCAATTTGGTAAAAACCATTGGAAACAATCAGGGTATGGTTTGTAGTTTTGATTAGTTTAATGTGTAGTGTCCAAAACCTAAATAATAAAGAAATTCCCTCTCCTTTCCTATATAAACCTACTCCATACCCCATTCCAGTTCACTAAAACCATTTCCAGATTGAACAAAATCTTCAATCCACTCTCTATAATCCTTTCAAGGTTCCCCAATCTCCCAATAAGCCTCTCTCAAGCCTCTCCTAAGCCTTTGTGATCACACTTCCAACTAAGGGATCCTCACTTTCCTTCCTTCCTTATTTATGTCCAAGTTTCCTTATATTGTTATTCCCTTTTATTTTCAATTAAAAATGTTGGGGTATTATTTAAAACCTCCTATATACTTCCCTCCTTATGTTTGAATTATGAGAGACTCCTTTCTCTCTCATCAATGCTTCCCATGCACACCCGTTACCATGCCAAAATTCCATAAGGAATTTCTCTCTCCTCATTTACATTCAAGAAATTATTTAATATTATGCATATAGATTCCAACACATATGTTGTGATATTATGATACATGGCCCCCATTACTTTCCATTTCATGTATTAAGTATGAGAGACCCCTTTCTCTCTCATCAACCCATTTTAAAATTTCTATTTGACATCGTTACGCTCCCAAAGTTACACCAAAATTTCCCATGCCAAAATCATCATGTAAGTGAATACCATACCCATTTCTCTATCAAGGGTATTCAAATTTATGCACATGTACTTATTGATTGAGGACGTACAATTATTTATTCCACATCTATTATTCGTGGAATAAATTATAACGTTTAATGAATCCATGTTTTATGACATATGTGGAACACTTATGCATAAAATGAAATGATTAAGAAGTGTGAGACCTGATAGAAATCCAATGCATTGGGTAAAGATTACTATCATGATACATCAAGTGCAATGAGGGTTTACTCATTATAATTCAAGTTCAATGATATTTACTCTTGCTCTATGTGAATTAAGACTTGGATAATGCTAAGATCATGTTAAATGTTGTTGCCACATCTCCATGTTATGATAATCATTCTATATCATGACTTTATGTTCATGTTTCTATTATGATCCATTGATTTGCCTATTTCATAACATGTATTTTATTCTTCATGTTATGAATTTTTTACTCCCTTATTGGGCTTTATAGCTCACCAATTTCTTATGCATGTCCTGAGGTTATCCCTTGCAATGCTAAGCATAAAGGAATGTTGTGGTCATGTAAAATGAGTTTTCAATAAAGATGACATATTTTATGTTCTAAGTTGTTTTGTAATGTTCCTAATTTTTCAAGACACTAGACATATATATCCTTAAGGTTATCTTAAATGTATGTTTATGTAATAAATTAGGTTTAAGTGTGTAATAAAGAGCATGGTTTTAATGTTCAGTATCAGAGGGCGTGTTTAGTTATATTTGGGATTAGGATTAGAAAAACCTAGTGAAAGACTTAAGTATAAGAAAAATATCCCTAAATTTTGGTGAGTATAGAGTAAATGTTTTTTCAAGAAAATAAAACCCTTTTTGGATATAAACAAGTAGAGATGGCTCTGGACCAGATGTATCTAGGGGTAAAACACAAAAACACTGCTTTGAGCTAGACTCGAACAAGAACTGGTGAACAACAACAGGCCTTGCTGGACTCTTGGTTCGAAAATCCTTTGGGATATGATTTGGTTAATTCATAATCTTAGTATAAACCATTTTTAATGAAATAGAAAAAATTCCCCAAAGAATATATGTTGGGAAGTAGATCATGGATAACATAGATTGAAGCCTATAAATTCATAAGTTAAGGAAATAAATGTAATTTATAAGCTATCGATTTTTTTCATTGTATTACCTTATTTGTTACCCCTAACTTTCCTTTTATTCTAGTCAACGGCCAGTAATAAGAGGAATCCGGCTAACAAAAGATGCGAAGATCAATGTGATGAATGTTCTAATTAGATGCCCAATCCGATTGGATAGGGAATCACAAACTTTTTCACGATAATCTCTCATTTAAATCATGTTTTTAATAGAAGAATGGGTCAAGAAGATTATCCAACCCCCCCTAAGAAAGGATAATCCGTAATCATGAGCTTCATGAGATAAATGCATCATACTTTTAATGGATCATCCGATCCCTCAATTTCCAAACAATTTATCAACTCCTTTGAGAATATCTTATACATCCTTCATTGTTATGAACAAGATAAGGTTCTTCTGGATGCTTATCATATTGAGGGTGAAGGTAATAAATGGTGGAAATTGATCCAAAATATTAATCCAGATGAAGATATCATGGCTTTGGAATGAAAGGATTTCCAGAAAATGTTTTTCAATAAATATTTCTCAGGCACCCTCTTACTTAAGATTGAAAGGGAATTATTTTCCCTTAAGTAGAAAGATGATGAATCCATCAGAGCGTATGAGGAAAACTTCATAAGGATTGCATGATATGCCCCTGGATTTGTCATTAACCCAAAATTCAAGGTTGACTGCTCTTTGGTGGGCTAAAACCAACCCTATAGAAGCCCTAGAGATCTTTGACTTTGATAGATAAGAGGAAATTGTCTGATGTACCCTCAAAGTCAAAATGTAGATTGGTGAATCTCAGGGGTATCATGGAGATAAGATTAAAAAAGTGGACTTTAATTCTGGTGGTCCGATGGATAAATAAAATGGTGCTAAGAAATTTCAGCCCTCCCACTTGCCAAAGGGGCAGAAAAAAGAACCCTAGAAATTTCTTGAATGGGAATAGGAAATTATTTACCTGTGTATGAGAAGGGAACCCAGAAATTACTTGCTGACAAGAAAAACCCGCTACTACGACATAGGATAGGAACACTCTGTTTAACCCCCAATGCATTGTTCATTGCTTCAACTACAAAGAACCATGGCATTTTGCAAATAGGTTCCCTAAGCTAAGGGTTTTCGGAGGAAACCAAAAACATCTAAGGTAGCGAGGGAAAGCATTTTTCCATCACAACCACCAAAGAGAACCCACAAAATGATGTGGTTGTAGGTACTCTAGTTATTCATTCAAGAATGTAGAATTTACTTTTTTGATTCAGGTTCTACACAGTCTTTTATATTCTAAAAGTTTAGTAGAACAATCCCAACACCACCACAAATTATGGAAGTAGAGATGTTGGTGAGAATGGAAAATGGGGAAATTATAGAATCCCATGAATATAACTCCTCCACTTTAATAATTTTTGGATTAGACTTCCCAATGAACCTCATCATAGTCCCTATGGTGGAATTTGATTCTATTCTTAGCATGTATTGTATTTCCCTATATATAGGCAGCATACATTTCCATGAGAGGGAAATCACTCTCCATATGGAGAATCAACCCCTGATCATATACAAGTGTAAGGAAGAGGATGAATATTCTTTAGCACCATCATCTCAAACATTGATATTACTACCCTATGAGTACATGTATCTTGCTTAGATAATGAAATATAAGGAAGAAACCATCCTTACATACATTCCTATAATGAGGTAATTCGCTTAAGTGTTTCCCAAGGAATTGCCTGGTCTTCCTCTTAGAAGAGATGTTGAATTATCGATTGATCTTATAGTTGGGGCCTTTCCAATATCCAAGACTCTATATATAATGGTTTTTGTGGGGATTGAGGAGCTAAATAAACAACTACAGAAGAATCTAGATAAAGGGTTTATATGCACAAGTGCTTCACTATGGGGTTCACCAGTCCTCTTTTTCAAGAAGTAAGATGGGTCAATGCACCTTTACATTGATTATCATGAGATCAAAAAAATAACGATAAAGAACAATTAACCTCTACCAAGAATTGATGAAATGTTCGATCAGCTACATGGAGCACAAAAATTCTCCAAGGTGGATCTGTGGTCAGGATTTTACCTAGTAAGGATGAGGAAGGATGATATCCCCAAGACTAATTTTTGTACATAATATGAGCACTATGAATTCATAGTAATTCCTTTTAGACTCACTAATTCTCCAGAAATCATCATGGAATTGATGAATCGAGTCTTTAGAAATTACCTCAAAAATTTTTTGGTAGTCTTTATATATGATATTATAATATACTCAAAAACCAAGGTGAAGAATGAGGATCATCTAAGCACAGTACTAGAGACCTTGAGAAAAGAGAATCAATATGAAAAGTATAACAAGTGTGAGTTCTGGTTGAAGGAGGTCTCATTCTTGGGTCATATAATCAAAAGTAATGGGATATATATGGACCCATCCAAGATAAATGAAATTGATGGATGGCCGAGGCCAACATCTATGAAGGATATTCATAGATTCCTTGGGTTATATGGATATTATCTTCAATTTGTGAGAAGTTTCTCATGATTTTAAAAACCTCTTACTAAGATAACTCGGAAGGGAGTTATGTTTTCCTGGAGTGATAAATGTGAAGATAGTTTCAAGGAGTTGAAATGGAGACTTATCACTATGCCCGTGCTCACACTACCCATAGGTGGAGAACTTTTTTTGGTATTCAGTGATGCATCGAAGAAGGGTATGGGCTGTGTATTGATGCAAAATGAAAAATTCATTGCCTATTCTTTAAGGAAATTGGAAGTTCATGAGAAAAAATATCCAACATATGATCTGGAGTTGGCTGTAGTAATATCAGCATTAAAAATTTGGAGACATTAACTCTTTGGGGAGAAGTGTGAAATATATATAGATCACAAAATACTTAAGTATATATTCAAATAAAAAGAGTTGAACATGCTCCAATGAAGATGGTTATAGATGATAAAATACTATGACTGCTCAATCCATTACTACCTTGAGAAAGAGAACAAGGTAGAGGATGCTCTAAGGAGAAAGGACCCATTGATTCTATCATTGATGAGAATTTAAAAGGATCCAATCTTCTTATATTTGATGAAGATAGACATGAGAATCATAAATAAGGGAACATCATCAATCCTTTCACAAAAGATTTATCAACCGTCTCTTTTGGAGAGGATAAAGAATTCTCAAAAGGATGATGTGGAAATTCAGAAGAAAGTGGAAACTATCAGAAAAGGGAAATCCTCAGAGTTCAATGTTAATGAAGAAGGAATTGTGATATTTGGGAGAAGACTATGTGTTCCATCAAATCCAGAGTTAAATAATGAACTTTTGGATGATTAATGCAGTTTGAATTTCTTTATTCACCTAGGAAACAAAAAGATGTATTTATATCTGCAAGTTCATTATTGGAGGGATAACATGAGGAAGGAGATCACTGAGTATACATTAAAGTGCCTAGTGTGTCAGCAAGTGAAGGCTGAGAGGCAGAAGTCTAAGGGGATGATGTAACCATTACCCATACCAACATGGAAATGGGAGAACATCACTCTGGACTTTATCACTAGACTTCCGAAGACATCCAAAGGAAACAATTCTATATGGGTTGTTGGGGATCATCTTACAAAGACTACACACTTCATTGCAATTCGAGAGGATTTCTCATTGGATCAACTAGAATTGATATATATCCAAGACTTCATAAGGCTGCATGGAGTACCACTATTTATTTTATCCGATCGAGATCCAAGATTCAACTATATGTTCTGAAAAAATCTCCAATGCACTTTGAATACTGAGATAAACTTCAATACATCTTATCATCCTTAAAATTATGGCCAATATGAGTAGAATATCCAAACACTTTAGGACATGTTGAGATCATGCTCAATGTACTTAAAAGGAGGATAATATCAAAATCTTCTTCTGGTTGAGTTCTCATACAATAAAAATTTCCACTCAAGCATCCAAATGGATCCTTATGAATTTCTTTAAGGGAAGAGGTGCAAAACACTAACATGTTGGGATGAATTTGGGGAGCGAAAACTTATAGGTTGAGAAATGTTCCAAGAAATGGTGGAGAAGGTTAATACCATCCTGTAGCACATTAAAGATGCTCAGGGTTGACAAAATAGCTATGATGATAATCATTGATGAGACCTAGAGGTTGATGTTAGAGACCTGGTATTCCTCTGTATATCACCGTGGAAGAGAGTTATCAGATTTGGGAATATGGGAAAGCTTATCCCAAGGTAAATCAGCCCTTTTGATATCCTTGATCGCATTGGAGCAGTGGCCTATCGACTATCACTCCCACTGAACCTCTATCAAGTACATGACATATTCCATTTATCACTCTTGAGAAAGTACATACAAGATCCCTCTCATGTACTCAATCCAAATGTAGTACCATTGGAGAATGACCTCTCCTATGAAGAGAATCCAGTAAAGATCTTAGATCATATAGAAAAAGTTCTATGAAATAAGACAATTCGCCTCATCAAGGTGTTGTGGTGGAACCACAAGTTTGAAGATGCACTGTGGGAATCAGAGGAAGTGATGAAGTAGAGTTACCCTAATCTATTTTAGTGTTGGAAAAGGAAATTTTTGGGGTGAAAATTCTTAAGGGGGGAAGATTGTAATGACCCAAACATTTTTAATGAAAATTCCTCATGATTTAATTAAATGTATTATTATGTAAAATGGTTATATAAAACATATGCACTATTTTGGTTTTATGCCTCTGGATTTTAAAATACCGTTAAGAATTGTTACCATTGCTAATATAGTCATTTAATAGTGATAACATGATTAGTATAAATATAAGGCTTTAACAAATCCAATTTACTTAGACAAAGGAAGCGATGGCCTCATCCAGTATAATTGCTCCATACAAAACCCATTTATTGGAGCTCAGAAAGGAGGTAGTGTCAATGGTATTCTATCTTGACCAAGAGCTATCCAAGCTTGAATACATTAATCATGAATGGAACCACCTACGGAATAAGTGGATGTTAATAGAGATTACCACATGAGAAATGTTATCCGAGCCATCCCAAGAGTCTGTCACCATCGCACACCTTACCCTTAGGTCTTATGCGGGTGTTATAAGGGGTTATGTAACAAGACCCAAGCACTATGATTTTGTTCAATATTTTTTTATAAATAATATACATTCATTTTGTTACTATTACTTTGTAAATGGGTTTTAAAGAACAAATAGTATTTTTAGTTAATATTTAAATTAAATTAAGAAATATATTTTGATGAATTAGTAGATTTTTGAATTAAGAATTATTTTAATAAAATATTATTACTAAATTACTATTTATTAAATATAAATGATCATATAATTTTAATGAATACAATTGTAATTTTTATTATGGTTTGAAAACTATTTTTTTCAAAAACCATAAATTTTCAATAAATGTAGTTTTTTAGTTTAAAAGTGAAAATTAAAATATTTAAAAAATTATTTAGATAAAATGAATATTATTTTTGGATTCAGGACATCGAAATTATCTAATGGTTAATTTTTCACAATTTTCTGAGACAGTCAAATTTTTGTGTAAAAATTAAATACTCTTTAAATATATAAGGTATTTTATGGAATAATAATGACCTAATAGTGATGTAATAAAATTATATAAATGGTATATTAGGTCAATATATGATTTAAATTTAAAATAATGTGATTATATATTTGTTTGATTAATTTTATGGTGCCTTAGTGTACCCTCCAAGACTTATAAAATATTTTATCATTTTAAAAAGACATCCTTAAGAGTGTGACTCACCTCCACACAAGTAAGACTAATGTTTTATTATATTAGGACATTGGCCTTATAAAATAATGTTTTCCACTCCACTTTGTATAAAACCATGGGCAAAAACCACGGGATTGTTTTTTGTTTTGATTAGTTTAATTTGAAGTGTCGAAAAACTAAATAATAAAAAATTCCCTCTCCTTTCCTATATAAACCCACTCAATACCCCATTAATATCCACTAAAACCATTTGGATATCAACCAACCTCTGAACTCCTCTCTCTATAATCATCCCATGGCACCCTAATCTCTCAATAATCCTCTCTCAAGCCTCTCCCAAGCCTTTGGGATCACATTTCCAAGGAATCCTCACTTCCCTTCCTTATTTATTCCCAAGTTTCCTTATATTGTTATTACCTTTTATTTTCAATTAAAAAAGTTGGGGTATTATTTTTCACCTCACATATACTTCCATCATTATGTTTTAATGATTATAGAACCCTTTATCTCTCATTAATTCCTCCCATGCACACCCGTTACCATGCCCAAATTCTGTAAGGGATTTATCTCTCCTCATTTACATTCAAGAAATTATTTTATACTATGCATCTAAATTCCATTAAATATGTTACGATATTATGTTCCATGACCCCCCTTACTTCCCATTTCATGTATAAATTATGAGATACCCGTTTCTCTCTCATCAACCCATTTTAATATTTCTATTTGACGTCGTTATACTGCCAAAGTTACACAAAAATTTCCAATGCCAAAATAATCGTGTAAGTGAATACCATACACATTTATTTATCAAGGGTATTTAACTTTATGAACATGGACTTTTTGATTGAGGACTTAAAATCATATATTCTACATCTCTTATTCATGGAATAAATTATGACATTGAATGAATCCATGTTGTATGATATATGTGTCACACTTATACATGAAATGAAAAGATTAAGAAGGGTATTTCCTAAGAGAACTCCAATGCATTGGGTAAAGATTAGTATCCTGATACATCAAGTGAAATGAGGGTTTACTCATGAAAATTCAAGTTAAATGATGTTTTACTCATGCTCCATGTGCAATGATCCATGGAACATGCTAATATCTTGTTAAATGTTGTTGCCACATCTCTATGTTATGAAAATCATGCTATACCATGCCTTTATGTTCATGTTTATATTATGCTACATTCGTATACCTATTTCTTAACATGTATTTTATTCTACATGTTATGACTTGTCTACTCCCTTACTGGGATTTATATCTAACCCTTTTCTTCTGCATGCCCCTAGGTTATCCCATACAATGCTAAGTATGATGGAATGATGTGGTCATGTAAAAGGAGTTTTCAATAAAGATGTTGTATTTTATGTTTTAAGTTGTTATGTAATGTTACGAATTTCCCAAGACACTATACCTATGAATCCTAAAAGTTTTCTTAAGTGCAAGTTTATGTAATAAATCATGTTTAAGTGTGTAATAAAGAGAAGGGTTGTTATCACATAGTCCTTTGGAACAAAAGTATGACATTCTGAAAGAGTTGGCAGTTATTCTATACAAACCCTAAATCCTATATGTTCTCTATATTTCAAAATAAAGCATATATAAAAATATTAAGGAACTTTGGATCCCATATAGATTTGAGATAAAAGTGACTACAACTAAGGTTTGTCGAGTGGAGACTATTACAAAAATAATTCCAGGTTTCCATCTTATTCACAGTTCAAGACTTGGAATATGTTATGGATGGACATATCAAAAAAATGTATATTTTAGGAAAACTCAACAATATCATCATTTGAATGGCTCTAATTGAAAATTTTTCTAGGATCAATCTCATCCTTATTTGGAATGTTTGACATTTTGGATATAGAGAGGGAGACTTATCCCTGAAAAATCTAACCATTTAAGGGTATGATAAGAGTGATAAAAGGCATCTCCAGATGATCAAGATCTAATATCAGTTTGGAGATCTTTCAACTAACAATGATTTTATGGTTATCTTACAAGACACATCGTATAATGTCCTACTTGGAAGACCTTTACTTCACATCCATATGGCGGTACCTTTAACATTTTTTCAATGTTGTAAATACCCCATCTACGGGAAGGTCGACATAATACATGGTGGAAGAGCCCCCTCTAGGTATTGAAAACCCATACAATATGAGGTAAGTTTTTATAATATGGAAGTAAAGCAACCAATGTTGGATGAAAATATGTAGGTTACATCCCCCAATGGCTTGAGGAACCCCCTATGAATCCATATAGTATGCTCGATGAAGATTATTTTCTACCCATAAACTCAATTGAGGAAGTAGAATTACTGCAAGATTCATAGGATACTCCTATACCTTGTGATATTATAAAAGAAAACAATTTCATTCAGAGTCTATATTCAATGACTCTGACAGTTTAGGATGAAAATTTCTCATCCCATGGCCTCTCTCACCTTGATAGTGAAAGAGAGTCCCCCATATTACCCACAATGTTTGAAAATTATTCCACATACCCATAGGTGAAAAAATAAGAGGATGACCTCAGGAAATACCCTCCTAGTTTTGATAAAGGCATCTCCATCACCATCAATGAGGTATAGTAGATGAATTTGGGAATAAAAGAAACCCCCAAATCCTATATTTATTAGTGCTTCCACTCCTATCAAGGATCATGATATGTATATTTAATTTAAAAATAAACATAAATATGTGTTTGATTATTATTATATATAAATTCCCTGGAAGAAACCAAATGTGGATACACACTATCTAGGCTTACCCCTTGACCATTAAGGATTTAAGTAGGTAGTAAGGAGGATACAACTCTACCATTAAACTACTATAGAATTGAAAGTAGAAAATTTGATCAAATCCAACTTTTTTGGGAAGTAAAATACCCAAGATTGATTGCCAAAACCATCCTTGTAAATAAAAAGAATAGGATTAATAATGTCTTCATCAATTTTAGGGAACTTAATCAACATTTCTTGAATGATTATTTCCCATTGTCGATCAAAAAATTCTTGATTGATGAAACTACTAGTTTCTAATCCCTTTTGTTCATAGATGGGTACTTAGGTAATTACCTTTTGATTAAAGAACTATAGAACTAATTACCAATTATCCATGCATCATATATTTAATCCCTTATTGGGATGAATAGAATAATTTTATGTCAATGACCTATCGATCAAATCTTGATAGTGATGTGATCACTTCACAGACCATCAAACAATATTAGACAAGTTATGGAATCACAGTTTGAAGATAAATTAAATGAATTAAACATTAAAGGTAATTTTAGGGGGACTTCATGTCTTTATGGTACACCACCATGGAATCAATGTTGACCTAGAAAATATTAGTGTAATCCAAGAAATGTCCCCCCGTCATTTTATTAAACAAGAGAGGGGGTTCCAAGAGAACCGTTCTTACATTCATTTCTTCATATATATCCTATTTGAAAAATATATCTCCTTACCCAAGATAATGAAAAATGGAGTCACATACAAATGGGATGAGGACTTACAAGAAGACTTTGAGAATCTAAAGAAATACTTTCTATACCTACGAGTCTTGATGAGCATTCTGGAAGATATTCCACTTATAAAATATGTGGCTACCACAGAATGATCATTTTAGTGGCCTCCTCACATATAAAAAATGATATGGGGAACGAAAATATTATCTACTACCTCAGTAAACCAATACTAGGTACCATGACCCTGTATTACAATGTTAAGAAGAATTTCCACATGCTTATATTTTAAATGAACAAGATGAGGCATTATTTGTAGCACCTTGATGTATACTTTGTATACTTAATCAAACAACTTAAGTATATCCTTAGTCATCATATGATGACTATAAATTGTCCCAATGGGTGGTAACTCTGCAACGCACTGAAATCCAGTTCATGTCACATATGGCAGTGAAAGGGCATGCCCCGACTGATTTCCTTGTGGAATATCCCACCCCAAAAAGCACATTAGTGTACACCAAACTTTCATTCGGAGACATTTTTTCCCATGTCACTCCTTGGACATGGGAGATGTATTTTGATGGTGAATCCTAGAGTCCTATTAGAAAGAGGCTGGAAACCCCAAATCTCAATCAGGTTGGTATATGGATTTTATTTTTTTTTAAAGAAAATTTTCTATACAGTTTTTCACTTTTCAAAGACTGCACTAATAATGAGGACAAATTTTAGTCCCTTATCAATATATGGAACTATCCTTATAGCTGCAGATAGCATACCTGAATATAAAATGAGATTTATATCTAGTGATAAAATAGATCAATAATGAACATGACATTAAAAAGGAATAATTGAACTCTCTCATCGACTATGTAAAAGGAATTAAGGAAGAGTTTTCTTTTGAACCAATGTTGTACCATGAACTTCGATAAAAAAATGCATGTGCCAATGAACTGTCTAATGTAGCTACATTTATAGATGATCTTGATTAGGATGAGGTGGTCCTCCACATTATGAAAACAAGTATGGTCTCATAGATCATCATATATATATATTATAGATCAATTAGATCACCACTACTAATAGTTTGATGATCCCATATCCACCCCTATATGGATGGAGCCTATAATTGATTATCTCTAAAATGGGACTCTCTCGATAGACTGAGCCTAAAGGGAACTGAAGTGGTACTGAGTAGTGAATGTTACCCTTAAGGATGGTCCACATGATAAAAATTCCCCTAATAATGAGGCTTCAATTGAATTTACTTAAAATAAATAGTATAAGGAGAGGTTCTGATCATAATGGAAGAATTCTATGAAATCTCCCACAACACTCATTAGTTCAGGACTAGGATCTCCCCTCAAATCAGGAGGCTTGGTTACTACTGGAAAATAATAATACATTACTATATGGAATTCACTAGGATATGTCATGAATGCCATATTTATAACTACACAGGATTAACATACATGTATATTACATCATATGAAATGAATATTCAGAACATTACAAGAATACATGCCCGATGAATGTAATAGTTATCTGTGTTTGGAAATTGGGAACACATTTTTATGATTTGGTGAATTATCTTCAAAATATTCTATAAAGATATTCCCCATTTAATACTCATAATTATAACCTTTAATTATAACTTGAAGAAAGGAAACACAATAAAGGGAGAGATCAGATGACCAGTAGGGGTAAATAAAGGAAATCCGTAAGTATAACATGTACATAAGTGTATGAGATCATGAGAATAACATTTTAGGATCCTACTGTGCATATCAATAATCCTATAAATGAGTCATGGCATAAAGATTGACAGTTCATAAAATACTAATCATAAGAGAATCAATAGAATACTCCATGAGAGTATAATATAAGTATAAAACATTGTCTTGTGTCATACACATCAACTTATAACATTTTAATATGTGTAAATAGAAATTGGTTCACTAATTGATTTAAGGACATGGAAGAGGGAACCCGCATAAACTTATGGAAATTCAATGAGGTCCACACATAACATTGTGAACATGTAATCCGGTTCACTCAAAAAAATAATTCCCTATAAGTCAAGGATCATTTTAAAACTTATTACAACACTTAATAGAGACTACACATACTGGATGGGACACACCACCATCCCCAGTCACAATCCTTTTCTTATAATGGATCGAGTTTCCCATTATTTCTATAGTAGATTAGGGTTCCCCATCTTCCCATAGTAGATTTGGTTTCCCTATATTCCCCTAGTAGATCATGGCACACCATTTTCCATTTTGGATCATGATACACCTATTTCTCATTGTGAATCAAGACCGTTGACTTGTTTCCTATCATTATGTCATGATATTTAAATCTTTACCCAATTTATTAAAGGGAGGTATAGGTCCGACCCATCACATAATAAAATCACAATTACATGTTTCACAATATAATAAAACATGCATTATATCACGACCCATAAAAAGAAATGGGTTTCATACACATAGTATTATAGACCATTAAATGAAATGAGTATCACAAACATTTCATCATATAATTACATATGGAAAAGCAATAGGTCTCATAATTATTTAATCAATGAATAACCCATGAAATGAAGTGGGTTCGAAAAGTTTATAACCTATGAATAGAAACTGGTGTTGTAAACATCATTCCATAAAAACATAAACCATTAAAGGAATAATATGAATGGTATTATTTGATCATATCCCTATTATATAATAAACTATAATAACATATGTCATCTGATATAGAGAAGGATTTTGAAAGATCACATGTGATATTTTCTAATTAAAATAGACTTTATTTAAAAATTATTTTCATAAAACCCTTTCAAAATCCTATTCTTGTAAATAAATATTTACAATTTCATTTAACACATTACCTGAGGATAATATATTGTTCACTTTGAAAAACACTTTTTCAAAACATAAAGCTTATTGGAAAAAAATTTCTTTTAAAATATATTTTAAAAATTATGAATTAAATTTTTTAAAATAATTTAAAACACTTTTTAAACATAATTTTTTTGAAAACCTTTTTATTTTAAATAGATTTAAAAACTTTAAAGGAATCATTTAAAATCATTTAAAACACTTTTAAAACATAATATTTTTTTTGAAAAAATTTTTATTTGAAAAAAAATTTAAAATAGACCAATGAACAAAATATTAGGGAATTTTTTTATTTAAAAATTGACCTTATAAACATACTCCATCCAACTATAATTTTTATTGAGCCACATTAAGGAAAAGTGGGAAACCAAAGTTCGCACACAAGGACAACTACATACTGAAAGATCTCACAGAGTTTTTAAACACAAGAATAAGTTTATTTGAGTCAGATGCTCTATAAAATTCCCAGTGTAGAGTACTAACCTGGGTGTTAGGATCCTCCCTAATAAGTTATTCAAGGTGAGAAATCATTCTATCCATTATCTGGATGAATTCCTCCAAGGTGATTCTACCTTGGATGAAGCCTCAGGCTATGATCCGGTCTTTCTCATCTATCCATGATTCTTGCTCCTCTGTGGCCTCAGTCTACAAGCGTCTTTCATAAATCCTTAAAATCTATTCATTTGAGGCATTTGTCCGAAGGAATTTTTCAAGCATCTCTTCCTTAGAGTGTAAGACGAGTCTCAGACACTCTGCACCCTATTCCTCTATTACTCTTGGTTCTCTTCTTAGATCCCCACTTTCCCCATCTTTAAGGCCTTTGCTTTCCTTGCTTCCACATTTCTAGTTCGACCTGGTTTCCATTGGTTTCGGCAAGTGAGAGTAGTCTTTGCGTCCCTTGGGTTTTTTCCCCTGAACCACTATGCATTTCCCCGAGTCATGCTTTCCTTTTTCCCCCTTCTTCCTTCATGGATTGTGGGGACCTTTCCCTTGGAACTGGTCTAGGATGTCTACTAAGAGTTGGCTAAAACTATCATCACCAGAATCCTCATCCTCTTATGACAATGGTTGTTCTTGAGTTTCCTGGCCTTCAAATCGGTTTTTCACTTCAAACCCCGGACCATCATTGATATCCCTCGGCCTACCCGAAGCATCCAACTTGCCTGCTTTGACCGCCAAGTCCTTCTTCTTCTTCCCCTTGCTCCGAGTCATCACCTAAATTATTTCCATGACTATGGGTAAGTCTATACATGCCGAACATTTATTTTTCACCATAAAAAGATAAAAAAAGTTCCTTGATCAAAAAATGAAATGAAGATTACTTTTAATATGAATTTATAAAAAGGTAAAACATGGGTATAATATCCTTTAAACATAATAATAAAATAGTAAAAAAATTAGATTTTTTTTATAAAACATAGATTTTAAATAATATAGATTTTCGACCGAAAGTAAAAATAAATTCAGATTAAAAAACATTTTTTTTAATTTTATTAAGTTCCAGTGAGTTGAAAAATAGTACCATTACTTGGATATAACATGAGTAACCAGGGGATATAAAAATTATTTATAGTTTTTAATATATTTACTATAGTATTTTTTATCAATGGAAGCATAATCATAAACAATCCCGATAAATAATGAGATTGTAATAATACAATTTTTCTACATTTTTAACATTAAATCATAATAACCATGAGATAATTAAAATATATGAAGATTATAATATCATTAAAATAATAATATTCATGATATTAATTTTAAAAGAGAATTTATACACACATCTTAAAAGAAATTAGGTTCATAATATAACATCTGTCTCAAAGAATGAAACTTGAGACAATATTACGTTACTTCTTTGGTAAATTTTGAAATGTAAACCCCTTATGAGAGAGATAATATAATTTATATTTAAATACACAAAAATATAATTATATGTATCATATAATAAATTAATGGGAATTATATAAACCACAAAAAATAAACGTGTGGTGTACCTGTCATATATCTTAATGAAATAAAAAGGGATATGAGAATACCCTTACCGTATGTCTTGAATTTCTTCATACACATTATAAAATCATGTATAATAATGATAAGTTTATTATAAATATAACATAGAACAATATTATCATATATCATACTATATATTATTTTATTAGGACCTTATTTGACACTTTTATTTATAATTTCATGTTAATGTTACGTTTCAGGTAATATCTTCTTTGTTTTTCATATATGTTTTGAATATTTATTATTGATTTTATTACATTGATAATTATTTACTTATTTAAATAATGTAAATAATGTTTTAAATATCATATATATTCATCATATAAATATTTATTATAATCTATAAAATATTGAAATATCAAATTGAATACATAGTTCATGGAGATGGTAGGCTGTATGTACACATGAAACCTGTTTCCATTTCATTTTATTTTTGAATGAAATAAAGTAAATGACACACACACACACACAAACATATATATATATATATATTATATTTATATTATAATTATTATTTCATATATATAATATAATTTTACTAAACTCATCCTTACTACATTCCATGTAAAGTGTGAACAAATCGCACTACTTTGAGGAGACGGTAGTCCACACGTCCACAAAAGAGGTTATCATATTTTAAAAAAGAGAAATCATGAAGGTATATTTTTTATAATAATAAAAAAATAATAAATAAATCACAAATATCATATAAAAATTGTATATTCATCATTATTTTCAACAATTAGTGGTGGTAAAGGAAAAATGAACGATATCGTTTCGCGAGGCGGTACTCAGCCATACACACAAAGTGTAAGTTCTTTACCCATATGAGGGAATTGTGTGTTGGTTTTTGTAGATCCATTATAATAACAACATATAAGTATATTTAGGATACTTGATTTATTATATAATCATGTAATAAGAATAATTTAGGGGGTCGAGTATGAAAATAAAACAAAAGATCTTGTGGAAGGATGTTACCTTTTCTTTGGGTAATTCCTTTTGGTTTCCAAAATAGAACTAACTTGGTTTTCTTCCTGTAAAAATTGAGGCTTCTAGGTTTATATAATTGAAGTTTGGAGCTTATTTTTTTCCAGGTTTTTGATGATGAAAATGTTATTTAGAGGTGTCAGATATGTGGAGGAGAGGAGGCCTTTTATATGTGGGGAAAAAGAAATATTGGGTATTCTTGAAAATGTTTGAGTGATCCCCATGACTTAATTGTCCCCAAGGGTTAATAATTGACCATTAAATATTATTAGAGTATTAATGGTCAAAATATTTCCATAATATCATTTTTATATAATTTTAGGGTCATTTGTACACCTTATATTCTAAGTTTAGTCATTAATTAAACTCGTTTTTACCTTAATCACTGTAATTTATTTTAATTAATTTCACTAATAATTTTGGTCCAAAACTAAGTTTAAATTATTAGAAATTAGAAATTATTATTATTAAAAATATTTAATACATTTACCTAATTTATAATCACTGAAGTTTCAGAAATTAATTTAAAATTAATCTCGTATGTAGGATGTGATTACAGTTTTTTAAAGTGAAAACGTCAACATATTTGAAATGTTTTTATATCCAATATCATTGTAAAATTTATTATAATGAACTAAATTATATTAAAGGATTTATAATTTATCTAATTATACTTTAAAACCATATTAAAATATAATTTAACTATATAAATAAATCATATGAAAAGTAGTTTTCAATTAAAATTCGGTATTTTTTCCTACTCATTAAAACATAAAAGTAATCAGAAAAATACCAAACAATCACCCAAATCAATTTTGATATTAATATTCCCTAAATAAATTATTTTTTTCATATATAATGTAAAGACCCATAAATTTCAAGGAAATTTTTTTCTTAATTTTTTTTGGAATTATACAAGAACGCAGTTTCTGACGGCACGTGATTCCGAGGCCTGGTGTGCCCGGAATCATTTTCCAAAGTTTGGCTCGGGTACGTTCAGTGAACGAACGAGCGGGTTTTTCTAACTTTTGAACCGGTGCTCGGAATCGAATTCCGAGGGCACCGATGGAATCAAATCGCTGGTATTTTCTTAGAAACGCCTCTTCCGGAGTTGCGTTTGCTCGGGTGTGGTTTTTAAATTTTTGGGGTTAATTTAAGAAATAAAATAAAGTGGTGCGACACCTTTGTATTTTATTTCACTTAAAGCCACTTAAAATCCACTTAAAGCCACTTGAGCTAAGTTGAAGCGGATAGGGTGCAATTCAAAATATCCTACCCTCTTGGTAGGATATTTGTGAGGTGGGACCCGCATGAGCCCCACCATTTCTTTTCCCCTAAGTAACGCACCCGCGAAAACTCCTCATTAATGAAAGTCAACTGGGGCGTTTTTTAAACTCTTAAATGCTCCTATTAAATGGGAGGTTAAGTCGTTACCATTAATTCACCGAATTAATGGTTCGTTTCTTAACATGTTTTCAAACTGTTGGCATAATAATAAAATAAGACCAAAACTTTTTCTTTTTGTTGACGGGTTGATTGTTGAGAGGATTTGGAGAATCTGTACATTCATCCTCCTCGCGAAGAACACGAAGAACGCGAAGAATGCGAAGAACGCCGAACTCTCTGAGATCGATGATGCGACGCTGTGTTCCACGATGCCGACGATTCTCCTTCCACGACGCTTCTTCCATGACGTTCTTTCCCCGCGACAAATCTCCGATCAACTGCTTGAGGTAGGATATTTCAAATCTTTAATTACTTCATGGATTTTATCCTTAAACATGGATTTGATTCGTGAAATTAAATCCGTGTGTTTTCTTTAACCTTCAGAGATCGTCGACGCAATGCCCTTCCGCGACGACGCGACGCCCTTCCGCGACGTGATGATCCTCGTCTTCCGCGACGGTCAATTCTACAAAGAACTCTCGTCCGATGACGGCTACGAGGTAGGGGTTTTATTTGAGAATAATATTTATTCCCATGGTTGTCTCATCTAAAACAAAGAACCCGGATCAAAGTTCAATTTTAATTCATTAAAATTGTTCCTTGTTTTGTTTTTCATGTGTTTATTGTTATTCCCAATTGTTATCACCTAACACGGAGGGTGCGGGACAAACAAACACGGCCCGACAACCCTCCACAGTTTTTCGTTGATGCGCGGATTGGCGGGGGACGACAAACGGGGCCGCAAGTTAATTTTGAAGGCTTTGCAGTGAAGAACGAGTCCCGGGATGAACACTGATGAAGACCGCGCGCAAATCGGACCACCGGAGCGCGTCCGGTGGTCCGCGGAAACCCCCGCCGGCACGGCGGCGCCGGCGGCCGGTGGCGGCGGCTGGTAGCGGCTGGATGCCAGGACGCGGCAGCGCTCGGCGCGCCGCCGAAAAGACCCGCTGCGGCTGAAGCCGCGGCGGTGCAGGCTGGTCCTGCGGCCGCACGGGACCGCGGAGGAGGGACGCGGCCATGCCGCGTCCGTTGGCGAGATGCGGCCCCCCACGCGGGGCCGCAGAACCATCAAGGGGGCGGCATCCCCCATTCACCCGCTCGGCCGTTACGGCCGAGCCGACCCCGGCGGCCGGGTCGCACCTGGCCAGGCCGGGCCACCCCGGCCGGGCCGGGCCTCGCCGACCGGGTCGGACCGGACCCGGGTCGGGTCGACCCGGTTCGGGCCGACCCAGGGGGGGTTGGGCCGGGTCGGTCCGGGCCCGGACCCCCCGTTTTCAGACCTTTTCGGAATTTTGCCCATATCTTGAGCTATGAGCCTCCGAACGACGCGCCATTAGCGGAAATGAGATCCTTGGATCTAGACGGTCGTTTCAGTATATCGCACTCAAGGTTTCGGAGTACTTTGGGTTCGGCCGTGTTGGTTCGTATACGAAACCAACCGGGCCCTCGGAGCGGAAACGCTCATATCTTGAGCTACAGACGTCTGATTGACGTACCGTCGACATTGATGGATTCCTCTAAGTGAGATGGATCTTTTGGCATACTCCGCCCGAGGTTTGGACGCAGGTGGAGTACGGTCGGGTTGGTTTTTCCTTAAAAACTAACCGGGCCCCTGAGACGAAAAAGCCAATAACTCTCAGACCGGGCGTCCGATTGACGCGCCGTCTACGACGTTGAGTTCCTGTTGTCGATACAGAACTTTTGGATACATCAACTATGGAATTTGTGTCAGTTGATGTATCAGCCTCTCGGCTCGTGGAGCGGACCCTCCCGAACGAGTTTGCTGTGTGCGAGAACCCTAGAGTTGGCTGCGACTGCTACTGTGACGGCGACGACTGTGCAGAGATCCTCAGTGGATTCGACGGTGACGACTACAACACTCAGCGATCCTTTGTGGGTCAGTGCTACAGATCCTGTGTGGGTCCGATCCTGTGTGGGTCAGCGCTCAGCGGTCTTGTGTGGGCCAGCGCCTACAGATCCTGTGTGGGTTCGATCCTGTGTGGGTCTTTGCGGGGGTGAGTTACCTATCGATCCTATGTGGGTCATTGCGGGGGTTAGTTACCTATCGATCCTGTGTGGGTCAGATCCTTTGTGTGTCATTGCGAGGGTTAGTACCTATCGATCCTTTGTGGGTCCGACGGCTTAGATGAATCAGTGGATTTATCTGATCATCTCTATCGTCATTCAAGAAGTATCCTGTGTGAGCTGAAATCTGGGTTTTCTTTCCTTTGAGGATTGTTTTGTGCTATCCTGTGTGGATTTACGTTTTCTTTCCTGTGTGGACTGGGTTGTACTTGGGTTCGAATGTTGGAGCCGAACGAGAATTGATGACTTAGGTATATGTATGGGCATATACCTAAGCAGTGTCGGATGTTACTTTGTGATTGTATCTTTCCTTTGTGGATTATCCTTTGTGGATTCTGGGAGACCTTCGAGGGTCTCGGGGTCCCTACTGAGTAGCTTATACTCACCCCTGCACGGGCTATGCCTGCACTACATTGTGTTGGTTGCAGACGACAGACAACGCTGATCGTGGTGGAGGCTTGCGGAGCAGGACGGTACCTGGAGGTGGACCACTAGGTGGGACGTACTCGGAGCGGTCGGCTGGACCCGAGGAGCAGTGGAGGCTATCTGTACCCACCCTTCAGGTGGGACTTCCAGTGGACGGCTCGACATTGTGGCTTTACTTTTCAGTTGCTGTTTTCCCTTTCGAGTTGTACTTTACTTTCAGTTTGGGTTTGTATACTGGCCCACTTACTTTTCCGCACTTACTGTTGTACCAGTTTTTACTTAGTGTTTACTTCTTCCACTTGGTTACTCTGTGGTGATTGTTTACTTTACAAAGGCAATGCCTTCCCTTTTTACCGGGATTTATGCCTTGGTGCTAGTCGCCAGCCCCTGGCCTATGGAAGGCGGGCTTGGGGTAGTCACAGCACGGGCCCCGAGGACGGGTCGTGACAAATTGGTATCAGATGAGTTCGGTTCTACCACAGACTCTGATCTTTCTTCTCTGTGAAGCAATAGTGTTAAGTGTATTGGGTGTGGTTATCATTCCAGGGAGTCCAGTGTTGGTGCGGCGACCGACGTATCCGTACACCAGGACCCTGACTTCTGATTTCTGACTTAATGCACGAAAACATTGATTGCATGTGTGTTACAATTTTTCTTTGTGATTACTTTATGTCAGCTCACCACGTATACTGTTCTAACCATGGCGCACCTGTTTCTTTTCAGGAAGGCCCCATGACAGCAGCCAGCTAGGGTTCCGAGAGTTGAGCGTAACGACATCCCGCCGAGCGACGAGGCCTCGGTACAGGGCCCTTTGACAGCTGAGGCACCGACGATACCTCTTCCCGCCGAGCCACTGATGCTTCCAGCCCCAGCCGCTGATGATGCACGTCGCCTTAGTGCACTGCATGGTTCCAGTGCTAGCGACCGCCCAGGTTCCGCGGGGAGACAGACCCCCCGGCAGCCGAGGAATGGCTGGAGGCAGTGTTACGAGTTTTCCGGTTAGTGAGGACACCAGCAGACCTCATGGTGATCCTCGCAGCGAGCCTACTGCACGCAGTAGCGGGCCGATGGTGGAGCTTGATGATCCAGGTGCATGATGAGGCATCTCTTCTCTAGACGGACTTTGAGAGCCTCTTCCGCTCAGAGTTTGTCCCAACCACCATCCGTGCGGTGCGCATCCAGGAGCTTCTTCAGCTGCGGCAGGGCAGCTTGATGGTCGCCCAGTACTCGGCGAGATTTACCGATCCTCTCGCTACTCGACCGACATGGTATGGGACCCATTCTTCCGGGCCCGGACCTTTGAGCAGGGTTTTAGACACGAGATCAGGGCATCGATGATCTCCCTTAGCATTCCGACTCAGGCAGGAGTACTAGAGCGAGCCCTTTTGATAGAGAGCTTCCTTGCTGAGCCTTCATCAGCAGCGAGACCTACCGCAGGGCGACAAGTAGTAGAGACTTCCGTAGCAGGCAACCGACGGATGACTCAGGGGTCCAGGCAGACCAGACCCTCACGCAGACGACCTCAGGACACTGGCTCAGCAGTGTGGGGCACACAGCATGGAGCCAGTCTTTCGAGAGGCAGACAATACTACACATGCGGCGGATAGGGTCACATGGCTCGTGACTGCCCGACCCACCGTGCCGAGGAGCAGCAGACGGTTGAGGTTCCACCCAGGCAGAGACAGAGGGTCGACCGTGGCGGTCCGTAGGGAGGAGGCGGACGAGGCAGAGGAGCTGGCTGAGCAGCAGGTGGTGGGTGATGCTTTGAGGCTCTACTACCACCACCACCAGGAGGTCCACCCTGACCACAGGGAGCTGGCGAACAGAGACAAGCACAACTCCAGGCAGTGGAGGCCTATGACCACGGCACACTCAAGATGATTCGAGGTACTATCTGTGTCTATTACACCCTTGCTGCAGTTATTATAGACACAAGAGCAAGTCACTCTTTCATAGCCGCTGCCCTTGATCGGAGCTCGGAGATTCCGATAGAGCCATTGGCTCGATCCTTACGGCTAGAGACTCCTATGGGAGCAGACTCGACGATTACGCACTGGTGACGGCAGTGTGATCTTACTCTAGGAGGCGAGAGCTTCGGGTGGGATCCTGTGTGGGTCAGATCCTTTGCGGGTCATTGCGGGGGTTAGTTACCTATCGATCCTGTGTGGGTCAGATCCTTTGTGGGTCATTGCGGGGGTTAGTACCTATCGATCCATTGTGGGTCCGATGGCTTAGATGAATCAGTGGATATATCTGATCATCTCTATCGTCATTCAAGAAGTATCCTGTGTGAGCTGAAATCCTGTTTTGCTTTCCTTTTTGGATTGTGTTGTGCTATCCTATGTGGATTTACGTTTGCTTTCCTGTGTGGACTGGGTTGTACTTGGGTTCGGATGTTGGAGCCGAACGAGAATTGATGACTTAGGTATATGTATGGGAATATACCTAAGTAGTGTCAGATGTTACTTCATGATTGTATCTTTCCTTTGTGGATTATCCTTTGTGGATTCTGGGAGACCTTCGAGGGTCTCGGGGTCCCTACTGAGTAGCTTATACTAACCCCTGCATAGGCTATGCCCGCACTACGTTGTGTTGGTTGCAGACGACGGACATCGCTGATCGTGGTGGAGGCTTACAGAGCAGGAGGGTACCTGGAGGTGGACCACTGGGTGATACGTACTCGGAGCGGTCGGTTGGACCCGAGGAGCAGTGGAGGCTATCTGTACCCACCCTTCAAGTGGGACTTCCAGTGGACGGCTCGACATTGCGGCTTTATTTTTTAGTTACTGTTTTCCCTTTCGAGTTGTACTTTACTTTCAGTTTGGGTTTGTATACTGGCCCACTTACTTTTCCGCACTTACTGTTGTACCAGTTTTTACTTAGTGTTTACTTCTTCTGCTTGCTTACTCTGTGGTTCTTGTTTACTTTACAAAGGCAATGCCTTCCCTTTTTACCGGGATTTACGCCTTGGTGCTAGTCGCCAGCCCCTGGCCTATGGAAGGCAGGCTTGGGGTAGTCACGACACGGGCCCCGAGGATGGGTCGTGACATATAAATTATAAATGTGTGACAAATTATATTTTAAATGGGTTCATCAATAAAAGGAGGTAAAATTTCCATTTTGAAAAATACATCTTTTTATTCAAAAAATTTAATTTAGTCTTATCCAATGTATATAAAATATATTTGATGAGTGAAAAAAAAATTTGATTGAATTTTTAATATCTAATTAAAAAAAATTCATTAAATGGGGTTTCTCTAATTTATTCCGATAAAATGGTGTTTTTATATAGAAAAGTATTTTTCTTAGAAAATGATTTTTTTTCTCAAATAGTTATTACTTTCATTTCAAAATAATTGATAACCAAAAGATTCATTTTATATACATGTATAAACCATGGTTTCATAATTTAGTCAATCTCATTCATATATTCCATTCTAATGTATATGTGGTTATTATAATAATATTTTAATTATAATATTAATAATATATTATAGTTTCATTAAAACATAGTATTGTGTATAACACAGGTTATCGAAGGGGCTTGGTATCTTGGGAAACATAAGAAAATCATAGTGTTCATGTACCTCAAGCTAATCTAAGTTTTGTTGATATTTAAATATTGACTTGTTTTTTCATATAATTCAATCCAAAATTAGTACTTTCATATAAAAAAATCTATATTTATTAATGTTTGAAATGAAAAATATAAAAATGACTCAATTAATTCAAAAAAAATATTTCAAAAAAAATCAAGGCGTGTCATTCTACCCCTTGAATATTAAATTTTCTTTAGAAATTTTTTGGTTCATCAATGGTTTAATAATTTAAAGTTCTATTCATAGAAACCCACATCGTAAAAATGAATACTAAAACTTCATTTAAAAAGAGAAAGTTGGAAACATAATGGTTTCCCAAAGTAACCCATAACTAGGTTTCCATACTAGAGAACATAGGTGTAAAGTTAAAACATGGACATGGAAAAGTAATATACCCATCATGTTCTGATGGATATTGATAGAGTACATGGTTAGGATAAATTTAATGATCATGAAATCATAACTGAAAGAGGCTTGAAAAAGGTCCTTGATATCATAAAAATGTTGATAATGGGAATTTTTTTTTTAATTTTAAGACCATTTCCCTTAAACTAGATAATTTTGATGATAAAATGTACTTACTTGATTTCATTTCATTTCATATGCTGAATATCACACTTTGGTTGTGCATCAATCAATTTCAACTTCATCTCTTATTCCAAGAAATGAAGGTAACTTTGACATTCCTAAAGCATTAACAGATCATGAGATCCATAAATATAATGATAGGTCATTCCAACCATCATTAGTTAATATCACTACAAAAAGATTAGCATAGTTTATTTAGTTTTCATAAATCCTCATATAGTGAGATAATACATTAATCTCCAAAACCTCATATGATGTTTAACATACACTATTCCATAAATGGTTAACCTTATAACCCATATGAAAAAATGGGGGTCTAGAAAATTATAAATAAGGTTACAAAATTTCTCAAAAATGACTTAGCATTGATCCCCTGTATATCATAAATTAGCTCTTGGTTACCATATACCAAAATGTGAATACATTCATCATGTATTCTCTTGAAACATGGTAATAACAAAAATTACTACAAATCTTTTTTTCAACTATGCTTTTTTCTTTATAGTAATTTTTATTGTATATATTCATTAAATTAAAATATGATATAAAATTCATCAATGATAGCATAAATTAGTTTTCAAAAAATCCTTAATTAGTTCCAAGGTAATCAGTACCCTCCAATTTACTTATTCATATGCAACATATCCCTTTCCAAACATCATTATCTCAACATTAAGAATATATTAAAGGTTATATTTCCTTTAATCATGTTTCCCATTAATATCAATTTTCTATAAAACCAATTTTCTAGTCGATCAAAACCACCCAACAGATTTATGTGAATCATTACTGAAAAACATAAACTGACCAGTCCTTATATATTTCATAATTCACAATTCATGAATCTAAATACATAAAAATTTCGATTATTCTACATCATTATTAAGACAATAATAAGGCTAACTTATCCTATTACTTAATATCTATTTCCTTTCATATTTCATCTATTGTCTCATCATTATCAACAATATAACCATTACTCATACCAACTTATTGGTTCACATCCAAATCCTTCATCATAGGACATCGATTTGTATAATTCCCATTCATTCCACACATAAAAAAATTCAATTGTTGATAATATCATAGGGATTACAATATTTCCATCCATTTCATTAACCATGATTTTCATTTTCCATTTATAGTTAATTTATTTTTCTCATTCTTTTCCCTAGTAAAAACAGCATCATGTTACTCTAAGACATTCACTTGTGTGTTTCTTCCCACATTATTGACAAAAATAAATTTGAATATTTATTCCTTCATGATCTCCATTTCCCAAATTATCATCAAACTCTTTCATTATCTTCCTTGGTGATTCTGAGATTTTATTAATGTACACGTTTTTAATCATGTTCCATGAAAACTGATTAGACAAGATCATAACATCCTTCACTCCAGTGACCATCCAATTTGACTGCACATTGCAAATTTTCCATCACATTCAATGTGAACATAGTTTATTATGGTTCCCCCCATTGAATAAAACCATAAATAATAGTGCGAGAAACACTTATCATAGTGTAAGACTATGTAATTATGACAAATCACTTATCAGATGTCCAAATTATGGAAACTTCTTTTAAATCTAAGACACCTTATGCATATCATTAGATACATCCCTATAAATATCCTTATAAATATCTATAGGGATATCATTAATGATTTCTCATCCAAGTTACCAAAGGTTTACTAAACCTTACCTTTAATACAAACTATAATGACCCAGGCTTACCATTCATGGATATTACATAATTTTAAATGAACATTCTTTACATTACAAAAATACATGTTTGAGGACCATAACAGTTTAGTGACTTTTGAAACTGGGAACACATCCTTATGATTTGGTGAAATATATTCAAAATATCTCTTAAATACTTTCCCCTTTATTAATTCTACTTAAAAAATTTCTTCATAACATGAGGAAAGGAAACACAAGAAAGGGTGAGCTTAGATGCTTAGTAAGGGTAAATAAAGGAGATATGTAAGTATAACATTGACATAAGGGTATGGGATAATGAGAATAACATTTGAAGATCATACCATGAATAACAAAGATCATATACATGATTTATGACCTAAATATTAGTAGTTAATTAAACATAAATCCCAATGGAATCAAAAGAATGAGCCATGAGATCTTAACATAAGAATAAAACATAGACTTGTGGCATACACATCAATTTTTGACATTGTGAACATGTGTGAATCGAAATAGGTTCGATCATTAAGATAAGGACATGAAATAAAGCTCTCATACAAACTTATGGACATGACACTAGGTCCACACATAACATTATAAAAATGTAATCAGGTTTACGTAAAGAAAACATTCCCTAGAAGTCAATGCTCGTTGCCAAAACTTGTTAGAGAACTTCATGGGGACCAAACCTACAGGGTGGGTGACCCAACCATCCCTAGTTGTAGTCCTTTTCTTACAATGGATATATTTTCGCCTTATTCAAATAATGGATCGTGTTTCCCCATATTCCAATTGTGGATTGGGTTTATCCATATTTTAATAGAGGACCAGGACACACCTATTTCCCATTTTGGATTAGGACACACTTGTTTACCATTGTAGATCAATCATATTGATTTTTTACAATAATAATATAATGAGATATAAATATTTACCTAATTAAATAGAGGGAGATATATATACCACCCATTACATAATAAAATCATACATATATTTGCCATAAGATAGTAAAACTTGATTCGTATCATGACCCATATCAAGGGATGGGTTTCATAAACATTATATCATAACCCATGAAATGAAATGGGTATCATAAAAAATTCATTATATCATTACCTATGTTAAAGATATAGGTCTCATGATCATTTTATCAAAGCATGACCCATGAAAAGAAGTGGGTTTCAAAAGAATATAACCCGTGGAAGTGAAACTGTTGTCACAAACATCATTGCATCAAAACATAAACCAATCAAGAAATAATATGAATTCTATTATTTGATCACATCCCCAGTAAATAATAAACTATAAAAAATTATGAAATCTTAGATGGAGAAAGATTTTAAAATATCACCTGGAACATCTCTTAAGGAAAATAATATTTCTTTGAAAATATTTTTCATAAAACCCTTTCAAAAATCCTTTTCTTATAAAGAAAATATCTCTATTTCATTTAAAACATTTATTGAGGAAAAATTATTTTCCTCTTTGAAAAACGTTTTTTTAAAACATAAATAATTTTGAATAAATTTTTCTTTTAAAATAGAATTGAAAACGTATAAAAGAATATTTTAAAATCATTTAAAAGTGTTTTAAACATAAAACATTTTTGAAAACCTTTTTCATTTAAATGGCTTTGAAAACATATAATAGAAGATTTGAAAATCATTTAATTTTTTTAAAACATAAAATATTTTTAAATATTTTTTTGAAACCCACTTTTAAAGAAAAATATTTACAGAATATTGGGAAATTTGTTTAAAAAATTATATTTAACTTATAAAGAGATAATCAAGGAAATGATGGTCATGACGGTGGGTAAGTCTGTACTTTCCAAACATTTATTTTACACCTTAAAATTATTAGAGTGCTTTGATTAGGAAATGATAAGAATATTACTTTTAGAATTTTTTTTGAAAAAGGTGAAAAATGGTTAAAAAGGTACTTAAACATCATAGGATAATATTAAAATATTTTTTAATACATTTATATAAAACACATATTTAAAAGAACACAAATTTCCAGCCAAATGGAGAATTATTGTCAGATTTTCATAAAAACAATTTCTTAATTATCTAAAGTACCACAAAGTAGAAAAATGTTACCATTACTTGGATATAACATGAATAAAAATAGTATAAAAAAATTCATGGGATTTTATATGATATGGACTATAATATTTCATTAATGGAAGTATAATCATAAATAATCTGGATAAATGAGGAGATTGTAGCAATAAACTTATACCATTTTGGTAACTTAAAATCATAATCACCATGAGAAAATAACATTACATGAATCTTATAATATCATTAAAATAAAAAACATTCATGATATAACTTGTCAAATGGATATTATACACACATCTTAATAGAATATAGGTGAAAAATATAATATGTGTCTCAATGAAGGAAACTTTAGACAATATCACCTTATCGATTTGGTAACGTTTTAACAATAAGCCACAAGAAAGAGAGATAACATAATGTTTATTTAAATACCCATAAATTTATGTATAATCATCATAAAATAGATTTGTGGGTAGTATATAAACTGCACAAAAGATACAAGTGGTGAACATGGAATATATCTCACAGATATAAAAATTGAGATGAGAAAACCCTTTAACTTGAATCTATAATTTTTTCATACATGTTAAAACTGAATGTAAAATAAGTATTTTTTATAATAAATATTCAAAATAACCATATTATCATATACCATACAATATAGTATACTATAAAGACTTTATTTTACACTTTTATACACAATTTCATGTTAATGTTATGTTTTGGGTAATATCTTTTTTTTCATATATGTCTTGACTTGTTATTCTAGATCCTCTTAATTAGATCATTATTTAATTATTTAAATAATTTAAAACAGGTTTTAAATATCATATATATTATTTATATAAATATTTATAATAATCTATAAAATATAGAAATATGAAGTGGAATACACAGTTTATGGAGATGTCAGGTCATACGTAGGCATGAACAACTTTTTCATTTTATTATCGCATTGAAAGAAAGTAAAAAATGAAATATATGTATATATATTAATATTATGGCAAAAATTTTATTTTATATATATCATATAATTTTAATAAACCCATATTTAATAAATTCTAGGTAAAGTGTGAAGGAATCACTACGCTTTGAGGAGTCGTAGTCCACACATCCACAAAAGAAGTTATTTTTGTCACACAAAATAGAAATCATGAAGGTATGTTTTATGTAATAACTAAATAAGCATAAATAAATCATAAATTTCATATATATCATTTAAAAAAATTATGTCTATCATAATTACCAACCATGAAAGGTGGAAAAGGAAAAAAAAACTACATTGTTTCATGATGTGGTAGTTCATCTTACACATGAATAGTAAGTTTGTTACCCATTTGATGGAAGTGTATATAGGTTTAGGTTGAAAGATTTCAAAAAAACATGTTGGTATATTTAGGATACTTATTTTATAATATATTTATGGAACAATAGTTACTTAGGTGATGGATAATGAAAATAAAAAAAAATAGTTTTTTAAAGGATACTACCTCTTCTTTGGGTAACTCCTTTTGGTTTGTACAAAAGGACTAACATTTTTTGATTTATTCCTAATGTTAGTCATATATATTAAGATGTGGGAAGTTGGTTGATTATTTGGGAAGGGGTTTTATGAGGAAAAAGGGGTTGATATGTGTGATGAGAGGAAGATTAGTGGAGTCCTTTTATAATTGGAGAAAAGAACAAATTGTGTATTCTTGACAATATTTGAGTGATCTCAACATTTTAATTTTCTTACAGGGGTTAAAAGTTGAAAATTAAATATAATTATAGATTTAATGGAATAAATATTTTCATAAAATAATTATTAGAAAAGGTTAGGGTTTTTTTGAAACTTTATATTATAAGTTAATCCATTAGTTAAGATCATTTTTATCTTAACATTGTAATTAATTTTAAATACATTCACTAAAATTTTTTGGTCAAAAACTAAGTTGAAATTATTTGAAATTATAAAATATTTTCATTGAAAATATGGAATCCTTTTTTTTTCAAACATTAATTACATAATTTTCATAAATTAATTTATAATCAATCCCACGTACTGGATTAGACGACGAGTTTTTAATGTGAAAAAGTCTAAAAGTTTGAAATATTTTTATATCACTTTTCATTGTGAAATTATTTATAATGAAATAAATTGGATTAATTTATGTATATTTTATCTAATTATAATTTAAAAACATTTTATAATATAATTTAACTATTTAAAAAAATTAGATGAAAAATCAGTTTTCAATTAAAATTTAGTATTTTTTTCACTATTCATCAAAACATTAAAATTCTCAGAAAAATTCAAAAAAATAACCCAATATAAATTTTTTTATTTCAATTTAAAAATCTATGTTCATTTTATGATATAAAAATTATAAAATTGTAAAAAAATTATTTAAAACTGGATCTCCATTAAAAGACAGTAAAATTACCCTTTTGAAAAATATATCTTTTTATTCATAAAATTGGGTTTATTATTATATTATGATTATCAAGTCTACTGTATGAGTGTAAAAAAAATTAAATTGAATATGTATTATATTGGGTTTATTATAAAAATTCACTAAATGTGGTTTGGTTAATTTATTCGGATAAAATGGTGTATATACGTAGAAAAGTAGTTTTCTTAGAAGATAAATTTATTTATTTTAAAATACTTATTACTTTTATTTATAACTAATTGATAAAAAAGGATTAATTTTTTATACATGTTTAAAATATATTTTCATAATTAATCAATATCATTCTTATATTCTAAACTAATGTTTAAGTGATAATTATAATAATATTGTAATAATAATATTAATAGTATATTGTAGTTTGGTAAAACTCAACATTGCATGTAACATAAGTTATTGTAAGGGCTTGGTATTGTGTGTTACACAAGAAAAACACAGTGTTTCATGTATCACAAGCTAGTCTAAGTGTTACTTGTGTGAAATATTAACTTTGTGTTCTATATAACGTAAGCTGATCTTAGTGATTTTGTATAGAAATTGATATATTTAGTGTTTTGTGAAATGAAAAATATCAAAAGGATTAAATTAATTAGAGAAAAAATATTTCACAAAATATCAACGTGTCACATGATTCATTAATTCGCATCCATAAACCCACATAATTTCTAAAAACATATAAAAACCCTTTTCAGTTTTCTGTATGGGGAATGGATGTTGTGGGTAAATATCCCCTTTCTATTGCAACGAATTTTCAGTACATCCTTATTATAACTAGATTATTTTGAAAATGGTATGGGGAAATAACCCTCAAGGATATCGGGATGAATAATATCATTAAATTTAAAAATTTCAACATAGTCACCATATTCAGATTCCATCACATTATACTGATGGAAAATGGTGCCAACTTCTATTTTATCGAGTTGAATAAATCGTGGAAGGAGTTCAACATCAAGTCCAACCATTCATCCTACTATCATGTAGTCGGAAATGGATAAATAGAGGCATTCAATAAGACTCTGTAAAATATACTCCATAAAATAGTATAAAAATATAATAAGACTTCTCCAGAAAATCTCTTTTACGCTTTATGGGCCTACCATACCACTGCACTCACTACCATAGAAGTGACACCATATTCATTGGTGTACGAGAAAGAGGAAATGTTCCCAATAAAAGTTTTGTTTCCCTCTCTTAGAGTATCTATTTGTGGAAAAATCTTAGATGATAGGACATTGAATAAGATTATTTAAGTGTTAGAATGTATCAATGATAAAATGTTTCATACACCACAAAACATTGAAGTCCATCAAAATCATACCACATGAGCCTTTAATAAAAAATTCCACCTCCATTTATTACTTTAAGGAGAACTGGTATTGGATCTCAGAACTCAAATGATACCAGGAAAGAAAACTAAAATTATGGAACCTAAATTGGAATTACATTAAATAATACATAAGTTATACCCCAACAAAGCTTATTCATTATCCACAATGGATAGAGAATGCGTTATGCTACCACCAATGCAAGATTTCTCAAGAAGTAGATTGAATAACTATCTTTAACCATCTATCGTCCTGGTATTAGGAAGATAAACTACATGATACATCTTAGTCTCATGACATTAAACATACTACTATCCTAATTCATAGAAGAAAGATGTTAAACTTCATGTCTTCATACATCCTTAACACATGATGTTAAATTGTACAGAGAACACCACTTCATGGGAACTCACTTCACATGAGCTAGATCTTTGTAAAAGAAAAATGATGTACCATGTCCCTGTGTGTAATTTATGTCCACAAGGGGAATATACCCATTCAAGAACTATTTTTGGATTTATTTCTTTAATAACATGATATATAGGGATTACCAGATCTCAAATCTTGGTTCTAGCAGTAATATATTTTTCCTGATCACAAGACATAAAACTGTGCAACAATGTCTTTAACAAATGATGATAACATGTAGTATTATGATGTGATTAAAGAATAATATTACTTTGGAAATGAGCTCAGGGATCCCCATATAAAAAACATGGGATGATTTTCATGAGATGATTTCTTGAATTCCTGGACAACATTTTTAGGGCTTCATGCCTTATTTTCACATCAAGGAATCTTCATGTTTTCCTCATGTTGTTAAACTGTATTGTTTTTCCAGAACTATGTATGGATGTATTCTCATTCCAACGAGACATGTAAATATTCCTAGATCATATATCTTGTCCCAACCACCATATGATACAAAATTTAAATATCATTTTACATTAATCACCTTAGTGTGTTGATATAATCCTTTTCCATTCCTTGTTTCTCACACTGAGTATAGCTCACGTGGGCCTATGAATTTTAGTAAAGGATTGCACAAATGATCGAGACATATCAGTTCACATCAGGGTTAGAATATTCCTGTATTAAATAACTTAAAATTTATTCCATAAGTCTTTAACGCATGATGTTAAACTTAATGGTTGATGTCTCATGCATGACATAAAATGTTGAATTACTTTGTGTCTCACTCGAGAGGACCACTGTCCTTTGTGTTGGTCTACCACCACACCTATATTCAAGAACTAGGTATGACTTGGTTCTTTCCATCAAATGATATTTATTGAGTCCTAGATCTTCAATATTAGGACCAACTACAATAATCAACAAGAACAATCCCCCGTCTATGTAAGGTCCAGACCTACGTAGAGAGTTTCACATTTTAGAAATATCTGTAGCTTGATTACTATCATCACAAGATACGTAGTGATGATTAGATCTCCAATATTGGGCCAAAATATAATAATAAACTTAAAAAATGTCCCCATCTGCATATGGTTTACGACTAGATAGAGAGTTTCCCATTGAATAACTACATGTGGCTTGATTCATATCATTAGAGGATATATAGTGACACCTAGATCTCCAATATTGGTTCCAAAAACAATAATCAATGGGAACAATTCCCACCTATGCATATGGGTAATACATGAATGGAGAGTTTCCCATTCATTAACTATGTATGGATTGATTCCTATTATCACAAGATATATAGTGATACCCGAATCTCCAATCATGGGTCTAACCATAACAATCAATGGAAATAATGCCCCATATATATATGGGTCAAACATGCATGGAGTGTTTCCCGATCAAGAAATACATGTTTCTTGATTATTATCATTAGATGATATGTAGTTATTACTAGATATGCAATCCTGGGTCTATCTACAACAATAAATGGGAACAATTCCCCCATATGTGCATGGGTGAGACTTTTATGGAGATTTTCCCATTTAGGAACTGCATATGGATTGATTACTATTAATGTAGCATACTTAGTGATGCCTTAATCTCTAATTCTTTTTCAATCTACAATATAAAAATGTCCCGCTACTTATGTATGGGTCAGACCTATATAGGGAGATTTTATATGATAACTATGTGTGGACTGATTCCTGTCATCACAGGATACATAGTGATGCCCAGTTCTCTAATCATGGGTCTATCCACAATGATCAACTATAATAATCCCCCTCTATATATGTTTCATACCTATGTGGATGGTTTACAATTCAAGAACTATGTGTGGCTTGATTCCTTCCATCATAGGATAGGTATTAAAACCCATGTTTCCAATCCTGGGTTTATCCACAAAATATAAAATGATAAAAAATGCTCCCCTAACTACATATGGGTAGGACCTATGCGGTGATCAATCTAAGACCCACTATCATGATGCTCAATCAACTACCCATCTATCCATTATTTCTCACACCGATCAAGGGTCATGTGAGATTATTGAACTAGACAGGCTAAAATGAACAATGTGATCGAGACACACTTCAGATCAAGAACCACATTCTTATCGCATGATGTCAAACTGAATGGAATGCATCCCTACCACATGAAATTAATCTATAAGGAATATATACCTATCACATGAAATTAAACCTAATGTTATATAAATCCCTACTACATGATGTTAAAATGTGTGGGCTATCAACCATCATTATTCCTTATCAAATGACCACATGATCTTGACCTTGGATAACGAGAGTATGGGGTGATTTCATCATATTTTATGCACCTTAACCCACAAATCACACTTCATTTCTTGAGTGCCTTGGGTTGCTGAAAACATTCATGGCCCATGGAAATGAGAAAACATCTCTCTATTTGACCATGCTAGAAAATCATACGGGCTTTGACAAACAAATTAGCGAAAAATTGGCCATATATAAAGGGATTTTGAATCCTTGTAAGACAAATATAACTATGGTGGAACAAAACACCTTAGGGTGTTCTGGGTTATCCCTGACATGGTTGTCCCATAGTATTACTCAGGACCTGAGAAACTCAAGCCATGATTTACAACATTTCCATCTCCCGCTCAAAAGTATGTTAGAGTACTCTTGACCCTGGGAATCTTAATTAACTAGTTGTGTAACATTCCTGTTATACTAGGTCTACATGCATTATGACCATAAACTACATTCACATTGAAAAAAGATATATGACCTTAAAATTTTACCTTTATTGTTTCAAGTTACAAGAACGAAAAACATATACTGAAAGAGGCAAAAAACATGTCAAGCTGAAAACCCCCAATGGACAGCCTTATCAAAATTCAGGTCTCCACTCACTAAACTCTTCATATATAGAGTTTATGGAAAAGTTAGAGTGAAAATAATCAAGGAATAAAGATCATATGTCCCACTTAATGGCCCTAGTAAAATTCCAGCCATGCTTATTAGACCCTATAGTCTAGAAAAAAGTTATAATAATGATTTTTAATATCTCCTCACCATGATAAAATGTTCACTCGGTGAAACACAACTTTTAGGGTGCTCAGACCCTACTTGAATATTAAATTTTTCATAAACCACCTTCGCACCTTTGAATCCTGAGCTAACATAACCAGTTCCTTGAGCTAATATCCTTGTTTTGGAACCCCTTGTACCATGGGATTACTTGCTCTTGGATCATCACTATAAAAAATAGGTAACATGGAATGGTTCATCCAAATAAACCTGTGGATCCCCGGAAGGCCCCTTTTAAATCCAAGAGTTATTATCTTGACCACATAGAAAATTATAGGCTCCCATCATTGCCGATGGGGGATATATACCCACAAGTTAACATCTTAAGCAAACTCATATATTTATAAAACATGATTTAGAATCCTCATAACCAGAATATTCAAGTAGATTCTACATCCATGATGTTACATCACCATGTATTGTACCCTTTCTCAAGGCAGAAATGTGACACTCCATTACCAAACCTTTTGATTGACAACACCACATGATTTAAAACCACATGGAATAGCTCCCAAGGTTCCCCACTAAGATATAAACATTCTTAAGGTGCCACAACCCTTCGTGGATAGATTTATTTCTACTTACGACTTTATAGTACAGAAGCTTGAATCTTTAAAAATCATCCATGGTACTTGGAGTAGAGTGAGGATCACCTCTACTTGACCATTCATGTAATCCCTATGGAATCATTGATAAGGTATTATGACCTACCAACTAGATACATCCCCTTATTTCAAGTAAGAAACTCCAATCCTCTTGAACCCTAGTAACATAATGGAAGAACTTGGCACCTTAGGGATTTTTTGGTCATCCTTGGTATGTCTAATCCATTCTATATTCATCATTTAAAACTTTAGGGTTATAAATTACTCAACCCATATTCCAACTATACATGCGGACATGCATATATAATCATTCATCATCCACTAACACCCATTAATCTAAGCATTCAGGGTTTCATGACCCATCATGGATATTCATCCCTCATGGAAACTAGAGGAATGAACGGTGCTAGAACCCTTTATGAAAATTAATTATTTAGAGTATAAATTATGAATGAAGTGTATGAGAACCCATAATGGACATTCATTATTTATAATCAAATAATGGATGTAGGGATCATGATCCTATCATGAATACCCATCCCCCACTTACAATAGAAAGTCTGATCTTAAAGACCCAAAACTATAGCAATAAATAGTCGGATCCAAAAGACCCTAAACTATCAAAATATAAGGTCTAACATTGAATACCCTAAACAAAATCAATATAATATCCAATATAGAATACCATCCTCTAAAAGAATAGATGGTTTACTCCAAAATACCGAAAAAAACCTCAATAGAAGGTTTGAGCTTGAATACCATACACTACAACAATAGAAGGCCCAAGCTAGAAGACCCTAAACTAAAATAGTAGATGGTCCGAGATGGAAGACCAAAAACTATAAGAATATAAATGGTATAATTAAAAATGGATTAAAATAAAAAATTAAAAGAGACACAATTCTTGACAGAATGAAAACCTAAAAAGGGAATCCTTGAAAAAAGGCAAGTCTCTTCTCACTATACATGCACTTTTTGTGATACAGGAAATATTAAGCACTCATAAATTAGAAAAGTAATAAAAAATATGTAGTCTAAAACCTGTTAGATAATGGATTGAGGAAAATAAAATCCCATGCCTACAAATCGTTACTTCACGTAAAGCTTATGAAAAATTTAGGGCAATATAAATAAAAGGATAAAAATATTTTAGGGATTATTATTTTTCCCTAGAAAAAAACAAGAAATAATCACTAATTCCAAAGAATTAGTAATAATCTAGGGTATTATCTCTCTGGGAAAAAAATCTTATGCAAAATATTCTTTTAAACCAGGTGATCTCAAGAAAATTGAAGAAGATACATCGAATATGAATCTCATATTGGTGTTCATTAAAGAAAAACTCTCAAGAATGATTTATTATGAGTTAAGAATATAAATCTAGGAATTTGGGTTTATCGGGTACTATATGAACCATTGGTCTCATTAATGATTCATGTGACATCAGATCAAGGAAATTCCATGAACATCATGAATGCAAGAATGCTGGAAAACAATATATAAAGTTCTTAGGATTTATTCAATGTTAGGGTTCATAAGAAGGAGGAATATACACATAATGGATTCTATACCATGAATACATAAATAAAAAGGTACAATACCATCATAAAATAAATTCATAGGAGTTGTTGAGATCTGCAAATTTATGACCTAGAGAGAAAATATATTGTCATAATTGATCTATATATTAGCCTCCACCATTGAAATCTACTACAATGCATCCACACTAGAAACAATATTAAGCCTATCCTTCTATGACAGGTTGAGGATCCCCTATTACTCTAATACAGGTTTATTTGATATTTTTTATTTCAAACTGAAATAGAGAAAACTATTCTAGGGGATGGCTGATATAAGTCCATAATCATCCAAATTCAACTTTCCCAGTATAGACATTGTTTTGGTGAGTTGTTCCCTGCACCACATGTTGGGAAGCCTCATTGAATGTCTTTTCTAGAGTTCATTTTACCAAAGAATAAGACTATGCCACCACAAACCTTTATTCAAGGTTTTTCCTTTTGTCCCTCATAGAGATTACTCATTTCAACCAAGTATAAATAATGGTATAATCAAAACCCTTATATCAAAAGGTGGTGAACATAATCCTATGTTGACTTATTCGATCCTTCATATCTTCAAAAGGTACCTACCATATTAGGTTCAAAATATTCATCCAAAATTTCCACCACATCAAATGATAGTTTGATACATACTCTAAGACTTAACCCAATCCCAACCTTAGAATAATAATATATTCTAAGACTAAGTTACCGAGTTAAGGAATCACGCTCACAATCTTCGATGAAGTGGGAACATAACATTCATTTTCTTTGGTTGACTTGGTTAGAGGAATTATCAAGGTATAAGTGACTGGATCTTTTGAGATCTGGGGTGAATGAACTATAATAGGAGGCACAAAAATTTATTAGTCATCATGTATACAGTTTGATGCCATCAGGAAACGAACATATGCGATTGATGTTAGAAACATACCTTTATTAGTTTCATCACTAAAAAAACATTCTTCCCATCCCCATCTTCATGTGAATAGGCCTCACTCTCTTGTAAAGAGTAGACTTGTGGCACCATTGGTATTTTATCTACTATATTACTTCACTTTCTTCTTTTGAGAGCTTCAATAGAAAAAAAATTACAAATGGCATGACATAAAGTGAACCATGTGTCATGTTTCTAAATAAGTACTCACCTTCTCCAAAACAAAACTACATCAAATATAAATCAATAAAGAAATAGAAATAAGCTTAATTTTTTTATAAGTGAATTAACTTGTGTTGGTTCCAATGACATTTCCATTGGAATGTCAGCTGAAGGTGCTAGGGATAGTCGATCTGACACTTCAATCATTTCTTCTTTTTGATGGGCCAAACCCAGTAGAAAAGTAAAAAATGTAGCAATTGAAGGATCACCTATAACATTCATAATATATGGATGTTCATGAGGATAGATCTATGGGGACTTGATCATTATTTAAAAAACATAATGAGTTATTAGAATGATCCAAAATTGGGGATGAGTAATGGTAAACACTTACTTGAGGATTATGGTGGAGGGGGATTTGATAGTTCAGAGAACTTCCTTTTCCCTTGACTCTCTACGGAAGGGTCCTCATAAGGTGATGACTCTAATGGAGTTGAGTATGGAAATTATGGAAGTGTATACTATGATTCCCCTTGAATGAAAATCGACACCCTAATTAGAGCCATTTGACTAGGATAACCATCATCATCGGTCCCCTGGTCGCCACTCAATTCATCTCCAGCAAATATACCCCCGATATAATATACCAAGGATAAAGGGAGTGTCCAATATCTTATATATTATTTTTATATTAATGGAGACAAAAAATACAATAATATAGTGGAAAAACACCATGTCCATTTGAATATGATAGAAATATCATTCTTAATACCACATAGACAATGTGATAAGCCACTTCATCCATGAAAACCACCAATATTCCCCAAACCACCATTTTCTGAACCAAAGGAGAATAGTGGATCCAACCCTTCATGATTTCCATCATTTCATCAAGGTCACAAATGAAATCCTTGAAATCATATGGATGGTCTTTGAAATTGACACATCCAAAAGTATTAATGTGAGAAAATACATCTAAATGTATCTATATACGACACAATATTCCTTTGAGATCATCATCAGAAATATCTCCCCATAAGATCATACATTTCTATAATGTAGCAATAATTAATAGTATAGGTGCAACTTCACCCGCTGGAGACACACTCATTGCAGTCGCGATAGTTTACACCTCTATCAACAATGAAATTAACGGTAAATGTTTCACAAACATACGAGGAATTACTGGGGATGTCAGTCAACTAAAAGAAAACCAACTTTTGTTCCTCAGATTGATTTCATAAATTAGTGGAAACTTTGAAACCTTGGGTACTAATGAGGAGATATAATCATTTTGATATGATAAAATCCAAATTTTTATACAATGTCTGGATAAACCAATCTTATCATCTGTTGGAGGAATGTCTATCTGGACATGAGTCTCTTCCCTGGAAAAAATATGTCATAACTAGAAAGAAACCATTGAATTATTCTCACATCAAACATAAAGAGGGGTGGGTAATTTTGTCTAAAAAATCCTAACTGATGGCTAAACCAAAAATGTGACTACAACTCATAAAGAATTACCCCATCAATGCGGTCTGAAAGGACACACTCGTGATTTCACATAATCTAGGTTCGAGCCTCAATGATTACCTCACCACTACAAATAATAATTCCAGTGGTAATTTTCTCAAAGCATTTATAGGATAAGTGTTCATGAAAACTTATACAGTCCCTTATTATCTAGTCCTTCAGCATGATGAGCCTCACTCCACTAATGCATTGCAAAAAGGTTTTAAAATGAACATAGAGGATGATCTGGATTCTCAAGTACTTGTAGACACCCATACAATCCCCCATCCTACCACACGGTACATAAAAGGGATAATAAATTATATGAGTATCTTCCCATATTAATTTGGAATAGGAGGTGATATAGTTTGTCCAAAATAATAACATTTAACCCAATGCATCTCCCTCCAGTCATAGAGGTTTCCATCATAAAGTGGCAAACATTGACTTCATCCTTATCTATTATCTGGAGTAGATACACACTTAGGTACATGGTATAAAAAATGGTAAACGAAATGGTCCATTCAATGTTAGAAACAACATCCCACCCTTCATTTGGTAAATGAACATTCTTTAACTATAGGCCAATATGCCCCTTCTACACTTCAAGATTTCATTATAGGACATGCCTTTTTCCTATTTATTTGAGCTTAGAATGTAATTTCATGATAAAATATCCCACCCATTTATTTAATAACAAATCTTCCTTAGGTAATAGGGACTTCTTAGGTTCCTCCTCAACTAACCTAATAAACTCCATGGTAATTGGATGAGTCCTCTCCATGTTATCTCACATAGAATATGGGGGGGGGGGAATCAATGCACATCTCTCCTAAAAGGGGTGTTCCAAAAATCTTCTCGACATACCATAGACTGATGCCTACTTCTCCATTAGTCAGGTAGAATGTTTTGTTATATAGACTCTATCAGCTAACTAAGTCTCATATCAAGCCCTTATTATAGAAGTTGAAGGTTTGGGAGGTCTAGGAAATCTCATATATCCAAATCTATTTCAGGTCAATATAAAATAAATATGATATATATTAAACCTAAAAGGGCCGACCCTAATCCATTTTGAAGGTCCCTTTAATCGAATGTCCCAATTAAGAAACCACCCAAACCATTGGTTTTTGGAAGATTTCCATATCATGGAGATGTATATGTGGATGTTTGAATCAGGTTTACGATAGTTCATTCCAATGTATGTGGGAATAAATTTCAACATATACACGTATAAGTGCTTCTACTCAAAAATTAAATGACCGGTGTGGGTGATGTTTTCTCATAATGTATTATGGGTCTCCAGAATCCAAGAGGGATACACAATTTATGACAATGAAATAAGGATAGGAGTATAATTTGTAAGACCACACCCATAGAGATACATGAATTATGGAGGAGGATATTTCGTAAGGTTTATTCCCAACATGTCTATTAGACTTGTCTATGATGACTCAACAACATGGTTACATCTAGCATCCACACTTGCAATAATGGAATTTTGATGAGTCACTACTATAGAGACATCCTTCTTTGAAGGATTATATGAATTGAAATCCATCTGTATATATAAATAAGAACATGTCAGATAAGAAAAGATATCCTTCCAAAAGGGTCACATGACTCTAACAACATCACGTGAATCACATGAAGCATACAAGGATTCCTGATCGAATAAACTGACATAGGTCATATGATCTCATGTCCTGATATAGGTCTCTTGAATTGAAAGACCCATAGAGTATCCTTCGAATCACATGACCCATGGAGTATTTTGAAAATCACATAACCAATGGAAAATCATGATACCATGTAATCTATTATGAGACTTGTGATCATAGGACCCCTGGATTATCACATGAATGATTTATTTATCAAGCAATCATAAGATCAAGCTACAAGATCATGTGAATCCTACAAGATTTCCACAAGGCTGAGGAAATGGGTATAGGTTAAAAAATTTACTGATAGTTGATTCGTGGTTCATTTGAACATGTATCGATACAAAGAAGTCATGTGAAGAGATCTCATGAAATAGTCTCATGAAACAATATTGTGAAATAATATTTCTAAATGGAATTGCAATCAATTCTAATAGAGAGATATTAAAAAAACATATTATAGTGAGGTCCTATAGAGTAGTCACACAATAGTAAAAATAGAAAGATCTATGGAATTTTAAGTCTCTAGTGGAATGAACCACCCATTACCCCACTATTTATTGGATACTTCGTGTAATACCAAAGGTCACTTGAGAGACCAAACACCATCCGAGACACCAATTAGCAGAATCCTGAAGAACTTAGGTGAGCATTTACTTTCCTCAAGACCAAGTCATTGTCCCTATAGACCTTTCCTATGAGGGGGATATTTATGCCTACCAAATAAGCATCATAACATCAAGAATGGAACAAATACACAATGCATGGGAATTATTTCCCCCAAAAGTTAGTGGAAGGAGTAGCAAGCCTATATGGAGTATTGGGTACCAAATCTTGTAGATCACATAACCTTCAAGAGGACACATGATCACATGCCTTGTGGAAGGTCATGTGGGAGAATCAAGCACTTTGCATAATATATAGATGGTCATGTGAGGACACTTTGACAAGATCCTATGATCATACAAATCCCTTATAACAAACCCTCATGTTATCACGGAGGTGTCTCAAAGAGCGCTAGTGATTATGCAAAGGATGCCAAATGGGTTTCTATGAACAAGTGACTCTTCAATCACTAAGTGCATGAAAATCATCCAAATACCTTTACAAAATAAAGTCATAAAAGGTGGAAGCTTCATCCAATGTAGATTTACATTGATTTTCATGAATTATGCTTATGTGACTCGAAATACCCCATAGATTCCCATGACGACATGTCAACCTTGTCACATGAGATCATTTTTCTGTGTGACCTTCATCATGTGAAAGACTAGAAATATTTACTAAATCATGCAATTCCACTTTATATACATATATAATTGGAAGCATTTTCTGTGACAATTATAGCACACCATCATGATATCTAGCATTGATCACACGATGTATCATATAAAAGTAGAGCAACTATCCATGACAATGCTCGCATGGCATCATGAGATCCCTAATTGATCATACTATTCCTTGATAGATAACTAATAGGAAACAACTGAGATCCTTGTAAAATATGGAAGAAAAAAAAATTGGAAAAAGAGTAAGATTCTATCAAATGAAAGATATATTGATTATCAGGTGAAGGGGTTATGGGCCTCATGTGATTTCCATTAATCACAAAAAGACCCATAGGAAATCCATATTGATCTCATGGGAGGCCCCTAAAAACCCTCTTGATCTTGTGAGAGGCCTCTGAAAAGCCATATTATTATTCTAAAGGACCCCAGAAAATTGTTCTACAATCACACGAAAGACTTCCCATAGGCATCTGGATCCTGTGAAGACTTATCAACATGTTGGATTAATGGAACAAAGGCCATTTGACATGCTAACCTGATCAAGTGAGATCCCTTTGATAAACCATAGGTCTAATGAATATGGTGATGAAGGATTGTTATTTTGGCCTCTTATTATCATTTGATACCTTGGATGACCCTCCAGAAGATCATTTGTAGCATGTGATGTAGAAATCCATCACCGACTATAGACCATACCTATGTCATACACGTCATGTGAGGAAATGAAAACACGAGGTGATAAGGCCTATAAATTCATCCCTCTCAGTAAACAAACATAGTAAACATGATTGAGACTACAACCACAAGAGAATATAAGATTGGACTTATCATAGTGGAAAATCACATGATCATAAGATCCTTCCCCCAGGTAAAATATAGGGAACAAAACAAGGGATCACATAGAATGAATACGTGCTTCACATAGTCACTCTATAGAAAACAAGAAAGACTTATTATAGGATAGAAAAATTATAAAAACGAGTTTATGCATGTATACTAGGTGATGAAAAACCTAAAAAAGAGAATTTTTGACCATCCATGAGGCACATATGCAATAAATATTATAAGAATACAAAAGACTTATGTAGAGAAGAATATTCTATGTTTTATGTGAAGGCATAATTGTCTTTGTATGACCCATCCAGATCATGCAGTAGTTCCAGGAAATATAAAAAACATCTTGAAATGTCCTATAGATTTTTCACCCAATTTAATCAACAACAACAAGAAATGTCCCCCATATCTTGTGAAGTCCTTAGGACATGTCAACCAAGTCTTGAAAAGTCCTCATGCAGGTTCTGCGGAAGCACCCAGACATGTCCCCAAAGTCTTGAAAAGTCCTATGGACATGTTTTCCAAGTCATGAAGAGTCCTCTCAATATGTCTCCCAAATCAGTCAATATCCTCCAAAAACGTTATTTGGGTCATGTAACATCCTCCAGTCATGTCACCTAGGTCTTGTGACGCCCTCGAAACATTCCATCTGAATCATGTGACATTATTCAGACAAGTCAACAAGATCATGATACTGTCTTTGGAAATGTCCTCTAGGAAACTAGTACATGTCCATCCCTCCTCACACATGTTATATTGATACCCTGGGACATTATAACATTATTTATTAAACATATTCAGACATACCCTAACTAAAATATGATAAATCAGATTATTTTCACAAATAGGATATCAATGAGACCTTTCTAAGGCCTGATCTCTAATGGGAATCCACCTCAATATAAGTCCCTCCATATCTCCATCACTCAAACCCATGGGACCCAATCTCTCATATGGTCTTATATTCCTTTCTAATTCATCATTGGATTGGGAATCCAAATAAACTATGAGGACTCTGATTCCTATAATAACCGGGATACATTGGATTCCTTCATAAGGCCTAAGCTCTATATAAAACAATCTTCTGGGGATTCCCTAGTGCATAAGTCCTGAATCTATATGTGATGAGACTGATCACTTTTTATCCCTTATTTATCACATGAAGCATGGATAACATGGGATTCGGGATTTGTGATAATCATATCATTTTTTTCATAAATATCCCTATATATGGAAACCTTAGTGTGCATGACCCGTTTAATGCCATGATATGACTGCCCCCCATAGAAGGGTATTGACCTTATGGTAAGTCCCAAAGACATATCTATATTGGTAAACCTTGTGGAAATAATCCCGACATGAATTAATTATCCTTAACCACCCATTATCAAGTTGAGACCAGATCAAAATATGATGAATATGATTCCTGCTGTAAGTAGGATATATAAGACGCCTTCTTAAGGCTTAAGGTCAATACCTGGTGATAGAGTTCCCTCATATATATCCTTTTCTCATGATATTAAAATACACAGTTTGAATGAACTACGTGGGTTTTCATTCCTATCATATACTTGATATGAAGTCCACTTAATAAAGGTTCAATCCCATCCTTGAAATATCAATAAACACCATGGATTACAGTAAACTCCATAGTTCTTATTTATAAGTCTTCAAAATATAAGAAACTACCCATTTCAAATCATTAATGGTAGATAGATGAAGAACCTCAGATACATAAATACGACATCATTAATAGAAGACCCTCTATATAAAGAAGGACGTGATGTTTGATCATTCTGTTAGGGTAACCAGTTCTATATCAGGTTTAGGAAGATCTTCACATACATATCTTAAATCTATAATAGAGTCTCGGAATATGGAATAATTATTCCCAAAAGGGTGTGATGAGACCATACTCCCACCCTCTTGAACAATGCGTTTTCCTAATAATCATTGGGTCTAAAACCCCAAAGGGCCGCCTTACTTTGGAAAGAAATTCCATACTCATTTATAGATGTGGGAACCGTTGGGATTTTTTGTTATGTAAGAAAATTGTGAATCCAATGTGATGAATTTTGCAATAAATTTCACCCCCACAACCAATTATCAGGCCTAAACCATCTATCAGAAATAATCCCATCACATAAAAAATCAAAAGGGGTATATATACCTTTAAATGTATGATCAACCTTAAACTTATAAAACCATGATTGTATTTATAACTCTAAAGTTAATCTCACATACAGATATCCTAATCTTCAATGTTATATAAATATTTCTTGGATAATAATAATAAACACAACTTCCCATAACTATATATATATATTACTTTCAAATAGAATAATATTCATTACAAAACATGATAAAAAAACTCTAGGACCATATAGTTTTAGTGTCTTTAGAAAATAGGAAACCCAAACCACTGGTTTTAAAAACATCTATATTGTCTCCCTCTTATTCCTTAAAATCTATAACCATTTTTGACACATCCAAATTAATAACTTTATTCATATCCTAGAAAAAATAAACATAAGAAAGGGTGAGATCAGATGATTAGTAAGATAATAAAGGGAGATATCAATCATATCATAAACCTAAGACATAATAATATAAATAAAACATTTAAAAACATATCATTCATATCAATTATCATGATATCATCTCATGGGATAAATCATAGAAGTTCATCAAATAACATATTCCTAGAGAGAATAAAATAATACATGGAATTTGTGGAATGAACATAAGAATATAAAATCATTTCCATATTAGTGAAGGCTCATTTCCAAGACCATAATAGTGGATAAATTCCTTTACGAAATCGAGTACACTTATTATTCTAGACATATGTTACTGATTTGGGTTTTCTTCCTGTTCCATCCCTATATTACTGAACTGAGATTATTTCCCATTCCACTCCTATCTATATCATGAGATATAAATATTTACCCAATGAATTGGAGGGAGATATAGATCACACCTATCTGATAATGAAAACCATACATATGTGTGCCATGAGAACATACATAATTCATTATATCATAACTTAGGGAATGAAAGGGGTTTCATAAACATCTTTCAATCATAAAATAACCCCTGGGAAAAAATGGGTTTGATAAAAATCGTTCCATCATAAACATAAAACAGCCATAGGAATAATAGGGATAATATCAATGAAAAATATCACAATTAAATAATAAGTAATATTAAATAACTTTATCATAGATGGAAAATAATTTTGAGAGATCACTTGAAAATATTTCTTGAGGAAAATATCCTTTCTGATTTAAAATCACTTTCTTTTTTTAAAATATCACATAATATTAAAGGAAAAAAAATTCTTTAAAAATATCTTTGAAATGTTGTAAAGGAATATTCAAGGTGTTAAGGCATAATAAATGTATAAAAATTAATTCATTTTGAATAATTTAAAATAAAAAATTATCGTCGTACATTTTCCATTAACATCACAAAGTACCTCTCTAGTAATAAGTCTAAAAGGATTCCATTCATATCGTTTAGTAAAAATTCATACATGGGTAAAAATGAATTTACAAAAATTTATAATAATTGTAAAAATATTGCAGAAAACAATTTTATGAAAATTTGGAAATGGATGATAAATTTCCCCAATAAATAATTTTATAAAAACATTCCCAAAAAATAATGAGATTGTGAAATTAACCATAAACTTAGTTCTGATTTCCTTTGTAAATATCCGAAACTATCATATAATGGTTTAGTGAATATTAAAAATTTATAAAAGAATCATATTTATATTTACGATATCATATATGATTATTATATCACCCTTTCATTTTTAATATTTCATTATTACCCATCTTTTGGGTGTTAACTACTTCATTTTCTGATGCATGTTTTCTCATATAATTATTGATTCTTTGGAATAGGTAATAGTTCCATAATGTCTATAATTATATTAAGATAAAATATATCATATTTATTAATTATAGAAATTTATATAATCATTTGTTAATAGTAATCCTTGAGAATGAACCACATCATGTAGTGTTGACGGTAGGCCATACGTACACATGAGCAATGATATTACTCCCTTAATGGAGAAATGATATTGAAGTTGATGGAATATATAATGTTCCTGAATTGATATCATCTTATAACTATCAGATATATATTTATTATTTCAATCATTATACCCATCATATTCAAGTGGTGATGAAAAACAGATTACACCACGGCGTCGAGACGGTAAGTCGTACATACGCACGCGTGGTACATTCATTTTTCATAGGATGGATAAAAGGTGGTATTTGGTTGTTCCATAATCATAATAACAAAATAATATATCTGGGATTTTGGATTTATTACTTTATAAAGGAAACAACATATGAGGGGGAAGTAGAAGAATAAATGATCTTGAAATAATCTGTAAAGAAAATTACCTATTAATTAGATAACTCCATTTATATCTCATATTAGAGACACTAGGGTTTGTATTTGGAGAATACAAGAAGTTATATAATGTTTCTAGGGAAGTTTATTAGAGAAATTAGCTAGGTATGGTCAATCTTCAAGGCTCAAAGGGATGTGAAGAACTGAGGGAGGAGGTTCCCTTTTATAATTGAAGTGCTCGACACTTTTGGAATTTCAAAAAATATTAATTTATAATAATTTAAACATCAATCAAAATACCGCCAAAAATCCATAGATTCAAAAAAGATGAGACAGTGTTTTAATATCATAAACCAATATATTTTTTTACATGTTTTGTTTTTGTTTTGAGCCTTCTCATTTTGATTAACCTTTAGTTAATATATTTTAATTTTAACTAAAGTAACAGCTTTTTAAATATTAAATGTTTGTAACATTTACTTTGTTGATGTAAATTAGACTATAAATGAACAATCTTGAATTGTTTATAAAAATTTATAATTATTTTGTAATTTTAAATGTGTTTTATGATTTTTAAATAATTTACTAAAACATTATTTTGATAAAATATAAATAGCAACATTTTTTACATTATCCATTTCATGGATTTTTATAAAAATAAAGATAACTGGTTATCTTAAAAAAATATGTTTTTATATTCTTAAGAGATCAAGGTCATCTAGAATTTTTTTTATCACATTAATTATCAAAAAATAAATTTATTTTAATATTTTAAAAACATTTATTTAATATTTCACTTATTTAAATAATTACAACATCAACATTTTGTAATTATTTAATATACTTATTTCTTTACTAAAAATTGAAAATTAAATAACACGATGAATACAAATATTCTAGATTTTATAATTATATTTATAGTCTTATTTATCTAATTTATAACCATATATTAAAAATGATATAGTTATTAGAATCATGAATATGACATCATTAAATTATTATTAAATAAAATATTATAAATTTCATAATTTCATTCAAGTAGTCGAAAACATCAAAAATAAATTTATATATTGAAAATATGATTATTAATGTAATAATTTACATTGAGATTTATTCATAAGATTTTTTTCCCTATGTGGAAAGATAATAGATATTAAATACAATGAAAATTGATTTTTTGTCTTTATTTGATTTAAATATTATGTAAGTAATTTTCAGGGAAAAGTGTTCATTAAATGAAATAATTTTGATCCTTATGTGTTAAGGGTCATGTTTCAGTCATCCAATAAAATTTTATCATTTTTAAGGTCATTTTATAGTCTTTATAATATTATTTTTAATGTAAAATTTATCCTTTTGAGTCTATTTTTTGGAACCCATTTTTCAAAATTCAAAACACATATGATGCAAAATTTAATTCAAAATAAAACTAAAAAAATTCTATGAAAAACAGTTAAAATAATACTTTCAAAAAATAAAATATTTTTATTATAAATTCTCACTAATTTTTTTTAAAAACCAAAATTGGAAAATTTTAAAAAAAATTAATTATATATAATATAAAACTAATTTAAAAATTAATTTTAATTTGTAAAGAATTTAAAAGAAAATACTGTTTTCAATCTGTATTTTCACTATTCCTTAATAAAAAAATAATTTTATGATAATTTTGTCATGATGAATTCAAATATGAAATTAATTCTTTCATATCCATTTTCCATAATTTCTAACAATTAATATTTACTCATAAAAATACGATAAATGTACTTTTGGATAATAAAGTGATTTGACTAAAATTTAGTGTTCATTTTATAGGAAGTTACCAATAAATTTATTTTGATTTGTCTCATTATGCTTATTTCATAAACTACTTATTCATATTTATTCCTAGAAATTTTTTTGAGAGGTTAAAATAGTTATTTTATACTAATAGTGACTTGCAGTTTGCTTAAACTCATGATTGCATGCAACACAAGCGAGTGAAGAATTAAAATTATTTAAAGAGAATTATTTATTAAAATATTGGGTTGTTAAATTATAACCCCCTCAAAATGAATTTCTCCCTTGAAACTCATCACTTGGATAAAAACATATGAGGATACATGTGCCTCATCACGTCCTCAGGTTCCCATGTAGCTTCTTCAAATTGGGGGTTCCGCTATGAACTATAACCGAGCGAGTGGTCTTATTTCGTAGAACCTTTTCACTATGATCCAGAATCTCCATCAGTTGTTCTTCATATTAAATATCATTTTCAAATTGTATGACTTCTGAGTTTAGTACACGAGGAGGATAAAGTATGTACTTTCTCAGGGGAGATACATGGAACACATCATGAAATTGAGAGAGATTCAGTGTAAGTGACAATAGATAATCTACCTTCCTAGCATGATCCAAAATTTCAAAAGGACCGATATACATAGGGATTATCTTTCCCTTGTTTCCAAATCTAAACACACTCTTCTAGTAAGATATTTGTAGAAACACCTTTTCATCTAATTCGAATAGTAAGTCTTTTCATCGATTGTCAACATAACTATTTTGTCGACTCTGAGATCCTGTTATGTGTTGTTCAATATATCTAACCTTATCTACAATCTTTTCATCTAGAATAGGACCCAATATCTTTCTTTTCCCAAATTTATTCCAACATGTTGGGGTTCTACACTTCTTACCATAGAGGGAATCATATAGATTCATTTGAATACTAGAGTGAAAGCCATTGTTGTAATAAAATTCAACCAAATGTAGGTGTTGATACCAACCACCTTTGAAATCCAAAAATAAATATCTCAACATATCTTCTAGAGTTTAAATTTTCCTCATAGATGGACCATATGTCTGATTATATAATAAGTGCTATAACTTAAACATATATCTAGAGTCTACTGAATACTTCTCCAGAACATTGAGGTAAACCTCAGATCCTGATCAGATATAATGGAAAGTCGTACTCTATGAAATATCACCACTTAATTATTATATATTCTAGAATAATGCTCAATAGTCAAGTCTTTTCTGATAGCAATGAAATTTTCTGACTTTGTAAGGCAATCAAATATAACCCATATAACTTTTTGACATCATATGTTTTGGGAAGTCTGGCGACAAAATCTACGGTGATGTTTTCCCATTTCCATTCAAGTATGGGTACTATTTGTAGAATCCCCTTAGACTTTTGTCTCTCATACTTAACTTTATAAAAAACCAAAGTTTGAGAAACATATTCTGAAATATCTCACTTCATTCATTCCCACCAATAAAACTCTTTCAGGTCCTTATACATCATTGTGTTTCCAAGATAAATAGAGAATGATGAAATATGAGCCTCATCCAATTTATCCTTCTATAACTTTGGTATAGGAGGAATAAAAACACAGTTCTTAAACCTCATTATTCCATCATAATCAATGTTGAAATCAGGAACATTTCTCACATCCATTTTTTCATTCCACATCATCCTCCTCCACCTCCTTAATCACCACTTGTATAGATGGTTGAACATTAATTTGATAAAGATAATTTTTATCCACTTGCATTATGATTTCGAGATCCATTATTTGAAAATCCAAAAATATTTGATCTTTTGTGATCCTCACATAGATAGGCTATCATGGCCCTTTCGACTCAAAGCATTTTCCACGTTGTATTCTTTCCTAGGGTGGAAATGTATTGAGTAGTCGTAGTCTTTAGTCAACTCCAACCATATCCTTTGGCACATATTCAACTACTTTTGAGTGAAGATATATATTAATCATTTATGATTAGTATATATATAACACCTTTCTCCATGAAGATAATGAATCCATATCTTTAATGAAAATACTACCAAAACTAATTTCAAATCACGAGTCAGGTAATTTTTCTGATGTATTTTCAATTATTGTAAGGAATAATCTATCACCATATCATTTTCAGGAGAATACATTCCTTAACCTTATTTTATGCATCACTATAGATCACAAACCTTACTCCAATATAGGTTAAAGTGAGAACAAGTTCACTAACTAAACTTCTTTTCAAATCCTTGAAATTATCTTCACATTCTTCCATCTACATGAACATAAATCTTTTCTGAGTCAAATTTGTCGTTGGATTATATTATAATGAGAAATAATTCAAAAAACATTGATAATATCCATACAATACAAGAAAAATTTAGTTCTTAGTCACCTTGGTTGTTCTAGGATGATTTTCAATAAATTTTGTCTTTTTTGGATCCACAGATATCCCCTCTATTGATATTATGTGACCCAAAAATGAAAATTTATGAATCCAAAATTCACACATGTTAATTTTTTTAGAAATATACGCTTTTATCAGGGTGTTTAGTATAATCCTCAATTCATCTTCATGTTCTTCCTTGATCTTTGAATATTTAAGAATATTTTCTATAAAGACTACCAAAAAATTGTAAAAATAGTCTCTAATGAACCTATTCGTTAAATCCATGAAGATAGGAGGGGAATTAATAAGACCAAAAGACATCATTATGAATTCATAGTGTTCATAACTTATATTGAATGTTTTATTGGGTATATCCTTCTTCTTTACCCTTAATTCATGATATCCAGAATAAAGAAAAATATTATAAAAGTATTGATATTCATGTTATTGATCAAATATGTAATAAATAAGGGGAAAATGATATTTTTTCCTGATATAAATCTAGTTAAGTTATTGATAATCAATATAGAGTATCATTGATCCATCATTCTTCTTAAAAAAAGCGGTGCACCCCAAGGTGACTCACAAGGGAATATGAATCCCATATCTATATTTTCTTGGAGGTTCTTCTTATATTCCTATAGTTAATTTAGGGTCATTATATACGGATACTTTGAAATAGGCATATCACCCATTATGAGTTCTACTAAAAAAATAAACTTCATGATTCAGTGGAAGTCCTATAAATTCTTCTATAAAGACATAAAAAACTCTAATACAATATGTGTATCCTTAATGGTGAGTTTCTTCCCAACAATATGAGATAGATAACCTTCATTAATAGGAATTAAGATATATAAGATGGATTTAGTTTTTAATATAAGTTCATATTTATAGTTACATCGATAGACAGTCGTAGATTCATTCATAATATTAAATGTTACTTCCCTTCCATGTAAATTGATATGAGCTCCATATAGAGGAACCCAATCCAAGTCAATAATCACATCGAATTCAAATAAAGGATCGATCATGAAATATAGAGTAATCACTTCCAATAAACTTCAACTGGAGAAGAATTATAAACTTATGATGCAATTGTTTCTCCCTTAATAGTTTTCACAACTAACTCAACATATAATTTTTAATATAATATGCCGATACTATTAGAAAATTCTTTATATATAAAAGAGTGGGTGGATCCAGAATCAAATAAAATAGTTACTACTTTAGAATGGATGGTTAGTGTACCTTTCACCACATCACTATCATACTCCACATCACCAATAGTGATCTCATGTGATTTCCTTTGTATTTTTCATTAATAGGGTGATAAAGTTGATCATCATCGATAACCCTTGGATTAGGGAATTTGTTATCATAATTACCATTTACTTTCTAATTTAGCATTGAAGTGTGTGAGGTCCATTTTGTGCACCCTTTTCTCTATTAAACTTTTTATAAATATGTCTCCCATCATTTCAGCAGTTAACTACCCAATGAACTTCTTTCCCACACTTCAAATATTTTCTATTCCATTTAAGATAGTTAGATCTATGTTTATTGCAACACATTGAGTATAAATGGAATATCATATTCTTTCTACTATGTTTTTTTTATTTTTCCTTGATTTATATTTTCATATTCTTATTAAAACGATAATATTTATGGGTATATATGATCTCCATATCAACCTTGAGGGCATATCAAATGATTTACTCGTAGATACTAATGTAAATTATGGATAATTCCCTTTAGAGACATGGTTTTAAGATGCTAAAGAATTGATCAATCTTACTCTCAGGTTGATTGATATTTCCGTAAGCATACCATGGAAGTATTGTAAAGTTTTATTCATAGGTACCACCTGGTTCATCATCCTTTTTCTTGAGCTCAAGGAAATAATTCTCCATCTTCGTCTTAAGAATATAAGGAAAGTAATTATTGAAAAATTAGTTCTTGAAATCATCCAATTCCATGGATTGAATTTCATCTCATTTCCTCGTATTCTTAATAAGGTTCCACCATTGATCAGCTTCACATTTCAAATGATAGACTTCCAAGATTAATTTCTCATGTTCTAAACAATTGAGAACTGATAATATATTTTCAATTGTATCAAACCATTGTTTAGAAATTATTGGATCAAAATACCCACTAAAAGAAGGTGTATGTTGCCTCATAAAGGACATAATAGAATGTTGTTTCCTCCTTTTCTCATTTGGATGTCCTTAAATATTCACATATTGAGAAAGTTATGTGATCATAAAAGTAAGATTTTTCATTCTAGGTCCCATAACAATTTTAAGCTAAGTAATAAAATCATTGCATTTCCCATTTCATTCAGCATTAACACGGCTCCTTTGAGTTCTATCCATTGACTAAAAACAAGAAGAATAGCGGGAGAAACATTAATAATAATGGGGAAACCACAAAATTAAGTTAAATTACTTATAATATTTCAATTCTAGATTCCTTAGGATTTATCCTAGGTTATTTTTATCATCAAAAAACATTTGGATTGTATCCCACACTTTGAATTATCATTAGGGTTCCTTCTAAGGTTTTATCAACCTAGTTTCCAAAGGTTAAATAAACCTTTTTTCTGATACCAACTATAACAGTCAATACTTTCCTTACGAAGATCTTACTTCTAAATAGAAAAAACCACTCGATGACCATATAGGGTTAGTGTCATTAGAAAATAGGGAACCTAAAAAACTAGTTCATAAAACATGTATATTATTTCTTGCTTATTCCATCATATCTAGAACCCTTTTTGAAACATCATACTTAATATCATTCTTCATGTCCTAGGAAAAATAAAAATAATAAAGGGTGATATCAAATGCTCAGTACGAGTAAAAAATGGATATATCAGTCATATCATAATCATAAGACATAATAACACAAATAAAACTTTTGAAAATCATTTCCCGTAAATTAAAGATCATGATTTCATGTCATGGGATATATCATCGACGTTCATCAAAGAACATATTCCCAGAGATCATAACATACAACATGAGATTTTTTTCATACACATAAGCATAGAAAATCATTTCCATATTATTTGAGTCTCATTCCAAAGACCATCATAGTGAAAAATTCCTTTACTGAACCATGTTAACACCTCATTCTAGCCATGTGTTACTAAACTGGGTTTTCTTCTCGTTCCATCCCTATATTACTAAACCAAGATCATTTCCCATTCCAGTTTTTTATCTCATAAGATATAAATCATTACCCAATGAATTGGAGGTAAATAAAGGCTCTACCCATCACATAATGAAAACCATATAAATGTGTCACATAATACCATACATCATTCATCATATCTTAACCCTATGAATTAAATGGGTTTCATAAACATCATTTAATCATAAAATAACTAATAGAAAGGAAATAAGTTTAATAAACATCATTACATCATAAAAATAAACAAACCATATGAATAATAGGAACAATATCCTTGAAAAATATACCCATTAAATCACAAATAACATTAAATAATGTTATTGTAGATGGAAAATAATTTTTAGAGATCACTTTAAAATAATTCCTGAAAAAAATATCTTATCTTCTTTGAAAATAATTTATTTTCATAAAATCTGATGAAATATTAAAGAAACAAATTAATTTAAAAATAACCATTTAATATTGTAAATTAATATTCTATGTATTAGGTAATCATGATAGTGTAAAAATATATTCATTCTGTATATGTTAAAATATAAAATTATCCTCATACTTTTTCTAGCAAAGTCACAAAGCACTTTATTTGGAATATGCCATATAGATCCCTTTCATACCATTTATTTTAAATTAATAAATTGGTTAAAATTATATTAAAAAATCATCGAATAAAAGTAAAAAAATATTCTAGAATTTTTTTTATGAAAACATTGACATGGATGATAAATTTTCCCCAATAAGTACTTATATATAAACAATCCATAAAAATAATGGGATTGTAAAAATAAGCATTACCTTAGGTCCAATTTCCTTTGTACGTATCCAAAACTCATTTATAATGGTTTAAAGATTGTTATTAATTTATACCAAAACCATTTTTATATTTATGATATCATACATGATTATCTTATTACCATTTTACTATAAATATTTCATTATTATCCTTCTTTTGGGTTCTAATTACTTTAATTATAAATTTATGTTTTGTCTTGTCTTGGTTATTTTACATAGGATATAGTTAAATAATTTAAATAATTATATTAATATAATATATATCATATTTATTCATTATATATGTTTATATAATCATTATTTAATGGTGATATTATGTAATGAATCACATTGCGTCGTGGAAAATGGTAGGTCGTACGTACGCATTAGCGACGATATCATTCCTTTAATGATGAAAATATATAGAATTGGATGTTATATATTTTTTTATAGAATTAGTATCATGTTGTAATTAACATATATATATTTATTATTTCCATCACTATACCCATCCAGGTAAAGTGGTGATGATAAATAGATTACACCATGACATGGAGATGGTAAGTCGTATGTACGCACATGTGGTACTTTCATTTTTAAATGGATGGATAAATGTGTAATTTGGTTCTTCCATAATCATTATAACATAAAATTATATATTTGATACTAGATTTATTAATTTTTAATGGAAAAAATAAATGGATAAGAAGTATAAGAAGAAATGATCTTGAAAGAATCGATAAATACAATTCCCTCTTATTTGGTGAACTCCCTTTAGATCTCCTCTTAGGTACTCTAGAGGTGGTATTTTGTGAATACCATAACCTCAGTAATATTTCTAGTGAAGTTTAAAAGATAAAAATTTAGGGTATGATTAAAGGCTCAATGGTATGTGAAGAAGTGATAGAGAAAGTTCCCTTTTATGATTAAAGTGAGGGGTACTTTTGGAATTTAACAAAATATTAATTTAAATCAATTTTCATATCAATCAAAATTAATCAAAAGGCCATAAACTCTAAGATAATATGAGATAATATTTTAATATCACCCACAAAAATATTTTTGACATGTTTTTTTATTTCAATCCTTTTCATTTTGATTAACCTTTAGATAACATATTTGAATTTTAACTAAGGTGACACCTTTTTCAATACTAAAAGATTATAGATTTTACAAATTTTATATCAATTACACCATAAATTAAAAATTTATATCAATTTAGAACATATTATAATTATTTAGTTATTTTTAATATGTTTTATTATTTTTAGATAATTTACTAATACATTATTTTAATAAAATATCAATAGTGTCACTTTTGACACTATTCATTTAATGGATTCTTAAAAATACCAAGATAATAAGTTACCTTAGAAAACAATATTTTATTATATTCTTATGAGGTAATGTTCATCTATAAAATTAATTTATCACATTAATTATCTAAAAATAAATAAATTTTAATAAATTTATTAATAGTTATTTTATATTTCAATTAATAAAATAATTTCTACATCAAAATTGTGTAATTCTTTAATATATTTATTTATTTACTAAAGATTACAAATAAAATACCCCGATTAAGATAAAGAATCTATATTTCACAATAATATTTATATTTTAATTTATATATTGTACAACCTAATATTAAAAATTATATAGTTATTAAAAACTTGAATGTGACATCTTTAAATATTTGTTAAATTAAATATTATAAATTTCATAATTTCAACCAAGTGGCCAAAACGTCAATAATTAAGTTATATAATGAATTTTTTTATCATTTTAATGGTGTACATTTAAATTTTTTCATAACATACTCCTGACCCTATGTGGGCACATAAGAGATATTAAAGATTAGGAAAATGAAAAATTGTGTCATTATTTGATTTAAATATTATATATATATTTCATTTTCATGGAAAAGTTTCTATTAAATGAACTAATTTAGTTTCTTAAGTGCTAAAGGTATAATTTCATCATCCAATAAAATTTTAGCATTTGGTAAGGTCATTTTATAGTCATTATAATATTATTTTTAACCTAAATTACCTAATTTACCCTTTACTATGGTAACAAAATTTACTATGGTTACTATTAATATTGGAAAAAAGGTACCTAATTACTAAATTTGGGGCTTATAAATCCAATTTTGGAATCCATTTTTAAAAATTAAAATCTAAATGTTTTAGAATTTAATTTAAAATAAAACTGGTAAAATTCCATGAAAAATAGTTTTTGAAAAAAATACCCTTTTAAAACTTAAAATGTATTTATTATAAATTCATGCTTAAAGTCATTTCCAAACAACTATAATTAGGTTATTTTAAAAAAAAGTAACTAATTTGAATTTAAAAATAATCCAAAAACATAATTTTACCATGTATACACTTTAAAAGAGAATCCAGTTTTCCATTAGTATTTTCATTATTCCTTAATAAAAAAATAATTTTAAGATAATTTTGACACAATTAATTAAAAGATGAATATCTTTTTCGAAAATAAAATTTCTATAATTTATAAAAATTCATATTTAATCATAAAACTAATGTAAATTAATTTTTGAAGAATAGATTTATTTTACTAAATATTGTGTGTTCATTTTCTAAGAACTGACCAATATATTTATATTGAGTTGGACATTTTTGTTTATTTCAGAAATTAGTTATTCATATTTATTAATTCTAATTTAATAGCTATGTTATAATTATCAGTTTGTATTAATAGTGCCTCATAGTTTTCTTATACTCATCACTGCATGCAATGCAATCTATTGAAGAATTAAAATTATTTAAAGGAAATTTTTTATTAAAATACCTGGGTGTTACAATAAAATCCCAAATTCCACAATATTGTATTGAGTGAAAAAATAAAAATCTTTATATTCATGGATTTCATAATGATTAAATTGGCCCCATGTTATCCATGAAAAAAGTAAAATGGAAATATTAGATCACATACATACCAAAGGACCATTTAGGTTTAAAGTTTTAGAGAATTTGGGGAAAAAATATTACATAACAATACTCCTGTCTTCAAGTGTTCCTTTTTCCTACAATACCAAGATTTTATTATTTAAAAACAAGGATTCATTATCTACCAATAAATTATTGACATATAAATCATTTCTAAACATAATCCTTTTAACATCATTATTTATAAATTAGGGAAAGAGAAAATATAATAATGGTGACCTCAAACTCTTAGAAAGTTTTATGATAAAAATTAAAAATTGAATGTTATCAGTGAGAATACGATGAGTATAAGGGTATGATGATATAATAAAAGTGCATGATAAAATCATAAAATAATTCATACCCATCAAAACCTAGATCATTAATCATGTTTGATGGAATAAATCTTTGATAAAATAAAGATTCATAATAATTAATAATAATGATCCACGTGATATTAAGAATGATAAAAGGAGCTATTTAAACCCATTGAAAGAATAAAGAATTTTTTTTTGTTTATTAAAACACTACATTTAGCACTAGTGTTCACTCATTTAAAAAATAACTAGATTATTGTTAAATAAATATGAGAAACCTCCTTGGTTAACTCCCTCATTATTTCTTTTAAAGACAAGGAACATTACGTAATGCAATGAAAAGATATATCAAGCTCACTCATCATATAAGTTGTATCAGTATCACCCATTGTATAACCTATAAAGAACCTGAACCTAGTAGCCCCGATTTATTAGTTAAGTAGTATTGAAAAACTATATAAATACTTGAATATCATATTTCATTTGAAAACATAAAAAACATAGTATTTTCATTGAGAACACCATTATTTCTTTTAGAATATCACTTAATATAAATCATAATACAATTCCTAAAATCCTATGGAAATGAAACATTAGAAAGTGGTGATATAAGATACTCAGTAAGGGTATACATACAATGGAATCTAATATGGAATGAATAATACATAAATAGTAAATAATGATCAAATAATCTTATAAAAATAATCACATGGGATAGAAACATGTTCATGGATATTTTAAATATGAAAATAATTACATGAAAATCAATAACTAATTTCAAAATTAATGAATTCATAATTTCTGACATTTGAAACAAAGTGTTGAGGCCTCGTGCCAAGGAATCAAGCATAAATGGTCAAGGCCATGACTAAACAACCAAACTCGTTTGTGTCATGAGAACTAATGATGCATTTAGTGGATATGTAATTCTATGAATCACCCATAAATTAATAAGTCCAATTCATTCATTATATGAATTATCAATACAACTTATTCAACATGATTTAAAAATCAATAACATTCTGTATTGGAAGAACAAGCATACAAAATATCAACACTTTCCGTCGTCATATTGAAAATAAAAAATCTAGAGAAATATGGTGTATGGTATCATTAGAGTATATCCTAAGTATATTATTTTAAAAATTATATTTACATAGATGAAAATAATTTAAAAACACTACTATTTTTTTGTGTGAGAAATACCCTTTTAACTTTGAAATCACATATTCAACATTTATAATATTTTTGAATAATGAAATAAAAAATTTGCTTTTAAATGGATCTTGTAAACTTGTAAAGGAATATTAAATGTAATGAGAATTCAGGATGGTTAGAAAATTTGTTCCTGTCTTATAAGTTAAAAAACATTGATTTCAAGCATTTGTGAAAAAGGGAAAAAATTACTACTTTTAGAAATTTAAAAGAAGATTCCTTTTAAAATATTTTTTTTAAATTAAAAAATTTGTAAAAAATTATTTAATCAATAATTTTATAATTTTTAAAACATTATTTTTTAAATTTTAAGAAAAATTAGGACCTCAAAGAAAAGGATTCCCGACTGAGTAGAAAAACAAAGGCTGTTTGCCTTTTAAAAAATAAATTTTCTATATTTTACTAATTGAAGAGAGGAAAATAAAATTAAAAATTTTAATCTATAGAAACGACCAAATGAGAATAAAATTTACTGGGTTTAATATGTAAATAACAAATAATTCCCCCAATGTAGAGTTAGACACAAAAAATCCCGAATAATGATGAGATTGTGAAATAATCTATTACCGCAGGTTTGACATCCTTATTATGTGTCAGAACCTCATATATAATAAATATTTATTTATTTTAAATCTATTAATTGAAAATAATATATATATATATATATATATATCATACCATATATGATTTAATTATAATGTTTTATCACCCATTTATCGACAATTCTTTACTAAAATCACTATTCTGGGTAATAACTGATTCCTTTTTCAAGTATGTTTTGGTTTGGTAGTTTCAATTATTATACTTTGGTCATGGTTCCATCATATAAATAATTTTAATAATGACATAAATATCATATAATTTCATTATATAAAAATTTATAGTCATCCATAATATTTATTTATAGGAAAATGAATTTCACCATTCACGGAGATGGTATGACATACATACAGAAAAATGATGTTTTTACTTTTTAATGGATGGAATGAAAGAAAGGTAAATATTAATTAAACATTGAATAACCATTATTATATAATATATATAATATATATCACATATATATATATATCATATATTTTCATTAAATATATCCTTATTACCATACATGTCAAAATAAAATGAAAACATATCACATCGCTTCGTGGAGGTGCTCGTCCACAAGTACACACATGTAGCATTATCATTTACCTAAATATTGGAAGGTAATAAGGAATATGTGGTATTATAATTAAATAATTATATTATTTCATAAAGATAATATATATACATTAAATACATCATTATATCCATATATGAGAGGCGGTGATGGAAAATGAATTACTTTAGTTTGCGAAGCGGTATTCCATTGTACACACGATTAATATATTTGTTTCCATTTGATAGAAGAGGATATGGATATAGATTATTAAATTAAAATAATAAATTATATTTATATTTAATATTTTAGTGTTATTATTTAATCATATTTTCTGAATATTTTAAGTGGATAAAAAAATAAATAAAATGAAAACGTATGGTTAAGAACTATACCTCTCATTTGGAAAACCTCTTTATGTTTATACCTAAAGACTCAATAGAGATAGTTTATGATAAAAAAGGGAATAGTGGTATTGTTTAGGGATTTATGGAATGTATTTGGGTTTGTATTGTCTAAACCAAAAGAGTTTTCAAGTGTGGAGTGGACAGGATAGGGGTCACCCTTTCATAATTAAGGCGAGTGGCACACTTGTAATATTTCAATGTTTTAAAATAATTTCATGTCACATTCTTGGTCACAAGGTTCCAAAATATAAAATTCCAAAACATTATATTATATATGTACTAAATATATCTATAAAATAAAATTATAAATGTTATAAGTCATCTTATCCCTTATATTTTTAGTTTAACCCATTGTAATCTTGTTTTAACCTTAACCACAATAACAAATTTTTAATTTTTTCACTATTTATTATGAAATAAATTAAGTTTAACTTATTAAATAATATTTATTATTATAATTCAAAATATTTAATAAATTTTATAAAATTTAACTCACAAAAATGGTAGAGTTTAATTTAATATTAAACACACTATCGTGATGATTAAGCTATTCTACAAGGAAATTTTTTCTTAAGTATAAAAAACTTTTATATCAAAATTAAATATAGATTTAACTAAAATGATAGAAATCTGATTAATAAAAACATAATTGAACTAATTTTACCATTAAAATAATTTTTAAAAAATGGAACTTTTTAAATTTCATAAATGAAAATAAAATTTTATGAAAAATCAATATGTTTCACTATTCATAAAAAATTACTCTCTATATAAAATGATCAAAATTTCACTGTAAGATAATTTTTACATGTTTATTTAATAAATCTAGTTATGTTTTTCAAATAATTTTTCTAAATGTTTAAAAATTAATTTTAAAATAGGTACACAAAAGGTGACAACACAACTTTTTAGAAAAATACATTTTTAAGCATAGAACTAGATTTATTCTTATACCATACCTAGAAAAAATATTTTATGAATGATAAAATTTTTATCGAATATGTTAGATATAAATTTAATTAAAATAATTAAATAATATTCACTAATTTATTTTATTCAAATAAAAAAAATAGTGCATAAAAATATTTTTCCATAAAAATATTCCTTTAACCATCAAATGTTTTTTATTTTCATTTATAATCAATAAATAACCAATGAATTTGCTTTATTGATGTGTAAAACATATAATTTTCATCATTTAGTTACCCCTATTCATTCCTACTAATTTTATAGGTAGGTAATGATGATATACTATATAATAGTTTTCCTAGACTCATGGTTCCATGTATCACAAGCTATCAATGTGATTTATTGAAAAAGAAGTATATCCTAAATGCAAGGGGTGTTATATTATAACCACCTTGAAATTAATTTTACTTTAAAAAATAAATCAATATAAATCAAAGAAATCTGGATATCTCTACTGCATCATATCCTTAGGTTCCTATGTAACTTCTTTGAATTATTGATTTATCCAGGGAACTTTAATCAAATGAGTAGGCTTGTTCAATAGAACTTTATCTATTCGATCTATGATTTATACCAGTAATTATTTATAGGAAATATCATTATCCAGTGGTATGACCACTAGGCTAAGTAAATACGAAGGATCAAGTATGTACTTCTTTAGGGGAGATACATAGAACACATCATGATCTTGAGAGGGTATTGGTGGAAGTGTGAAGCGATAAGATACCGTCCCTAATCAATCATTAATCTCAAAGGAAAAAATATACCCAGGTCTTAGCATTCCTTTCTTCTAAATCTCATAAACTTATTAAAGATATAAATTATTAGAAACACCTTCTCACTAACATCAAATTCCATATCTCATCGATGATTATCAGCATAACTTTTCTTTTTTATCTCTGAGCTACCTTGATGAGTTGTTGAATGGTTCTAACTTTCTCTACTATTTCATTAGCAAGATTAGGCCCCAAAATATTTTTTTTATTCATCTTCATCCCAACATATTTTAGATTTACACTTTTTCCCTATGAGGGATTCATAAAGATCCATCTAATTACTTGATTTAAATCTATAATAGTATGAAAACTAAACTAGAGGAAGGTGTTGATCCCAACTACCTTTGAAATTTACAGAATGATACATCATCATGGCCTTGAGGGTTTGAATTGTTCTCTTAGACAGACCATCTATATGAAGATGATGAGAAGTACTGAAACTCAACTATATATCTAGATCCTGTTAAATAATTCACTAGAACTTTGAGGTAAAACTTGGATCCTAATCGAAGACAATAGAATATGGTACTCCATGAAACAATAAAACTTTATTAATGAATATCCTTACTTTATGATCAAGATATAAACCTTCTCTGATAATAATGAAGTGTGATATCGTTCCAAGGTGATTTAATACAACCCAAATAAAATTATACCCTTTTTATTTTTTGTGGAGTTTGATTATAAAATACATGGTTATGTTTTCCTATTTCCATTATGGTATGGTTATTGGTTATAAAACCTCCTTATAATTATATCTCTCATCATTAAGTTACTAACTTATTATGCATTGAGATACATACTCTTCAATATATCTCTTCATGTTATCTGATTAGAAATACTATTTCAGATATATACACATATTCATACTTTCAAGATGAATAGATAATGATGAACTATGATCCTCATAAAATAGATATTTCATAAAATATGGTATATATGGAAAACATATGTAGTTCCTAAACCTTATCATTCCATAATAATCAAGGTTAAAATCAATAACATTTATCACCTACTTTTGTAGCTCCACATCTACCATTTAGGACTCTTTATTCCTCACCTGGATAGATTTTTGAACACTCATTTGTGAAGTATAATATTTCTTCCCTTCCTATAATACTTCCATTACATCCTTTCAAGATCTTGAATCAGTGGACTTTTTGTGATCCTCAACATTTATAATCTAGTATGATCCTTTTGACTTAGATGTTATTCCACCTTGTTAACCTTCCCAGGGTGGTAATGTATTGAGAAACAATATTATTTGATCAAACCCAAACCTCTTATTTAGAACATATTCAATTTATTCTATGTAAATAAATAAATCAAACTTTTATGATTAGTTATATATCACACCATTCAATATAGGGATAATGACTTCATACCTTTAATGAAGAAATTATGGCAGCTAACTCAAAATCGTGAGTTAGGTAATTTTTCTCATTAAACATCAATTTTCACGACATATAAGCTATCATCATATAATTGTACATGAGGATGCATACCAAACCCTTATTTAATGAATCAATATAGTTCAAAAACCCTTCTTCACTAAACCATAGTGTAAGCATAGGTGCACTGACTAACCTTATCTTTAGTACCATTAAATTTTCCTGATAGTCAGTTTTCATAAGGAACATGGATCCCATTAAAGTTATCATGGTGAGTGGATTTGTTATTCATGAGAAATATTCCTCAAACCATCTATAATATCTAGCTAAACCAACAAAACAATATATCTAAGTCATTGCAGTTGGTCTAATATAATGTTCAATAAGGTTTATCTTGGAAGGATCCACTGATATACCCTTGATTGAGATTATAATACCCAAGAATGAAACTTTATGAATCCAAAATTCACACTTGGTAAATTTTCCATACAACTACTCCTTCCTCAGGGTCTTCAATACAATTTTCAAACATTCTTCATGTTATTCCTTTATCTTTGAATATATATGAATATGATGTATAAATACTACCAAAAACTAATTAAGGTAATATATAAATACTCTATTCATTAAAATCATGAATATTACAAGAGCATTGATCTGTCTAAATGGAAGTACTATAAAGTCACAATGACCATGCCTTATATATAAGGAAATCTTTTGTATATCATCCTTCTTGTTCCATAAAGGATGATACTCATATCGATGATCAGCCTTGGAAAATATTGATATCCTCATAGTTGGTCAAGAAAATCAATGATTCAGGGTAGAGGATACTTATTCTTAATAATGATCATTATAAGTTCCTACTAATCAATGTAAAGACACATTAACCCTTCTTTATTCTTAACAAAAAATTGGCTAACCACATGGTGAAACACAAGGCTGAATGAATACCTAATCCACATTATCCTTGATTTTCTTCTTAAATTCATGTAACTTAATCAGGGAAATTATATATAAGGGGATTTAAATAGGTTTAGGACTTGGTATCAGTTTTATTGAAAATCAACATCAAAATTCCTTAGAATACATGAAAAGTACTTAGGGAAAAAATAATTATATTCCTATACAATAGGCATAGTTTCAATGTTTATTTTATCCTCAACCATTTTAGATAAATATACCTCATGAATTAGTATAAAATCTAATATAATGGAAGTAATTTATATTGGGTGATTAGGTTTATCCATAGTCTAATAAATGCTTAAAGGTTAATTCAGAACATTGAATATAACTTACATTCATCTATAATTAATATGGGATCTATACTATGAGATCCAATCCATAACCAAAATTACATCAATTTCAAATAGAGAAAGAATAAAAAGATTCATATGAAGAACCATCCCACAAAATTCTATCAACAATTTTTTATTGACCTCAGATCCCATCTTCCTACCATTTGGAGTATTCAATGCCAACTCAATATCTAATAATTGAGGTGGTGATGTGATATGTTTAGAAACATATTTATATATCAAAGAGTGGGTATAAATATAATCAAATAAAATATTTAAAATCCAATGGTAAATGATAAGTTTATCTTTCACCACATTTCTAGGAACTTCTATGTCATTTCTAGTAATTTTATAAGGTTGATATTCTCACCTTGGATTCTTTTGTGGTAATTTCCCTAGATGTTTGGGGAATTAGTTGGAATAGTGCACCATATCCTTAGAATTAAAGAATTATAATCTCATGTTATCTCCCTTAGCCTTACATTAATGATCATGATGTACTTTTTATCCAGACATGAAGACAAATCATTTTCTTTTTAGGTATATACCAAGGTGTTTTCTTCCATAAGCATCACATGCTTGAAAATTACCCTTTCTCTTCTTCACCTTATCCATTGTTTTCTCTATCATCATATTCTTCCCTTGATTCACTTTGAAGCCATAAGACTTGTAAAATTCATTCTATGTCTTAATAGTTCATGATACTATATCCTAATATGATGAGAATATTTGGGAAAATAGTTCCCTTCGAAGGATTGGATTAATTACATCAAAGAAACATCCAATATTTCCCTTTGGATTATGTATGTCATGACTCGTCCCAGTAGGGCCTGTGTCGTGACTCCCCAATCCGGCCTCCAATAGGCCAGGGGTTGGTGATTGGCACCAAGTAGACTAACATGGGAGGCATTGCCTAACTACCTATACACACACACACATCTCCAATCCCACAAAGGCTGAAATGTAAAAACCACCAAGGAACAAAAATGCATGCATACACGAAACCCAACCAACAGAGTACGACGAAAGGTAAAGTGCTAAAAGTAAATAGGGCAAGAATACTAGCCCACCAAAAACAAGAGCCTGAAAACTAAAAAGTCCAACTTGTAAACTCAATAAGGTACTGGGACTGCTGCTCGTAGTTGTAGGAATTCCTCGGCCTGTGGGGAACTCAGAAAGCTCAGTCTTGTCCTGGTCCACCATGGACTCTGTCAAAAGGCTGCTCGTCTGCACAAGACACGACACATGCGGGCAAAGCCCGTGCAGGGGTGAGTATAGCAATACTTAGTAGAGGACCCCAAAAACCACAAAGCAATACACAAAGTAAAGGTACAATAAAATCTACACGGTATATTTCTATAGAACATATAGCAAGAGAAACACAATCCAGATATACTCAAAAACCATACCCGCGGTCTAGAGACAAGTCACAAAACCGCATAACTCCATCTTGGGATTTAGTTCGAAGATTCCATGAAGCACTTGTTCTGAGAGAACTCACTCCATGAGTCTAATAGCTTTGATGATGTACATCCGAGAAGCATTGTTCATCAGGAAAAGTCAAGAGAGAGAGAGTCACACTCATTACGAAAGACACACTCATGAGTGGGAAAGATCACGGTAGACAGGTACACTCATTACGGGAGACACACTCTTAAGTGGGGAAAGATCATAATACACAGATGAGGATCACTGCTAAGGCTATGTTGGATACCATGAATCATATAGATTTCACCTTCTAGGTAGAGTATCAATGCCCGGTGGAGTTGGTCACGTTGATGCCTAACTCTACCAAGGGTGCAAGAATAGATAAAGGATCTTGCTCCGAGGCTCTTGGAGGGATGAATGACTATATCACAGAAAGTCCTGCTAAAGGGATCATAATCCGGTAGAAGAAAATGATACTTGGACTTCAAGGGAATGAGAAGAAGAAGCACTAACCCAAACAAAACATTTCCAAGATACGGTGGACAAGAAGACCAAGATATTTTCCAAAAAGTACACAGTGTGTAAAAAAAGTCACACGTCGTGTCTTCTGACCCTGGGTAATTCCCTTGTACAACGGTCCATGTCGTAAGGCTGGTCATGTAGAAAAGTCAGTACAGGGCGTGTGGTACGGAGTACACGTCGTTTCCGAGTCATCTGGGGTCGGCTCCGTGTATACAGCCATGTGCCCATGCACGACTCCAACCCGTGTACACAAAACCGTGTAATCAACACACGGGATGGCCCGCACTACTGGCCTCGCCTGGCCGTGTGGTCGAGTACACAGCCGTGTACTCCATCCTATGTCCATATGTCCCCTTCATACAAGCCATGTCCCGTGTAGTTGCATCTGCCATGCCACGTCGGATCTACATGCCATGTTCTGAAGTAGTGTAGTCCACCCCGTGTCTGTGTACTTCCCAAAATACACGTCGAGCTTCGGGGAAGGTCCAACTCACCGTGTGACTGAGGTGACATGCTATGTGATAACTGTTTGATTCCTGAAACCCTAGATTTCGCTAAGTCCATCCACATGGTGTGTTCTTTAGAGATACACGTCGTGTATTCTGGATAATTTCCAGAAGTGCAGACCTCCACCATCGCGCCTCCTGTGATATCCCGTTCATCGTTCCGGCTATATTATCGCTATGAAACTCTCGGGTTTTGGTTTCCCTGACACCACAAAGATGCTTTCATTGTTTTTAGACCTCTGATCGGCTCCAAAAACATGCAACAATCCACCCGCGCAAAGAACGCTCGAAGAACGACCCTTCCCGAACCGGTCCGATTCGTTGTCCGCTATCATCATCGCAACTTCGCAAGGTCGTTGTGGAATCAAATCTTCATTTGGGGATTTTTTCTTCACAAAATGGGTGCATAATGATCCATTGTTCATCTCCCCACGAATAATGCGAAGAACTCATGAGAAAAAGGGGAAGAAAACCAATGAACAAATTAAGGAACGAACCTCCGCCGCCGTTCGTCACGGCGTTGATCCGCTCAGGTTAATAGGATTAAACAGAGCTGAAATCAAAAACAAAACACTCATGGATCAATTCCCTAGAATCATCTTGATAAAACCCTCCTGCAAGAATGTACAAATCTGTGGATCAACTTTTTCGTGGTTGATCCGCGTTCATCGTTTAAATTTAAAAATGGGGAAAGAGGAATCAAAACAACAACCCCTACCTCAAGAATGGATCGATCACTGACTAAGGGGTCGCACTGCTGTTGTCGTCAAGATCCTTCAAATTCATTGGCACAACAACTCACAACTTTGATTTTTCATCATTCGTCACCAAATGTTTTATCCAATGCACCACAGATTCTCCAGAGTCTTCTCTCAATTTTCCGTCATTGACCAACATTCGATTAACCCATTAAAAATGTAAATGTGTTCCGGTATTCCATCACATGGAGGCATTAATGAGTCAACATTGATGTTTCAGAGTCATTATGACTTGGCATTAATTTCTGAAATAGTTTCCTCGTTGTTGCGCTACAATGGATATTTCCAAAAATAAAATAAAATAAACTTTGCGAATTTATTTTATTATATTTTCCTAAAAACGTCAAAAAATTAACATTTTTACTTGACCCGCACCGGTCAAGGTTAGACTTGTTCTTAGGTAAATTCGTCTTTCCAAACGCAACAGTGCCCTCAGATTTTTAATCTCGGTATCTGTTTGGAAACTGCCACTACTGTGCACATAAGCCGACTCACTTAACTTAAAAAATGTTCAAACTACCATTTATGTATCACCGGGACTTGGAATTATGTTCCGTCTCTACGCCTGGTCTCGAAATAATTTCATATAACATTTAAAAATAATACACGAAAAATCAGAGACATTACATTCTCTTCACCTTGGGGATTACGTCCCCGAAAATCCAAAACAAGGATACTCAAAAAGATGTAGGTACTGGGCACAGATCTGAGCCTCCTGTTCGCACGTGCTCTCTTGAAGATTCCCGTGCTTCCACCAAACACACACCAAGGGAATTTATTACCCATGAAGGATCCTCTTCTTCAGATCCTCGATCTACCCCGGGTACTCAGCAAAGGTCACTCCATCCTCAATGTCCAGCTCGCCCCCGTCGATGACGTGCGATGGGTCATGCACGTACCTCCTCAGCTAGGACACGTGGAAGAAATCAAGTTCTAGATTCAACTGTGGCAGTAGAGTTAAGTGATATGCCACCTTACCAACTCTACGCAGTATCAGAAAAGGTCCGATGAACCTCAGAGATAGATTTCCGCCCCAGCCAAATCTTTGTAACCCTCATCGAGGTGAGACCTGAAGAAAGACATGGTCTTCCTATTCGAACTCTAGAGTTCTTTATCATCAGTCAACATAAGACTTATCTCAGCTCTGTAAAGTCTTCATCCACTCCCGGATGATCTGCACCTTCTCTATTGTAGCTCGTACCATCTTTGGACCCATGAGTGCTGACTCTCTTGGGTTGGTCCAGCAAATCGGTGACTGGAAGGGTCTCCCATACAAAGGCTCTAATGGTGCCATACTGATGGTGGAGTGGTAATTGTTATTGTATGAAAACTCCAACAGTGGTAGGTGGTCCTCCCAACTGTGACCGAAGTCCAAGATACAAGCCCGCAACATATCCTCAAGAACCTGAATGGTCCTCTCCGTCTAACCATCAGTCAGGGTATGGAACACCGTGCTCAAGCAATAGGTGAGTCCCAAAATCCTCCTGCAATACCTTCCACTACCAGGATGTGAAGTGGGCATATCTATCAGAGACTATTTTTTAAGGGACTCCATGAAGCCGAACTGTATCCTGCACATAGTGGCATTCCAATATCTATATGGAACTCAGCACCCTGATATCTAGGAAGTGGGCCGACATGGTGAGTCGGTCAATGATCACCCAGATGGAATAATGAACCTTGGACGTCTGTGGTAATCCTATAATGAATTCCATCTATATTCCATCCCACTTCCACTCTGGAACATCCAGGGGTGAGCTAATCCCACTGGAACCTGGTGCTCAGCCTTCACCTGCTGGCATGTAAGGCATCGAGAAATGAATTATGCTACTGCCTTCTTCATGACTGACCAGCAGAACTGTCATCAGTTATCCTGGTATATCTTTGACACTCTAGGATATACCACAAAGGGGGATGTATGAAACTCCCTCAGGGCCTCTTCCCACAACACCACTGGTACAACAGTGCGTCCTCTGAAAAGATGTACGTGCTCTCCACCTTGCGAACATGAGCATGTCCTGTGGATAACTGAGCACATAAATCCTCATAATCGACATCACCAAGTTGTGCCTCCCTAACTCCCTGTAAGAGTGGAGGGGTGAAAACCATCGATTGTAGGTAAGAATTATCCTCCCTGTCCACGAAGGACAACTGCAACGTGGATAACTGATCGGTCGCCTCACTCAACAGCTGCGTGCTCGACCTTCAGCTTAGAGCATCTGCCACCTTGTTCCCCTTCCAAGGAGTATAGATAATCTCGAAATCATAGTCCAGGAAGAACTCTACCCAATGCCTCTACCTCAGATTCAGATCCTTCTATGAGAATATGTACTTGAGGCTCTTTTGGTCAGAGTAGACGATGAACTGCTCGCCCATAAGGTTGTGTCGCCACATATTCAATGCGAGTACTGCCGCTGCCAACTCAAGATCATGGGTCACATAGTTATTCTCATGTGGCCTAATCCGGCATGAACCATAAGCAATAACTTCCTTCCTCTGCATTAAGACCTAGCCAAGACATTTCCTTGATGTGTCACAGAAAACTACGTACTCGAAACCCTCCTCCGACAATCTCTAGATTGGGGAGCTCTTGAAACTCTATCTCAACTGCTCAAAAGATTGCTATCACTTCTCCGTCCATATGAAGGGTTTCCCCTTCCTGGTCATGGCTGTCATCAGTGCTGATATTCAGGAGAAATCAGGAATGAATCTCCGGTAATATCCTGATAGCCCAAGGAAGATTCAAACCTCCGTCACGCTCTGAGGTGGCTCCTATGATAACACTGCCTCCACCTTGGCTGGGTCCACAGCTACTCCATCTTCTAAGATGAAATGTCCCAAAAAGTGGACCTTCTGAATCCAGAACTAGAACTTCGAGAGCTTTCTATAAAGCTGGTGCTCCTGGATTACGTCTAGCACCATCCAAAGGTGTCTCACGTGCTCCAACTCTAACATCAAGTACACAAGGATGTCTTCGATGAAGACCACTATGAACCGGTCCCAGTATGGCTGGAAGAACCAGTGCATAAGTCCCATGAACACTGTGGGGGATTTCATCACACCGAAAGGCATCACCAAGTACTCATAGTGACTGTAGCGGGATCTGAAATCCGTCTTCGGTATATCCTTGTCCCGTACTCGTAACTGGTGATAACCTGATCGAAGGTCAAACATCGAGAAATGCTATTCCCCTTTATCTAATTGAAGATGACATCAATTCTCGGTAGTGGATAAATGTTCTTCACCGTTACCTGATTCAGGCACTGGTAATCCACGCACAACCTCAAACTCTCATATGCCTTCTTGGAAAACAAGATTGGGGCTGCCCAGGGTGAAACTCTGGGTCTTATGAAACCCTTTCCATGCAAATCCTCCAACTTCAACCTCATCTTGCGAAGCTCTACGGGAGCCATCCGATATGCTGGTGAGAAAATTAGTTCCATCCCGGGGTGTAAGTCGATGCAGACATCGATTTCCCGGTGGGGAGGTAGTCCTGGAACATCTTCGAGAAAGACGTCCTCGTACTCTACCACTACTGCTGGGAACTGGGAGCTCATCACATCTAATGCTCTGAGGTTAAGGATAGCCATCTCATGGGTTATCAGCTTCACCCTCCTATACATGAGGCCATTCTGTGCTGCTTGGGTCTCCTTTTCTCCGAAAAAGGAAAACATCATCCCATCACCGCAGACACACCACACTCTTCTCCTAAAACCGTAAATCTGGGCATGGATCGAAGATAACCAATCCATATGGAGAATGACGTTGAAAGGTCTCGATTCTAACAACAAGAAGTTCTAACCAAAACTATCGCCTCCAAGGGTAAGATCACACTGCCTAAAAAGGCGTGTGATCGTCGAGTCTCCTCCTTTAGGTGTCTCCATGCCTAAGGATCGATTGAACGACTCTACCAGAATCTCAAGGGTTCGCACAAGACATGTGGCGATGAATGAATGATGGGAACTTGTGTCTATAGGTACGAAATCTAAGGTATAAAATACACACATCATACCTCGGATCATCCCTGGATCCCCTGAGTCATACGCCTTGACCGCATGTAGCTGTCCCCGCCCCTTTACCCCAGCTCCTTGAGCTTGGTGTGGACCTCCTGGGGGTGGTGGTGGAAGCAAGTCAAAGTGTTTGCCACCACCTGTAGCTCTTCATGATCTTATACCATGTCCGCCGCCTTGTGGGTCTATCTGCTCCACTCTCTATCTCTTCCTTAGTTGTCCATCTAATGCTTCCCTGTCAGTAGCTTGACGGGTCGGACAATCTCTAGAGAGATGTCCCCTACCATCACACGTGTAACACCACTTCTCCATAGGATAACTGGATCTTGCATGAGAGCCCTAGACTATAGACTCCCTGTCCTAGGTCCTCCTATGATGTCTCCCACGTACTGGTCCCTATGTCCGACGTCGGCTCCCTGCTGCCGAGGTCTCCGGACCGATCTGCCTGATGCTAACTGCTGGCGGCTGTCTCTGCTCCGCCAAGAAGCTCTCGATCACCAAGGCCCGCTCGAGCACTCCAGCATAAGTCAAAATGAATAGAGTCACGACACTAGTTCGAATATCCCATCGTAGACCTCGCTCGAAGGTCTGAGCTTTGAAGTACCGATCCCTGACCATATCCATCGAGTACCTGGCGAGTTTCATGAACCTCGATGAATAGTCAGCTACCATCATACTGCCCTGCTAGATCTGGAGAAGCTCTTATATGAATACTGATCTCAGTGTAACCAGAGAGAACTCCTCCCTATAGAGTCACTCAAACTTTGTCCACGAGAGAGTCTCCTCATCATGAGTCTGTGTGGTCAGACTCCACCATCATCCCACTGAACTCCGAAGAAGGCTCGCTCCTAGGATCACCATCTGGTATGCCGGTGTCCTCACTAGACAAAAAACTCTAATCACCACCTCAATACATTTTTCACCTTCCTGAGGGTTGGGCTAACCTTGGAACCTAAGGGGTCTCTATCTCTGGAACTCATAGAGCGCACTCATCCAGCGCCCCTCGTCGATCGATACTGCAGGTACCACGGGCTTCTCCACTGGTGGTGGTATAACTTGTGCACCTCCTAGTGGTAACACTTGGGGAACTGGTTCTTGTATCGAAGCCTCATCACTAAGGGGGTAATCCTCATGATCGTGCTACTGAATCCTACCGGGTATGCATTGCGGAAGAATCTTGTAAGGAAACAAGATATACCATGGTCAATGATTATATCTGGATAGCTGACACAAATGGCATGGAAAACACAACCCATTCCTATATGATGCATGTACAATTATTTTACTTCCCCACAACTGTTGTTTTCATGTACCGAGTCGAAAAGCAGGTTATCAGAGTCCTGTTGTATGGATATGTCAGCCGCCCACACTAACACTGGTGTCTCTGGCCTGAAATCGGAGCTCGAAACACTTAACACTGTTGCCCCAAACCAAACATACAGACTCTTGGTCCTAAGGTCGAACTGACCACCTCTGATACCACTCTGTCACGACCCGTCCCAGTGGGGCCCACGATGAGACTCCCTAAGCCCACCTCTAATAGGCCAGGGGTTGGTGACTATCATCGAGTAGGCATATTAATAACATGAGAGGCATTGCCTAAGTACCAGTATGCTCGCACACATCTCTAAACCCACAAATAATGAAAGGTAAAAACCACCAAGGAGCAAAAAAGCATGCATACAAAAAACCCAACAAATAGAGTACGATGAAAGGTAAAGTGTTGAAAGTAAACAGGGCCATAATACAAGCCCACCAAAAACAAGAGTTTGAAAACTTCAAAGTCCAACCTGTAAACTCAAAGAGGTACTGGGACTGCTACGCATTGCTGTAGGAACACCTTGGCCTATGGGGAACTTAGAAATCTTGGTCATGTCCTAGTCCACCCTGGACTCTATCAAAAGGATACTCGTCTGCACAATACATGACATGTGCATGCAAATCACGTGTAGGGGTGAGTATAACAATACTCAGTAGAGGACCTAGAAAACCACAAATCAATACACGAAGTAAAGGTACAATCATCACTACACAATATATGTCTACAGAAAATATATCAAGAGAAAAAAAATCCAGATATACTCAAAACCCAGACCCACGGTCTATAGAAATTTCACACAACCACACACCCCTATCTAGGGATTCAGTTCAAAGATTCCACGAAGCACTCATTCTGGGAGAACTCACCCCATGAGTCCGATAGATCTGATGAAGTCCGTCCCAGAAGCACTGTTCGTCAGGAAAAGTAACGAGAGAGAGGGTCAAAATCATTATGGGAGACACACAACTGAGTGGGAAAGATCACGGTAGACAGGTACACTCATTATGGGAGACACACTCCTGAGTGGTGAAAGATGATAATACACAGATGAGGATCACTTCCAGGGCCATGGTGGATACCGTAACTCATCCGGATTTCACCTGCGAGGTAGAGGATCAACGCCTGGTGGAGTTGGTCATGTTGATGCCTGACTCTACCTAGGGTCAAGAATGGATAGAGGATCTCACTCCGGGCCTCTCTAAGGGATGCATGACTCTATCAAAGAATGTCCTACTGAAGGGATCATACTCTTGTAGAAGAAAACGATGCATGAACTTCAGGGTAACGACAATAAGGGAAACTAACCCAAAAAAAACATGTGAAAAATACGGTGGACAAGAAGGCCATGCAATTTTCTAAAAAGTACACGGTGTGTAGAAAAAGTCACACGCCATGTCTTCTGACCCCGGGTACCACCCGTGTACAACGACCCGTATCACAAGGCTGGTCGTATATAAAATTCAGTACATGGCGTGTGGTACGGAGTAAATGCCGTGTCCGATTCATTTGGGGTTGGCTCCGTGTATGCGGCTGTGTGCCCGTGCACAGATCCAACCTGTGTACACCAACCCACGTAATCAACACATGAGGTGACCCACGCTACTGGCCTTTCCTGGCCCTGTGGGGGATTACAAGGGCGTGTACTCCATATCGTGTCCGTATATCCCATGGATACACGCCAAGTCCCATGTAGTTGCCTCTATCATGCCGTGTCGGATCTACACGCCGTGTTTTGAAGCTGTGTAGTCCATCCCGTGTCCGTGTACATCCCAAAATACACGTCAAGATTCAGGGAAGGTCCAACATGCCATGTGACCGAGGTCACATGCCGTGTGATACCTATCTGATTCCAGAAACCCTAGCCTTCACTTAGTCAGTTCACATGGCATGTTCTTCGGAGATACACGCCGTGTATTCTGGAAATTTCAAGAAATGCGGACCTCCACCGTCGCACCTCCCGTGATGTCCCATTCATCGATCTGGCTATCCAATTGCCATGAAACTCTCGAGTTTTGGTTTCCCTGACACCACAAAGCTTCTTCTGTTGTTTTCAGACCTCCGATCGGCTCCAAAAACATGCAATGATCCACCTTCGCGAAGAACGCTTGAAGAAAGACCCTTCCCGAACCGGTCCGATTCGTCGTCCGCTATCATCTTCGCACCTTCACAAGGCCATTATGCAGTCAGATCTTCATTTGGGGATCAATGCATCAAAAACGAGTGCATAATGATCCGTTGTTCATAACCCCATGAAGAACACAAAGAACACACGAGAAAAAGTGGGAAGAAAACCAAAGAACAAATTCAGCAATGAACCACCGTCGTCGTTCGTCACAACATTGATCTGCTCCTGTTAATAGGATTAAACAGAGAAGAAATAAAAAACAAAACAATCATGGATCAATTCTCCAAAATCATCCTAATAAAACCCTCCCTCAAGAACATACAAATCCATGGATCATATTGTTCGTGGTTGATCCACGTTTGTCGTTTAAATTTAAAAATGGGTAAAGAGAAATAAAAATGACAAACCCTACCTCAAGAAAGGATCAATCGATGAAAAATGGGTCGCGCTGCTGTTGTCGTCGAGATCCTTCAACTTCATTGACGCAACGATTCACAGCATTGATTCTTCCTCGTTCGTCGTTGAGAGTTTTCTCCAAACCACCACGGATTCTCCGGAGTCTTCACTCAATTTTCCATTAATGACCAACATTCGATTCACCCATTAAAAAGGGAAATGTGTTCCGGAATTCCATCACGTGGTGGCATTAATGAGTCAGAGTTTCTATTTCAAAGTCATTATTACATGGAATTAATTTCTAAAACAGCTGCCCTATTGCTGCATTGCAGTGGATATTTCCAAAACTAAATAAAATAAACATTGCGATTTTATTTTATTTTATTTTACTAAAGACGTTTGAAAATTAACTTTTTCCCTCGACCCGTGCCGGTCGAGATTAGAATCATTCTTAGATAAAGTCTTAATCTTGGACACAATGATACCCTCATATTTTTAATTCGGGAATCCGTTTGGAAACTACCACAACCGTGCACATAAGCCGACTCACTTAACTTAAAAAAAGTTCAAACTGCCATTCTGGGATCACCGTGCCTCGGAATGATGTGCCTTCTCTGTGCCTGGTCTCAAAATAATTCCATATAATATTTAAAAATAATACATGGAAAATTCAAGACATTATAATGTATGTAGTCCACAACATGCCTTGCTATAATCTTGGAGTTAGCTTCATACTTAGAAAAAATTTCCTCTTTCTTTTGTCATATACATAAGAATTGTCACTCCATACCCATTCGTTGTTCATGAGTAAAATATTTCTCATCAAAATGTAACTTAAAATCCTTTCATTACATGTTTGTTATTTCCTCTTTATCCTGAGTTTTTTTGATAAAATAACCACCATTTATCTATATCCCTCAAGAGATGATAAACTACCATGAACAATTTCCCCCTTTCATTAATTTCAAATGTAAAAATATCTTCCCTGTGGAACTTATCCATAGATTAACTATAAATGGAATTGTAGTCCCATTGAATGATGGAGATTTATGGTTAATGAAATGATATAACATTATTACACCACATTTTGTATCAATAAGATGATCCTTATAGGAAAGGTTACAGGTTATAATATGAGTCAGATACCCTAATATAGTTATAATTCGTTCATCTCCAGCTAATACTCCATATCCAACTTCATTATCATTCCCAAGAGGGAAATACCTATAGATATTATGTCCATGGATAAAGTTTCCATTCCTTATGATGGATTCTATTTATAAACAATGTAATATACAAGATTAGACCATAACATTATTAATCATAATGTATAATTTCAAAACAAGTGAAATAATTATCATAAATTGAAATATTTATGCATAGATAACCTCATAATCATAATCATGGTTCCTTTGGGAAATTTCTCAAATCGTAAAAATATTTTAATGTCTTTAATAATGGATAATAAATAAAATACGAATTAATTCAATTATATCCCTTAGGAGTGTCAAAACAGGTGTTATATAAGTGCACAACCATTGTGCACCGGAATTATTTCTAATATATACTCACAAAAAATATTTTTGGGGTTATTACCATAAGATTAATCTACTTCAAAACCATTTCAACTTTTATTATCTATATAGAGATTTATTTATAAGAATAATACACACTATCCACCTTAACAAAACATTAGGATGTTATCCTTTATTTAGACTGATCCTCAAAGTAATTCATAGGGATATTCCCTAATATATATTTTCATAATTCTAGTTTATATGGATTATACAAAACAAGGATCTAATAAAAACTATAAAGACCCCGAACCTAGTAGCCTAGAGTTGGTGATTATTTTATTACATTAGTACTAGGTATAAGTGATCCCATCCCAGTAGAACGAATAGTTTAGTAGTCTTGGAAAACAATGTACATACTTGAATCTCATGCTACATTTGGAAAACTAAAACACAACATAGAATTTTCATTGATAATTCCATTATTAATTTTAGAAAATTCATTTATATTAGTCATAATACACACCCTAACATCACGGGGAAAGAAAAAAAGGGGTGATCTAAAATGTTCAATAAGGGTATGCGTATGAAAAAAAGACAATAAGGTATTAATAATATGGAAAGAATAGATGTTGATCAAATAAACCCATAAACATAATAAATTGAGTTAAAAAAAATCCATGGACATCATAACTTTTAAAATAATCACTTAAACGTTAATAAATGATATCATAGTGAAGTAGTGCATAATGAAAGACATATGAAACTTACCATTGAAGCCTCATTCCAAGATATCTCACATAAATGGTTAAGGCCTTGAAAAAATATGAGAACTAGTTTGTTTCATGAGACCTACTAACGCATTAAGGGGCTATCTAATTCTGGTCCCCACCCATCACTTAATATGTCTAAGGCATTCATCATATGAATATAAAATACAACTTAATAAAGATGACTTACTAATGAATAACTATATATAATCAAATAACTAAGATAAAAAATATAAATACATCCCCATTAATAGTGAAAGAAACCATATTGTTAAATAATGAGGATGGTATCATAAGAGTATATCCTCAGTATAATATTAAATAAAATATATTTACATAGATGAAAATTATTTGAAAATATCAATGGAAATTTTCTTGAGGAAAATATCGTTTTCACATTGAATTCACTTATTAAAAGTCTAAAATATTTCCCAATAATTAAGGAAAAAGTTTTATTTTAAAGAAACCTTCTAAAACCTTAATGGAATCCTCAAATAAATGAGTGGTCCCAAAAGTGGGAAATTATCTTCAATCCGTATAATTTAAAAAAACATTCCTCTCACAGTTTTGTAAAAAGGTCAAAAAGTACCTTATTAAGAAAATGATAAGATGATTCCTTTTAAACAATTTTTTAAAATTTAAAACATGGTAAAAATTTATTTAATAAATCATTAGATAATTTTAAAAACATTATTTTAGAATTTTCAAGGAAAATCTAGACATTGAATAAAAATATATTGGATTGATTAGAAAAAAATGCCGGTTCTCCATTAAAACATTATTTTGATACCTTGAGTTCATAAAGAGAGGTAAATTAAAGGAAAACATTAAATTTTAAGAAATAACCAGTGGAGAAGGATGTTTAGTGTGATTAAGAAATAAATACCAAATTATTCTCTAAATCGATACTTAAACATAGACAATCCTGAATAATGATGAGATTGTGAAATAAACCCCAACATATGGTTCTACATTCTTCATATATTATTGTAACTATTGGATTATAAATATAGATTTATTACACATATTTTTGAGAACCATACTCATATATACCATACCATATAGGATTTACTTACAATATTTTATCACCCATTTATAAATAATTCTTTATCAAACTCAGTATTCTAGGTAATGAGTGCTTCCTTTTTTATGTATGTTTTGGTTAGATAGTTTTGGTTATTATAAATTGAACATGGTTCAATCATATATATAATGTTAATAATGATATAAATACCATACATATTCATAATATACATGTTTAGAGTCATTCATGAAATTTATTGATAGAAAAATGAATTTCACCTTTCATGGAGATGGTAAGTTGTACGCATGAATGGAAAATGTTTTAAATTTTCAAAGGATATAACAAAAGAAAGTTAAATATTAATTCACCTTTATAAGAACATTATTGTATCATATATATCATATATATTAATTAAATCTTTCCTTATTACCATCCTTTAAAAAAATGAAATAAAATCACATCGCTTCGTGGAGGTGGTCATCCACACATACACACGAGCGATGTTATCATTTTCTAAAGGACTGGAAGGTTATAAAGTAGATGTGATATTATTATTAAATAATTATAAATATATCATAAATGTCATACATATTCATTTAATCGATCATTATATCTAGTTTTGATAGGTGGGGATGAAAAAAAATTCCATCTCTTCATGAGGCTGTAGTCCACCCTACACATGATTGATAGTTTTGTTTACCATTTTATAAAAGAGGATATGGATACATGTAATTAAATTAACACAATAACATTCATGTGACATAGAAAATTGAACCACCTGTTATGATCTGGAATTCCACATGACCTTATGTTTGGCTCTCCATACGCAATAGGTTGCCAACTAGGAGTGATGGTATCAAGTGGAACCATGTGGGGGGGGGGATATACCATCCATTAGAGTACACATGAGAAATAAATAACAATGATAAAATAATGAAAAATCAATTAGAGTTACATGTAGAAATATAATAATTAAATACATATCAATGTATATCCTTAAGTGGTAAGCATGTCCAAAGTGTAAGTAACATATAATAAAATAAAATAAATAAAAGAATAAACAAAAGAGATTACACTAGATTCTATCATGGTCCAGTGTAGTTCCATGCTCTACTACTCAATCATCCACTATAGGGCCATTTCCCTTCACTATATATTTTATCATAAACATACAAAAACATTGAAATTACCAAGCAGGGTGTGAGTACAAGACTTAGTAAGACATGACCAATGCATCCTTAACAAGTGTGCACATGAATAATAGTGTACAACATAATAATAAATAAATGCACACACATGAAAAAATCAAGATGATCATTCATTAACTAGCCAATATTCCAAAAACCATGGTTATACTTACTTTAGAGCCATGATAGAAAACATCAGAACAATCCTGGAAACATCTCAAAACCAGATCTAACCTCAAGGAACTCAATAGTTGTACAAGCCTAGGCCTCTAGGCCAATACCACACTAGGTCATCATGCCCTGCTGATATCTCTAGGTCAAGTCACATAGACCATCATACCCCAATATTTCCATGTAGGTCCAAAAAATCATTATTTTCATGCCCCAATGTCAACAAATATAGGTCTAATCACTCATGATTTTCATGGACCTGGGTTAGGCCACACTAGTTCATCATTCCCCATTCTCCATATCAGTCTCATCATCAAGTCACATGCACTATAAAAAAATTCCCCCCTTAAGGGTTACCAAGCCATGAATGGTACACCTATCTCTTTGGAACAATGCATATGAAAAAAACATATCATATACCATGAATATAAAAATGAATAAAATGGAATAATACATAACATTACATGAGTGTGAGAATAACCATACATACACACATGTGAGAAACACAACATGGTCTAAGTCACATCAACATGGATAATCATAATATGTAAATCTTGAAAGCCTCATGGCTACACATATACCCACATGAATTAAATAGAAAACATGGTTTATTAATGAATAAGTCATATATTATTATAACATCATATACATGGACTGAAATTGTATGGAACATCCTACCTCGAAATTCTTCAACTTCAACGGAAGGTTCGTCGAAGGTGTCTTCACTCAAACCATGTTCATACACAAACTATAACGACCCAATGTTTTATAAATAGAAATTAATATCCCATAAACATTTCATATAATCACATGAAAACACAACATAATGAACTAGTAAGTGATATCTGACCTTTAAACATAATTTTTCCACTTCTGTGTTTGGAATTTCAAAAATCTGATATACACGGTTGCGATCAGTAAGTTATTTGGAGTCCGATAAGAAAAACATAATTTTTAGTGAATAGTAACATACCTTATGAATAGTAAAATTCTCTTATGAATAGTTTTATGCCCTAATGAATAGTTACCTTACTTATGATATTATAAAAATAATTTTCAAGTGAAAGTATGATGTAAAATATTTTAGAATAAGTAAATGAATGTTTTAAAACAGGTTTTTAATAATAAATTATGATTTAAATTAAATATTAAAATAATCATATTTATAAAATTAATTTTGAAAAATGGATTTCATTTTAATATTATACATGTCGAAAAATGGTTTGGGTGATTTTTTGGGATTTTTCTGAAATACTTGAATATTTGATGAATAGTAAAATATGATAATTTATGTAAATGATAAATAAGGGTTTTATTGAGTCATTGATGAAGATCTTCTGATGTAATCCCAATTGGTTCAAAATCACATGAATTTATTACTTTTTTGGTCATGTAATCATCACTATTTCTGGTCTTGAGGTAAATTAATAAACTAATGATTAATAAATTATGAAAACCCTCCTATCCTCCACTATAACCCCCCCTCACTCCCTCTTCTATTCACTCCTCTGAAGAGTTGTGCCTTGCCAATATTCTGCCCAAATATCTCCCCAATATCCTCATACACTTACAAAGGCCATAATTCTATTCAATATAGAAAAAACTCTCCCCTTAAGTGGTTCTCAAAGGAGGAAGTCTCAAGTGGTAAATTCTTCTTTCCAATTCCTTTATTTACTTTAAGTTATTTTATTTTTGTTTCATTCCACAACTCCCTTCACCCAAATGGTATGATAACTCCAGTTACATACAATTACTGGAATTATATTATTCTAATGGGATATTTCATTATCTTATACCCCTTTTCCACCTTTTATTTGAAAGAAATGATAGCACCGTTTGAGATGTACTAATTTAGCACATTCAAGGACAACAGTTTATCATTTTCTGTTATCATATTTAATTCTGGCCAGGAAGTCATTTGTGTTATGGTTGAACCAGATTATTTTATATTTAATATATCCCTATCAAGGTTGTGTAATCCTTTTGTACTAATGGTTTCATGTTATAAAGGAAAACATGTTCGTTGTAATCAAACCCACCGATTAACCCAAAACAGCTGTCACTATAGTTATATAAAATTGTTTAACTTCAATCTATGTAACCAAATTATGTTTTTAACCATTTAATCTCCTATATAATAACTAATATAATATAAATTCAATTCTGTAAAACCAATTTCGACTTATATGTTTATCCAAAAATGAATATAAGCGAACCGATCATTAAAACCAAGTAAACAAACGAGCCCGAACAATGAAATTGAACCTTATAACTAATAAAAAAAGGTATTGAATGAACAAAAAATCATTATAATAAATAATTTACATATAGTATAGTATAGTTTATTTATTTATTAATTAATAAACCTAATTTGTTTATTCAGGTCATTAATATCAACTGGAGAACACTACCAAATTTAAGGTTATGGATCCCCTCCATTTCTCTCTTAATCAAGATTGTCCTATATGCTATGCCTTTTATGAATAATCTCGAATGATGGGGTATGTTTCAACACATCCCCCATACATTCATATTGATGTATAAGTGATGATAAACCCTTTTCTCTCTCATAAATCCCTCTTAGGTACTCCTGAACCCATGCCAATAAACCGTAACGAATTCTACCCGAATCCTTTTTGTTCATTCGGGTTTCCTTATCTTTCATTATATCAAGTGGAGTTGTCTTATTTTTTATGTACATATTCTAAATTCTATTTAGTTTTACAAAATTTATTTATGAATACCCTTTCATCAATATCTTCTTGGGATATACAGGTTTTTAAAATATTCCCTCCTTAGAACTTTCCGATAAGAAAACATATTTTAAGGGAACTTCCTGAATTTTTACCCAATTTCAAGTGCACTTTATCCTATTTTTTAAGATGCTATTTTCATTATAAAATTAGTCTTTTTGTTATGAAAACTTTATTGGTTCAATTATGATTTTATATAAAATATTTTCCTCTTTTCTATTTTAAAAGATCTATAGTATTTTCCTTAAAACCGCACAAAAAAGTTTAAATGCAAACGTTTCTCAAATACATTCCTTATATGTTTTCACATATGTTTGACATAACTTACCATGTTAAATTCCTACTTAACCCTATGAATGTCCATGTATGTTCTAATCCTTTTCTTTCATGGTAACTTTCATGATACGCACATTGGTTATGCTTTATGTCATGATTGTGGTACCCAATTCTTTACCTAGGTACCCTTATGTTTATATATGGTTGATTATGTATGATTATTTATGTGGAAAGAATATTCATTAAAATGATGATATGGGTGTACCTAGATAGATATCCAATTAATTGGGTAAAGTTAAGTCTCATGAGATGCGATGTGAAATGCGATTGGCGGGTTTCCTTGACCCATACTAAAATGGGAAATATGATTGGCGGTTAGCCTTAACCCATACTAAAATGAGACACAAGATTGGATGTTAGCCTTGGCTCGTACTAAAATGGGAAACGGGATTGGCAGTTAGCCTTGACCCATAATAAAGACATGTTTTATGATTCTGCCACATTTATATTATTCCATGTTTATATGATCCGATGCTTATATGATATGATTTCATATGTTCCATGCTTTGAATATCATTATGTCATGCCTCCTAACTCATGTTTGTAATATTTATCCTTATGTTTATTACCTTATAGGGATTTTTATCTCATCCCATTGTTCATGTGTTCACCAGGGTAACCTATGCAGATGTAAGGACTCAAAGGAAGTTAGGAGATCTTTATAGAGACTAAATAAAGAAGTGTTTTAGCCCCATGTTTTATGTTTTATGTACCCAATCTTCTAAGAAGCTAGACTTAACAATCCTTGGAATGTACTCTGATGTATAATTATGATTCAAATCATGTAATGTTATATTTAAAAGGCTTGGTTTTCTGTGGTTGGTATCAGAGGATGGTCTAGTTATTTTTTGAGATTAAGAATAGATCACCTTAGTGAGAACCTTAAGGAAGAGACTAAGTATAAGAAAATATTCATAAATTTTGGTGAGTATTGATTAAGTGGTTTATCAAGAAAATTCATCCCTGTCTAGATAAGATCAGGTAGTGGATGCTCCGGAATAGATGTATCTATGGGTAAAACCCAAAAACACCACTTTAAACTAAACTCAAATGAGAACTGGTGCACAAAAACGTGCCTTGATACACTTTTGGTTACGACACTCCTGGGGGATATGATTTGGTAGAATCATGAGGTTAGTACAAACCATTAGTAAGGGACAAAAAAACCCATAAGAATATAAGTTAAGAAATAGATTGAGGATAACCTAGATTTAAACCTAAGGAATCACAAGTTAGGATATACTTCTTCTTTATAAGTTTATCCTTTTATGTTCAAAGTTTCCTTTTTATGCTCAATAACTAAGTATTAATGACCTCTAATTATATGTTATTTTTTCATAGATAATGGTTGGAAATAGAAGAACATGTTCCAACAACCAATTTGATAGGAAATTTTAAGATTACCCTAATTATATACCTCATATGATGGGAGGAGGTGCTGAAAACTTCATGACAAGACTTTCTCAGCTAGCTCAAGTTATGAATAATAACTTGAATCATGCGGAACACCCTTATCCTCCATAAAAAGTGAATGTTTCCATAGAATCCTTTATGTGGGAAAGGCCTCCTATGTTTAGTGGATCTTCTAATCCCCTCTTCACGGAACGATGAATTAACTCCATTGAAAATATACTCTGCATCCTCTAGTGCTCGGAAGAAGAGAAGGTTGTAATAGCGGTCTATTATTTTGTTGTGGAATCTGATCAGTGGTGGACATTGATCAAGAATACAAAGTCCAAAGAGGAAATTGATTCCATGGATAGGGAGGAATTCAAGAGGATGTTTTTCAAAAAATATATTCCTCAAACCCTCTTCTCAAGGTGGAAAGAGAGTTACTCTAACTCAAGAAGAAGGAACATGATTCCATTGGGGTGTATAATGAAAACATTATAGGGATTTTAAAGTACGCCTCTAGCTTTGTCATGAACACCGAAATCAAGGTGGATTGCTTATTTAGCATACTAAAGCTGAGTCTACAAAAAGCATTGTAGATTCGAGATTTAGAACTTTATGAGGATATTTTACATTGTGGCCTCAAGGTTGAAATGGAGATTGGAGACTCTCAGTGGTCTCATGGGCCCAGTGACAAGAAGCAAAAAATGGAGAACAACATGGGTGGATCATCAAACAAATCCCATGATGAAAAGAAGCCTGACTTTTCCCCTTGTAAAATTTATGAGATAAAGCATCCTGGTAACTGTCTAAACGGAACCAAGAATTTCTTAAAATGTTGAAATTTTAGTAATCTGGCCAAGAACTACTAAAGGGATATGAAAAATTCCGCTAATGTCGAAGAAGAAAGGAAGGTTCAGATCAACACTCAGCCTACAATGCAGTGTTACAACTCTAAGGATCATGGGCATTATGAAAGCAATTTCCCTAAGCCGAGGGTTGTCAGAGGAAATCAGAAACAACCTCCAATGAATGAAGGATGGGCTTATGCTATCACTACGGTTGAGGTGGATCCATACAACGATGTGATGACAGGTACACTAGTTATTCACTCATGAATAGAAAATGTACTATTTGATTATGGTTCTACACACTCTTTCATATCTTGAAAGTTTATTAGAACTATTCAAACACCACCTCAAAATTTGGAGGAAAAGTTATCTGTGAGAACATAAAATGGGGAAATTATTGCATCCATGGTATATAACTCCTCCCCGATTAATGTTTGTGGATTGAACCTCCCTCCAAATTTCGTCATACTTACTTTAGTGGAGTTCAACACTATATTTGGCATGGATTGAATATATTTATACAAATCCAACATCAACTGTCGTGAAAGGGAGATCACTATTTAAATCCTAAAGAATCCTCTGATTCTTTACAAGTGTAAGGATGAAGATGAATCTCCTGTAGAATCATCATCTGAAGTGTGGATATTACTGCCTTGTGAGCAGGCATATCTAACTGAAATGATTGAGACAAAGGAGAGATTCATGCTTAAAGACATGCCCTTCACGAGGGATCACACTGATGTATTCCCTAAGTATTTTCCTGGTCTTCTTTCTGACAGAGAGGCTGAGTTCTCAATTGAACTTATCCTTGGATCTTGACCTATCTCAAAGAAAACTTACAGAATTACCACCATAGAGCTAGAAGAGATGAAGAAGAAGTTACATGAGAATATGAAGAAGGGTTTTATACGACTGAGTTCTTCACCATGGGGTGATCTAGTCCTCTTCATCAAGAAGAAGGATGGATCAATGCACCTATGCATTGATTATCATGAGTTTAATAAAGTCACAATAAAGAACAATTATCCCCTACCACAGATAGATGACTTGTTCAATCATCTTCATGGTCCCAGTTATTTCTCTAAGGTGGACCTTCAGTCGGGATATCACCCATTAAAGGCGAGGAAGGAAGATATTCCCAAGACTTCATTTCCAATGAGGTATAGACACTATGATTTCATTGTGATACCCTTCAAACTCACTAATGATCCATCAATTTTAATGAATTTAATGAATAGAGTTTTTAGATATTACCTCGACAAATTTTTGGTAGTCTTTATAGATGATATTATGATACACTACAAGAGTAAGGAGGAACATGAGGAGCATTTGAATACTATGTTAAATTCTTTGCGAAGGGAGAACTTGTATGCAAATTATAAAAAATGTGAGTTTTGGATGGAGGAAGTATCATTCTTGGGGCATTTTATCACTAGAAAAGGGATATCTATGGACCCTTCTAAGACAAAGGAAATTGAAGAGTGGACCATGCCAACTTCTGTAACAGAGATCCGTAGATTTTTGTGTCTAGCTGGGTATTATTAACAATTCATGAATAACTTTTCACGATTTTCAAACCCAATTTACATGCTGACACAGAAGGGATTAATGTTTGTTTGGACTCAGGAATGTGAAGACTGTTTCTCAGAGTTGAAAAAGAGGCTTGTCATTGTGCCAATTCTCACACTCCCTATAAGTAAAGATCTCTTTGTGGTGTATAGTGATGCTTCTAAGAAGGGATTAGGATATGTGTTAATGAAAAATGATAAAGTGATATCCTAAGCCTCAAGGTAGCTAAAAATCCATGAGAAAAAATATCCTACGCATGACCAGGAGTTGACGATGGTGATCTTTGCATTGAAAATATGGTGGCATTATCTCTTTGGGGAGAAGTATGAGATATAGACTGACCACAAGAGTCTCAAATATATATTCACACAAAAAAAGCTTAATATGAACTAGAGAAGATGGATAGATCTCATTAAAGATTATGACTGCTCAATCCATTACCATCCCGATAAGGCAAACAAGGTGGTAGATGCTCTATGTAGAAAATATATTGCATCTTTATCAATGATGAGAATTGAAAAGGATCTGATTTTCTTAGAATTGAAAATAATTGACATGGGAATCATTAAGGGAGAAACATCATCAATCCTTTCTCAAATGATTTCTCAACCATACCAATTAGATAAATTAAATGGAGCTCAAAGAAAAGATGTCGAAATTCAGAAAAGGGTGGAAGCTATCAAAAATGTGAAATCCTCCGATTTCAAAATTGACAAGGAAAGAGTTGTAAGATTTGGGACATGATTATGTGTACCATATGACGTAGAGACAAAGAAGGAGCTATTAAATGATGCACATACCTTGAACTTCTCTATCCACCCAGGGAGCACAAAGATGTATCGAGATCTCCCAGAAAACTTTTTGTGGGACAATATGAAAAGAGAGATTGTTGAATATACATCAAAGTGCCTGGTATGTCAGTAAATGAAGGATGAGAGAAAAATGTCTAAGGGGTTGATGAAACCACTAACCATAACTGCATGGAAGTGGGATAACATTACCATGGATTTTTTAAATGGACTTCCAAGGACATCTAGAGGAAGCAATGATTTATGGGTGGTTGTGGATCAAATTACAAAGATAGCTCACTTTATCGCGATTCAAGAGGACTTATCATCTAATCAACTTGCACAGATTTAAATTAAAGAAGTGGCAAGGATTCATGGATTACCACTATCTATTGTATCTGATCGGGATCTGAGACTCACCTTAGAGTTATGGAAAAGTCTCCAACATGCTCAAATTACTGAAATGAACTTTAGAACGGCCAATCATCTTCAAACTGATGGCCAATCTGAGCGAACTATTCAAACACTGGAAGACATGTTGAGAGAATCTTCTATGGAATTAAAAGGAGGATGGGACCAACATCTTCCACTAGTTTAATTCTCCAAAAACAACATTTTACACTCGATAATTTGAATGACACTATATGAATCCCTTTAAGAGAAAAGGTACATAACATTGGTGTGTTGGGATGAATTCGGTGAGTGTAAGCTTCTAGGACCTGAAATGGATGAAGAAATGGTGGAGAAGGTGAAGACCATTCAGAAACATATCAAGTTAGCCCAAAGTCGACAGAAAAGTTATGTAGAAAATCTTCGATGAGACCTTGTGTTTAAATTTGGAGACATGGTATTTCTACACATATCTCAATGGAAGAAGATCATGAGGTTTGGAAGGAAAGGGAAGTTAAGTCCCAAATACATCAACCCCTTCGAGATCCTTGATCAAGTTGGAGCTGTGGCCTATCGACTGGCACTTCCACCTACCATGTCAAAAGTACATGATGTCCTTCATGTACCTCTATTAAGGAAGTATATACCAGACCCTTCACATGTACTCTCTTCAGAGGTGGTACAGTTGGAGGATGATCATTCTTATGGGGAGTAGCCACTGAAGATCTTGGATTGTAGAGATAAAGTTATACACAACAAGACTACTCATCTGGTCAAAGTAATACGGAAAAACCATAAGGACGAAGAGGAAACATGATAACTAGAGGAAGTAATGAAGGAAAAGTACCCACACATGTTTATGGATTAGAATGCAAAATTAAATTTCGAGGGAAATATTTTATAAGGGGGGAGATTGTAATGACCCAATGTTTTATAAATAGGAATTTCTATCTTATAAATATTTTATATAATTACATGAAAGTACAACATAATGAACTAATAAATGCTATGTGACCATCAAACATAAGTTTTTCACTTCTGTGTTTGGAATTACGAAAATATGACATACATGATTACGATCAATATGTTATTTGGAGTCCGATAAGAAAAAACTTAATCTTCGGTGAATAGTAACATACCCTTATGAATAGTGTTATACACTAATGAATATTAACCTTTCGTATGATATTATAAAAATAAAATTCAATTGAATGTATGATATACCTATATTTTAGAATAAGTAAATGAATGTTTTAAAATTGGGTTTTAATAATAAATTATGAGTTTAATTAAATATTAAAATAATCATATTTATAAAATTATTTTTGAAAAATGGATTTCATATTTGGATTCTACACATTGAGAAATGGTTTGGGTGATTTTTTGAGATTTTTCTAAAATACTTGAATTTTTGATGAATAGTAAAATATGATATTTTACGTTAAATGATAAATAAGTCATTTATTGAGTCATTGATGATGATCTGCTGATGTCAGACCAATTGGGTCGAAATCACATGCATTTATTTCTATTTTTGGTCATGGTATCATCACTATTTCTGGTCTTGAGGGAAATTAATAAACAAATGATTAAAAAATTATAAAAACCCTCATCTCCTCCACTATAAAACCCCCTCACTCCCTCTTATCTTCACTCCTCTCAAGCCTCGTGTCTTTCCAATATTATTCCCAAATATCTCCCCAATCTCATCCCACACGTCCAAAGTCCCATATTCTCTTCAATATACTAAAACATCTTCCCTTAAGAGGCTCTCAAATGCGGAAGTCTCAAGAGGCAAATTCCTCTTTCCAATTCCTTCATTTCTTTTAAGTTTTTTTTTGTTTCTTTCATCACCACCCTTCACCCAAATGGTATGATAACTCCTGTAAAATAAATGTACTGGAATTATACTATTCTAATGGTATAATTCATTATATTCTCTCCTTTCCCCATATTTTATTTGAAATAAATGAAAGCACCGTTTTAGATGTGCTAATTTATGACATTTAAGGACAACAATTTAACAATTTCTATTATCATCTTTAATTGTGGTCCTGAAACAATTTGTGTCATAGTTGAAACAGATTATGATATATTTAAAATATCCTATTGAAGGATTTTTAATCCTTTTGTACTAATGGTATTATGTTATAAAGAAAAACGTGTTCATTGTAATCAAACCCACCGATTAACCCAAAACTATTGTCACTAAAGTTATATATAATGGTTTAACTTCACTCCAAGTAAACAAGTTATCTTTTTAACCATTTAATCTTATGGATGATCACTAATAGAATATATATTAAATTCTAGATGACCAATTTCATCTTATATGTTTATCCAAACATGAATATAAGCGAACTGGTTATTAAAAACATGTAAACAAACGATCCCAAACAATGAAATTGAACCTTATAACGAATAAAAAAAGGTCTTGAATGAACCAAAAAGGGTTATAATAATTCATTTAAATATATAATAGGTTATTTGATTAATTAATAAACCTAATTTTTTTATTTAGGTCATTAATAATAAGTGGATAACACCACCTGATTTAAGGTAAGGGATCCTCTACATTTCTCTCTTAATCAAGATTGTCTTCTATGCTATGCCTTTTATGCATAATCCCAAATGATGGGGTATGTTTTCTCACATCCAACATAGTTACATCATGATTTATAAGTGATTATAAACCAATTTTCTCTCTATTCAATCCCTCTTAGGTACTCCGGACACCCTGCCAATAAACCATAATGAATTATACCCAAACCCATTTTGTTCATTTGGGTTGCCTTATCTTTCTTTATATCAAGTGGAGTTTTCTTATCTGTTTATTTATATATTCTAAATGAAGTTTAATTTTACAAAGTTCATTTATTAATACCCTTTCATCACTCTATTTTGGGTATATACATGTTTTTAAAATATTCCATGCTAAGAACTTTCTGATAAGAAAACATATTTTAAGGGAACTTCTCGAATTTTTACCCAATTTCAAGTGTACTCGATCCTATTATTTAGAATTAATTTTTATTATAAAATCAATAATTTTGTTATGATAACCTTATTTATTCAATTCTTAGTTTATATAATAGATTTTCCTCTTTTCTATTTTAAAAGATCTATAGTATTTTCCTTAAAACCGCACAAAAATGTTATAATCCTAATGTATCTCAAATACATTCCTTATATGTTTTTACTTATGTTTGATATAACATACCATGTTACATGAATATTTTTCCCTATGAACTTCCATGTATGTTCTAATACCTTTATTTCATGCAAAATTTCATGATATGCTCATTGGTTATGCTTTATGTCATGATTGTGGTACGCAAATCTTTCCCTGGGTACCCTTATTTTTATATATGGTTGATTATGTATGATTATTTATGTGGAAAGAATGTTCCTGAAATTATTGAGATGGGTGCACCCAGAGAGCGATCCAATGAATTGGGTAATGTTAAGTCTCATGAAATGTGATGTGAAACGGGATTTGTGGTTAGACTTGACCCGTACTAAAATGGGAAACAAGATTGACGATTAGCCTTGACCTGTACTGAAATGGGAAATGATATTTCCAGTTATACTTGACCCATACTAAAGACATGTTTTATGATTCTACCACATTTATATGATTCCATGTTTATATGATCCCATGCTTATATGATTTGATCTCATATTTTCAATGCTTTGGATATCATTATGTCATGCCTCCTAACTCATGTGCTTAAGATGTATCCTTATGTTCATTCCATTACTATGAGTTTTAGCTCATCCCTTTGTTTATGTGTTCCCTAGGGTACCTTATATAGATGTAAGGGCTCAAAGGAAGTTATGATCTCTTTATAGAGATCAAATAAAGAAGTGTTTTTAGCCCCATGTTTAATGTTTTATGTACCTAGTCTTCCAAGACACTAGAATTAATGATCCTTGGCTTGTACTCTGATGTACAATTATTCTTAAAATTATGTAATGTTATATGTAAAAGTATTGGGTTTCTATACAAACAAAAAATATGATCATACCCCAAGGAATCCTAATACCAAACCATCATTTTTATTTAAAAAATAAATAAAATATCACATGTGATAATACTTTCTCTCTCCTATATAATTTCCAAATTATCATTTTAGTCCAACACATACACTTGAAATATTCTCCTCAAGAATAATTATAAACCAAAAAATTATTCTTTGAAAATACAAATAATTACTCTCCGATATATTTCATAAATTCTCCTTTTACAATTACCTTATTATAATTTATTACTAACTATCCTATGATATATTGTGTGATTATATTATGATATTTTTTCTATAAATTATCCTTCTTTAATTTAGTGTAATTACCTCATAATAATTATTGGTAATTATCATTATTCAATACAAATAATTATCCTTTTATAATTTTTATAATATATGTCAAATTATAATTCCCTTATAACTATCCTTTCATAATTTGTATAATTGTCTTTTGATAATAGAGAGAAATTATCATTTGATAATTTGTAAAAATTTTCGCTTGATAGTTCTTTTTAATTGTCTTTGATATTTAAATAGTGAAAATGTATTAAATTAAATTTAACAAACACACCTCACCTATTTCAGAAAAAATATTAGGAATAAATTTCTACTCATCTAGACGAATCCAACAGAACTAACGATGCCTCAATATAATCAGTATCAGAAGATATATTGATGATATATTTTTGAATAAATTTGACGAATAAAAAAATAAAAAAATATAAATTAGAGTGGGGAGAGGGGCGAGTGAAGAGAGAGTAATTAGAGAGTGGGGGAAACAAAATCATTTTCCCAGTGGAACCTCTTTCATATTATTATATATTTTTTATCAATTCATCCATTATTAATTTTCCCTATATCCCCATTATTATAATTTATTTATATCCATATTTCCTCTTAAATTCTTGTGTACCACTCCCAAGGACACTCACTTATATTATGTATTTATTATTATTTTTTAAATCTCAAAACCCCTTTTAAACACATTTTATCCACCCTATTGATTATGTATTTTAATGTTCATTCATATTTGTACATATACACCACACACACACACATATATACATAAACACCCAAACATATATATATATACAAATATATATATATATATATATATATATAACCAAAACATACATGTTATATATATGGGTATATATATATACATATATATCTATATATACACCCACACAGGTACATATATATTTATCCCATACACACACACACACACACACATTTTAACACACCAAACACAAATATTATTTTTCCAATTTAATAATAATAATAAATAAAATAACAAAAATAATTAATATTAATATTAAATATCCCACATCATCTCCACCATTAAAATATTAAATTCAACTTCCATTAAATGCAGATAAAAGGTAATAAATTAATATTAACAACACATTTTATTTATTTAGCATAGAGTGATAATATTACTGTTATTACCAAACCTCCCAATAAAAGTTCACCCATTTAAAAATGTAGCTGATCACCTAAGAAAACATAATTACACAAGTCATTTACTCTTTTTTAACAAAAATAATAGTAATAATATAATTATGTGTGATGTAACCAAAACCAGACATGAAAAAATATTTTGTCACACCTAGGATAAAATATATATTCGAGACCTAAAGACGGTCTCGTATTTCCCATATGATTCACTGTTTTTGAGATATTTCATTATTTTCAGAAAAACTATAATAAAAATTATAAATAAATTATCATCGTGTGTGATGTTACCAAAAATTGGATAAACACAAATGTTTTTTTTCACGTAGGGTGAACCGGTCATGCTATACCTAATAGTGGTATCATATTTTCTCATAATACACACCATTTGAGAGATATTCAATTATTTATAAAAAATCATGGACTCATAATATAATATTTTTAATATTTGTATTCCATATGTGTCGAGGCTCTAAGGGCCTTATAATCTTAAAATAAATAAGTGCCTAACTTCGAAAATATTCCATATAATATTCCAAGGCATTAAGTGAGACTTTACCGTTATACAAGTTATTTAAATCATCTATTAAGTTATTTTTATTGGAAACAACATTTTTACCTAAAAATAATCATAAATTATTATCAATGAAGGTTTTTATTATCTTTAAAAATTAGGATATTACAATTCTCCCCCTCTATCAACTTTTCATCCCTGATAAGTATCTCTAGTGGTATTTTTCAAAAAGCTCATGCCGCTGAGTTTGAACATTTGACTCATGCTCTCACATCTCCTCATGGATTCATCCATGCCACCACCAAAGTTAGACAAGTGCTATTATCTTCCCTCAAAATAATTTCTCACTCTAACCTTTTATCCACATTGGATACTACAAATATGGTTCATCTGTTTAGAACTCAATGTCCTCACAGTCTATAACATGCACCAGATCATGCATGTACCTCCAAAGCTGATAAATATGGAACACAACATACATGCCTCAATAATAGAAAATAAATTCCATATGGTACACAACTATCCACACCAATTCAGTGATATCAAATGGCCCCAAAAAACATGGTTCTATCTTTTTCTACTTCGTTAGACATCAGTTCCCCAACTGAGGAGTCGTTCGTACAAAAAACCCGATCACACATAGTGAACTCTAATGGTATCCTCCTATGGTCAGAATAAGACCTCTCTCTACTCTAAGTGGTGATCAACAAATTCTGTATCAGCTTCACTCTCTTAGAACTATCTCAAACCAAATTAGGCCCCACAACTACTACTCCACCCATCTCATTCCATCGAGGTAGTGAATGACACTGACTCCCATAAAGATCCTCTTAAGGTTATAAGGCCAGGTGTTCATCCTATACTCTACCGAAGTCCAGAATGCAAGATTGATGCATATACTTTAGTATGAATATAGTATACTTGGACCATCCATATTTCAAAGGATGGTAGGATATTATTAATTATAGATAATTCCATTATCAATCTCCCACTAATGGAATCACTAATTATTTCTCTCTCATATAATAGGTTTCCACATCACCATTCAATGATGTATCATAGAAAGGTAATTTATGAAAATATAACTCTATTAGTATGTCAATTCCAGACACAACTCATCAATATAAGTAAATAACCATTTTTAAATATGGAATAAGATCAAGAAGATGAGTTCAAGACCATGCCTCATATAAAAACAAGCTCCTTATGTCCATCTATTGGCGCTTAAACCACTACATTGACATGGACTACCTCATCTCTATTTCCATGTCTGTGACTCTCCTAAGTCCCCCCCATTTTACCCTACTTCTATAGACCTATACTAGATCCATAGTCCCCTAACAATGTCTGTATCGATCCTTTTCAGAATCTTTTCCTCATATCTCCGGAGAAAAACCATTGAAGATTTCATGTCTTTCTATATTGTCAGCACTAGATATGATGTGATGGGAAGAACATCCGATAATTCATAAACTCCTCACTGTTGAAGCACTTCATACCCCTTTCTTTCAAAAGAGGTATTGTCGAGACCTCGCTATTCCTTTACTATCCTCCACCACTTTGGCGTTAAACATCATCCTTCCTCTTACTCCTTCCAAAATTATCATAGGAAGGTCAATTGGAAACTAGAGGGAGTCCTGCAATTGTACCCCCTACCATCCTTTCTTTTCTATAAGAGCCTTTCAAAGTAGTTCAGTGAGTCATGTTGCATGGGAAGTTTCTAAAATTAAACATTTTCAATGTTCTATGAGTTCATGTGTACATTACAAATTTAGTGTACCAATGAGGAACTCACTAAAGAAAATATTTTTGAATATTGTCTAATTAAAACATCTGTATCTTCTTAAAAGTTTCGCCACACTCCACCACTTCTTGGAGATCCCTAGTAACATGAAATATACCAGTACCTCCTTCTAGATATTCTGGAATCACAATGAGAATGAAAACATCATCAATGATGAATACCCAGTAATTTACATCATGTGGTACACCGGTGCCCTGAATAGACATAGGATACCGAATCTAGGATTCTCTAGCATAGTCGACCATATAATTCGGTGTCCTGACTCCTATATGGAGTGGATGTACTAGATGTACCACCTGGGAAAGTAAAAAAACATGATCACGACAAGTCCGATCAGCTGGTGGCCTCACCAAACATTGATGAGGTGACCTATTCTATAATATAAGGACCATTAGAAACATAACAAGTCCAAACCAGTCTATGGGAGCACAAAACTGCTTCCACAGGATTCTACCCTCTACACAAGTTATAACCAACATAAAACTAACCCCTTCCTTCATCCTTGAATGTGAGTTATAATTATCATACATATACTAACACACAAGCTTCCCAATTCATATAATTAAAAACAATTGAGATATATCACAAAACATATCAATAGATATATCACACATGGAAAATATACCAAATAGATATTAAAAAATAAGGAATTTAATTAGAGAACTATAATGAAACATAACTAAAGTTATATACATCGAATGTAAGTCTACGTGCCTAGTCATGAAGTATGGACATATATAAAATCACATAAATCAATTATCAATATAATGGAAATCACCCAAGGTGATTTTAATTAAATGTAACATAAAAATATAAATTCCCATTTATAGAAACCTGAAGAACCACTATACAATGTTTTCTAGAAAATCACATAGTTCCCCTACCCGGGTCCCAACCATCTTATTTTCTATCTATCTTATCACATTACAAGGAAACAAAAGACCATTTTAGTGAATCATGACCTCTGATATCATTTTGTATCATCCTAACTGGAACCACTGAGTCCGAGATGGAATGTAATATGACCTCATGTGTTTCTTCTCGTGTGCAAGAGGCTGATAACTAGTATCAAGGGTCAAAAGTGGAACAATGGGGAGACTATACACTCTTTCAGAGTTCATAAGAGAAATAAATTACAATAATTAATCAATGAATAAACAATTAGAGTAAAAGGCGGAAACTGAATAATCACACAAATATAAAACTAGATCCCAAAGTGGTGAGCCTGTCCAGAGTCTAAGTAGTAGATAATAAAATATAGTAAATTAAATAATAATTAAAATAAGTTCCACTAGATTCTATCCTGATCCACTGTAGATACATGCTCCAATTCTCAATCATTCACCACAGGGGCCTTGACCTTCATCAGATATCTATACATAAATCTGCAATTATACCCAAATTCTTGAGTAGGGTGTGAATAACAGACTCAATAGGATGCCACCAATGAATCCTTAAATTTTTTTCACATGTATAAGAGTGAAAAAAACATAATAATAAATAAAGTTACACATAATAAAAAAAATCATGTCGAGCATTTGAGTGCTAACTAAGCTGTCACAAACCTCCGTTATAACTTCTTTAGCTCCATTTCTGAAAAAAATCAGAACAATAATGGAAATTTCTAAATTTTAATCATATCCTTAAGCTTCTTAATAGTCGTAAAATTCCTATTCCACTAGGTTAAACCAAAATAGGTAATCATTCCCCAATGCTATCGACGGGTCATGTCAGATAGACCATCAAGCCCCATTATTTCCATGTAGGTCTGATCAATCATGATCATCATGGACATTGGTCAGCACATATGGGTATAATCACTCATAATTATCAATACCCTAGGTTATTCCAAACTAGGACATCATGTAACATAATTCCTATTTGACTCATCATCATGTCACATGTAGTGTCAAAACATGCTCCCCATCAAGCGATACTAAGCCACGATGGGCCCTGTGATCAACCAAACCGGAATACCCTCTCAAACTGGTACCCAACCTAAATTCCCACATACTCCAAGGGTGTTATTGATCCCCATGTGATGGAGAAGAGAACCAAATCATAAAATATATTCCATAATTGAAAGAATATAGTAAAAATGATATAACTCAAAAAATGTCAAAACATCCCAAAGTACAAGTTCAATATTCAATGGAAAACCAAAACCGGAAACCAACTAACCCATGTGATAACATTTACAACTCCCCCACCTCACCAAAATCTACCCAGACACAAATAATAGATACCTCATCATATCAATAAAAAATCATACCTTTCCCTGCATAAAAAAAATACAAAGGTCTATGTACCACTAAAGGGGTGCACAGGGTGTGAGCCAATAGGCTCAGTAGGATCCCACCTAGGTGTTCCGTAACAAGTCTCTGTACAATAATCTAAACATGATCAACTTTAAATAAAATAGGGAATGATAAGAAGTTTTACAATTTTTATATCAAAATATTTGAAAATAATTTAATTTTATCTTTGTACACTTTTCCAAAATAACCCAGGTAAAATAGTTTCAAAGTATTTCATATACATCTATCAAAGTAGATATATCAAATCAAAGAAAATCATGTATCACATAACATATCAATCCATGGATGTATAATCTAAAATACTTCATGCCAAAAGAACAAGAAATATCACTACAAGGATCACCCTAGGTTGGGATAACTAAGTCGCTTGTAACACCCCGAGATTTTGTGATTTTTTTTTCAAATTTATTTAATCTTTTTAATATTCTTCATTTCATTCAACACTAAACATAGGTTATGTTTTATTAAATCACTTAGTTTTTCTTTAATTATACAAAAAAATTAAATATTATTCTATATGTAACACTAATATTAACTTTTGGTATATGCACCAATATGTTTAGCTTTTATTACACACAATGTTGAATTCCTTTGATAGCATGTGTTACCCGCAAGGCTACGTTTTATTGAACATCAATATACTATTAATATTGTTACTAAAATATTACTATAGTTACTACCAATCCATTGGAATGGAAGTTATGAATAATATTAACTAAAGTGTAAAAATATTATTTACACATGTATATAAAATGATTCCTTTGGTTATGAATCATTTATAAAATAAATTAATAACTATTTGAAAATAAATAAATTTCTTTTCTAAATTTTTTTCTCTAGGTACACAAGCCATTTTATCTCAATATCTATTAAAACCCCAAATTTGATCAATTTTATTAATAAAATTTAAATATTCAATATTCAATATTCAATAATTCTTCTTAACACCCATACAATAGATTTAATAGGCATAATATAATAATAAATCCAATTAAATCAATAAAAGATGTATTTTTCTAAAAATTTATTTTACAACCTTTTAATGTAGAACCAATTTAAATATATTTTTTTAGAAATTTTGTAATTTATTTTTGAAAAAATAAAATTTATCTTTTACTTTTTAATATATATATTTACTTTGGTTGAATGTTTGATATTTTTCTCATAAGTTTCAATTTTTGATGAATAGTGAAAAACACTGAATTTTAATTTAAAACTACTTTTTCATTTAATTTATTTATATAGTTTAATTATATTTTAATTTTTTAAAGTATATTTGGATAAATTATAAATATATTAATACAATTTATTTTATTTGAGTCAATTTCACATTAAAATTTTATATAAAAACAATTCAAACTTTTGAAAACTTTCACTAAAAAAACCGGCTATTTCATCCCTTATACATGATTTTTTTAAATTTAATTTCTTCCAATTATATAATTATAATTTTAAAAAATGGATTAAATTTTTGAAAATATCATAATATATAATGTATAATAATTTCAACTTTTTTTTCCGCAAAAAATATCAGTGAAAGTAGTTAAAATTAATTACAGTGATTAAGGTAAAACGAGTTTACTTAGCGATTAAACTTTATCTTAAGGAAAAGAATATCCCATAAACGTGAAAAAAAGAAATTTTAGGGCCATATTTATAACTTATCCTCACTTTTCTAGAAAATTTAAAATTATTTCAGACACATTATGTAAGGGATACCTCTCAATACTGTTTACCATTTTATATTAACAAGAATGCCACTCCTCCACCACTATAAATGGGCACTCACCCCCTCACTTATTCTCAAATATAAATAAATATTTATTATAAAAAACCTGACAAATTAATCTCTCAAATTACCTCAATTTATCCTAGAAGAATCACTTTGGGTAGAAATCCAACCAAGGAATCCCTTTGGTGAAAGCAAAAGGAGTTACCTAAAAAAGAGGTAACGTTCTTCAACGTGCATTTCTATTTTATTTCTTTCTCCATCTGATTATTTATTAATAATAAATTATTATATAATAAAAAATATCATCAATATACTATAATTATTAATTATAAGGTTTTGACTTACATCTATACACACTTCTATCAATTGGGTATCGAAGTTAACATTCGTGTGTATGGTGGACTACCGCCTCACGAAACGATGTTGTTCATTTTTCCTACACCACCTCCAATGGTTGGTAATAATGAGTGAAATACTTTATTTATATTTTATATATCATATTTATTATGTCTTTATACTTATTTAATAATTATATGACACATACCTTTATTCTTTCCATTTTGTGGGAATATGATAACTTCTTTTGTGGATGTGTGGACTACTGCCTCCTCAAAGAAATGCGATTCATTCACACTATACACGAAATATATTATGGAAGGGTTTTGTAAAATTATATTACAAATATTAAATAATTATTACACTATAATTATCATATATATGTACATATATTTCATTTAATATAATTTTTAAAATACAATAAGAAAACAGAAATAACCTTCATGTGTACGTACGACCTACCGTCTCCACGAACTGTGTATTCCATTTCATATTTATATCCATTATATATTAATATAAAAACATATATACTTAATATATAATATATTTATATAATTATTATCATTATGGAAATATTTAAATCTTGATCCAATTAAGTGGATCAAGAATAACAAGTCAAAAGATATAAGATAAACAAACCAGATATTACCCGAGATGTAACATTATCATGGAATTGTTAATAGAAGGGAATTTAAAATTAATAATAAAATCATATATGGTATTATTTATAATTATAAGTTAATTTTTTAGATTTATAATAGACCTATATTTATTATACAATATGTTTTAAAATGGGTGAAGAATGTTAAGACTTAAGGTAAGGGTTTTCTCATCTCACTTTTTTTTTCGATGAGATATATACTATATTCACCACTTATTATTGTTATATGGTGTATATAATTCTATATGAAATGTTATATCATGAATTTAATTTATTTTATGATAATAAATTTTTCAATTGAAGTTATTATTTCACCGATCTTATGATTCAAAAGCTACTCAAATATTATAAGGATTTCGAGTCTCACTTTTATTTCTGCAAGACCTATGAAATATTCATTGCTCATTTATTTTATATAGTATATATAATAAAAATTAATGTCTTATATTATTATGATCCATATATTTATGGGTATTTTCATATCCATTTTATTATATTTCTTTTATGGGGTTTATATTTTCAAAGTTACCAAATTTGTAAAGTAATTTTGTCTCAATTTGCCTTATTTTAGACACATGTTGTATTATAAATCTATATTATTTTATGAGGTCTATATACTAAATATTTTCAAGTTTTATCATTAATGTATTTATTATAATAAGATTTAAATATTCATTTAATGATATTACCTCATATGGATTATTATTCAATGTTACCAAAGTGGTAAGAGTTTATTGGTACAATCTCATTATTTATCTAAATTTCTATGATTATTCTTCGGTTGAGGAAATATTATAATGCATATGTCAATAAATCTCTTGAATTTTATTATAATAGGATTATAAATGATATCATCATGTATTGGTACCATTTTTTACACTCATTGGTACTTAATAATATTATGAAAATATTTTTAAGAAAATATGACTTTATATCCCTCTTCAGTTAGACACATGTTTTATTAAAAAAATTATTCTAAAAATGTTTTATAAAAATGTTATTAACTGATATATTATGCTCATTTTCACAGAAAATGATTTTAAAAATCTTTTATAATTTAAGTTGTTGTTTTTTTAAAATATTCTTTTATAATTTTGCAATGTAGTTTTAAAAAACAATTGTTTTCAAAATGTTTTATGTTTTAAAAAGATTTTTTCAAAGTGGAAAAGATATTTTCCTCAAAAAATATTTTCAATTAGTTTTAAGTCATACATTATAAGTTTTCAAAGGAAATTATTATGAAAAAAATTTATTTTTTTTAATATTTATTTTTTTAAAATGTATTTTTAAATAAAGGTTATTTCATAATGAAATTCTCCAAGCAATCTATCAAAACCCTACCCAATATAAGATGACATATTTTGATATATTTTATGATTTATTAGGGTCATGATCCAAGTAAACCATTATTACAATGTATTTTAATTATTTATTTTTAAGGTGAATTTTTTTTATAAAACCCGTTTCTCTTCCATGGGTTATATAATGATAAAACGATTTTGATTCCCGCTTATTTTAAATAGTTATGATTTGATTAAATGATTATGAAACCTATCTATTTTCCATAGATTATGTTAGGATTAAATTTTTATAATACCCATTTCATTTCATGGGTTATGATATTATGTTTTTTAATCAAATCTATTTTTTGGGTCATTATATGATAAATGTTTTATTATCTTATTGAACATGTATGTATGATTTCATTGTGTGATGGGTGAGACCTATATATACCTCTAATTAATTGGGTAAAGATTCATTTTTCATGAGATAATTATATGAATCAAGTCGATGGGCATGATCCGCAATTGTAAATAGGTGTGTCCTGATCCACAATGGGAAACTAGTGTGTATTGATCCACAATGGGTAATGGGTGTGTCCTGATCCAAAATGGGAAACACATGTGTCTTGATCCATAATGATAATTAAGTACATCATGAGACACTATGGGAAATAGGTGCGTCCTGATCCACTATGTTGATGGTATTGGTAGATAACCTTGAAAAATGAAACGTTTTTCTATATTTATGTTGTTTCCAAACATATATGACATGATATTATGGTTCATGATTGATTTATGATGATTTTTAATCCTCATGATACATGTCTTATGAAATACCAATATTTAAGGAATGAAAATTGATTATGATATTTTATATACATGATATGATATTCTAATGTTATTATCATGTTCTAATACCCTTATTCTCATGTTATGATTATATATTTACCTTTTTTTACCCTTACTGAGAATTTTAGCTCACCCCTTTCTTATATTTCCTTACACAGGTTATGAATAGAGGTTTTAAGTAGGAGTACTAGAGTGGATGACCTTTAAGGGATATTTTTAATACCTTTAACAAAGATAGAAGTTTATGTTTCCAAGTTTCGAAAGAAACTAAACTAATATGGTCCTTAGGCATTTACTTTTTGAAAATGCTAAATATTCATATAAAATTATGTAATTCCCATGAATATTAATATTGAGTCATTATAGTTGGTATCTACTGCAAACAATTTTTTGTCATTTTCAAATAGCCGGTTTTTGGGTAACCGGTTCCCATTTCAAACACATCCAAATTTCAAATTTCAAATTCAAATCCAAACATCATCATACCAGATCTCTGACAACGCCCCTGCCATCGAAACCTTTGTCGACACCACCAAGCCATCATCAAACTTCATTGGTGAGAACCCCCTTGTCACCACCGAAAAATCAAGAACCCATCCACACAACCCATAATGACACCGGAAGAACCAAGTCATCATCATCGTCGAAGAACAGTCAACAACCACCATCTTCACTTCCACTGGAGAAACATCCATAGCCTTTCGTGAAACAAAAATGAGAAAACAGTTAATCTACATCATCTGGAACGCGGTTGATCACCACTAACATCCGTCGTCACTACTGTCGATGGTCCAGAATCAAAACAACCAACCCTTCATGGCCAAGAACAACTAGGATGAAGTCGAACACACATAAACCGCCACCAAATAAAATCAAATAAAACCACAAAACAACATTCCCCAAATCAAAGAAACCAATGCAACACCTAAACCACAACTCATCATTCAATATGAAACTCTACTCAAAACAATCAATCAAGGAGAAAAAGAATATAACACCCAAAATGTCGGCCGAGAACCCAAGAAAAATCCAGATCTCGAACCCATCGCCACCAACCATAAAGCCTGCAGAGGATACGCTCAACCACCTAGCACGCATCCACTGAAGAAGCGACTCCCTCAACCCGCAGAAACTGGGACTCAGCCCCTGGACCATGCACTGCCGTAAAACCCTATCCAGATGGAGGAGTAGAGAAAGTTTTGGAAAAATCAAGCGCACTGCCAAAAGACTGAGCTGAGGAGGCTGTCGTCGTGAACAACGGGCCAGGGAGGAAGAATGGCGCCTAGGACGGATGAGGAAAGGAGACAGTGAAGGGAGAGAAAACATAGTACTGCTTTTCCCCTTACGGGCCCATTAATGAAATCATTATAATTGGTATCAACAGAATGGTTTAGTCAAGATTTGGAAACTAGTATGAGAAAACATTAGTGAGAAACCTAGGGATATTTCTATGGATATTTATAGGGGCTTCTCAAAGGATAAGTCTAAGGTGTCATATATGTTTAACTAGGTTTCATGATTTAGGTATCCTATATGTAATTTTTCATGACCATGTGGTTTTTTTCTATGATATATGTTGTTCACACTACACTTTATAGTCTTATTCAATAGCAGTATCTAGAAGGAACTGGGTAAACATTCAATATTATATGTATGGAAAGTATGGGAATTACGAAAATAAATATATTAAGTGGAAATCCCACGAAGAGAATCAGGAAGGTAGAATGAGTATTTGTTATATAGCTAAATATAAAGATATTGTGAATGATATGTGAATGGTATGGGAAGTTCTAAAAGTATTGTATATATTAAATGTAATAATCATGATTAAATCGAGGATAAATATCCTTATAAAATGATTCATATTTAATATTTTATGAAAGGGGTTTTAAAGAATAGGATTATGAATCCTAAGTAATGGTTTAATAATAAATACTGATGAATGAAGTTTATTGGTATAGAAATTAAAGAATCATGATATAAGAATCATGAAGTATATGTTTTAATTAAGGATTTGGAAAAATATTTTTAATGGTGCTGATAACCAATACAAATGATTTTATAGAAAATTAATATTAATGTAAAAACATGATTAATGGAAAGATAACCCTTAACATGTTCTTGATATTTGAGATAATGATGTTTGGATAAAGATATGCTGGATATGAATAAGTAAATCTCATGGTATAGATTACCTTTAACTTGATTAAGGATTTTTTAAAAAATTGGTCTATGTTATCATGGATGAAGTTTACAACTATTTAGATTTAAGGAATATATATAATAATATTTGGAATGAGAAAGAATAAAGGTTTAAATAAGTTTTTATGGTAATTCAGGTTATTACAATGTTTCATGTGAAAAAATGATGAAGTTATTCAAATGTTTGGTATTTTACAATGAATATCTACTTTATGATATAAAGGGGATAAATGCTAAGTTTTTTTGAGAAGTTTAGTGAACTTATTTCTATTTTTTTTAATTTATTCTTTTGGAATTCTATAAGGTTTACCAATTATGGAATGTTTTAAGTTAAAATTTGGATGAATTTTTTTAGATTAATGTTTCATCTCACTATATGAGGGTTTATGCATATTAGATAACTTTTACTAACCTGTTTGTCTTAATGCTAACTAAAGAATGATGGAATGAACTATCATTATACCTCATGATCTATTAGTACTTCAAGAATGAAAAATTCACCTTTATTTACTATATAAAGAGATAGTGTGGGAATTAATCATGAAAAAGGTGAGGTTTTACTAAAATCATGTATGTAAAACTTATGATTAAAAATCATCAACTTTATGATAAAGGGTCATGAAATAAAATTTTGTCCAATTATCATCAATTTTGATGATATCAATTAAAATTTTCAGGCAAACTTGGGTTATGAATTTATGATATTTAACTTTATACTAACTATTTTCTCTATCATTATACATCATAAAATGATAATAATATTTCTCTTCCATATCCATATTTTCATTTTCCACCCATGTTATCTTATTTGGAAACCATGTTATGAGTTACTTTGGGTAACAATTTTGTTTCTATATTTCATATTTAAAAAAAATTTTACATTTATTTTTACGATGTGGGTTTCTAGGAATGTAACATAGAAGTATTAAACCATTAATAACCCAAAATAATTTAAAGGGTGAAATTAATTTTAAGGGGTGTAGAATGTAATATGCCAAGATTTTATAAATTTTTTCCCAATTTGTTTTATCTTTTCAGTATTTCACATTTCACACAACACTGAATATAGCTTTTGTTAAATTAAATCACTAATTTTTTATTTCATTACATGAAAAAATTACACTTTTTCTACACTCAACACTTAGAGTAACATTCAATACACGTAACACTATTTTTGGCTTATGTTACACAAAATTCTATATTCCTTTGATAGCTGGAATTATACATAATGACAAGTTTTACTAAACTACAACATACTATTAGTATTGTTATTATAATATAATTATTTTTACTACATAACCATTGTAATGGAATTTATAAATAATATTAACTAAACTATTAAAATATTATTTACACATGTATATAAAATGAATCATTTCGTTATCAATTAGTTAAAAATCAAAGAAAGAAATATTTGGAAACAAAGAAATTCATTTTCTAAGAAAAATATTTCTCTACCTAAAAACACCATTTTATATAAAAAAAATTAAAAAAACAACATTTTATTTATGTTTTAAATAAAATTTATATATTATATAATCAATAAAATAATTTTACACTCATCCACAAAATTTGTTTTTCATAAGATAAAAATGAATCCAATTATGTGAATAAAAAGTGGTATTTTTTGAAAAGGAAATATCCCTAACTTTTAATGGAGAACCTAATTTAAATATAATTTCTGAATCATTTACAATTTTAATTTAAAAAACATTTTTTTAAAATTTGAACATAAAAATTTAATTTGGGAGAATTTTTAGTAATTTTGTGGGAATATTCTTTTTTTGATAAATAATGAAAACACTAAATTTTAATTGAAAAAATATTTTTCATATTATTTGATTCTATATTTATATTATGATATAAATTGAATCTAATGTATATTTAGATCCATTATAAATATATTAATACAACTTAGGTCATTGGAATAAATTTCACATTGAAAATGGATATAAAAATAATTCAAACATTTGATTATTTTGAATTCAAAAACAAATTATTTTTCCCCACCTGCTAGATTATTTTTAGACTAATTTCTGGAACTTCTCTAATTAGAATTTGGAAAAATGGATTCCATATTTTTAATTTCAAATATGGTCAACTTTGTTTTAAAAAAAAATATTAGTGAAATTAATGAAAATTAATTTCATTGATTAAGGTAAAAATGAGTTTACTTAGTTGTTAACCATTAACTTATAAGGCCAAATACCCTAGAAAAATGAAAAAAATATATTAGATAGCCATATTTAGAAAATATCCTCCATTTTACCAAAAAAGGAAAATTATTAGAGACACGTGATTTAAGAAAGACCTCTCAATAGTATTTACCTTTTTATATTTACAAGAATTATACTCCTCCTCCACTATAAAAGGTCGCTCACCCCTCACTTATTTCACACATATAAATCCATTTTTATCATAGAAACCAAAAAAAAATCTCCAAACTTCCTTACCTTCATCCTAGAAGCTCAATTTGGACATAAGTCCAACCAATGAATCCCTTTGGTGTAAACCAAATGGAGTTACATGAATAAGAGGTAAATTTATTCAATGTGCATTTCTATTTTATTATTTTACCACCCATTCATGTAATGGCGTGGAACCTCTAGGTCCAATAATTTTCCAAAAACTCGGTTCCACCAAACGATTCGACTATGATGGTGGCACCGTGACGGTGGAACCCTAGCAGTCGCACCTTCACGGTCGTACACCGAAATGGTGGCACCGCTTAAGGTGTTCCACCGTACCAGTGGCACTGTGACAGGGACACCGTGAGGGTGACACCGTGAAAGTGGAACTATGAGGGTGGCAATGAGACATAGACACCGTGAAGGAGGCACCGTTAGGGTGGCACCGTGGGGGTGGCACCGTGAGAGTGGAACCATGAGGGTGGCACCGTTACAGTGGCTCACCAAACGGTGTCCCACCATTTGTTCATTTTTCCAATTTATGACTTCTTTCGCTCCCGAAACATATCTTTTGACGTACAAATGATTTAACACCCCTTTCAAAGACATTTATTGCCCACGAATGATATATGAAATTCACCAAGATTCATGTGACCCTTGACTTAACAAAACATGTGGTCGTTTTCCTTAGTGTCACACATTTTCCCATACTTTCTAGTTCCGCCCCTCTCACGCGCGATTTCATTTGTTTAAAAGAAATCCATTAAATCTCAACTGTTATGGTCACCTCCCCCCCTAAGAATTATTAAATAGCAATCCATTCAATCATTTGTAACAACCCAACAATGTGGTGAAACCATGATCCACCTTTAATGCTGTTCAAAATTCATATCCCCCATTCAAAATTCATATCTCGTAACTCCAGGATCTCGCCTTTTATCGCATAGGAATTCATTATTATTCTTCTTCTTGGCTGGACTCTTTTTCTTTCCTTTTGAATTTGGAGTAACCCTTCCTGAGGAAAGTGGTGGGAAAGATTTTCTTCTCACTCTTGGAATCCTCGGAGTTCCTCCCCTGCAAGTTGCGAATCACTAGTTCTTGGCACGTGGAAAGAAACTTCAATCATTGATCATCAAAGTAGGTTTTCTCCTTCGTCTCTCTTAACTGTGTATCATTCAGGGTGGGTATGATAATATTTCATTTAGGAATGGATGAAACCAAACCTTAAGTAAGATAATAATGGTTTTTAAATAATTAAGGGGTGTCTTAATGATGATTCTATACACTTTTATCAATGATTATATATTATGAATTGTATGGGCTTATGTCAACATAAAACCATGGTCGTTGGTGGTCCTTTCTTGCGCACTAAGGAAATCATATCTTCTGTGATGATTAAATGGCTATAACATGGAAATTGGATAATTATTTAAAGTCGGTTGATTAAATGGATGTCCAGTGAACAAATTTCCTTGTGTGATCACCCCGGTTAACCAAATGAAAAGAATAAACTCAATGAATTGTGTGATAGAATTCTGGAAACTCCTTGCTCTATCTTTGTAACATGTGTGGTTGATCTGCTTGATGCTTTTGGGGTGACGCAGATGGGGATGAGATCCCCTGCTGTTGTGCAGTCGTTGGTTTCGGGACCTGAGCCCGTGAGGGGCCATATGTTGGGGCTTGGTTTGGTTCTAGTACTTTAAGGGATCTCACAGATCCCTTTTGTTGTTGTGACTTTACAATAGAACTAGGTGTGAGTGCTTAAATTGCTACTTGGTTGTTTTTCCTTGGATTATGGATATTCCGGTTAGTATCCCAGTAGTGAAGAATTACTTAAATTGAATCACTTGGATATGAAAACAGGAACAGGTTGAGTGGGGAATTCTTTCTGGGAATGAGTTGTGACTTGGTTGTGGCTGTGGTGCATCTTGGGAATAAATATTAATGAGGGTATTTATGCATAGGTTGGTTTTGGGACCCCTAGGTTGGGATGAGTGCTTGTTTACCTATATGTATAATTTAGTTCTTATGTTTCTTATTCACGCCCCACCCAAGTTGAGTACTTTGTGTCGGACACCCCCATTTCATTGGGGATGGTGTTTTTCCTAACACTCATATGAGTGGATGGTTATTAGCTCCTTTTCTTCTCTATTTCCCGAGTAGCCCAAGATTCTTCACGCAGGCTATGATGGCCTGAGGTCAATTATAGCCCAATATTCATTAGGCATGGTAGTTGTGGTGGTTGTACCAGGTGTGTGTGGGCAGCTTATTTTCCAAGTGTCTTCAGGATGAGGCCGATGTGTCTTCGGGTGTGGCATTAGTTGTTCGGGCCTAGGTGCCTTCGGGCATGGTGGTAGTTGTTATGGACTTAGTGTCTGTAGGTGTGGTTATGTGTGGTTGTTGTGGCCCAGTTGTTTGCATGCAGGATGTATGGTTGTGATATCCCAGGTGTGTATGGGCGTGGTATGGCAGTGTGAATGTGGTGAGAATGGCGAGAGAGGTTTGACACGTAGGATGTCTTCAATAACCAGTGGGAAAGTGGCGCAAGGTACCCAAACAATGATGTTTTATTACTATTACATTACTTGACTTTTTTTATTTGGGGAGTGTTCCTTGGTGAGGTTTGGGTGGATAGTTTCCTTTCTAGGTGCTCTGGTTATCTCTTTTTCTCACGGGGCATTAGAATGCCTCCCCACTTGTGCATGAGAGCTTTTGTTTTTCCCTACTGACTATACTTGTATACTCACCCTATGTATATAAACTACTTTCAAGTTTCCAGTAGCACTTCGGGGATCGTGCGAGACCGTACTAGTTCAGACGTTGGGATAATTGTTGTTTCCGTTCTTATTTTCTTTGATACATTCCTTTGGGGTTTTATTGTACCTTGTAGCATTTACTTTTGGACATAAATACATGAATGGTTTATTTTGGCTTTAGTTTTACCTCTAGTCTTGGTGTTGTTTTGGATTTACTAACGTATCTCCTGATCCTACTAAATGAAAAGGGTAATGCCTTCTATTTTCACATGTGATTCTATACCCTTGGTGCTAGTAACCACTTTGGGACCTATTAAAGGTGGGTCTCAGGGGTCATTATCTCCCCCTCAACTTGAGGAAGGAAGGGTCTGGCAGTTTTTTATCCCTTCGCTCATCTTGGTGAAGTCAGGTCATGATAGAATGGCATTAGAGGCGAAAGTTGGGGGCTAAGAGATAGGGTGAAGCTCGAGTTCAGGAACAGTGAGGATTGCATGGGATGGTAAGGAAACATTGTTAGGAAATATTAGTACGTGAAATAGGCTAGGGAAGACTTTATAGGATACAATATTTTAGGGACCCCTGTGATCTGATGCAAGGACTCTTACCCTACCGAATGACCAAGTGAGACTTCACTAATTCCATGGTAGAGACCCTAGGAAAGGTACATGCATCATAATGACTTGTGTTCTTGTGTTTATTGGGTATTTTGGGGATTTAAAATTAATAATAAGTCTATGAAAATATAAAATAAATCTTCTACACTACTTGGGATTAGGAATTCCTTTTTTACCTTGCAGCTATGGCACCTGGATGATGACCACGAGTAGTGTCGGCGATCGAGGCCCATACGGTTGACTTGGCTGATCAATAGAGGGCTAACTGATAGGAGTAGGATGACTAGTGGAAAAGGACACTTGTCTCGTGTTTTTCGAGGATGTAGAATGGTGTTGGGACCACACCAGTCCAGTGTGGACCTTCTTTTCCCATAGATGCATCCATACGATGTCATTATGGGAATCAACCGTCTGTTCTCTGTGTGTTCCGTTATCAAATACTTCCAAAGAAGGATTGTATTTTTAGATGTGGGTGAACAACGTGTGACTTTCATCGGAGATCGGATTTTCTAGGAAGGCGACCGATGAGTGGAGCCCATCCTTTCCTTGTTAGCGAAGTTATCAGTGGAGTGTGAAGATACATAGATGGAGGATGTCACAGTGATCATCAGTGAGTTTGTGGATTTCTTTCCTGAAGAAGTGGTGACTCTACCCCCTCAACGTGATGTTGAGTTCAGGATAGACTTACAACCTAGTGCCCGCATGATTCAGATGTCTCCCTATCAGATGGGGCCTTCTGAGTTGCAGGAGTTATGGATTCAAATTAACGATCTGATGAAGAAAGGATTTTTTGACCAAGTGCATCACCATGGGGTTCCCCAGTCTTGTTTGCGAAGAAGGAAGACGGTGGTCTTAGGCTGTGCATAGACTACCGAAGACTGAATCAGGTGACATTCAAGAACCGTTACCCTCTTTCGAGGATAGACAAACATTTAGGTAGTTAAAAGGGGCAGGATGGTTCACCAATATTGACTTGTGGTTAGGATATCAACAGTTGAGGGTGAAGGATGGTGACATCTCGAAGACTGCCTTCAGGTGAAAATATGGGCACTTTGAGTTTTTATTCATGTCGTTCGACATTACGAATGCACCAAATATATTCATGAGGCTCATAAACTCCGTATTCCGAGAATATCTAGACCAGTTCATAGTCATTTTTATTGACGAAATCTTGATCTACTCAAGATTATATGGGGATCACATTGAGCATCTGAGGATGGGTTTAGAGGTCCTCCGACAGCACCAGCTCTACAGGAAATTTTCCAAGTACATGTTATGGATGCGAGAAGTACACTTCCTTGGACACGTGGTGTCCGAACATGGAATTGCGGTGGAATCATCAAAGGTCAAGGTTGTTGTTTCTTAGAAAACTACCAAGAACATGGCAGGAGTTCGTAGTTTCCTAGGTCTAGCAGGTTACTACTGGAGGTTCATTCCCAACTTCTCCTGAGTTGCAGCACCTTTTAAAAACTTGACCAAGAACGAATAGGCTTTCATGTGGAGTGTTTAGTGCAAGGAAGACTTCAATTATCTGAAGGGGAAGTTATTTAGTGCCCTAGTGTAGAAGATTCTAGAAGAAGGGGTGACGTTTGAAGTGTTTTATGATGCTTCTGGACTTTTCCTGGGGTGTGTGTTGATGAAACAGTAGGGGTGATCTCTTATGGGTCTAGGTATTTATGTCCTCATGAGAGTAACTATTCCACTCATGACCTAGAGGTTGCAGTAGTAGTGTTCGCATTGAAGTTGTAGCAGAATTACCTCATCGGGGAGCACTTCGTGGTCTTCACGGATCATAAGAGCTTGAAGTATTTCTTCCCCCAGCAGGACCAGAACTTGCGACAATAGAGGGGGATGGAGTTCCTTCAGGACTAAAACTTCGAGATTTCCCACACCTCAGTAAAGGGAAACAGGGTGGCCTCAAGGAGAGAAATTGGGAATGAGAGGCACAGATGCGCGTCCAGTACCCAGAGCTATTTTGAGTTTTGTTTTGTTTTGTTTTTTACTTGTTTGTGATGAAATACTTGACCTTATTAACTATGATATATTTTTTCCCTTATTCTCTGAATGTTTATGAAGATTCCTGACTATGGGATTGGGAGGACCTGATCCCTAATCAAGACACATAAAAGTTGATGAGGTTAAACCCATGCGGGCGAGTCAGTGCTGCTCAAAGCAAATAGTATCTTGAAATGGAAGAAGGGACTCCCATACCCATATGACTAGATGGTATGACCTTTAAACATTTGTGTGGTTACTTTAGGGATAGGTGTTCACAGATGTCCTTGATATTCACTCCTGAGAGGTATCTTTAGAGGTGGTTGTTCGGACCCCTCTCTTTTCTTCGGGTCTGGTTTTAATTCTTGAGGGCGACAATACTTTGAGAGGTATCTCATCTATTGGCCCAGACCATCTTGGTCGAGTACTTTTATGAAAACTTAGTTCCACCAAATGATTCCACCGTGACAGTGGCACCATAACGGTGGAACCATAGCGGTCACACCGTCACGGTCGCCCACCGAAATGGTGACACCGCTTATGGTGTTCCACAAAACTGGTAGCACTGTGATGGTGGCACCATGAGGGTGGCATTGTGAGGGTGGCACCGTGACATTGGCACCCTGAGGGGGGCACCGCGACAGTGGCACCGTGACGGTGGCACCGTGACGGTGACACCGTGACGGTGGCTCCGTGACGGTGGCTCCGTAACGGTGGATCACCAAACAATGTCCCACCCTTTCTTACTTTTTCTAGTTTCCGACTTCTTCCTATCCCGCAACATATCTTTTAACGTAAAAATGATTTAATAACACTTTCAATTCCATTTAAATCCAATGAATGATATATGAAATTCCCCAAGAGTCGGGGACCCTTAACTTAACAAAACGTGTGGCCTTTTTCATCGGTGTCACACCTTTTCCCATACTTACTATTTCCTCCCCTGTCACACACAATTTCCTCTATTTAAAGAAAATACTTTAACTCTCAGCCATTATGGCCACCTCTCCGATGAGAATTATTAAATAACAATCAATTACATAGTGTGTAACCACCCAACCGCATGGTGAACCCCTGATTATCCTTTAAATCCATTCAAAATTCATATCCACCGTTCAAAATTCGTATCCTATAACTCAAGGATATCACCTTTTATCGCACAATAATTCCTTCTTCTTCTTCTTCATAGCTGGTCTCTTTTTCATTCCTTGTGCGTTTGGAGTCCCCCTTCCTGAGGCAAGTGGTTCGCATGATTTTCTGCTCACTCTTGGATTCCTCAGAGTTCCTCCCCTGAAATCGCACATCCCAAGTTCTTGGTACATAGAGAGAAACTTCGATCGTTGATAATCTAAGTAGGGTTTCTCCTTCGCCTCTCTTAACTGTGTATCACGCGGAGTGGGTATGATAATGTTTCCTTTGGGATTGGATGAAACATAACCTTAAAAAAGATAATAATGGTTTTTAATGAATTATGTTATGTCTTAAGGATTTTGTTGTACTCTTTTATAAATGCTTATATGTTATGAATTGTATGGGCTTATACCCACTGAAAATCATGGCTGTTGGTGGTACTTTCTTGTACACTAATGAACTCTTGTCTTCTGTGATGACTAAATGGTTGTTACATGGAATTTGGTTAATCACATAAACATGGTTGATTAAATGGATGTACAGTGAAAAACATTCCTTGTGTGATCACCCTATTTAACCAAACGAAAAGAAGAAACTCAATGAATACTGTGATAGAACTATGGAAACTCCTTGCTCTGTCTGGAAACATGTGTGGTTGATCTGATTTATTCTTGTGGGGTGACGCGGATGAGGACGGGATCCCTTGATATTGTGAGGTCGTTGGTTTTTGGATATGAGACTATGAGGGGCCATATGTTAGGGCTTGGTTTTGTTCCATTATTTTGAGGGATCTCACATATCCCTTTTGTTGTTGTGACTTTACAAGTGAACCGGGTGTGAATGATTAAATTTCTATTTGGCTGTTTCTCCTTGGCTTTTGGCTACGCCTGTTATTTTCCCATTAGTGAAGAATTACTTAAATGGAATCCCTTGAATATGAAAACAAGAATGGGTTAAATGGGGAATTTTTTTGGGAATGAGTTGTGACTTGGTTGTGGCTGTGGTGCATCTTGTGAATGAATAGTAACGAGGGTGTTTGTGCATAGGATGGTTTTGGAACCCTTAGTTTTGGATGAGTGCGTGTTTACCTATATGTATAATTTTGTACGTATGTTTCTTATTCATTCCCCACCCATGTTGAGAACTTTGTGCCGAACACCCCAATTTATGGGGGGATGGTGTTTTCCCCAACACTCCTATGAGTGGATGGTTATTAGCTCATTTTCTGCTCCCTTTCCCGAGTATCCCAAAATTCTTCGGGCATGCTGTGACGGCCTGAGGCCCATTATAGACCAATATTTTTCATGCAGGGTGGTTTTGGTTGTTAGACCAGGTGTGTGAGGGCAGGTTATTTCCCAAGTGTCTTCGGGATGAGGCCCAGGTGTCTTTGGGCGTGGATGTAGTTGTTCAGGCCAAGGTGTCTTTGGGTGTGGTTGTATTTGTTCTGGACCAGGTGTCTGCGAGTGTGGTTATGTGTGGTTGTTGTGCCCTAGGTGTTTGCGGGAGGGATGTGTAGTTGTGATAACCCAGGTGTTTGTGGGTGGGGTATGGTAGTGGGACTGTGGTGAGAATGGCGGGAGAGGTCTAACACATATGATATCTTCAATAACCAGTGGGAAAGTGGCACATGGTACCCAAACATCGATGTGTTATTACTATTACAGTACTTGACTTCTGTTATTTGGGGAGTGTGCCTTGGTGAGGTTTGGGCGGATAGTTTCCTTGCTTGGTGCTCTGGTTGTCTTTTTTTCTCCTAGTGCAATATAATTCCTCCCCACTTGGGCATGGGAGCCTTTGGTTTTCCCTACTGAGTATACTTGTATACTCACCCTATGTATATAAAATACTTTTAGGTTTTCAGGAGGATTTCAGGGATCATGAGGGACCGTACAATTTCGGACGTTGGGGCAGTTTTTGTTGCTATTTTTCTTTTCCTTGGTAATTTCATTTGGGGTATTCTTATACCTTGTAGTATTTACTTTTGGACATGCATATGGGAATGGTTTATTTTGGATTTACTTTTACCTATAGTCTTTGTGTTGTTTGGGATTTACTATCTTATCTCCCGATCCTACTAAATGAAAAGGGTAATACCTTCTATTTTCGTGTGTGATTATATACCCTTGGTGCTAGTTGCCACTCCGGGACCTATTGAAGGTGTGTATCGGGGGTCATTATCTATCCTTCAACTTGAAGAAGGAAGGGTCTGGTAGTTTGTTGTCCCTTCCCTCATCTTGGTGATGGTGGGTCGTGACAATTAAATTCTTCATATTATAGGACTATATAATAAAATTACTATATTCAATAAACTAATATTTTTCTATTCTAATTTTTCTACCTACACCTAAACACACTTCCATCAAATGGGTAACTAACCTACTATTCCAGTGTACGGTGGAGTATCGCCTCGCGAAATTATGTCCTTCATTTTTACATCAGCACCTCCCATGGTTGAGAATTATGATGTACATACTATTTTTATATGCGATATATGAGATATATGATATATTTATTATTCTCAAATTATTATATAACACATACATTTATTCTTTATATTTTTTGGAAATATGATAGCTTTGTTTGTGGATGTGTGGTGTACCGCCTCCCCAAAGTGACGTGATTCATTCATACTTTCCATGAAATGTATTAAATATGGATTGAGTAAAAATATATGATATATATTAAATTATAATTATATTTTAATGATAATATATATATATTTTATTTTCGTTCTTTCTTTCAATAAGATAACGAAATCGAAACAGTGTTCATGCGTATGTACGCCCTACTGCTTCCATAAACAGTGTATTCAATTTCATATTTATATATTTTATGGATTATGATAAATAATTATTTAATGAATATAGATTATATTTATATCACTTTTTAATTCTTTTTAAATTACTAAATCCTGAACTATGTATGTGGGTCGAGAATAACAAGTCAAAATATATACAAAAAATAGTGCAGATATTACCCAAAATGTAACATTGACATGGAATTCTAAATAAATGGATAACATAAAGTCATACTAAAATAATATATATTACAAGATATAATAATATAGTACTATGATATATTTATAATAAACTTATATTGATTATACGTTAGTTTTGAATGTGTATAAATAAGTCAAGGCTTAAGGTAAGGGTTTTCTCATCTCACTTTTATTTCTATGAGATATATGATATATTCCCCACTCATTATTTTTGTGTTGTGTATATAATACCCTATGAAATGTTAAATAATGAATTTAATTTATTTAATGATATTCAATGTATCAATTTATTTTATTATTTCACGGATCTCACGAATCAAAAATTACTCAATTATTAAGGGTATTTCTAGTCTCACTTTTTTTATTTCTGTGAGAATTATGCCATATTTACCACTCATTTATTTTTTGTGGTATATATAAATACTAGGAATGTATTCTATTATTATTATTATCAATTTTTTTTATTTTCATATCTGTTTTATTATATCTTTTTCTTGGGTTTTACGGCTCAAAAGTAACCAAATTTATAATGTAATTTTGTCTCTATTTTCCTTCTTTGAGACATAAGTTGTATTATGTACCTATATACTTTTATGAGGTATATATACCACCCTTTTACATTTTTATAACAAATCTCCTTATTATAATTATATTTTAAGGTTCATGTAATTATTTAATTTCATAGTTATTATGATCCAAAGTTACTAAAGTGGAAAGAGTTTATTGCAAGAATCTCATCTTTTATTAAGATATTTTATGATTATATTCTGTTGATGAAATATTATGACCCATATCTCAAAAAATCTCATGAATTTTCTTATCCTATATTTTTTTATGAAATATTAATGTATTGGTCCCATTTTTTACACTCTTTTGTACTTAAGATGAATAATAAAATGTTTTTTAAGAAATTTGACTTTATCTCTCTTTTAGTTGGAAACATGTTTAATACAGAAAACATGATTTATAAAAATGTGTTCCAAAAAATTTCCTAGGTTTTCACTCAGTATAAATTTCTTTGGAATGAATTTTAAAAATGTTTTATGTTTTAATGTTTTTAAAATGTTTTTTAGAGATTATTTTATATATTCGTAATCTTATTTTCAAAGAAAATTGGTTCAAAATATTTTATGTTTTAAAAATAGTTTTTCAATGTGGAAAGGATGTTTTCCTTATGAAATATTTTAGGTGATTTTTAAATATTAATTTAGAAGTCTTCAAATTGTTTTTTGAAGTAATGTTCCTTGAAAATGTTTTATGCTATAAAAATTAATTTTTAACTAAATGTTATCTCCCTTAAGAAATGCTCCAAGTGAAATTTAAAAATCCTCCTATATCTAAGATGACATATTTTTATATAATTTATGATTCATTAGGTATAAGATATACGGACACCATTTTTACCCTTTATTTTATTGGTTTGTGTTTAATGCAAAATGTTATTTTATAAAAGTCACTTCTCTTCCATGGGTTATACCATGATAAAATTATTATCAACTCCACTTCCTTTAACATGTTATTCATTGATGAAAGGATTATAAAAAAATTATATTTTTTCATAGAATATGATAGGATGGAATTTTTATGATTAGGATTTAATTATATGGGTTATGATATTATGTTTCTGAAGATTATCTATTTTTATGTGTCATGATATGATGTATATTTTATTATCTTATGGAACATGTATTTATGATTTAATTATGTGATGGGTGAGACCTATATATCCCTAAAATACATTGCGTAATGATTTATATCACATGAGATAATGATGGGAGAGAATTTGATGGGATTGATCAAAAATGGGAAACATGTGTGTCATGATCCACAATGGAAAGCAGGCATGTCCTAATCCATAATGGAAAATAGGTGCATCATGATCCACTATGGAAAATAGTTTTGTCCTGATCCACTATATTGATTGTATTGGTTTTTAACATTGGAACATGAAATGTTTTCCTATATATATGATGCTTTCACACTTATATAACAAGAGATTATGGTTCATGATTTATTTACAATAATTTATCACACTTATGATTCATGTCTTATGAACTACCAATCTTTAATCCATGACTATTGATTATAATATTTGATATGCAGGATATGACCTTCTTATGTTATGATCAAGTTCTTATACCCTTATTCTCATGTTATACATACATATATCCCCGTTTTACCCTTATTGAGAATCTGATCTCATCCATTTTTCTTCCCTAGGTTATACAGAAAGGTTTTACATAGGATAACTAAAGGGGAATATCATTAAGGGTTATGTTGTTGATATTTCACCAAAATCGAAGATTATGTTTCCAGGAATCCAAAGCCACTAAACTATTATGGCCCTTAGGAATGTACTTTTTTAATTTTCTAAATATTATTCTAAAATGATGTTTTATCCATGTATGTTAATCTTGGGACGTTATATCACTCATAACCCCAACATATATAATCACACACATTGATCCATTAGAAATATGCATAGAGTCTAGGAAGCATAGTAACACCTCAAAAAGTGAACCTCTTAATAATTCAATCAAGTCCCCTGAACAAAAGGACTAGGGAGCACAAGAACACCCGATGAGTGAACCCTCGATAGTATCATTGGACAAGTCCAATTACTACACCATCAACTTAAGTACCCAAGGATACCCATGCTCTATGTTTTACAAAAAAAAAATCATCAAAAAAATTCATTGGAAACAATTTGAGAAATCCATTTCACAATGCTCTAACTGTACCTTTTCTATTTTCGAAATCAAGTGAAAACTGATCTTTTATCAAAAATCCATTTCAATACAAAAATACATCAATCAATAATTTTATTTCATTTATAAAATAATATATCAAAAATATAGAAATGCAGATAATCCAATCTAAGATAGAGACAAAACCACTTACCTCAGAATTAGGGTCTCACACAACTATAATGGAATCCAACACAATAAAGAAAAAAATATATATAATGGAGGCCCTAGAATAAATATACACATAAAATAATTTATTTAATTTGAAAATGTGTCTATGAAGAGGAATCAACACAATATACCTCATGAAAACACACTCATCGAACCACAATCTACAAAGGATCTACCCCCAGAACAAGATTGCATTACGTATATTGAATTCAATCATGATAAATATCCTCATAGATCAATGGATCTAAAATCATTGAAAAATAGGGAAACTATGATTAAAGGTAAATATGATCCCAAAATATTTTTCACCTAGATGGATGCCACCCAACGCCAATAGAGGTCAGTCATTGAACCATTAAATTTGGATAGATTGGTGGTATCCAAAATCATCTAGGGAGAGCTCCCATGTCAGGATACAAGAGTTATGTAGGCGAATAAATTAGAAATCATCTATGAAACAACCTAAAATACAATGTTGCAATACTTACATGGTGTGAAATCCTATGACACATTGTGTAATCCACAATACTCAATTATGCCGAAAAAACCATCACCTTTTTATTAGAAACCTATTTTTCCACATTTCATAGTGTGTAATCTTTCACGCTGTGTACCAAGATCATGAATTTTCTCTAGTGAATAATACATAGCATCTAATACCTTTACATAATGTGAAATTTCCTATCATATATATAATGTTCCATTTTTTCAATAGAAAACTCTAAATCACCATGGAAATTCTCCAAAATCGATGAGAATCCAAAAAATCCATTAACACATATACACCCATGATCTATTAATTCAAAAAAACACACATCCCCAAAACTTAGGTCATTTTTCTCATAAAATTATCTATATCCTTGGGTTTCCTAAATCTGACCCTATAAAAGAGGAAAAGAAATAAAGAGAAGGGAAATACTTGAAAGTAGATAATGCTATGTTACTAACTCCCGAACATAAGACTTTATGTTTTCAGGAAGTCATGTGGAAGGATGATTTTTGGAAAAGAGTTGAGGCCAATAATACCTCATCAACAACTCATTCTCCTATGTGTCATGATAATTTGATCCATGATGATATAAAAAATTGACTAACATAATCGAATTCCCATGGAAGTCTTTTAGCTGAGCAACAAAAATTTCCCCTATCTACTCCATAATAGAAAAATCTGGGACCAAATAAATCTCTCCCAAAATGAGGATGTGACAGGGATACATATGGTATTTCCTATGTTGAAATATGTGGAGAACATCATGAATTCCTATCAACTGAACTAGAAATTCCAACTGATAAAAAACCCACCCAAGACGCTCAGTAATGTCATACAGTCCAACATATCATGGATCCAAAAATACTTATTTCACAAGTCTATAGTGACCCAAACTGGAGTAAATATCAAAACAACCCTATCACCTTTATAAAACATCAAATAAGAACACCACTGATCCATATAATATTTATATCGACTCTGGGAAATAACTAGATGTCGATGTATATCTTGAATATTCACTAACATCTCCTGAACCAAACTCGATACCATAAAATAATTTTTTTTAATCAAGTATTGAAAATATTTTCCTTTTAGAATAAATTTAATTTTGTTGATATCTTTCAAAACACACAACACTGAGTTATTTTTCAATGTAGACAATACCTGATTTAAAGAAAATACTATTTATTCATGTTTTTACCCATCAATTAAATTATAATTTTTTTAGAGAATTTATATAGTAATTTTATATGTTATATATCCAATAAAATATATTTAAATTCATACAATATATTTTATAGTCATAATAAAAGAACAAACCCAATATCACATATAAAAACAAATACTTTTATAAAAGCAGTTTTATGGCCTTTTAATGGTGCACACATTTTTAATATGAACTTTAACACTTTTATAAATTAAATATGAAAAAATAAACTCCATTTTTTGAAATATAAATATCAAAATTATTTTAGGGATAATTCTTGGTATTTTTTCTGAGAAGATTCATTTTTTGAGGAATATTAAAAAATACTGGATTTTAATTGAAAATTTACCTTTTGCCTCAATAATTTATATAGACAAATTATATATTAAATTAGTTTTAAAGTTACATTATATAAATTATAAATAAATCAATCCAATTTATTTCATTATAATTAATTTCAATTTGAAATTATATTTAAAAACATTCCCATCTTTTGAACAGTTATACTTCAAAAACCCCCATTATCATCCTATCTGCGGTATTAATTTTAAATAAATTTCTTCCAATTATATTTTTGTAATTTGGAAAAATAGATTACATATTTTGAATCATAATTATTTATAATTTCTAGTAAGGTTTAATTTTTTTTGGCTAAAAATATTAGTGAATGTGATTAAAATTAATTAAAGTGATTAAGAGAAAAATTAGCTCAACTGGATAAACTTTTAACTTAAGGCTCAAATAACCTATAAACTTGTATAAAATAAATTTTAAGTTCATGTTTATACCCTATCATACATTTTATTTTATTTCTACCATTATTGGATCCACTTTAAATGTTTAAAACATCGGTTGAATTCCCTTTTAAAAAATTTAGAAGAATGACACCCCTCCTCCACTATAAAAATACACTCACCCCTCCCACTTATTAACACCCATAAATACATTTGGATAAAAATTAATTGGATAAATAATATCAAAAAATACCTACCATCAACCTATAATCGTCAAAAGTTTCATAAATCCAACCAAGGAAGTTTTTTGGTATAAACCAAAAGGAGTTGCCTTGAAACGTGGTAACATCATTCCACAAGTTCTTTTGTATTATATTACTTATAAACCCCTAAAATATTCTTATTCCATGATTATATAATAATTTAAGTTTTTTAAATATAATTTTATGTTTTTATTTTGGGGTTTAAGCCTACAATTACACACACTTTAATCTAATGGGTAACAAACTTATCATTCATGTCTACGGTGACCTACTGCCTCGCAGAGTGATGGTTGTTTGTTCTTCCTTGACAACCTCTCATGGTAGTAATTATGATGAAAATATTTTTTTATATATTATATATAATATTTATAAATAATTTATACTTCTATAATTCTTATATAATATACAACTTTATGAATTTTATTCTATGGGGATGCAATTACTTCATTTGTGGACGTGTGGACTACAACCTCCTCAAAGCGATGTAATTCATTCACACTATACATTGAATGTATTTTGGATGGTTTTAAATGAAAATATGTGAAATATATGACATAAAATTGAGTTATAATATAAATATAATTTTATTTTTCATTCTATTAATACAACAAAGAGATGGAAGTAGCGTTCCTGTGTATGTACGACCTACCATTTTCATGAATGGTGCATTTCATTTCTTATCTCAAAATACTATGGATAATTAAAAATACTTATATAATGGATATATATGATATTTAAATCATGGTTTAAATACTATAGATTACGAAATAATTATATAATTAATAATAACAAGTTAAAACATTCTTGAAAAACTAGGTAATTAACATCTGTAATAGTGAAAATAATAAAAGATTATTAACAAACAGGTAATAAGATATTATAAAAAGATAATATTTTTATTATATATATTATTATGGTTATGTAATAAGTTAACAACATTAATAAAATAATTATATGGGAGGTTAATGTATATTCATTAAAAAGTAAATGCAAGGTAAGTGATTTTCATCTCACTATTTACATCTGTGAGATAAATGTCACATTCAATGCTCACATATTTTGTGTGGTGTATCTAATACCCATTTTGATATATTATAACATTAATCCTTTTATATTAATGGTATTTAGTTTTTTTAATTTAATTAATTATTCCAAATAGTTTTGACTTGAAAATTACCACGTGGTAAAAGTTATCTTTACAATCTCACTTTCTATTATAATTGTTAACTTTCTCTTAAAACAATCACTTATGAACATTTTCCAGTGGAAATAATTTTTTTTTGAAATATCCATAATATTATGTGATGGGTATAATTATTTCTTAAACATTATTCCATTTCTATATATGGTTTGTATTTGACAGTTATTTGATTATTTGAGAAAATATTGATAAATCCATATTCTCTATTCAATAAAGATATTTGATAAGGAATATTGTTTATTAATTAAATTGAATAATATATATAATTAATTATGTGGAAATGTAGTGATTTGTGGGGCCCATACATTATATATCCCCTTGATGAATTGGCATATTCTCATGAGAGAAATAAATTGGCCAAATTAATCAGGTTTCTACCTGTAGTTTGAAAATGTCTAGAGGATAGATCATGGCAGAAGAGGTTTTCATGTGCCTGAGACATGATGTCGAATAATTAAGCATTATCCTCATTTTATGGGGTTTTTATTATCCATGATATTATCAATATGGAAAAAATATATGAAGGCATTTCATTATGAGTTTATTGATTTGATGGAATGCGATTTTAATTTCTTATCTTTCCATATGGATTATTCTTTATCCAATTATTTATACGGAATATATTATTAGTTATTTACCTTTAAATATTGAATAATTATCATTGATTCATTATTTATTCCTTTTTACATAACCTTACTAAGAATTTTAGCTCACCCAAAGTTTTTTTTCCTTTCCCCAGGTTATGAAGTGGAATCTATGGAATGAATTTCAATGAAGCAGTTTTTAGTCTTTTTTATGTATTATGTTTTATATTATATTTCTCAATATAATATGGGTATCATGTATGTAGTATGGTTTTCCAAAAATGATAAAATATTTTGTCCCCTGGGATTTGGATCTTGTATATATGTCAATGTAATAATGTAATGAACAGATTCCAGTATATTGGGCTTGTAGTGCTATAGTTGGTATCAGATCACGTTTAACAAAAAACTTGGAAACTAGATTCATATACATAGATTAGGTAACATAAACCTAAGATAAAATTTGAGGAAAATTATAAATCAACATCCTATAATTTTTTTATGGTGTAGATTATGTTGGGCTACCAAGAAATAAATCAATCTATGGATACTATAAGTGGGTGTGGCTATAGAGCATATGTACCTATGGGTGACAACGCCAACAAGATGTGTCAAGACTAACTCGAGCTAAACCTGGTACATGAAAATAGGCCTTAATGGACACCTGGTTTGACACTATCATGGGATACACCTAGGGTATTTCATAGTCTAATAAAAAACCATTATGAAATATTTAAAAGTAAATATGTCCCCAAATAAACCAAAGGTTATGATTTTATGATTTAGGAAGCATAAATTTATGTTATGTTCTATACCATATTTGGAATTATACAATATGATTTTATGAGATAATTGAATATATACCATTTTTTATAAAAGGTTCCTAGAATGAAAAATGGTATCAATACTCATTGAAAATGTAGAGATTTCCCTACTGAAAAAACCAATATATCTACTATTGAAATGAAGAAAATTATATAAAAATTTAGGAATCATAATTCAGTTATGAAAAATAATCATTGTAGAATGGAGAAACCCATTCTTTGGAGAGGATATTTTATTCTGGATAGGTTTATGTGATATAAGCCCCCATTAATTGTTGGGAATACTAAGACAATTGTACATGAGTACTGGATTAAGTATCTGGAGAAGTTATTTATGTCCCTTGGATGAAGTGAAATGGAAAAGGTTAAAATTGTTCAAGTACATTTCAGTACACGAGCACACTCGATCGTCAAATATTTATTTAATAAAAAGGAATTACAATGAAACACAACATAAAAAATGTGGAAAAGTTCCACCAAACTTGAAATAGGCCCAAAAAAGGTTCAAAAATAACCCCAACAACATAGCCATAGAATCCCAATAATTATTTGACCGAAAACACTCCACCATGACCCAACAACCCGTGCTGGCAGTAATCCCCATCATCCAAGTTGGCCCATACCGACAACCAAAACAAATCCCTACTGACATCATGGAATGGAATGAATAAATAGAAGTCATGGTGGTCCTTGATCCAGAATATTAGATAGGAAGAACAAATAAAAATCATGTAATTGAAAACATTTAAGGATACACTCTTCAATAAATATTTCCCTCATGATCAAAAAATTAAGATGAATAGAAAGTTCCTTATCTTAAAGAAAAAAGTCATAGAAAGTGTTGTATATTGTAAATAAACCATTTCAGGGTTATCTAGGTATTCTACATATTACATCTGTAACACAATGTGTAAGATCAACTACTTAATTTAAGGTATTAAGACAAATATCTTAAGGAAATAGGTTTATCATACCCTTTCACCACATGAATAAATAGTTTTATGTGCCATCAAAATAGAAAATGAATTTTATAGATTCAATATATTAAAGGAAAAACAAGAGAAGAAGTGTCCATATGAGAATCATAAAAAAGGTAATTTATCCATGAAGAGTAAGATAAATCAAAATTTTACACATTGTGAAAACTGTAGAACAAAAGAACCCAAGAAAATGATTGAAAGGACTGGAAGTTTATTATAAGTGTAGAGATAGGGGTTAGCAGGCTCCTTAGTGAAAAATGAAGAATGAAAAAACTATTTACCAATGAATCATCTATAGGGAGATGTGGAACTATGAAAATAAAATCAACAATCATTAAGGGTATCAACTAGAGAAGAAGCCAATTGTAAATGTCCAAGATTATGAAATCACTATGGAAGAGGTATAAATACCAAATGATGTGGTGGAAGGAATATTAATTATATCTTCAAATTTATAAAAATCCTTATTTGATTCTAAATGAACAAACTATATTATATTTACCCAGTTCTCTAAGAAAATTGTACATTTTCCTTTTGATTTATTAAGATATTTTTTAGAAAATGATCCTACAGTAAATCTTCTTGTAATAAAGATCTATCAGGTTGCCCTAATTATGACTCCTAAATGTGGTTTTCTTGTAGAACTAGTTATCATACCTATGGTTGAATTTGATATAATCCTCATTATAGAGTCAATATCAAAATATGTTAAAGAAAATATTGGAAGAAGGAGGAAATTAAGATTTTTGGAGAAGATTTATAATTCTTTATCTTAATATAAAAAGATTCCTCACCTAATTCTTATATAGATACACCCCCACTAGCTCTATTGAATGAAATTATTTCATAAGAAGAGAAAAAAACTTCTTGTTATTATAAAGGTAATCTTCGAATTGAGGATGTGCCTATAATTCTAGAATACATTGATGTATTTCCTGAAGAATTAAATAGACATCACCCAGAGTGTGAAGTTAAATTTTTTGTTGATTTAATTCCTGATTCCATGAGAATATCAAAGAATCCAAATATAATTTCCACTGTGTAATTAGCATAGTTGAAGAAACACTAGATAATTTGGGTAATAAGGAATTTATTCACCATAGTGTTTCACCGTTGAGATCCCCCATCCTCTTTTTTAAAAAGAAAGATGTATCCGTGAAGTTGTGGATTGATTATAGGGAAATCAATGATATTATAGTAAAGAAAAAGTATCCTCTACCTCACACTGATGACCAATATGATCTAATTCACCGAGATCAATATGTTTCAAATATTGATATTAATTATGGGTATCACAAATTGTGAGTAAATATGGAATACATTCTAAAGAAAACTTTTCGGACGAGGTATAGACATTATGATTTTATAGTAAATCTATTTGGATTGACTAATTCACCCTCTATTTTTATTGACCTAATGAATAGAGTATTCATAGAATATCTTCATGATTTTTTTGTGGTATCCATTGATGATATTTTTTTGTATTCAAAAACATATTAGGACCTTGAGAATCACTTATTGATCACTTTTAATACTCTTAGAATGGAATAGTTAAATGGGAAATTTAGTAAGTGTGATTTCTAGATTTAAAATGTTTCTTTTCTTGTCCATACTATTTCAAATGATAGAATACCAGTTGATCATATATTAAAAATGGGATATATTGAATGTCCTACACCATGAAACATAACTAAAGTATATAGTATCATTGTTTTGGTAGGTTAATATTAGTGACTCGTTCATATTTTTTCCCAATTGGATAACCCATTAACAAAACTTACACATAAAAGGGTTATGTTTTTTTTGGAAAAATGAATGTGAAGAATAATTGGATGTGAAAGAGAGAAGATTAGTCAATTACCTAATTTTGACCCTACCAACTTGAAGTGATGGGTTCATAATTTATAGTAATACATCAAATAAGGGACATGGTTGTGTCTTAATAAAAAATGATAATTTTATTTCATATAAATCAATGAAATTGATTTCTCACAAATAGAACTATCCAACCCATGATATTGAGTTAGCATCTATAATCTTATCTTTGAAAATATAGAGACATTATCTCTATAGTGAAAGGTGTGAGATATACATGTATCATAAAATCATTAAAACATCTTCTAATTGAAAGATATCAACATGATACAAAGGTGATTGCTTGAGATACTCAATGATTATGATTTCTAAAAAAACTACCACTCTGGGAAGGAAAATAATGTCGGAAATACATTGAGTAGAAATGATCATGGATTTTTAACACAAATGAGGTTAGATATAGATCCAATTCTCAGGGATCTAGTAAGGATGGATATGGGAATTTATAAGGAAGGGGAGACATCAATAATTTTTCAAATAAAAGAAAAAAAATTATCATAGAGGATAAATAATTCTCAATCTAATTATGAGAACTTATAGTAGAAAATTAAAGGTGTGAAAAAGATAATTGGAAGATGTTGTTTATGAAGATGGTGTTTTAAAATTTGAAAAAAGAAATTTTGTTCCATCTATTCCTGAGGTAAAAACGGAATTTTTGGATGAGCCCCATAGCTCAAATTTTTCTATAAATCATGGAAGCACAAATATTTATAGGGAATTGAAGGAACATTTTTTTCTGATAATAATAAGCGGGAAATTATTGATTATGTGTCGACATATTTGGTTTTTACGCAAGTGAATTCTATAAGGAAGCATCCTAACGGTGTCCTGTAACATATTCCTATTCCACTATTGAAATGGGTTGAAATTAAATAGAATTTTTCACTATACTACCAAATAGTCCTAGATAGAATTATGAAATATGGTTTATTGTTGATCACCCAAAGAAATTCACATTTCCTTGCTAGAAGGGAAGACATGCCTATTCAGTACCTCACACGGATCTATATTAATTAATTTTTAATTCATAATGGAGAACCTCTATCAATTGTTTCTTATCGAGATCACCACTTTACATCAAAAATATTACATTGTATTTCAAAGGCTCTTGATATTGAGCTTTATTTGAGCAGATCTTACGACCCTCAAATGGACGAACATTCCAAAAAAAACCAAACAACGTAAGACATGTTGAGGTCATGATCAATATACTTTCAAGGTATGTGGGATAATTAATTACTTTTTTTAGAGTTTTAAAATAATAACCATTTACATTCAAGTATTCAAATGGAACCTTATGAAGGATTATATTTAAATAGGTGGCATACTCCAGATTTTTGGGATAAAGTTGGTGAAAAGAAAATTATAGGCCCAAAACCTATGAAATAAAAGTTGACAAATTTAAAGGGTATTCAAGATTATATTAAATCATCTCAATGTAATAAAAATGTTATGTTGATAATTTGAGAAAATATTTAGAGTTCCAAGCTTGAGATTATGTTTTCTTGAAAGTATCTCCATAGAAGGGTGTTATTAGGTTCAGTATGAAAGGGAAACTATGACTCAAGAACATAAGATGATTCAAGATTCTTGGAAGTATTGTATTTGTGAATTATCATCTAGAAATTATACCAAATATTTGAAAAGAACACAAGGTGTTCCATTTATCTAGGCTACGAAAGTACATTCCAAACACAACACATGTGCTCATATGTGATGGAATAGAGTAGGAACATGACCATTCGTTATAAGGCCCCAGCCTTAAATGTTACATAATCTCGAGTTAAGTCATGAATTCATATTAAGGATCTTTTCAGGTTTACAAATTTAGAGAATTAGTCCATAACTATTATATAACAAAAACATTGAAATACAAAGTTGACACTTCCAACGGTATCTGTTTCTTACATAACATAAAAACTTCTAAAAGCAAACATGGTTTTTTTCATATTTAATCATAATAAGTTGTCCTTGATTAAATCCTTGATTCTATTCTCCCTTAAATCCTATGAAAACATTTAAAAACATGGGATAAGAACACAAAGCTCAGTAAGAGACATAAAAATAATGAAAAACCATTAGTCATGTTAAAAACTAATAACCCATTAAATTTTTTTGAGCGGATGAAAAAAAATATTTTCACATGAATAACAGTCAAACTTTTTTCTCAAGGAAAAACAGTAAAACAAATAGTAATAAATTAAAAAGTCTTTAGGTGACTTAGAGCATCATATACATAAAACCATTTCAAACATATTCCAATTGGAATATCCATATGGTTGACTTCCAAATTGGAGATATATAATGGGGATCACCCTTCGTATAAGCTATATCAGGCTAACCTGTGAGCCCTAATGAGGCTCAAACCTTCTTATAAGCTGTTTCGGGCTCACTCGTGAGCTATAATGGGGTTAAACCCTTTGTATAAGCTATATAGGGATCACCCATGAGGAATAATGGGGATCAACCCTTTGTATAAGATATATCGTGCTCACCCATTTATTATAATTCTCACGTACCATTTCATGAATAAAATGTGTTCATCACAAAACCCCTTTTTTGAAATCTTCTTCTAATCCCATATGAAAAACATTGTCATATAAAAATAATATTTTCATTTAATAACCTATTTTGAAAACCAAGATACCTAAATAATGGAAAAAGGGATTTATTTTCATTTTAAAATACCTTAAGTCTTATAGAGGAAACCAAATATCAGATAACGATTACAGCGGTGAAGAAGTCATTATCACCGTATATGTTAAAAATATTCCTTTTTTCATTTTGAAAAGAAATTAAAATGCTTCTTATAAAAACATTACTTTTAAAAACTTTGAATGAAATTAATTATTGAAAAAAAATCATATATATTCCCCTTATACCTATATAATTAAATATGTAATTTAATATCAAGAATAAAAATATTTGATAATTAAATCTTTAAATGTTCATACTGTCCCATACAAATTCGAACATTATATATTAATCTCCATGGTTTAGTAAATAACATTAGTATAGATTAAATATGGTTCAAAAAATTCATAGTGTATGTATATACAACTTATAAAATAATAAAGGTTCATATTATCTATAAATTCCTTAATTAATGGAGATTGAGATGAAGTCCCTTACCTTGAGTCCAACTTGTATCATTCATTATTTAATTTACTCTTAATTGGGTAAATCCTTTTGATTTGATCCAAAAGGATTCCTAGAATTGCCTTCTTCTCAAGGTAAAGATTCTAGGAGGAATGGAGGGATGTTGGGAGCTTATTTGAGAATAATTTGGATGATTCAAGGGTATTGAGAAGTGTGTGTAAGTGGGTAGAGGTGGCAGTCACTTTAGGAAAGTATTGAAATATTATTTTATTATAAATTGATTTTCAAATTATACTAGTTACAATACGATAAATGTAGGTGATAATATGAAAATGGTTCTAAATCCTCACATCCAATAGTTTTTAGACAAGTTTATGTCACAAAATTAACCTTATCTTTTAGCATTAACCCTTAGTTAAAAACATAACTCTTACCATGTCTTTGTGTATTTTCATAATATATAGTTACTATAGTTTTTATAAAATTTCCATTAAACCAAAAGTGGATCATTAATGACATTTGGGAAATTATATAATTCAGTTATCTGAATCTTCGATTTTTAGGATTATTTGATCAATTAATAAAATAATATTTGTTTTAAAAACACATTTATGTCAATTTTCACACTATTTATAAATTGATTTTTTCTAAAGTCATAATGACTTTTTTTACGTAGAAAAGAGGATTTAAATCATACCTCACATATCAATTTCATCCAAAATATTCTTGGATGGTATCAAAATGTCCAAATTATATTTATTTTAATATTTATAATATGATTAATTTGAATATTTCATTAATTAGGTAAATGCTGCATCATCATTGTGTCATAAATATATATATTTATTTAATATCTAAAAAATATAAATAAAATACCATAATTTATGAAATAGTTTTAGATTTCTAATGACTTTTTATATTCTAAGAGATCATTTATATAATCCAAATTAAAATTGTTTTAGTTTGCAGATACATGTTTATGTTGTATTTCCCATTTCTTTAAATTAAATACTATAAAAGGACATTATCACACCCAAGTGGCTCCATGGGGTCCTAAATTCAACCCATGGATGATCATGGTCCGAAATATCTCATCCAATAAGATTAATAAAAATGTTAGGATAGTTTTATATTGTTATAATATTATTTTTACCCTTATTTAACTTATTTCCCCCTTTAACCATGGTAATAAAAACATATTTACTGGAGTTACTATTCATAATGTCCCATAATAAATTGTAACTATTTACATGAATTGGAACTTCTGAATCCAAATATGGAATCCAATTTTCCAAATTCAATACAAAGAATTGGCAGAAATTAATTTTAAATTAATTCCTGTTGCCAAAACCAGAAAATGGGTTTTTAGGAAGTAAAAACTTTCAGAAGATTGACAAGTGTTTATATACAATTAAAATGTGAAATAAAATAAAATTACCATAATTGGATTAAATGATAAAAAATTAATCCAATTAAATGTTAAAACCAATTAAAAAGTAAATATATCCATATAAATAAATTAGATGAAAATGAAGTTTTGAATTAAAATGCAATATTTTTCACTATTCATAAAAATGTTGATTTTATCAAAAAAAAACCAAAATTTTAATGAATGTAAATTTTGATGTCCCTATTCTAAAGAAGAAGTTTATTTTATAAAATAGAGTATATAAAAGTGACAGAAACTATTTTTAAAAAGGTTTCTCCATTAAAAGGCTGTAAAACGACCTTTTAAAAATATTAGACTATTTTATGCTTAAAATTGGATTCATTATCATTTTCAGACTCTAGAATTAGTTAGAAAAATGTAAAAACATTAACAAATATGTGAAATCATAATATATTTAATTCTGTTAATTTCCTCTTATACCACGACTAGGTGTTAACTTCTATTTAAATTAATAATAATATTATTTTATTATTTTTTGGTATAACTCAATGTTGTGTGGAACGTAAGATTTTGGAGAAACCCATTGTTGCATGTCGGGTAAACTATCATACATAGTTTCCCTTTTAAAATAAAATAAATATTAAATTGAAAAATATTTATAGATATGAAAATGTATTATTCTATAAATACCTAGGATGCTACATCATTCCCCCTTTTGGAAATTGCGTCCTCTCTATTTTAAAATTAGGCTCAAAACATCATTGAAAATACCAAATAATAGAAAGTGTTAATAAAAATATCACTTTAAATGAAATAAATAAAAGTAAAAAGCTCACCGAAGATAATACACACTAGGATTCCATGTAGAAAAACATGGATATGGAAGAAAAACTTACCATCTTGTTTTGATGGAGAGTGATAGATAACATGACCAGGAGAAACTTAATAATCATAAAACCACAAACATGTGCTGGGATAAATGGTCTTTGATTTCATAGTAGGACAAGTAAATAGAAATTTTTTTAACATCCTTTTCATAAAGTTTATGAATTTATTTACGATCTTGAATAAGAACATAAGGAAACATAATTACTTGATGAATTTCTATTTTATAAGCACAAATTCATCCTCATAATATTCCCAGAATATTATGTACATCCCTAAGAATAACCTTAATTATAAAAGGAAACATGAACCATAAAGGATATTAATATATTAAAACTAAGGTCCAAAAGTAAAGTCATACTTCCACATTAAAATAAAGTCCATACATAAACATAACCCCACAAACATATACCCGAAATGTATTTAATAACTTATTGTCACATCACATAAAACCTCAAAAGGTGTGTCTAAAACCTTGAACTTATGGTTATCCTTTGAAAAATATTGGGATATGAGGATCTTATATTACTTCACCAGATGTCTCAACATCTACTATAATAGTATTAAAAGATTTTCCCAAACCTTTTTATTTATGATCATATTGATTTCCTCCCGGTGTAATTAACTTTGGACACTTATTTTCCTAATTTCCCAACTCATTATAGATAAATCATATTACTATATATTGGATATATATTATATCATTATTGGACTATTTAAGACCCCTTTCATTGTATTCATGAACCTTGTGACCAAACTTACCACACTGGTAACACTATACAGATTCTTACAAAAATTCTCCAAAATGTATTTTACCACACTTGGGACAAGTTTTGGGCTTACATATAGAATTTCATAGTTGGTTGCTTCTCCATGTCTAGGAACCTTTACCATTTCTTACTCTTATCATCACATGGAACATAGGTATCAAAAAAATCCATTTCAACTTTCTCAGTACAATGAAATAATTTTTCATAACTTTTAAATACTGGGGTGGCCAAAGATATTTGTAGCCCTGGTTTCGATCGCGAGTAAAATCTATTAATTTTACTGTTAATGTCTCAAATAAAATCTAGAACATACCTGGCCAGTATTTTAAATTTCGCTTCATTTGCAGAAACTAAATCATCATTATTTTTCTTTAATTCCAAGAATTGTTTCTCAATCCTATGCTAAAAAACCTTAGGTAAATATTTCTTGAGGGAAATATCCTTAAATTATTCCCATTCCATTGAATCATAATAATTTTTATCTATAATATTCTTAACTAATAACCATCATCGATCAACATATCCTTCAAAATAATAGATGGAATGAGTTAGATTTTGACATTACGAACATCCCTCAACTTCAAATATCTTCTCCAGGGTATTGATCCAGCCTTCAGCTACCATTGGGTCAGATGATCCATTGAATGATGGGGGGATATTTCCTCATCAAATGTTCCACAACTAAAAAATTCTTCTATGGTTGATCTGGGTTATATCATGAATGGATACCACTACCATTTATAGCCTTAGTCAACTACTCCATCGCTGAAACGAACTGTTCGGTTCCAATTCTCACAACCTCGTGTTGTTGATTTGAAACGTTATTTTCCTCTCGATACCTTCCCATTAAAACTTTAATATTTCATCTGTTAAAAACCATTCTGAATAGACATAGTTTAGTTGAAGCAATAACGTAATCCTAAAATTTTGTATCATTTAAACATAACCATCAAGTAAAATCCTCTAATATAAAGTGATTAATACCTTTCTAACAACTAAATTTATCTAAAATGACCTATAATACCATCTATAAGGCCCTAGCCTTAAATGTTACATAATTTTGAGTTAAGTCAAGAATTCACATTGAGGATCATTTTAGGTTTGGATATTTATAGATTTAGGTCATAAGTACTACATAAAAAACATAAAAAATAAAAATTGGACACTTCCACCAGTATCTATTTCATCCATAACATACAAAATTTTAAAAATAAACATGGTTTCTTTTCTTGTTTGATTATCATAACTTTTCCTTGATTTCATCCTTGACAGTATTCTCCCTTCAATACTATTAAAACATTAAAAAACATGGGATAAGAACACAAAGATCAATAAGGGACATAAAAATAAAGAAAAACCATTAGTCTAGTTAAAACTAGATACCCCATTCAATGTTATTTGAGTGGATGAAACAAAATATTTTCACATGAATAACACTCATACTTTTTCCCCAATAAAATACACTAAAACCAATAGCAAGTAATTAAAACTACTTTAGGTGACATAGAAAATCATATACATAAAACCCTTTCAAACACCTTCCAATTAGAATAAGGATATAGTTGAATAACAAATTGGAGATCTATAATGGGGATCACCCTTCATATATGCTATAACAGGTACACTTATGAGCTATAATGGGGCTCAACCATTCATATAAGTGGTGTCATGCTCACCCGTGAGCTATAATGGGGCTCAACCTTTGTATAAGCTATATCAGGCTCACCCATGAGCTATAATGGGTATAAAACCTTCATATAAGCTATATTGGGCTCACCCATTTCATATAATTCTCATGTACCATTTCATGAATAAAACACATTCATCACAAAACCCATTTTTTGAAGGATTCTTCTAATCCCATATGAAAAAATTTTCCGTATAAAAATACCATTTTTATTTTGAGAACCTATTTTAAATACCAAGATACCCAAATAAATGATTAAGGGATTTATTTTCATTATAAAATACATTAAGGATTATAGACAAAACCAAATATCAAATATCTGTTATGACGACAGAGAATTTGTTGTCGCCGTATACATTAAAAAACAATCATTTTTTCATTTTGTAAACAACGTAAAATGCTTCATATAAAAATATTACATTTGAAAAATTTGATTGAAATTAAAGATTGACATAAAATCTACAATATATTAATTTTATCCCCCATATAAATAAATATTTAATTTAATATTAGGAAGGAAAATATTTGATAATTAATTCATTAAATGTTCAAGGCGTCTCATACGACTTTGAATATTTAAATATTAATCTCCATGATTTAGTAAATAACATTGGTGTAGATGATATTTGGTTATGAAATTTCATAGTTTATGGATTGAAATCATATAAAATAATAAAGGTGCATATAATCAAGAAATTCCTCAATGAAAGGAGATTGAGATGCAGTCCCTTACTTTGAGTCTGACATGCCTCGTTCTTTAATTAATTTCCTCTAAATTGGGTAACTCCATTTTATTTGATCCAAAAAGCTTTATTAAATTGCCTTATTACCAAGGTAATGATTCTATGTGGAATGGATGGATTTTGGGAGCTTATTTGAGCAGAATTTGGATGATCCAAGGGTCTTAAGAGGTGTGTGTAAGTGGGTAGAGGTGGTGTCCTTTTATAAGAGGAAGTAGGGGAACGTTTGGAAAGTCTTGAAATATTATTTTATCGTAAATTTATTTTCAAATAATAATAGTTAAAATGTGATAAATTTCTAGTATAACATGATTATGGGTCTACATACTATCAAACAATAGGTTTTAGAAATATTTAGGTCACAAAATTAACCTTATCTTTTAACTTTAACACTTAGTTGAAAACATAACTCTTATCGTGTATTCTTGTATTTTCATAATACATGGTTACTATAGTTACTGAAAAATGCCAAGAGAACCACATTTAGGTCATTAATGAAATTTTTAACATTATAAAAGTCAGTTGGCCAAATTTTATTTTTTAGGACTATTATATCATTTAATAAAATAGCATTTGTTTTAAAAATTCATTTATATAAATTCTGATACTATTTAGAAATTAATTTTTTCCAAATCAAAGAAACATGATTCCTTAGAACCAAATGAATTAAATCATCTATCACATGTATATATTATCCAAAAAAGCATGTATGGATTCAAAATGTTTGAATTACATTTATTTTAATATTTATAATATAATTTATTTCAATATTTAATTAATCAGGTAATCACTACATCATCATTGTGTCATAAATATATTTATTTATTTAATGTCTAAAAATTACAAATAAAATACCATAATGTAGGATTTTATTTATATTTATAATTAATATTTATAGTCTAAGATATCATTAATATAATCAAAATTAAAATTGTTTGAGTTTGGAGATACATGTTTATGTTGTATTTCCCTTTTCTTTAAATTAAATGTTATAAAAGGTCATTATTAAAACCAAGTGGCTCCATGGGGTCCTAAATTTGACCCAAGGATGTTCATGGTTGTAAATATCTTATCTAATAGGATTAATACATGTGTTAGGGTAGTGTTATATTATTATAATAATATTTTTTACCCTTATTTACCTGATTTACCACTTTAACCATTGTAAATAAAAATAATTACTGACATTAGTATTCATAATGTATAATAATAAATGGTACCAATTTATATAATTTTGAACCACTGATTGAAATTGTGGAATCAAAATTTCCAAATTCAAAATAGATAATTGAAAGAAATTAATTTAAAATTAATTTCTGATGTCAAAACCATAAAATGGGTTTTTAAGAAGTAAAAACTGTCAAAATATTAACATGTGTTAATGTCCAATGAAAATGTGAAATTACATCCAACAACCATAATTGGATTAAATTATTAAATCATAATCCAATTACACTTTAGAACTAATTAAAAGGACAAAATATCTAAATAAATAAATTAGATGAAAAGGCAGTTTTGAATTAAAATGCAGTAGTTTTCACTTTTCATAAAAATATGGATTTTATCAGAAAAATACCAAAATTTCAACTGAAGTAAATTTTTATGTCCCAATTATAAATAATAAGTTTATTTTATCAAATATAACATATAAAAGTGATGAAAAATATTTTTAAAAAGGGTTCGACATCAAAATGCAGTAAAACCGTCTTTTGAAAATATTAGATTATTTTATGCTTAATATTGGATTCCTTCTCATTTTAAGCCTCTAAAATTAATTATATAAATGTAAAAATATTTAAAAAATATTAAAAATCATAATATAGTTAATTATGTTTAGTCATGCCAATACAATGGCTAGGATTTATCTAGCATTTAAAATAATAATAATATTATTGTTGAATTAGTTTCCGTTATAACTTAGCGTTGTGTGCAACATAAGATTTCAGAGAAGCCTGTTGTTGCATGCTGGGTACTCCATCATACATAGTGTCCCCATTAAACTAAAATTAATATTGAATTCAAAAATATTAATATATATGAAAATTTATTATTCTATAAACACCTGGGATGTTACATTCCTATATGAAGAATCTATCCCGATTCTTGATACCAGAGAGAAAGTATTGAGGAATAAGATGACCCATCTGGCTAATGTGATCTAGAGAAATCATAAAATTCAAGAAGCAACATTGGAATGAGAGTATTTTATAATGTATAGCTACACACATCTTTTTATAAGGAAATACCCCTGTAATTTTGAGGAATAAATTTTTGTAGTGGGGAATAATGTAGAGCCACAATACATGGTCATATTTTCCTTTTAGAATAAATTTAATTTTTTTATAGCTTTCAAAACACTCATTACTGAGTTAGTTTTAAATACACACAACAACTAGATTAACAAAAAACTATTTAGAATCGTTTTACAAAGTCAATAAATTATAACACTTTTAGATAATTTATATAGTAAATTTAAATGTTATATGTATAATAAAATATTTTTAATTTCATACAATATATTCGATAGGCATAAGATAAGAACACGTCCAATATTACACATAAAATCCTATTCTTTTATAAAAGCAGGTTTACTTTCTTTTAATACTGCACCTATTTTAAAAATTAATTTTGAAACACTCATAAATTTAATATTAAAAAATAAACTACATTTTTTAATGTTAAATGTAAAAATAAGTTTATGGATATTTTTTTAAATTTTTATGAAAAGTTTTATTTTTTTGATGAATAGTGTAACATAATGGATTTTAAATGAAAACTCACATTTTACCTCAATAATTTATAAGGTAAAATTACATATTAAATTGTTTTTAAAGATTATTTGTATTTATTATACATAAATGAAACCAATGTATATCATTGTATTCTATTTCACTTATAAATTGAATATAAAAACATAGTAAAATTTTGATCATTTTTTCTTTAAAAACATGCATTGTCGTCCCTTCTACGAGATTAATTTTAAATTAATTTATTCCTATTATACAATTATAATTTGAAAAAATTGATTCCATATTTATAATAATCATAATTTATAATGGATAATAATGTTAACTTATTTTTTTACAAAAAAATATTAGTGAATGAAATTAATATTAATTACAGCAATTAGGAGAAAAATTAACTTAATGAGGGAGTAAACCTTAAACTTAAGGCCCAAAATGACCTATAAAATTGTTTAAACCCAATTTTATATTCATATTTCTACCATATACTCCATTTTATATAATTTTTACCATTATTGGATCCACTTTACATGGGAAAAACGTGGGTGAAATTCCCTTTTCAAAAAATTATAAGAATGCCACTCCTCCTCTCGTATAAAAAAGGCACTCACCCTCCCACTTATAAAAACCTATAGAGCCCTTTGGTTCACCAAAAATATGATAAATTAATATACCCAAATACCTCACCTAAAACTATAACCCTCACCTTGGTAATAAGTCCAACTAAGGATGGGTTTTGGTATAAACTAAAAGGAGTTACCTGTAAAAGATGTAACCTCATTCCACAAGTTCTTTTGTTTCATTTTCCTTATCTACCAATAAAATATTAGTAATACCTGATTATATAATAAAAAAAGTATCCTATATATACTTATATATTTTTATTTTAAGGTTTATACCTACACATACACACACTTACATCTATTTGGAAACTAACTTGTCGTTCTTGTGTACAACAGACTACCGCCTCGCAAAATGATGATTGTTTGTTCTTCCTTTTATACATCTCACTATGGTAATAAGGATGAAAAATTTATTTTTATATGTTATATATGATATTTATGATTTATTTATACTTATTTAATTATTTTATAACACAAACCTTCATGTGTTCCATTTTGAGGGTATATAATAACTTCATTTGTGGATGTGTGGACTACCACCTCCTCAAGGCGATGAGATTTGTTCATGATATAAGTGGAATGTATTAGGGATGGTTTTAAATTAAAATTTGTGACATAAATTACATAAATATTATACTATAATTATAATATAAATATCATTTACTTTTTATTCTTTTAATATGACAAAATGATGGAAGTAGTGTTCATGCAAACGTACGACCTACCGTCTCAATGAATGGTGCATTTAATTTATTATATCCGAATATTATCGATTATTATAAATACATATATGTTGGATATATATGATATTTAAATAATATTTTACTGTATTTATATGATGAAATCATGGTCTAATTAACAAGAACAACATTTAACAAGTCAAAACATACTAAAAAAACTAGAAAATTAACACACGAAATAGTGAAAATAATGAATGATTATTAAAAAAATGGGTAATAAGATATTATAAGAATATTAAATATGATATTATAAATTTAATTATGGTTATTTTATAAGTAAATGACATAATTAAAACCATTATAACGTATGTTAATGGATATTCACCCAAAAATAAATGTAAGGTAATAGATTTTCATCTCATTTTCTACATCCATGAGATAAGTATACTATTCACCACATAGTAATTTTATATGGGGAATCTACTACAAATTTTGATATATTATATCATGAACCCATTTATTTTCAAGTTATTTAATATTTTTCTATAAATTATACTATTTAAAGAGTTTTAGTTGAAAATTACCATGTGGTAAAAGTTATCATTACAATATCTCCTTATTTTGTTATTGTAAAAATTATCTTGAAACAATCAGTTACTTATAAAACTTTTCCATTGGAAATCAATTTTATTTTATATATCCATACTCTTATGATATAGTTACAATTGTTTCATAAAACTTATACCATTTTTACTTACGGTGTATACTGCACATTTATTTGATAATATAGGGAAATATTGATAAATATATATTCTTTATTTAATAATGATATTTGATAAGTTATATTTTTTATTAATTAAATTGAATAATCTATATGACAAATTTGTTGGAAATTATTTAAAATTAGGGTCTCTGAATTTATTTATCCCCTTGATTCATGGATAGGTTCTCTTGAGAAAAATTAGTTGGCCAAATTAAATAGGTTTCTACTTGTAGTTTTAAATTGTTTAGAGGATAGATCATGATACTAGAGGTTTTCATATGACCGAGACATGGCACCAAATAATTAATAATTTCCCTAATTTTTATTGAATATTTATTTTCCATGATATTTTGACTATGAAAAAATCAATGGATTCATTTTATTCTCAGTTTATTGATTTAACGACCTGTGTTTTTAGTTCCTTATCTTTCCATAGTTAGTAGGCCTTATCCAGTTATTTATATGAATTTTTTTCTCAGTTATTTACCTTTCCTTGTTGAATAATTCTCATTGAATCTTTATTTACTCCACTATTCTTACCTTTACTAAGAATTTTATCTCAACTTTATTTTTTATTTCATTTCCCTAGGTTATGAAGAGAAATCCTTTGAATGAGTTTCAATGATGCAGCTTTATAGTCATTCTTATAAATTATGTTTTATTTTATCACTCCCAATGTAATATGGTTATCATATATGAAATCTATTTTTCCAAAATGATAAATTTATTGGTAACTTTGGATTTTAATCTTGTATCTATGCTAATGTAATAAAGTAATGCCCAGAATTTGAGCTACTACTGTCAGGTGCTACACTTCACCCACATACTCTCAATAGATATGTGACCTGCACAGGTGACGATACAAGGCCTCTAAAGAATCCATTTTTATTGATGAATTATAACTTTTTTTAAAAGAAAACTCTACTGATCCTAGATATCAATCATATGATCCCCCAAAATACAAGACAAATTCAAAAAGAATATCCCATCAGATCAGAATAACACACTCAATCTAGCTATCACACTATGCATGGTAAGATGTACACAATATGAACTGTGTCCCCATCACCTCTTGGATAGTCTCCCAGAACCTCAATGTAAACATAGGATCCATGTTTGAAATAATGGCTAAAGGAACCCCATGTAACCTCATGATATCCTACCCATACAACTTACACAGATCTTCAACTTTAGTGGGGTTCCTAATCGGAATGGAGTGAGATGACTTTTTTACCCAATCAATTACTACCCATAGAGAATTCCTTTCTCGGTAGGTATCTGATAATCCAAAATATAATTCCATGGAATGATTTTCCCATTTCCAAACCGGCACCAGAAGAGGATGTTGTAGACCAAAATGTTTCAGATGATCTTCTTTTATGTGTTGGTAAGTGTAACAGTGGGAGTCATAGTTTTCAATGTCATGGTTCAAACCTGACCACTAAAATATCCATCACATGTCAAAATAAATATTTTTAGTTCTTAGATGAATGAAAACATTGAAATATGAAAATAAATCCAAAATTATCTCATCACAGATACTGGGACAATAAACCAATCCCCAAAATAGAGAATACCATCTGAAGAGAGAGACAAACTAGAAGCAGTCTCCCCACCATAAATGGTTTCTTAAAAACCTATTAAATCATTATCCTATTGATGAATCTATATAATTAATTCAAGGAGACATGATGATACAAAAACAATAGTCAGAACCATAACTTAAACATCCTCCTCAGCATCCATATGTAACTGATCTAAGATCCATATATGGTTCCACTCTTCATTCGATTCCACAACATCCTATGATGTAACTTTCTTGTTGAATTATTTTTAATGAAATTCCCCTTCCCTGGGGTATATGCTGTGTCGAATTCAAACATATGAAGGTATTAAACCTATAGTATTTTCCTATGACTCAAGGAATACTAAGAAAAGATATATCCTAGACTCTAATGGGTAGAAAAGACTATCAACCTATCCCCAGAGAGATAGTGACGTTGTACATAACTGAAAGCATAACTAATACGTGATCAAAATCATGAGTATGGTAATTATTATCATGCAGTTGAAGCTAACAAGAGTCATAAGCCACCACATGATCATATTGTATAGTTAAGTAACCCAAAACATCCATAAAAGCATAAAAAAACCACATACCTGTTACCGGGAGCAAGTAGGATCATAATATGTTCTGATGTCAAAATTCATTTAATCTCATCAATAGAATACAAAAGCTTCAAATCACATATGAATTTCAACCTTTTCCAAGTAAGATCATTCAAAGGTCATTCCAACTTTGATAATTCCTTGATGAAACATCGGTACTATCAATTAAGACCTATGAAATATGAATCTTAAAGACATTTCATGGTTCTTCCAAAGAAAAAAGAACCTTTATCTTCTCAGGGTCAACTGATAATACATTATAATAAATAAAATTTATATATAACATCATTTATTGGATCTAGAAATAACATTTCAAAATCTTTCAATATAAATGGTGACTTCTCAAGATCTCTGGAAGCAAACAAAAATGGTGCTCATGATTGTGCTTAGATCTCTGATAAACCAAAGTATCATCCATGAACACTAAAAAAAATATGTAGAGATACACATGGAATATCAAATTCTTCAAATCCCAAAAAACTACAGGAGACATAATAAGACCAAATAGAATCAAAAGATATTTTTAATGGCCATACCTACTCCTAAAATTCATCTTCGGTACATCATATTTCCAACTCTGAGATGATGATAGCCTGAATGAAGATCAATCTCAAAAAACAACTTTTCATCCAATAATTGATCAAAAAAATCATCCACATGAGGTATTAGATAATTTTTTCTAATCATTAACAATTTAAAATTTTGATAGTACACACATGATTAGAGTGAACTGTCTTCCTTTTTTTAAAAGAGAACTGGGGCTAGCCAAGAATATACATTAGGAAAAAAACCCTTCACCATTAGATCAACCAACTAATTCTTTATCTCTTTTAGTTCTTCTGGTTCCATACAAAAAGAAGTTCCAAAAATCCGATGCATACTTAGAAATAAGTTGATCAAAGACACTACCTACCTCTATAGAGGAAGCTTGTAGAAATTTTCTAAGAAAACGTCAAAAAAAATCCCAAAAAATTGTTAGAAAATCAATAGTAGAAGTAACATAATTGGTCTCAAATACTACAATAAACAAAAATATCCCTATACTCTAGGCGGTAAGGTCCTACTCGACCAGACCTCGAGTCCCAAACTCCCTAAAAAACCAGTTATCTCCCTTCACTTGCAAGAAACAAGACACAAAGATGATAAAAATAAACCTTAGCAAGATGAGAGATAGGCCAATCCATCTTGATGATGTTGGAAAATAGATCCAAATTGAGAATAAGAAAATCCTGGGATAAATATTCATTAGTTATAGATAGTGCACAAGAAGGAAACCATAATCCCTAATATTTCTTCTTACCAGGAGGTGTTTCTAACACCATATAAAATGACATGAGATTCATTAGAAGTTTAATAAAATCCAAATAAATAACCATATAAAAATGAGTGGGAATCACCAGTGAAAAATAAATAAATCTCTATTGAATATGAATTAAAGACAGTACATATCCCTATTATTGGACCCATGTCTACCACTAATGGGAACTCATATAATTATTTATTGTTATTTACTACTAAGGCCTATAGACAGATCCCTGCAGTATTTGAATCATCTGACTACACTGAAGTTTCCTTTTCTACTGATGATCCCTGACTATATTGAGGTGTAGACCCACCCTAAAAGAAACGCTACAGATGACTGTAACACCCAAAAATGGTACACATATTCATATGTGGAAGACAAGAACATCGTGTGTATCTAACCATACCACAATAATATCAAGTCATATGCATAGTACTGGCTATAACTGAGGATGCAGTGGGGGCTTTCCACAGATATCCCCTCTATTACTTCTGTGATGATCAAGACACTTCTTCTTATTCCACAATACAATATTGATGATTCCAAAAAGTGGAAGATTAGAGGAAAATTTTCCATACTATCCTAACATATTCCTCTCATGCATCATATCCATGTCTACTGTCTCTTCCTAGGTCGACAAATTTAGTATAAATACTTGTGATCTAATATGAAGTCTCAAACCCTACAGGTACTTCCAATACTTTAGATAGTCATTCTTTACTACCTCTGAAAAAATGAACTAGCTCAGTAAATTGATTCCAGTACATTGACACCGAACTACCTCCCTACTGTAAAGAGAGGAACTCTAGATAGTTTACATCAACAATGGCTCTAAAAAAACTACTAGAATAAGAGGGTATTGAAGGTAATTTATTCCAATCCCACATGCCTATCTACCTGTACCATGGAATCCCAACATCTATTACTAGGACCCTCTAGTATTAATGTTGTGCACTTAACCTTGATAGTCATAGAAGTCTCTAGGAAGTAATATATCTAATAAATCTTGTCCAGAACGTTCACTACCTCTTGAAGTCCATTATTATGTTTAATTGATATTGAGTTCTCTCATAATAACTCTCTTGATCGATCCCTATCTCCTCCAGCTCATGGTTGTACCTAAATTACTATGTTTGAAACTTTTTGTGTATTTTGATCAACATGAAAAATTTCCCACATGATGGCCTCTATAATATCATTATCCATGGGTTGAATCCCTTGAAAATCATCCACTTCACCCTCTAGAGGAACCCACCAAACATGTTTTGGAGGAATATTGATGCACAATGAAGCATAAAAAATTTCCATACAATAGAATAATCTCAGTTCAAACAAGAAAACCATAAGAAAAAACTATGATTAAGATCTAGAACTTAAAAAAAGAGAAACACATCCAAACATTCCATGGTAAATTGAGTCACTTCATGGTAAGAGCTAGCTAAGAACTCACCACAACCTACCCCTCATGTTTCAAAAATCAAATATTCATTCAACCAAATATCCAAAGACATGTAATCTTTAGGAGAAACTACCTCTAATACCAAAATGTGATGAAACCAACCCGAATAACCCCTCAAACTGGTAGCCAATCTGATTTTCCACTTACCTGAAGGGAATTCCCGATCCCCTCATATTGGAGACTAGCACCCGGGAATAAAAAATAAACATAAGGAAATATTTTTCCCATCTGGAAGAAACAATATCACATAGATATATATGTAAAAGAGAGATACATTGGAAGAAGAAAATATATTCCATAATTGAAAGAAGATAGTGAAAATGGTAGAACTCAATAAAATTCAGAATATCCCCAAGTACATATCCCGTCATCAAAGTAAAACTAAAAACAAGAAACAAACAACTCCATTTGATAGCATGGGAATCTCTCTCCATCTCACCACAAACTATGTAGACATAATTGATAGATTCCTCAATGTCCCACTATAGAACATTGTCTTTCCCTGAGTCCAAATTCATATAGAGGAGTATACACCACCGAAGGGGTGAGCATGGTGTGAGCAAACATGATCAGTAGGATCCCAACTAGGTTTTCTATAACAATAATCTATACAATAATCTAAATATGATCAGATTTTAACCAAAAAAGGTATGATAAGTTGTTTGACAGTGTTTATATCAAAATAATGGAAAAAAATTTCATTTTCCATTTTCTATATTTCCAAATTAATTCAAGTAAAATAGTTTCAAATAATTTAAAATTCATATATCAAAAGAGACATTTCAAATCAAATAAAATCACAAATCACATATCATATCAATCCATGGATGTACAAGATGAAATAGTACATGCTAAAATAGTAGTTAACATCACACCAAGGATCACTCTAGGTCATGATAGCTAGGACGTTCAAACCACCAATATCGACAATAATTTTCTTTGAGCCCTATATATATGTGTGTCGATTATAGGTAGTATAGGAACACCCTATAAAGTAAACATCCAAACAAGTCTAGAAAGTCCCTAGAGCAACATGCATAGGGATAATAGGAACAACCAATGAGTAACCCCCCGATAGTACCAATATACATGTCCTATGACTACACCTTCTACCTAAGTACCCAATTATTTATATGTACTACATTTTTCATACCAATTAATCAAAACCATGCTTTAAACACCATTTTAGAAATCCATTTAATAAGGATTTGAAAATATATTTACATTTACTAAAATAAGGGAAAACCCATATTTTATAAAAAATACATTTCCACACACAAAATACATAAATCAATATTTAGAATTCATTTATAAAACAATTTACAAAAAAATAGATCAATTCTGTTTATCCAGCATAGGATAAAGAAAAAACCATCAACCACAAAGTCAGGTTTGCACATTTCCATAGTGGAATCCACCATAACAAAAACACAACAATGATAACGAAGGACCTAGAATAAATCCACACATCCCATAATTTATTCAATTTAAAAAAGGGTTTAACTAAGAGGGAAAATTACAATATACATCAACAACGCACACCCACCACACCACATCCAATAATGGATTAGTCCTCGGAACAATATCACACAATTGATCTAGAAAGGAATAAGATGAAACACCATCAAAGATCAACAGATCTAAAATTAGAACATAATAGTGCATCCATGATCAAAGAAAATTAAGAAATGAAAGGATTACATACCTATAGATATGAAACCCAATCTCAATGGAGATCAGTAATTTGACAAAGCGATTTAGATGTAGTGGAGGTCTCTAAAATCACCCAGAGTGAGGTCTTAGGTTGAGAGAAAGGAGGGTTGAAACTAAATTAATGATAAATAATTAACATGTCACCCTAAAATACCATCTCATGATACTTTCATGGCATGTAATCTAGTTACACATCGTGTAATTCAAGACACTCAAGTACACCTAATAACCCATAGCCTTTTTATTATGAACTAAATTTTTAACATTACATGATGTGTATTATTTACATTTTATGTACTCTTTCCCACTGCGTACCAAGATCACATCTTATTCCTAGAAAATAATACATAGAATGTAATCCCATTCTACAGTGTGTAATCGCCTATCAGACAATGAAATCCCACCTTTCAATAAAAAACTCCAAACCGCCATGGATGTTCACTAAACTTAGGGATAATCCCACAAATACATTAACCAATTTATAGTAAGACTCCATTAATTAAAATAGACATACATCACCAAACTTTAGATAATGTTCTCCAGAAAATTATCTATATCCTTGGGAGTCCCAAAACATACCCAATAAAATCATAAAACGAATAAAGATAAGGGAAATACTTTAAAACATGTAACAATATTTTATAGGTCTACCTGTCACTTTGGTACCAAAAATAAAAGAACAATATAGAATATACCTTGAATATCACAAGATAATAGTGGAATCATACATAGCATATCATGAGTGTTAGAAAAGACACACACACACATGTGAGAAACTAAATATGGTCTAAACAACATCAACATGTATTATCATATTATGTAAATCAAGAAAGCATCATGGATACACACACACACCCACACTAATCACACAAAAATCATGGGTTAGTTAATAATAATTCACATAATTTGATAACACCATAGACATGGACTATAATACTAAGAACTTCATACCTCAAAAGTCATCAATATCAACAGAAAGGTCCATCGAAGGTGTGTTCAGTTGAACCACATTTTCACACCAAACAGAAATATGATCACTAGCCAAGTATTACTAAAAAATCCATGTATGTTATTTCAAAATTAAATTAAATATTTCATTCAATAATAATTTCTCTCCCACAGATAATATTTGAATTATCATTTTAGACAAACACATTCACTTACAATATTCTCTTGAAGAATAATTATATACCAAATAATTATTTTTTGATAATATAAATAATTATTCTATGATAAATTTCATAAATTATCATTTAACAATTACCTTATGATAATTTATTACAAATTTCCCTTTGATAAAATGAGTGATTATATTTTGATAATATTTATATAAATTATTATTTGATAATTCAGTGAAATTGCCTCTTGATAATTCTAGACAACTATCATTTGAAAATACATGAAGTTATCCTTTCATAATTTTGATAATATTTGTCACATGATAATTATATTATACTTATCCTTTAAAAATTTATATAATTATCATTTATTAATATAACACAAATTTCATTTGATAATTTGTATTAATTATTTCTTGATAATTCTTTGTAATCATCTTTGATCGTTAAAAAGTGGAAAAAAGATTAAATTAAATACAAAATAAAACTCTCCTCCATCAAAAATAGGGTTAGGGATGAATTTATACTCAATGAAGAAAATCCAACAAAACTAACAACACACCAATCAAACTAATATTAGAGAAGATATCAAAGATATAAATTTAAAAGAAATAAAAAATTAAAAAATTTAAAAAATATATAATTGAGATTGGGGAGAGGCGTGATGGAGGAGAGAGGCATGAGATAGTGGGGGAACAAAATTCATTTCCCTAGAACCACTTCTTTCCCATTTATATATATATATATATATTATCAATTCATCCACTACTAATTTCCCCTATCTTATTATTATTACACATTATTTGTATCCATGTTCCCTCTTAAATTCATGTGTAGTTCTCCCACGACCACTCCCTTCAATTATGTATTTATTATTATTAGTTTTTAAATATAAAAATCACATTTAAACACATTTAATCCTCCCTATTAAATATGTATTTTAAATTTCATTTATATGAGTACATATACACCTCATATATATATATACATACAAACATAAACACCCACACATGTGTATATATATACCCAAAGACACAGACATATATATATAACCAAAATATATATGATATATATATATATACATCCATACATACATCTACACATGTACATATATATTTATAAAATATATATACACACACACATTTTAACATACCACAGACAAATATTATTTTTACTAATTAAAAATAATAATAACAACAACAAAAATTATTATTATTATTAGTATTTAATATGACACATCATTTCATCCTTTAGAAATGTATAAAAAACATCTATTAAATTTTGAGAATAGTTACTAAATTCACATTAACCCCACATTTTAATTTATTTACTTCAAGGTAGTAATATCACTATCACTACCTAACCTCCCAATAAAAGTTAACCCTAAGAGAAACATCGGCAAGCAATTAATAAAATTTAATTACACAAGTAATTTCCTCATTTTTTCAACACAAATAATAAAAATATTATTATTATTTTTATTACCCATGTGGGAAATGTAACAAAAAACCAGATGAACACAAATCTTATGTCATTCCTAGATTAAAACCTATGTGCCGGACAAAATAATATTCTCATATTTCTAATTTGATACACTGTTTGTGAGATATTGCATTATTTTCAGAAAAATTATAATAATAATATTAAACAAGTTATCGTCTTGTGTAATGTTACCAATTGTGCGATGTTAAAAAATGTTAGGTCATTAATATGGTAAAACCATATTCCCATACCAAAATTTGATATTATATTTATCATACAATACAATATTTGGGAGATATTAAATTATTTTGAAAAAATACCATTTGTGTAATATAATATATTTAATATTTGTATTCCGTCTGTTCTGAGGCTCTATGGGCCTCAAAATATATAAATAACTTAGTTCCTAACTCCAAAACTATTCCATAGAATAATACAAGGTGTTAAATGGGATTTTACCCTTAAAAAATCCATTAAATCATCTATTAACTTATTTAAATAGAAAAACTATGTTTTCACATTAAAGTAATCATAAATATTTATAAATAAGGGTTTTTATTGCCTTTAAAATTTATGATATTACAATTCCAGTATATGGAAGATACTATTGTTATTATTTAAGTATTGTTTAATATAATTTATAGGAGGTATAAGAAGAACTAAAATGAAAATATTTTGTTAAGATCTATACAAATTATTCGCAAAACCTCTTTATGTTTTTATCAAAATCCTTCAAGTATGGTTTTATGGTCAAACCATAGGCGATTGGTCATATTTAGGTATGTAAAGAAGGTATTTGGTTAGGTATTTTCCAAACCAAAAGGCTCTTCATGATTTTATAGGAGAGTAGAGAGGGTTACATTTTATATCGAGGTGAGTGGAACACTTGTAAATTTTCATGATTTTAAAATAATTTCACATCCATTTCTTGGAAACAGAGTTCCAAAATGGACCATTCCTTAATCTAAAATGATATAAGGCCAAAATATGTCTATAAAATATAAATTATAAATTTTTAAGGTAATTTTAACTCTTTCCTTTTTATTCTAACCTCAAATAAACTAGTTCTAACCTCATCTATGGTATCAGATTGTTACTGTTTTCGCTATTCATTATGGAAGAATTATATTAAAATTATATAATAAATTTTCTCACTATAATTAAAAATATGGAATAAATTTTATAAAATTAAATTCATATAAATTTTAGAACATAATTTAAAATTAAACCCATAATTAGGACCAAAAATCGGTATCAACATGAAATAGTTTTGTAAAGTATAAAACATTTTTATATAAAAATTAAACATCAAATTAATTAAAATGATCTAATTTAGATTAAAATTAACATAATTGAACTAATATTAATTTTAAAACTATTTTAAAAAATAATGGAACTTTTTAAATGTTTTAAATGTAAATAGAATTTCAATAAATTCTTTATTTTAACTATTCATCAAAAAATTAATCATTTCAAAAAATTATAAAACATTAACTATAAGATAATTTTTAATTTAATATTTGAAAAATAAATTTCATTTTTTAAAATAAATTTTGTAAAATTTTCAAATAAATAAATAAATTTCAAATAAGTGAAAAAATGACAAAATCGTTTTCAGAAAAATACGTTTTTATGCATAAAACATGATTTATTCTTATTACTTTCCTAGAGAAATTATTTGATAAATTATAACCATTTTAGTGTATATATAACATATAAATTTGATTAAAAACTTTCAAAATCACTGACTAGATTATTTTTTTAAGATAAAAATACATTTTCTGCATAAAAATTTTTTTTAGAAAAATATTTATTTTACCTAAAAGGTTTTTTATTTATTTATTATGAATTAATAACCAATGTTTTTATTTTATATATGTTAATAACATATAAGTTTCAAAATTTTGTTATTCCTATTCATACCCACCAGTTTAACAACTATGTTAGAATGATATTGTATATTAAATTTTGTTTTTGACTTACGGTAGGGTGTAATGTAGGCTATCAAAGAAATGTATTCAAAAATAAATATATCATAAAATATAGGGGTGATACATAAGTTGTATAAGACTAAACCATAATCATGAATAATTTACAAGTACCATAAATGAATATAAAACAAGGAATCTTTCATTTTCTTAATCAATCTTTTAAAAAAATCTTGCATTCCTTTATAACATGATTTACTCGTGGAAATGAAATAGGTTTATGATACTCCATTCAAAATAATAATCACAAGATATAAAAATAATGAAGATGTATGGTATAATAATATCATAATCCCAGGGAAATACAAGAATCATTAAAGTATTATGACATGAAAATACCATTAAAATAACATTTAAAACATTTCTTTTAAAAACAAGGGAAAATACCATTTTTTGGGTAATATTATATAAAATATTATAGGATATTGGGAAAAATATTTTCTTTGAAAATTTTCATGTAAAATTATATTGGAAACTTTAAAGAAAATAGTGGTTATAAAGGCATGAAAAATCATTAAAACCATAAATGTTAAACATAAACTATCATTTCAAACATTTTTAAGGTGAGTCAAAACTGACCCATGTAGAAAACACTAAGAAATTACCATTTAAAACTTTTAAAATAAGTTCAATGATCATGAAACAAACATTAGGAAATCATTTAATTTTACATTTATGGCCTTTTAAAAACTAAAAAAATATGAAATCAATAATATAATAAGAAACATAAAATTCAATGTATAACACCCCTAAATTATAAATGAATAATATTTTATTTAATAGTGTATGTGACATGAAAAACCAAGACTATAAGGGAATATAAAATCCCAATATCCTAATATATATTTAATATTTTTAAAAAATTTATATATCTTTAAATGAATGGAACATAAAGTTTATCTTGCGTTACACAAAACAACAAGTTCCTTCAAAAGCTTGCATTACACACCAGACTGGATTTTATTAAAAATCTATATACTATTAATATTGTTATTTAAAATGAACATTTTCTCCTAGAAAATAAATTGGTGGTTAAAAATAGTATTAAATAAATTAGGAAAATATATGTCTAAATTCATTGGTTGAAATGAATATAAAAACATAATGAATATAAAATAAATATTTTTATAAAAAAACTTTTTTTATACGTGAAAAGTGTAAATATTTTACAAATTAAATAAATTGGTAGATGATCATAAAGAAATTTATATATTAAATATTAAATATTCTCTTAAATTCATGAAATATATTATATAGCAATAACATAAGAAAAAAAATCCTATTTTTCACATAAACACACTAAACATTTTTAAAGGCAGTTTTATCACCTTTTAATGGTGTGATTGTTTTAAAAATAAATTTTAACAGTTTTATAAATTTTATTTGAAAAAATAAACTTCATTTTTAAATTATAATTTAATTATTATATTAGGGTTATTTTTTTTGTATTTTTATGAGAAGATTCATTTTCTGATGAATAGTGAAAAATACTAAATTTTAATTGAAAACTAACCTTTCATTTAAATAATTCTTAATGATAAATAATATTTTAAATTGGTTTCAAAGTAAAATTAACTCAATTAAACATATTTTAATCCAATTTAATCCATTTAAATCATTTCTATATTGAATTGATATATGAAAACATAGAAAACATTTGAACATGTTTAATTTAAGAACCCCCTTTCTTGTCCTATTTACGGGATTAATTTTAAACTAAAAATTTTAAATTATATGAATTGAATTTTAAAAAATGGATTAAATTTTTTTAATAATAATAATTTATAATTTATAATAGTTCCAATTTTTTTCCCAAAGTGATCAATGAAAACAATTAAAATTAATTACAACAATTAAGAGAAAAACATGTTTACCAAGGGACTAAACATTAATATTTTGAGGAAAATGAACTATAAAATCATAAAAACACATTAAATGTACATATGTAGACATAAAAACTTCTATTATTTTATTCTTTTCACTATTTTATCCACTTTACATGGAATAACATAAGTGGGGTTTCCTCTTTCAAAAAATTACAAGTTTTTCTCTCACCAAACTTATAAAAGACCTCTCATTCTTCCCTTTTTCACACCAATCAAACAATAATAGTTCAAAAAATCCATAAATATATCACTTCTATACTTCCCTACCATCATTATAGAATCCTTTTGTTGGTAATAAAGAAAAAAAAGGATGGAATTTGTGCAAACCTAAGGAGGATACTCGAATAAGATGTAATGTTTTTCTAAAAGTGTTTTTTTCCTTATTCACCTAATTTAATTCATATTATATCTTGATTTTATAATGAATTCAGTGTATTAAATATTATAATAAGTTTTTATTTTATTTCTATAACCTAAAATCACATACGCATTCATCAAATGGATTATGAAATCATTGTTCATGTGTACGGTGGTTTACCACCTCGTGAAACGATGTCGTTTGTTTTTCCATTATCACCGATCAAGAATATGAATAATGATGGAAATAATATCTATATATTATATTTATGATGTATTTATTATTTTTTAATTAATATATCATGCATATATTCATGGCTTCCATTTTGCATGAATACGATAACATCACCCGTGTGTATGGTGGACTACTGCCTCCTTAAGCTATACGATTCATTCATGATTTAGATGGAATGTATTAATGACAGTTTTAATAAAAATTTGTGATATATATGACATAAATAAGATACTATAATGATAAAATACATATATATCATTTACTTTTATTTCTTACTACATGATAAGAAAATGGAAAAAGTGTTTATGCTTACGTACGACCTACCGTCTCCATGAATGATGTAATTCATTTCCTATAACAAATTTTTATGGATTAAAATAAATAAATAAATAATATATATATATATATATATCATATTTACATAATTTTTTACATTATTTAGACAAATAAATCTTGATCTATGTAAGAGGAACAAAAAATAACAAGTCAAAACATACTCGAGAAACAATGCAATTAACACCCAAAACAATGAAAATCATGACATATTATTAAAAAAAGGGTGATAATATGGTATAAAAGGGTAATATATGGTATTATAAATATTAATATTATTCTTATATAAGTTAATAAAATTCATAAAACCATTATACATTTGGTTAAATATCATTCAACCAAAAGGAAGTATAAGCTAATGAATTCATCTCAATTTAATTTCATTGAGGTATATTGTAATGTTATACACCTAATTGCATTTATATGGTGTATATAATATCCCTTGAAATTATATTTAATGAATAATTAATTACTCACAAAATTTTAAATTTCAATTTTCATTATCTAATCTAAGTGGATTTGAATAAAAAGTTACTAAGTGGTAAATAATTTCTAACTCAATTATTTTTCATTTAGTTGTATTAATTCCTTGTTGTCATTAATATTATATGATTATGAGTATAATGATAATTCATTATATATTATTTTATTTCCACTTTTTAATGTGGTTTTATTTTTGATACAGATAATCAATTCATTTATTAATTCTCACTTTATCATCATGATCATTTTAAGTGTTTATTTTTCAATCTCATTCTAGTCGAGATTGTTTATTATTGAATATATATTTAAGGAAATTAAAAGAAAATTTCATAATGAACCCTTCAATTTTTTTATAATTAAATCATTCATGATCTTTTGTAATTTATAGTATAATATTCCCACTCTTTATTACTTAAAAGTACAGGTACATTGGTTTAATAAAATCCGAATTCATTTCTCTCTTTTGTTGGAAATCCGTTTTCTTATAAAAGCATAATTTATAAAAAAATTAAAAAATATTTTATTTAAAATTTTCAAAATGAATTATTAATGTACATTTTTACCCTATTTTTCTTTTTAAAAATTGTTTTCAAAAAAATATTCTTATCTCTTTTCAAACAGGGCACTTTTCAATCCTTTTTTACTATGTACAAGGAATATTATTTTTTACCTTGTGGGACATGTAAATAATTATTTATTGTCATTTATTTGAATCTTCATTTTAATTTTTATTAATATATCTTTAATGAATTTTTTTAAAAGTCATTTTCAATGAAAAGGAGTTTTAAAACGTTGTTAAAATTGAAGAGTATTTTTTCGTCAATAATGTTTTTAAATATCTTTTTATTTCAGAAATGACAACAACCCTTATTCTTACTCCAATGGTTATACATCATATTAAACCATACTTGTTTTTACTCTTGATGTATTATGACTATTTTGATCAAATATAACTTTTTCATTCACTTATTTGAATCATATTTGAAGTCATTAACCTTCCAACAAGTTATTCACTTTACAGTGACCACTTAACATTAAATTTCCCATAAATATCCACATTATTAATAATTGTTATTATTGTTTTCTAAACTGTATACCATTTATACATATGGTGTTTAATTTCACAGTTATTTGTTTTTGTAGGAAAATATTGATAAATATGAACTCTTTTCTCAATATAGATATTTGATAAGGCGTATTGTTTATAATCTAAATAGATCATTAGATATATGAAGAATGATTTATACTGTATGTGATGGGAGGGCCATGGACTTCATATACCCCTTCGATGCATCAATTAGTGTCACGAGAAAACTCATTTAGCCAAATTAAATGGGTTTCTACCCATATTTTTAAAACAATATTTGAATGGTCTTGTTGGGATTGGTTTTTATGTGCCTTAGACATGAAATTAAATAATTAATCATTACCTTCATTGATTATTCAATTATTATTATTATCTATCCATGATATATTTACTTTTACAATATCTATTGATTCATTTCATTATTGGTTTATTGATTAAATCGAATGTGTCTCAATTATTTTCCTTTCCATATTGATTAATCCTTATCCAATTATTTAAATGGAATGTGTTTTTAGTTATAAAACTTGCAAATTGATTATACTTATTGACTCATGGTATCTTCTGCTATACTTAACCTTTACTTAGCATTTGAGGTCACCCTTGTTTTCTTCATTCTACAAGATTTCATAAACTGTACTTAGAAATACAAACAAGGATATGCTTGATAGAATAAATTTACTTTAAAAATAAATTATCTTGTGCTTTTGTATTAATTTTTAATACAAGACTCATGTATATATCTAGTTTATGAAGAATACAAAACTGATTGGTCCTTTGGGATCTGAATCTTATATCTATGCTTGTGTAATTGTAGTAAGACACTTACTCTGGGCTTGTGGGGTTAGGGTTTCTATAGTTGATATCAGAGTAAGTTTATTAGAAACTGTGGGAACTAGATTTAGAGTAACATAGATTAGGGAACATAAAACTATGATAGAACTTGATGATAAGTATAGAAGAACATCTCAGAGTCTTGTTAAGGTAGAGATTATTTGGTTTTCCTAGCGAAAAATCACTAAATGGATTCTATAAGTGGATGTGGTTTTGGAACAGATGTTCCTAGGGGTAATAACTTTGAAAGTTCATGTTGGACTTGACTCGAGCATAACCCGCCACACAAAAATAAGACTTACTATACAACTGGTTTGAAACTACCAGGGGATATTCTTAGTATAGTTTACATTTTATTTACAACCCATTATAAAAGATTTGAATAGATAATGACAATGTATGACCTTGGATAAACCATAGACAAAGGAATGAACTATGTGAAAATTAAATGAGTGAATTATTTATGTATTAGGATTCAAGAATTAAATTGATGAATTATTTTACCATTGGTATTTTGGTGATAAGAATCATGAAACATATTGGGATTGTGTTAGAATTATTCACATCTTTATTAATATAAGAGTAATGAATTCCACCATGGTTTTATAAGATTATGGTTGATCATAAGTTTTATTTCTTAAAAACCTCTTTTTACATTTTATATGATGAGAGTATACCATAATTAAGGTCATTCTGGAAAAATTTATGGAATTTTTATGTTTTAGTTGAAACCTTATTTGAGGAATAACGCCTTTACATCTTATAGACATAAGCTAAAGGGTATTGATAACCTTTAGGGTTAATATGACCATTAATTAAATCGTAAAAATAGTCAAATGATATTATTATACTTTATAAAAATATAATTTGTATTTAAAACCATAATAAAGATGGTATTCAATGATTAAATTCTAAGGTTGTCTGTCATATATATTTTTGGAATCATATTAATATGGTTTATAAAAACGAAAACTTGTATGTTGGGTGGCAACCCATTGTATCTGGGAAGGCCTTAGCGATTGAACATATAACTGAAGGGTGATAAGGGTTTAACACCAACCACTTACCTATGAAATGGGCTAGTGAATATTTCATTGTTTTTAGTATAACAATATGATGGACAAATATTTATGATGAATCAGTAGTTTTACTTTTTATGTTTATAGATTAATGTATTTACCATTTTGGTTTTGGAAAATGGGCAGAGACATACATAATTAATTGTCACTCTTTTATGTTTCTTACAATCTATTAATAGTTAAATATTAGGCCCTCAACCATAAAAAATTTATTTTTGGATATTCATTTCTTGTACTAAGTGATAAAAGAATAACCAAAGGATGAAATTTTGTTTATGAAATAAAAATATATCTTTTAATTGTATTTCATTATATTATTAGGCAGTAAAATATTTTATCAACATTAGAAAAATGATATTGAAGAAAAAAATGATATCATAATAGATTGATATCCAATGAATCAAAAGGCCCTTTATATCATCGACGATTTTTGGCTTTGGGAACCTTAACTTTATATTGACCATTCAATTTACTTTGATCTATAAAGTCAATCAATCCCTATAATTTTTTACTCTTCTTCTTCATGTATATATATTCAATTTCCACTAATGTTATTCTACTTTAAACCCTAGTTATATGTCATTCCATGTGGCCTTTGTACTTCTGATTATCTCTTATGAAGATGATATTTAGTAACACTTTTACAATTTTGGATTTTCAGAAATGAAATTTCCAAATTCCAAACCCTTGATTACCATGATCATTTTTAAATTGTGAGGAAGCAATTTATTTATGTTTGGTAAAATGTAACACCCTGAAATTCTAAATGAACAACATTTTATTTAATACAATATTTGACCTGAAACACAAACTGTAGAAGGGAATATAACATCATGATACCCTAATATAAATTTTATATTTTAAATAAAAACACTCTATATCATGAAATGCATGAAACCTCAATTTTATCATTCCTTACACACAACAATGAGTTTCTTAGAAAGTTAGCGTTACACACAAGACTAATTTTTAAAGAAAAAATATATAATATTAATATTATTATTGAAAATAAAAAATTTCCACTATACCATTAATTATAGGTTAGTAATAAGATTAAATTACTTAGTAAAATATATGGTTTAATTCACTAGTAACAAATTAATTATAAATGATTATAAAAACAAACAGAATATAAAGGAAATGTTTTTATATAAAACTATTTTTTATAAAATAAAAGAATATAATATCAATATATCTAATTAATTAGTGGATTATATTAATAATATTTATATTTTATATGTGTAATATAAAAAGTACCTTTCATCTAATATATTTTATAGCCATAAGATAAGAAAAAAAATCCAATTTATGAATACAAAATTGTATTATTAAGGGTGGTTTTTCTACCTTTTAATGACACACTTATCTTAAACATATATATTGAAATTTTTATAAACCAAATTTGATGAAATATAATTTAATTTTTAAATTTTAATTTCAAAATTATCCAAATGTAATTTTTTGGTATTTTTATGAGACGTTTCATTTTTGATGAATAGTAAAACTCATTGAATTTTAATTAAAAACTGACATTTCATATGTTTAATTTATAATGATAAATTATATTTTAAATTTGTTTGAAAGTAAAATTAAGTCAAATATACATATATTAAACCATTTTATGTAATTTTTATTATTTTTATGTTGAATTAAAAAATGAAAACACAAAAAACTTTTGAACATATTTACTTTAACAACCCACTTTATCGTCCCATATGTGTGAGTAATTTTAAATTAATTTTTCCTAATTATGTGAATTGAATTTTTAAAAATGGATTAAAAATTTTAAATAAGAATAATCTAAAATTTCTAAGAATTCAAAAATAAATTTTTATCAATGTTATTAGTGATAAAGTTAAAATTAATTACAATGGTTAAGAGAAAAACCAGTTTACCAAGGGACTAAACATTAAACTTAAGGGACAAAATGACATTTAAAATTCTACAAAACCCATTTTATATAAATATTTAGACCATATACCTTATATTATAGAGTTTTTCTCAGTCTTGGTTCAACTTTCCATGGAAAAAACATGGTTGTAATTCCCTCATTCAAAACATTACATGTTTCCCTGCACCCCACTTATAAATGGCCTCCCTCTCCCCCCTTCTTCACACCTCTAAAACCAATCTGGATCAGTAAATAGCTGAAAAAATAACTTCTCCACTTCCCTCCATTCATTCTGTAGGAATTATCATGGGAATTAATCTTATTTAGTAAGGAATTAGTGAAAACCTAACAAGGATACCCGAAGAAGAGGTAACATTTTTATAAAAGTGTTTTCATTATATTTACTTATCCACCTCATTTAATTTTTTATATCATTATTATATAATAAAATATATATATTAAATATAATAAGATGTTTTTTGTTAAGGTTATGACATAAAACCACACAAAATTCCGTCAAATGGGTTACAAAATCAATATCTGTGCGTACGACCGACTACTGTCTCATGAACTAATGTCGTTAATTTTCCCATTACCACCTATCAATGTTTGGAATAATGATGGAAAGAATATTTATATACAATTTTTATGATTTTTATGATTTATTTAATCTTCTGTAATTATCATATCATTTATACCTTCATTCTTTCCATTTTTTGGAAATATGATATGGTTTCTCATGTGTAAGGTAGAATACCACCTCACGAAGCGATTTGATTCACTCATGCTTTACATGGAATGTATTAATTATGGGTTTAATAAAAATATGTGATATATAAGACATAAATATGTTGTTATAATTATGATATACATATATATCATTGAACATTCTTTCTTTCAACATGATATGAAAATGAAAATAACCATCACACTCATATATGATCTACCATCGGGATGAACTATGAAATTTGGATATAATTAAGTGGAAAAAAATAAAAAGTTAAAAAATACTCGAAAAACAAGGCAACCAACACATAAAATAATGAAAAAATAAATGATTTCTACAAAAATGGTTATAAGATGTCATAAAAGGATAATTTATGGTATTATAAATATTAATATGGTTATGTTATAATTTAATAACATTATTAAAACCATTATTCCTGAGTTTAAATAGAGTTGAACCAAAAGGAAGTGTAAGGTAAGATATTTCGTCTCAATTTCATTTCATTGTGGCATATTCTAATGTTATTCACATAATTACTTTTATATGGTGGATATACTACCCCTTAACATTTAATATCATGATTAATTAATTCTTAATTATATTTTGGGTTTTAATTTAAATTATTTCATCTTACAGATAATTGAATTAAAAGTGACCTTGTGGTAAATAATTTCATAACTGAATTCTTTTTCATTAGGTTATATTACATCCTCATTTTAATTAATATTATATGATTTTTTGTATATTTACTTTTTTACTATCTATTATTTTATTTGAACTTTTTCTATTTATATTTACATTTGAAATAAATAATCAATTCATTTATTAATTCTGACTTCAACATTATTTTTATTTTAGGGGTTTATTTCAAAATCTTATTCTAGTCAAGACTGTTTATTATTGAATATCACTTGAAGGAAATTAAAGTAAAATTTCCCAATAAACACATAAATTTTATTCTTATATTGTTATTTATGATAACTTTTTAGCGATAGAACTATTTTCCTACTCTTTTGTACTTAGAAGTTTTGAGAAATTGTTTTAATAAAATCTGATTTTATTTATATCTTTGGTTGAAAGTATGTTTTCTTGAAAAAACATGTTTTTTTAAAATGTTTTCAAAATTTGTTATTTATAAATTTAAAAATTATTCGTTAAAATAAAATTTCACCCATTTTTTCTTTTCACAAAATGTTTTTAAAGGGATATTCCTATCATTTTTCGAATTAGGCTATTTTCTAACCTTTTTATAATAAAAAAAGAATTTTATTTTTATTTTTTCCAACAAGTACGAAATTACCCACCATTATTAATTTGAAGAATATTTTTCATGTTTATGAAGTTATTTTTAAATTAATTTTTTTATAAGTGACTTTTAATGAAATGGAATTTTAATTTTTTTTCAAAATTAAAGGATATTCTCCTCAGAAATATTTTTAAATATCTCTTTATTTTGTAATATCTCAGGGTTTTCTTGAGGTACAAATCTCTATTTTCAAGTTAATTTTATTGATTTCCTTTTTGTCTTATACACTAAGCCAGTCTGTGCGCCAGTTTGGTTGTTTTTGGAAATGAATGGGAAAAACCATCTAAAAGCTTTTTTCTGGCCAGGTACACATCCTGTACTTGGCCTACATATCGTGTACTTCCAGTACACACCGTGTACTAGCCCGTCACAATGTGTAGCTAGTATGGATCATAAAAAAATATAAGGTAGTACATGACATGTACTTGGCCTACACACCATGTTATTTCCCAATGAGTTTTTTTATAAAATAGGTTGTAGCCTCATTTTTTGATGGATAAAACCTATTTCCTCCATTTTGGAAGCCTAAACCCCTCTAAATTGGTTTTTTTCAGATATTGAAACTATCTGGACACCGATTGATGCGATGTTATTCATGTTGGAACTGCATCAATAAGTACTCGAGTCCTTTGTAGTCTTTATTGATTCTTTGGACCAACTACTACACTATTTGGATTTAGTCTCATATTTCTTATTATTCCATTCTCTATTCATTATTTAGATTTCTTTCAAAGTAGTATGAATCAGGAAATGATACTAGATGAACAGTTTACTACCAAGGTGAGGTTAGATTTCAATACTTGATTTTTCATTTTCGTGTTCTTTTCGGGCATTCGGCTGATATGTCATCTGTATGACTTTCCGGCGAGGCCCTGTTTTTGAGCGATTTTCTTGTCGTAGCTCTAGTTTGACCTAGTGAGGATGCTCGAAGGTTCTATTTAGGTACATTTTACACATGTTTCTTATTTAAAGGACACCCAAGGGGTGATACTTAAGAAAATATGCTATTTATGCTAGTTTAAACCACATAAGGGGTGTTTTCTTATGTTTTCCTAGTTAGAAGAAGCACATTAATGCCTTGATATCTTGGATAACCTTTTTTGAAGATGTATTGCCTCCTTGATCAATGAATATCATGTAATGAATTGTCTATTTTTATAGTTTGGAATGTTAAATGGATGATATGGGTGGGTATACCTATATGAAATGACTAATTGCATGTTAAATGTTTTATAACAGAGGGTAGGCCTATATGTTTGAATTGATAAATTGTTTTCATGAGTGGGTAAACTCATGGATTATGTAGGTTTATGTGAGTGGGTATACAAACATGGAATGGTTGTTTAAAATTGAATATTTAAATTGAATTCTTGAATGAATGGTTTATTGATGCCACAAACTGCTCTCCATGGATCTAGAATACAGTAGTCGATGCCTTGGGTTAACTCTGACCCTTGGTTCTTGATTCCATGGTATGCATCGAGCCTTGATACCCTGTGGATCCGGCCTCCTTGGGGTCGCATGGGAATTTCTATTTCCATGTTTCTAGGACCTCAACTAATGCCTAATTAATTTTTCACAAGGGACGCCCATGGGACTGATGGGATGCCTTGGACAAACTCCTTGGATCCTTCCCTCTGTGGTCTAAAATTATTATATGGATTCTTTGGTATATGACACCTTGGATCCAGCCCTTACGGCGTGGCCATGGGATATTTTAATTCACTATATGGCATGACCATAGGATATTTGAGTTCACTAGACGGCATGGCTGTGGGATATTTGACTTCACTATACGGCTTGGCTGTGGAATATTTGACATCACTTTATGGCATGGTTGTGGAACATTTGACTTCTATATATAGTGTGGATGTGGGTTATAGGATGCAGATGGATGTATGACATGTCCTTGTTAATTTCTTGTTTACATGGTTATTTATGACTTATTAGGAGATGACTCTATTTTACAGGTAGCGATGAGGGCTATTTGGTTTTACTTACTGCAGTAAACTTATTCCATGGGAATACACACTTACTTACCGGTTGTTTACAATTTTCTTTAACTTTTGTATATTACCGTTAGAAGTGTATAGACATGGGTGGTTTCCTAATGGGATTTTTATCTCACACCATGTTTTGGCCTCCTTGAGGACCCAATCAGATTATATGGTTGTAGGTGATGATAGGGGAAAGCACCCTGGTACAGGTTGTTAACTGTGGATTTGGAGTAGGGGAGCATAGGACCAAGATGAGGCTTGCGATTCTAGGATAACGTTTTGGTATTTTTTTCTTTTTGGGACCTGTAATATATTATATTTCCATGTTCTGTTCTGGACAATTTATAGATACTTGTACCATCTGCATCATTTTGTATATGGGACACTTCTGTTTGTTAATTTGTATTCTTGTCTTGACATATTCAATTGACTACTATTTCTTCCACTTTTTCTGTTTATTGAATGTTTGACTTCCGTTGTGATACTCTGGTAATGAGGGCATTGTCTCCCCACTGACTCACCAAGGACCACTCTACTAGTCACTAGCCTATAGCATTTTGGGAGATGCCCTTGATACCATGTGTCCAACTGGGCTTAGGGCACCATAGGATGGCATCGAGGTCTATGACATTAAAAAGTGGTATCAAATGAGTTTTTTTTATAATTTGATTTACTATTTGGAGAAATTAGATACGGATAAGAAGTAAATGGAGTTTGGTAATAAAATGTGCCCGAGAGTAGCTACACCGCATACATGGAAAATCCAAATTTCCTCGAATTGAGTTCTAATTTTCTAGATGTTGATAATTACAGTTGATTGAAATTCACCATTGGGTGACAAACTTGATTTATACTATTATTATTGATGAAATTGTGGGTTCTATTTCATTTTCAACCCAATGAGATTAGGGTGTTCTATCTTATGCATTATATAGACACTTGTTAGAATTACATGCCATGCATAGTGCCATGCCATCTAGGATGCATTAGCTATTTCGCACTATTGTGATTGTTGATATGATAGATGTTCCATATATTGTGTTTGTTGGGTGCTGTAGATATAGGTGTGATGTCATCTATCAATCGATAAGTATTATGGGCCCTTATGAATTGGGAAATGACGCACCAGTGGAATGTAAATTTTGAATAAACATGTTATGTGTATGGTTTGAATGGGAACCAAGGTTGGGTTCTTGATGTTTTATGGGCCCTAATGGATTCAGAATTAGTAACCCATGGTGAAATTTCATGGGTAACTGAATGTGAACTTGAACGCAAATGGAACATGAAATGATGGATAAATACTTGACCTAGAACTGGATTTTGAGTGGGTAAAAGGAATAGTTTCTACTGGTTCGATGGCTGTTCTTTATACAGTCCTAGCTTTATGAGTAGGTTGTGGGTTGAATTGGATTCTAGGAGGTTTTTGAGCTGTCCTTTTCTTTGATAGTTGTTCTTTGCTATTGTTCTTTCTTGAGGCATGTGTTTGGCATTATAGAGACATTCCACCATGATGACCTCTAATGGTACACCACGAGGGTGGTGAAGAACATACATTGGAGATGGCGCGCCATGAGCTACAAGATGATCTTCCTATAGTTCCACCTATGTCACCTGAGGCTGTTATGGATATAGGTGTTGAGGCACAGTTCTACGACCGTTTCCTTCGATATATGCAGTCGTTCCAGGGAGCACCGCAGGTAGCCTTCTCTATGGATGAGCTAACAAGGGCATTCCAGTAATAACATCCTCCTACATTTTCATGGGATGGTGGAACATAGGATGTAGAGATATTGTTTGATACCACATTATCGATTTTTGAGCATCTGAAGACACCTCCAGAGCAGAGGGTCAAGCTTGCGACTTATATGCTACGTGGAACAGCAAAGCACTGATGTAATGTTTTGAACCAGAGTGATGGGCTGCAGAATATGGGTTGGGATGAATTCCAAACCCTCTTCTAGGACTAATTTTACCCCTTGACTCTACGAGAAGAGTTGGATTCCGAGTTCATGAATCTGGAGTAAGGTACAATGATGGTTATGGAATACTCTGCATGCTTTACAGAGCTACAACATTTTTCATTGATGTATATTAATAATGAGCTATCGAGGGTGAGGAGCTTCGAGGATGGTCTCATATATGCTATTAAATCTCAGTTCAACATGTTCACGTTTCCTTCTATCACTGAGATTTTGAATTAGGTGCGGATTATAGAGTGGAACCTGAGGGTGTTTTGATGCTAGACACATCATTGGGAGTTAGAACGGGTGATGTGTGCTAGTGTATAGAGTTTCACCTTGAGTTCGGTAGGTTTCACTTCATATGGAATCCTTATGACCTCAAGATAACAGGGTTTAACATCATTCTCATGATGTACTATCTATTATCTTATCGAGAATACGTTGAATACTATAGTCGGATGGTGACTTTCACATCACCAGAGGGTGTGGTGTTTATTCACAATGGGGAATGGGATGTCTAGGTGGGAAGAGATGGACCATAGCATCGTGGTATGGGTAGGATGATGACCCAGATTTCCAGTTTGATTCTAGATGATTAGGGAGTGAGTCAGGAAGACTTTACTTCAGTGGTTGAGCACTTCAGGGACATCTTTCCTGATGACTTTTCTAGTTTTCATCCTGAGAGAGTGGTGGAGTTCTACATCGACTAGTGTAAGGAGCTACACCGATATCCATTACTCCTTATATGATGGCTATGATGGAGTTTCAAGAGCTCAAGAGGAAGCAAGAGGATTTGGAGGAGAAGGGGTTTATCAAACCATGTACTTCTCCATAGGGTTTGTCGGTCCTTTTTCTATAAAAGGAAAAAAAATCTTAGGCTATGTGTGGATTATCAGAAATTGAACAAGTGGATGGTTAAAAATAGATATCATTTTCCATGGATTGATGACATGTTTTTTCAGCTTCAAGGATCTTGAGGGTTCTCAAAGATCTACTTGAGGTCATGTTATCACCTGGTGCGTGTTCAAACTGCAAGCATACCTCATACAACTTTTCTTAGTAGGTATGGGTTATAAGAATATATTTTTATGTCGTTCGGTCTCAGGAACACTCCAATGATTTTTATGGATTTGATGTACCAAGTGTTCCATCCTTACTTAGATTACTTTGTGGTGGTTTTCATGGATGATATCTTGGTGTATTCTTACAATTGACATGACCATGCCAACCATCTTGAGATCATTTTTAATACACTGAGAGAGAATCAGTTATATGCTAACCTCTCAAAGTTCCACTTTTGGAAGGATTAGATTCACTTCCTGGGTCACATAATTTCAGAGAGAGGATTTTTGGTGGACTCAGAGAAGGTGAGAGATATAGTTTCCCAAGAACAACCTAGGAACCTTTTTGAAATATGGAGTATCTTGGGGCTAGCTGGTAACTACATGCATTTTATACAAGACTTCTCACGCTTTTCATCACTATTGACGAGCTTGACAAATAAGGGTGTGATGTTTGTGTGGTCAGAATCTTGTGAGATGGCCTTTTAGGAGCTAAAAAGGAGGTTGACATTAGCACCAGTCCTGATACAGCTAGAGCAGGGAAAGAGATACACGGTGCATTATGACGCTTCAGGTATTGGGCTAGGGGAAGTGATAATGCAGGGAAATCTAGTCGTGGAATATGGGTCTCAGAAACTAAGGCCTCACGATAGGAATTACACTATGTACAACCTCGAGTTAGTTTTAGCTGTTCACGAGTTGTGTTGTTGGAGGTAGTATTTACTAGGAGAGGGTTTTGTGGTGTACATGGACCACTAAAAGCCTCAAGTATATCTTTACACAGCGTGATCTGAATTTGAAAGAAGCTAAGGTTGTTGAAGTACCTAGAGTACTTTAACATTGATATTTCCTACATGAATTGTAAGGGAAATATATTGGCTGATGCATTGAGCAAGAGGACTCAGATACATGCACTAAAATAAGCTAGTAGCGAGTGGCAGCTTATGGTGTTGTTTTATGAAATGAACATATAAGTGTGTAATAGAAATGGAAAGAATTCCATATTATCCTTAGCTATAAACTCTGAACTACTGGATATATTTAGGATGCGGAAACTATCGGATTCATAAGGACTAGTTCTACGGGAAGGTGTGGTAGGTGAGGAACCTCCTCCTAGATTGACGGTAGGCCATAATGAGATTCTGCATATCCATGGATGTGTTTGGGTTCCAGTAGATATTCCTGAGGAGTTGATGTGGGAGTTTTGTGCTTCAGCTTGGGTAGTGAATAATGGGGTCACCAAGATGTACCATTACATGCAATTTCAGTACTGGTGGACGGGAATGAAGAGAAAGGTAGCTGGTTTTGTTATTAGGTGTTCCACCTATTAGAAAGTGAATGTGGAACATCATCGACCAGGTGAGATTTTACAGTAGTTTCCTATCCTAGAGTGGAAATGGGATGATATCACGATGGATTTCGTAACTGGTTTACCAAGGCTGCCTTAAGATAATGATGTTATGTGGGTTGTCATTGATAGGCTTATGAAGGTTTTACATTAATTTTTGATCAAGGAGACCTTCAGTGTTGAATAACATGGAAATTTGAACATCAGATAGGTTGTACGACTTCATGGGGTCCTACACACAATCATTTTAGTGAGATAGTCCCACATTATGTCTCATTTATAGATGATATTTCAGAGGGATCTAGGTACACAGTTGCTTCTGAGCACATCATACCACCCTCATCCTGATATCCAGTCATAGCATATGATATAGGTTCTAGAGGACATGATGTGAGCATGCGTCCTAGATGTTGGGGGCTCTTGGTAGAGGCACATTCCCCAGGCTGATTTCACCTATAATAACAGTTATCAGTAGATTATGCAGATGAAACCTTACAAGGCTTTATACGATAGGCCATTTCGTTCTCCACTATGCTGGTTAGAGGCAAGAGAGGTAGCTTTACTAGCATCACGTCTCGTGCAGGAGACATCTAAGCAGGTCCAGTTTAATCAGAAGTGGATGGCTATTTCATAGTCTCATCAGAAATCATACGCCGATCTCTATAGATGACCTCTAGAGTTTAGAGTCTCGGATAAAGTTTTCTTGCATTTTCCCCAAGGATGGGTAACATGTGGATCAGAAGATAGGGTAAACATTCACTCTGAGCTTTTGGGACATTTGTGATTTTGGAGAGAGATGGGCCAGTTGCCTATCAGTGGTAGTTACCTCAAAGGTACTGATCCATGCAGGACATCTTCCATGAATCTAAAATGTGTCATTATCACATAGACTCGTATCAAGTTTTTCATCATGGGGAGGTTGAGATTCTGGTTGATGAAACCATTGAGGAGCATCTGATTCCTATGGTTGAGATGAGCATGAAGGTTCTATGAGGCCAGTCAGTTCCTCTAGTATGGGTTCTATGACAGCCCATCCGTTTATAGGACGAGACTTGGGAGAGGGAGGCCTACGTACATGCTAATTTTCCAGAGTTGTTTTCAAATGAATCTTGAACACCCTTCAAAGAGAAATTCAGTGATGAATTTCAATAAGGTGGGAGATTGTAAGATCCTAGGTTTTTCATGATGTAAGGATATCCCTTTTTAGGTTAATGTTATTAATTTTACTTTTTTGGATCAGACCTTAAGACGAGTTGTTGTATGGTTGGGTTGTTTTTGTAAAAGAAGGGGGAAAATAGGCCAAAAGATGAATATATGCTAGTTACACAACATGTATTTTTCTTACACGCCGTGTATTTCCAGTATACACCATATATTTTCCCATCACAATGTGTAGCCAATCTGGCCTAGAAAACAATATAGGGCAGTATACACCGTGTACTTGGGCTATATGTCGTGTACTTTCCCAGTGGGTTTTTTTATAAAAGAGGCAGTAGACTAAGTTTTTACAAACAGAACCTATTTCCTCCAATTTTGGAAGCCCAATCCCCTCTAAAATAGTTTTTAATATATCGAAGATGCACGAACTCTGATTCAAGCATCGTTGGTTGATGGAACCACATCGGTAATTATTGGATTCCTTTTAGACATTATTGATTTTTCGTAACAATGACTGTGCTATTTTGATTTAGGATCATATGCCTTAATATTCCATTCTTTATCTGTTCTTCAAAATTATTCCAAACTAGGATGAATCAGGACTTGATACTGGATGAGCTATCTACTACCAAGGCTAGGTAGGTTTTTTATACTTTATTTCATATTTTCTTGTAATTTTCAGGCATTTGGATGATATTCCATCTATCAGACTTTCCGGCGAGGCCCAATTTTTGAGAGAGTTGCTTGGCGTAACTATAGTTGGACCTAGTGATGATGCATGTAGGTTCCGTTTAGGTGTTTTGACATCCGTTTCTTATTTAAAGGTCACCCAAGGGGTGCGACTTAAGGAAATATATTGTTTATTCTAGTTTAGACCACCCAAAGGGTGTGTTCTCGTTCTTTCCCAGTTATAGGAAGCTCATTAATTCCTTGATAGCTTGAATAACCTGTTTAGGAGATGTACTACCTCCTTTATCAATGAATATCATGTTGTGTGTTGTATATTTTTATATTTTTGCATGTTAAATGAATGATATCAGTCGGTATACCTATATGAAATGACTAATGGAATGTTAAATTCTTTATATGGTAGGGTATGGCCATATGTTTGTTTTGATAAATAGTTTTCATGAGTGGGTATACTCTTGGATTGTGCAGGTTGATGTGAGTGGGTATACTCATGTGGAATGGTTATTTAAAATTGACTGTTTAAATAGAATGATCGAATGAATTGTTGATCGATGCGATAGACTTCTCTCCATAGACTTGGAATACGGTAGTGGATTCCTTGGGCTGACTCTGCCCATGGGTCTTGATTCTGTGGGATGAATTGGGCCTTACTACCCTGTGGATCCAGCTTTCTTGGGTTCGTGTAGGACTTCTATTTTCATGCTTCTTGGACCCCAACTGAGTGTCCACCATGGACTCCCATGGGACTCAATGGGATGCCTTATAAAATCTCCTTGAATCCAACCCTCCCTGGTATACAATTATTATATAGATACCTTGGTACATGAAACCTTGGATCCGGACATTGCGGTCTACAATTAACTATACGGTGTGGCCGTGGGATATTTGAATTCTCTATATGGTATGGCCCTGGGATATTTGACTTCACTATACCGCATGGTCATGGGATATTTGACTTCATTATATGGTGTGGCCATGGAATATTCAACTTCACTATACGACATGATCATGGGACACTTGACTTCTCTATATAGTGTGGATGTGGGTTAGAGGATGCAGATGGATGTATGGCATGGCCATGTGACTTGATTATTTACATGGTTATAGATTCCTTTTTAAGTGATAACTCTCTTTTTCAGCTATCCTTGAGGGACTTTTGGTTTTACTTACTACAGGAGACTTTCCATGGGAATACACACTTACTTACTCTTTGTTAACTCTTGCTAGAACTTTTATATATTTCTGTTAGAACTGTATAGACATGGGTGGTTTCCTACTGAGTTATTTACCTAACAAACTATTTGGACCTCCTTAGGGACCCAAAAAAATTATATGGTTATAGGTGATGATAGGGGAAAGTGCCCTGGTAAAGGTTTTTGAAAGTGGATTTGGAGCAGAGGAGTATAGGACCAAGATGAGGCTTGCGATGCTGGGATACCTTTTTGGTCTTTTGTTCTTTTTGGGACTTGTACTGTATTACATTGCCATGTGTTGTTCTGGATTATTTCTAAATACTTGTACCATCTGCATCATTTTGCATATGAGACACTTCTGGTTGTTGATATGTATTCATGTCTTGACATACTTCAGTTGAATGCTATTTATTTCGCTTCCACTATTTATTATATGTTTGACTTACACTATGATACTTTGGTAATGAGAGTGTAATATCACCACTAACTCACCTAGGACCTCACTACAAGTCAGAATCCTCTGAAATTTGGGGATATTTTCTTGAGACCATGGGACCAACTGTCCTCGGGGCACCATAGGGTGGCATCTGGGTCTGGGACGTTACAAAGTGGTATCAAAGGATTTTTTTCCCCAGATTGACTTACTATTTGGAAATATTAGATAGGGATAAGAAGGAAATGGAGTTTGGTAATAAACTATTTGAAGGGGTAGCTACCCCATGTATAGGGAAAATCCAAATTTCCTCGAATTGAGATCTGATTTTCTATCTTTTTACTTTTACAGTTGAATCAATTTCACTATTGGGTGATGCACTTGATTTATGCTATTACTATTGAGGCAATTGTGAGTTAAATTTTAGTTGCAACCTAATGAGATGTGGGTGTTCCATATCTTGCATCATATAAAAACTTTTTATAATTACATTCCATGAATTATGCCATTCCATCTTGGATACATTAGATATTTGTTGATATTTTGATAGTAAATGTGATATTTGTGCCAGATCTTATGTTAATTAGGTGTAGTAGATAAAGGTGTGACATCATCTTTCAATACATAAAGAGTATGAGATATTTTGATTTGGGAAATGATGAACCGGTGGAATATAAATGTAGAATGAACTTGTTACCCATATGGTTTGAATGGGAACCAAGGTTGGGTACATGAGGTGTTATGGTCCCTCATGGATTCATAATTGGTAACACATGGTAAAACATCCTGGGTAATTGAATGTGAAATCGAATGGAAATGGAACTTGAAATGATGGATAGAGACTTGAGCCAGACCCAGATTTTGAGTGGGGAAGAGGAATAGTTCATAGTGGTTCAATGACTATTCTTTATACAGTCATGGATTTAGGATAGGGCTTTGGGTTGACTTGGTTTCTAGGAGGGTTTTGACATGTCCTCTACTTTGAGCTTTGTTCTTTGATCTTTTTCTTTCCTGAGGCGTGTGTTTGGCATTGTAGAGTCATTAAATCACGAAAACCTCCAGTGGTATGTCGTGAGTGAGGTGATGACCATACATCGAAGGTGATGGAGAACATGATACCAGTTGATCCTTATATAGTACCAAATTTAGTGCCTGAGGTTGTCTCAGACAGAGGTGCTGAGGCATAGTTCCATGAGGGTTTCCTTTGATATATGCAAATGTTCTAGGGAGCACTACCACCATCCTTTCCTATGGATGATATGACATGAGTGTTCTTGTAGAAGCATCCTCCTACATTTTTAGGGGATGGCATACCAAAATCTACAAAGCTATGTCTTGAGACCACATCATCAATTTTGGATCATCTGGAGAAGCCTCCAGAGTGGAGGGTCAATCCCATGACTTACATGCTATATGGAGCGATAAAGCACCAATGTAATGTTTTGAACTAGGATGATGGGCTTTATAATATGGGTAGAGATGAATTCCGAACCCTCTTATATGAATAATTTTACCCGATGACTCTATGATCAGAGTAGTTTTCTGAGTTCATGCATCTGGAGCACGACGGGATGACAATTATTGAATACTCGGTATGATTTACAGAGCTACAACATTTTTTGCCGAGTTATATTACTAATGAGTTTTTGTGGGCGAGGCACTTCGAAGAATGTCTCATACATGATATTAAATCTCAATTCAATGTGATTAGGTTTCCATCTATCACTAAGATTATGAATTAGGCACTAATTGTAAAGTAGAACCTGATAGAATTTTGATGCTAGGCACACCATTGAGAGTTAGAACGGGTGATGTGCACATTTTTGTGGAGTTTCCCCTTTAGGTAGGAGAGTGTAACTTCATCTGCAATCTTTATGTCGTCGAGATGATAGGATTTGACATCATTATCAGTATGGAATGGATAGTAGATTATCGAGCATACATTGACTACTATTGCCAGATGGTGACATTCACATCACTAGAGGGTGCAGTGTTTATTCACAAGGGTGAATTGGATTTTCAGGAGAGCAGAGATGGACCCGAGCATCATGGGATGGGTAGGATGAAATCCCATATTGCTATTTTTTTCTAGATGATCAAGGAGTGAGTCGAGTGGAATTTACTCCGGTGGTTGAGAACTTCAAGTATGTCTTTCCTGACAACTTTTCTAGTTTACCTCCTGAAAAATAGGTGGAGTTCTCTCTCGATCTAGTGCTAGGGGCTGTGCTGGTATCCATTCCTCCTTACAGGATGGTTGCACTGGAGTTTTATGATCACAAGAGGAAGATAAAGGATTTAGAGGAAAAGGGGTTTATAAGAACCTATACTTCCCTTTGGGGTTCGCCAATCCTTTTTATGAAAATGGAAGATGTAAATCTTAGTCTATGTGTGGATTATCAGAAACTGAACCAGCTAACAGTTAAAAACCAATATTATTTTTTACAGATAGATGGAATATTTGATCATCTTTGAAGATCTTGAGTGTTCTTGAAGATTGACTAGAGGTTAGGTTATCACCAGATGCATGTTTGATCTGCATACATACGTCATACAACCTTTATTAGCTGGTATGGGTTATACGAGTATCTGGTTATGTTGTTCGGTCTAACAAACACACCAACATTTTTCATGGCTCTGATGAACCGAGTGTTCCATACTTACTTGTATTCTTTTGTGGTGGCTTTCATGGATGTTATTTGGTGTATTATCATAATCAACACGACCATGAAAACCATCTTGAGATTATTTTGAATTCCCCAAGAGAGCATCATTTATATGTTAAGCACGAAAAGTGCCACTTTTAGAAGGATCAGATTCACTTCATAAGTTACATCATTTAGGAGACATGAGTGTCCGTGGACCCCGAGAAGGTGACATCTATTGTTTTCTAGGAAAAACCCAAGAACGTTTTTGAAATATGGAGTTTCATGGGGCTATCTGGTTACTACAAGAGTTTTATATAGGACATCTCATGCTTAGAAGTGTCGTTGACAGGCATGAATAAGAAGGGTTTAAGGTTTGTGTGCTTAGACTCTTGTGAGATAGCCTTTTAGGAGCTAAAAGGGAGGTTGACATGAACACCAGTCCTGACACTACTAGATCAGGTAAAGAGATATATGGTGTAATGTGACGCTTAATGTATTGATCTAGGGGTAGTACTGATGTATGGATATTGGGTAGTGGCGTATGGTTCTCGGCAGTTGAGGCTTCACGAGAGGAATTACCCTACACACGATCACAATTTAGCTAGTTTTGTTCACAAATCACATTGTTGGAGGAACTATTTACTGGGAGAGAGTTTTGTGGTGTACACGGACCACAAAAGGCTTAAGTATATCTTTGCCCAATGTTATCTGAATTTGAGGCAATGAAGGTGGGTGGACTACCTACAGTCCATTGAATTCAAGATTTTCTACACACCTAGTAAGGGAAATATAGTGGCCGATGCACTGAGTGAGAGGACTCAGATACAAGGAGTGTAGTAGGCCAGTAGTGAGTGGCAGCTTATGACATTGATTTCTGAGATGCATATAGAGGTGCATGACAGACTGGGGAAGAATTTTCTATCATCCTTAGATATGAACTCTATCATCCTGTATAGAGTTAGGTTGAGGGAGATATTAGATTCAGAAGTCATAGTTCTACGGGAAGGTGTGGCAGGTGAGGACCCTCCTCCTAGTTGGACAGTATTCGATGATGAAATTCTATGTATCCATGGACGTGTTTAGGTTCTGAAGGATATACATGAGGCATTGATGTGGGAGTTTCATGCTTCATCTTGGGAAGTTCATCCTAGGGTTACCAAGATGTACTATAACTTGCAACGTCAGTACTGGTGGTTGGGAATGAAGAGAGAGGTAACTGGTTTTGTTATGAGGTGTTCCACCTATCAACTGGTGAAAGTGGAACATCAGTGACCAGCTGGGAATTTACAACAGTTACCTATCCTAGATTGGAAATGAGATGATGTCGTGATGGATTTTGTGACTGGTTTACCAAGGTATCCCTGAGGTAATGATGTTTTGTGGGTTGTCATTGATAGGCTTATGAAGGTCGCACATTTCTTTCTGATCAAGGAGACCATCGATGTTGATGATATTGGAGGGTTGTACATCCAAGTGGTGGTATCACTTCATGGGGTCCCACACACTATCATTTGAGATAGGGACGCCCTCTTTATGCCTCATTTCTGGCAGAGTTTTTAGAAGGAACTATGTACACATGTTCTTCTGAGCAAAACATACCACCCTCAGACAGATGGCCAGTCAAAACGTATGATAACGGTGCTATAGGACATTCTTTGAGAAATAATCCTGGATTTTGGGGGCTCTTGGGAGAGCCACATTCCCCTGGTTGATTTCTCCTATAAGAATAGTTATCATGAAAAATGAAGATGACACATTATGAGGCTTTATACGGTAGGCCATGTCGTTGTCCACTATGATGGTTAGAGGTAGGGGAGGTAGATTTATTAAGACCACATATCATGTAGGATATATCTATGTAGGTACAGTTGATTCAAAAGCGAATGGATACTAAAAATTATTTTCATAAATCATATGCTGATCTCCACAAACGAACTCTAGAGTTCAGGGTAGGGGATAAGGTTTTATTACATATTTCCCCAAGGTTTGGGAATAGGCATATCATGAGATAGGGTAAACTTTCACCGAGATATATTAGGCCATTTGAGATTCTGGAGAGATTCAGGTCAGTTTCCCATCAGTTGGACATACCTTAGAGGTATTGGGCCTTGCACACCATCTTCCATGTATCTCAGCTATTCTACAATCACTCAGACCCATCTCATGTTTTTCAGACCAAGGAGGTTGCGCATCAAGTTGATGCATCCCATTAGGAGCATCCAATTCATATAGTTGACAGGAGCACAAAGCTTCTTTGAGTCTAGTCAGTTCCTCTTATATGGGTTCTTTGGCAGCACGACTATTTATAGAATGAGACATGGGATAGGGAGGCCAATGTATATGCTCAGTGGGCAGAGTTGTTTTCAGACAAATCTTGACCACCCTTCAGAGAGCAATTCGGTAAAACATTGCTATAAGGGGGGAATATTATAAGATCCTAGGTTTTATTGAGGTATAGATATTTCTTTTTAGGTTAATGTTGTTGCTTTCCTTTTTATATTAGACCCTAAGTCGATCAGTATTCCGATTGGGTTGTTTTTTGGAAAAGATGGGGAAAACATGATAAAAGTTGGCTGTAGGCCAGGTACACATCATGTACTTGGCCTCCATACCGTGTACATCCAATACACACCATGTATTATCCCATCATGACGTGTATCCCGTCTATCATAGAAACAAATACAAGGAAGTACATGCTGTGTACTTGGCCTACACTTCGTGTACTTTCCCAGTGGGTTTAAAAAAAGAGAGGAAGTGGCCTCATTTTTTACAGACAGAACATATTTCCTCTATTTTTCAATGCCTAAATCCTCTAAAACAGGTTGTGACATATCAAAACTATTCGGACTCTGATTCAACCACCGTCGACCACATTGGAACAACATCAGTAAGTAATATATTCCATTTTTGTGGTTCTTGATTCTCCAGAACAATGATTGCGCTATTTGGATTTAGTCTCATATGCGCTAATATTCAATTCTTCGTCCATTCTTCATATTTATTCTAAACCAGGATGAATCAGGACTTGATACTAGACGATCTGTCTACTAATAAGGAAAGGTAGGTGGTCTATAATTTATTTCGGCATTTCTTCTGCTTTCTGGGTATTTGGAGGATATATTATCTGTCATAATTTCCGGCGAGACATATTTTTTTAGCGAGTTGCATCCCATAGCTATAGATGGACCTAGTGAGGATTCACATAGGTTCATCATAGGTGCATTGACACCCTTATCTTATTTAATGGTCACCCGAGGGGTGAACCTTAAGGAGATATGCTATTTATTTCAATTTAAGGCACCCATGTTGTGTGTTCTTGTGATTTCCTAGTTAGAGAAAGCCTGTAAATTCTTTGATATCTTGGAAAACCTATTTAGGAGATGTACTGCCTCCTTTCACATTGAATATCATGTTATGAATTGTCTATTTTTATATTTTGTCATGTTAAATGGATGGTATGGGTGGGTATACTTATATGAAATGACTAATGGCATGTTAAATGGTTTATATGAGAGGGTAAGACCAAATGTTTGTTTTGATAAATGGTTTACATGACTGGGTATACTCATGGCTTGTGTAGGTTGATGTGAGTGGGTATACTCACATGGAATGTTTGTTAAAAATTAAAATTTTAAATTGAATTCTTGAATGAATGGTTGATATATGATATGGACAGCACTCCATGGATCTGGAATGCGGAAGTGGTTGCCTTTGGTTGACTCTACCTCTTGGGTCTTGATTTTGTGGGATGCATCGGGCCTTACTTCCCTTTGTATCCAGCTTGCTTGGCCTCGTGTAGGACTTTCTATTTACATTCTCTAAGGACCCCAAGCAATACTTAACCTAGTTTCGACCAGGGAATCCCATGGGACAAGATGGGATTCCTTGGACAAGCTCCTTAGATCCAGCCCTCCATAGTCCTGAATTATTTTATGGATGCCTTGGTACATGATGTAGAGTCCCGAATCTAGAAAAATAGGAGCCAGTGCCTTCTGAACATGATGTGTTTTTTTGAAATAAAACATGCACTGATAAACTACACATCATGTCCCATACAGAGGATCGAGTGAGGTTCAGGTTCTGGGAAACCGGCTACTTCAGAAACAATTAATCTTTTAAAAGCTGTTACCTAAAAATTTAAAATCAAAATATAGGGTGAGTATTGAAATACCCAACAAGGGGTTTTAAAATAAAATCACTGTAACTTTTGAAAACATTCTTTTAAAATTATCCCTAGAACATTTTCTTAAATAAAAACTGTTAACGTATCATAAAAGTGCTAAATCAAGATTTTCAAGGATTACATGAAACAATTATGACATTTCTCAAAGGAGGAATAATGGTTCTCATAAACAAGTATGACATGTGATTGCTTAAGAATAAGTAATCAAACAGTTAAAAGAAATACATAATCAGATTTGGGCGAAGGAAACAACTTCAATTTCATATGATGATTCCTATCTTAATGAATGATAAACAAAGATTCATGCCCTAAACTTATACTTGTGAAATAAGAACTTTATAAAAACATAAAGGCAAGGGTTGTGAAATAATAGGCATATTATCTGGAAAATAACTTGTAACATAACTTGAATTATGTGACATAAACATTTAACTTAGACAATCATTTTCGTTTCACCAAGGTCCATCCCCATGGTGTCTTTAAAAAATTTAGCAAGGCTATTCACCAAGGTATCGTTAAACTTGTCATCTCTAGAGATTAAGTCTTTACCCAATGCATTGGAGCGCTATCAGGGCGCACCCTTAAATTTTTCTTTACTTACATGTGAGCCACATCATTCACACTTTATTTAAACTGGTTGTATATTCAAGATGTCCCATACCACCTTGAATAACTCATTCATTTTCATATTACCCAAGGTGTCCCATACCACTTTGAGTAATCTAATTTCTTAGTTCATTATCGGGATATTTCAAAGGCATGCATCATGTACAATAATAAATAAAATAAATAATGAACCATTACACATTTTGCTAATATATGTTATGACAGTTAACATTGTAAAATATGTTAATAACTAATCAAAGGCATACATAGTTTAGTAAACATTATTTTCACACAAGATAATTACTAAAGCATATAAAATGATGATATAATAAATGATGAATCTTTAAAATTATTATTCCATGGGAATGAAATGATTAAAGAAAACACTTTCCATCAGTTATGGTGATAAACAGGCCATTGAACTTGTAAATAAATTGAACCATAACATGATTAACTAGTAAAATTCTCCAAAGTAGGATCATTTTATAATAAGTCAATAAATGAACACAACATGATAACATGATCCCATAAATCCTAAATCTTCTAATATATTTTAATCAAGATAAAATACACCCTTTTCATTTTTAAAAAACTTATTGGTTTAGTAAATAACAAAATTTTCTTTTATAAAGATATTATGTGTATTAAAGCATAGATTAAGTCCTGTCAAAATATCCATAGTCACTTCAGAAACTCTAAAAATAGATTGGATTTGAGTTATATATATATATATATATGGATATACAAAACCTTATATACTCATTATACAAACATACGGGTTTTATAGAAATAAACTGAATGGAGTTAACCCCCTAAACCGAAAATCATCAAAAATCTTCTTTTAGGACATTTAACACCCAATAGATTAAAACAATATATATATATTTGTAAAACTGTATACACAGAACGACATATACATGTTTTTTAAAACAGAACCGTTTAAAAAAGGTAACATGCAGACCCATATACATGTAAGCCTCCTTGTAAATTGTAGGCAAATACCCTTGAAATAATTTTAAAACAGGAGGGTTGGCATTATATATATATAAACCGTATATAGCCAAATATAAAAGAACAGGATGTTCTTAATAGAAACAAAACATAGAACACCCATACATATGCACCCTACTGAAAACACGAAGGCAACCCCTCTTGAAGGCAATAAAAACTTAGGGGTTTATATTAAGTATATATATATACATATATAAGCCATATTAAACAAGTATATAAAAATTAGGTTTCTCCAAATGAAGACAAAGCATGAAAGAACCCTTACGATCCCACACACCCAGTTTTGAAAAAAAGAGGGAAATGATTCTTATAAAAAAAATATGAATTTATATATATACAAAGAAAGTAACCGATTACACATAGAGGGTTTATATTAGGATATATATATATATAAAGAAAAACCGATTGAATCCTCTGGGAGGTTAACACCCTTGGAGCCCTTTGTTTAAATCAGAGGGTTTTCATGGAGAGTATATGAAAACATTAACCGTAAATGCACACACACACACACATATATATATAAGAGGTGTAAGAATGGGTTGGGCTATAAACATGGGAACGAGGCACCCTTACAGTGATTAAGGAGGATGCTCGGATCAAAATGGAGATCGTTGGTTTGCTGGAGATTTTGAAGAAGAGAAGGTGGAGAAGAGACTGCCCGGGGTTTGAAGAGGCAAGATGGGGTTTAAGTAGGGCTTCAGTGCAACTAGGTGACTCGGCTCAAGGGTAGGCCGGCGTAGAGAAGATGAGAAAATAGTGTCCTAGGAGGGGGGTGTGCGAGGGTCAAGAGGAGAAATACTGCATGTCGAGGCGTCCTCGGGTGTACCAACCTACTGGTGCGGGACGCCGACGTGAGGAAGAAGACGATGGAGGGGGTGACATGGAGATGAAGCAGATGACCCAGATCTGATCATGATGATCGAATGGCTGGAGGAAGAGCGGGAGATGTTGAGCGGGTTTAAAGAAATCCACGGACGAGATTAGATCTCACGAGAGATCGGACGGTCACGAAGAGACGTGGGTGTTTAAATGATGGACAATGGTCCAGATCGTGTGAGAGACATCGGACGGCCATGATCGCTTTTCACCCGAAAAATCAATTCCCACATCGAAACAAAACAAGGACGGGGCGCGGCTTATTACACAAGGCATGCTGGTCTCGGAGAAATAACACAAACAAACACATACCGAGGCCTTATACACGGCCCCCATGTGGTCTTTGGAACACCCCGACGCAACGTGCGCCACATGCCTTACACACGAGCCCTCTTGAGACATGGCCAAGACTCTACTAGGCTCGGCTCGGACCTGGTTGACACCCTCTACACACGCTTGGGACCCCGATGGTCGGTACCTTGGGTCCCTAGGGGCTCGGTCTCAGCCTTGAGGGCTTGTCCCCAAGGGATTCCCTTGGCTTGGTTGGGTCTCAAGCAAATTTTTTACTAAAAACCTTTTTAGATATAGAAAAAAATAGTAAAACTATATTTAGTTTCAAAATAGTGTGGAATATGAATATTGGTACAATTGAGTTTTTATAAAAATGAAATAAATAGTTTTAACATAAAATGTTCAAATCTAAAATTCCTTTATAGTTTATGTTGAATACTTTACATTTTGATATAACTCTTTTAAAAGATTTAGCTTTAATAATTAACATACTAACCTTTTAAAAATCGAATTTATAACATACTTCACCATTTGATTCATAAAATTATTTTACTTTAAAATCATGATACTTAAAAATATATTTCAAATCCTTTGTACATATTAAAATATTTGAAATACAATAGGATTAAAAGAGAATTATAAAGACCACAATTTTATAAAAAGTACACTTTATCAATTTAAACCCAACGTGTATATAACAGTAATAATTTTTTATAGGACCACTATAAAAACAGGGGGCATTTCACAAAATCAAAACACTTGAACCAGGAAGGATGTCTCTCCTCATTCCATTGGTGCTGAGTACATGTGCTATTGTTCTGGCTATCATGTTTTTCACACTGACGGACCCAGTAGTTGATTACTATCAAATTACAAGAGTTGTGGTTCCTAGAAGCCTTACTGTGGCCATGTTAAGTCTTGTACATGGTGCTCTTGGTTAGTTTGGGTCTTTGTTGCAATGTAATATTTTAATGAATACCAGTTCTATCCTTGTTTTTCATCTATATAGTTTCAATTTATGTATTAGTACCAAAAACAAACCATGTGAAACAAGAGACATCATTATAAAACATAACATTGTTCACTTAGCCAAGTTCATAAATCCTGGGGAGTCACATTATCCCCCCCTTAGCAGAATTGCGTCCTCGCAATTTATTTCACAAATACACAATGGTTCTGCGATGTTCTCACTATCCTCACCATTGTAGAGGATCCACATGTGCATTTAGTGGAATCCCCATAGCGATTCTCAACTCTTCCAGTTCCCTAATCCAGATACGCTTAGGGAAGAAGGGGTTGAACTCATGGACTAGACATTCATGCTTCTTGCTAGAGGCTCGAATGGTACAAAGTTGGGAGATGTCTATATGGACCACCGTATGAAGAACTCGTCGAATTATGTCTCAGTCGAGAACATCTAAGTCATTAATATGGTCATACAGGATAACGCTGAGGAGTTGGTACATGTTGGTCACACAAACATTTACCTCTAATGCACCCTCTTGAAATTTCACTCAGGCCATGTAGTTCCGGCCTTGGGTGAAACATAGTAAGAGCCCTTCGTGGTAATTTCCTCACCGTTCATGCCCGTCCAGCTGTGTTGATCCTATGTGGTAGTAGATGGAGGCATTCCCTTGACCGGTGTAGAGAATCTCTGGACCGTTTGTCACATCAAACCATTGCTTGCATGTTTTTCATAAATTTACAAAGGGCTCATACTCATCTTCACATGTTTTGATTGCAATGATTTCCAGTATCTCAGTGGGAAGAGATAATAGGTGGGTTTTTCTTTCCATCTAAAAGTTTAAGACATAAGTTCAATCACATAAAAACCATTCCAAGATATATACAAAGAAAATACATGGAAGGGAAAGGAAACATTTCAATAAACATAAGTTTATTATTAAACATTAGTGATTGAGTTTCCCCTAACTACCTACTATATGATATCCACACATAAAACTCCCTATCTCCTCAAACCAAACACAGGCCGGGCATTCAGGGTTAGACTCATGGGGGCACCTATGACGTCTCTTGAGTATAGAATGAGGGGTATGAAGTTGGGTGACGTCGACATACACTTGTTTTCTACAAGACAGTTAGGTGGAATCATCTTATAACATTCTAATGTCCAACAACTAACCCGAGAATCCATAGTTCAAGATTTGGCAATGATAGGCCGCTCAGAGGTCACCGGCAGCAGCAACTTCTTGAAAAGATTTGCGGGCCATAAAACCCAAATCCTCACCCACCATGAACACTCGGAAAAGTCCCTCATGGTACCTTCCCCAACGTACATAGGAGGGGAATTGGGTCATCATCATAAGTAGGTAATCCATTCCAATCCCCCAGTACAGCTGAAGCACCCGAGGTAAGTTTGACACCTCGTATAGGTGTTTTCATGTCATCAGGATATGGGCGTAGTTTAGAAAATTGTATCGGCTAGATAAAGAAAAAATATTCTCTAGGGCCTCAGTGGGGAGAGACAAGAAATTAGTACCTTTGTTTTCCATCTGAAAAAAATTAAGAAAACTCATTTTTTAGTAAATTTGTAGTATATTTTTCTTTATTTCAGTTCTGGCTTTCCAGAGTTATCCAAACCGAACCTCTGATACCAACTGAAGAGTCTTGACTCCAAAAAACTAGAAGCCAATGCCTTTTGAACATGATGTGTTGTTTTGAAACAAAAAATGAACTAATAGACTACACATCATGTCCCATACAGAGGATCGAGTGCGGTTCGAGTTCTGGGAAACAGAATACTTCTGAAACAATTCATCTTTTAAAAGCTATTACCTAAAAATTTTATATCAAAACATAGGGTGAGAATTGAAATACTCAGGAAGGGGTTTTAAAATAAAATCAGTTTAAGTTTTGAAAACATTCTTTTAAAATTATACATATATCATTTTCTTAAGGAAAACTATTAACGTAACATAAAATTGCTAAATCAAGATTTTCAAGGATTACATGAAACAATTATGAAATTTCTCAAAGGAGTAATAATGGTTCTCATAAACAAGTATGACATGTGATAGCTTAAGCATAAGAAATTAAACAGTTAAGAGAAATAAATAATCAGAGTTACACAAAGGAAACAAATTCAATTTCATATGATGATTCATATCTTACTAAATGATAAACAAAAATTCATGACCTAAACTTATACTTGTGAAATAATAACTTTATAAAAACATAAAGGTAAGGGTCGTGAAAGAATATGCATAATATCTTGAAATGAACTTGTAACATAACTTGAATTATGTGGCATCAACATTTAACTTAGACAATCATTTCCGTTTTAGCAAGGTCCATCCCCAAGGTGTCTTTAAAAAAGTTTCCAAGGATATTCACTATGGTATCATTAAATTGGTCATCTCTAGAGATTAAGTCTTTACCCAATGCATTGGAGCGCTATTAGGGAACACCCTTAAATTAGTCTTTACTTACATGTGATCCACATCATTCATACATTACTTAAACGGGTTGTATATTCAAGATGTCCCATACCACCATGAATAACTCATTCATTTTCATATTACCCAAGGTGTCCCATACTACTTTGAGTAATCTAATTTCTTAGTTCATTATTGTGATATGTCAAAGGCATGGATTATGTACAATAATAACTAAAATAAAGATTTAACCATTACAGATTTTTCTAATAAATGTTATGACAGTTAACATTACAAAATATGTCAATAACTAATCAAAGGCATACATATTTTAGAAAACATTATTTGCACACAAGCTAATTACTAAAGCATGTAAAATGATGATATAATAAATGATGAATCTTTAAAATTATTATTCCATAGGAATGAAATGCTTAAAGAAAACACTTTCCATCAGTTATGGTGATAAACATTCCATTGAACCTGTAAATAAATTGAACCATAACATGATTGACTAGTAATATTCGCCAAAGTATGATCATTGTATAATAAGTCAATAAATGAACACAACATGATAACATGATCCCATAAATCCTAAATCTTCTAATATATTTTAATCAAGATAAAATACACCCTTTGTCATAAAACACATCATTGGTAATGTTAAATAAACTTCTTTATTAAAATATGCCCATTTGTGTGCATTTTTTAAACACCTATTGGTTTAGAAAATACCAAAATTTTCTTTTATAAGTTCTTATGTGTATTAAAGCATTGATTAAGTCCTGTCAAAATATCCATAATCTCTTTAGAAACTCTAAAAATAGTTCATATTTGTGTTATATATATATATGGATATACAAAATCATATATACTTATTATACAAACATACGGGTTTTATAGAAATAAACTGAACGAAGTTAATCCCCTACACCGAAAATCCTCAATAATCTTATTTTAGCACATTTAACACCCAAAAGATTGAATATATATATATATTTGTAAAACCATATACACAGAATGACATATAAAAGTTTTGTAAACTAGAACCGTTTAAAAAAGGAAACATGCAGACCCATATACATTCAAGACTCCTTTTTAAGTCGTGGGAAAATACCCTTGAAATAATTTTAAAACAGGAGGGTTGTAATTATACATTTATATATATATATATATAAACCATATATAGCCAAATATAAAATAACAGGATGTTCTTAATAGAAACAAAACATAGAACACCCTTACATATGCACCCTACTAAAAACATGAAGGCAAACCCTCTTGAAGTCAATACAAACCGAGGTGTTTTTTTAAGTATATATATATATACATATATAAACCTTATAAACTGAGTATATAAAAAGTAGGTTTCTCCAAACAAAGAAAAACCATGCAAGAACCCTTACAATCCCACACACCCAGTTTTGAAACAATAAGGGAAATGATTCTTATAAAAACAAATATGAATTTATATATATATACAAAGCATGCAACCGATTACACATAGAGGGTTTATATTAGGATATATATATATATAATGAAAAACCGAGAGAATCCCCTCGAAGGTTAACACCCCTAGAGCCATTTGTTTAAATCGGAGGGTTTTCATGGTGAGTATATGCAAACATAAACCGTAAATGCACATGTATATATAAAAAAAACGAGGTGTAAGAATGGGTTGGGCCATAAACATGGGAACATGGCACCATTATTGTGATTAAGAAGGATGCTCAGATCAAAAGGGAGGTCGTTGGTTTTGCTGGATAGTTCGAGGAAGATAAGGTAGAGAAGACACTGCCCGAGGTTTCAAGAAGCAGGAGGGGGTCTAAGTAGGGATTCGGTGCAACTAGGTGACTTGGACCAAGGGAAGGTCGGCGTAGAAAAGATGAGAAAAAAATGGCCTAGGAGGGGGGGTGTGCGAGGGTCAAGAGGAGCAGTGCTGCAGGTTGAGGCATCCTCGGGTGTACCAGCCTACTGGTGTGAGACCCTGACGTAAGAAAGAAGACGATAGAGGGGGTGACATGGAGATGAATCAGACTACCCAGATCTGATTGGGAAGATCAGATGGCTGGTTGACACCCTCTACACACGCTTGGGACCCCGATGGTCTGTACCTCAGGTATGTAGGGGCTCAATCTCGGCCTTGAGGGATTTTCCCCAAGGGATTCCCTTGGCTTGGCCGGATCCCAACAATTTTTTTTACTAAAAACATATTTAGATATACAAAATAAATAGTACAAGTATACTTAGTTTCAAAATAGTGTGAAATATGAATATTGGTACAATTGAGTTTTTATAAAAATGAAATAAATAGTTTTATCTTAAAATTTTCAAATCTAAAATCCCTTTCTAGTTTATGTTGAATAATTTACATTTTGATATAACTCTTTTAACAAATTTACATTTCATAATTAACATACTAACCTTTTAAAAATCTAATTTTTAACATAATTCACTATTTGATTCATAAAATTATTTTACTTTAAAATCATAATACATAAAAATATATTTCAAATCCTTTGTACATATTAAAATATTTGAAATACCATAGGATTATAAGAGCATTATAAAGAACACAATTTTATAAAAAGTACACTTTAACAATTTAAACCCAATGGTCACATAACGATCATAATTTCTTATAGGACCATTATAAAAATAGGGGGTGTTTCACAAAAATCAAAACACATGAACTAGGAAGGATGGATCTCCTCATTCCATTGGTGCTGAGTACGTGTGCTTTGGTTTTAGCTATCATGTTTTTCACACTAAAGGACCCAGAAGATGATTACTATCAAATTACTGGAGTTGTGGTTCTTAGCAGCCTTTCTGTGGCCATGATAAGTCTTGTAAATGGCGCTCTTGGTTAGTTTGGGTCTTTGTTGCAATGTAACATTTTAATGAATACCAGTTCTCTCCTTTTTTTCATCTATTTAGTTTCAATTTCTTTATTAGTACCAAAAACAAACCATGTGAAACAAGAGACATCATTATAAAACATAATAGTGTTAACTTATCCAAGTTAATAAATCTTGGGGTATCACACAAGACACCTTGGATTCGGCCCTTACGGTCTATACATTACTATATGGTGTGGTCGTGGGATATTTGACTTCACTATACAATATGACCATGGGATATTTGACTTCAATATAATTCGTGGCCGTGGGATATTTGACTTCACTATACAGCATGGTCGTGGAATATTTGACATCACTATATGTTGTGGTTGGGGATACTTGACTTCTCTGTACATCGTTGCTGTGGATTAGAGAATGAAGATGGATGTATGGCGTGGCCATGTGACATGCTTGTTTACCTGGTTTTAGCTTCCTTATTAGGAGATAAATCTATTTTGTGTTTAGCCTTGAGGGTTGTTTGGTTTTACTTACTCCAGTAGACTTATGCCATGGGCATAGACACTTACTTACTGGTTGTTTACACTTTCTAGAACTATTGTAAATTGTTGTTAGAACTTTGTAGACCCAGGTGGTTTTCTACTCGAATGTTTACCTGACACCCTATTTGGGCCTCCTTGGGGACCGAAATAGATTATATGGTTATAGGTGATGAGAGGGGAAAGTTCCCTGGTACAGGTTGTTGACCGTGGCTTTGGAGCAGGGGAGCATAGGACCAAGCTGAGGCTTTCAATGCTGGGATACCTTTTTGGTCCTTTGTTCTTTTTGGAACATTCACTATATTAAATTTCCATGTGATATTATGGATTATTTCTAGATACTTGTACCATTTGCATCATTCTGTATATGATACACTTATGGTTGTTGATATGTACTCATGTCTTGACATACTTCAGTTGACTGTTGTTTATTCAGCTTTCGCTATTTACTATATGTTTAAATTTCAGTCTGATACTCTGGTAATGATGGTATAGTCTCCACACTGACTCACCTAATCCCTCGCTACTAGTCCGCATCCTCTAACATTTGGGGAGATGCGCTCGAAGACATTGGGCCAATCGAGATCAGGGCACCATAGGGAGCATGAGTGTCCAAGTCGTTACATATTTCATTAATGATAACAACACATATTCTTAATCCAATGGGAATATATCATATTGAAATCATCCATATTATTTATCTGGATAGATTGTGACTATTTTGACCAAGGAAAGTGCTAGAATTCACTTACATGAATCAAATTTGTAGTCATTTAATTCCCCTTGAGTTATTCAATTTCCAATGTCTATTGAACATTAAATTTCCCATAAATGTCCACATTATTTATCAAGGATATGATTATTCCCTAATCCATATACTATTTATACATATGGTGTTTACATTTATTGTTTTTTGATAATTTAGGTAAATATTGATAAATCCATATTATTTACTCAATAAGGCTATTTGATAAAGCACATTATTTATAAAATAAATTGATTATTCGATATATGAGGAATTATTTGGACTGGCTGTGATGGGTGGGGACCAAACATTTTATACCCCCTGAATGAATTGACAGTTCTTATAAGAACAAATTATTGGAAAAATTAAACATATGTCTACCCGTAGTTTTAAACTATTTTGTGAAACTTCTTGATGGAATAAGTTTTCATGTGACTCAAACAAGATGTATAATAATTAAGAGTTACCTTCATTGAGAATTCAATTATTATTATTATTATTTATCCTTAATATTTTCTCATTGACATTATCTATGGATAAATTTCATTCTCATTTTATTAATTAAATGTGATGTTTTTATTATTATTTACATTTACATACTGATTAATCCTTATCCAGTTATTGAAATAACTTGTGTGTTTAGTTATAAACCATTCCATGTTGATTATTATTATTGAATCATGATATATTTCACTATATGTAACCCTTGTTAAGTATTTTATCTCACACTTATTTTATTTCCCTTTCACAGGATTCCAAAATGTTTACTAAGAAATATATGCAAGGATATTCTTGATGGAATTATGTTATTTTCAAAAAAAAATTTAATTTTTGCACTCATTTGTAACATAAGACTCATGTATGCATATAGTTTACTAATATTACAAAACCGATTGATCATTTGGGATCTGAATCTTTTATCTATTCCAATGTAATGGAAGTAAGGCACCAGATTCAGGCATCTGGGGTCAGAATCACCACACCACGAGTATAAAAATAGTTATGTTATTATATTTCAATGGTCAATGTATACACCATAAAAATGAATATAGGTGTATCAATCAAAACATTTCTCAAAGAAAGAAGTTTTATATGAGAAACCCTTATAACATGGGTACTACGTTAATAAAAAATACATTTAATGAATGAACATAACATGATTATGTAAAACCCAAAAAATATATTAAATAATATGTTAAAAAACATTCATGGGGTAGTAAGAAAACCAAATAAAATAAATCGTGATGTATAAAATTAATTATGTCTCAATGAATTGAAATTGAGTCCATGAAACCCCTTGTAAATTTTATACCATTTTAATAAATATCTATTTAATGATAGAACCTTGAATGAAATTTAAATATCATGATAAAAGTTTCGTTCATTATATATATCCCAATATTTAGTATAAATAGATTATAAGAGGAAGTATGTGAATAATATTAGAAAAGAATTAAAGAAATAAAAATGATACAAATAATCCTTAAATTGATTGTATCATTGAGGTTAGAATTTAATCAATAAAATGATTTTGTGTAACAATTTTAAAACCAAAAAATATAACTAGAAAAAATAAGGATTTATTTCACACAAAATCATGTAATATCATAGTCAATGAAGTAGAAGTATAACCCTATGAATGGATTTTTAGTAAAGAAACCTCATTCCTCAAGTCCAGCCTTGCTATGTTTTTCTATTTAATCTTGTATATAAAAATTATATTAATTATTTAATAGTTAAATAATATATTACAGGATTATTATTTTATCAATAAACTTTATTTCATTTAATTAAATGACATATTTTATTATTTTAGTGGTTAAGTCCACTCGAGTTAATTAATGGATGTTTGGTTCATAATTACAAAAGACATTGGTATGATGATCATAGTCAAATGAGTAATTTTTCAATCATATTTTGAATTATAATCATGAGATAATTATAATTTTTACACATAAAATATAATTTTAAAATCATCCATGAATTACATACATTAAAAATGAATCGCATCACTTTGTAGAGGTGATAGTCCACACTCACACACATACGACTTTCAGATTTTCCAATAGATGGAAGGGTAAAAAAATAGTTTATATTTTATCTTTAAATATTTATAATAATTTCATGAATATAATATAAATAAATTATATCCACAATTATAAAAAATCAGAGATGAAGTGATGGAAAATGAAACACATCACTTCGTGGGGGTGGTAGTCGACACATACATATGAACAATATTTTTCTTTCCTAGTCTGATAAAAAAATGAGATGAATAAGTTTATAACATTATCATAATAACATATAAATATATGGGAAACATTAATGTTATTATATTTAAAAGATTAGGATAGAATTTGATTATAATAATTCCATGAATATCATATAAATACGATTACCTTCTCTTTGAAGAACCTCCTTTGGATCTATCCTTAAGGACCACAAGTATTGTGTTTTAAGAAGTCCAAAATCTATAGAATATATCCAAGAATGGTAATATGTGGTATTCGTAGTGTTTGGTCGATCTACATGTCTTGATGTTTCATGAATCATATAAGTGAGGTGGAGTGAATATTTTAAGAGATGCAGTTTTCATTTATAGTGGAAGAAATAAAACACTTGGAATTAGATAAAATGTTTAAATATGAATTGTTAATTCTCATGTAAATGTGAAAAAATATGAAAAAATTTAGAATATAATATATTTTAGTGTTTAAATAATTTCATCAAATAAAACGTTTATGGGTTTATATGGCATTTTAAACCTTATATTTGTGTTCAACCTATTCGTTAACCAATTTTATCTTTAATAATGACAACATCATTTTCTATACTAAAAGCGTATAAATTTAATTATATGGTATAAATTTGATAAAAAATATAAAGGGATTATTTTTTTTGATAATATAACATACCCTTGTCCTCATTAAATATTTTTTTTATGATTTTTAAATCCTGTAATAATATATTATTTAACATAAAATACCATTAAAGTCATTTTATGAATTATTTAACCATTTTGAAATTAATGAAATAAATAAAATTATGTAATTAGAATATAAAATATTTCACCATAAATTATTCATTATTATTAATCATAATTTATTGAATCTAGAATTCATCCAAAAAATAATTTTGTTGTTTTTCAAATCACATATTTTGAATTTTCTACTTCTTATTCAAGCTCTATACCATTACTGTATAAAACATTAAGGTTATTATACCATATATAAAAAGTAAAGATAAATTAAAATCATAAAAATAAAAAAATAATTTCAAAATAAAAATTCATATTCATTAAATATGTATATTTTATCACATACATGTCATTAGAAAATATTTAATATTTTATTTTGACTTTTATTCCTTACGCATGCATGACCTTTGAATTTGGATAATTATCTTATTATATAAACAAAAAATTCCTAAATATTAAACCATTTTATAAATTACACATCATATTAATTAATTTAGTTGTCAAAAATGAGTATTCATGATAAAATATTCTCTTTAGGACACAAAATTTTTAGTTTTCTAATGATGTGAAAGAACTTTGTCGACATTGAAAATGATATTCATATTTATCATTAAATAATTTCTAAATATTATGATTTTAATTATTTTTTAATTATATTTTTATTTTATTATAATACTGGAGTATTTACGTAAGTTTCAAAAAAATACATATCATTATTATGTCTTAGCGGTACCATAGAGATACAACATTTCAAAGAAACTATTTTTTAATATACACCATGATGTACATTCCTAAAAAACATTAAGATAATTATTCCTAAGATAAATTTGATTTGATGAATCAAAAAAATAATTACTTTTAATAAAATTTAATTCCAATAATTGTATGAAATTACATTAATTTTTTTTGTAAAACCCCATGAAAAATGATTTTCTTGAAAAATGCGTTTTTAAGTATAAACATGTTTTATAAAAAAATTAAAAATATCATAAATTACAATCAAATTAACTATATATTTTTTTATTAAAAATGAAATAATAAATTTTAATATCAATTAAAAAAATTATTTTACAATACATGAAAGGAAAAGAATGTTTTCTAAAAAATCAGTAATTTTTACTCTTAAGGGAAAAATCAATATTTTCTGAAAAAACCAAAAATATAATCGTAAGATAATTTTGATATGTTGATTTCAAAAATTAAATACTTTTTATCAGATACTACTTCTAAAAGAGTCATGAATTAATTATAATTCTCACAAAAAATTTTAATAAAAACTTTTTTGAAGAAAACATATCTTTGAGGAATAAATTTACTTTACTAAAAATTGATCTTTATATCATAAAAATTTATCAATAAAGTTGTATTTGGTAGAATAATTTAATATATATATCATAATTTAGTTACTAATATTCATATCCTTCAATACAATGACTTGGTTATAATTGTTATATTTAAAATAATATCATTTCTTTGTTTATTTAAACTCGATTTTTCATGTAATATATGCTATCGAACATAATGTTTTTAAATTCTTAGGGTTTTACATTTGGGAATAATGAATCAGTAAATTTATTATCTACATTTATTTTAATATTTAATTCTCCTCTAAATTACATATTTATATTCTTATAAAACCCATGAGAATAATGAGTGACCTTGGTCTCCAATTTTTACCTTGAGAGAACATTAAATGATTTCTTCATAACTGTTAAAGTATCTTATTTATAACTCCTTTTAGTGGCATGGTTTCAAGCCACTGGTTAATCAATCAATATTACTATCTTTTTTTATGATAAGACTATATTTTTAGCTTCCAATTTTTGTAAATATATCTTTATAAGTACCAATTTATTCATTATACTCCTACTTAAGCTTATGGAAATTCTCTCTCAATTTTCATATAAAGAGTTCAAGAATAATACTTTTTGAAAAGTATCATCCTAAACTCACCCAATTAAGTAGAGTTTTATTCTTACTATGGCATCATATTCATGACAATATATCACCATTCATTTTTTTCTCCTTCAAAATGATGAATTACAAGAACAACTTTTTCATGCTCTGAGCCCTAGATAATTTTAAATATCTATTCAGTAGTACTAATCCATTATCAATAATTAGTGGATAAATTAGCCCATTACAATTAGGTGTATCTTTCATCATAAAAGATTAAATAACACATTATTCCCTCCTTTTATCATTTATAAGATCAATATGATTAATTTCTTGAGAAATTTGTGTGAGTACAACACTAATATTTTTAATCACCAGATCATTTTATTTCGGTTTCTATTTTAATTGTCCATTACATTCATTATTAGGATGATTACTTATAGTTTTATCCAATGAATAAAACCATAGAAACATAATTTAAGAATCGAGATACATTAATCCGAGTGAGAAATCATATAATCATGAAAATAATTCCTAATATGTACTAAATCATGACACCATCTTATCAAATGATTAATCTTTAAGGTTCATCCTATATAAATTCCTTATCATAAATTTTTTTCTTATAATATATCATCATTATTTATCATAATGGTTCATAAAGATAATTTGAAAAAACCGAAGAAAATATCCCTGGTGTGTCTAGGCATGTGTCCAGTATTACTTCCACTCATTATGAACTAAGTAAAGTTTGAGTTGATACTAAATCAACATTTTTTAGTATGTTTACCCCTAGGTGAATTTGTGTATTAGTGGAATCCACTTTATGATATCCAAATAGGGATGTCATTGATAATAATATTTACATTCTATAAATTAACAAAACACTAAGATGTTATACCATACTTAGACCTATCCCTGGGGTTTTCATCAAAGTTATCTAATCCCAATATCAAAATATTAACTAGACCTATCTATGATAGGAACTAAAGTGACCCAAACATTACATAAAAAATTATTATACCATTTAATATTAATATTAAAAACATCTCATTATATTAAATTCCCTAAAATAGTAAAGCTTAAGTGTCTATTGAGACTAGATACATAATAAACTTATTTATTAAAAATATTTAACACTACCCACTAATATCTTCACTCAAATTACTCTTCATAGTCATATAATAATTAATACCTTTATTCATATCATAGGGAAAAGGAAACAATAGAAAGGTTAAGCTTTGATAGCCCATAAAGGAAAATATGGGAGATATCGGTTGATAAACATGAGTGATCACAAGATAAAAAAAAGGGTGGGATAACATGATATTGATAATAGAAAATTATACCTTACATTTCAAATATCATAACCATGAGTCATGGAATAAATCATTACCAATGACATGAATCATAAGGAAATAATAAGACCTGAGAACATAACATTTGAATAAGATCATGTCGTAAGAGAGTTCCATAAAATTTTGCATAATAAAATTAACCAAATGTAGAGGATACCCACCAAGACTTTCATCACATAATAGGAACCACGTGTGTCACTTCTTTTGGATTTGTATAATCACCCATATAAACTCATCAGGATTTAACTAACCACCCATATACTATTTCGCATTATAAAAAAATAATCGTTACCTATTTTATTATAGGTATATAACAGTCCCACCAATCACATAATTGTAATCCATTAATATGTATGCTACATGATTATAAAAGAATTTATAATATTATCACTGTATAACCCATTTAAAATAAATAGGTTTCATAAATATTTAACCATCATAATGATAAAACAATTGGATAGAAAATAAAGATGGTATCATTATATAATATCCCATACAAAGCATAACAATTATTACAGGATGTTGAAATAGTTGAACTGTCTCTTATATGAGAACATTTAAAACATTTCATTGAAAACAAAAGAAAAATATCCTTGCACTTTTTATTGAATAAAAAAGTATATAATATTAGGAAGTTTATTTTCTTTACAAATATTAATATTATAATAATAATAAATTTTCAATGTTATGAGTGTCCATGATTACTAAAAAATTCATTTCTGTGGTAAATGCTAAAACAAAGATTCAATTCACATTTTAAGAAAAAATTTAAAAGAAACTGCTTTAGAAAATGGAAATAATAATCCACTTTAACCTTTTTAAATAAACTCAAATATAGTTAGAAATGAATTTAAATAATATTATGAGAATAGTAAAAAGATTGTTGAAAAGATTCTAATGAACATGAATGTGGACGAAAAATTCCACTGACCAAAGAGGAGAGATATGGTTGGTTTATTTAAATATTATTTTGGTAAATTGAGTACCAAATAGAGGAAAATGAATGGAAAATATTGAAACTCTATAAATAGATAAAGGATATTAAATGATATTGGGTTTAATAGGTAAGTATTAAAAGAGATAAGATCAAATATGGGGAGGGATAAATTTACAGGTACTATACCATTACTATAGGCAGGGGGGGTACTGTACCAATAATGTATCTGTGATGGAGGAACTATAATAGGAACTGTAGTGGCGGTGGTACTATAGCAAGAACTGTAGCGGCATCAGAACTGTATCATCCCATGTATTGTTGAATTACTATTCACTAAAGGTCCCTTTTGGCCAAAAAATGGGCTTTCAGGACTAGTATTTGGGATTTCATGACCCCAGGCCTGTGGGATATGTAATAGGTTACCCTATACCCAATTTAAAAAATAAGTATTTTATTTAATAATAAAAATGAGACTTTGGCCCCAATCATTAAAAAAGTAAAAGAAAAAAAATCATTCATAAACAATCCCAATTAAGATGAGATAGAAATGTAAATCCCTTACTTAAAGTCTATATCACCTTATAAGTTCCTTTTAAATATCATATAATAAATTTTAATTTATTATACATCTATACTAAAAACATTTTATTACTTATAAAACCATATATTATTTACTTTTAAAATCTTGTCACTTGTTTATTAATAATTCTACACTAACATAATATTTCCAAGTGTTAACTATTTTTTATATGGGGTTTAGTTTGGATGTTTTAGTCCTTGAGCCTTTTTCATTATTTCATTATCTAAAATTTTTTATTCATGACATAAACATCATATATATTTATTATATATTACTTTAGATTAGTCCATTACATTTGTGGATAGAAAAATAAATTACATCATTGATGGAGATAATAGTTTTTACTTAAGTATGAATTTTGTTTTCATTTTCTAATGAAAATAATAATGTAATGTTAAATAATTTTTTCCATTATATAAAAAAAATAGTGAATAAATATCATATATATTTGTTAAACTTAACTATCCATATGAGGTGGGGATGAAAAGTGAGACTAATCACTACGTAGAGACGGTAGCTCATTCGGACGCACAAGTGATGCTTTTATTTTACATTTGATTGAAATAATGTGGATAAAGGTTTTCTATAATCATAAAAAAATTAAATATATTAAATAAATATAATAATTGATTTTAGGATAAATACAAAATATTTAGAGGAATTATAAGAATAAATAAATTTATAGATTTGGGAAAAAAATTACATCTTCTTTGATAGACCTCCATTTTATTGAATCTTAATCAATCATACAATGATTTTAGAAGAATAAAAAAAATATATGATATGGGAAAGGAATCTGGGAGAGTATTTTGGATGGTCTTAGTCAATATAAGGGTATTAAATTGTGCGAATAATATAAAATAGAAGGTCCTATTTTATAAGTTAGGGGAGTGGATGTAGTGGTCCAGACCATCCAACCCATTAATTTTAGAGATTTAAAGTGATGGAGGTGTCTTGGGGAAGTCCTAGGGGAGTTATGGAGTATATGGTGGAGTTTTATATAATTTTTCCATTGGGGATGTTTTATGACGTAGAGGTTTCTAATTCTCCATAAAGGGTGTTTCTACGGCGTAGGGAGGATGATTGTGGCATAGAGACTCAGTTGTAGAGTTTTAGTGGTTTCTCTATTATTAGGAAATATATGACATAGAGATGGTGTGTGGATTTTATTCCAAGATGATGATTTCTTATGGTCCAGTGGATTTCAAGGTAGTAAAACCATAGTGTTGGGCTACAGTGTGGCCTTCTTCTTGGCTGTTGAGTCTTATGGTATGGTGATTACTCTTGAACCATGGTCCTTTTTTTGGTTTATTTGATATATGGTGTCTAATTTGGTATGTTTCTCAAACATGGCTTTGACTATACCTGTTGTGTTGTGGTCTATCCCTTTACATTGTAGTATTTCTCTTTTTCATCACATTTGTGTCATAGTGAGGGGTGTTGTGCAATGGAATTTTGTTTAATAGTCTTATTGTTAATTCAAGAGAACCCTAAAATCCTACCATTATCCAATATTTTCTATCAGATATTGGGTGGATCCTAAGAAATTTAGGGACTCATTTCACCCTCTCCTTTTAGTATATGATAATTAGCATTTGGAGAACAATCCTTAGAAATTGTAAGGTAAATACCTTATCTTCCTTCTCTATTTTTTCCTCTCTTCCTTATTATGGAGAATATTTTTGTTTAAGAGATGGTTATTTTGGGTTGATAAATGAAGGGATATTGATGATGTATTTTTGTTCTAGGTTGATAAAGGTGTTCCCTTTCATTTTAGTGTTTGACGATCATTTAACTCTTCTTCCAATCATATGTAGTGGTTCAGAAAGAATTGTTTGATGCAGGGGATTCATCATCTTTAATATTTTAATTTTACATATGGGGATATCATGTTTTTCCTACTTTGAGATGGTATGAACCATATTAAAGAATACAAATAAATTTTTAAATTAATATTTAAGGGGAATGGAATAAATCACATGAGGTTTACTGGTTATTGTGTTTTTCCTAAAGGTCTGAGAACTATAGTTATTCATTCCTTAATTTTGACTTATCTGGAGTTTTTTATATATTTGTGGAAGTTTAATTAAATAACATTTTTCTTCTTATTTCTTAAACTCAACATAGATGAAAATGGCTATGAATGTATATACATTTTGTGATAATTCCAAGGAGAATATTAAATAGAATATCATGAAATTATCTTGTTTAATCAGAAATATGATATATGAAATATGTGGTATGGTGAATGTGTTTTTCTGGTTACATTGTTTGGATGTTTCGATGTTTGTTGGTCACGTTGTATAGTGTATATGATTTGTGGGAGTTTTGATGATATGTAGTGGTGATGTTCTCTGGTGTTGATGTGCATTGGTTATGATATGCAGTGGTTGTGGTGTGTGGGGGTCTATATGTGGGGATGATAAATGTACATAAGATTGGATGTTTGAGTTGTTTTGTATTGTGATAGTTTCCCAGTTATATGGAATGAAATGGTAATGATGAAACTAAAATAGTGTGGGATGAAATTCTTAATGAATCTTAAATTAAAATGGGAAGTGTGGTAAAGGTGGTTTCTATTAAAAATAAAATGAATGACCTTAATAAATTTTAAGTAATTTGAAAATATATTAATGGGTTAACTTGATATTGAAAATGTAACATGTCAATTGTTTGTGGCTTTCTTGTGTAGTGTAATGAATTTATAGGTGTCATAGAAAGTGGTGACAGTTGTGAGGCCCTATAGTGATGTTGTGAGTGGTGATGGTTCTATTTTTGTGAAACCATATTTTACACTTGTGTATATGTAACTATTACATATTTTATTTTCATTGTGATTTATATACATGCACCACCCACATCGTCCACTATGTTAGGAAACAAAAATGTTTTTGGGGGTATTTTTTCCAACATCTAAGATGGTGAGGAAGGATGGATGGCTACCCCATATTGCCCGATCTCTCTTCCAGTCAAGGTTCTTATGCAGATGATGTGATGTATTGTGGAAATATTTAACTTATGGGTTGTTTTTCTGAGATTGATAATGTGGCTTATAATGGTGGTCACACATGGAAAGAGGAGTGCATGAGGTTTATATTATTCATGTTCAAAACATCATACTATCTAGGATATATGGTATTGGTTATGAGAGGTTGTGGATGAGATGTATAGTTTCATGCATGGTGTTTAGTTTGATGTGGGATCTGAGGTGTCTTTGGGTTGGTTTTTATGGATAGTTCTAGGAGAGGTTCTTACCATGATGCAGTCTCTATGTGTCTTTTATAAGGATTAATATAAAAAAGGGATGATAGCACAAGGATATATGGAATTGGGGTGTGAAAGTAGAAAATTAGTGGGAAAGAGATACATGGTTCTCTTTTATAGATATTAATCATATTATGATATTGTACATGGATGTGTTATTTTTTGAGTGTGTTCGGGTTATTATGTGATTAATTAGTTGATGATCATAGGTGCATGTTGGTTCAGTTTTTTTTACTTCTACACTAGTATGATATTTTCACATGGGCATGAGAGTCCTTGGGTATGATCCTAGTCTGTATACATATTATAATAACCTTACATATCTAATAACTATTTTTAGGTTTTGAAGAGGATTCTAGGGACCGAGATGACCTTTACTAGCTTTAGTATTGGAGCTATTTTTGTTTAGAACCTTAGGATTTGTTTTGCATATTTCATTTATAGACACTTTATAATTTTTTACTTTACACTTGTATTCTGAGATGGCTTTGGTTTAATTTATTTTATATTTTTTAATGTATTTTCTTTGTGGATGATATCCTATCTCGAGATCCCATTATATATATTTATAGTAATGCCTTCCATTTGTAATAGTTATATACCCTCTATGATAGTCACCATCACAGGGCAGACTAAATGTGGAACTTGGTGGGGTCATTTTCTCTATTACTGCATTACAATAAGAGGAGGGGTTATTTTAGATGAATAGTGTCCATGAAAAGTGGTATTAAAGGTAGGGACGATAGATATGATAGTGTTTTGATTTAGGAATATTGAGGATTGCAAGGGATGGTATGGAAATGGTTCCAATTGATCTTATTGTGGGAATTTGGCCTGAGAGACCGGCTAGGAAATTGGATTATAGACCCCCTTCCCCCAATTACCAAATAAAGGAATATAATTCTACCAAATGAATAAGTGAGGTGGTTCTTCTTTAATGGTATTGATTTAGTAGATGTACATATATCATGGATTTTTTTTGTTTTTATCTATATTGGGTGATCTTATGAAGTTATAATTAATTACTTTAATGAAGCTTAATAAAATTTCATGCTACTGAGATTATAGAATCTTTGTTTTCTCTTATTTGTATGGATCTTGTATGTATTACAGATTTTTTTCCTGCTTTTTAGGTTTAGTTTTCTAGCCCGATTGATCTCCATAGGGTCAATCTGGCTATGAAGAATGATCACTAGAAGATGTTGTATTTATTTCAGTGGAGATATTTGGTCAAGTATGAGGTAAGTGTATCTGATTTGGAGATAGATAATTTGTTGGAGGAGCTCATGATTGCCTTTATTTTGATCCAAGATCATGCCAAGTGCTTGGTACCACTAGAAATCAGCCAGATGAGAGGTGCAATTCATTCGTGGTGGATGTTTTATCATATAGAGAATAAGGATGTAGATTTTTAGTGGGGAGACTTCTAGAAGGAGATGTGAGTATAGTTTATTTCATTAACGATGAAGGCGGTGAAGAGGTAGGAGATTCTATATGTTAATCAAGGGAGAATTTCAGTATAAGAGTTTTTGGTCAATTTAAAGTACCTGTTTCATTTCACCCTTGATATTTCCCTAATGATGAGTCTTGTTTATGGAATCTTAAGGAGGCACTCTTCCCTTTTATCTAGTATGTAGTTATTCCATTTACATTGGTAATGTATTTTAATGAACATAAGAAGGAATAAGTGATTGAGTATATGCACTCATGAGGAGGGTAACCATGAGAGTGGAACATGTAGGGTTTCTTAATGAGAAGATGTGTTGGTGGAAAGTCTTAGGAACCTTGGACATCGAGGTTTCAAATTTTGGGTAGTCGACCCTAAGAGCTTTTTTTAAAGACTTATGGGGCTTGTGGATTACATGAATTTATTAGGTTATTTGGACTAGTTCACTATGTCTATGGGGGATATGGTCATCGTCAACATTAATGAACAATGGTTCTTGAAGTTCAATAGAGTGGTGATGGTCATGTTTAGTGCCAGCCTCGGCCGGAGACACCAACAAGGTAATTTCAGTTGTTGGGGAAGAAAGATTATTATCTATCGAGAGAAGATGAGTTAGCTAGGGGATGACATGATGATGTTCCTTGTCTTTAGGGACCCTACCATGAGCATGTCCATGGAGGTGTCCTTCAATAATGACGTAGAGGATTCGGGCATGAACAATTTTATGTTGTGCAGGTTCCATCACCATACGTTCTGGAGATCATCAAAGGTATGATCAACTGGACATCTACCCTTATTTATTCCTCGATTGATTCAGGATCCTCACACTCCTTTTTTGCACCCACTTTAGATCATTCTCTAGGACTAGATGTTTAGAGGCTTTTCATGCCCTTGATTTTTACTATTCCAGTTAGAGATAAGAATATCTTTTTCGATGTGTGATAGAGGTGTACAATGATAATGGGGAAACATTAGTCATGTGGGGATCTTTTCATCCTACAGATACTATTGTATGATTTCATTATATAAATTGATTTGTTTTATTTAATGTGTGCAATTATTGACCGATTCCATAGGAATGTTGGGATCATGTATGAAAATGGTCAACATATAGTTTTCATTTGTGAATGGGGATTTCAGATGGGTAGTAGATGTGTGGATAATTGTTAGTTAAATCAACGGGCATTGGAACTTTGGAAACTCTTAGGGTTTTCTAGGGATTTCTTGATATTTTTCCATGGTTGTTGTGACACTACACCCTTGATATGATATAAAATTTTGGATAGGTACTTTTCAACAGATTCATTGATTTTGATGGATCCTTATCAGATGTAACCCTATAAAATGCTAGAGTTTAAGATTCATATAGATGATCTAATGAAGAATTTTTTTATCCAACCCAACATTCCACCATGGGGAGTTCTAGTGTTATTTTCCAATAAGGTGGATTATAGCTTGAGGATCTGTATTAAATATCAAAGGTTTTATTAGGAGATGGTAATGAATCATTACCCTCTTTCAAGGATTAATGATATTTTTCACTCATCAGAGGGGACAGTTGTTTCTCTATGATCAATATGTGGTTTAGATATCACTAGTTGAGGGTGAACGAGTAAGATATCTCGAAGACTACATTCCATTATAGGTATGGTCAATTAAAGTTTTCAGTTATGTCGTTCAATGTCATGAACATACCAGTTGTGTTTATGGGGTTTATGAACACAATTTTCCATGAGTTTCTAGTGTATTTTTTAGTTTTGGTCATTGATGAAATCTAGATCTATATAAAGTTATAGGATGGGAATTCTATTCATCTTAGAAGCATCATGTAGGTCCTTCAATGCCATTGTATCTATGAAAAGTTGTATATGTGTCTATTTTTTACTCGTGAGGTGAATTTTAGGTATGTGGTGTCCCGAAAGGGTGCGGTCATGGATTGTCAATGATATATGTATTTTTTTCTTAGTAAGAACCCAAGAATGAGGAAAAGGTTCAAAATTTCCTCATTCATAAGAGAGGAGGATCTTGTCAAATTTATCATGTATTGTAGCCCCATTGTTATCTATGAACAGGAAAGATCCAGATTTAATCTGTACAGACCAGTTCTAGAAAATGGTTGACTATATTAAGGGGAGGTTAATCAGTGATTCAGTGCATCAATTTCTAGAATAAGTGATGATGTTTGAGGTTTTGTATGATGTCTCTTAATTAGGATTTAGATACATTTTTATTCTTTAAAAGTTAATTATCTCTTATGGGTTTAGGAATTTACATATCCATGAGAATAACTATGCCACCTATGATTTGAATATAGTAGTAGTTGTGTTTTTTCTAAATTTATGGTGAAATTACATTATTAGATAATTCTTTTTATTCCTTACCAATCAAAAGATCCTCAGGTACCTCTTTTTCTAGCATGGTATAAATTTACGATAATGGAGGTGTATGGATTTTTTTCTACGAACATGACTTTGAGATATCCTACACCCCAGGGAAGGGGAATGTCATGGCTATCACATAATTGGAAGTAATTAAAGGACATTGTTCAGTATTTTGGAGAAAATTGGAAGGAAATAGTGGAGCCAATAGCCCTGAACCTAGATGAAAGGATGATTAGTGGTAGGGGTTTCTTATTTTGGATGGAAGTGAAGTCTTCTATGATGTTCCAGGTGGGAGAGTCTCAATGGGGAGAATCATAGGTAGAGGCGATGCATGATCATATCATCCATGGTTATGATCGATAGGGATGGTTAGTGGATGTGAAAAACCAAATTATGCTTCCATGGAGGGTGTTTATTCTGGAGGTGATGAGTGAGGGATTCCTTCATGAGTTTTACATCTCACCATTGGTGGTACTCACAAGAGTATCCAATATGTACCATAATATGAGAATGCGTGGTGGAAGAGTTCATGACATGAAGTCTATTCTACTAGTATGTAATGGTAGAACATTATATTCTAGGTAGCTTATTACAGCTATTGGATATTCCCAAGTTGAATTAGGATGAAATCTCAATGGAATTCATTACAGAATTACCTCGATTTAAAGTAGGATATGACTACTTTTGGGTAATCGTTGATCAATTTATATTGTTTTCCCACTTCCTAGTGATCAAGGAGTCTAGCACTGTGAATGTTTTAGTGAGGAGGTTAGGGATGATGTTATACGAATTTTTTATAAACAAAACATTCATTTAAAGTAGTTCCAAAAAAGGAATGTTTCATCCAAAAAATATACATGTAAATGAATAATAAAACTAGTGAACGCATAATATTTCATGAGTTTAGATGATGGATATATCTTGTATAATAAATAAAATTCATGTACATTGCATGAAAACATGATAGTTTTTATTATTAAATATTATTCTAAAATATGTTCATAAAACTTATTACATAAAAATTTTAAAACATAGAATTTTCTAAAATTAAATATCCTTTAAAATTTAATGGATAGACAATTTTAAAAAAAACATTTCTATTGATTTATGCATTAATTCGAATTTATAAATTCTTAATGATAGCAATACATAAATTTATGACCAAAATTTTGAAACTATTATTAGTTGAAAACGTAAATGAATAATGTTGTTAAAAATATAATTCCCTTAAAAAATTATATTTCTTCAAAAAAAATAGTATAATATTTTTTTAAAATTATGTCATTACATAGAACATTAACCATATTTTAAAATAAATAATACAATTTTATAATATAAATTGATGGATTAATTGACAAATAATTATTTCTTTTATTATAATTAAATATGAAAGAAAGAAATATATTTGAAAATAAAATATGAAATCTCTTAAAATTAAATTTCCATGAAATAATTAATTAAGCTCTTGAAAGATAAATATTTTGAAAATATAGGCTTGAAAAATAGTCCCCTTACATAATTTTGAGAACTAAGATCATGATTTAAAAATATGTAATTGAAAAATATCCCCTAATAATTCATTGTAGAAGAATTTCTTATTGTTGTTTTTATAAGTCTCAATCTCTCCATTTCGCATACTCTTTTAACAAGGTAAAGAGAAACATGGAATTATACCATGCCTTCCACACTGCCTAAAAATATTTCACCAAACACAAACATGTAGTGCATCATCATTGAAAAATATGGTGGAGGTAGTGATGCCTATTTTTTTTCCTAACTGAGAGTCCAATTTAAAGACTTAATTTACTATATAGGTATAATATTATAAAAAAAATCATTATCTAAGAGTTTTAAAATTTCAATGAGATTTTTAGGGGTTTAATTCACCTATAAACTATCATAGAGGAGTCTTGAAAATCATAGAAATTCGAATCTAGTATAAGAGGAGAAAAACAATAAACATCAATGAATGTGATTTATTTTTTATTGAGATTTTGTCTCAACATCATAAAAATGACATACCAAACCTCATGGAAAAGATTATACAACAAAAAATCTTCTCAAAAAAGTTATAAGACAATATTACTTTAATTTGAATAATAAAATTCATGAACAATAACTTCTGATGTCGATCAATGATGAAAAAATACAAAATGAGAAGTTGATATAGATTTCCAAAATCAATGTCTCAATAAATTCCATCTTAACACAAATCGGGTGAATACATCAAATATTCCCTAAAGATAAATAGGAAAATGGGGGACATAGAATAGATAATGATGATTGAAAAAAAAAAATTCCAAAAAAAAAACACAACGGGCATTCAATGTGATAGATTAAGGCAGTAAAAAGTACCTTCTTGCAAATGTACAAAACTTGAACCAGAAGGATGGTGAAGAGATCTCTATCTATGGTTGTTTGCTATGATCCATGGTCAAAACCCTATTTTCTATGTTAACTCCCCATGTTCAGTCAAATATGGTTTCCAAACTCCATTCCAGGTGAATAAATCGAATCCTAGTTAAGCGTAAGCCGTCATCATCCATGGGTTGCAGTCGACTCTCGAATCCAGATCCCTTCGACTATATCGAGCCCCTTAACTTCACATAGTTTCCTTCCTATAGAACTCTTTAAATGCTCTCGAATTCCTCTATAAAAAAATCTAGATCACGTACCGTTACTTATCTATTGATTTCTCCTTTTATTTTTTATTTTTTTTTGTCTTTTTATCATTATTATTTATTAATTTGTTTTTAAATTGAAAATGATATTTTCAAATTTAAGATTTTATAAAAGTTAATAATTTTAATAATTCAATAGTAATACACACACATAAATATTAATATATATATATATATATAATTTCATTTTATTTATATTTATATGTTTATAAAATAATTAATAGTTAGTATTTATTTATATTTCATTAAAATAAATTAATAATAATAATAATATTATATATGTTTATCAAAATTCTATTAATATATTTATAAGTTTAGAAATAAAACAAATTTATATTCTAGATTATGAATAAAACTAATTATTTTTAATAAAATAATTTATTAATACTTATTTCATAATTTATAATTCAAAATTCTATAGAGTATCATAATATATTATTTTCATTTATTTTTATTCATTTTCATTAAGACAATATTTATATTAAAAAATTCCATAAAACATCATTTTATATTATTTATAAACAACACTTGACATTCATTGTTAAAAATCATTTCAAAAAATGATATTATTAAAACATACTTTTTAACTATTGTCAGCTTGATGAAATTAACTAGTGAAAATATTATTTAATTTAATTTTTATTTTTAGTGTATTTTCATAATTCTAATTATTTATTTTCTTTAAATTATTATTTATGTGTATTATTATTTAATTTTACATATTTAATCATAACATATAATCAAAACAAATTACTATTTTTTAAGTTATAAATTAAATATTTAATTAATATGATATTAAATTTTAATTTTCTTGGGATGTTATATTCTACCCCAAACATAAATGAATTTCTCCCCATAAAGTCATTTTTCAGTCTTAAGAAAAATTTGAATTCCTATTTTGAGAATTATAAAGATTGAAATTCTAAAGAAAATTAACTATCTAAGGAAAATTCTATCGCGTAATTTTGTTTACCTCAAAAGACAACATCTAATCACCAGAGATGTTAAGACCATTTCTCTAATACCAATTATAATTACCCAAACCAACTCTTCCATATTCAGTGCTTAAAAATGTTGTGTATTTTTTTCATAAAATAAACTATAGAATTAAACAACCCTACATACAATCTAGGTCCTTTTCTGGTCTAGGTTCAGGAGAAATAGACAAGAACATACATATTTTTCCTTTTTAAATTGAAATAAAATAAAATATATACTTCACTTAACGTGTACTAACTCCAAAAGTTAATACATATGAATTATAACTTCTATGAAACCAGTGAAAGCAATTTTAAGACATTGTATGAACATTTAATTTCCTAGTAAGGAATTTTAAAACCTGTGAATTTATTTTAATGAAATTTTCTTTTGAAATTTTATTTCAAAAAAACTATTGATATTCCTTCAAAAACGCCTTAAAAATAATTTTATAAATACATTTTTAAAATATCATAGAAGTTATTTAGGATTTGAAAATATTACAATATTTTTAAAATACAGACGCTCTAAAATTTCTTTAAAAATAATCAAGTGATTTTTCTGAAACAATTATGCATGCTTTTGAAACTGTCTGAGGCCTCTTAAAACATTTAATGTTTTCTTGGGCATACCCACTTACTGAGATATGGGTTTATTCCCCAATTCACTATGATATTTACAACGTTTAAGTTGTATATTTTATAAAAATAGTTGAAGCTTACTTTACTTATATATACTTTCACTGATGTTTTTGTACTTTAAAAATATGAAAACATATTTAATACATTGGTATTTTCATATATATATATATATAAACATTCACAAGGACACTTCTTCTAAATTGGTAACAACCTAATCACTTAAAAATTTGACTTTTCATGGTAAAAAGGAATATTTTTCATTCATATATTTATAAAATGTATAAACAAAACATTCTTTGAAATTAATCCCTATAAAGTAATTATTCACTAAAAAATACATGTAAATGTATAATAAAAATAGTGGATTCATGATATGTCATGATTTAATATGATGGCTATGTCTTGTATGAAAAATGAAATTCATGTACTTTTCATGAAAACATGATAGTTTATGTTATTAAAAATCACTATATATAATATTCATAAAACTTATTGCATAAAAATATTAAAAATAGATTTTCTAAAAACTAATTTCCTTTAAAATTTAATGAAAAAATAATGACAAGAAAATACTTATTATTGATTTATTCCTTAACTCAAAACTATAAATTATTGATGGAAACAATACATGAATTTATTATCAGATTTTGAAAACTATTATTAATTGAGAACAGAATAAAATAATGCTTTAAATAATAAAGTTTCCTTAAAATATATATTTATTCATAGTAGAATATATTATGATCATTTTAAAAAAATATGTCTTTTCTCAAAACATAAACCTATTTAAAAATAAATAATCACTTTCCATAATATAATTTGATGAATTAATTGATAAATAATTATTTTGATAATTATAATAAAATTTCAGAGAAAGAAATATGATTTAAAATAAAATATGAAATCTATTACAAATAAATTGTTCTAAAATAATTTATTAGATACTTGGAAAATAAATAATTTTAAAATAAAGGCTTGAATAATTGTTCTCATATTTAATTTTGAGAACTAAGATCATGATTAGAAAATAAGTAATTACAAAATATCACTTACTAATTGTTTGCATAAGACATTCTTGTTATGGTTGTTAGAAGAATCACTATCTCCATTTATCATACTCATAGGGAAAGGAAAAGTGAAACATGAAATTCTTCCATGCCTTCTAGACTGCCTCTGGATCTTTTTTTTAAACTCAAACAAAGAGTCCAACATCATAAAAAAATATGGAGGAGGCAGTGATGCCTAATTTTTTTCCCAACTGAGACTCCTATTTTAGTTTTCATTTTCTGTATAGATATAATATTATACAAATCATAATTATCTGGTAGTTTTATAATTTCAATGTGATTTTTGGTGGTCAATTTAGCTTTAGACTATCACACAAGATAATGAAAAATCATAACAATCAAAATCCAATATAGGAGGATAAAAACAATACACACCAATGAATATGATTTGTTTTTGATTGAGATCATGTATCAACATAATAAAAATGACATAAAGAACTTCTGGATAATGATTATCCAACTAAAACACCTATTCCTAGAAGGTAGATGGAAATATTACATTAATTTGTAGAAGAAATGTTAAGAACAACTACTACTGATGTCGATCAGTGATTTAAAAAATAAAAATGAGAAGAAAATATCTATTTCAAATATCTGTATCCAAATAAATTCTATTTTAACACAAATCGAGTGAATAAATTTAATGATCCATAAAGAAAAATAGGAAAATGGGGGGGGGGGGGGACAGAGAACATATGATGACGATTGAATAAGAGAAATTCAAAAAATGCATCAAAATGAAGTCAATTTGATAGATTTGAATGGTTAAAAAAAATACCTACTTACATATCTACAAAACAATAACCATAATGATTGTGAAGAGAGCTCCATTAATGGTTAGTTACTCTCATCTAAGGTAGAAATCATATTTATGCTTCAAACTCTATAATCTTGGTTAAAAATGGTGCTGAAACTCTTTTCCATGTGAATGAATTGAATCCCATTTGAGAGTGATCCATCATCTTCCTTGAATCATATTTGACTCTTGAGGATAGATCCCTTGGACTGAGTTGGAACCCCTTTAGCTCACTCAGTTTCCTTCCCATGGACCTCTCAGTAAGGTCTCGAATTCCTCTACTAAAAAATCAATATCGAGGACTTCTTATCCGTCTCTTAATTTTTCTTTTTATTTTTGATTCACTGTTTTTATAAATATTATTTATTATTTTGTTTTTAAATTAAAATTTATTTATTTATATTAAAGATTTTAGAAAAGTTAATAATTTTCTAATTCAATAGTAATACTCATATATTTATAACAATTTCATTTAATATTTATTTATAAGTTTATAAAGCAATAATAGTTAGTATGTATTTATATTTCAGTAAAATAAATTGATAACAATAATAATACTCTTATATATATATATATATATCATAATTCTATTAAAATAATTATAATATCAAAAATAAAACAAATTTATATTCAATATTATAAATAAAACTATTTCGTTATTATAAAATAATTTATTAATACCTATATAAAAATTTATGATTCAAAATTTTATAGATTATAATAATATATTACTTATAAATATTTTTATTAATTTTTATTAAAACATTTTTTATATAAGATAATTTATTAAAATATCATTTTATAATATTTATAAACAATAATTAACATTCATTAATAAAAATGATTTAAAAATGATTTTATTAAAACATATTTTTAACTATTTTTAGCTTGATAAAATTAACTTTTGAGAATATTATTTAATTTAATATTAATTTTAATAGTGTAATCATAATTCTAAATATTTATTTACTTTATATTATTATTTCAAAGTGTTATTATTCAATTTTACATATTTAATCTTATCATATAATCAATAAAAACTTTTATTCATTTAATTTATAAATTAAATATTCCATTAAAATTAAATTACAATTTAATTTTCTTGGGATGTTACAATACAGACACTATAGGATATTTTATAGTCATTCTTACTAGGCCTTGGAAGATCATGGGAGAAGCACATAACACTGGTTGAGTTCACTTATAAAAATAGCTACAACTCATTCATCAACATGTCCATATTTTAGGCTTTGTATAGGAGGTCATGACATTCTGTTTTGTGCTTAGATTTGGTTGGAGATTCATTGGTTCATCTCCAGATGTGTTGAAGCTCATGAAAGAAAAGTTTCAAGTGGTTTAGGACATTATAATGGTGTCACATGAATGAAAGAATATTTATTTCAATCATTAGAGGATGCCGTTGTAGTTTTAAATGGAGCTCATGTTTTTTAAAGCACTCCCCTCATCATGGGTAGCAGGGGTTTGGTCAGGGGAGTAAGCTCTCACACTGATTTATTAGGCCCTTCAAGGTGTTGGATCATGTTGGTGATGGGGTTTATTAGTTTTTACTTCCACTATGTCTAGACAGGATCCATGATGTCTTCCATAACCCCCTACTCCAGTTATATCTTCATGATTACTCCCATGTCATTGATTGGGGAGAGTTGGATATTGTAGATAATGTTACAGTGATGGAGTGGTCAATATAAATCCGTGATTGTTGGGAGAATGTGCTACATGTAAAGACTATGCATTTGTATTTTTATATTGGTGGCATGAAGTTTTGGTGGATATTACTTCGGATTGTAAAACATAGATGTGTTCCGAGTACCATGAAATGTTTTTAGTTTTGTACTTCCAAATACTATTTTGATTCAATAATGTGTTTCCTAAATCTTATCGATTTAATATATGTTCCTTTCCCCCCTTAACAATGATGTGTGTTAAATCCAAAAGAAAATAATAGGGGAATACCCCATCCTAATAAATATTTTTATATTAAAACACGTTTTAAAATCATGTGGTTGAGTAAGTGTCTCCAAAAGAGGATAATATCTTGACATTGAAGGTGTATTTACCTGATTTTGGTACTTGATGCTATGTCATGTGATCGTGGTGGTAGTTGATATATTCATCCATTTAGAGGATGGATTGGCGGTGAATATGGTCATGTGAAGAATAGGTGGCATGAAGTAAGTGTATGGTGGTGACATTGTTTTAGTTATAACAAGATCCCTGAGAGGAATCTTTCACAATTATTGTTTAGACCCTTCCCTTCCATTCTATATTTTAGGTTCATTTTTATTATGAAGGATATAAATTGTTTTATAGGTATCTGATGTCATTTTATAGACCCTATAACCCCATAAATTGTGAGAATTTATGTGATGGAGGTGAATGGGGGATGTTCTAGGGGAGTTATGGGGTATATGGTGGTGTTGTAGTTAATATTTCAAAAGTGTAAATTTTTCGATGTGGAGGTTTATACTATACCATAAATGGAGTCACTATGGTGTGGAGAAGATAACTATGGAATAAAGTATTGTAGGTGTAGGTTTGGCGGTTTTACCATTTTTTACATAACTGTGGCCTGGAGAGGGAGGCTATGATGCAGAGTGTGGGAGGAGTTCATATAGTTCTATCAATTTCATGGTAGTTACACGCTAGAGTTAGGTTGCAGTGTGTCCTTATTATTGGTGTTTGATCCATTTGGCATAATGATTATTATTTATTAATGGTCTTTCCAATTTTATATAATATTCATTATATACCTCACCATATTTCATGGACAAGACATTGACCTTCCACGCTGCGATATAGTCCTTTCCTTTACACTATTATCCTTCCCTTTGATATACATTTTTTACTATAATCAAGTGTGATGCACCATGGTCATATATTTTTTCATTATTCTTTAAAATTCTTGAGCCCCTCAAACCCTACCTTCCTCCAATATTTTGTCTCAGATATTGGGTGTTTTCTATGTGATTTATGGAGGCCATTGACCCTCTCCTTTCAGGATTAGAATCTTATCATCTGAATATCAATCCTTGGAAATTATAAGGTAATTCCCCACTTTTAAATCTCTATTTTATCCTTTGTTCCTTTTTTAGAGAAGTTTTTTCTTTTGGAGGTGGATGTTTTGGGTATATTTATTAATAGATATTTATGATGAAGTTATGTTCTAGGTTGATGAAGGTATTCCCATTCATTGTGGTGCTTGGTAGTTATCTTCCTCTTATTATAACCTTTCACAGCAGTTCATAAATATCTATTTGAGGTAGTGAATCTTTTATCTTTACTCTTTTAGTTTTAAATACGTGGATATCAAGATTTTTTTCCTTTGGGGAGATATTATCCCCTGTATGAATGAAGAAAATGAATTTGGTAACTGAAATTGATGGGGAGGATATGAAATTTCATGAGGATTACCTGTTTTTATGTTTTCTCAAAATGTTTGAGTGTTCTAGTTATTATTTTCCATGATTTTTCATATATTGATATTTATTATGTCTTTGTACCTACTGAATTATTGTACATCATTCTGTTTGTTTCTTAAACTGACCACAGAAGAAGACAGTTAAGAATGTATGTCCAACTACTAAATCAGTTGTACATGGAATCTCTATTCGTGTGAGAATACCCTTGAGAATATTGAATTAAATTTGATGACAAACCCATGATTAATCTAAAATAATATATGTGTAATGTGTGGTGCATTGAACATGATGTATGTTTGTTTTGTTGTGTGATGGTTGAAATGTGTGGTGGTTATGCTTTGTGTTGGAAGTGTTGCACTGTAGTTGTAATGTGAGGTGATGTTGATGTCTGGCAGTAGTGATTCATGATGGGTGATATTTGGGGTGGTTATGGAGTGTGTTGGTTGAGATGATGGACTGGTTGATGTGAGAAAGATGTGATGTTTTTGTTGTGTTGATCTAGGTTCCAAATAGTGATGGAATGAAACACTAATATGATTCTGAAATGGTTTGAGTTACAAAAGATAATGGTATTTTAAATTAAAATCTGAAGCGTGGTTAATGAGGTTTTTGTGAAACATAAGAATGAATGGTAATGATTAATTATTATTAATTGGATAATCTCTAAATAGATAAACTTGATAATGAAAAAGGAATTTGGTTTTTGGCTATGAATTTCTTGTGCGGTGTAATTAATTTTTTGGTAGAAGAGAACATGGAATTTTTTTGAGTTATTGTTGTGATGTTGTGAGTAGTGATTATTCTCTTTTGTTGGACCTATAGGTTGGGATTGTGTGTGGTACTATTATATATTGTATATTATTGTGATTTCTATACACACCCATCCTATGTCAAGCATTATGGTCTGACTCCCAAATGTTTTTGCAAGTGTTTTTTCCAACATTAATGTTGGTGAAGAAGGATCGATGACTACCCCTTCATCCCAGATCTCATTTTTGGTGAGGCTTTTATGCATGGATTGTGATGGCTTGTGGATATATTTTACTAATGGTTCAGTTTTACTAGATTGATGAGGGGTCTTATAGTGGGTTTCATCCTTGCTAGGAGGAGGGAATGGGGTTGATTTCCTTCATGTTTATGATACCTTAATGTAATGGATATATAGAAGTGGTTACGTGGGTATGTTGGTGAGATAAATAATTGAATTTTGGGTGCTTTGTATGATGTGGTATCCCATGTCTCTTCAGGTAGGATGTGTTGTCTAGTTGCAAGAGGGGTGCTTCACATGTTTTAGATTCCCAAGTGTCTTGGTAACTACTCCAATTTTTTTCATCAGAATATTTTATGTATTATTTAAGGAGCTATGCACTAATATGAAATGATATTTTGAGGCCCGGTGTGCCACAAATTATTTTTTGAAATATATTAAATATATTAAATATCACAAAAAATGGTTTTTTTAAAAAAGTGTAATACCCATTTAACATGGACTCAGATTGAAAATCTGAGGCCACTGTTGAGATCAAAGTGTTGGTTTTACCCTATATGCAACATAACCATGTAGAATGTTGGACGTCCTGGTTGAGTGTCATCATGGGAGAATTAATAAAATGAAATGAATGAAATGAATGAAATTATTTATTTTATTTAACATAGAGAAACGATCTAAAATCATGCTATAAATACACTACCATGGATAATTTTTAGGCTTAGCCATATTACCCTACAAATTGGGATGATCCATTGGAGAGTGTTAGAGGATATCTTGATAAATGAAGCCAGACCGGATCATGGATCGTCGATGAACATGAAATGAGATTAAATGATCTCACCAAAGACAATAAAATGGTATCATTCTTCATCAAAAATTGATCCATATCGAGGTAGTACATTATTTATTTAGATTTATCCCTATGTCATTTTTACTATGACAAATGTGATCAACCTAATAATGGATTGGTTCATGGTTCGATCGTATTACAGGTGAATACTTATTTTTTGGGGATTATTAGGAGAAATTGTTTATTTAATTTGAATCTTCATTCATCATTCTAATTGAAATGGAACGAGGCCAACAAAACAAGTATGATGTTTTTTCTTCTTGTATCATGTTTCTTGGTTTTCACCCACCATTCTTCGTGTGATCATCACCTGTAATCCGTTTGAAAAATGGTTCAACAACACTCTGAATAAAAAATAGTTTCACATTAATTTCCTGTTGAAATGGATTGCTATTGTATATTCGAGTTCATATAGATGATGGGATTGATATGTGATACTGATGATGAAATATTAGGATCTGATCAGGATGTGTAAATTTAGGTTTGGGAATGTGAAGCAACAACCAGTCTGTTGGATGATTCCTGAGAAATCGGGATGTCCAGAAATAAGTTCTTCGGCAATGAAAAAACTCAGTTGACCTAGATCTATGATCCATGTATGGGATGTGTGGAAGATCTAATATTTTGAGAGGCATAGGAAGATGATGCAGAATAAACTAGTGATTTCTAGAAATCAAGATATACACAACATGAAAACCAATATTATATAGTGTGTGGGGCCCTAGATGGAGTGATAGGGATTCCACAAGAGAAGTTAAATGTCACATGTTGTGTGAGAGTTGTCACATGACATATGAACCTTACCCTATGGATTAGTATGAACCTCAGAGTTACATATACATGATCACAACTATCTAGACATGGACACCGCCAGCCGGACACATACATGGCCAGGAGTACATGGGCACATACATGTGATGTACCTATTAATGGACACAGAAACATACACGAAATATGATATAGGGGTAGGACCTAGTGCTGAAGGGACACACCATGTACCACAAGTACACACCTTTTACTCCTTCAAGCATGGATACTATCCCTTTTCCAATGTATATTGGACATGTTTTGTTAGGGTATGTTCCCTTGATCCATTCCCCAATGGTTTAGTATTGAATACAATTCTATACATTGGATGGTGATCCCTCCATAGTGACTCTAGTATTGGATAAAATTGTTGGAATCCATTTTTGAGGTCGAAAGTGTGATCATTATCATCATATTTTCCTGAGGTAGGTTTCTCAGTATAATTACAACTAACACTATGTGGCTGTTGATCCCCTAAATATAGGCTTATTCCATATAAAGATGTTATTTTACCTAATGAGATTAGGTTTGATCCTAATATGTTTATTGTTATCTTAAGATTTCTAATGTAACATCTCATGGTGAGACCTGATGAGAATGACTTCTTTGATGGAAGTCATCAGTTCCCTCTGAATCAGGGAGTGTGTTCTCTCAGACAAGGGCTATGTGGAACCATCAAGAAGGAATTATTGGATGGGATTAATATTGTAACTTCACCTCGAGACTATGTGTCTTTTTTGAGTATATTTGGATATTCTTGTTTTATGTGTTGTAAAAATATACCTGTGATGAGATGACTAGTATTCTTGATGTAATATGCTTAGTGATTTTTGGTTGTCCTACCGAGTATTATTATAGTAACCTATACATGGGGTTTTCCCACAAATGTCATATCTTATGCAGATGATTGACCTTTTGATAGAATCCTATAGGGACTAGGACATGACATGTCATAGTGAGCCGGATAGACTGAGGTGTGTTCCTATAGTTTCCTTGAATGCAGTCCCTTTTATACTTTTAAGTTAGTCTTGATTTTAGTTTCTTTTTGGTGGTCCTGTATTTGTCCCTTTTTATTTCTATTACTTGTTTTCTTACTTTGAGGGTGGGATTTTAGATATATACATGCATGGTTGTCAATTTTTTTACATATCTGCATTATATGGTCTTGAAGATGTGTGTATGTGTATGGGTAAATTAGGATAAGGCATCCCATTTTAGTGATATACCTACTTGATGTGGGTCGCTAGCCCCTAGCATATTAGAGGTGGACTTGGGGTAGTCATGGTTAAGGCCCCATTGAGTCAGGTCATGAAAGAGTAGTATCAGAGTAGTCGGTTCTACCTTATGAACAATGCCTGTGAGATTAGTATGGGGAAATAGTGTTAAGTGTTTCAAGAATGGATTTTAGGCTAGAGACTCTAGTGTTGGTGCAAAAACTGGCGTATCCATATACGAGAACTCTAATCCCCTACCTTCATGATCATTAAGTGTAGACATTGGTAGCATGTTTAAATATTGGTATATTCATTATATAGGAATGTTTTATGTCTTTTATATCCTTATCGAGTCATCTGTCTAGATATACTAATTTACCATTGTATATCTTATCTATTTCATGATGCATCCATAAATTTTTTCAACTAGGATTTAGTATCAGGATCACATGGATGATCCCCTCAGCGATGAGGCTTTGATACATGGACCTATTCAGGATGTGTTACCATTAGGTGGTGCACCAGTCAAACCACCGCATGTCGAGCAATAGATGGTACCAGTAGTACCAACGAATGAGGTTCCTAGAATGGTGGTGATTCAGTAGTTTCATCGACAGTGAACCATTAGGTTCCAAGGAGAGGCCAAAACACATGCGGTTGAGAACTAGATTGAGGCGGTGACATGATTTTTTTGTCTTTTCAGGTTACCAATGAATTATATGATGGTTATGGAAGTGATCCTTCTATATGGGATTACAGGACAATGTTGGGGATTAGTGACCCATTCATATGATGAGGTGACTCTGGTATGGTTAGAGTTTTAGAAACCATTAATAGAGGAGTTTCGTCCAGATATGTTGAGGGGTTTTTACATCCAGGATATTATATAGCTTCAGTAGTGAAGTGAGACTATGGATGATTATTCATTGAGGTTCACCAAACTCTCTCAGTACTCAATGGATATTGTATACGATCAGTTATTTCAATCTCAAGCCTATGAAAGAGGACTATATAGAGAAATCCAATCCAACATGATATATATATGCATTCCTACCTTTATTGAGGTTCTACATATCACTTTGTAGGTTGAGAGTTTCTTGGATGTGAAGATAAAGATAGTTCTTTTTGGTAGTTGATACACAGGAGCAGAGACATTGGCGTTAGGGAGCCGATGTTGGTCCTAGGGACTTAGACATGTGATATGTTTGAATAGGTGATCCCATGATAGTGGTTATGTAGTTTAAGGATAATAGGATGGATATTGTCAATATAGGAATATGTAGTGATACTCTTGTGATAGTTGGGAACATCTCACGTGAGAATGTCTAACCCATCATACGTCTCATAGTGAGGTAGTGAATGAGATATCTAGGAAAAGGAAACTATAAGAAAATGTAGTTATGTAGGGAAGAAGAAGTGATAGAGGAGCTAGGAGAGCATCTGGATGGGGCAGAAAATTTTACTTTTAACATCCCCCATTCTTAGGTTGTACACACATGGCATAGGGAGGTGGGGGATAAGGATAAGGGTAGTTTCAGGTAGACAGGGATTATGACCCAGAGGCTTGGGGGATGATAAGAGGTGTTATATGTGTATTTTATACCATAAATTAATTATTGATAGACATAGGTGCGAGTAATCCCTTTCATTAAACATATCTAGTTTGAGACATAAAGCTTCTGGTTGAGGCCTTGGATCGACCCTTGAATTTACAGAATCCAACTGGAGGTGACTCAGTGATTACACACTTGTGCCAATGGTGTTACATGATTCTTGTAGGTGATAGTTTCTTTTGGGATCTCTTGGTAGTAGTGATGAGGCCTTATGACATCATCTTAGGTGTGGACTGGTTATCAACATTTCATGCCCAGATAGACTCTTTGAGGTGGAGGATTTGGTATGTCCATAGTGATGGGACGAGGTTTTCCATTGTTGATGAAAAGGAATCCCAGGATGTTCAAGACGGGCTCATTCAATTCCGAGGATCGATGATTTTTTCCCCTCATCTTTTACAGTGCTTTAGGGGGGAACATCTTGGGGGATACCGACTATGATACCCTATATACTCTGATATCCACTATTCTTTCTCCCAATAAACATTCTAAATGTGGGTATAATGTCTTTATTTTCTGAGGAAATAAATTTGCACCACTTGTGCTAAGATAGGAGGTCATAAGGGAGTTTCATATTTCACCCTTATCAGTACGTCAGGGTGTGGAGAAGATGTACTGGGACCTTCAGAGAAAATTATGGGGACCCTGGATGAAAAAGGGAGTTCCGTAGTTTGTCTCTTGATGAATTATATTTTAGAGCGCGAAGGATGAGTACTAGGTTCTTGCAGTTTTAGATCAACAACTTGATGTGTTTGAGTGGAAGTGGGATGGGATATCCATGGGATTTGTGATTGGGTTACCATATACATCCAGGGGAAATGATGCCATCTCGGTGATTTTAGATTGACTCACCACATCATCTCACTATCAGGCTATTAAAGGGAAGAGTTATGTAGATATCTTGGGATGCCTCTACATGTTGGAGGTTGTCCGACTCCATGGAGTTCTTTCACCACCCGTACCCCAGGGCCCATTCCGTGACATACCCCAAGACCACCTCTTGAAGGCTAGGGGTTGGCCGCTAGCGCCAAAGGCATCATCCTGCAAATGAGAGGCATTTTCTTGAGCACATATACACACACAAACAACCAAATCCCAAAAATAGAAAATTAAACATTCATACAACTAAACAACCGCTATGTAAGAGTACAAAATGTAGGTCAAATGGGCCAGAATAAAAACCCAATAGAAGATAACTCAAAATAGGAAAGTACAAGGAAAACTATGATAGCCGTTCACTAGAAACCCCATATAATGGGTATGTACAGAGTAGTTTTTGGAAGTCATAGGAGTACTCCCTGCCTGGTTGGTCTCACTGGGCACCACCAGGTCCTGGGCCCCCAATTCCTCAGTCAAGGAAGCAATCGTCTGCACCAGACACAACAAGCGCTGGTGAAGCCTGTATAGGGGTGAGTAATAATATACTTAGTAGGGACCCCAAAAACATAGAGGAAATTCCAAAAGGCATCACGAAAATAACACATGAAGCATTATAATGAATCATGATCACGAAGAAAGATATCTCACAATCGGTATATTCTAGAGTATGAAAGTAGGACCATTAGTCACATCATCGAACACCATGGGATGCTGGAGAAATCCTCCTCAATGAGTTTAGTAGGCATTCTGGGTCACACAGAATCCGATTCAATCTAACCTAAGACTAATGTGGGACTCATCTCTGATGAGTACCATGGGCCACACAAAATATGCTCCCCACCATGGGCATGTCGGGTCACACAGAAGCTACTTCCCACTGGTTATACTATGGTACTCCTACTGTCGAGTACCGTGGGTCTACCGGGTCACATAGAAGATGCTCCCCATTGTGGGCCTATAGGGTCACATAGAAGCTACTTCCCAATGGGCTATAGTATCCGAACCATACAGGGTCACTCATCAGCAGTCTCTGGGTCTCATCCTACCACAGGGTTTCCGCATAGAGGACAATTGATTTCAGGAGAATAGCTCTCCAATCCATTATTCAAATTTCAACTTCCATGAAATCCTTTATAGAATATGAAGACAGATCTGCCGCATCATGAGGGTTCCAACGCTGCAAACGGGTCGTCAAACTGATGCCCTGTTTCCAGGATATTCACATTTTTCCAAAAGGAGGCCAGTTGAGTCCAGGTTCGGTCTGAACTATTCATACCTACCCGACCCAACCTGTTTTAGTGTCCACTTACCCGACTTGGGTCTTCCAACCCAACCAGGGCCCGAACCATCCTATTTCTAGCCCGTTTGACCTCATATTCGGCCCGCTCGGGCAGCCCTCGCCCTTCCCAGTCCACCTAGCTGGGATGTGGCTGGAAGCCACTTCTGACTCCCCTCATCCAGCAGGTCATCCACGGGGTCGTCCTCTACACCATGATTAAGATACAACAGCCTACCTCTACGTTGATAATGGTTCCAGCATGATGGTGGGTCTTTTAACGGGCCACCGGATCGTCACTGGTGGACCATTCTTCACACCGACTACACCTACAGCCTCTGTGGGGTGTCACATTCACTAAGAAGGCCTCAAATTCTCCTTTCCTTGGCTTTAAAAAGCTCAACCATGAAGAAAACACATGAAGAGGGGCTCATCCCTTGTTCTTGTTGGCCAGCACCCTCCGTGTTAGTGTTCTAAAATATTTGGAGGTTTGGGTATGATGTTCTATCAACAATAACTTAACCCAGGATAGAAATCCCAAGAAAAATCACGCTTCTGCAAGAATGGAAAATCCACCGATAAACCTGTTCATGGGTTGATCTATTTTCATCATTTAGAATGAATAATAGGAAAACTTAAAATAAATTAAAACCCTACCTCAATCTATGTTCAGCGTTGAAGCACTCCTCCCTAGATGATTGAAGCTCCATTGGCATTCGTCACTTTCTGGTCCCGTTCTTCATAAATAATCAACGTTTCTAGTGATCCTACCGATGTTCATAATTTGTTGTTGGGGGGAATCCTTGCCGTAGGATCATAAGATAATTTTCATTATTTAATTTTTTCCCCCAATGCATTATTCTATTAAGAAGAATACACGTTGCATAGTTTCTGTTACGCTGTGATGCCGTGTCGTTACGCTGTTTCATTTATGAAACAATGTATTAGTTATGCTGCACAAAAACAATACATTAAAGAGATTCCATTAATGCACCTCATTGCCTCACCGTAACACCTTCGTCCTTCTCTTAATTATGTGAGAATAAAAATAAAAATAATTTTTAAGTATTTTTATTATTTTTTGAAAAGTGAAAAAATTAACTTTTCTGTTTGACCCTTGTCGGTTGAAGTTAATTCTTTTTTAGGTTAATCTCGGTGTTATGAGTTCATATGTTCCCTCATATAATTTATTGAAGCACCAATTTAATAGATTGAAAAACCCTCTTGCACGTATACTGAAACAAACTAAAAAAAGTTCAAAATTCTATTTCATCTTCATCGATCCTTGAAATCACATATCTTCGAAGAATGTGGTCTCGAAATTATTCCATATAATTTAAAAAAAAATTAGATGGAAATTCTGGGATATTACATTCTCCCCACTGTATGGATTTACGTCCTTGAAAGCCAAAAAAGGGATAAAATATCAAATGGGGGTACTGAGCACGAATTTTAGCCTCCCGCTCCCATGTGCTCTCCTGGAGATTCACGTGCTACCACCAAACACACACCAAAAGAATTGAACATCCACAAAGGACTCGCCTCTATCGATCCTCTCTCTCCACAGGGAACTCCACAAATGTCACACCATCATCAATGTACAACTCCTCCCAGTCGATGAGGTGTGATGGATCATGCACAAAACACCTCATCTACAACACATGACAAACATCGTGCACCCAGTGTATCTGGGGGAAGAGATGCGCAATACACCAGCTCGAAAAATCTACACAGGATCTAAAAGGGTCCGATGAACCTTAGAGATAAAATTTTGACCAACCCAAATCTCTTCAATCCCCATCGGGGTGAGACCCAAAGAAAAACATGGTCTCCCTACTCAAATTCCAAGGGTCTCCATCTCCTATCAGTATATGATTTATTCCTGCTCTGTGCAGTCCTCATCCACCCCTAGATGATCTTCACCTTCTCAGTGGTAGCCCGTTCGAACTCCAGACCCATGAGTGATGACTCCCCTGGGTCTGTCCAGCGTAGAGGTGATCTGGGTGGCCTCCCATACAGGGCCTCAAACGGTTCCATGCCAATGGAGGAGTGATAGCTGATGTTGTATGCAAAATCCACTAGTGGAAGGTGTTCCTCCCAACTCTAACCAAAATCAAGGACACAAGCATGAAGTATGTCTTCCAAGGTCTGTATGTTCCACTCTGCCTGACCATCTGTCTGAGGGTGGAAAGATGTTCTTAAGTGCAGCTGAGTCCTGAATGCCTCCTACAATCCCTTCCACAACTAGGATGTAAATCATGCATCACGGTCTAAGATTATTGTTAAAGGTTCCCTGTGAAGCCGTACTATCTCCTAGATATAGAGGTTCCCCATTCCCTCTACCGATCCCTACTCTGGGATGGATAGGAAGTGAGATGACTTGGTGAGTTGGTCAACGATCACCCAGATTGAATCGTGACCCCTGGACGTGCATGGTAACCCTGACACGATGTTCATCAAGATACCATCACATTTCCATTCTGGTACCTTAAGTGGCTATTCCAATCCTACAGGAACCTAATAATCAACATCAACTTGATTAAAAGTAACACATCATAAAACGAACTCTACCACCACTTTCATCATCCCTGGACACTAGTACTGATATTAAAGGTCCCAATACATATTTTCCACACCATAATGTACTGCCAAAGGGGATGTATGGAATTCCCTCAAAACATCCTCCTGCAACATCACTGGTACTGCGGTACATCCTATAGAAAGGATGATGTGCTCCCCACCTATCGAAAATCCATTAGGATCTTGTCTTGAGGATAACTGAGCATATTCAGCATTATAGTCAACATAAACAAGTTGTGCGTCCCTAACTCACTATAAGAGTGGGGGAGAGACAGTCATTGACTGAAGGTAATATGCATCATCATGATCCATGAAGGATATCTTCATCGTGGGTAATTGCTCCATCACCTCACTCAGCAGCTGTAAAACAAACCTCCTACTGAGTATGTCTGCCACCATATTCCCCTTCCCAAGAGTATAGACTATCTCAAAGTCATTTTCCTGAAGGAACTCCATCAATCACTACTGTCTCAAGTTCAGGTACTTCTGTGAGAAGATATACCTGAGACTCTTGTGGTCAAAGTAGATGTTAAATCATTCAACTATCAAAATGTTCCACCAAATTCTCAAGGTAAAGACCACTGCTACTAACTACAGGTCATGGATCACGTATTTCAACTCATTCCACATTAAATGTCATGATCCATAGGTGATAAATAACCACTCTTACATTAGGAAACAACCCATTCCGGCTCTTGATGCATCATAGAAGAATACATACCCAACACCCTTTTATGGTACTCTCAAGACGGGGGCACTCATCATTCTTCGCCTCAGCTCTAAGAAACTATGTTGGAACTTATCCATCCACTTTAAGGGGTGTCCCTTCATTTTCAAAGATGAAAATGGTGCTTCTACTCTGGAAAATTCGGGCATGAACCTTCAGTAGTGTCAAGCCAAACCCAAGAAACATTGTACCTCATTAATGCTCCTAGGTGGCTCCCAAGAAAGCAGTACCTATATCTTCATCGAATACACCGTAACTCCAGCCTCTAAGATAAATTTTTTGAGCAAGTATTGTTTTCAACAATACTCTATTTTATTAGGGGGATATTTTTTAGAACAATAATCTATCTTCTTTTTATGATTTTGATGCTCACAAATATCATTGTTTTTTATTCTAATGATTTTATCTTAAGTGTATTTCAGGAAATTAATATTCATTAGTTCTCCATTTTGGAAAAATATTAAAGCATTTAATCTGCATGGAATATTGGAAAAAGTGTTTGGAAATCTTCTTAGTGCAATAGCATAATCTGGAAACACTGTTCACATTCTACGTGCTCATAAATCTCTTTAGTGTGTTCTGGAAACATTATTCATACCCTACATTGAGGAGCATAGCATAAGGATATAATCCATAGTTTACTTTACAGGATATCAGAAAAGTATGGTTAAGAAACCATACGTTATTAAAAAAAGTATGTGAGAAAGAAATTTACGGTTATGATATCAGAAAATTATGGAAGAAGAAACCTATGTTTGGAAGGAATATTATGTTCAAGATATGGGAAATTATAGAAGACGAACCTGACGTTTGTATGGAACATTCTGTTTGTTTCTCAAAAGTATGGTTCATCAACATTACTTTTGTAAAGAACCTTACATTATATCAAACATTATGGATCATGTATCTTATGTTTTGCTGAAAACTAATGTATGGATAATATACCATACGTTTGAAAGTTGAAGAGAAATGTATGGATGATAAACCTTACATTTGAGACCCACCATACATTTGAAGAATGGATCATCAACGATAATTTACTCATCAACCTTACATTGTGAACCTTAAATTCTGAGAAATAATTCTATACAGTTGAACCCTACGTTTGGCGTTGGAGATTTAAATTATGACATTATTGAACAATGGACTTTTTGCAGATTATTGGGCTAATTTTAAGCCAGATTCAAATCCTGAATTTAAAGCACATTATGACTGATTCAAAGCTGTTTATATGTGATTGAAAGGATCAATTTAAGAGGACCTTTTCAAGGAGAATATTTAGGGAAGTCACTACTGCTCTGTTATTCAATCATTTGAATTTTGAGATTCTAATGGTGTCTTTTGTGGTTCTAATTTTTAAAAGGAAAATAGTCGTTGTAATTAAATATATATATTTGTGATATTTTGTATTACATAAAAACCGCCGAATCACCGAAAATAATATAAATATAACATGCTCTTGAGTTTTTCACTGCTACAGTTTACAGAGACATTCGAGATTTACAGATCATCGATTACAAGGATCCACAAACACTGTTTTTCTGAAGAATAAGAAACACATTTAATATTCACCGATTCCCATCGATTATCTATTGTGAATATATTTTTGTTGATGTTGGTAAATTCATTTCAAGATCTACTGCAACCAGATCGACTCAGAACAACTTCTACCTAAAATCAACAAAAATCACCAAGCTCTTGGAGAAGAGCATTGGTGGAGTGGACTAGGGGCCTTCTGTTACCCATACCACTATACGTCCTTACATTCCATAACTATTTATTTTCTGCTTCATAAACAACCTAATAAAGATAAAAGGATAGACTCGACCATCATCACGATTCATGAATAATGTTTAAAAGACACAATTCACCCCCTCTTTTTCGTATTTGGTATAACCCGATCCAAAAAAATTGGTATCAGAGGAGGAGAATTTGTAAAATCTATTACAAGCTGAAAGTTTTTGGATTATATAAAGCAGAATGGTTGATACACAAGAGGGTATGTCAATGGTTTGAGCTCCCTACTTAAACGGAAAAAATTATGGATGCTCAAAATCAAGGATGATACTCTATATAAAAAACCTTGGATACATACTCTTCTCGAGAATTCTAACTTCTTATGTGATTCCAAAGAAACATGATACATGGAGTGCCGATACAGAAGAAGAGTATGAAATAAAATTGAAAGCTATGAATGCTATTATCTGTGGTCCTGTACAAGATGAAAACAATATAGTATCTCAGTGCTCGATGACTTATTAAATGTGGATTACGATTGCAGTTGCCTATGATGGAACTGAAAATTTCAAATAGATGAGTTATTCCACTATTAAATTGAAATTCAATAGATTCAAGATATTTGAAGAATAAATAATCACCCAGATGAATGGAAGTCTTATATAAATTGTTAACAATATCGCTGCCTTGGGTTAGCCTATCAAATATGAAGATCAGGCAGTAAAAGTTCTAAGAGTATTTCCAGCTTTGTGGAATGGAATTTCGGCTTCTAATAGGTAATCCTCACCAGTAAAAGATCATACAATGAGAGAGTTTATAGAAAATCTTATAATGTATCAATCTAAGATCTAGTAGTAACCAAATGAGCATAAACTATGGATCAAGAGAGAAAATAATTCTTTGAACGTAACATCCCAAAAGAAGAGTAGAAAGACGAAATATGAAATCAAAGTGAAATCTGAGAGTTACGATTCATCTAATTTAGATGTGGAACTGGATTATCTAGCTAAAAGTTTTAGTAAATTATATATAAAGAAGAAGGGATTTATAAAATCCTTCAAAAAGGATGAAAAATAACCAAGGTAAATCAGATGCTATGAATGAAAAAAGATGGGTCACATAAGACATGACTATCCTCAATTAAAATGAGAAAAGAAAAAGAAATTTTTCAAAAACAATGATTATGAGTAGAAATAAAAAAGAGTAATGAAAGCTATTTGGAGTGTTTCTGAAGACTCCAACATCTCATCAATGTCTAACTAAGAAAAAAAAGAATCAAATATAAAAAAAATATGTTCTTTATGGATGAAGCTGATGAGGTTCAATCTTATTACTCATCTGATTATGATTGTAGTTCTAGTTGTTCAAATAATAAACATGCAGCCTACTACAATATGTTGGAAGAGAAATATGATTCCTTATTTAAGAAACATAAATCAATGAAAAATATTCACACTGTTGTCTTAGGAGAAAGAGACACTCTGCTAAAGAAACACCACAATTTAATTGAATAATACAACTCATCAAACAAAAAATGTATAGATAATGAAACTAAAATAAAAACACTGTAAATAGAAGTAGAAACATACAAAAGTGCAGCTCTTATTTTTTAAAAAGGAGAAAATAATCTAAATGAAATTCTTGGAAAGAATGTGATTAAAAATAAAATATATAGAATATGGAGTAAATGTGAGAAACCAAAACTGTATAAGAACTAATTTGTGCCATGTAAAAAAGTATAATTTGTAACAACCATAGAACAAAAGGAAATATATCTCAAAACTGATACATAATGAAATATCTAATAAGTGGAATCAAGAAAGCCTTTTCTTCAAGTGGTTTATATGAATCTGTTTATTTAAAAAAAAGAAAGTATGGATTTCCAAATCTTTTCTAGCTAACACTATTGGACCCAACAACATATGGGTACCGAAACAAAACTTTGTTTAAATGCATTTTCAGGAAGTAGGCCACAAAATTAGAAAAGCTGTATGGTATATGAATAGTGGCTTCTCTAGGTATATGAGTGGAAACTCATCAAACTTTAGAACACTAACTCCAAAGGCTGGTGGATTAGTCACATTTGGTGAAAATGTCAAAGGTAAAATTATTTTCATTGGAATTATTAGAGATCTAGAAGCTGTCTTAATCAATAAAGTACTCTATGGACAAGGATTGAAACACAATCTGATAAGTATGTCTCAACTCTGTGATGTTTTTTATTTTTTTGATTTTTCTAAAAACTGATGTTATGTTTTTAAAGACAAGCTTCTTAAATTTTAATCACCCAGATCTGATAATGTTTATACTATGGGCATAATTTTCTTGTGTAAATAAAAAGTAAACTGCTTAACTGCTAAGATAAATGAATCTTGGATCTGGCATAAAGACTTGGACATTGCAATATATATTATTTACATAAGTTATCGAAGAAATAATTAGTTTCTGATTTTCCTATTCTCAAATGTGAAATTGATAGATTCTGTGATGCATGTCAACTTGGCAAGAAGCACAAATCATCCTTCAAATCTATTAATGAAATTGCTACGTCTAAACCTCTAGAACTTATCCATATAGATTTTTTGGACCTTAAAGAATAAAAATCTTGGCTGGTAAATTATATGGATATGTATTAGTTGATGACTATTCTATATTTACTTGGATTTATTTTCTAAAATATAAAAATGAGGCTTTTACTATATTTGTTTTCAATGATGTCAAAAATTAAAAAGGTTTTAAAATAAATTCATTAAGAAGTGATCATGGTAGAGAATTTGAGAATTTGTAATTTAATTCCTTTTTCCCAAATATGGGTATTAAGCACACCTTCTCTTCACCAAGAAGACCTCAACAAAATGGAATTATTGAAAGAAGAAATAGAACTATTCAAGAAATGGTCAAGACTATACGACATGATTACAGTCTTGCTACCTATTTCTGGGAAGAAGTTTTAAGTATAACCTACTATGTAATGAACAGAGTTTTAATCAGACCAATTTTTAAAAATACACGCTATGAACTATGTAATTGTATAAAACCTAAAGTTAATTACTTTAATGTTTTTGGATGCAAGGTTTACACCTTAAACACTAAGGACAATATTGGTAAGTTTGGCTAAAAATATGATGAAGGAATTTTCTTAGGATATTCTATTACTTCCAAATCATATAGAGTTTTTAATAAAAAGTAAAGGATTGTTGAAGAATCAGTTCATGTAATATTTGATGAATCTGATCCCTATGAGAAAAAAAATATCAAATTGATGAATCTGAATCTAATGATAACATGAAAATTGAAAACTTGAATGATTATTTTGAAAAATATATAAATAAAATTAAGTCCAGTTGAGAAGAACAAGACATTGAAGAACCTAATAGTGTACTACCTAAATAGTATAGAACCCTAAAGAATAACCCATTAGAAACTATTATAGGAGACCTAGACACTAGAATAAAAACTAGAAGAAATGTAGTAAATCCTATTTAATTCTCTACCCTTCTATCCCAATTAAAACCTAATACATTAGATGAAGCCTTAGTTGATTAAATTTGGATGATAGAAATTCTAGAAGTACTAAACCAGTTCAACAGAAATGATGTTTGGAATTTATTTGAAAGTACTAAGAACTATCCAGTTTTAGGAACTAAATGGGTCTTTAGAAATAAACAAGATGATCATCGAATAATAACTAGAAATAAGGAAGGACTAGTAGCTAAAGGATATAATCAGGAAAGAGGTATCGATTATGATGAGACATTTTTACCCATAGCTAGATTATAAGCTATTAGAATCTTTTTAGCCTATGAATATCATATAAACTTTAAATTATTTCATATAGATGTTAAGTCTTCCTTTTAAAATGGTTACTTAATGGGGGAAGTTTATGTTGATCAACCTCTTGGTTTTAAAAGTTCAAAAAAACTAGATTCTATTTTTAAACTTACTAAAGCTCTATATAGATTTATACAAGCACCTAGTGCTTGGTATGAATGATCAAGCTGTTTTCTTTTAAAAAATTATTCTTCTTTTGGGATGGAATATCCAATATTATTTAAGAAAACTACAAACTCTAATATTTTATTGGTTAAAAGTTATGTTGATGATGCAATTTTTGGTTCAATAAACAAAAAATATTGTCATGAGTTTTCAAATTTAATGCAAAGAGAATTTTAAGTGAGTACAATTGGAGAATTAAATTTCTTTTTTGGGCTTAAAATTTTTCAAAAGGATTTAGGAAATGTTTTAAATCAAAGAAAATACATTAATGATTTAATAATGGTATTTTTCATTTGAAAACAAAAATACATATACAACTCCTATGTGTACTAATATAAAAATTGTTTTGGATAAAACTAGAAAATAAGTTGACAACATGTTATATAAAGGTATGATTAGAAGTTTATTATATCTTACTATTAGCAGTGCATATATAATGTACTCAGTATGTCTTTGTGTAAGATTTCAATCAAATCCTAAAGAATATCATCTAAATGTTGTCAAAAGAATTTTTAGATATTTAAAAGAAAATATTTTTCAATCTCTTCTCTATCTAAAAACATCTGATTTTAATTTAATTTCATATTCAGATGCTGAATTTAGAAGTTGTAGAGTATATTAAAAAATCACCTCAGGAGCCTGTCACTTTTTAGGAAAATATTTACTTTCATAGTGTAGTAAGAAACAACACTTAGTTTCCTTGTCAACAGCCGGGGTAGAATATGTGTCTACAAGTAGACTCTGTGCACATGTTTTATGGATAAAAAACACACTTATAGACTTTGTACTAAATTTTAATAATACACCAATTTTATGTGATAATAAAAGTGCTATAAATATTTCAAAAAAAACCCTACTAATAATTCTAGGACTAATCATATTGATATCAGACATCTCTTTCTAAGAGACCATGTTCATAAATAGGATATATTCTTATAATTTGTAAGTATTGAAATTCAATTAGCTGATATTTTTACAAAAACACTTTACACTAAAATTTTTTATTTTATTAAGGGGGATATAAGTTTTTTTTAAATGAAATTTTAATTTTAATTTTTCTTATTTAATTATTTTAATTATTATTTTTTTAAATAAATTACTTTTTTTTGAATAATTTAAAATTTTGTCTGTACTGATTTAAATATTTTCCTCGTATATTTTTATTTTTAAATAATTTAATAATTACTATGTGCGTAATGACACGGGAATCAAGGATGTCTGAAACCATTTCAAATTCAAAACATGTTCATTTATTTTAAAACCTTTCGAAACCGAAAAACCTGACCACTCTTGTCTACCCAAAACTTAAACCTTGAAACCCAAGGTCTAGAACCTTCAGAAATTTGCAATAGAAATGGCCAAGTCAAATAGAATCGAGGAAGGAGAAACTTGAAATGCCAAGCATTAGTGCATGACATGAAGAAAGGTTCTATAGGGAAAATTAATCGACCTGGAATGGTTTTATCAAACGGATCTGATGATGAGGAAATCCCTCGCATTTCAGAATCTTGAGAAAACTTTTAGTCGCAAAAAAAAAGAGATTCTATATGAGGTAGAGATTCATCACGTTTTCAAAATTGTTCAATTTAATCTGGGAAAAGAAGAAGATACTATAATTGCACTACTCAAAGATCGATATTTTTCTATCTCAACTATGGAAATCACTACGATATTAAACTACCCTCATGAATATGTTTATAATTTTTACTTAAAGAATATTTGTGATAATTAAATTAAGTCCGAGGAAATTATGTCAAATTTATTTGGTTATAAAAGTATAAAAAATTCTAGTGAAGGATCTGGAACCTGATGAAAAGATTTTTGTTATGTTTGTGCAAACTGAGATTGCACATAGTATGTCGGAGATGATGAAGATTTTGTTTCCTAACATGTACATAATGTTTTCCTTAATGAGTGAAATCAAGTTGAATTTTCTGAGATATATGGTAAGATATCTCAAATATTAATGTAAACCAAAAAACATGGATGACCTTTTATCCCTTTGGAAGATTCATTTCAAAACATGTCTTCAAGAAGGATACAATCAGATTGGTGGATGCCAAAGTAAGATGCCATCATAACAAATTTTTCAATACTAGAACTTTAAGGAATATTGGATTCTCCTAGAGTACTGTGGAAGGAAAGCTTATTCTTGTTGGAGCCGAGGAAGACTAGGAATTGGCCTAGGGGGAGAAAACTCCTAAATCTAAGGAAGGCATGGCAGAATCTAGAACAAGTGGAACTTCATGAAGATTATGATTTGAATCAGTCGATCCACCTACTGACGAGGGAAGTCAAGAGGGACTTCAGAGGAAAAGACATCGAGTGGATCAAGCTAGTGAGGAGCCTATTTAAGCAAATGTTGATGAAACTAAACCTCTTATGATGTACAGATTTATTAGAGAATCTACAGTACAAGAAATTGAACAACCAAAATTTTATCTGATTGAGGTGACTCCTCGGGTGGGAAAAGAAATTGTTCCTTAAATTGTTGAAAATACAGGAGAAGTTGATGTCGCAAGACCTGAATCTATTCAACCTATACAACCTACTAAGATTGTTCAAGAGGAATTACCTGAAGATGAAGTTGTATTAGAGGATCCATTATGGGAATAAATCAATAATGAATATTCTCAAGAGGATCAAGAACCTGTTAATATGATTCATGTAGATAACCTTTCTAAAATTATCACTAAAATTATTGATGAGGATTTTTCTATGGATGAGTCAGGGAAGGACTAGAAGTAAAAAATCAGTAGATAAGCCATTACAAAGAGAGTATGAAGAGAAATAAAATTATGAATCCCTACCTTTAGAACTATTAAATCCGGTGGAAGCTCATACTGAGAATCAAGAACAAGGTGCCTCAGATTCTGTGAATGCAGAAGTTGAGAAGTTATATAGAAAGGTAATCTAAGTTGGATTAGAAAATACAGATTTGAGAAGATAATTTGAAAAGGAAAATTAGAGATTTCATAAATTGAAAGCTAGTTCTATTTCAAAACAAGAAGTTGAAGTTTTTAAGAAGGATTTGTTGAATGAAGTTGAAAATTTGAAAACTGAGATGGTAATGAAGTTAGATTTGGATCATTTTAAGATTTTCATGTAGCAATAATTTGAAACTATCATGAACATTAAAGAAGGTACCTCAGGTACTTCGGCTGATATGATAAGGAGATTTCAGTCCATTACAATAGTAATGAGCAATATGAATGACAGATTTCCAGACCATTAGTGAAACAGTGCTCCATTGTCTGGCTTGTTAGACAACCAAAAGCATATTTTTTGAGTAGTTAACTTCAAATTAATCTAGAATACGAACTTTTTTGAATAAGTTCACATATAAGTTAACTCTTTTAATGGAAGAAGAAGAAAGTCTACATGAGTTCTTTAGAGTCAATTTTATTGAGGATATTCATCTAACTCAAGATGGAAGAGATCTCATTATACATTTGGGATATGGATTAATGATGAGGCTAAAGAATAGGGTAGAATAAATCAAGGAAGTAATCTACAGAAGATGATACAAGTTTTAAACCTTTGTTGAGCCAAACCTTGATTCCCATTGTCATTACTGTACTTGTACTTATATTTTCAATAAAATATATTTTCATCCCATGTTTATGTGTTATTAATTTTTTTTACTACTGTCTATATTTGAATGCCCGTAATCTAGTTTAGAATATTGATAAATAGTTTATTATATAATTTACTTATGATCAGTGCTACATTAAAAAGTGTTATATTCCTTATTATATCATTCTTTTTGATATCACATAAAGGGAGAGAAATTTGGACAAACACAAAATTTTATTTTAAGTTTTTAAATTTTTTTTTTAATTTTTTTGAATCTTGTACTCCGATGGAGAACATACAATTTAATTTTCATTCTTTATTCAAAGGAGATAAATACAGATAAACATTAAAGGATAAATTTGGATAAATACAACTTTTTTATTTGAGATAAATTTTTGGATAAACACAAAATTTTATTTTCATAATTTATAAAGGATTAGATATTATTTTACATTATAAAGGGGGAGAAAATGTAATTTTCTTATTTTTGTCTATATATATATGTGTAACTATGGAAACAAAATGTTTATATCTTGTTGAAATAATTTTTTTAAAATAAAATATTGCTTTTATCTTTGAAAAATTCAAAACTATATGGAATTAATTTGGTAAGATAATTTCATTGGTTATTTCATTGGTTTTGAGATCATCAAAAAGGGGGAGATTGTTGAGAAAGTGTTGTTTTCAACAATACTCTATTTTATTAATAGGATATTGTTGATAACAATACTCTATCTTATTAGGATAATTTTGATGCTCACAAATACCCTTGTTTGTTCTTCAAATGATTTTATCTTAAGTATATTTCGGGAAATTAATATTCTTTATTTCTCCATTTCGGAATAATATTAAATCTTTTATTCCATGTAGAATATTTAATAAAGTGTTCAAAAATTGTTTTAGCACATTAGTGTATTCTGAAAACACTGTTCATGCTCTATGTGTTCGGAAATCACTTTAGTGTGTTCTAGAAACACTGTTCATACCCTACGTTGAGGAATGTAGTGTAAGGATGGAATCCGACATTTACTTTACGGAATATCAGAAAAGTATAGTTAAGAAACCATATGTTATGGAAAAAATATGGAAGAAGCAACCTTATGTTTGGGATATCAGAAATGTATGGAAGAAAAAACCTATGTTGGGAAGGAACCTTAACATTTGAGATATTAGATAATTATGGAAGAATAATCCTACGTTAGTATGGAACATTCTATTTGTTTCTCAAAAGTACGGTTCATCAACCTTACTTTTTTAAACAACGTTACATTCTATCAGAAAGTATAGATCATATATCTTATGTTTTACTAAAAAGGAATGTATAGATAATATAAAAATGTTTTAAAGTTGAAAAGAAAAGTATGGATGATCAATCTTAAGTTTGAGACCAACCATACATTTGAAGAATGGATCATCAACCATACTTTCCGGATCAACCATACGTTTTGAACCTTACATTCTGAGAAAGAATTATATGCAGGTCAACCCTATGTTTGGTGTCAGAGACTTAAATTTAGACTTTATTGAACAATGATATTTATACAGATTATTAGGCTGATTTCAATCCAGATTCAAATCCCAAATTTAAAGTGCATCATTGACTGATTCAAATATGTTTATTTTTGATTCAAAGGATCGATTTAAGAGAATATTTTCATCGAGAATATTTTGGGAAGCTACTATTTCTCTGTTATTCAAACATTTAAATACCATGATTCAAAAGGAAACTATTATGGATCTAATTTATAAATAGAAAAAACTTGTCATTATTCTATTTATATATCTATGATATTTTGTATTATAGAAAACGAGGAAAATCATCAAAAAGAATATAAATATAACTTTCTATTTAGTTTTTCACTGCTACAGTTTATAGATACATTCAATATTTACAGATCTGCTATTATAAGGAACCAAAAAATATATTTTTCTGAAGAAGAAGAAACACGTTGTAGATTCACCAATTCCACATTGATTATCTATTGTGAATCAACTATTGTTGATGTTGATAAATTCATTTCCAGATCTACTACAACTAGATCATCTCTGAACTACTTCTAACTGAAGATCATTCTTTCTAAAGATTACAACCCATCGATTATCAATTTCATGGTGTTGCAACTATAATGAACAACTAGAAATTATTTCAAGACAAATACTCTTTTTATTTTGAGTAACCATCTACCTGTACTAAGCTATGTATTTGGTTCTGTGTATGAACCAGAAGGGTGTGTTTTTTCCTTAACTTGTAAAAGTATCAACAACCTGCACTTAGTTGTGTACGGTCAATTGATAAGAGGACCAGATAGTTAAAATCACCAAGCTCATGGAGAAAATCATTGGTGGAGTGGACTAGGATAATTCTGTTCCCTGAACCATTATACATCCTTGCATTCATTAACTGTTTATTTTCCAATGCATAAACAACCAGATAAAGATAAAAGGATAGACTCGGCCATCACCACGATTCGTGAAGTATTTTTAAAAGACAAAAGTCACCCCCTCTTGTTCATATTTGGTATAACCCGATCCAACAGACGTGTCTCAAAAAGTTGAACTCCTAAATCCAGAACTGGCACTTCAAGAGCTTACCGTAAAGCTGGTTCTCTCAAAGTGTCTCCTGGACTATCCGCAGTTGTGTGGCATGCTCCTCCTCTGACACCGAGTACACCAAGATGTTATAAATTAATACTACCAAAAAAATGATTGAGGTAAGGGTGGAATATCCTGTTCATAAGTTCCGGGAACACTACTAGGGCATTGGTCATGGTAAAGGGCATCACCAAGAACTCATAGTGTCCATACCGACATCTGGAGGCTATCCTCACCACTTCCTCATTATGTACTCAAATCTGATGATAGCATGATCTATGGTTGATCTTAGAGAACCAACTTGCTCCCCTCAACTGGTCAAAGATATCATCTATCCGCAGAAGTCGATACTTGTTTTTCACAGTCACCTGGTTCAGGCACTGAAATTCCACATAAAAACTCAGAATCCCATCTGCTTTCTTGTAAAACAACACACTGGATACCCAGGGTAAAAGGCTGGGACTCACAAATCCATTCTTCTATATGTCCTCCAACTGTACCCTCAATTCATGAAGCTTCATAGTAGCCATCTGATATTCTGATGGGGATATCGGAACCATCTGGTGGTACAAGTCGATACTGAAGTCTACCTCCCTACGTTGAGGTATTCCTAGAACATCCTCAGGGAAGACACCCTCATACTCGTCCACCACTACCTGAAATCTTGGACTCCTCTCTTCCACTGTACTGAGGGTGAGGATAGCCAAATGGTGAGTGATTGGATGCACCCTCCTTTGAGAAAGTCCATACTGTGCTGCAAAAGTTCCCTTCTTTCCAGTGAAGGAAAACCCGGTACCATCTTTGTGGACACACCGCACTTTGTGCCTAAAACAGTTGATTTGAGAATAGACTATAGATTTCTAGTCCATACCTGATATGTCATCATAAGGCTTCGGCGCCACTACTAGGAGATCGCAGCCAAATCTCTCACCTCCTAGAGTAAGGCCACAATGCCAACACCAGTGTGTAATAATTGAATCCCCTCTTGTAGGAGTATTTAATCATAAAGATCGAGTCAATGGCTCCAGAAGAATATTTGATCCTCGAACAAGGTCTTTGGAAAGGAAAGAGTCATTAGAACCTGTGTCTATAAGAATTGCAGCTAAGGTGGAGAAGAAATAGGTCGTACCTCTAATTTTTTTGGAGCACCATTGTCATAGGAATCCATCACCTAACATTGGACTCACCCCTGTCCTCTAGTTCCCTGAGCCCATGGTGGACCACCTCAGCTGGTGGTGGTAGAACCTTCAATCATCGTCCACCACCTGCTGCTCGACCTTCTCCCCTTCCACGTCTACTGCCCTGACGACCTCATTGCTCAAACATTTGCCTCCACCATGGAAGTCCCTTGAACATCTATTGATCATCTGTGCGGCGGGTTGGGAAGTCACAAGCCACATCCCTACCCCCTGCGCGTGAAGCACATCTTGGTTGCCTAATGTCTCCCTCTTCTCTGGGAGCCATGTACTACCGACCTTGAGTCGTGGGGTCCTCCCCTAAAAGACCTAACCAACTTGGGTCCCCTCATCTGTGACCTACTACTCACCAATGATGAATTTGTCTCCTGAGGTCTGTTGGTGGCTCCAGCTATTAGTGCCTTCTCTTCTAGGAATCCCTTCACAAGAAGGACTCTATCTATGACTCTAGCCAGTGTGGGGATGCTGAGAGACACCATGGATGACCTAATATCCCATATGAGTCCCTTATCAAAGGTCGAGGACCAGAATAAAGGGTCTTGTACCATGTGTGTGGAGTAGCAAGAGAGGTATGTAAACCTCTTAGAGTACTCATCCACTGACATGTTGCTTTAATGTAGGTGAATCAGCTCCTAAATTTGCACATATCACAAGGTTGTAGGAATAAAATCCTCTCATAAAAGCCACTCTAAGTCTATCCAGGTGAGTGTCATGTCATCATGAGTCTGAATGGTCATGATCCATAATCTCCTTGCTGAGTCTTGTAGAAATCTTGTGGCCAAGATTTCCATCTATTAAAGAGGTGTCCTCACTAAGAGGATGACCCACTTCAATGCCTCCAACCAGTCCTCAGTGACATGAGGATCTGTCTCTCCCCTAAACCTGGGAGGTCTCTGTATCTGGAACTTTTTTAAGGCATTGAGCCTAAACACATCCTCTACCGGTAACACCAGCAGTAACTAATGATCAACGGGTGGTGGAAACACTTGTGCACCACCCGACGGGACCATCTCTAGCTCTACTCCCTAAACTGATGCCTCATCACTAGGCACGCTATCCACATGATCATGTATCAAAAGCCTAGATGGATGTCTACATGGAGGCATCTTGTAATATATAAATATGTACCACATACATAAGATTATATCTGGTGAGATGAATCTTATTCAAGAAGATCCTAAGGAGACACTTATGCAACCAGTGATTTCAAGAATAGAGAGAAAAACTATAATTCAATGTCCTAGTGTATGGATACGTCATCCGCCGCAACAACAATGAACTCCCAGAATCTAAAATTTAAACTCAAACCATTTAATACTATTTCAAAAACAAAAAACAATAGACTATTAATCTTTGAGGTAGAACCAACTAGCTCTAATACCACTTTTTCCTGACCCGTCCCCCATATCTCGTGCCATGACATACCCCAATACCTCTTCTCAAAGGCCAGGGGTTGGCGACTAGTGCCAAAGGCGTTAACCTGCAAATGGGAGGAATTTTCATGATTACCTTTATGCACACACACACAACCACATCCCAAAACTATAAAAGTAAGTATGCATACAACTAAAAAAACACTAAGTAAGAGTACAAACTGTAGGTCAAATGGTCCAGAACACAATCCCAACAAAAGATAACCGAAAAGGGGAAAGTATAAGGAAAATTCTGAAATATATATGTTTGAAACCCCACATTATTGGTATGTATAGAGTAGCTTCTAGAAGCCGTAGAAGTGTGCCCCACCATCCTGGTCTCACTGTGAACCACTGGGTCTTGGGCACCAAGTCCTCTATTAAGGAGGTGGTCATCTACACTAGACACAACACGTGCGGGCGGATCCCGTGTAGGGGTGAGTAACAATATACTCAATAGGGACCCCAAAAAAAAATAGAAAAGACCACAAAGAAATCAAAAAACAAACCATGAAGCATGATCATGAAGCAAGATAGCTCATACCAGGTATATTATAGAGTGGGAAAGTAGGACCATTAGTCACATCATCGAACACCATGGGCTACAGGAGAAGTCCTCCTCAATGAGTATAGTGGGCCTGATGGGTCACACAGAATCCATTTCCCACTAACCTAGGACTGTTGCGGTACTCAAACAAAATGAGTACCATGGGTATGATGGGTCACACTGAAGCTGATCCCCACTATGGGAATTCCAGGTCACACAGAAGCCGCTTCCCACTGATCATACCAAGGTACTCCTCCTATCAAGTTCTATGGGTCAGCCGGGTCACATAGAAGTATCTCCCCACTATGGACCAGCTGTGTAACATAGAAGACACTTCCCAATGGGCCTTAGTATCTGATCCACATGAAGTTTCTCGTTAGCAGTCTCTAGGTCAAATCCAACAGTAGGGTTTCCGCACGTAGCACACTTGATCTCAAGGGAACCAATACCCAATCCATTCGTTGAATTTCAACATCCATTAAATCCTCCATAGAGTATTCAAAATATTCCACCTCATTATGAGGGTTCCAAAACTACAAACGGATCGTCAAAAAGATACTTGGTTTGCAAGATATTTATGTTTTCCAAAAGGGGGCCGATTGGGTTTGGGTTCGGGTACATTGACCCGACCCGGACCTGACCTGACCTAGGTCCGGCCAAGTCCATCTATGACTGGGTCTGGGCCAGTCCGCCACAGACTAGGTCCAGGCCGGTCTGACCTTCCTTGGGTCAGGCCCGGTTCGACTAGGCTTGGGTCTGGTCCAGTTCGACCCTGCCTGGTTCTGGCCCGGTCCGACATAGCCTGGACTCGGCTCATTGGGCCACGGGCTCGGCCCGCAGGGGTTGGTCCACCCACTGGGGAGGCCTATTCCCTGACCTATATACCTAGATGGCACGTGGCTAGAAGTCTAATTCAACCCCCTCACCCCATGGGTCATCCATGGGGTTGTCCTCTCCACTACGGTCAAGCAACCACAGATAGCCATCCCGTCTAGTTGGTATTCCCACATGGGGTCAAAGACTGCATAACCCCAAGATTCTTGGCCTATGGTTGTGGTACACTCCACCAAAGTGGAAGAGGGGCTGCATCCCTACCGCCAGCCCATCCAGTGTATCCTCCTGCTACGCCATGACACGAGCCGGTTGCGACAGCCCAATCTGGCGCATCGTCGTGACGTGCCGCCACCTACCAACAACAGCCACTGTCGGCACCGATGGGTCTCTCCATGGGCCACCATCTCTTCAATGGTGGTTTGTTCCTCTCACCAACTATGCCTCTGGCCTCCATGGGGTGTTGTCTTGCCTACGAAGGCCTCAAATTATCACTACCCCCACTTTCAAAAGCTCAGCCACGAAGAACGCACAAGCGGAGGGGCTTGAGCCTTGTTCATGTCAACCTGCGCCCTCCGTGTTAGAGTTATAAAATAGGGGTAGGTTTGGGGATGATGTCCTATCAATAATAATTGAATCAAAAATAGAAATCCAAAGTAACATCACCCTTCCACAGGAATGGACTATTCGGGGATCAACATGTTTGTAGTTTGATCCGCATTCATTGGTTAGAATGTATAACGAGAGAACTTAAAATAAATTAAACCCCTACCTCGATCAATATTCTTCATTGAAGTGCTTCTTCCTCAAGGTTTCAATATCCATTGGTGTTCATTGATTCTCGGTCCCGTTCTTAGTAAATATTTCAAGTCGCTGGTGATCCTGTGGGTGTTCGTCATTCGTCATTGGAGGGAATCGTTGTCGTAGGTTCGTCAGATAATTTCCACAGTTTTATTCTCGTTCCTCCAATGCATTAGCCTATCAAATATAATACATGTCACAACATTTCTGTTACGCTGGGATGTTGGGTCATTATGCTACACAAAAACAAGCCATTACGGAGCTTCCTTTAATATGCCTCATTGCCGAACCCCAACACTATCATCCACCACTCTGCAGTGAGAAAATAAAAATAAATTAACGTTTTAATTTTATTTTATTATTTTAAAAAATGTTTGAAAATTAAATTTTTTATTTGACCCTTGCTGGTCAAAGATAAGTTCATTCTTGGTGAATCCCGACATTTTGAATTCAACGGTGCCCTCCGATTTTTGATCCGAGGACCCGTTTAAAACTTAGGAAAACTCGTTTTCTCATTTATGTAAAAAATCTAAAAAATGTTCAAAATTTCATTCCGGGCTCATTGAGCCTTAGAATCATGTGCTGCTAAAGAGTGTGGGCTCAAAATAATTCCATATAATTTAAAAAAAATTACATGGAAATTCAGGGATATGACATGTTAAATCAACAATCTTTTTTGATTTTGATGCTCATTTTAAATCTTGATTATGGAAGGGATTGCATTTGGCTTTGGGGACTCAATTACATCTGAGAAGAATGTTTCACACCCATACGGATGGCTAGATTTAGTAGACCATTTAGTTCAAGGGGGAAATTTTTCGGGCTTGAATGATAGATATTGGCCACAGTTTGTAGGATCACCTACCATTAGTGGAGTTTGCGTATAACAACATCTACCATTCCACCATATATATGACACCATTTGAGGCCTTGTATGGGTGACACTAGTGGTCACCACTATGATGTACTGACCTAGAAGAGTCAGAAATTTTTGGCCCATAGTTAGTGTGATCCACTATAGAAAAGGTTTAGATCATCCATTAGTAGATGAGTACTATAGAGATCCATCATAAGTCCTATGCAGATTGATGGAAGAGGACCTTGGAATTTGATGTGGGTCACCATGTCTTTTTGAGGGTCTCAAATCGACATGGATTGCAATGATTTTTCTGGGGAATAAACCTATCTTCTAGATTCATTAGACCTCTCTAAATACTTTATAGTGTTAACATTGTGGAACACCACTTAGTTATTCATCCATAGTTAGACCCAGTAAATGACGCCTTCCATGTGTCACTGCCGAGGAGGTACGTTCATGATCCATTACATGTTATCAATTGGGGTGAGATGGACATAGAGGATGTATCTACCTTTGAAGAGTAACCGATAGAGATCAAGGATAGATAGTGGAGGATCCTTTCGGGGTGATTTATTCCCCTAGTTTGTGTCCGGTGTTATCATGGGAATCTTCAAGAAAGTACGTGGGACAAGGAGACCAAGATGCATGCTCAGAACCCACATTTCATTTTGTATCATTTTTTAGCATTCCAGGATGTAAATAACCATATTGGGAATAAGTTAATTACTATTATTTTTTTCATGTTTTCATTTTGAATATTATATGGATTAGTTATGGAGCTAGGCCCTGAGACGACATGAGCTTTCGTGTCCTGGTGTACCCAAAATTAAATTTTGAAATATATTAAATATCACATGTGCTCAGTTTTCCTTAAAAAGTTCAATAAATATTTAATGTGTACTTGTATCAGAAATATGAGGCCACCATTGAGTATAGAGTGTGAGTTTTACCATAGTTACAACTTAACCTTGGAGTATATCGGAAGTTCGGGTTGAGTGTTTCCATGAGTGAATTAATAAAATAAAATTATAAAATTATTTATTTTATTTAACATGATGCAACAACAAATATCCATCTATGAATACACTTCTATGGATAATTTGTAGGGTTATCTGCATAAACCTTCTGTTGAGACCTCTAGAAGATTGTTGATTTCATGTCTATGATTGCTGTTTTAATAATCACAAATCATCACATACCATTAATGCTTAATCTGGTTTGATTTATCATAAACTTAATTACAATCTGTGAATGAATCTGTTATCATGTTTTTGTCTATGCTTATTGACATACAAAGTATTTTGGAAGTCTTCTGGTTTCAACAGACATCAGAAGCACCGATCCAATATCAACAGACATCGGAAGCACCGATCCAATATCAACAGACATCGGAAGCACCGATCCAATATCAATAGACATCGGAAGCAGCGATCCAATATCAACAAACATCGGAACCACCGATCCAATACCAACAAACATCGGAAGCACCGATCCAATATCAAAGGACAACGGTCGCACCGATCTGATATCAAAATGAGCCACCGATCATCTGACTCACCGATCAGATGACAGACCGATGCTGATCAAACTGACTCACCGATCAGATGACAGACCGATGCTGATCAATCTGACTCACCGATCAGATGACAGACCGATGCTGATCAAACTGACTCACCGATCAGATGACAGACCGATGCTGATCAAATGACTCACCGATGAAAAATGACTCACCGATGGAAAATGACTCACCGATGCAAAATGACTCACCGATGCAAAATGGCTCACCAATGCAAATGACTCACCGATGCTGATCTATCTGAGTCACCGATCATTACTCACTAATGTTGATGACCTACCGATCACTTGATTCTTCAATAGTCATAAACAACTGTTTGAATTTCTTTATCTTTATCTTTATTTTATCTAACCAACGGTCATATTAGGTATATTTTAATGCTCTGTCAATTAATTAATAAAGGTTGTCGGATGTCAGGAAACCGTACCTCGTACCTGCGGAAAGGAAACTTTTTCTGTCTTCCGAAGCACGTGACATAAATACAAGAAGACTCTGCTGAAGAAGATAGTAAACGGAAGAACAGAAGACGAATATAGAGGAAAGAAAGAAGATGAAGAACCAAGCAAGATAGAACCTCATACACAATCAAGCCTACTCAAGAAGAGTTCTGTGCATACAAAAGAACATTGAAGAACTTCATCGACTACATCTCACTGCCTTTGAACCTGAAGCATACGACACTCTTCTTCTCAAACAAAATCGAGAAGAGGACTCAGAATAAATTCTGACCAAATACAAAAGAGTCCAGAGCTACACTGAAATCACTAGAGCCATTTCTAAACTCTACATCTCTGCTCTGTGATACATTTGTTTTACATCTTGAGCAGTGTGTGTTATCTGCTGTATTAAACACACACACTAACTCCTGTACTTTCACTGGAGGATCTGTAAATCCTCAGGAAACCTTTTTACACTTCATTTCCCACTATGGATAGTGGTAGAGGTCGTGCGAGGCCTGGACAGCTCCAAGCTGTTGTTTGTTTCCCCACGCAGAACTGTGGTAGAGGTCTTGTGACCTGGACAATGTGTTCACTGTTGTTAACCCCGATCCAGGGTGTGGATCATTTTTATATAAACTTTTGAGAGGACTAAGTCTCGGCTTGAGACTGAACCTCTTGGTTAATTCTCTATGTTTGTAGCTACATACTATATCCATACTACATATTTATTTCATATTCCGCTGCTATTACTTTGAAATATAATTTTTCTTCAAAGCTACTTTGATAGTTAAACTCACAAGTGTTTATATTTATTATAAACCAGTAAGTTAGTTTCAAAAGTTAATTTAATCATAAGATTAAGTTAACTGAGAACTAATCAATCTTTGAGAAACTAATTGAACCTTTATAATCTGTATAAATTCACTACAGTTTAATTTGTTTTTGAAATAGGGGGATTTTAATAAACATTGTTTTTAACAGAAAATTTTAATTGGAACTCAATTCACCCCCCTCTTGAGTATCCAATCCGACCAACATTTGGTATCAAAGGTTGTTAAATATTTTCTAAAGTACCCTGGTATCAACTGTGATTTTAGTTGTATTTTAACGTTCTTAAAATTTCTGTTATTTCTAAATTTTTATCTCTTTAAAATTCTTTTTGTGATATCATGGATAATAGACTTGAGGGCGCTGCTACTAACCGGCCACCTTTCTTTAATGGAAACATCTATGCTCAGTGGAAACTTAAAATGAAAATTCATCTAGAAAGCATGAGTTTTGATATTTGGAATGCTATTGAATCTGAATACAAAATTCCCACTACTGATAGATCTACTTGGGATGAACCTACAAAGACTGCTTACAATAATAATTGTAAAGCTATGAATGCCTTGTACTGTGCTCTAGGAGATGAGGAATTTAATAGAATTTCTGCATGTAAAACTGCATATGAAATTTGGGATACCTTAGCTGTTTCTCATGAAGGAACAACTAATGTTAAGGAGATGAGATTGAATACCTATACTGTTAAGTATGATAATTTTAAGATGAAGCCTGATGAACCCATTTCTGATATGTATCTCAGGTTCAATGAAATTTTCAACACAATGACTTCTCTGGGAAAGGATGTTCCAGAAAAGGAACAAATCATGAGAATTTTGAGATGTCTACCTGAAAGATGGAGAGGAACCTTTGTCTCCTTTAGAGAATCATGTGACATTGGAGAACTGCCTGTCAAGGAACTAATTGGTAAGTTGATGATGTATGAAGAAGAACTCAAGGTAAACAAAGAAGAAGAAGATGAACCTAAAAGGAAGTCTATTGCCTTCAAGACTACAACCTCAAAGAATAAGGATAAGGAAAAGCCTGAAGCTATCAATGAAAGTTCAAGCAGTGAGGAAAGTGAGAATGATTCTGATAGTGATGCTGAGATGGCTCACATTTCTAGAAGATTTAAGAAATTCTATAGGAAGAAGAAGTTTTTCAGAAAGTCAAACTACAAAGGCAAGTATGATAACAAAGGACACTGGAAAAAGGATTGGAAGAAGTCTGATAAATCAGATGAAGTTGTCTGTTATGAATGCAAAAGAAAAAGACACATAAAAACAGACTGTCCAAAGATGAAATACAGAAAGAAGTATGACTACAAGGATAACAAGTACAAGAAAGCCATGAAGGCTACTTGGAGTGCTTCAGAAGACAGCACAAGTGAATCTGAATCTTCAGACTCTGAAAGGAATCGAGCCAACATGTGTTTCATGACAAACACTTCTGAGGTAACATCAAAAACTCCTGCTTTAAATTCATATTATTCTGGAGATGATTCTGAATGTGATAACATGACTAAATATGAACTGTTTGAATATTGTGATATGCTTGAAGAAACCTGTAATGAGCTTAAAGATAAATATAAAAGTTTAAAGAAACAGTATGCTTTAAGTGTTAAGCATAAATCTGATCTGGATATAGAAGTAGAAAAGAATGCTCAGTTGCTTAAAGAGAATACTGAACTAAAATTTTCTAATGAGCAACTCAAAAAAGACTTAGAGAAGTTCACAAATGGCAAGAATACTCTAACAAAAATGCTAGGAAAGAAAGTTGAACCTAGATATACTACTGGTATAGGATACCAACCTAGACAAAGAAAAGTTTCCAAAACTAGATTCATTCCTAAATCTGGATAGAAGATAGTTAATTCTGGAACTTCATATTCCTCAACCAGTTATATTCATAGTTATGGATCTAATAAGGTTTATCTTTCAAAGAATGTTGATTATACAAATTATATTAGACCCATTAGACACATGTGGATACCTAAAGTATCATTGGATAACATGTCTGGACCCAAGAAGATATGGGTACCAAAGTCATCTTCCATCTAAATCTGTTTTGTAGGAGACCTGCATGAAGAGCTGTCACAAGAAGATATGGTACTTAGACAGTGGATGTTCAAGACATATGTCAGGGGACTTTTCATGTTTCAAGAACTTATTAAAAGTTGATGGAGGCTTTGTCACTTTTGGTGATAATTCAAAAGGAAAAATCATCGGCTTAGGCCAGATTGGTAACACTGATTCAATCTTGGTTTCTGAAGTTTTATTTGTCGATGGACTCAAATATAACTTGTTATGCATTTCTCAGTTGTGTGATGATGGTTTTTATGTGAAATTTAAAAATTATTCTTGCGATGTTTTTAACTCAAAAAATGTTTTAGTATTTTCTGCTTTAAGAAATGAAAATGTTTATGCTGTTGATTTAGATTCTTTAGCTAAGCATAATATTCCTTGTTTAAATGCTTTTCATAAAGAGTCTTGGATTTGGCACAGATGATTAGGACACTGTAATATACACTCTCTTAGAAAAATTTCTAGGAAGAACTTAGTTAGAGACTTACCCAGACTTGAATTTCCAGTAGACAAAGTTTATAATCCCTGTCAAAAAGGAAAGCAACATAAAGTTTCTTTGAAATCAAAGAAAGAAGTGTCAACTTCTCAACCTCTCGAGTTGGTTCACATGGATTTATTTGGACCTTCTAGAGTTTCTAGTTTAAATGGGAAGCACTATGTCTATGTTCTTGTAGATGACTTTTCTAGATATACTTGGGTATATTTTCTAGCTCACAAAAGTGAAGCTTGTTCTTACTTTGTTAAATACTGCAAGTCTTTAGAAAATCTTAGTGGACTCAAGATTAAGACCCGGAGAAGTGATCATGGTCGTGAGTTTGAAAATCATGAGTTTGATTCTTACTGCTCACACAATGGCTATAGTCACAATTTCTCTGCCCCTAGGACACCCCAACAAAATGGTGTAGTAGAGAGAAGGAATAGAACCCTGCAAGAAATATCTAGAACTATGCTCAATGAATATGAACTACCTATTTACTTTTGGGCTGAAGCTGTAAATACAGCTTGTTATGTCATTAATAGAGTCTTGATCAGACCAGTTCTTAAGAGGACCCCTTATGAGTTGTGGAACCATAGGAAACCTAAGGTTAACTACTTCAAAGTTTTTGGCTGCAAAGTCTTCATTCTCAATACTAAAGACAATCTTGACAAATTTGCATCCAAGAGTGATGAAGGAATTTTCCTAGGTTACTCTATCTCTAGTAAAGCCTATAGAGTTTTCAATAAAATAACCAAATGTGTGGAAGAATCTGTTCACATCAAATTTGATGACACTGATCCACATGAACCTAAAATCTCTCTTGAAGATGATCTCTCTGGTTTGAATCTCAATGATAAAGACAATGGACCTATAGTTAAAACATCCAGCTCTGGAAATTCTCCAGAACCTGCTTCTGTTGAACCTCAATCTGTAGATGAATCTGAAATCTCTAGCCCTATCTTTTCAAGAACATATAGGACTCTAAAGAACCATCCTTTAGATGCTGTTGTAGGAAATCTAGATAGAGGAACACAGACTAGAGCTTCTCTAAGAAATCAGGTTGAACATCAATCTTTTCTTTCACAGTTAGAACCTAAAAATATCAATGATGGTATCAATGATTAATTTTGGGTAATGGCTATTCAAGAAGAACTAAATCAATTTGAAAGAAACAATGTCTGGAAATTAGTAGAAAGATCTAAGGACATTTTGACCATAGGAACAAAATGGGTGTTTAGAAACAAAGTTGATGAATCTGGAAACATCATTAGAAATAAAGCTAGGCTAGTTGCACAAGGTTACAATCAAGAAGAAGGAATTGACTATGAGGAAACCGTTGCACCTGTAGCTAGATTAGAGGCTATTAGGATCTTACTTGCCTATGCATCACATCTGAATTTCAAGCTATATCAAATGGATGTCAAAAGTGCATTTCTAATTGGTTTTATTGTTGAAGATGTTTTTGTAGAACAACCACCCAGTTTTTTAAATCCGCATTTTCCAAATCATGTTTTTAAACTTTCTAAAGCTTTATATGGTTTAAAACAAGCTCCAAGAGCTTGGTATGAAAGGCTTTCAAACTTTCTTATCTCAAAAGTATTTACAAAAGGAGTAGCTGATCCCACTCTTTTTATAAAAAGGATTTCAAAAGATGTATTAATAGTACAAATCTATATTGATGATATTATTTTTGGATCTTCTAAAAATTCCTTATGTACTGATTTTTCAAAGATTATGCAAAATGAATTTGAAATGAGCTTAATGGGAGAGCTTAAGTATTTTATTGGTTTTAAAATTTTTCAAACTAAAGATGGAATTATTTTAAATCAAAGTAAATATACAAAGGATATTTTAAAACATTTTGGATTGGATAGTATTAAGGAAAGTGATACACCTATCAGTACTACCTGTAAATTGGATACAGATGAAGCTGGGAAACCAGTGGATCAAACCAATTATAGAGGTATGATTGGGAGCTTACTTTATCTTACTGCTAGTCGACCAGACATTATGTTCAGTGTATGTATGTGTGCTAGATTTCAAGATAATCCTAAAGAATCACACTTACTGTCTGTTAAAAGAATTTTTAAGTATCTTAAGTATACTGTAAATTTAGGTTTGTTTAATCCAAAAGGGCAATCATTTAACCTAACTAGCTATTCAGATGCTGACTTTGCTGGATGTAAGTTAGATAGGAAGAGCACATCTGGAACATGTCATTTGCTTGGAAAATCCCTAGTATCATGGTGTAGTAAGAAACAGAACTCAGTTGCATTGTCTACTGCCGAGGCAGAATACATAGCTACCGGTAGTTGCTGTGCACAAATTCTGTGGATGAAACACACTTTATTGGATTATGGATTTGATCTTAAACATGTTTCAATTAACTGTGACAATACTAGTGTAATCAATATATCTAAGAACCCTGTGTCTCACTCTAGAACTAATCATATTGATGTCAGACATCACTTTCTAAGAGATCATTATCAAAAAGGTGATATTTATTTAAAATTTATTAGTTCTGAACATCAATTAGCTGATATCTTCACAAAGCCTTTATGCTCTGAAAGAATGAAATTTATTAAACAAGAGTTGTGTTTGATCGATCTGTGAAACGGATCTGTGAAACTGATCTGTGAAACGGATCTGTGAAACTGATCTGTGAAACTGATCTGTGAAACTGATCTGTGAAACCGATCTGTGAAACTGATCTGCGAAACCGATCTGTGAAACCGATCTGTGCAACCGATCTGTCATACCGATCTTTTTTTTATTATATTGTAATTAATTAGTAAATTTCTTTTATACTTTTTATGGGAAACCTAAATGATAAAATAAATGATACGCGGCTATTTATCTTCCCTAAACCTTTGACCTTTCATTTCCCACCGAACCTTTCAACCTCTCTTCCCCTCTACTTCGAACCTTCGAACTCCTGCCTTCCCAAAATCCTCGAATGGCTAAGAAAAAGAGACCGAGCAAAGGACCGGATAGCCATGTACCTTCAAAGCGTGCTCGAGGTGAGTCGAGTAGTACCTCTCAACGATCAGTAAATCCGAACCTGGAAACTCGGATTGTTGCTGTAGAAAGAGAAGTCAGGTCTGCGTGGCTTTTTTCAAGTAAGTCACTGTTGCTGCATGTTCTTGAATCGCAATGATGGATAGACTGGTTTTCTGACAACTCTCTAATAGACTACCCGAAGCTGGCACATGAGTTCTATATGAATCTGGAAATCACTTTAGATGGTGTGGAGGCTGCCAAGATGTCATCTGTGGTAAAAGGAAAGAAAATATCCTTCTCATCTAAGCAGTGGGCTAAGTGCTTGAATGTACCTCATGAAGGTCGGTATGAGGGTTATGCTGGGAATATTCCTCCAACATCTGATTACTTCTCTTAAGAATTAGCTTTAGAGCTTCTGACTGGAAACAGAGAGTCACGGATAATCACAGCTTCAGAATTAGATGGTGAATGTAGACTTCTTTTCAAGTTTATTCAGCACCAACTTTGCCCTAGGAGAGGAGATTTTGCTGTTGTAAAGTACCAGGATGTTTTCCTATTGTTTGTTCTGAAAACACAAGAGAAGATCAATTTGTGTAGATATGTGATGGTGCACATAGATGGAATGGTAAAACCATCCAAGAAAGCCACTGCCTTGTTTTATTCAAAGATGATATCTACCATGCTCAAGAATCTAGAATGTATTGATGAAGATGATGAAGTTGAGAAACAGATCATACCTTCTGTCTCAACAAAGAGATATGCAAGAGGATGAAAATCAATTGGAATCCATGGAAGAAGTGCTGGGTTGCAGATGAAGATAAATTGTATGAAGCCTAGAATCCCATAGATCATGGCAAGAGGCCAAAGGATTTGAGAGACCCTGGCTTGAAACCAGATGAGGAACCAGTTTATTCTGATGATGATAAGCAAGAAGAAGGAAAGGATGAGGCCACCAAAGCCCAAGAGCAAGAAGAAAATATGACTGAGGAAGGAAGTATGTCATCTCCTGATGATAGGAGTGATCCTGACACTGCTAGTCCCAAGAGAAGAATAGAATTTGGACCTGCTAGTCCACCCTTAGCCCTACCAGAATCAGAACCCATTCTTGGTGATGAAGAAGATTCTGATACTGAAGAATATCACAGTGAAGCTTCTGAGAAGAGTGATGATGGACCTGATGATGATGCTGAGGCTGCTGTTGATGGTGATAACAGACCAGTGGATGGTCTTTCTGAAGATCAAATAGAATCACCTCAGTCAGAACAAGAAATACATATCAGTTGCAAGGTTGATTCACCAAAAATCAGTGGAACAACAAGCTATGAGAAACCAAAATACACCCTGTGTGCTGCTATTTGGGATGACTACCCTGGTTATGCTGTGCTGGGCTTAGAATATTCTGAAGAAAAAGAAGCAATTCTAGAATCTGCTGCAGCTGTGAAGAGGAACCTCCCAAGAGAAGCAAGGTCTGTTCCTGCTGTTGATCCTACAAATGTTAATTTACCTGGTTCGGGAATCTCTCAAGCTGATCTTAATAAGTTTAATATTGAATTGCTAACCGCTGTGAGAGACATAGTTAGAGAAGAAATTTCTAATGCTCTTACTCAAGTGTCTCTACAAGTTTCTGAAAATTCATTGGAAGCCTTCTCACAAAGAGTATCAAATGCTGTGAAGCCAGACCTGGCCAATACTGGTGAAATTATTGGCAGGCACATAGCCTTTTTGAATCAGACTATGAAGGATCTTCACACCGGCTTGGTTTCTCTATCCAGCGAATTCCGATCAACCATCTCTAGAATGATGGAAGTTTTGAGAAATTTGATTGAACATCTCAACAAGTCTGACCTGAGGAAGTTGAAAGCTGAGTTAACTCACATAGTTGGCCAAGGCAGTACAGGCAAGGTAACCAAGATCACTACCCGTGAGCTAGAAGCTCTAAGAGAAGTTGTGCATGATGAGTTAGCTGCTGTTAGAAAAATTCTTGATTTAGAATCTTTGAGGAAGATGAAAGAGATTTGTGATAATAGTCATAGGATGGCATTGGTGTATTCAGCAGATGCTAAGAAAGCTCTGCAAGAGATCAAAGAGAATGTTGATAATTACTTTTCCAAGATTTATAAAAAGCATGAAATGGCTGTAAACTTCAAGGTCTTGGCAGAGAATCTGAAATTACCTCCAGTCACTCAGGCCTTCAAAACTCAAGTTCATCAGTTGCAAGATTTTACCCCTTCCTTGGCCCAGTTCATGGAGAATAAAGATGATTTTGAAAAAGCTATGAAGTATGGGGCAGAAGTAATTCAGGACTTCATTCATCTTTTGAAGCCCTATTTGAATGCACAGGCCACTGCAATAGTAGTTCCTACTTCTGAACCTCTCAGTGACTCTGATGTAGCTCCAAATCAGCTATCTGTTGCTCAAGCTCTATCTCAGTTAAGACTAGTCCCTCAGCAAGCTTCCCAACCAGCTCCTGTTTCTCAACAACAACTCTCTGTGGCACCTGCTCCTACACCTACCCGAGTTGTCCTACCACCACTTCAGATTCGCCAAGTCTAGCCTGCCTCCAAGCCTTCAAACTTACCCACTATTGATCCCAAAGACAAAGGCAAAGCCCCTTCGTATCCCAACAAATAGTTGTGTATTGTTTTTGATAGGGTGAACAATGTGATGCTTGTAATATTCTGTACTTTATCAAATTTTTTCCCTCTCTACTCTATGCTGACTGCTTTTACTTTCACTTTCACTTATATGTTTTCCCTCCTTTTTGATTATCCCAAAGGGGGAGAAGAAACGAATGATATATGGGAGAAGAGAGATATATAGGGGAGAAAAGATGTATATCTCTAAGGTGAGGAGAAAGATCTATATATATATATGAGAGATGTATATATGAGAGATGTATCTATCTCAGGGGGAGCAATCTGTATAATATATATGGGAAATTTAAATTAAGGGGGAGATTTATATATCTCTTTATATTTATTTTCTTTATGGTTTAACTCTCATTATGTTCTTATTTATGATAAAGATTTGTGATTATCAAAAAGGGGGAGATTGTTGAGCCCTCTGGAAGATTGTTGATTTCATGTCTATGATTGCTGTTTTAATAATCACAAATCATCACATACCATTAATGCTTAATCTGGTTTGATTTCTCATAAACTTAATTACAATCTGTGAAGGAATCTGTTATCATGTTTTTGTCTATGCTTATTTACTTACAAACTATATTGGAAGTCTTCTGGTTTCAACAGACATCGGAAGCACCGATCCAATATCAACAGACATCGGAAGCACCGATCCAATATCAACAGACATTGGAAGCACCGATCCAATATCAACAGAAATCGGAAGCACCGATCCAATATCAACAAACATCGGAAGCACCGATCCAATATCAACAAACATCGGAAGCACTGATCCAATATCAAAGGACAACAGTCGCACCGTTCCGATATCAAAATGAGCCACCGATCATCTGACTCACCGATCAGATGACAGACCGATGCTGATCAAACTGACTCACTGATGAGATGACAGACCGATGCTGATCAATCTGACTCACTGATCAGATGACAGACCGATGCTGATCAAACTGAATCACCGATCAGATGACAGACCGATGCTGATCAAACTGACTCACCGATCAGATGACAGACCGATGCTGATCAAATGACTCACTGATGCAAAATGACTCAACGATGCAAAATGACTCACCGATGCAAAATGAATCACCAATGCAAAATGACTCACCGATGCAAATGACTCACCGATGCTGATCTATCTGAGTCACCGATCATTACTCACTAATTCTGATGACCTACCGATCACTTGATTCATCAATAGTCATAAACAACTGTTTGAATTTATTTATCTTTATCTTTATTTTATCTAACCAATGGTCATATTAGGTATATTTTAATGCTCTGTCAATTAATTAATAAAGGTTGTCGGATGTCAGAAAACCGTACCTCATACCTGCGGAAAGGAAACTTTTTCTGTCTTCCGAAGCACGCGACATAAATACAAGAAGACTCTGCTGAAGAAGATAGTGGACGGAAAAGACGAATATAGAGGAAAGAAAGAAGAGGAAGAACAAAGCAAGACAGAACCTCATACACAATCAAGCCTACTAAAGAAGAGTTATGTGCATACAAAAGAACATTGAAGAACTTCATCGACTACATCTCACTGCCTTTGAACCTGAAGCATACGACACTCTTCTTCTCAAACAAAATCGAGAAGAGGACTCAGAATAAATTCTGACCAAATACAAAAGAGTCCAAAGCTACACTGAAATCACTAGAGCCATTTCTAAACTCTACATCTCTGCTCTGTGATACATTTGTTTTACATCTCGAGCAGTGTGTGTTATCTACTGTATTAAACACACACACTGACTCCTGTACTTTCACTGGAGGATCTGTAAATCCTCAGCAAATATTTTTACACTTCATTTCCCACTGTTGATAGTGGTAGAGGTCATGCGAGACGTAGACAGCTCCAAGTTGTTGTTTGTTTCCCCACGCAGAACTGTGGTAGAGGTCTTGTGACCTGGACAGTGTGTTCACTTTTGTTAACCCCGATCCAGGGTGTGGATCATTTTTATATAAACTTTTGAGAGGACTAAGTCTCGGCTTGATACTGAACCTCTTGGTTAATTCTCTGTGTTTGTAGCTACATACTATATCCATACTACATATTTATTTCATATTCCGCTGCTATTACTTTGAAATATAATTTGTCTTCAAAGCTACTTTGATAGTTAAACTCGCAAGTGTTTATATTTATTATAAACCAGTAAGTTAGTTTCAAAAGATAATTTAATCATAAGATTATGTTAATTGAGAACTAATCAATCTTTGAGAAACTAATTGAACCTTTATAATCTGTATAAATTCACTACAGTTTAATTTGTTTTTGAAATAGGGGGATTTTAATAAACATTGTTTTTAACAGAAAATTTTAATTGGAACTCAATTCACCCCCCTCTTGAGTATCAACTCCGACCAACACCTTCAAATAGGGAGGATATGTTATGGAAAATTGGAGTTGATCTTGACAGACGACACTGGACTAGATTATGGATCATCGATCAGTGTGAAACTATATTCAAGGATAACTCCAGTAACAACACCATGGACTCGTTAATTATTAGAAATCGATCCATATATAGGAAGGATGTTGTTTATTTGGATTTTTCCTTATGTTATTTCTCCTAAAATTAATTAAAATTAATCAACTAATGGATTGGTTTGTGGTTTGATTGTATTGCAGGTGTGGGTTTATTTTACAAGGAATATTAGGAGATTTATTTATTTAATTCAAATCTCCATTCTTAATTATAATGAAAACCAATTGAGGTCAATCGAATATGAACTAGGTTCATTCCTTTTTTTTTGTTTCTTGGTTTTCTACCACCATTATTTGTGTGATCATCACCGATAATTGGTTTGGCTGGTGGTTTGATAAAATACAAGACACACAATCATTCTCTGTCTGTTTATTGAAAAAATTGGTTGTTATCACATATCTGAGTTCTGATCGATGATGGGAACAAGTTTTGATGATGATGAGGATGTATTGGGATCATATCTAGACATGCGTGTGTGCGTTATGGAATGTGCGATGTTGAAAAGGCTGCGAGACAATTCTAGTGAAACCAAGATGACCAAAAATCAGATCTCTGGTGATGAACAAAATCAGTTGACCGAGGTATATAATCCATGGATAGTGTGTTTGGTGGACTTAATAGTGGTAGTGGTGGAGGAATATGATGCGAAATGAACTATTGGTTTCTACAAATCGTGATATACACTGTGTGTAATCCTGGATTACATGACATGTGGGGCCCTGGATACGGTTCAAGGGTTTTTAAGAGAAAGATAAATATCACACAATATGTGATAGTTTTCACCATGTGTGACCCTTTCTTAGTGGCTTGACATGTACCTCATAGGTGCGTGGACACAGACACATGTAATTGAACATGGACATGACCAGCTAGACATGGACATGACCAGGAGTACATGGGTTTAGACACACTGGTCACCCAAGCATAGACACATATATGGGCACAAACCATGACACATAGGCAGGACCTAGAGCAGATGTCATAGGCACTGTACTGCTAGTAAATTCTATGTACCCCTTAAAACATGGATTAGAGCCCTCTTCCTCTTTTTAATGGGCAAGTTTTGATTGTATGTATTCCCTTGATCTATTCCCTATAGGTTTAATATGGAACCAAATACTATACATTAGATGTTCATCCCTTCCGAGGGACTCAAGTCTTGGATAGAGTTGTTAGAATCCTTCTATGAGGCCCAAAGTGAGATCCTCTGTCATCATCATTTCCCTAGGTGGGGTAATTGGTATTATCATGGCCATCACTACACAATTGTCGATACCCTAGATAGAGGTTTATTCCATATTTATTTTTTATATACATCGTGTCCTTAGGTGTGGTCCTAATCTATGTATCATTCTCTGTAGACTTCCATCATGTAATTATCATGGTGATACCCAAAAATCATGACCTACTAGATGGAAATCATTAGTGTTATCTAACTCGTCGAGTGTGTACTCTTGGATGAGTTCACTGTGGAACCTTTGAGTTGGATTCCTAGGTTGGTATTACGATTATTAGTTTATCTTGAGACCATGTGTTTCTATTGAGTATATCTAGATATTCATGTTTTATGTTATATAGATATATACCAATGATGATATTACTATTATTATTGATGCCATGTTCTTAATGATTTTGGGGTGTCCTACTGGGTATTTTTATACTGTCCCTAAGATGATCTTTTCACACTCATGTTGTGTCTTATTCAGATGATCAACCTTTTAATGGAGTCCTAGAGGGACCAGGACCAGGCAGAGCTTGGTGAGATGGATAGCTCGAGGTGTGTTCCTGCAGTTAAATTTAGAGCATTCAACTTCTATAATTTTATCTTGGAATTATTTCAACTTCTTTGTGTGGGTCTTGTGTTTGTACCTTTTACTTTATAGTACTTATTGTATTATTCTTATGGTGGGATTTTAGATTTATGCTTGCATGATTATCGATTGTTTTAAATTTCATCATTTTACGAGCATAGGGATGTCTGCGTGTATATGGTTACCTAAGAATAAATCCCCCCATGTTATTGATATGCCTACTCATCGCTAATCAAGATCCCCATGCCTATTGGAGGCAGACTTGGTGTAGTCACAGTTCATGACCCATTGATCTAGGTCCTAATATTCTTCAAGAAATATTACGATATAGAAGGTATGAGAGAATCAGTACATATTATGCTGGGGCTTGAGAGTGGGAACTCAATAGAAAAGGAGTTGAAGGTACCCTTTTATCGATATCCTTCATATTATGTTACTATACTTGGATGATTTATTCAGTGAGAAAGACATGGTGAGGATTGGATTAGTTAGTTAATCTGACTAGGTGCATGTTGGTTATTATATTTTCATATTTGTTTATCAGTATACTATTTTCACATGTTCATGAGAGACTATGTGTATTATACTATTGATTATATATTTTTTCCTTAGCCCATGTTTATAAATTTTTTTTCTAATTTCTAGGAGGATTTTAGTTACTGAGCTAGACATTACTAGCCTGGGAATTGGAGTTGTTGCTGAGTCATTGCTTTAAGATTTCATTCTGGGTAATTTATTTGGATACTATTTACATTTTCTTACTTTAATCATGCATTAATGTATGGTTTTGGTTTCCATTTTTATATATAACGTCATGATGTTTATTGATGGATTATATCTTATATCTCAATCTAACTATATATATTGAGGGTAATGATTTCCATATGTGAGATTTTTATACCCTCAATGATAGTTTCCAACTTGGGTTCTACTGAAAGTAGTATTCATTGTGTCATTATCTATCTTCCTTCATTTTTTTTCATACGAGGGGTTTCTTTGGAAGAAGTGGGTCCTGAAATTGGTATACATGTTATTATCAAGAGTATTAAAATATAATTAAGGCACACTCCAGGGAAAGTGGATCCAAAGTCCCTCCATATCAATAGTGAGATGATATAGGGTAAAAATAAATTCAACCAATATGATTTTGACTCATGTTTTGGTTATTTAAACCCATATCCCTTTAGTTAAGTCCCTCATTAATTCATTTAATCCTTAACAAAAGTATTTCATTTTTATCGTGGTTACAATTCATAATAAATAAAAATAAAAAAGACTATTTACTAAATTTGTACATTCTGATTCCAAATATGAAAACTATTTTATCAATTTCAGTTTCTATAAATGTAAATAAATAATTTTAAAATAATAATGAAAAATGCAACAAAATCCATTTTTTTGAAGAATGTATTTCTAAGCATAAAACTAAAATTATTAACATTAACTTCCTAGTAAAAACCATTAGGTGAATATTAGAATATTTATTTAATATATAATCTATATAATAATTTAATTAAAATTTTCAAACATGAATAATTTATTTTATTATAATAAGAACACTTTTCATGTATACGACATTTTTTTCATTAAAAAAATCTATTTTTACGTCAAATTTTAATTTCATTTCTACAAAAATAATAACTAATGAATTAATTTTATATATATATTAAAAATAATTTTTAAAATTTTTAATATTCCGAATTAATTTTTAAATAAAATAAAATATCCTTTAATTAAAACATTTATAATAAAATAATTCTCATAAAAAATATATTTTAAAACAGTTCATTCGGATCAATTGTATATCCTAAGTGAATTTGGAAATATTTTTTGTAATTATTTTGCATTTAAATACCATATAATGTGATTTATTTTATAATATATATACATTGTTCCCATAAGTTTAGTGTTTTATAAATGAAATTTACCAAACAATTCAAATTAATTTGAAGAGAAACATATCATCAAATATATGGATGTTACATTAACCAAGTCCATGTCGTACACATCTTACAACTTTATGTCTTTTATCACATTTTCCCTTCTATGATTAAGGTTCCTGAATGGTCAGGATTATCCTCAACTAACACCCTCCTACTCCATCCATCATTGGTGGTATAAATCAATATTGTTTTTGTTGGTAAAATTATTGTTGAGAAGGTAACCATCGTTAAGGTGTGTAACACCCCTACATTTTCTGATATAGTTCTCATTATATAAATTTGATGAGTTTAAAATCATTGTTTACATGCAAAATGGGGTTATAGGAACCACTATACACTACTGAAATAGTCTATGTCTGTTATTGTATAGTTGTTGAATTGGAGAGTATGAATAAGAATAACTAAATTATAAAAAATTATTTATAAATATTTTCCTTAAAGAAAAATTAATTTTTAATTCCAAGGAAATAATTACTCAATTTTAAATGTTAATATAATATCATTTAATGTTAAAAGATAAATTTTACAAAGTATTTTATTTTTTTATATTACATATGGATAACTAATTAACTATGATTTTGATGAAATATATTATTATTTAATAAAAATAAATTAATTTTCATTCATATATTAATGAAATATTTTTAGAAATGAAGGTAAAATCATTTGAAAGTAAAAAAGTGATATTGTTCAATTTTTTTAATATTAAAAATGCATTATATCTTAATAAATTGAATTAATAAGTATTGATAAATTATTTTAATGAAAGGTTTAGGTAAATTTTTCAATAAAATACATTCACATTCATCTAATTTTTTTACTAGGAAAAGAATAAGAATAAATTTAGCTTTATGCTTAAAATGCATTTTTATAAAAATGGGTTTTGTTGTGTTTTGTGAACTTATATTAAAATTAATTTCATGCAATTTTATAATTTTAATAATATAAATTTTTTTCTATATTTGGAATCATAATTTCCATATTTATTAAAGATTTCAATTTCATTCTTGGTTATAATGAATAGTAACTGAGGTAAAAATTCATTACTTCGGTAATGGTTAAAAGGGATTAACGAGGGGTTAAACTAAATATATTAGGGTTAGAATAATAAAAAACTATGTAAATTATAATTTTTTATTGTATTTAGATCCATTATCATCACATATTCTAAATGGAGTCACTTTGGAACCAATTTTCAATGATAGCGACTTTATTATATTTTTATATTCTTAATGATTACAAGTGTGACAATCCCCTAACTTATAAAAAGGAAACTCATCTCCCCCATAATCCACATATGTTATGACCTTTATCTTGACTAATATATACCCAAAAGCCTCCCAAAATCTTTATCCAGGACCTTGATGTATTGGTTTTCAAAAAATACCTATCAAAGATGCCTTACGGTGCTTTCCAAAGGAGGATACCCAAAGAAAATGCATATGTTCTTACCGATCTTTTTTAAGTATATTTATTCTTCCACCACCTCAAAATATTATCTAAACATACAGATAAGATTATATCATTATTTTTAATGTAATTTAATGTTTTTTATTAATTTTACATCCATTTTCTATATTCTTTATATATAATGGAATGTTAAAAAAATTTCTCATGCGTACGTACAAAGTACCATCTCCATGAAGTGATGTATTTTATTTGTTATCACCATATCTCAAGAATGGTTATATAGATAAATTTTATAAATATTTATTATTTTTTTTAAAATAATTATTCTTTTACAATTATAAAATTTTATCAACAGTTTTACCGTTCCATCAACTGGAATATGAAAACATCACTTGTTCATACCTATGAACTACCACCTACATGAAGCGATGTGATTCATATTTAATTTCCATTTTACATGGATAGTAATAAGGTTATATTAAATGAATATATAGGATATTTATGATATAATTATTATTTTTTAAAGGTAAATTATAATTTTCCTTTCTTTTTTCCATCAATTTAAATGTGGAAACATCACCTGTGCGTATATGCAGACTATCATATATGTGATGTAATGAAATTTATTTTTCACAAAAAAATTTATGATCTTTTATAAAATTTATATAATTAATAAATAATATATTTATGATATTATTAAATTATATAGATGAAGTTACCATGGACAATGTTCTAGAATTAGAAACCTTGAACCGAAACATGCATGGAAAACAGACTCATTCTCACTCAAATAAGGGGTTTAATAAAGAATTATTAGCAATGGAAATTGAAAATTAAAAGGTAATGATATATAAATATTTATATATATGAATATTTTTATTTTATATATAATTAATAAATCTAAAGTTGTTACACATGAGGTTTGAATTCATAAAATTCAAGATGAGGCTTGATGTAAGGGATTTGTGTCACAATATCATTTTTTTCGAGATTATATATATTAAATTTACATTGAGGGAAATTATATCACCGTTATACTTTAAAATAAATATATTTTCTTATCCTATGGTTCGTTCCATGGTTTTTTTATTTTACAATCATTTTAACTCTTTTTTCCTTAAGATTACCAAGAAAATATTTTTATGAAAAAATGACCATATTTATTATTTTTGGGATATGAATAATTATCCTTTATGTACATGTTCTTAAAAATATTTTATTGAAGTCTTTAACTATAATTAAATGTTTTTGAATACATTTTAATTTCCTTAAAAATATTAAAATTAGGATTTATAAATGACTCACCTATAACATTTTACAAAAGTATAAAAATTGTGTTTTATTTTATCTTATAAAGGATTAGTGGATTTTCCTAATGTCATGTATTTTCTTATCCATTAAGCCACATTTAAAATTTTCATGGTTTTACAAAAAATATCATAATTCCATTTTTTATTTTAATCATGGTTTTTAAGGTTACCAAAATAAATGAGTTGTTTTCTTTTTACATTTAGTGTTTGTTTCTAATATTTGTATTAAAGAGATTTTTTTTTTATTTTTCAACATCCTTACAGGATTGTGATACTTCATTAGGGATATGATATTATGATTCAATAAAATTTTTTGGATGGATTTTGATTGGGATGCTATTAGTATGATTTCATGAATCCCAATTACTTACAATTAGTTAATTAATATATAATGAGGTAATGAATGTCATTATGATACCAATTAATGACTTTGTATAGATGGATAATGATTATGTAATGGTGAGTTGCTTACAAACCATGTTTTTTTTCATAGGACATTCTATAACAATATTATGAATGTTTTATAATCATTTGGTACACAAATATAGGGTTTTCATAATGTGATGGATGGGTCCGAAACTATATACCCCTTCAATGCATTTGGTAATGACGATAGAGTTAAGAATACCCTAGGAGATGAAAAAGTTAAGAAACTCCAAAGAGATGATAATGTTTATAAACTCAAAATAGATAATAGAGTTAACTAGATATGAGTTAATGCTAAGAGACTTATCTTGTTTAGGTTATTCCATGATGAACATATGATTCCCTGATATTTATTATAATTTTATGTTCTTATGATAGTGAAACATTAGTATAATGAGATATTCTTATGATTATGAAATTCCATCATTGATAATGATTGATTAATTATGATTACTCACACTTATAACTCATAATTTTTGAAATTTTAATGATTTATTCTTATAATGATGATTTATGATCTATGATATGTTGGGTATAAAATTTGTAAGTTATGAACATGATCTCATATCCTTGTTCATATCTTCTTCTTGAATATAATCATTGATTGATTTCTCCCATGTTTAACATTACTAATCATCAGATCTTACTCTTTGTTATACTTCCATTTTCCACATTTTATGAAGAAAGGTTTGGATTAAGGTATGCGTAAGAATAGTGATATGATAAAAGAAATTTCTAGGAGATGATATATATCTTTTCGGAAATAATTTTATTGTATATCTAGTTTCCAAAGGTAAAAAACCTGTATGGTTCTGGGGTGTGTATTATTATGAGATTTATCAAATATTTAATCTAAAATGATTTAATATTTATGTAAGTTATTCTCAAGTCACCTAAAGGGGTATCTAAAACCAACATGTTCTACCCATCATCACACTATTATTTCATATTTTTTTAATAGATAAAAGGATCATAGAAATGGTCGATGCCTATGTACACTATACATATAACATATGATATTCTAATTACAAATAAGTGGTTCCAAACTAATTGCTCTATGGAAATGAGATGATAATTTCTATAAATTCTATGAACATGTTATAAACTCAGAAACCTATAAATATGAGATCACTACTACACACTCCTACTATGAAAAAATATTTTATAAATTACCTATTTAACTAAATATATTTATTTTTGGGTCTTATCAATCACTTAATACATGATTTTCACCACCAAATAGGTCTTTAGAGTAAATAGGCAAGACTAACATTTTATATCCATGTATAACGTTTTTTTAATTGGTAAAAGTTTAGTTCATAAATTAATATAAATTTTATTGAGTAATGTAATAGATTTATAAACCTATACTGAAATTTAACTTCACTCAAACTCCCCTTTCTAATGATAAAAAAATATTAGTACTAATTATCTCTGAGAGATAGTGATAAAAATTCATTTTTGAAATATAATTAAAATATATTCCATGTGATACACCACTACATAGATACTATATACTATTATAATATCCAGATCACCAATGATAAGTACCCACCACTACCTAGATAATCTCTATTTTGATAGATTCTATTAATAGAACTTCTATAAATCAATACTCTAAATCTAATTTGTTGTGGATAATATATTCTAACAAAATAACTTATATTCTTATGGAAATATATCTAAAAAATCAATCTATGTACATAAAATAATTTTACTATCTATAGTTATGAATAATAAATCTTAGGCCCAAGTATATGTAAATGTTTTAACTTTACTATTAAATCCACCTATCACGACCAGCCTTCACCAAAAGGAGGGAAGGGTCAGAAGATTGCCAGGCCCTTCCTTCTTTAAGCTGAAGGAGAGATAATGACCCCCGAGCCCCGCCTTCAATAGGTCCCGGAGTGGTGACAAGCACCAAGGGTATTGAAATTTCTCACAAATGGAAGGCATTACACCTTTTTGTTTTATAAGATCGAGAGATGAAATGATGAAACTCAACAACACCAAGGTAAAAAGAAAAGTAAATCCAATAGAAAACCATTCCCACATGCATGTTTCAAAAGTAAAAGCCACAAGGTGCAAAGGTGTCTACAAGGGTAAGTACCAAAGAAAGAAAAACGACAACTGCAACTGCTCCATGGATCCGAGCTAGTATGGTCCCGCATGATCCCCGAAGTCCTCCTGGAAACCTGAAAGCAATTTTATATACGTAGGGTGAGCATACAAGTACACTCAGTAGGGAAAACCAAAGACACTCGTGCACAAGTGGGGGAACGTACTAAAGTCCTATGAGAAAAAGAGTAAACCAAACACCTAACAGGGTAAACTATCCACCCAACCCTCACCAAGGTACACTCCCCAAATAACGCAAGTCAAGTATATATATAATAAGAGCACATCGATGTTTGGGTACCCCGCGCCACTTTCCCACTGGTTATTGAGACATTCTACGCATCAGACCAATCCCGCCATTCTCACTGCAGTCTCACTGCCACACCCGCCCACACACACCTGTGCCACAACCAAACATAGTCCCACTACTGAAATCCCTCCCGCACACACCTGGGCCACAACTGTCACATGTAACCATGCCTGCAAACACCTAGTCCAGAGCAACCACCACCCCGCCTGAAGACACTTGGGCCTCATCCCAAAGACACTTGGGAAACCACCTGCCGCACACACCTGGCCAACCACCACACTACCCCTCCCGAAGGTTCATGGGCTAATAATGGACCTCAGGCCATCACAGCCTGCCCGAAGATACTTGGGCTATCCGGGAAAGGGAGAAGAAAAGGATCTAATAACCAGCCACTAAGAATAGTGTTGGGAAAAACACCCTCCCCCATGAAATGGGGGTGTTCGACACTAAGTGATCAACTTGGGTGGGGCACGAATAAGAAACACAAAGCTACAAGTATATATATAGGTAACAAGAACTCACCCAAGCTATGTTTTTCTTCAGACAGCCTACAGATCACAACAACACTCAAGTCCGAGTCACGACTCACGCTAACAACCCATTTGTCCCCTTTCTTATTTCACATTCAGTAATAATGTTTATGTTTAAGAACTACTGGGAAACTAGTAGGCATAGGCATAAGTCCAGGAAGGTAAACAATCAAGAAACAACCATAACACCCGTACCTGGTTCTCAACAACAGAGGATTCCACCCCAATTCGTGATATAACAAGTATCCACCCGGTCTTAAAACTCACAACCACCAAATCCATACCAACAGGGGATCTCATCCCCAAATTTCACACAACCTTCGAGGGTATAAAATAACAGGGGATCCCATCCCGTCCCACATCTCCAACAATCGACTTATAAGAGAAAACGACCAAAACACTGCCACCAACACTAAGCAAGGCCAAGCCTGTATTTTCAGATTTAAAAGATTTTACACGTTCCATGATTTCAATTCCATTTTGACCGGAGTTAGCACAGAAGGTATTGATCCTAGTGATTTCAATTTATTCATCTGGATATACGTGATTAACCAATTTCACAGAAGGTGTTCACATTTACAAACAAGCCATTTAAAACATCAGCAGGGTTGATTAGTTCACAAACAACGACCACCAACGACCTCGATTTTCAGAAGGCATAAGCTAGTACAACTCAACAAGATGGTCATAAAAGAAACAACATCAAAATATAGGACAACATCAACGATCACAGCCCCCTCCTTTATTTATAGAATTCTTTCATTATCTTTAATTAGGTCTGGTTTATCCAATTCTACAGAACAAAAGCACGCCCACCCCGCATGACACACCAAAAGAGAGAGACGAAGGAGAAATTCCCTACCTATTGATAGATGATCGATGTTCTATGCTGAGGCCGAGGGAGGAAGTTCACGGATAGCGATTCGACTTGCCTGAATGAAAATCGCTTCGTCTATCAGTGCTTAGGCCAGACACGAAACTTTACGGATAACAGTGTGCCCGATGCACCAGAGTCTGTTTGTGAAAAGCCACGATCGAGGAAAGGAGAAACCATGGCCAAACCTTAGTTTATAAGATCCGCGGACGGTTGAGGTGAGAACGCGTAACCGCGTAAGGCGGGGGGGTCGTGGGTTGACTACGCGACTGGGCAGTTACACACGGAGGTCTCTCGGGATTTTTAGGAATTAATTATGGGCTTTTAATGGTTTTAAAATGAGTAAAAGAATTAATTTACGTCGAAACTTACGTTGCGGGAGCGGAAAAGTTAGGTACTGAAAGAAGAATGAAAGGCTCGGCGAGGGGACACGGTGTCACCCTCACGGTGCCGCCCTCACGGTGCCGCCCTCACGGTGCCACCGTCACGGTGTCACCCTCACGGTGCCACTGTTTTGGTGGAACCTTACTTTTGGCAAAGTAATGGGCCAGGAGGGTCCGGGCCATTACATTAGATACCTCTTAAACGATTCTCATCCTCGAGAATCAAAACAAACCAAGAAGGAAAGGGAGGGTCCGAACAACCACCTCGAAAGATACCTCTTAGAAGTAAACCCATGCTAACCAAAAACAATTTTTGTCAAGAACCAGGCAACATACCATGCCAAACTTCCCAGGCATGTGGGTTGGGGAGTTTCCTCCCCCCATGTCAAGTTATTATCCGCTTTGGGCAGCACTGACTCGCCCGCATGGGTTTAATCGCATCCACCTTAATGCGTCTTGATTAGGGGTCGGGTTCTCTCCTCCCCCATAGCCAGGGATTTTCACACACATCCAGAGTATGAAAAACCAATACATTTCATAGCCAAAAAGGACAAAACGTTCTACCACAACAGGTACAACAAGGAGAAAAACTCAAAACAACTCTGGGTACTGGGTACACATCTGTGCTTCCCTCTCCCACGTACTCTCCTCAATCCCACCATGTATCCACAACACATGAACCAAGGGGATGGTTCACCCATGAAGCACCTTCTCATTGTAATCCTCGATCATCACTGGTCTCTCCACAAAGGTCATGTCGTCCTCGATGTCCAGCTCACCCCAATCAAGGAAGTGTGAATCGTCGTGCAGATACCGACGGAGCTGGGACACATGGAAGAAACCATGTATCCTCAGTAGCTGCGGTGTCAATTCTAGCTGGTAAGCCACCTCGGCGACCCACCACAATACTTCGAAGGGTCCGACGAACTTGGGGGAAAGCTTACTCCCCTTGCCGAACCTCCGCTGCCCACGCCGAGGGGAGACATTCAAGAACACGTGGTCCCCAACCTCAAACTCCAAGGGCCTCCTCATGGTATCAGCATACAACTTCTGTCGGTCCTGGGCCGCCTTCGTCCTTTTCCATATGAGCTGAACCTTCTCTGTTGTGTTCTGCACCACCTCCGGGCCAAGGATGCCTAACTCTCCTACTTCGGCCCAACACACAGGTGAATGACATGGCCTCCCGTACAAGGCTCCAAACAGGGACATACCGATGGTAGAGTGGTAGCTATTATTGTAAGCGAACTCTACTAGGGGAAGGTGTCGCACCCATGATCCTCCTGAGTCTTGAACACATGCCCGTATCATATCCTCCAAGGTTTGGATGGTGCGCTCTGTTTTTCCATCTTTCTGGGGATAGAAAGCAGTGCTAAGGCATAATTGGGTGCCAAACGCATGCTGCAATCCTCTCCAGACTCGCAAGGTGAACCGTGCATCCCTATCCGAGACTATGGACCTTGGAACTCCATGCAACTTCACCACCTCATCCACGTACTTTCGTGCCAAACCATCCACAGTACTCGACTCCCTGATTGCCATAATGTGAGCCGATTTCGTCAACCTGTCCACTACAACCCAGATGGCATCATACCCTCCTTGGACCTTGGGTAGTCCCGTGACGAAATCCATCGAGATGTCATCCCACTTCCACTCGGGGACATATAGGGGCTGCAGTAGGCCGCCCAGAACTCGGTGTTCAGCCTTCACTTGCTGACACACTAAGCACTTGGCCAAAAACTCTTCCACAACTTGCTTATCTCCGGGCCACCAGAACTGCCTCTTCAGTCCCTAGTACATCTTGGAAACTCCTGGGTGTACCGCCAGGGGTGAGTTGTGGAACTCACTGAGAACCTTGTCGCACATCACTCATAGAAAAAACACCTTTTTCTAGAAAAGCATCCGATTCTGACCATCCTCTTCCCATCCTTTCGGAGCATTGCCCTGGTCAACCCGGTCACACATCACTTCGCACTCCGGGTCTCCCCACTGAGACTCCTCCACCTGTCGAAACAGAGATGACTGCACTATCATCTGATATAGGCAGACTCTGCCGCTATCCATCCTCATATATAGGTGTAAGGCAACCAACTCTTCCATTGCCTTCTAGGCATCCTCGGACTCTCAGACTGCATCCTTCTACGTCCTCCTGCTCAAGGCATCGACCACCACATTGCCCTTGCCTTTAGTATAATAGATCTCAAAGTTGTAATCCTAAAGGAAATATACCCATCTCCGCTGTCGCAAGTTTAAGTCCCGCTGGGAGAAGATATACCTCAAGATTTTGTGATCCGTGAAGACCACAATGCATTCCCCGATGAGTTAGTACCGCCATAACTTTAGCGCAAAAACGATCGATGCAAGCTCTAGGTCGTGGGTAGCGTAATTACGCTCATGGGGGTGTAGCTGTCGGGACCCATAAGAGATCACCCCTTGTCCCTGCATCAACACGCATCCCAGGCCCTGTCCCGAAGCATCACAGAACACCTCATAGGCCACCCCTTCTTTTGGTAATCTCCGCACTGGGGCATTGACCAACTTCTCCTTCAGATAGCAGAAGGCTGACTGCCACTGCGCACTCCATACGAAAGCCTGGTCCTTCTTGGTCAAAGCCGTCAAAGGGGCCGCAACTCGGGAGAATTTGGGTACGAACCTCCGATAGTAACCTGTCAGGCCAAGGAAACTACTGACCTCTGCCACATTCTTGGGTGTTTCCCAAGAAACAACTGCCTCAACTTTTGATGGGTCCACCGCTACCCCCTGCTCGGACACCACATGCCCAAGGAAGTGCACTTCTCGTGTCCAGAACTTGCATTTTGACAACTTCCCATAGAGATGGTGCTGTCGGAGGACCTACAAAACTGTCCTCAGGTGCTCTGCATGGTCCTCCTATGATCTAGAGTAGACCAGGATATCTTCTATGATCACAACCATGAACCGATCCAGGTACTCCTGGAAGATGGAGTTCATAAGCCCCATGAACACAGCCGGGGCGTTCGTAACGCCGAAGGGCATGACAACGAACTCGAAGTGTCCATACCTGCACCTGAACATTGTCTTTGGGATGTCCCTCTCTTTCACCCTTAGCTGGTGGTACCTAGACCGCAGGTCGATCTTCGAGAACCATCCTGCCCCTTTCAGCTGGTCGAAAAGATCATCTCTCCTTGGAAGAGGGTAGCGATTCTTGATCGTCACCTGATTCAGCCTCCTGTAGTCTATGCACAACCTAAGACCACCATCTGCCTTCTTTGCAAACAAGACCGGAGCACCCCACGGTGATGAACTCAGACGAACTTAACCCCTCTTCATCATATCGTCAATCTGTATCCGCAACTCCCGTAGCTCCGAAGGTGCCATCCAGTAAGGAACCATCGAGATTAGAAGAGCACCGGGCTGCAGGTCTATCCTGAACTCGATATCACGTCGAGGGGGTAGAGTCGTCACCTCCTCAGGAAAGATGTCCATAAAATTACGGACGATCTTTGGAACTTCCACCATTTCAGCATCTACTGATTCCACTGTCAGCTCAGTCAACAAGGGGAGGAGAGGTTCCTCTCTCCTGTTTCCCTTCGGACTGCTCCGCTTGCCGGTGAAGGTAACACGCCGGCTGTCCAAGTCTAAGAACACCACCCTTCTTCGAAAATAGTCGGTGATGGCGCACATAGAAAATAGCCAGTCGATGCCTAGGATGACATCGTATGGCTCAATCTGTAGTAGAAGAAGATCCCTAACCGACTGATGTGGCCCTAACATCAGTCTACATCCCCGACAAACGAACAACAAGTCGGTATGACCTCCGACTGGTGTGCTCAACATCAGGGGCACTGGAAGTATCTCGGAATCTAGACCCAAGGCATGGGCTAGACTGGGTGAAACAAAGGAGTGAAAAGCTCCGGTATCAATCAAATCATAAGCATGAGTGCTAAACAGACTGATCGTACCTCGAACAACCTCTGGCCCGGCCGGAAATGCTGCCTCTGCGGCATGCAACTGTCCACGCCCAACTCCCCTACCCCTCGGCTGTCGGCTACCTCCCCGACCACGCCCTGGTCGAGGTCCCTGTGGAGTGCCCTGAGGTCGGCCTCCTCCTCCTACGTCTGCCCTCGGAAGAGCGGGAGCACGCTGTCCCTGCTGCTGCTGCTGGAAAGGTCTGGCTGGAAGCTGCTGCTGGGGCGGGTGCTGGGGATGACTGCCACTACTGTACTGCACCCGGTCGGGGCACTGACTCCGGAGATGCCCAGGGATCCCACAGATGAAGTACCGCGGTCCCGGGCCCGTAGGAAAATGGCGAGGGTTGGGGGATCGAAACTGAAACTGCTGCAGCCTGCTCCCTGCGGGTCGGAACCTAGAGGGTCCTGACGCTAGATGCCTGGTGCTAACGGCCTTCCCATTTGATGGTCCCAGCTGGATCCCCTCTCGCGACACTCCTCCTAGATCATACATCCTCTCCACCACTTCGGCCTTCTTCTGGACCTCCAAGTTCTTCGGCAGGGTAAAGGGGGTAACAACATACTTGAGGGAGGGTCGGAGTGCCTCCTCTAAACGTCTTGCCCGAGACTCCTCATCGGGAAAGAGGTTCGGAGCAAAACGTAGGAGGTCCTTGAACTTGATCCCTAGCTCCCTCACGGACATACTCCCCTGCTGGAGGGAGAGTATTTCCTACCTCTTTTCTGCCTTCATCGTCAAGGAGAGGAATTCCGCCTGAAACTCCCTCTCGAAATCCACCCAAGCCACCTCTGAATCTCTCCTCTCCCCCAGGTAAAGCATCCACCACTGACGTGCCGCTCCCCGCATCTGGATAACGGCCAGAGGATCCCAGTAATCAGTCGGGGCCCGAATCAAGCCGAAATCTATAACTAGCTCCTCTAGCCAGCCTTCTGTCTTCATATCGGAGGTTCTTCCCTCATACTTCTCGAGGGCCTGTCGCTGGAAGGTTCGAAGAGTCTTCTTCCACTGGTCGTTCCTCTTCCTCTCGATCAGCTCTCTGCCGATCAGCCAAAGTAGTCTCCGGGGCCTCGATCGCCTGTACCACACGTGGTCGCCTTCCAGGTGCCATAGCTGCAAGGTAAACAAGGAATGCCTAGGCCCATGTAGTGTAGAATATCGCCTTCAAAATTTCTTAAAATGTAATTAATTCTTATTTCCCAAGACATCCCAGAAACACAAGAACACAAGTCATTATGATGCATGTACCTTTCTTAGGGTCTCTAACCTGGAATCAGTGTGGCCTCACTTAGTCGTTCGGTAGGTCTAGAGTCCTTGCATCGGATCACGGGGGGGCCCTAAAATCCCGTGTCCTAGCCGGTCTTCCCTAGCCTAATTCACGCTGCAAGGTCACCCAACACTTTTTCCTTACCATCCCACGCAATCCTCACTATTCCTAACTTCAGACTCCATCCTATCTCTCAACCATCACCTCTGATACCATTCTGTCACGACCCGCCTTCACCAAAAGGAGGGAAGGGTCAGTAGATTTCCAGGCCCTTCCTTCTTTAAGTTGAAGGAGAGATAATGACCCCCGAGACCCGCCTTCAATAGGTCACGGAGTGGCGACTAGCACCAAGGGTATAGAAATTTCTCACAAATGGAAGGCATTACCCCTTTTTGTTTTATAAGATCGAGAGATGAGACGATGAAACTCAAAAACACCAAGGTAAAAAGAAAAGTAAATCCAACAGCAAACCGTTCCCACATGAATGTTTCAAAAGTAAAAGCCATAAGGTGAAAAGGTGTCAACAAGGGTAAGTACCAAAGAAGGAAAAACGACAACTACAACTGCTCCAAGGATCCGAGCTAGTATGGTCCCGCACGATCCCCGAAGTCCTCCTGGAAACCTGAAAGCAATTTTATATACGTAGGGTGAGCATACAAGTACACTCAGTAGGGAAAACCAAAGACTCTCGTGCACAAGTGGGGGAACGTACTAAAGTCCTGTGAGAAAAAGAGTAAACCAAACACCTAACAGGGTAAACTATCCACCCAAGCCTCAACAAGGTACACTCCCCAAATAATTCAAGTCAAGTAATATATATAATAAGAGAACATCGATGTTTGGGTACCCCGCGCCACTTTCCCACTAGTTATTGAGACATCCTACGCATCGGACCAATCCCGCAATTCTCACCGCAGTATCACTACCACACCTGCCCGCACACACCTGGGCCACAACCACACGCAGTCTCACTGCTGAAATCCCGCCTGCACACACCTGGGCCACAACTGTCACATGTCACCATGCTTGCAAACACCTAGGCTAGAGCAACCACCACCACGCCCGAAGACACTTGGGCCTCATCCCGAACACACTTGGGAAACCACCTGCCGCACACACCTGGCCAACCACCAAACTACCCCACCCGAAGGTTCTTGGGATAATAATGGACCTCAGGCCATCACAGCCTGCCTGAAAATACTTGGGCTATCCGTGAAAGGGATCCGAAAAGGAGCTAATAACCAGCCATTAAGAATAGTGTTGGGAAAAATACCCTCCCCCATGAATTGGGGGTGTTCAGCACTGAGTGCTCAACTTGGGTGGGGCGCGAAGAAGAAACACAAAGCTACAAGTATATATATATATATATATATATAGGTAACAAGAACTCACCCAAGCTAGGTTTTTCTTCAGACAGCCTACAGATCACAACAACACTCAAGTCCGAGTCACGACTCACACTAACAACCCATTTGTCCCTTTCTTATTTCATGTTCAGTAATAATGATTATGTTTAAGCACTATTGGGCAACTAGTAGGCATAGGCATAAGTAAAGGAAGGTAAACAATCAAGCAACAACCATAACGCACATACCCGGTTCTCAACAACAGAGGATTCCACCCCATTTCGTGATATAACAAGTATCCACCTGGTCATAAAACTCACAACCACCGAATCCATACCAAAATCAGATCTCATCCCCAAATTTCACACAACCTTCGAGGGTATAAAAGAATAGGGGATCCCACCCCCTCCCACATCTCTAGCAATCGACTCGTAAGAGAAAACCACCAAAACACTACCACCAACACTAAGCAAGGCCAAGCCTATATTTTTAGATTTAAAAGATTTTACATGTTCCATGATTTAAATTCCATTTTGACCGGGGTTAGCACAGAAGGGATTGATCCTGGTGCTTTCAATTTATTCAGCCGGATATACGTGATTAACCAAATTCACAGCAGGAGTTCACATTTACAAACAAGCCATTTAAAACATCAGCAGGGTTCATTAGTGCACAAACAACGAACACCAACAGCCTCGATTTTCAGAAGGCATAATCCAGCACAACTCAACAAGATGGTCATAAAAGAAACAGCATCAAAATATAGGACAACATCAATGATCACAGCCCCCCTCATTTCTTTATAGAATTCGTTCATTATCTTTAATTAGGTTTGGTTTATCCAATTCTATAGAACAAAAGCACGCCCACCCCACATGATACACCAAAAGAGAGAGATGAAGGAGAAATTCCCAACCTGTTGATAGATGATCGACGTTCTACACTGAGGCCGGGGGAGGAAGTTCACGGATAGCAATTCGGCTCACCTGAATGAAAATTGATTCATCTATCAGTGCTTAGGCTGGGTGCGGAAATTTACGGATAACAATGCGCCCGATTCACCAGAAGCTGTTTGTGAAAATCCACGATCGAGGAAAGGAGCAACCACAGCTAACCCTTAGTTTATAAGAGCTGCGGATGGTTGAGGTGAGAACGCATAATCGCGTAAGGCGCATGGGTCGTGGGTTGACCACGCGACTGGGCAGTTACACATGGAGGTCTCTCGGGATTTTTAGGAATTAATTATGGGATTTTAATGGTTTTAAAAGGAGTAAAAGAATTAATTTACGTCAAAACTTACGTTGCGGGAGCGGAAAAGTCAGGTACTAGAAGAAGAACGAAAGGCTCGGCGAGGGGACACGGTGTCACCATCACGGTGCCACCATCACGGTGCCACTGTTTTGGTGGAACCTTACTTTTGTAAAAGTAATGGGCCAGGAGGGTCCGGGCCATTACACCACCCTTTACAATAGTCAAAATATATTCATCATACATAATCATCATGATCTTGTATTTTTTGATGTATTAATTATGTACCTTTAATGATATCATTCAATTAATAAAATTTCCCCTAGAAAGGATCTATATGTGATAATTATTTTATCTAAGAATCAAAGAACCAATTATATCCGTATTAGTTTTCCCTTACGTACTTCAACCACTAAGCTTAGAAAAAATTTCTACATAACCAAAACAATGAAATCATAAAAAACACCTACTCTATGAAATATATTATGACTTCCTATAATACCATTTTATTTTTATTAAACCCCCACCAATACTTCTACATCACCTGCATGACCAATAATGAACCACACAACCCAGCTTCAATAGGTCTTCGGGTGGTGACTAGCGGAAAAGGTTTAAAATTCACTCTTATAAGATGAATTTAAATTTTTAATACAAAACCGAAAGAAAAAAAATCCAAATTCCATATAGAATCTAAATTGGCTCATGACTAACATGATTCATCAAAACATGATAAAATAAACTAATTAATAAAATAAATAAATATCATTAATCATCTCCATATATGTTGTGAAAATAAAATAAAGATGAATCGTATCCTACTATATCTAGCCATCAAATATTTAAAACCAGTAAGTATTGACTCAACATACAACACTATCCTATAAATCATAAAATTATAGAAATAAATATGTTCAAGAGTAAACACCATACTAATTCCATTCCTCCTAAAATGCTCTCATGTGTTAAGGTGGATGAATTATACTAATACATCTATGAATGAAATGAAAAAATAGATATTCAATCTTTTGAAAAGGTGAGTCTATGTTTATTAATGTTTGAAAATAATCACAATACCCTAAAACATAATATTTAAATATATTATAACTCACACCACTAAATAATAATATATCATAAATGGACCATTCCACCCATATTTCATTGATTCAATTTCTGTTTGGGAATAAAACATCCCTAAGGGAATATATCATCATGTAATTAGTATATTAATGGAATTAGATATCATCATAAGGGAATAAAAAATCTTATGAGTAATAGAATTTATAGTTAACCATCTAATACAATATGGATACAATGTTTCAACTATAATCCAATATAATATAGAAATTAGATCACACTAGATCTATATAAGGTGGGAGTAAATTAGTGAGTGGAAAATATACACCAATTGGTCACCAAAATAACAATATATAAAATGATATACTCAGAAACCTTATATTACTTGTGTAACTCAACTCACTACTTATATTAAATTCTGAAACCAATTGCACTAAATAAATTCCTTCTACAAAATATGATTCATTTAATGATAAAAAATTAACAACATCATTGAAAATTTTTAAATATCCTATGAATATGTTAAATTTAAAGAGTATATTATGTTTCCCATTAATATAAACTTTTTTCATCACCACCCCATTCATATACCTTAGAATACTAAATCTGGACCACATTTTTGGTATACCACATCAAATCAGTCTAAGTAGAATACAACACCCGATCATTCCTTTTAGAATACAACATTATATCATTATATCTATAATACATCACCCAATCACCAAATTGTTTAATAATTATCATATACTAATCAAAAGATAATATTAACATTAATCACATCAAACTCCAAAAACCCTTTTTCTACATCGATCTTTAATTACATCCCCACATCCATTCACACAAACCCATATTAACTAGAAATATCATAATGAACCATTCATTATATATCATTAGAGAATAATAAATCTATAGTAATAATAAATAATAATATTTTTGAGTCACCTATATTATGTGGTCAAACGAAATCCTCAAAATGAAAATAATAATTTTGTTAATTTTTAAGCTTTGTTACCATGGATCCTTGTATTGACCTAATAAATACAAGGGAAGAATCATATAAATCATAGAAATAAGTCATCTATAAAAAAAATACAAACCTATATATTCATAAATTCTATCCTGTATGTATTTCTATAAGATATAAATAAAGATGTAAATAAAGTAATTTATCTATATTTCTTACCTTCAATCAATAGATTATTCAATTCTTTGACAACAATGATTCATCAAGATTTTTTATAGAGCATAAAAATATATGAATAGTACCCTAAAAAGTAAAATAGAGGGTTAATTGTTGATTTAGGGAGTTAAATATGGTTTTATATGATGGTTGAAGTTAAATTTTAAATCTTTAATTCTTGTGAATAGTTAAGGTAAATGGTTATGTAACTTTATTGTACATTTCCAACCCTTACTATTCAAAAATTTATAAAAGGTATATTTATTTACATAGACATGAATCAAACTTGAATCAACCCATTCCTATGGACTAAAATCCTTGAATGATTATTTAAAAATTTATATAATCCAGATGTCTTACAAAAACTACCAGGAACTATTATCAACAAACATGATCCTCACTAAACATGTAATTCATGGTAAATAACTCATTGAGAAACTAATGTCACACGTAAAATTATCATTGAATAATAATATTATTTTATACACACATTAGGTTCCATGGTTAAATAAATTCCCCTTAAAATTGAAAAATCCAATGTACATAATTTCTGGGTCTATAATAGGTAGATATATTGGTCAAGAGTAAATAAAGTAAATTATGATTAATTTAAAATATAATGTATAAATTAATATAAAATAAAAACATATAATTTATATATGATTAAATAATTATATAATTTTCATTATCTCTTTTTTTTGTCACAATCCAAAAAAATGAATTTCTTAGTTACAGGGTAACAAAGATTTTAAAACATTCCACCCATTTTCACTTATAATTAGACCCCACTAAAATTTTCAAACTAGTTTTAAAATTCATAATTAAATATAAACTATACTCCAATTCCCTCTCATTAATATATTACATATATTTGATAAGTTTTGGTTTTATAAATTCCCATTATTTTCAATTAAAATAATGATACAAAGAGAAGGTATAATTTCTTCTATATGGTAATGGATTATTTTCTTGTTATTTCTTTTATATTATCACTATAATCCCACTTAAACTGAATTATAAAAATTATAATTATTTTTATAAATTTCATTCAATATATATATACTGATCATATAATAATTACTTTTTATTCTTGAAATCTTCTAGAACAATAATTTTTGGATTGGTTTAACCAAAAAAATGAACATTATTACTGTATAATAATAATAAAATTAATTGATCATTAATTAGTGGTTAAATAAATAACAAAACATTTATTTATGTTATATTTAAGGTTATATAATGGTAAAGTTAAAAAGGAAATAATAATTAAAAAAATACTCTATGATTAAAAAAACCCATCAATAATTTATAATGCATGAAGCATCGATCTAGAAAACTAAAACTATTCCTCTAATAGTATCACCCAGGAACATAAAATCATGTGAAATTATAATTAGAAAATAAACTTGAATATTTTATATATGACTAACTAGTCGAGTCAAATAAATATTCTAATCCTTTATTTGAAAATAAATATATACAACTCATTCTTTTTGAGCTGACCTGAAGATTTAGATTAAAACATTTTTTTCTTGACTTAACATACATTTGTATTATAAAATTAATTGAGATAATCTGTTTAAATAATATAACATAATGAAACATTATGATAGTGTGAAATTATATTCATTGAAAGATTGAGGTGCCTCTTTTGATAATGGAAATTTACTTCTAATATTGTTGCAACCAAAACAAAATAACTCAAAATGTCACCATTAATGATTTTCATTCCATCATTTATAAATTAAACTGATTTTTTAAAGATTTAAATATGCTAGAAATTGTTTAATTGAGATCCTTTTAATCATCTCAATACTTTTGAGATCTTTTATTGTGTTTTTTTCAGTGTGTTTCACTTAGAGATGCTTTTTTATGGTTTTGAATATAAATCTCCATGTTCCTATATAATTGTTCTTTTTTCAATAAACATGATTGATGATTTTTGGTGAGTAATATATTACTTATAGTCATTTATATCAATGAGACTCCATTGTTAAAATCTTTTAATTCTAAACTAGGATGTTTTATGAAGTCTAAGGTGGTTGGACTTACTACAAAGTGGAGAGATTAAAGAGTTGATTGAAGTTAGAGAAACACAATATTGATCATTTTTTAATGAGGTTCATGGCATGAAACATCATATTTTTTATTCGATTAGTCAAATAAGTTCTTTGTTTTCAAACATTTTCCTACCTTTGATTCATTTTATAGATCCACCCACTTCTTTGGTTTAAAACTGAATACTTATTGCGATTAGAAACATTTGGTAATAATTTCCATTAAAGTGGTTATGGATAGATATCCTTAAATCCATTCATTTTTCTTTTACCTTTTTTTTATATTTTGATTGGTTTTTATGATTCACCTTTATTTTTATTAACTTATTAGTTTACTTGTTTAATATATTTTTATTGAAACATATATTTCTAATCAACTAAATACTTGGGTGGGTAAAAAATTCTAGTTTACCTAGGTGAATATAATTTACCCCCTCTTTTAGGTTATATATATATATATATCATATAATGGGAAGACATATAGTATCAACTCTTACTCTTCTCCGCATCAATTTTTAAAACATAGAATTTCTTTTTTTTAAATGATTTTTCTTATTTTTCTAAAACTAACATGTAGAAGAGAGAAGGTCTTTTATTTTGATCTGGTATGGCTTCAAATAAAACTATTTATAATAATAATTCTATAGATCACTAGCCTTTAATGGCACATATTATGAGTATTGTCATGATAGGATGAAAACCTTTATTATCTATATAGGATTATAACATTGTCAAATGACGAGTATAAAGTAAAATAAGTCGGAGAAAGATGTCTCGGTTTTGACCTATGAAGATATACATGATTATTAAGATATTTACAATCTTTAAAATTAATTTTCTATTCTTAATGAATAGAAATATCTATAGTAAAATTTTATCACATGACACATAAAATGGAAATTCAAATTGGCTTAAAATTACTCATTTGTAACTTATAAAGGTATTAAGACATGAAGGGAACTACTGAATGTTAATTTTTAGGCCTTTTATTTTCTACTTGTAAAATTAGATGAAAAAATATAGAAAAATTTTATGATATTATTTAATGGATTATAGTAACTTAATGAAATAAAAATTTAAAATGAATAGATCGTAGAGGTGGATATAGATAGTATTTAAAGGATATTATAATCCAAATGAACAATGATAGATCATACTATGAATCTGATGAACATTAGACTTAATGCCCAAATTTGGATTCTCATGTGGTACGAGATCCAGCTAAAGAGAGATTCTAAGTAGGAGATTTGAATGTAGGGGGTTACATTTACTTTAACTTTTGGTGCTCAAACATAAAATTTTAACACTATAAATAAGAAAAATAAACATAATTTTAATGTTAATAATTCATAATTTATTGATGGATATATTTTTTACGATTTGGTGGTATATAAATAATATTATTAAAAATATAATCTTCTAATTTTATTATTCCAAGAATATAAAAATAAAACATAAGAACAAGTAATTTAAAGAAACTATCTTTTATTAGAATAGAAAATAAGGGCACATCAGAAATAATTATTAATAGAAGAAGAAGATTAATAAGTACATGAAATCATTTAATATAAAATAGGAAAAAACCTCTAGAGAAACTAATTATATGTAGAGTTCTAGTGTGGAATAATAATTCATAATTAGTTATGATTTAGAGAGTGATGATAGTTATAAGATCTATGGTTTTCATATAAAGGATCTATAGAATGAATTTTGTTTCATGAGGAAAGTAAATTTTTATCCCCCTTCATAGCTATCTATTAATGAAAAATTATCAGATAAATCAGATAATGATGATAATAACAATTATTCATCAGATTATGAGTATGATATCCCATCATTTGTAGAGGTGTCCAAATATATGAATTTCATATAAAAAATTATTTTTTATAAAAACCTTTATATGACTAATAAATACATTTCTAAAGTTTATAATATAATTCTAAAACATACATTTTAAATTTATAATCTTATATCCATGTAAAATATTAATTTTTTTTTAATTTTTTGGTGATCATAAATTATCTCTCAATTTAGTTTCAGATTTTTTAGACTATAGAATCATTTATTTGAATTCACTTCCTATTGGGAGAATATTTATAATCATTGAATATAGTCAAAACCTAATCCAATATCTCTGAAATGTGTTTTACATCTAAAAGTCACATTTTCAATCAAACTACTTAATTCATAAAAAAAATTATAATAAATGTTAGTGGGGGGGTGGGGGGTTGGTAAAATAAATATTATTTATGCCAGGCCTAATCATTAGAAACTCATATGTATTATATTTCCAGAGGGATTGAAGGTATTCAAAACATGACTTTAGAAAAATGTGGGTTCTTAATGATTAATTTTCTCACATTTCTAGAACTAAGAAATATTGATACAAAACTCTTACGTTTATTTCTTTTCTAGAAGAAATTATGACTAACGGTAGGAAGAAAACAAGATACAAGGACAATATTTACTCTCATAATATGACAAGAGACAAGTCATAGTTCCAAAATATATATAAAGTGAAGGGTGGATGAGTTACTTTTGGAGAAATGGATGAGGTCTGATTTTTAGTAATGGTGTTATTGTTTATATTTTTAATACATTCATTTAAAATGTACTTAATATATTACGATTCATGTAAAATGTTATTAATATTAAAAAACTTTTTAATAATGTTTAATTTGGGATCTTTGAGAATAATAAATTTTCCTATAAAAATTTATAAGGGGTTTATATTTTATTTACTAATAGGAATGCTAATTTTCCACTATTGACATAGAGGACATTAGTTGCTGGAAATTACAATTAATTATTAATTTTTTGGATATGTTTTTGATTTTTTATAAATTTTTATTACACTAAAATGTTTGGATGTTAGCTATAATTTTTCTTAAAAGACTATATAATGACCTACTGAAACATATGTTTAACTTTATCGAATTTTATGACCCTTTCTAACATGATTATCCTCATAAGTTTAGAATTAAACCTACCATTGGAGTCTCAACTTCATAATACTTAAAAATAGTGCACATAGAACTTTTTTCACCCCACAAAACTATATGTTTCAAGATAAAATGATATTTAAATTTCTTATTTTATCATTATAATTGTTATATATGGTAATATTTTCAAGTACTTAAATCCAAATCACTCTTTTTTTTAAAATATTTTTTTAACTTGTTAAAAACAGGAAAACCTATATATTATCACTATTATGAGTGATCATGGTGGTGTCTTTTAAAATAATATTTAACTTTTTTATTATTAAAAATTAATTACTCATAATTTATTGGCATAGAGAACTCAGAAATAAAATGGTATATTTTAATAAATTGATTTCCCTCTTCAAGAATTTATCTAGTATATATTTTTTAAATATTCATTTTTTGACTATCTTTAGGTAGAGGTTATGAATATAGACTACTAAAATATAAATCAAATCTTCAATCACATGATTTTATGTAATAATCCATATAAATTATTGAATGGTAAAGAGACTAAAATTTCTTACTTTAGAGTATTTTTATGTAGTGTGTTCATACAAAATACAAAAAATAATCTTTTTAAATTTGATGTGAAGGTTGATGATGGAACGTTTCATGGATTCTCCATCATAGTAAGTCTTATTTAGTTTTCAATAAGGTAACATATACAATTAAAAAAGGATATTTTTTAAATTTGATGAAATAAGTCCTTAGGAGAATTTAAAATGTTAAGAAGAGTTGATGTATCCCGACATTCTGTCTCGTCAAAATGAACTCAACGTGACAGACGACGCGTCAATCGGACGCCCGGTCTGAGAGATATTGGTTTTTTGTTTCAGGGGCCCAGTTATAAGTACGATTGTTTATAACCTAGTATTTATCCAAAGTCTTCAAAAACTCACTTAGAGTATCGAAACATCACTGCCTCGTTGAAAGGGTCCTAGTGTCGCAGACGGTGCGTCGATCGAACGTGCGGTCTTAAAGATATTCACTCTTAAGTGAAAACAGGCCTGACCCATGAAGCCTGGTGGGCTGGCGGGTCAGGTCATCCCAGTATTGGCTGGTCCGACCCAACTGGTGTCAGACCGACTCGGCTGAAACGTGCGGTCGAGCCCAAAGGGGCGTGGCGCGGCCCGGCCGGGTGCGGCCCTGCTGGCTCAGCCCGAATGCCAAGCGGTCCGAGGTGGGGGGGGGGGGGGCTGCCCGAACCGGTGGTGCCAAGTGGTGCCACCCTCCCTAACTGGCCAGCCTCTTGGCGCAAGCGGCCCACACGGGTGGGCCATGGATCATCCGGCGAGGCGCCCCTTGGCACCGCAAATTTCCTCCACCCGGCCGGCTGACGGGCCAGCCGTTTCTTCCACCAAAGGGACCCGGAAAGCAGGCCGCGGTTTCATCCGCACAGCCGGCGCGACGACACCGGCTTCCTCCGCCACGGCGTGCCCTAGCCACGGATCTGCGTCCCCGGCACGGTGCGACAGTTTCATGCTTACTCCACCCGGTCCACTTGGCCACAGATTTTCCTTGCATGTTCGACGATGACCCTGGCGCCACCGACCTCCTCCACATTCCGCCTCCGTTCACTGATTCCAAGAACAATCAAGTTCCAGCAGATGTTCATCAGGCCGTGTTCGTTCGGCCCGTGCCCTCCATGTTAGGCGGTAACACATGTCCAATGACAAGTTAAGATATTAATCGACGGATGAAACACAATTTTTGTTGAAATAAAAATTCTTCAAACCCCCTGTGTCGATAATTGACATTGCATGTCAGGCGTCGCGGTAGACCGCGTCGCGAAGAGAGGATTCATAGACATCGTCAAAGTGTGTTCGAGGAGGAAGTAGTGTCTCACACTAGTTGAGGAGATGAGGAAGAAAGGTACATCTTTTCTCTTCATGGAGTCAGCGTTCTTCGCAGAGTCGTTCTTCGTTGAAGGTTTATATTCTTCGTTGGAGAAGAAAACCATTCTTTATTGAGGAGAGGAATACTTTTCCCTCTTTTCCAAGAGCTGTCCCTCGACTCTCCTTAACACAATGAATGCCCCAAAAATAAAATAATAGGCTACTTTTTATTATTTTATAACCACATTCAATTCAAAATACAAACCACTTAATTAATTAATTAAGATGTTTAATTCATCAACTAAATGTGTTGGCAATCAATAAAGAGGGGGAGAAGGTGAATATGCCTCTTAGTTAAGGGGTTTTCATGAATTAAACATGGGGGTTTAAAGGGAGTTTGAAAAGAGTTATGGGAGGAGAAAGGTTGGAGCTCGTGTGGGCCCCACCTCTCCATTATCCACACATGGAATGTTGGGTGGGGGTTGGCCCCACCAATAACTTCCCATGGGAGAAATTAACTTCCAAAGATATAAATAAAATTTTTCTAACAAATTTATTTAACTTCTTAATTTAACCCCAATTTTAACTTTCAACCCGCATAAAAAACAACTGTGGTAAAGGTCCCTTTAAGCAAATACCGGCGCTGTGAGTTCATCAGTACCCTCAGATTTCAATTACGAGTACCACATCAAAGGTTAGAAAAACCCGTTTGTTCTTTCACTAAACATACCTGAGCTCAACTTTAGAAAACTATTCTGGACACACCGGGCCATGGAATCAGGTTCCGTTAGAAACTGTGTACTCATAAGATTCCAAAGAATTTAGGAAAAAAATTTCTTGAAATTTATGGGTCTTTACATCTTATATTCCTTTTATTTCTAATTCTTATTCTGATTTATTTTATATTATTCTATCCTATATTTTGATTTTGTGTTTTATTTTCATATTATATAATTTTAAAAATAATTCCTTTACTATTTTCATACAATTTCTCCTATTACTCCTAAATAATATTCTTATTTTTTTATAATATATTTACTTATATATATAATAATTTAATTATTAATTATTATATTTTACTTTTCTTCTAGGTATTTTCATGATTTCTATAATCTAGTCACTTAGATGTACTATTTTAAGATATATCATGAAATTTTTATATATGATGCATTATCAATTTCATTATTTTATATACATGTTTTATACACATGAATGAATATATTATGATGTTATGGGTGGTGTAATTCCCATCCCAGAAGCCACTCAACATGTTCTCTGGGATGGTGTGACACATGGCCTCAATCACACTTCTATTACACCATTGGGTACTGATTAGTATCAAGGGCCAGAGAGGTTACCATAGTGTGATTATGTCATTGTTATCACAGTTTGAAAAATGGAAGTTAATAAAATAGATATCGTTCAGATATACATAATAAATAAAGAAAGTCGTAAAGAAGAGAACAAGTAAATATATTTCCAATGCTATCAAAAATATATTGTTAACCTATAAATGAGTCATATATGGTAGGAAGTCATGTATATTGGTAAAAAATACTTCGATTAACAAAAAGGATAAAAAACTAGAAAACACTACATGCGGTACATGTAATATCCTAATTCCCACCTCCATGATCTATCCCAACACATATCAAACATATTTTATGGGGTTTATTCCCTTTTCTAAACCTATATCTATGAATTATACATGGGTACCAACTGGTAGCCCATATTGGGTGTGAGTACGATTCAGTAGGCCTCCACCAATAGTTTGTAGAATAATATCCATTCTAAGAAAATATAGTGCATGATAATGTATTACTTAAAATAAGTGAAAAAATTATGTAAAAAAACCTTACCCCTAAGATCTATGATGATAACCTGGTCATACATACCTACTTCATCCAATGTTGGATGTCTCTGAGCATGTCTCTATAACCATTCCAACCATAGTTATAACATATAATCTATTCGATCATCTTGTAATTCCAAAATACCATGAATCATGTCGAATCTGGGTAGTCATCTTGGCATTCCCAAGAATTTGGTATCATGTTGAATCCACATATCTCATTCTGATAGTCCAAAATCATGTACCATATAGAATACAAGGAGATCATCTTAACATTCCAACTTATTTATCATTGTATGTTATATGAAACCCATGGAGTTCATCCCACCATTCCCATAATTTAGCATCATTCATCATATGGAATCCTAAGATCACATCCAATAATTACTAGTAATTTAACACAATGCATTATATGGAACCCAAAGATATCATACCAATATTCCCAAATATTTAAATATGACAATAAATAAACATGTATCTCATTCAAGTATCACTAGGCCCAAGAAAAAATCTAGATTTCTTGCATTAATTTCCATTCAAAAATTAACTCATTTATTATATAAATGGAATTGGTTTCATACATCCCTTTTATAATGGAGTCACAAGATCATTTACCTGATTAAATCATTTATAATAGTTCTTTATGTTAATTATAACCAAAATCCCTATCAATCCTTTTATATACCCTCTCAATATACCCAAGGACTATTCTGAAGTCTAAAACATGCCTCAGTTAGAACAATAATATAAAACAACAAACACATAATCTATTCTCAACCTAAAGGGGTAGCTAAGGTTTCAATTTAAAATCATAAAGGATCAATTCATAGCCTTTACAAGTTTTAATACTTATTTTAGAGAGAAAACAAACTAAATTTGGGTTCTATGTATAAAGTATTGAAAATTGGCATAATGAAATTAATGTAACAAACTATAAAATGGTGAAACATTATGAGATAATACTAAGAACAGATAGATTTTGATTGTATATTTCCACTTTTTGAGTATCAGAGGCAGGTTTTGTTCTATGTTATTTATTAAATAAGATATATTGGATATAAGATTACCAGAGTTAAATAGTTAGGTTACTAAAATGTGTATGGAAAACACTTTTTCATGATTACCCTTGAGATTCCATGTGTATTCAAGAGGTTTAATTTGGATTTGATATTGGTTTTACATTTTGTTTTATACTGTTTATGTAACGACCAAAACTGCTATAAATAAAATTCTATTTTTTGATTTAATTACATGTATTATTATATAATATGGTTATAGAAAACAAATTCAAATATTTGGTATCATTATATCTAATAAAATTACAATTCTATTAATAATCATTACCATTGATAATATATATATTTGAACAATGATTACATGGTTAATATAAATATAGGGTTTTATCCAATCCCCACAAAAAAGACAAATGAGATGATGACCTCAACCAGTAATATTATACCATATGAAGCCCTCTTATCAGAGCTTTTAAGGGAGTTAAAATATTTTGGATTTTCCATTGATAAATAAAAAGAAGATATCCAACAACCAAAGCATGAGAAGAACCATTTACGAGATAAGTTTAAGCTCATTGAGAACATGACCCAACTCATTTTCCCTGAACCACCCCATGGAAGTCTCACCACCACACACCTTACTTTATTGGTTTTTTCTGTTTTATTAGAGGTATATGTTTCAATACCTAAGAAATAGTATTATGTGCATAATGTTTTATAGAATAATGAATATATCTTCATCCTATTATTGTTACTTTATAATTTTTTTAGTTTAATACTATAAAACTCCAATAGTATATTTGGGAAATATTCACATCCAATTTAGGAATTTTTTTATGAATTAATGGATTTTTTAATCAAATAATATTTTATAAAATATTATTATTAAACAATTTTTATTAAATTTAAATAATCACATAATTTTCATGATGTCAAATGCAATTTCTATAAGTGTTCAAAAACGGTTATCGTTAAAAATCCCATCATTTTCAACAAATGTTGATTATTATTTGTAAAGTGGAAATTCACATAGTTATAAAATTATTCAGATAAAATTTATATTATTTTTGCAATCATAATTTTGAAATCATCCAATGGAGATGTTTTCATAATATTATGCGATTGTTTAATTTTTGGGTGAAACATAAAAACAGTATAAATATACTTTTCTTATTTCGACATCATAATGACCCAAAAGTGATGTAATAAATAATATAAATGGGATGAATAACCAAATATATGTATTAAATATAAAATAATGTTATTTTATGTTTATTTTTTTATAATTTTATAAATCCTATATGAATCCTCCAAAACCATTAATATATCTTAATGTTTTAAATTCATTTATTTTAGAGTATGACTCACTTATACAAAATAAAGGGTATTATTATTTTTTGTTCAGCCCTTGTCATTATAAAATAATGAAAACTAATCCCATTTGGAATAAAACATGTCCAAAAACCATTGTAAGGTTAGTGGTTTTTGTTATTTTATTACTGATTCCAAAACCTATGTTTGTAAAATAAATACGAAATCTCCACTCTTTTCCTATATAAACCCGTCCAATATCCCATTACTATTCACTAAGAATCAATATATCATGTTCTTAATCTTCTAATTACTATCTATATTCATCCTAAGGTGTCCCCAAGATATTAATAAGCTTATCTCATGCATTTTGAGTAACACAATCAATGAATGGTTCCCCACCTTCTCTTATTTATTCAAATTTATTTGTTGTCTTATGCATTTTATTTCTAATTCATAATTTTTGGGTCTATATTTTCATGTCTCTAATACATACCATTTTATTTCCAAATGACTACATACCCTTTATCTCTCATCAACACATTTTATTAATTTTTATGTGATGCTGTTATGCTGTAGATATTTTTAAATGATTGCTCACGCCAAAGAAATTGTGCAGTGAACAACATACCCATTCCTTATAATGGGTTTCTATATTTATAAACTTTTAATTATTTGACGTGGGACAAAATTATATGTACTCGAAACTACTTTAATAAGGAATAAATTATGATGATGAATGAATCCATGTTGTATGATCTATGTGAGACACTTGATCATGAGAATAAAATGAAACTGACAGGTGCAACCAGAATTATATAGCGCTCCAATGTATTGGGTAACGTTTAGTCTCAATAGACATCCTGTAGGGATATGGATTGAACCTGATTCTTTTTTGGGAAATTTTCTATTATTATTTCCTGGAAGGTATCCTTGACTTATTGTTATGATTAAGTGTTTTTATTTTTTTTCTACTTTTCCCATGTTTCCTTTATGATTATCATGCTATATCAGGTCTTATTGTTCATGTTTATGATTCCTACAATTTTTATGACCCATTGAAATGCATTATTATCTAATATTTACTATTATGTTCATTTTATTCTAGGTTTATACCCTTACTGGGCTTTATTACTCAGCCTATTTTTTATGTATGTCCTCAGCTTATCCTATTTAGTTTTAATTGCGAGCATGTTAAATAAGTTTTCAATAATGTGGATATATTCTTTGTTTTATATTTCTATAAAATGTTCATAATTCCCAAATAAACTAGACATATTGATCTTTTAGGTTGTATTAAGTGTAATATTATGTAATAAACCCGGTATTAATGTGAAATAATGAATAGGTTTGTTATAGATGGAATCATAGGAAAAGATTAGTTCATTTTGAAATTAGGATTATAAAATGATACCGAAAGACTTAAGGAAAATACTATTCATAAAAAAACCCTTAATTTTTTTAAGTATAGACTAAGTGGTTTATAAAGAAAATATATTATTGTCTAGATACTACAAGTGGACGTGATTCTAGCACAAAAGTTCCTAGGGGTTACAACTATGATAGGGTGTTCTAGGCCTAATCCGATGTAACCTGGTACATGATAGCCAGCCCTATTACACACCTAGTTTGACAATCCTAGTGGATATTCTTTGGTAAATTCATAATCTCATTAAAAAAAATTATTAAGGGAATGAAAAATAACCATAAGAATATATATTAGGATGTAGAACATGGATGACATAAATTGAAGCATAAAAATTGATAATGTAAGGAGGTAAATGAAATTTATATGTTATCCCTTTAATTTCATTAAATTTCTATTTACATGTTTAATAGTTTAAAAATACATATCCCTATTTTCCTCTTTATTCTATCCAATGGTTGGAAATTGGAGGAATCCGATAAACAATTGATGCGACGGTTAATGTGATGACATCACCAATGAGATTCCCAGCCCAATGGGAGCAATAATCAAATACATTATTATGATAATATCTCACCTGACATAGGTTATAAGTAGAATCCAAGATCCGAAGGAGTGCACAAATGAACCTAATAAATAACAAGATATAATTGAGTCATTTATTTGACAAATGACACTTACTTTCATTAGATCATTTGATACCTTAATAGTGGAATAATAGATCAACTATAATTAGAATATCTTCTCCATACTTATTTTATGAACAAAAGAAGGTTATACTAGGTTTTTATCATATGGAGGGAGAAGATTATCAGTGGTAGACATTGATTAAGAATACAAATCATGAGGAAGATATAAAAGTGATGTGGTTGAAGGAATTCCATAAAATGTTAATTGATAAATATTTTCCTCACATTCTGTTCCAGAAAATGGAAAGGTATTTCCATTCCCTAAAGAAAAAAGATAAAGAATCTATTATTTCATATGAGGAAAATTTTACAAGACCTTCATGATATTCCTTAGTATTTTTCTATATCTCTAAATTCAAGGTTGACCACTTCTTTTGTGGGATAATACCTAGTCTAAGAAAACCCTAACAATCCAAGATTTTGATATCTATGAGGAAATTTTCTAATGTGCCCTCAAAGATGAGATGAATATTGCACAATCTTAAGTGTATCATGGGTAAAAGAAGAGGAATATGGAGTTGAATTATAGTGTCCCAATGAAGAAGTCTAATGGGGATAATAAATTTCAGCACCCCAATTGTAAAAGTTGTAGAAAGGAGAACCCCTAAAATTTCCTAAGGGGTGGGGAAATGATTTATGTATGGGAAGGAATGGATATTAGTTATTGATTTCTGACATGAGAAAACCACTAATGCAATGGAATAAAGTAATTCTCCACTAAACCCTCAGTTCATTTTTCATAGCATTAACTACAAATAACTAGGGAAATTTTCAAATCCATGCCCTAAGCTAAGGGTTTTCTAAGACAACAAACAAACTCTAAGGAATCAATGGTAATAATTTTCCATCACAACCACTAATTTGGTTCTCAAAAATAAATTGGTGACTGGTAATCTTGTTATTCATTCAAGAATAACAAATATTATTTTTGATTATAGTTCTACAAATTCCTCGTATAATTAATGTTTAGTAAAACTATTCAAACACCACCAAAAATCATAGAAGTAGAAATGTTAGTGAAAACAAATATGGGGAAATTATTGCATCCTAAATAAATAACTCCCCCTATCACAATATGTGGGATAAAAATACCAACAAACCTTATTAGACTCCATTTGGTGGAATTTTATGAAATTATGGGCATTGATTAGATTTCCTTGTAGAGATACAATACAAATTTTCATGAGAAGGAAATCAATATCTGTATTTTGAATTGACACCTGATTCTGTATAGGTGAAAGGATGATGATTAAGCTTTTTTAGCATCAAAATCTCAATCATGGATATTATTTACCTACGAGAAAGAGTATTTAGGTCAAATTATTGAGTACAAGGAAAGAACCATCCTCAATGACATAACTATTATGGAGGAAAACACTAATGTGTTTCATGAGGAATTGTTTGGTCTTCCTCCAAGCCAAGAGGTTGAATTCTCAACCAAGCTTATACCTGGGGAATTACAATTATCCAAGATTCTGTATATAATTGTTTTTGGGGAACTTGATGAGATAAAGAATCAATAGTAGGAGAATCTATGTAAAGGTTTCATATGCCAAGGTTCTTCACCTTGGGGTACACCAATCCTGTTCATCAAGAAGAAGGATGTGTCAATGTGCCTTTGTATTAATTATTGTTTCCTCAATAACATAAAAATAAAGAAAATTTATTCTCTTCCATGGATTGATGAAATTTTCTATCAGCTACATGGAACACAATAATTCTCCGAGTTGGATAAGAAATCAAGATATTACCAAGTTATGTCGAAGAAGGAGGATATCCCCAAGACCGCATTTTGTACAACGTACGGGCACTATGACTTCATTGTAATTACATTCAGACTCGCCAAAGATTCAGATATATTCATGGAATTGATGAATATATTCTTTATAGATTGCATAGAAAACGTTTTTGTAGTATTTATAAATGATATTCTAGTATTCTCTAAAACCAAGGAGGAGGATTTAAAGAATATGAGCACCGTGAAAAAGAACTTATGAAAGGATAAGCATTATGATAAGTATAGAAAATGTGGGTTCTGTTTGAAGGAAGTCTCAATCTTAAGTAATATCATCACAAATAATCAAAAATCTATGGACCCTTCAAATATAAAAGAAAATTAAGGATGGATGAGGCTGACATCTATGATAGATAACCACAGTCTCCATGGATTACCTGCGTACTATATTTGATTTGTGAGAAATTTATTATCATTATCAAACCCTAAGACCAATAAAACTCTGATGGGATTCATTTTTTCTTGGAATGAAGAGTTTGAAGAAATCATCATGGTTTTGAAAAGGAGGATTATCACTACACCCATGCTCACACTACCAAAAAGTGGAGTATTTCACTACTGGAAAGATGATCTTTCCCAACAATTCTATACCAACGGTTTGTAAAAACCGTCGGTATAGCTACCATTTCCCAACAGTTCACCAAAACCGTTGGGAAAGCCATAGATTTCCCCACCTTTCACAACAGTTTGGAAAACCATTGGGAAAGGGTCACTCTTTCCCAACGGTTCACCAAAACCGTTTGGAAAGGGTGTGTTTTTTAGCCTGTTTCCCAACGGTTCACCAAAACCGTTGGGAAAGAGTGACATTTCCCAACAGTTCACCAAAACCGTTGGGAAAGGGTGTGTTTTTTAGCCTCTTTCCCAACGGTTCACCAAAACCGTTGGGAAAGAGTGACCTTTCCCAACGGTTCACCAAAACCGTTGGGAAAGAGTGACCTTTCCCAATGGTTCACCAAAACCTTTGGGAAAGGGTGTGTTTTTGAGCCTCTTTTCCAACGGTTCACCAAAACCGTTGGGAAAGAGTGACCTTTACCAACGGTTCACCAAAACCATTGGGAAAGGGTGTGTTTTTAGCCTCTTTCCCAACGGTTCACCAAAACCGTTGGGAAAGGGTGTGTTTTTGAGCCTCTTTCCCAACGGGTCACCAAAACCGTTGGAAAAAACCACCCAAGATTTCAACCTTCGGCCTAAATAAATTCAACCCACCCAAACCTATCCCAATGGTTTTGAAAACTGTTGGGAAAGGGCTATCCCAATGGTTTGGGAAACCGTTGGGATCGGTTCTTTAATTTTTTTCCAGGTCTACTAACCGAGAACATTATATAAATTAAAATTTTAAATAATTATGATAATACGTATATATATTTATGAAATTATGTTTATAAAAGTGATTTTATCTTAGTGGTTATGTCGTTCGATTATAAACGAGGGGTCCTGGGATCAAATCCCAGAGGATGTTTTATTTTTTGAATTTATATACCAACGGTTCCATTACTGTTGGTATAGATTTCATATTACCTATACCAACAGTTTCCAAAACTGTTGGTATAGGTCTATACCAACGGTTTTTGGACAACCGTTAGTATAGACCTATCTCAACGGCTTACTTGGCTACGGTTCTCCAAACCGTTGGTATAGGCTATACCAACGGTTTGGAGGCCTATACCAACGGTTCCAAACCATTGGTAAAGGTTAGTTTTCCAGTAGTGTTTTTCAGGCCATTCAACGATTCTTCAATGAAGGGATGGTATGTGTGTTAATGTAGATTGAAAATGTAACAACATATGACCCAAGAAAGTTGAATATTGGTGAAAAGAAATACCCAACACATGATCTACAGTTGGATGTAGTGATCTTTGCCTTGAAAATATTGTGGTCTTATCTCTTTGGGGAGAAGTGTAAAATATAGTTTTGGATTAGAAAATCCTCAAGTATATATTCACATAGAGAGAAATGATTATGCACCATCAAAGATGGTTAGAGCTAATCAAGAACTATGACTGATCAATTCACTACTATCCTTTGAAAGTGAATAAAGTAGAGGAAACTATATATAGAAAGGAACCAACCATTATATCATTTATGAGGATTGAGAGGGATTCAATATTCTATGTTTTGGAAAATATAGAAATGGGAATCATAAAAGAAGGAACATCATCAGTCCATTAACAAATGATATTTCAACCTTCCCTTTTGGAGAGGTTAGAGGACTCATAATGAGATAATGTGGGAATTAAAAAATAAAGTTTAAAATATAAGAAAAGGTAAATCCTTATAGTTAAATATCAATGAAGAAGGTTTTTCATGATTTGGTTCAAGAATATGTGTACTATCAAATCTTGATTTAAAGAAGGACCTGTTGGGTGATACATATAGCTCAACCTTCTCCATCCATCCTAGAAACACAAATAAGTATCAAGATCTATAAGAACACAATTTTTGGTACAATATGAAGAATTAGATCATGGAATATACATCAAGATGTCTTTTATGTCAGCAATTTTAGGTAGAAAGGGCAACATATAAGGGGATGATGCATCCATTACCGATATATACATGTAAATGGGAAAATATCACCATGAACTTTATCATAAGACTTTAGAAGACATCTAGAGGAACCAATGATACTTGGGATATGGTGGATTATCTTACAAAGACTACACACTTGATCAACTTTCCTAGATATACATCAGAGAAGTGGTGAGACTGTATGGAGTGCCACTATTGATTATAACTTATCAAGATCTGATATTTACCTCTATGTTCTAGAAAAGCCTCCAACATGATCTAAACACTAAGTTGAACATAAGTATGACTTATCACCCTCAAAAAAATGTCTAATATGAGTGAAATATCTAGAAAATTGAAGTCATGTTGAGAGAATTCCCAATTGACTTCAAATGAAGATGGGACCAACATTTTCCTTTAACCATGTTCCCATAAAATAGTAGTTTCCACTCATGAATTTAAATTTACCCCTATGAATCCATTTATGGGAATAGGTGTAGAAAAGCTACATGTTATGATGATGTTGGGATCAAAAAATACTGGGTCCTGAAATGGTCTAAGAAATGGTGGAAAAGGTTAAGACCATTCAGTAGCACATTAACAGTGCTCAGAGTCAATGAAATATCTATGTTGAAAATAATCAATGGGACCAAGAGTTTTTTGTTAGTGACATGGTATTACTCAACATATATCCATAGAATATGGACATAATATTTGGGAAGAAGGTAAATCCTTGTCCAAGATACATCGGTCCCTTTGAGATCCTTAGTCACATCAGAGAGGTGTCCTACCGACTTGTACTCCCACCTAACCAGTCTCAAGTACATGATGAATTACATGTATCCATATTGATAATGTATATACCAAACCCCTCACATTTACTAAATCCAGACGAGGTACCATTAGTTAATGACCTTTCCTATGAAGAAATTTGAGTGAAGATCTTGGATCGTATTGAAAAATTTCTATTGACCAAGACAATGCACATGGTCAAAGTGTTATAGAGAAACAAAAAGTTTAAAGAGTTATTGTGGGAACCATAGGAGGTGATGAAATAGAGTTACCCTCATCTATTTTAGAGTGGGGAAAAAATGTCAAGGGTGGAATTTCTCTAGGGAGGATATTGTAAGAACCTCAACTGCTATAAATAAAATTCCACATTTTGATTTAATTAATTTTCATTCTTATGTAACATGGTTATAGAAAACACATGCACATATTTGGTATTTTTATAACCAATCATATTTAAATGATCATTAAGAATCATTAACATTGATAATAATGTCTTTTAATATTTATCACATGATTAGTATAAATATATGATTTTAAAAAATCTAATTGACACATACAAAGGAAGTGATGGCATGAACAATTAGAATCATACCCTACGAATTACTTTTATCAGAGATTTCGAGGGAGATATCATTTTTTTGATTTCCCCTTGACCAAGAATAATCCATGATCTATGAACTTAAGAAAGAGTGAAACTGTTTACGAGAGAAGTTCAAGCTCATCAAGGTCATGACCCAAACCATGTTTGCTGAACCACCCCATGAGAGTCTAACTATCGTGTACCTTACTCCTAAGGTTTTTGCTAGTGTATTTAAGGGATATGCATCAGGAACCCCAAAATATGATTATGTACATTATTTTTTATAGGTTAATTATTATATTTTCATCCTATTATTTTTACCTTATAAATGATTATTATTTTGATACAATAAAACACAAATAGTATTTTTGGTTAATATTCACATTCAATTAAGAAATTTATTTCTATAAATTAATGAATTTTTAAAATAAAAAACATTTCATTAAAATTTCATTATAAAATTATTTTTATGAAATATAAATTATCACATAATTTTTATGTGTTAAATTTAATTTTTATAAGGGTTTGAAAAATGTTATTTTAAAAAAACCCACCATTGTAAATAAATGTCAGTTATTATTTTAAATGTAATGAATAAAATATTTTCAAAATTATTTAGATAAAATGAATATTATTTTTGGAATAATAATTTAAAAATTATCCAGTGGTTAATTTTTCATTATTTTATGAGTCAAATTTTTGGGTAATAATTAAATATTGTAGAAATATAATTTACATATTTAAACCACATACTGACCCAAATGTAATATAATAAATTCTATAAATGGAATCCAAGACCAAATCAATATTTTACCTTAAAAATAATTTGATTTTATTTTTATTTATTAAAATTTATAAATCCATTGTGTGTCCTCTAGAACCATTAATATATCTTAAGGTTTTAAAAACATTTCTTTAAGAGTATGACTCAATTCAACGTAAGAAAGTTTATTATTTTATCAATTTCATAAATACTCCTTATAAAATAATTAAAACCACTCCCATTAGTAAAAACACCATGGGAAAAAACCATTATAAGGTTTGTGGTTTTGGTTATTGTTTTATAGAGTCAAAAACCAGAGTTTCAGAAATAATAAAGAAATCCCCCTCATTTCGTATATAAACCCACCCAAGACCCCATTTGTCTTCACTAAAAATACAGGGACCACTTCATTACTCTATAAACCCCTCAATAAACTCCTCTCATGGTTCTTTAATATCTCAATAAGCTCTTCCCAAGAATTTGGAGTCACACAATCAAGTAAGGGATCCTCACCTTTATTCTTTACTCAAGTTTCTTTATTATCTTATGCCTTCTATTTCCAATTACTACTGTTGGAATATATATCCTTAAAACTACCCATTTGATGTCCCAATGATAATAGATATCTTTTTATCTCATCAAACCATTTTATAAATTTTTATGTGACACCGCTATTCCTCCAAAATTTCACCGAGATTTTTAATACCAAAAGAATTTTATAGTGAACACTTTACCCATTCCCTATAAAGGGTGTTCACCTTTAAAATTTTAATTATCTAACATGAGAATTAAATCTATTTATTCCACAATCCTTTAATAATGAATAAGTTATGATGATGAATTAGTCCATGTTGTATGATATATGTGGCACACTTGATCATGTGAATGAAATGAAAGTGATGAGAACACCTGAAATTATATAGCACTCTAATGTATGGGGTGATGTTTAGTATCATGAGATGTCATGTTAGAATATGGATTGAAATATATTCTCTCAAAGGAATTTTAACATTATGATTTCCTGGAAGTTATCATTGAACTATGTTTATGAGCAGTTTTTTAAAGTTGTTTCCACATTTTCCATATTGTCTTTATGATTATCATGTTATATAAAGTCTCATTGTTCATGTTTACTATTCCTAATATTTTTATTCCCAATTGATAAGTCTATTGTCTAACATGTACTATTATCTTCATGTTATTGCATGTTTATTACCTTATTGGGATTTATATCTCACCCCTTTCTTATGTATGTCCCCAAGTTATCCCATCTAATTTTAACTATGGTCATGTTAAGACGTTTTAAAAAAAGTTAATGTATTCCTTATTTCAAGTTGTTATGTAATATAACTAATTCCCAAAGACACTACAATAATCGATCGTCTGGGTTGTATTAAGTATAGTATTATATAATAAATCATGTATTAATTTGAAATAAAGAACAAGGTTCTCATATTTTAATCGAAATTCATGTCAATATATTTTATAAATATGTTATATGAAATTTTTAGGGGAATTATAAAATTATTTTATTAAAAATAGGGAAAATGCATGGGTTATTGGTTTATGTGAATGAGTTATATAACATCCAAATGCCTATATATCTACTTTATAGGATTATAGTGGGGTTTTCATAGTTGGAACATGGTTTAAAAAACCGCAAATCATAATTGTGCATCTAGGATTTCCCTCTTATTTTTTTATTATGATTCCTATAAACGTATATTAGTGTCAGATGTTTATTTGAGAAAAAATTGTATGGGGCATTTTATGAATGTATTTTTTTTATTTATTTGGTTAATTATTTTTATTTTATGTGGTGGTCATTCAGTATTATTTTTCTAAAAACTATGTATTATTATTGTAAGGTATTTTATCAGATGTCCGTGAAATTTTTTATAAAATAATTGAAATAAAAAGTTTTGTTTTTTGATTGACTTACTACATTTATTTCCTTGGTTTATAACTTTATTAATGTACTATAAAAATATTCATCATAAATTTATATAATTAATTTTATTTTATTTTTATAAAATTATTTTGATATAGAAAATTAGTTTTCATTATGCTATATTTTATTCTTTCTTTTGTGGGTTCTCTCATGTGTTTAGTGTCCATAAAAATATATTATATATTATGTCCAAATAATTTATGATTTTTATTAAAGAGTGGGATTATATATATTATTTAAATTTGGTCTATGTTTTGATCATGAATTTTATTTCTTATTATTTTAGTGTCACTCCTACTAGATAAGTAATTGTGAATCATCTAGAAAAATAAGTATATAATTTTCTATAAGCTAATTCTCCAGTTGATGTAATTATTATTGAATTATTTATTTATATATTCATGTTATAAATGGTAGTGTATTTCATAGCTCAACTCAATTGAGATCCTATACCCAATAATTGCCAGACTATAATCCTCTTATATTTAAGGGAAGTATAAATACCACAAATAAAATGAGTTTATAAATAAATTGAGAGAATGCTTAATAACACTATGATTATTAATATATTAAGGATGCATTTTTATAGTTTCATGCTTAAGGGATCAAGTTAGAAATGATAGAACTTTATTTTTTACGAAAAGACACAGATGGTCTAGTCATGTGAAGGTTTTGATAAATTTATTATTTAATAATAAAACCATAAAAGTATAATTACAGTGAAGGTAATTGATATTTTTTTCAGTCCAAATGATAAAACATTGATGAAGTTTTCTAATCATTTCACTAAACTATCACTATATCTACCAAAGTTTGAATCATATGTTGTTTTCTAATGAATAATGTTTTAAATTAGGCTTCCATAAAGACATTCAATCAATGGTGTATTTGTGTGGTTTGACCTCTAACATGCTATTAGTGACTTGGGATATGAGGATAATGGTCATAATATAAATTAATTATCAAAATGATATGGTTTCCTCTATACCTAGAATCTAGGAAGGTGGTCTCAATAGTTTAAATAGGAAGTATGTCGAGGTTAGCCAAACAGGTATTCATACTATAAAAATATCCCCTAATTTTTATTCATCAATACCTACCTTGATTAATTCATTTATTTACCATAAATGTGTTGGGATGGAGAATAAGAAAACTTTATGACAATATTATATTAAATATTTTCATGGTTATAATTGATAAGGTCATATATATAGATTCTATAAAGTAATTTTCTTGAAAAAAAGTGGAGTTTCTTATAACATCTTGGAGAACCTTTAATATTATATGGATGTTTTATTTGTGTAATGGACTCGATGTTACAAAATAATGGAACCAATGATAATGAGTTTTAAGTCTGAGACAGGTGAGTATCCTTAGAATTAGAGTAAATATAATAAATTAATTACAAAAAAATATAACTACTATGAATGAAGTTGGATAGTTTATATTATGAGGTATTTATTTGAATTACATATGTATAGTCATTGATTTACAATAATAAAGTGGATACCTTTGTTAGAATATTATTTAATTTTTTTTATTTGTAAATTTTTTTTTATTAATCAATTATAATTCTTGATTATAGTATCATATGGTTTTATATATTTTGTATGCTATCCTTTTAGACTATTGAGCCTTCTATAGTAAGTGGTGTAAATAAACAGAATGCATTGTAAGCCTTTCATTATATTTTCATAATTTTATGAGAGAAAAATATCAACTATTAAATTACTTTTTATGTTAATAATGGTTATATTATCATTTTGAATCTTATTCAAAGGATATTCAATCATGAACCTTAATAATTCAAAGAATTATAAATGGTGGGGAGACGACTAGTTAATTTTCCCTTTTCCTTGGTAGAATTATTAGTTCCAAGATCCATTTCATAGTTTCAATTTTTTCATTGTATTATACTCTAGTTTGTAAAATTAAAATGGTAAAAATGTAATGAAATGTTTTCCACCCTACCCTACCATACCCGAAGGGAAACAATGTTTTTATGATATATGCCTTAGTATAAAATTTAACAAAAAGAAAAGAAATGTTGTCATTGGAAAAATTATTTTCAATGATATATATAAAATACCATTAAATTAACTCCATAAAAGGTATGAGTTTAAGGACTATAGATGATAATATAAATCCATATTAAGAGTTTTTCTCAGTTTCACCTCAAATGGGGAATAAAAATTCAAGAAAGTAAAGAATCTTATTATAATGGGTGACATAATATTCAAGGTTTTATAAGACATTGAATATGATTCCCAATAAATATATGTAACCCAATAATATATTTCCATTAATGTTTATTATATCCCTAATCCATATTATATTAATGATTTTAATTTTTTTTACTATATTAGTGTGTCGAGGAATGTTGGTTCCTCAATATCATGATTCTAAGAAACAGTCTGATAAGGACTCTATGTGGGTGAAAAGTTGTATGGTGTGTATAATTTTGACACACATGATATCAATAATTTATATGTATTTAATATGTTAATTATTTGTTCCGATCATGATCTTTTTGGATTAATGTTTTTATTTTTTGGAATAATTTCCATGATTCTTGAATTTTTTTCTTGTTTTTGCAAAACATGTGTCTAATGTGCATGTTAAAAAAAACAATTCCACTACACCCTTCATGGTTTCTGTATGATTTGAAAAACCATACACTCAAAACCTACATTCCCTACATGGTTTGTTTATGGTTTGAAAACCCTTATATCTAATGCTTTAATTTCATGAAAAAGTTTTTATAATCATATTCATTGTTTGTGTGTGGTTTATAAAACCATGTATAACACCCAACGAGTTTAGTACATATTTAAAAATAAAAATTACATTTTTAAATATATTATTCCAAACACAACATAAAATTTAAAATTTAAATGAAATATTAGAAAAAAAATATTAATTAAAATATTACAATAATAAAATCTCTACTAAATAATTGATAGTAAACAATTTAAAAGATTACATTTGGAGGATAAATATTTAATATGATTTAATGATAAATATGGTTTCTTTTCGAAGGAAATCATTAAATTTCCTTATATTTATCATAATAAATTAAATTTATCAGTATGAAAATGGGATTATGATAATATTTAAAATTTATAAAATTAAATAAATTTGTAATTGATATGAAATGATATTAATAACACAAAAGGTTTAAAAGTGTTATTTATCCATGAAAGAAAATATTCATTATATTTTTTATTTTTATTTTTATGATAAATAGATGAATTTTTCAATTTAAATGTGGTAAAATTAACATCACTTTTTAATTCATCATATAAATATTATCCTAGGTTTAATCTTTGGGATTTTTTTTGAAATGGTTGAATGTTGGGTGCACATGAGCCTCAACCTAGTTGATGAGGACTCACTAGGTGCATCCAAGAGACCTGAGATCAAATCCGGGTGGATGCATATTTCTGGGTACTGTAGTAGTACTGTAGCAGGCAATATAGCAGATATGTTGCATATACTGTAGCAGGAACTGTTCGGTACTGTAGCAGCCGAAACTATTCATCCATCTGGGTCTTCGGGCCACCAGTTTAGTCCTTAGGTCCTGCAAGGCTTTCGGGCCACCCAAGGCCTTCAGGACAGTTGATTTTTAAGGCCTTTGGGTCTCCTTAAGGCCTTAGGTCCACCCCAAGGATGTTGGGCCACATGAATGCAGGCCTGAGACACACTACAAAAAAGGAGCAGCCCTAGAAGAGGATTCCGAGAAATTACACTCAACAGAGAAGAGCCAAATGGATTATCAGAATGAGTGGGTGTGGCTATGCCATTGGTACTAGAATGTGCTTTCATTGGAATCCTAGCTAGATAGTCTTTCAAAGGTGGAGAGCTACTATCAATATGCAGACGCTGGGGAGGGGATGTTCCTTGTTGATAGTCTGGTTGAATTCCCTAAGACCTTCGAGTCATGTTATCTCCTAAGCCTACGAGCCATGTAATCTTTGAGCCTACGGGCCTTTTAAGGGCTACCCCTCATCCCTTGAAAGGGTGGTTATCAAAAATTAATAAAAATGAAGGCCTTTGGGCCATTTCGGCAGGTTGAATTTTGGGTGAATAGTGAAAAATTCCCTTTTTACAAATACTATCATTTTTATGACATCATAATGATATAATAGTGAGTTAAAATTTTATTAAAACTATTTTATAGGAAAAATATTATTTATGTATTAAAATAAAACACCTTAGTATATTTTTTATAATTTAAAAAACCTTGTTTAACATTTTAAAACCTATGTGATATTTTAATCAATTAATAGTGAAAATTTTGATCCTATAGCTAAATTAATTTGTAAAAGGTTATATTCAGTTTTGGATTGGTTTTAAGGTAAAATTAATATCATTTTTATTAATAAATAAAAAAAATTCATAAATATCCTTTCAATATATTATTTTGGTGTATCGTCATTTTTAATCTTAAAAGACATTTTTCAAAAAACTATTTTTCATCGCATTTTGTATACTTATATTAAATGTAATTTTTATCACATATAGAAATTTAATATTTTAAAATTTATTTTGTATTTGGAATCATAATATGAAAATTATTTAATAAGGTTTATTTTATTTTTATTCATAGAATTGTGTATCCATAGTTAAAGTTTTTCACCACATTAAGGGTTAAAAGTGGTTAATAAAGGGGGGTAAAACTAAGGGATAAGGCTTAACATTTCCTTAAAATATATACATATATTATGGTATGAGTTATTTTAGACCATAAATCACCTTATAATGCAAATATTGATGCTTTAGTAACACTTTTCAGTGAAATTTACTTTATATTATTTTAAAGATAATTGTATTTGACAGGGTTCCACACCACTTAATTATAAATGGACCCCTCCTCTCCTCACTTATCCACCAAAATTAACCACTAAATCTCAAAACATATCTTCCAAAATCACTTCCCAAATATCACCCGATGTTCTAGATGTTCTGTTATCTTTAAAATATAGCACCAAGAAGTCTTATCGTGTAAGATAATGGAGGATACCCAAAAAAAAGTTAATTATCTTAACTAAGTTCTTTCAAGTTTATTTCGTCATATACACACTCCAAATATTCTATAAACACCTAAACATAATTTAATTAGTGTCAGTAATATTTTAAAATTTTATTATCTTTTTTGAATAATCAATATCTACATGCTTTTATCTATTGGAAAATTATAGGGACCCTAACCCCAGTACCCCAAAGCCAGTGTCTACTTTATTACATTAGAATAAGATATAAATAATCACATCCAAAATCAACGAATCATATATTAGTCTTGGTAAATTTGGTATGTACATGAATCTGGAATTATATTTAAAGAAAAAGATTACATCTTATTTTTTAAAGATATATCATTATTCCATCTATAATATCTTTTCACATCAATCACAATACACTTTATGAACAAAATAAGGGTGATACAAAATTCTTATTAAGGGTTAAGTATTTTTGAATGTATCATGAATAAATAAATAATAATAAATATGGAAAGGTAAATAATCTAAAACACATGTCATTTCATCAACAACTTGGATATCGTAATTAGATAATGAAAAATCATTATGGAATGTAAAATAACCAAAAAGAATTCCATTTAATCAATAAAATGAGAATTAAATGTATCCATAGATAATATCATGGTGAAAATATCTTGGATAATAGAAAAGAAATTATTAATTAAGGAAATGATTAATTATTGGATGTTAGAATCTTAGGCATAACGATGCCTATACTATCAAGACCTTTCACAAGATGGTTCCAAAATATTGGTTGAAACCAATTTAATTCTAACTTACTTATTTGAATCATGATAAATTAAAATATATCAAGGGGATATATAATACATTCCCCCACTCATCACTTTAGGTCCAAATAATTCCATATATATAAAATAATCAATTTAATTCATGAAAAATATGCCTTGTCATCAAATATCCCTATTGATTAATGAATATAGAATTATCAATATTTCCCAAGATAAGTAAGTAATTTTCATTGTATAAAACCATATGTAATGTTTTTATATTGTTTATAAAATAAAAATATCCATTATAAATGATATGAATAATTAGGAGAAATTTTAAGTCCAATTATCAAAGGAAAGGTTATATTTCATGGGTTAGCTAATGACTATAAAAAGGAAACAATGAAGTGAATTTAAATAATATCCTTATTTAAAATAATCATTAATCATCTAGGGTAATAATAAGGATGGTGTCAATTCAACATATACCCATTAGATTAAAAATAAATGGATTTTTTTTGTTGTTGAATAAAATAATCATTAAAATAATTCTAGAAGAAAATATCCTTTTCATTTTGATAATCACTTTTTAAAAAACAAATTCTCAAAATATTTTAAATTAATTTACTTTGAAAATAATTTTTGAAAATTATAAAGTAATATTTAAAAAATTCATTGGTCATGGCTAGAAATTACATTCACCTATTACATTTTAAAATAAAGTTTACTTTCAAATTTTTGGTAAAATCTAAATGATCATTTTTTGGAAAGGGGATGAATATTCCTATCAAAAGTTTTTTAAAAAGTAAAAATGGGTAAAAAATTATTTAATAAATCATTTTGAAAAAGTAAAAAAACTTTTTGGAAATTTTTTTCAGAAAATATGGGTTTGGTGGAAAAAAGATTTCCCACTAAAAAGAGAAAAATGGTAGGATTTCAAAAAAAAATATTTTCTAAAACATTTTAAATACCAAATTCTATAAAATCATAGTATTATTACTACCCCTGGTTTCTAGTATGTAACCCTTACTTGATTATTTTCATGGTTATAAAGTATAAGCGTGATTAATGGGAGATTTGGAAGAACTTTGGAAGAAGTTTTGAGGCAAAATGGATGTCACACGGGCGGCACACAGTTTGACTAACCGTGTGGAAAAACTTTGCGTAATTGGTCCTATTGAGGAATTGAATCCAGTATGGTTGGAGCATGGTTTGGGAGACCATGTGAGGAATCCATGCGAGGGTCTGTAAAGTCAGTAGATAGAACAAAATTAGTGCATGGTTTTTCTAACCATTCGAACTAACCTTACAGATGGTTTAAATGAGATCCTAAAAAAGAGGATGTTGCACGTTTTTTCATTTAAGAGGGTTGTTTTTTTCTACTAATTGTCCCTAACATGTAATTACTCTTCATTGAAGGCAGGATATCCTCTAAAAAGAATTTTAGAGGCAATCCGAAGGCTTTCCTTAGTAACTCAAAGTCGGATTCTTGAGTTATGTGCTAGTTCTTCATCGTTCATGATCAGTTTCTTAGATCTACTTAGATCTACTTCTCCTCTTCTATAAATTTTATAGATCTACACCCTTATTGGGTAGATATAGTTTTTTGGATGACAAGTATGATGAGATTTTTTCTTGACCTTCCTAGGAGAAGATACCTAAGGCGGGTTCTTGGAGAATCGACCCGGTTTTCTTGTGTGGTTTTTTTGTTAGGGTTTTCGTAAAAATAATTGAGGTAGGAGGATTCTCTCTCGACTCTTATATCTAGAATTGATTTTATTAGTTTCAAATTTATTAAATATAGTGTAATTTTTTGTTAAATCATGGCTCAATTCCTGGAATAAATTATCTTTAGTGATGATTTATCATTTTCGTGGAATTGTGGAATCCTAACAAATTGTGTGAAATGGTCTCAAAGATTTGTTTACTTATTTTTCTGGAAAGATAACTTGCATAATAATTTCCTTCAATTCCACTTTTATTCTTTTGGTTATGAATGGTTTTGGAAACATGTTTATATTTAGTTATAAACTATTTTTGAAAAATTGTTTTATATAAATTGTTTTATATAATTTTTGCTAAATATTATATCCTAGTGGCATGAGTAGGAAAGTCATTAGGGAAAACCTACTGAGTTTTATACTCACCCATACTTTGGAACTTTGGTGCTTTTGCAGATGCTATTTTCTAGGAAAGAGGAAAAGGTAACATTTCCCACATTTTTAACACTACCTCGTGATGATTGGGTTGTTCATAGATTATATAGCATAGAGATTGTGGTGCATGGAGTCTTGTGGCCTTTTGAGATTCTTGAGTTGATTATCAACTGTGTAATTTGATACTTGGTTTGTCTTCCATTGTTACACAATTTAATTTTGTTTTGAGATACATGAATTTATTGAGATAGCTTTTATTTTTATATGCATCATATATAATTTTTTTTTGTTATGGTTGGTTGGTTGAATGGTTTATTTCATAAAGCTTAAATAATCCCCCATTTGTATTGAAACCCTTAAGCATTTATTTCTAGCCTTTGTTATCTTGGGTATTTCACTTAAGGAACAGTAATGACTCGTTGTACTATCAAGAAAATAAGAATTGGCAGTTCATTAAAAATGGTGTCAGTCTAGTACTTCCTTTGTGGTACAAATCATCAGTGTTCTTGGTCTTGGAGCTGGAATTCATTTTCATATATTCCTTGGGTTGGAATCTTAGACAGGAGTAGGATTGTCAGAACGTGAAATGTATAGCATAAAAGGATGTAGCTAACCCTTTAATGCTGAACTTAAAGTTACCAGGGAGTTGGGTAGATAAGTGTTTTGGAGACACTCCTAGAATGATGAAAATATCATTGTCAAGGGTTTAGGCAATGAGACGAGGAAGAAATAATTTTAGAGGAATGAATTTCCACTAGGATTTCATATTTTAGTTTGAGTAATGATTTTTGATTTTGTGATATGTGTAATTTTTTTAAAAAATGTAGAATTTTTTTCAAATAAAATATTTTGAAACAAGGATTTTTTGTGAATTTTGAAAATAGTTTGGTTTTCAAAATAATGAATGATTGTTTCTAAAATGGTTGAATATGGAAAAAGTTTTTTTATGAAACAATGTTGTGATAGTTGATGTGATAGAATTGGAAATGATAAGACATCAGTTTCTAGAGAGTGATATTGATGGAGTTTGTTGTTGGTTTAGAAAATGACACCTGGTAAGCATCACAAGAAACAAATGAAAGAAGATGTTGAGAATTTTGTTACACCCAAGCCACAGGTGAACCAACAATTGGTCCAAAGCATCACTCAGGATTTTCAAACCATTGAGTAGGGACTAAAACTGGATACTCCATTTACGATATCTGTCACTGCTAAAAATCCTAGTGGAGGAATTACATTTGTCTTCACGGGAGGATCTGAGAACTATAGCACAAATATGAAGAAGAAGTGGGGAACCTATTCTCTTTGTTTAATGTTGGAAATGATTCCTTTAATTTTAAAACTACAATCCACTCTCAGTGAAAGAGAATGTCATTTATGTGTCGATCATGTGCTATAATTGTAGATGGAGTTGAGCTGAAATGGGACTTCTCGATGTTGGACATGGATGTCTATGACATAATCCTAGGTATGGATTGGTTGACAATGTTAAAGGCTCACATCAACTATTATAGTATAAAAATTAGTATCACGACTGAGGATAGCATCAAGCATCTCTTTAGAGTAGAAAAGATTGTAAAGAAAAGTGAAAAGAGATTGTTGACATTAATGGTGGGAATGATATCTTACCAGTTGCCAGTGTTGACTTTCGAATTAATAGAAGATAGCAAGGGTCATAGTTTTCTAACAGTTGTGGATTGATTTCTAGATGTATTCCTTGATAACTTATTAGGTTTACCACATATAAGGGACGTACAGTTTAAGATTGATCTCATTCTGGGGACCAGTCCTATTTCCCTTCCATCTTATAAGATGTAACCAATAGAGTTGCATGAATTGAAAGTGCAGTTGGGGGAGTTGGAAATCAAGGGTTTCATTTGGCCAAGTACTTCTCTATAGGCAGCACTGGTTGTGTTTGTGAAGAAAGAAGATGGAACTCTTTGGTGGTGTTTTGATTATCATAAACTAATCAAGTTACAATAAAGAATGATATCCTCTTCCAACGAATTGATGATTTGTTTCGTCAATTAAGGGGAGCTCAGTGGTTCTCCAAGATTGACTTGGGATATAGATATCAATAATTGTGATTTCGAAAGAAGGATATTCCAAATACATATTTTAGAAGAAGATACGACCACTATGAATATGTAGTCATTCCTTTCTGTCTAATGAATGCACCATCGGCTTCATGTCTTTGATGAATCAGATATTTCAATGATATTTGAATTCTTTTGTTGTGGGGTTTGTGGATGACATATTTTTGTATTCAAATACATGGTCTAACCATGAGGAGCACCTAGAAACAATATTATAAATCTTGAGAGATCACTGTTTGTAAGAGAAATTATCAAAGTGCGATTTTTGGATACAAGAGGTATGCATTCTTGGCCATGTCATTTCTGAAAAAGGCGTTTATGTGGATATTGAAAAGATAAAAGCTGTTATCTCATGGAAACCACAGATGAATTTATTCATGATACTAATTTTTCTCGGTTTATCTTGTTACTAATGATGCTTTGTGAGTGATTTAACATGACTAGTTTCTCCATTTACAGCTCGGAAAAAGAATAATGCCCCATTATAATGGATAGTGGAATGCCAGATATCTTTCCAGGAACTAAAATTTCAGCTTACATCGACAGCTATCTTGATTTTTCTAGAATTAGGACCGGGGTATGTGTTGTACTATGATTCTTTGGGATTAGAGTTGGGTTCTGTTCTCATGAAAGGAGACCATGTGGTTGCTTATGGTTCAATGTAGTTGAGGGTGCGTAATAAGAATTAACCAATACACGATTTGGAGTTAGTTGTAGTCGTCCATGCCCTGAAAACAAGGATACAATGTCTCTTTGGAGAGAAATTCACTGTGTTTACAGACCACAAAATATTGAAACACATTTTCTAACAGGGATACTTGAAGTGGATGCAAAAAAGACTGATGGACTATCTTCATATGTTTTAATTTTACTTGATTTATACACCAAGAAAATGGAATTTAGTGGGAGATGGATTGAGAATGAAAGCATATGCTCAATTGGAGAAATAAGCTTCAGGTGAATGGAAGTTGATGTCGGTCCTAGCTGACATGCATGTGGAATGTGAAGATCGAGGTGATGCTGAGGTTTTCTTTTCAGCTGTGCTTGTTCTTGAGTTTTTAAATACGGTAAAAAGACACCAACATATGATGTATATGTCTGGTTATGAGTTCAAAACTCAATGGTGGGGAGACCATTGAGAGATGGAAACTTTATGGGAGTTCAGTTTTTTTCTTTAGAGATCAGATGGTTGTACCTATGGATTTTCAATAACAACTCCTTCATGCTTACCATAATTCAAGATGGGATGTAAATCTTGTTACACATAAGATGTATAAGGCATTAATGGTGCAGTTTCAGTGGAACAAAACGAAAATAAATGTGGCTGAGTTTGTCTCACAATTCTTAACTTATTAGCAGGTTAAAGCTGATCATCAGAGACTAGTGGTAATGTTGCAGTATTTACCTATATTAGTGTGGAAATGGGATCAGATAACAGTGGATTTTGTTACAGGACATCCAAGAATGATTCATAAACACAATTCCATATGGGTGATAGTGAATCATCTTACCAAGACGACCCATTTCACCCCTATTCGTGCAACTCATATGGTGGAGGATCTATCAAAAATCTATATCCCTGAAGTGGTAAAGAGGCATGGCATACATTTTAAATAGTCTCAGACAGATATCCAAGGATCACATATTGTTTCTTGAAATCCTTAAAGTAAGCCCTTGGGACTCTAGTGACTATGAGCACGATATATTATCCTAAGATAGAGGGAACATCTGAGAAGATGATAAAAATGTTGGAAGACATGTTGCAGGCCTGTGTAATGGATTTTAGTGGCTCATAGAAAGATCATATACCCTTGGTGGAGTTCCCATACAATAAAAACTATCAGTCCTCGTTACACGTCTCTATTTGAAGCATTGTATGGGCATCCTTGTCATTATCTACTATATTGGATGTAAACAGGTGAAAATCACTATTTAGGCCGAGTCTCGTCCAAGAAACAACAGAGAAGAATCATTTTATTAGAAAGAGGATGGTGACGGCTTAGAGTTGTCATAAATCATATGCAGATCAATGTAGAAGACCGTTTTCGTTCGCTGTGGGTGATCATGTCTTCATGAGGATATCTCTAAGGATTGGAAATTGTCATTTCGAGAATCCGAGCAAGCTATCTCCTAGATACATAGGTCCTTTTGAGATACTAGAATAGGATGGAGAGATGGAATATTAGTTGTCATTACCACCACGATTCATTTTAGTGCATAATATATTCCATGTATCTTAGTTGAAAAAGTATCAGCCTGATCCTGACCATGTGATCAGATGGGATCACGTTGACCTATAGCTAGATTCTTCATTGATACATATCCTGGCATAGATTATGTATTGGCAATAAAGAGTATTTCATGGGAGAATCATCAGTTTATTATGGGTTTTATGGTAGCATGGTCAGATTTATGAAGAGACTTGGAAACACAAGAAGGAAATGAAAGGGAAATGGCCAAAACTCTTTCATGGCAGTGAATTTTTTCTACTTTCCAAGGATGGAAAGAACAATGGTGGGGAGAATTTAGTACCCCTTGTTTTTGGTATGTAAACATTACTTGATGGTTTTCATGGTTATAAATATTAGGGGTGATGAATGGGAGTGTTGAAGAATTTAGAAGAAGTTTCGAGGCAAAATGGATGTCACACGGGTGGCACACTATTTTTCTAACCGTGCGGCTAAACCTTACGTAATTGTTCATCTTGAGGAAGTGTCACCAGCACGATTGGAGAACAGTTTGGGAGACCATGCGAGGAAGTCGTGCGACGGTCTTCCTAGGTAGTAGATAGCACACGGTTATCACATGGTTTGTCTAATCATGCAGATGGTTTAAGTGAGATCCTAAAAAAGTAGATCTCACTCGTTTTTGCCTTTAAGTGAGTCAATTTTTCTCAAAAGCGGCCCTAACTCAGAATTACTCCCCATTGAAGGTAGAAGAATGTAACGCCTCGACCCCAATTACCCAGAGTTGGTGCATTATTACATAACATTGGCATGATCTCAAAAGATCATGTCTCGAAAGACCGATTAGTTTAGTTGCCTTGGAAGTACTAGATACATTCATAAGCTTTACATTACATCATGAAATAAAAACAACAACAACATATTGTCTCCATAGACCAAACTCATATCCCCTAATACTATTTCTGAAGTCTAGTCATAAAATATTTCTTCACATCCTAGGAAAAATAAAACATTGAAAGGGGTGAGCCCAGATGCTCAGTAAGGATAACAATATAGTGGAAACATTCATAAATAAGCATAAACATTTAAAACAATGTATAACCAAAACAAAATCTTTTTAAACTTGAACTTCAGCATAATATGGAAAAGATAAAATGAAATAATTCCATTTACTTATTCACATGGATATTCTACTAGTCCAATAATCACATGCAATATCAATAACGACTTTCATAATAATAGAATGCATAATGCCAGACTTTCATAACCACATAGTGAAGGCCTTATGCCAAGACTACAAATAATATTTTTTCAACGCCTTATACCAAGAAACTAGTTTGTCTCATGAGACCTACCTATGCATTGAGGAGCTATAGCGGGATCCACCCATCACATACTAAGTCCAATGCATTCCCCATATGAAAAGGTTTAAACATAACATAAACATTCGTATTAAGACTAGCATAAGAATTGTCAAAACATTATCCATAAACCATGAATGGTATAAAGATAACACATCCATAGTCAAACATATCACAAAACCTTCAATACAATATGGAAGTTTTGTATCATAAAAAATCAACTTCAAATAAGCTTAAAATCCATCAAAGGATGTTGACATAGATGAAATCAAAACTATTTGAGATAAATATCTCTTTTTGAAATCATAAGTCAAATAATTATAAAAGAAAACCTTTATTTTGAAATTATTCTTAAAATATTTTAAGGGAAGCTTCAATGATTTTATAAAGGTGGAAAAATCCGCACTAGCTATATAAGTTAAAAAAACATTCTTACCTTAATTTTGTTGAAAAGGTTAAAAAGGACCTTGTTTGGAAAACAATAGAAGGATTACTTTATAAACATATTATAAAAATTTAAACAAGGGTATAAATTAATTTAACTCATTTTCTAGTGAATAGTAAAAATGTTTTGAAATGAATTTTTAAGAAACAAGGATGTGGATGATAAAGAGGTACCAGCATATAATTACGTATAAACAACCTCAGATAATGAAAAGATTGTAAAATAAACACTGACCTTGTAATTTTCTTTAGTCGAGGGTAGTTTAACCTTCTGTATAATGGTGAAATAATTGTTATTAAATTATAAATGAATCATAAACATTAATACGATATCATATATGATCTTTTAATATTTCTTTGTTAATAATATTTTATTATTATCGTCGTTTCAGGTGATAACTGATTCGTTCCCCTTATATGTTTGGTTACGTAATCCATGTTTTCTATGAATAGGATATATTTTATTAATAAACAGAATGATGTTATGTCTTTAAACATTATTTTTAACCATAAAATGAAAATTAGTCTTGAATGGATATGATGGTGAATGAATCTTATCGCGTTCGTGGAGACGGTAATCCGTACGTACGCACGTGCGAAAATATCATTATTTGATATTAAAATTGTATATAATTGGATGGTATATCATATATAAAGAATAATTATAATGTTATATTTATTATTTACTTGAATTACACATCAATATCATGCCCATCCAAATAATAATGTTTTGAATAACAATTACACCATGACGTGGAGACGGTAAGTCGTACGTACGCACGTATGGTGACATGTCATTCAAAGGATGTATAGAATACTTAATATAGTTTTACCATATTTATAATAGCATCACAGTATATAGAATATACTATATTTATTATTTTAGAATGGAAATAACAAAGAATGAAGAAATGGAAGAATAAAGAAACTTGAAAGAGGGTGGTGAAATCATCATCTCTTATTCGGGTTCTTCCTTTTGATTTGATCAAAAGGGCTCTTTAGGTTGGATTTTTGAAAAACTAGGGCCTCTAGGATGAAGTTAGGGAAGAATAGAGTTTATTTGGGAAAGGTTTCGCCAAGCCAAATGGCTTTAAAGGTGTGAATTAGAGAGAAGGGGGAGTGACCTTTTATAAGAGGGGTGATGGGAACGTTAGGAAAATCTAGAAATATTATTTTATAATAAATTTATATTCAGTTTCTAATGGCTCAAAACTGATTAATATCAAAGATAAGGTGGGTATGGGTAGACAACCACTCAACCAATAGGTTTTAGATAGGTTTGGGTCACTATGTTAACCTTATCTTTTAGATTTAACTCTTATTTAATTAGTTTGACATTTACCATGTCTCTTTGTATTTTATATTATATGGATTATAAACATACTATAACAAGACAAGAGAACCCCAAGTTGTTCATTATTAACATATATAACCTTATCTATGTCCTTTGGATGAATCTTATATTTTTAGGAACATAATATCAATTAATAATATAATATTTGTTTTAAAAAATTCTTTGATGTCATTTTTGACAATATTTGGAATTTGATTTTTGTGAAAATCATAACAGCATGATTACTTCGAAAAAAGTTGATTAAATCCATACTAAAATGTCATATTAACCTATAAAATTAGTTTAATTCATAAAAATTCTCAAATTACATTTATTTTGGTATTTATAATATCAATTATCTTAATCTTTCATTAATACGGTAATTACTGCATCATAATTGTGTCCTAAATAAATTAAATTATTTAATGTATAAAATTTATAAATAACATACCATTATGTAGGAAATATTTCTAGATTTATAATGAATATTTATAATCTAATTTATCTTATGTATAACCCTATATTAAAATTTTTTAGTTATTAAACATTGATTTTAACTCTTTTAACTCTTCTTTGAATTAAATAATAATAAATGTCCTAATCTAATCCAAGTGGACAAAATAGGTTAATATTTTATTTATAAGGCTGTTTTTGGTCAAATTATAGTTTTCCAATAGAATTAAGACATGTGTTATGGTAAAAATAATATCATTTTTACCTTTAATTACCCTATTTCCTTTTAACCGTGGAAAATAAAAGTAAAAAGTTACTATTCCCCAAAAATTATTTTCATCTCATTGAACCAAATTTTACTTACTAATATCAACCGTGTCTCTTGGATATTTTAAATTGAATTCACAAAAGCGATAATATTATGTTTTATTCAGATTTGCAAAAGCTTCTAGGAGGTGGGTAAAAGACGGTAAGAAGTTCAATAAAATTTTTATATATCTAAACTTATTATAAAATGAGTCCATTGAATTACATTGAACTTATATAGGAATTATGTATCTATTTTAACCTCAAATAAATTTAAATAAAATAAATAATTATTTAAATAAAAAGTTGGTTCTAACTTATAACTCAGTGTTTTTCACTATTGATAAAAAATTGTATGTTTTCAGAGAAATTACAAAAATATACCGTAGGATAATTTTGATATTCCAAATCCAAAAATGAAGTCCATTTTGAATGATAATATTTATAAAATTTCTTATAGTGGGTATTACTATTCATAATGGGTAGTTTGATTGGTTGTGGTGTGTTAGAATCTCGATGTTATGTACAATGAAAGCTATTTCATTATTCAAAGAGAAGCGTACTGTGGAAGCTTGGGGTGTAACATTATCCTCTCCTTCAAATAATTTTTTCCTAGAAATATCTAGAATAATACCGCACAAAAAGATTCAGGTGGTTCTTCATCATATGTTTCTCGGGTTCTCACATTGCCTCTTATATCTTATGGTTTCTCTATAGAACTTTTACCAGACAGGTCGTTCGGTTTCTCAGCACTTGTTCTCTTGTATCAGGAATCCTGACGGGCTCTTCACAATGAGACAGATCATGTTCTAGTTCTAATTCCTCATAGGTGAAAACATGCATTGGGACATGCATTATTTTCTCAACAGTTATACGTGGAATACATCATCAACTTTGGAGAGACTTGGCGGCATTTCGAAACGGTAACCTACAACCCCAATTCGTTCTAGAATTTCAAAAGGTCCAATGTACCTAGGAATCAATTTACCCTTCTTACAGAAACTTATAAGACCCTTACATGGAGATACCTTCAAGAAAACATGATCACTGATTTGAAATTACAAATCCTTCCTTCAATTATCGGCATAGATCTTCTGCCTACTTTGAGCTCCTTTGATGTGGGTTTGGATTACCTTCAGCTTTTCCATCATTTCCCCAACAAGTTCTGGGCCTAAAAGTTTTCTTTCACCAACATCATCCCAACAGTTCGGTGTGCAACATGTCTTTCCATATAATGCTTCATATGGTGCAATCTGAATACTTGAATAGAAGCTATTGTTATAGGAAAATTCTACCAGAGGTAAATATTGATCCCACATACCCTGAAATTCATGTGAAAAGGATCTCAACATGTCTTCTAAGTTTTGAATAGTTTTTTCTGATTTTCCATCTTTTTGAGGGTGGTAGGCAGTGCTTAAACGAAGTTCAGTATCCAAGGCCTTTTAAAGAATTTTCCAGAATTTCGATGTAGAATGTGGATCACAACTAGAAACAATCGATAATGGTACAACATGGAGTCTTAAAACATCATTAATATACAGTGTTTCTAAACGTTCAAGTGGTAAATCTTCTCTTATAGTAATAAATTGTGCAGACTTGGTAAGATGATCAACAGTGACCCATATTGCATCATTCCTTCTAGGAGTCTTTGGTAGTCCCATGAAAAAGCCCATAATAATATTATACCATTTCCACTCAGGTGTGGGAAGAGGCTGCATGACTCCTCCAGGTTGTTGCCTTCCAGTATTCACTTGTTGAAAAACCATACATATTGAAAAAAAATCAGCAATCTCCCTCTTCATGTTGTCCCATCAAAAATCTTCCTTCAAATCTATATACATATTGGTGCTACAATGTTGTATGGAGAAATTGGAGCTATGAGCATCATCTAACAATTCCCTTTTTAGATCATGTATGTCGGGAACACAAAGTCTCTTCCCAAATTTCAAAATTCCATCTTCATACACAAATTCACTCAATCTCCCATCATTCATATCTTTAATCTTATTTTGAAACTCATCATCACCGGTCTAAGAACTCTTTATCCTTTCTAGTAAATATTCTTTTTCAACCATTTGAAAAACGATTGATGTTTCACCATCCATGGTGATTCCCATATCCATCTTTACTAGATCCATGTATATAGGATCTTTTTCTACTCTCATCTTGTTCAAAACTCCATGATCCTTTCAGCTCAAAGAATTAGTCACCATATTTTCCTTCCTCGGGTGGCAGTGTATAGTGAAATCATAATCATTGAGTAGTTCAAGACATGTCTTATGCCTCATGTTGAGTTCTTTCTATGAGAAAATATACTTCAAACTCTTGTGTTCAGTATATATATCACATTTTTCACCATAGAGATAGTGTCTCCAAATATTCAAAGCAAATATTACAGCTTATAAATCAAGATCATGAGTAGGATAGGATTGCTCATAAATTTTTAGCTATCGTGATGCATATGGAATAGCCCTATCATTCTGCATAAGGACACAACCAAGTCATTTTTTTGATGCATCACTATAAATAACAAACCCAACATTCCCCGATGGAAGAGTCAAAATATGAGCATTGAATAATCTTCTCTTCAGTTCTTCAAAATATTATTCATACTCTTTTTTCAAGACAAATTTAACCCCTTTACGTGTGAGCTTGGTTAATGGGTTAGCCAATCGGGAAAAATTCTGGACGAAACGTCGATAATAACATGCTAAACCAATAAAACTGCGTACCTTGGTTATACTCATCGGTGCTGGCTATTCTTGGATTGCTCTTGTCTTAGAAGGATCAACAGAGATTCCATCCTTAGAGACAATATGCCCAAGAAAAGAAATCTCCTGAAGCCAGAATTCACACTTGCTAAACTTCCCATATAATTAATGTCTTCTAAGAGTCTTTAGAATAATGAACAAGTGATTTTCATGATCTTCATAAATTTTGGAGTATACCAAGATATCATCAATAAATACCACTAAAAATTCATCAAGATATTCCTTGAAAACTCTATTCATTAGATCCATGAAGACATGGGGTACATTAGTCAATCCAAAAGGCATTATTGTAAACTTATAATGCCCATACCTGGTTCAAAATGTTGTTTTCAAGAAGTATTCCTTCTTCACTCACAACTCATGATATCCAGATCAAAGGTCAGTCTTTGAAAGGTATTGTGTTCCATGTAGTTGGTCGAATAAATCATCAATGCGAGGTAGGGGATACTTGTTCTTTATTTTTATAGCATTGATCTCTCTATTGTCAATGCACAACTTCATAGATCCATCATTATTTTTAACAAAAAGGTCAAGGACTCCCCATGGATAAACACTATGGAGAATAAATCAATTATTACTCAATTCCTCTAGTTGTTTCTTTAGTTCTACTAATTCCACAGTGGCCATTCTATAATGGGTCTTCGATATGGGCCTTGAACCAGGAATTGGGTTAATGAAAAACTCAATTTCTCTTTCTGAAGGATGTTTATGTAAATCTTATTGAAACACATCAATATATTCTTTCACAAAAGGTACATACACTATTTGAACATTCCTTTCTTCACCCACAGTTATTTCATTCTCTTCCTCTCCAATAATTGAATTTAGTTGAGCTACTAGGGGTGGATCTAGATAAGAATTATGTGGTGAAATTTATGCTTTAATGATAAGGTACTCCTTATCATCATAAAAAATTGTAACCATGATCTTATTATAATAAATTTTCACATCATGGTCCGAAAACCAATACATACCAAGGATTATATCAAATTCAATCATGGGTATGACGATGAGAACAGAAGATAATGAAATTTTATATGCCCCAATGGGGACTGATTCACAAAACTTTGTTGCAATGATCCTTCCCTTAGGACTTTGGACTGACAAGTCTCTTGTTAAATAAAATTAGAAATATCTAATTTTCTTAGAAAAATGGGAAGATATGAAACAATACGATGATCGAGAATCAAATAAAGCATTGGCTAAACTTGATGAAACCATTAAATTACCTTCCACTACATCTTTCGGAGCTTCCACCTCACCAGTAGTGATAGCATAAGCTTGGACTTGATCCCTTGGCCATTTCTGAGATAAGTTTCCCTAACACTGAGGAGAATCATTTTCATAATGTCCCATCTCCCTGCAATTGTAGCATTGAACAACGGTAGCTTGTTTCTTCCCCTTGCAATCACGAGATTGGTGGCCTTTTTCACTACACTTGTAATAGACTCCCAGTCCCTTCAATCAAGTACCGTGGTGTTACTTTCCACATTTACTATAGGATTGATATTCCAATTTTCCCTTCTTCCCTTTATTTCCATTTCTAAAGTTATCAACAGATCTCTTCTTCTCTTCTTTTTCCTTAACATCGTATGACTTAGAGAATTTATTTTATGTCTTGATAGCACATGAGACAATGTCTTTGTTTGACGAGAAGGATTATAAGACTAATTCTCAACGGAGAAATGGTTTTAACCCATAAAAGAAATGACCAATATTACTCCTTAGGTTATGTATATAATCTGATGCATGCCTCGCTAACCTTGTAGAGTTATCATCATACTTTGTGACATTCTCATCCTCCGTTTGACTCAGACATAGAAATTGCCTTTCTGTATCTGCTTGATGGTCATGAGGAAAGTATTTTTCTAAGAAAATTTCATTAAACTACCTCCATTCCATAAATGATACTTCTTCATCTTCCTTTGTGTTTTGAGTCAATGACCACCATTGATCAGCATCTCCAGTGAGGCGGTAAACTGCAATGACAAAATTTTCCCTATCACTACTCCCCAAGGCATGGACTATTTTCTCTAGGGAACTTATCCATTGCTCAGCTACCAGTGGATTTGTACTCTGTTTTCGACGCTTTCACCAGGGAACACGCATCCATCTGTGAGGACTCTCTGTTGTTGCCCCGCATTCCTGCTTTCCAAAGGCGGGCGGAATCCGTTCCTTATTCAGGGACATTTTCTCCTTGATGAAAACAGGATAATGAGATGTCGGTTCTTCCTTCTGTGGATTCCTCCTCATAACTCATCACCTAGACCGGGTCTCCCTCATATATTTAATACGTTGTTCGTGAATCTCATTCCTGATGCCATATCTTCATGGACACCGGTTAATTACACTACTTCTGTCAAGACATTCCATGGGATCTTGACATGGTAGCGACCTTCGATCGGAGTAGATGAAAACATCAGGCATGTCAGGGCATCTCGGGGTGCATGGACATTGGGGAACCTGTATTCTTCCTCATAAGAGGGCATCTCAAGGGTGCATAAACTGAGGCATCCCACTTCGAATCCGAGGAGTCATATACCATGGGCATGTATCTGAGGTTTTCCTCAACTTCCTGTGTTTAACACAGGTTATGATGCAAGATTAACATCTAGCAGAGAAGGTTACGCCAAAGGCATGTCATCTGAGGTTTTCCTCAGGCATCTCATGTTTATCACGAAGTAGGCCACGAGTTTAACGTCTTGTGGAGATGGAATAATAGTGATCAGAGCGTCCCAAAGAGACGGATCAGATTGGTATATCCCAAGGGGGAAATTCCTGGAAGATGGATGGATCAAAACGCCCAATGAGGACGGATCCGAGGTGGTTCATTCCAGGGAGGGGAGATGTCCCACCGTAATGGATGATCTGAACACCACTGAGGCCAGATCAGGGGAAGTGCACCCCAAGCAGGGGGACACCATGGATTACCATTGGTTGGGATTGAACCTCCTGGAGGTTTCCTACTTACCCTGTGTAGAGGACAGGGATCAAAACCTGCGTAGTTCAAAGAGTTGACAAATCGGGGTGTACACAGAGAACAATGACCCGGAGACATACTGGGGCTTATGCATGGATAGCGGCCCAGGTACTGCTAGGAGCAGCGAGGAGGGTGGATGGCATGATCCCACCAGGATGTGGCGGCCCGGGTAAGAATTAGGATGTATGATGGATGGATGAATGAAGTGGAAGCGGAATGAAATGCGACCATCGCAAGTGCGATAGTGAAGTTGGGCTTGAGCCTCAAAGAGACCTCCTACGTATCCCTGTGGTACTGAATCAAAGTCCACGTAGTTCGGGATGGTGCCAGTGAACCAATGTGAAGGTGGAACTTTGCCTGATGGTGTTGGGATTGAACCTCGTGAGGTTTTTTACGTACCATGACTTGACATGGATCAAAGACCTCGTAGTTCAGAATGGTGCACCGAAGGACCGACGTGAAGGTAGACCTTGGTCCGATAGGTATCATTAGCGAACCGACGTGAAGGTGGATCTTGGTTCGATGGGTATCGTCAGCGAACCGACGTGAAGGTGGAGCTTGGTCCGATGGGTATCGTCAGCGAACCGACGTGAAGGTGGACCCGTGGGTCCACTGGTGGTGGTGGGTATCATCAGTGAACTGACTTGAAGGTGGACCTTAGTCCGATGGGTATCGTCAGCAAACCGACGTGAAGGTGGACCTTGGTCCGATGGGTATCGTTAGTGAACCGATGTGATGGTGGAACCGCGGGTCCACTGGTGGTGGTGGGTTTGAACCACGTGGAGGTTTCCTATGTACCATGCCTTGACATGGATCAAAGTCCTCATGGTTCATATGAGATGTGGAATACAGTTTAACATCACACAGGATGAGGGTGAATTGAGGTGAATGAGGTCGGAACGACCAAGTGATGGGCTTGAACCACATGGAGTCTTCCTATGTACCATGCCTTGACATGGATCAAAGACCTCGTAGATCAGGTAGTGGTTTTCGTCAGTGAACCGACGTGGTGGTGAATCCTTGGGTCCACTGGTGGTGGGCTTGATCCTCAGGGAGGCTTCCTACGTACCGTGCCTTGACATGGATCAAATTACTCGTAGTTCGGGATAAAAATGGTGGGTGTCGGTGAACCGATGTGAAGAAAGGACCTTGGTCCGATGGGAGATGGGATTGAACCTCAGGGAGGCTTCCTACGTACCATGCTTGAAATGGATCAAAGTCTTCGTAGTTCAGGTTGGTCACAATGGCTTATCATCGGACTTGAATGCAGTTTAACGTCGTGCTGGATGAGGGTGGAACCTGACGTGAATGAATTATAGGTGGTGGGTTTGAACCTCGTGGATGCTTCCTACGTACCATGCCTTGACATGGATCAAATACCTCGTAGTTCAAATGGATGTGCAGTTTAACGTGATGATGGACAATGGGGGCATACAGTTTAACGTTATGCTGGACGAGGGCATACAGTTTAACGTCATACTGGACGAGGGCATACAGTTTAACATCAAGTTGGATGAGGGCATACAGGTTAACAGCTGGCTAGACGAGGTATTTTCATGGCCAATTCTTACTCTAAGACCACGTGAGTCGTGCTTGGTGTGAGAAACAAGAGGTAGTAGAGACCTGGAAATCACGTCGCAAAGGGTGCGTCCGTGAGAAATAAAGAGGGGCTTACGCGTTAGGCAGCCCATGGTGCTGGGACTTACTCCAGGATGGGGCCCATGGAAAATAATGATGATAGTTTCTGGCATGAGCCTTGAAGAGGCTTCCTATGTATCCCCGTGGCAGGGAATCAAAGTCTGTGTAGTTCTCCTAATGACGGCTTCCCGCCGATTGGGCATTTCAAAGGCTTACCGCTAGAATGGGTCATAACGGCTTACCACTGGATAAGGATTTCAGCGGCTTGCCGCTAAATGGGGTCGCAATAGATTACCACTGGATGAGGATGTGAACGACTTGCCATGGAATGGGGTCACAACGGCTTACCGCTGGATGAGGATGTCAACAACTTGCCGTTGGATTGGGTCACATGGCTTATCACTGGATAAGGATCACAATATCTTATCATTGGATAAGTATGTCAACGGCTTACCGCTGTATAGGATCACAATAGTGGATGAGGATTATGCAAAAAAGCTGTCTGGGTTCCACTATGGAGTGGAAATGGTGAATGGGGCTTACGCAGGGAAGCTGCCCGGGGGCCGCTAAGGAGCGGCAATCGTGGATGGGGCTTATGCTAGGAAGCTGCCCGGGTGCCGCTATGGAGTGGAAATGGTGAACGGGGCTTATTCTAGGAAGCTTACTGGGTGCCACTAAGAAGCGGAAATTGTGGAAGGGGCTTATGCTAGGAAGCTTCCCGGGTGCCGCTAAGGAGCGGCAATGGTGAATAGGGATTATGCTAGGAAGCTGCTCGGGCGCTGCTAAGGATCGGCAATCGTGGATGGGGCTTACGCTAGGAAGCTGCCCGGGTGCCACTATGGAGTGGCAATGGTGAACGAGTCTTATGATAGGAAGCTGCCCAGGTGCCGCTAAGGAGTGTCAATCGTGGAAGGGACTTATGCTAGGAAGCTGCCCGGATGCCACTAAGGAGCGGCAATGGTGAACGGGGCTTATGCTAGGAAGCTGCCCCGGTGCCGCTAAGGAGCGGCAATCATGGATGGGGCTTATTCTAGGAAGTTTCTCGGGTGCCGCTAAGGAGCAGAAATCGTGGATGGGGCTTATGCTAGGAAGCTACCCGGGTGCCGCTAAAGAGTGACAATGGTGAACGGGGCTTATGCTAGGAAGCTGCCCGAGTGCCGCTAAGGAGTGGCAATGGTGAACGGGGCGTATGTTAGGAAGCTGCTCGGGTGCCGCTAAAGAGCGGCAATCGTGGATGGGGCTTACGCAAGGAATCTTCCTGTAATGTCTTCCTCATGTATGTCCATGAGGGAATCCCAACTCACTGGTGAATTGAGGCCCTCACCAGTGCACTGGGGCACAAGAGGGATAATGCCAAGGGGCGTTGGAATCATGCCACTGTAATCATGACATTAAGCGTCTTATACTTGGAGCACAAGGCATCTCTTTTTTGGAGCAATAGGCATCCTATGTTTGGAACAAAGGGTGTACTAATGTTTATAGTCATCTAGATAGGACTATTGGAATCTCATGCTAGGAGAATAAGGCATCTCTCGTTTGGAGAAAGAGGAATCCTATGTTTGGAACATAGGGTGTACTACAGTTTATAGTCATCTAGATAGGACTATTGGAATTTCATTCTAGGAGCATAAGGAATCTCTCGTTTGGAGCAAGAGGCATCCTATGTTTGGAACATAGGGTGTACTACAGTTTATAGTCATCTAGATAGGACTATTGGCATCTCATGCTTGGAGCACAAGGCATCTCTTATTTGGAGTAGGAGGAATACTATAATTTGTTAGATACGGTGTACTACAGTTTATAGTCATGTAGATAAGACTATTGGGAATAAGGTGCCTGGGAATGGATGGTGTTGGGACTTACGCGAGGGCAGCCCATTGTGGTTCAACCTGGAATAGGGACCAAGTGATGGGGTTTGAGGGAGTTTCCTGAAGAATGGTTCGACTCAAGGTACTATGGGAATTGATGATGAGAACCTCAACTCACGATATAGGAATGAAACCAAGAGGAATATGTTGACTCAACGTGTTTCATGGTGTGTGGAGGAGTATCTCAAATCATGGTATTCCAAAGGTGGAAGGTGGGTTCACATAAGGGCGTAATGGAAAATCCTGACATCCCGGGATGAAAAGGTTGCGGTGTGAATCTCCATTTTTCATGGGGGTCTGTGACGGTTGCGTGGAGCCAAGGGCTCTCGCGAGGCAAAGGGGTCCTGCGGAGCAAAGGTCTCTCACGAAGCTTGGTCTTGCAGAGCAGCATCTTGGAGCATTAGCTCGCAGAGCATGGACTCGTGGAGCATCAGCCTCTTGAGGAGAAAGGGCGGCTCGCGGAGCATGGTCTCTCTAAGCTTTGTCTCGTAGAGAAGAAATGTGAAGGAAGCTGCTCATGGAGCGTGTCCTCGTGGAGCCGCAAAGCAGAGCTCCACGGACCGGGAGTTCAGACGCCTAAGGGGCGAAGTAGCCATGGCCATCCATCCAGAGAAGGGGGGGGGGTGAGCTGGGTATTTATAGGCAAGGGGCGCCATGAAGCGGAGCTCGCGCGACGCGAAGACGGAGCTTGCTCCGTGGTGGATCGCGAACGAAAAAGGGGTTCGCGGAGCATCCCGCCTCCTTTGCTTCGCGGCAGGTTCGCAAACTTCAAATTCGTTCGCAGAGCATCCCGCCTCATATGCTTTACGGTGGGTCTTCGCGATGCGTCGCGAACATCAAACAGGTTCACAGAGCTTCCCGCATCATTTCTTCATGGCGGCGCTCCCTAATCGCGGAGGGGGCTTCACGAATGTGCTTTGCAAACCAATTTTCTTGGCCAACTTCAAATGTCCATAACTCCTAACCTGTAACTCTGTTCGGGCCCTGCGACCTACCAAATCCAATCTTGAGAAAAGTTCTACGATCTTGGATAATTTATTAAAGCATCTGAAGAATTTTGGGGACGCGTTTTCTGGGGTCTACATACTCCCATTGAATGTTGGTGGTTGTCTCCTCATAAAGCGATCTAAAATTGATCCACCACATTGTGGATTAGGGTGCTCCATACGGGTAAGGTTATTATTAATAACCTAAGTGAGTTGTCCCAATATAGTGATAAACTTATCAGCACCAGTTGTATCAGCAGCTCCACTATAATTATCTTGAGCGGGAGGGAAATTCCTACATGGAGTGTGTGAATTGATACAGTTTCCATTCCTTCGACTAGGGGACATTTCAAAACAATGGAATAAAATAAATTAGATTATGAATTGAAATACATAATTCCATACTTGTAAAACACATAACATAAATTGAACAGTTTATGGATATAAACCATAATCATAAAAATGTTTTCTTTGAGGAAGTATATACTCATAAACCCTTCATAATGGTTTGTAATGAAAATGAAAATTATCCTAAGCATATCCCCTGGGAGCATCGTAACCAAGAGTGCAGCAAGGCCCATTGTCCTGCACCTATTCCCGTTCGAGTTTAGCTCAAAGCGGTGTTTTTGGGTTTTACCCCTAGGTACATCTGTGCCAGAGCCACCTCTACCTACTCATATCCAGACAGTAATGTATTGCTCGGAAAACTCACAAAATATCTACAATACCAAAATTCAAGGAAGTTATTATATACTAATCCTGAAACCATCTAAGGGTTATGTGCTCTAATCCGAGTTTATCTAAATCTATCTTCCATGGTGTGTACTAAACCTCCTCTGATACAAACTAGAATTCCCCGAACCTAGTTACGTAGAGTCAGTGCATTATTATATAACATTGGAATGATCTCAAAAGATCAAGTCTCGAAAGATCGATTAGTTTAGTAGCCTTGGAAGTACTAGATACATTCATAAGGTTTACATTACATCATGAAATAAAAACAATAACAAAATCTTGTATCCATATACCACACTCATATCCCCTCATACTATCCCTGTAGGTTAGTCAAAATATAATTCTTCACATCCTGGGAAAAATAAAATACAGAAAGGGGTGAGCTCAGATGCTCAGTAAGGATAAAAATATAGAAGAAACTTTCATAAATAAGCATAAACATTTAAGTCAATGTATAACTAAAACAAAAGCCTTTTAAACTTGAACTTTAGTAGAATATAGAAAAGATAAAATGAAATAATTCAATTTACTTATTCACATGGATATTCTACTAGTTGAATAATAACATGCAATATCAATAACCACTTTCATAATAATGGAATGCATAATAACTGACTTTAATAACCACATAGTCAAGGACTTGTTCCAAGACTACAAATAATATTTTGTCAAAGCCTTGTTCAAAGACACTAGTTTGTCTCATGAGACCTACCGATGCATCAAGGAGCTATAGCAGGTTCCATCCGTCACATACTAAGTCAAATGCATTCATCATATGAAAAGGTTTAAACATATCATAAACATTCGTATTAAAACTAGCATATGAAATGTCAACACTTTATCCATAAACCATGAATGGTATAGAAATAAAACATCCATAGTCAAACATATCACAAAACTTTCAATACAATATGGATGTTTTGTATCATAACAAATCAACTTCAAATAAGCTTAAAATCCATCAAAGGATGTTGGCATAGATGAAATAAAAACTATTTGAGAGAAATAACTATTTTTGAAATCATAAGTCAAATAATTATAAAATAAAACCTTTATTTTGAAAATATTCTTAAAATATTGTAATGGAAGCTTTGATGATTTTATAATGGTGGAAAAAGCCACACTCGCTGTATAATTTAAAAAACCATTCTTACCTTAATTTTTCCAAAATGGTTAAAAAGGACATTGTTTAGAAAAAAAGGAAAGATTCCTTTACAAACATCTTATAAAAAGTCAAAAAAGGGTATAAATGACTTTAACCCATTGCCTAGTAAAGAGTATAAATTTTTTGAAATGAATTTTTAAGAAACATGGATATGGATGATAAAGAGGTCCCGATAGATAATTACGTATAAACAACCTTGGATAATGAAGATTTGTGAAATAAACCCCTACCTTTTACTTTTCCTTGGTCGGGGGTAGGTTAACCTTCTACATAATGGTGAAATAATTGTTATTAAATTATCAAAGAATCATATACAATAATATGATATCATATATTATCTTTTAATATTTCATTGTTAATAATATTTTAGTATTATTGTTGTTTCGGGTGATAACTGATTCGTTCTCCTTAGATGTTTGGTTACATAAGCCATGTTTGTTATGGATAGGATATATTTTATTAATATACATAATTATATTATGTATTTAAACATTATTTATAACCATCAAATGAAAATTATTCTTGAATGGATACGATGGGGAATGAATCTTATCGCGTTCTTGGAGACGGTAATCTGTACATACGCACGAGCGATAATATCATTATTTTAATATTAAAATGATATATAATTGGATATTATATTATATATATACAGAATAATTATAATGTTATATTTATTATTTACATCAATTGCACATCATTATCATACCCATCAAATAATAATGTTTTGAATAACAATTACACCATGACGTGGAGACAGTAAGCCGTACGCACGCACGTATGGTGACATGTCATCCAGAGGATGGATATAATGCTAAATATGGATGTACCATATTTATAATAACATCACAGTATATATAATATACTGTATTTATTATTTTATAATGTAAATAACAATTAAAGATGAAGTGGAAGAAGAAAGGAACTTGAAAGAGGGTGGTGAAATCATTAACTCTTCTTCGGGTTCTTCCTTTTGATTTGATCAAAAGGGCTCCATAGGATGGAATTATGATAAAAATATAGCCACTAAGTTGAAGTTAGGGAATCTTAGAGGATATTTGGTCTTAGGTAGGCTGGGGAAAATGGCTTTGAAGGTGTCAATTAGAGAGAAGGGGGAGTTCCCATTTATAAGAGGGGCGAGGGGCACCTTAGGAAAAGCTAGAAATATTACTTTATAATAAATATATATTCGGTTTATAATAGATCCAAACTAATTTATTTCTAGGATATGGTGGGGATGAGTCAAAAACCACTCAAACAATAGGTTTTAGACATGTTTGTGTCACTATATTAACCTTCTCTTTTAGATTTAACTCTTAGTTAATTAGTTTGACATTTACCTTGTCTCTTTGTATTTTTATATTATATGGTTAATAAACATACTATAAAAAGCCAAGAGAACATAAAGTGGTTAATTATTAAAATATATAACCTTACCTATGTCTTTTGGATGAACCTTAAATTTTTATGAATATAATATCAATTAATAATATAATATTTGTTTTAAAAAATTATTTTAGGTCAATTTTGACACTATTTGGAATTTGATTTTTCCGAAAATCATAACACCATTATTACTTAGAAAAATGTTAATTAAATCAATCCTAACATGTAATATTGACCAATAAAATTATTTTAATTCATAAAAAGTCTCAAATTACATTTATTTGGGTATTTATAATATCAATTATCATAATCTTTCGTTAATACGGTAACTACTGCATCATAATTGCGTCATAAATAAATTAAATAATTTAACATCTAAAAATACAAAATAAAATACCATTATGTCGGAAATATTTTCATCTTTCTAATGAATATTTGTAATCGAATTTATCTTATGTATAACTTTATATTAAAAATGATTTAGTTATTAATCTTTGATTTTAACTCTTCTAACTCTTCTTTGAATTAAATAATAATAAATGTCCTAATCTAATCCAAGTGGAACAAAGAGGTTCATATCTTATTACTAAGGATGTTTTTTGTCGAGTTATATTTATCTAATAGAAACAGGACATGTGTTATGGTAAAAATAATATAATTTTTACCTTTAATTACCCTATTTACTTTTAACCGTGGTAAATAAAAGTAAGAAGTTACTATTCACCGAAAATTATTTTCATTTCATTGAACCACATTATACATACTAATATCAACCGTGTTTCTCGGATTTTTGAAATTCAATTCACAGAAGTGGTAAAATCAAGTTTTATCCAAATTTGCAAAAGCTCCTAGGAGGTGGGTAAAAGACGGTAAAAAGATTAATAAAATTTTTATATAACAAAACATATTTTAAAATGATTCCAATGAATTACATTTAAAATATATTGGTATTATGTTTCTATTTTGACCTAAAATAAATTTAAATAAAATAAATAATTATTTAAATAAAAATCATGTTTTAACTAATAACTCAGTGTTTTTCACTATTCATCAAAAATTGAAAATTTTCATAAAAATTCCAAAAATTCATCCTAGGAAAATTTTGATATCCGAATCCAAAAATGAAGTCCACTTTGAATGATAAAATTTATAAAATTTGAAAAAGTGGGTATTACTATTCATAACGGCTAGTTTGATTGGTTGTGGTGTGTTAGAATCTCGAAGTTGCGTACATTGCAATCTATTACATTACTCAAAGAGAAGCGTACCGTGGAGGTTTGGGGTGTTACAAAGAACATCTACCAAGTGTTTTGGAGGAAATATGAAGGCTTTCCTTGGTGAACTGAAGCTATATTCTTGAGGTTTGTGATAGTTCTTCATCATTCTTGATTAGTTTCTTAGATCTACTTAGATATACATATCCTCTTCTCTCGATTTCTTATATCTACACTCGTTATGGGTAGATATAGGCATGTGGATGCCAAGTATGATGATATTTTGTCTTGATATTTCTAAGGAGAATATATCTAAGGAGGGTTCTTAGAGAATCGACCCGGTTTCATTGTGCATTTTTTGTTCGTTGGGGTTTTCATCAAAATCATTAAGGTAGGAGGCATATCTCTTGACTCCTCTTGCTAAAATTTATTGGATTAGTTTCAAATTGATTAAATTGAATAGAATTTAATGTGAAATCTTGGTTAAAGGCATGGAATAAATATTATTTAGTGATGATTTATCATTTTTGTTGAATTGTGGAATCCCGGTGAATTGTGTGAAAATTGTTTTAGTTCTTGAATTTAAAAAAGTGATTTCAAATTAGGTATTTTACTGGAATTGTTAAATGGTTTGATGAAAAAATGGTTTTCAATAAAAGGGTGTTTTATTCAAATGATTTGGCATTAAAATGACTTTTATGGAATTAGTTTTCAATAAAAAGGGTGTTTTTATTGAAAATGGGTATTGGAATTGTCCTTGAGCATATTGGTGTGTGAGTTCATTTTGAATTTCTGGGTCTTGGTTGAAATATGACCTTGTTCTCAGTTCCAATTGTTAAATGGAACATGGGATATAATGTTCATTTTTCATTTCTGGGGCATGGTTGAAATATGAACTTCTGGTCGGTGCCAAAGGTTAAATAGCACATGGGAAACAATGACCTTGTGATGACTTGGTATATCGACGAGAAACCACTCATGAGTTTGGAACTATCATAACATAGAATGAATGGATGGTTGTGTGGGTGTGTGGAATGGTCTGGGAATGCTAAAACGGGATCTTGTGAAATGGTTTCAAAGCATTGTTTAATTATTTTTCTAGAAAGATAACATGAAGAAAAATTTGTTTCAATTTCACTTTTATGATTTTGGTTATTAATGGTTTTTGAAAAATGTTTAAATTTAGTTATAAACTATTCTTGAGAAATTTTTTTATATAAACTATTTTATATAATTGTTGTTAACTCTTCTATCCTTGTTGCATGAGTAGGGAATTCATTGGCGGAAAACCTACAGATTTTTATACTCACCCCTGATTTTTCACTTTGGTGCTTTTGCAGATGCTATTTTCCAGGAAGGGGGAAAATTTAATGTTTCCCACATTTTTAGGACTACCTCATGATGTTTGGTCTATTTGGGGATTGTGGATCTTGGATCTTGTGGAGCATAAAGTCTTGTGGTCTTTTAAGAGTCTTGGGTTGTTTATACACTGTGTACTTTGATGCTTGGTTGGTCTTCCAGGGTTGCACACTTTGATGTGGTTTTGAGACACATTAATTTATTGAGTTTTCAATCATTTGTTCACGCATCATATAACAAATTTTTTGGTTATGGTTGGTTGGTTTAATGGTTTATTTCTTAAAAGGTAAATTATCCCCCACTTTCATTGAAACCCTTCAGCATTTATATATAGACTTTGGAATCTTGGTGATGTCGCTTAAGGCCTAGTAATGACTTGTTGTACTCTCATGCCAATGAGAATTGGTGGGTCATTACACTATTAATTTAAAATATCATTTCTAACAATAAGACAACAAAATTAAATGGTTTTACTAGACAATGATCAAATAATAAGAAATCTTGATTAAAATGGTGTTTTGAAATAAACCCTTATAATGATCATAAAATTGAATTGATGATTAATCAATTAATAGATTATGTGTATCAAATTAAAATCCACATTAAAAAGTATAAATACATAACAAGCTAGTAAAAATTATTTTCACCCAAAATCTTATAATTTCACATAAAATGAAGATGTAATATAATTTAATGAACATAAATTGAGTTATAAAATTCTTTATCACTTAGTAACTTTTACATAAAAATAACTTGGATGAAATAATTCAAAATAATACTTAAAATATAATAAATTATTAATAAAAAAATATATTACAAGAAAATGGGGTACTATATTCACTATATGAAATAAATTTTGTTCATAACATTACAATATACCTTAATGAAGGCAAATTAAGATGAAGTCTCTTAACTCATGCTCCCATTTGGTTAAACGTTCATTAACCTATTGAATACTGGTTTTAAACAAGATATTAACTTATAAAAAACCATTTTAATATTAGTAATATCATATGTAATCCTTTTATAATATTTTATCACCCTTTTGTTAATAATATTTTATTGTTTTCATCATTTCATATTTTAATTTCCTTCTTTTCTCATGCATGTTTCTTCCTAAAAGATCATATTCTTTTGTATATTATATAGTTATATCATATCCATAATAATAATATTTATATAATTATCATATTTCTATGTCATGTGTACTTATAAAACCAATAATGAATGATGGTTATAAAAAATGAAGTATGTTACGATCATGGAGATGGTAGGCCATACACATGATTTAGTAAAGTTTCCATTATTTAATAATCATTATGGAAAGAAGGTAATTAATATTTTATATTTAAATAATTATAATAATATCATATTTATTCCTTAAATATACTAATATATATCAATCATGTCAGATGGTGATGAAAAGAGAGTCACATCGCTCCCGAAAGTTTATATTCCATACGTATACGGATGATGTTATCATCTTTAACTGAGAGAAATTTTAAGAAATAAAATGATATTTTATTTTTTCATAATGATTTATTTTTCATTAATATTACTTTTATTTCCTATATACCAAAAATATTTAGTAACATTATCCTTATTTCTTTCCAAGTAAATAATCAGTGAAAAATGATTCACATCGCTTTGCAAGACGGTAGTCCTCCGTACACACGAGTGATGTTATCATATATCCTATGAAATGGAAAGTAAAAAACTGTTAATATATGATATAATGACTCTATATTTTTAATTATATTATAATTATCACGTATATACTTTATATCTATAATCACACCAAAACATGAGATGTGTTAATGGAAAAATGAATGACATCAGTTTGCAAGGTAGTAGTGCACCACACACACGAATAATGACTTTGTATCCCATTTGATGGAAGTGGACATGGTTGTAAGTCATGAACATAAAAAAACAACATATAAATATATTTAAGATACTTATATTATTACATCATCATGTTTTAATATGAATTAAAGGAGGAATATGAAGAAATAAAACGAAAATGATCGTTGAAAAACATTAACTCTTTTTTGTGTTTCCTCCATAATATTGCACCAAACACCTTTTGAGGTTGGATTGATGATATCAATAAGGATTATAGGATGATATGAGGGATGTTTTGATGTTATTTAGGATTTTATTGGTCACGAAAAATGTCTTTGGATGTGTCAATAAGTAAGATGAGTTAGTTTCTTTTTATAACGGAGGAGTGACATTTTTGTAAATACCCTACGGTATTCAATAATGGGAGGTCATTGTAACCTCATGTGGATCAGAAATTGATAAATAATTGATCTTGGTGATTAAATGGTTTAGTAAAACCTCCACCACACACAAAAACACATTTCTTAAACATGTTATTCCTTAGGCTTATGTTTACTCCCTTCTTACCCCTTTAGTTTCCACCATGGTAATTAGTTTTTTAAACATGGTAATTAAATGATTAAAAATAAAATAAAATAAGACTTATTAGATAATTGGGACCTAATAATTAAAAATATAAAATATATTTTATCAAAAATAAAATACTTTACGTGTTGAAAATTAATTTTAACACAAGCACATATAACGTGAAAAATACTTCTTTTAACCTTAACCATGATAATTATTTTTTATTGTATTCAAAAATTATATTGAAGAAAAGTAATGTGAAATGATAACCTAATATTAAATATTATAAATAAAAATATGGAACAAATTTTATCAAATTAAATTCAAATAATGTGAAAATTTTAATTTATTATTTATCCCACAGATGCGATGGGAAAGCAAGTTTTTAAGGAAAAAATACTCAAACATTTACAAAGTTTTTATATTAAAAATGATTATGAAAATTATTTTGATGAAATAAATTAGATAAATTGTTTTATAATTAAATTATTGTTTCTTTAAAACTAATTCAAAATATAATTTAACTTTATGAAAAATTAAAAAAATAGTTTTCAATTATAATTCATTATATTTACTATTACTAAAAAAATGAAATATTTTGGAAAAATACAAAAAAATAAACCGATGGAAATTTTTATTTTATTATTTTTATAATTTATTTCATTTTATTTAATAAATTTTTTAAAATTATAAAAACTTAATTTTAAATAATGCGTGCATAGAGCGACCAAATCGCCTTTTAGAAAAATACAGTTTTTTCAGAAAATATTTGTTTCTTTTTTATAAATATTAATATTTATAATAAATAGATAACCATTATTTTTATAATTTAGTTATCACTATTTGTTCCCTCTAATTTAATGACTCGGTATACAGTATAAGGGTTCACTTCGACTCGGGGCTGTGTTTTCCATAAGCTATTGAAGGAATTAAATTTAAATAAATTTATTTTTTGGGAGGTTTAAGGTTGATGTTTCATGTTATAAATTATATAGAATACGAATTTTTAATTTTAAAATTTTGAGGTGTCAAAATGTTGATAACAACTCTCATGCATATTTGTAGACTACTACCTCCATGAAGTGATGTATTTCATTTTTCATCACAACCTCACATGGATAGTTAAAAAATGTATTTAAGGAATATTTATGACATTTATAACATAATTATGATTACAAGAAGATAAATTATTTTTTACATTCCTTTATTTCCATCCATTGAAAAAAGAAAACATCACCCATTTGTACATGCTATCTACCACCTCAATGAATGAAGAATTCATTTTTCATAACTAGGATACACGGATGGTTATAAAAGTGTATTTGTTTTTTAAATATGATATATATCAAATTATTGAAACTATTTATTTTATTTAACCGATACCATTGTGTAAGTATAGTAATAGTAAAATCAAAAAATATATGATAAACAAAATAATTAAGTCCTAAATAATTGATTTTGTCAATGAATATTGATTAACGTGATAAAATGTAGTTCTGAATAAATTATATCCAGAAATATATATAAAGATTTGGATGTGATATAAATGAAAAATAAATGTAAATTTATAATATAAGAGGTTATAACACATCATACCAAGATGGAAGCCAATGTAATGGTTTATTTTATAATGTTTTTTATTCCATATTGATTATATTTAAATTTAAATTGGGGTAATTATATGATATTTCAATCATGAAACCATATATATTCTTACCATAATTATTTCAGGGGGATTCAAGTATTCTTTCAATTTCCCCCTCTTTAGTACTCAAAAATATCAAAATAATTTCCCCCTTTTCATACCATCATGAAAATTATTCATCATCAATATTTCTTTCCAATATTTAATATCTTTTCAAACAAAATCTTTTTTATCTGTTTTCTATATATTTTTTGTTTTATATTGAAATAAAGTGATATTATATTTTAAAAAATAATTAATGGGATTTCATTTTACGTATATATATATATCCCAATTTATATTCTATTATATAAGAAAAAGTTGTTTATATGATTAATTTACTATAAACTATTTTATAAATAGTTTTTCAAAGAGCACTATTTATACATCAGGAAAATTCTTCTTGAGGTGGATTTTAATTTAAGTTTTGTAACCAAGATACACAAGTTTTAAGAATGTTATTTTCACTTTTTTCTTTTATTTTATTATATAACATTATAATGTTCCTTCCAATAATACAATACCATATTTCTTGATGAATTTATGTCATATTTCATCCCTTACTAATTTATGGTTTATTCCACATTTTATGGATGAGGATTTATTTTTTTTGTCTATAAATCTATATCATTATTTTGAAATTAATTTTATCCTCAAAGTTTGTGTTCTTTTATACTGTTATCTATTTATCATATTTTTAATGCTGAACAAACCACATAGTTGTTATAATGTATGTTTTAAATTGAAGTAATCTTACTAATAATCCATTTATTGGGAAAATATTGATGTTTTGTATATTGAAATCAATATGATTATTTATTTATTTTTTAGGAATACTGATGATAAATTGCACTATTCACTCAATACACAAGTAATATATTCTAATTAGGCAATTGATTTGTGGGTTTTATTATAATCTATTCATGCATCAGGTAGGTCTCATGAGACAAAATAGAATGGTTATCCAAGTTTATTCCTTACTAAATAATTATGATGTTTTGGAACAAGGTCTTGATAGTATATAAGATTACATAGCATGAGGCCTTGAAAGTAAGATTGTGATATCTTGGCATGAGGACTTGAGGGTAGGATCATGATATATTGTATTTAGGATTAATTTTCATATCATTATAAATCCATTATTATAAAATCAATCACTATTTTCCATAATATGTTTTTATATATATATATATATATTTCATGATCATGTTATTGTATTTATGGAATGTTTATTATTTAGTCACTATTACATAATTATTATCCCTTATGTATCTCTGATAGATTCTAATGTATGAAACCCCTTACTGGTCATTTCATGTTAACCATTATTTTTTCCCTTTAACCGGGAATCAATAAAGGATATTTGAATGATATTTGGAATGTAATTAAAGGAATAATAAATCATTTAAGAAATTTATAAGTTACATTTTATTTTTCCAATTCAATATAAAAGTAATGTTTGTATTTTTTCTAACAATACTTCTAAACTATTTAATACTTTGAGATATGATATCTTATATATTATAAAAATTTAATAATATAAACATTGGATCTTGTTCACAGGACTTGGGGCTATTAAATTTGGTATAATTTTAAGTTTAGTAGGAATTATGGGAATTAGATTTTAAAAGAACATAGCTATCAAAATCATTATGATAAACCCAAATAATGTTCAAGAACATTTTATGGATTTTTTAGGGCCTAATATTAATAATTATTTGATCTAATTTAGTGTGTGTCATTATTTTGATATGGTATCTAATTGAAGGAAAAAAATATATCAACACCAATAACCTATTTGGTATTGTAGCTTGGTAGAAAATGATTATATTAGTGAAGTTTACTCAGGTCTTAACCAATTACATTTCTCATATGGAACAATATGGTTCATCATATCCTGATAAAATGATATTGGACCAATTCATGGAGAAACACCTATATCATTTAATGGATCTAATAATCCCTTTTTAGCTGATCAATTGATCAGGTCCCATAAAAATTTATTTCTATTATTAATAAATAATTAATGTAATATGATTTTCTAGAAATTTATTTTTTAAAATGAAATTTTTGATTAATGGTGTTCATTTATTAAAAATACCAAGGAGAGAGACATAAAGAGAATAAGAAAAAATATTTTTAAGGTGGTATTATTTGATAAATATTTTCTTAGAAATCAATGAGTATATATGGAAAGTAAATTAAATAATTTAAGGGATATAGAAGCTGATTTTTGTACTAATTATGAAGAAAATTTTACAAGTATATAAAACTATTCAATGGACAATCTGTATAATATGTAAATTAAAATTGACCATTTCTTTTATGGTCTTATGACAAGACTTCAAGGGGAACTAGTCTCTCCAATTATTTCATCATATGATGATATTTAATAAATTTACATCAAAAGTGGGAAAAAGTATACAATTCTATTATTATCTAATTAAATCAATAGAATAAGAGGATAGATAAGAACCAGGAAAAAAATAAATAATGATAAGGAGAATAAGGTAAGGATGGAACTTCCAATATGTGATAATTTTGGAAAGAAACACCATGTAAGTTTCTTACTGGGAAAGAAATCTTATAAAATATGTGGATATAAGGTTCATTTGGATTATTAAGGAAAGGGAAAGAAATAATTGATCGATATACTTGGATTCAAATGTAACAATATGGTGAACTATTCTAACCAATGTTTAAATATTTTTAGTGAGTTTACCTTAGAAGTGCCTGATATATCAAGTCCATGCTTTGGAAATTAATATAAGTCCTTTATATTATGATAACATATTATTTGATCGTAAACTCATTCTATATTTGATTCTATACATACAAAATATTTTAAAATTTTCAGGGATATTAAAAAATCCCTTGGCACTTTTAGGAAGGATCTATCAAATAAGAATCCTAATAGGAAGTTGGTTACAATAAGAATATATTAGGTAAGATGGTTAATTATACCCTAGTTGTAATCATGGTTGTTATACCTATGATTAAATTTTAAATAATACAAATTTGTAGGGTTTAATTAATATTTACGATTAAGGAGTTAATAGATAAAATATAAAATAAGTTATTTGGAATTAGTGGTAGTATTTATAATAAAGGATTTGAGGGTTAACATTTCTTTGGATGTTATTTTTACTCAGAGTCACTTTTTTTATTTTATGAAGTGGATAAAGATAGGATGAACATCATATCATTTTATATGAATCTTATGATTTATTAAAATTATAATATCATGATTTAATAATGAAATAGTCATCATTTTTATTCATCATTTATAATAAAATGGAAAGAAAACATGGAAAACCGAACAAGTGGATGAAATTGCACTTATAGAATAGAATGAAATCAAGTAAGTATATTTTCATGTATTCTTTATATTAACAGTAAATTAAAAAAAATATAATAAGAGGAAGAGTAATTGAAATTGTATTATATTGGAAATATCTCTCATCTATAATTTAATGACTCTAGAAACTTATTCATAAGTATAGTTCTTTCCATGGTAGACACATAGTTTTAGAAATATTTAATTAATAGGTATTATGATTCAATGTAGTAAATTATGAAATACTTATGAAGAAAAAATATAAATATAAATTATACCTATATTAAAATATACTTATTTTGGTAAGTAAAAAATAAAATTGCAATGAGGCAATTTATTTAAGGTGGAGAGAATATAACAACTCTATGATTTTAGTATGTATTTTCTATTAAATTAACACATTGCGAGATAGACTATTTCAAAAAAAAAATACAACAATAATAATCCTTGAAATATTATAGAGAAATTATTTTAAAAATCATAAGAAGAATAAAACCTCTAGTAAATAATAGTTATTAAATAATTAAAAATGAATACATTTATAGGATAAATAAGTATTATTATTTAATTCTAAAAACCGATTTTTTCAAAAAAAATATTTCAATGTGTTGTTTATTTCATAATATTAAATTATATTTATCACTTTTGAAATATTATTTTGATAATTTTACTTATTTTTAACTTTTAGTTAATAATTACTTGACATGTAATAAGATTAATATTTATTAATGTTTAAAAGGGGTAATTTTTTATAAAAACTATTTTTATTTATTTTATTTATTTTCAATTAGAAGATAAATATATTATTTTTTAGATTTAAATTTGATAAAATTTGGTTTATTTTTAATTAAAAGTTGTAAATTATCTTTGGTTTTATTTTGGGATTTTTTCTAGAAGGGTTGATTTTCGGATGAATAGTGAAAAGTACCATTTTACAAATATTATCATTTTTATGACATCATCATGATATAATAATGAATTAAGAGTTTATGAAAACTATTTAATAGAATAAATAATTTTTTTAGGATTAAAATATAACAATTGAAAATATTATGATGAATTTGGAGTCTTATTTTTTACAATTTAAAAACAATGTGATGTTTTATTCTAATAAAATAGTTAATTTTGATGATTTTATTTAATTCATTATTAAAAGGTTGAACTCATTTTTATATTGGTTTTAAAGAAAAATTAATCTAATTTTTCTATTAATAAAACAATAATTTTAATATGGTCCAATTTTATATATGATTTTGGTGTAAATTCATTTTGATGATTAAAAGGGAATTCTTATAAAAACTAATTTTATTGCATTTTTTATACTCATATTAAAAGAAATTTTTACCATATTTAGAAATTTAATATTATAAAATTTATTCCATATATTTAATTATAAATTTAAATTTTTTAATAAGTTCAATTTCATTTTTAGTCATGAAATAAAGTTACAATAATAAAATATTTCACCACATTAAAGATTAAAAGTTGTCAACTAGGGTGTTAAACTAAGGGATAAAGATTCAAATATTTCTAAAATTACCCTATGTTTGATTATAATACTATATTTACATCCTTATTCAACTTCTATTTGAAAATTTATATTATTTTAAAGTTATATGTCATTGCAAGGGTTCCAGTCCCCACACTTATAAAAGGGATCCTCCTATTATATCTAATTCACAAAAATTGAGATCCTTATATAAACCAATATCTAAAAAAATCACATAAAAACTATCCTACCCAAATATTATTGGTTCTGGTCTCACAAAAATAACAACAAAGGAAGTCATAAGGCATAAGACAAAGGATGATATAGAAAGAAGAGGAAATTGTATTAATTGAATTTTTTAGGTTTATTTCTTCTTAAGCCCATATAAAATCTTCTATAACAACATGAAAATAGTTTAATAAGTATAATAAGTATATTTAAATGTTATTATATTTATCTAACAATAATTATCTACCTCCATTACACATATGTGAAAATGAAAATGTTTCTCTTTCATATGTTTGGACTACATTATCCATAAAGGGATGTATTTAATTTTTCATTACAAACTCACATGGATTGTTATAAAGATTTATTTTTTTAATATTTATAACATGATTAGGTTTATTTGAAGATAAATTATTATCAAATATTATTTTTTTATCTGTTTAAAAATGAAAATGTCACCCATGTGTACATCAGAAGTACAAATTTGATAAACTATATGTTTAATTTTTCATAAAAAACTTAAATTAATGGTTATTAAAGGTACTAAATGTATAAATACTATATATATTAAATTATAAATTTTTTATGGTGATGAAATAATGAATGAGTATAAATGACCAGAATAGATGAATCAAAACATGCATGAGAATCAAAATAATTAACACTAATATAGTTTATTTTAACAAATAATTATTAGTAAATGGGTAAAAGAGTTATGAATAAACTATATTAATTAAGTTATATATGATAATTTATCTTATATAAGTGAATAAAAAATAAAATGTTTTGTATATAGTACTTTTTAATGCATTCTACCATTCAAGAATCAAAGACAAGGGTTTATTTTATAAATTTATTTTTATTTAGGATTTTCTATGTTTATATTTAAATTTATGAAATTATATATTATATCTCTATTAAAACACATATATTTTAATACTATATTGTTATTTATATGGTTTTAAGTATAATTTTAATTTACCCTTTCTATATAACGAAAAAAGATTAAAATAACATTTTAAAACAAAGTTGGCCTTATTTCTTCTTTTAGGGTGGAAATATTTTTTCCCCATATCCGTTTTCTTTATTTTGTTTAAATATTTATCTTATATATAATAATTTTAGTTTTTTAATGTTATTTTATAGGATATTTTACCATTTTAAAATGGTTTAAAAGGGAATATTTTGAAAGTTATTTCTATATAACTCACTTTTGACTCTCTTTCTAATAGTAATAAAAGATTGTTTTTTAACATTTAGAACTTCATAATGTTTTCAAAATATTATGAACATTATTCATTATCAAGCTTCTTTTTCCATGTTCCCATGGTTTTTAATGAAAATAATTTTCTCAATAATCTATGGATTTTTCATTCTATATCAAAATAAAAGTGTAGAATTTTAATTAGACAAATTTTAAATGGATTTCATTTCACCCATATACAATTTTATCTCCCACTCCACATTTTTCTACATAAAAAAATTTTATTTTCAAGATTAATTTATTTTAAAATATTTTTGATGCATATTTTTAAAAGTATTCTTTAAATATCATGAATTAATTTTTTTAAATGTGACTGTTAACTTCATTTTTATAACCAAGTTACTAAATAAATAAGAAAATTATTTTTTAAGTTTCCCTTTAATTTTACTCTCTAATTTTTCAAAGGATCTTTCTTTATTAGGAAACCTTATTTTCTAATAAATTTATAGTATCCATTTATCCCTTACTAATTTTTGGTCAATACCAAAATTCATGGTCAAGGATTTATTCTAGGTTCTATAACACTCTCAATCATTATTTTGAAATTAATTTTATCTTTTATGTATATATTAATTTATACCATGCATATGTTTAGAATAAATTCAATATGGTCTAAACTATATAATTATTTTTATATTTGACATGAATTGAAGGAATATTGCTAAAAAAGTTATTCCATTGATTAGTGGAATATTTAGGTTTTGTATACTCAACTCAATACAGTTATTTAATGATTGTTAAGGAATATTGGTGATAAATTGTAATACTATTTCAACAAATGAGAGGCCATGATTTTATGATCATGATGTCTCAAGAGGAATAATTAACTGTATTTTCATAATGTTTTGAGTCCAGGATTAGAATTCCACTTTTATGGAATCCTTTATTATGAAATTCATTAATATTTTCCATGTGATTATGTTATCCATGAATATATTTCCTGACCAAGTTATTGAATATACTGAATGATTATTGATTATTAAATTTGACTTATTATTTTAGTTTACAAAACCAATCCATAAACAAATTATATTTTATGATTTGTCACAAAATTTTCCAAAAAATAGTATTGAGAGGTGTAATATCTTTGTAATATTAGAGGCATGAAGACGTCATCATAAATGAAAATACATCTTAATTTTAAACTATTAATTGTGATCCCAACTTTATTAGATCCAATAATACGTTTTAGGATAACCTAGGGTAAATACCTAAGGAAAAATGTTTAACTAAAAATTCCTATATTGGAATAAATAGGGTAATAAAAAGTAACAAGAGTGTTAAGATTAATAAAATAATATCATAAATAGTACAAAAATAATCATGGACACATGAAATAAGGAAATTAAATTGAATGATAAAGGATTCATATAATATGTCAAAACAACATAAGATATGACATCATAAACATAGTTAATGTTTCATAAGAATGGAAATATAGAATAAGGTAATGAAATCATAAGATCATGAAATCATGGAATATGTGGAAACAACATAAGGAATGTTATTATAAACATAATTCAAGGGTCATATGAATAGAATCAAGGCCCAAGGTAATCATGAAATCATGGAATCATGGAATACATTGGAATAAATACATGGAATCATAAACAAAAGTCATGTTTCACTTGATTGACCATCATTACAATGTGGACAAAAACCCAGGGAGGATTGGGTTTAGTCTCTATTCCCATAAACATAGTGTCCAATTTTCCATTGTGGATCGTGTTCGCTACTTATTCCCTTAAATATTGTGAAAAAATATTCACGTTGGATTAGGTTTACTCCCTAATTATTTACTTAACATCCCATGAGATATAAATATTTACCCAAAGAATTGGATGGATAAGTAATTTTTGTCCCACCCAGCACATAAAATAGTTTTCTTCAGTTAACTTGTCGGGAAACCCACATGGTATCTTATGAAATGAAAACAATTTCCAATGCACTAGAATGACTTATAATTCTGGTCCCACCAATCACAAAATGTAAATCGTACATACGCATTCCACATGAGGAAAATAAATCTTACATAAACCATATTCATGATCATACCCTGAAGAAGGAAGTGGGATTCCTAATTTTAATTCAATTTATAACCAAAATCTTAATAATATAGATTTCCAATATATGAAGGAATTAAATTTTTAAAAATCTATAACTGAGAAGGGAACATAGGTCCTGATCATGGAGCTCCAATATATAAAATTCATTGGAATTATTTAGGAGGATAAATGATAATAACAAACCACATGGGTGGTGCTTCATAAAATATATAGGGATACTTTTAAAGAAGGAAATAGATTATTATTTTTATATAAATTATATTAACCAATAAAGATCGATATAAGTTAATAATTTTTTTAAGCTATTAATGTTTTTAAAAATATTTTATCTCATGATTATTGACATGAGATAACAAATAATAAATTTCATTTATATTAGATTTACATTAATGTGGGGATTTAAAGGGGAACTAAAAACATGGAAAACCCCCAAAATGAAAAGTATATTTAACTAGGTGTATATAGGAGGGAAATATATAAAAAATAGAATAATTTCAGGTGAATAATATGTCATAAAAGGGAGAAAAAAATAGAATGTTTAAACATCAATTAAGAAACGTGGAACATAATATCCCATTCATTTATTTTTTAAATATTTTTTGAAATAAATAATTAAAAAAATAATAATAAAAAATTATTTTTAAAATAGGAAAATTTAAATATGATTTTAACATGAGATAATAATTAATTAGTTTTACAATTAAAAAGGATAATATTACTGTAAATGGAAATTATTGACATGGAGGGTAAATCATTGTTTAAGAGGATCCTAATAGTTTATAACATATTATAATTTTAATGAAGAATTAGAAAAAAAAATATAAAGCATAATTGACTCAGAAGTGACATTTAATGATAGAAATAGGTTATTCCATATTGAATGAAAGGAGAAAGTCAATGATAACCATTATAACTAGAGATATTAGACTGAGTTATGAAATAACCTTATATTTTTGGGAAGTCATCAATCATATCCCACAATAAGTAAGATAATGAATGGAAATTATGTTTCAAATTTCAAAAGTAATTTATGAAATTATAACTCATGGGGGTAGTATTTCCACCATAAAAATAATGATTCAGGAATAATTTTAAATCATACCATAATTAAGGGTGATTAAGATGGAAATTGATATGACTTAAGATACTTTCTAAAGAAACCTTGAAAGAGTGAAAGAATGAATTTAATTTTAAATTACCATCAACAAATATAATTAACGATAATATATATATAATTTTTTTATATTGTGAAATTAAATTAAATTTAGGGCATAAAAGAACATGTTTCTTGAAAAGAGAAGTTTTCATATGAAACCCTTACCACATGTTCGAATGTTCTATTAACTTTCACTTAGTTTCCTGAATAATAAAATTATTTTCATTAAATATATCTAAAATAAAATTATTAATATATATTTAATTTTCTAATGTCTATTTATTATAATTTTTATTTTTTAAAAATACTTCTCATATACATTTGTTACTTGGGGTTGTTAAGTAAATTTATTTATAGAACTTTCCGTTTTTTGGCCATAGTCAAAGGTGTCATAAAATAAATTCATAATCTCCATAATTTTTTAGTCTTATTTTATTGATTATTCCCTTATAATAATAATTATTTAATTCTTAAGGTTATCTAAAATAGATTCAAAATAAGTTAGGTTCCTTGATAAGTTTATTAATGTGGTAAAAGTTATTAAAACCATTTATTGTTATTAGTACTGATATATTGTAAAATATTATCTCTAAAGAAATATAATAGTTTCAAAAATATATTTTTTAAATATTGAGTACATTTTTAAAGTCATTCATGTTTTTTGATCTGGAAAAACAAAACATGTTGTTCATAGAGGTGGTAGTCAACACACAAGCACGACAACATTTTTGTTTTTCTAAATAATTTTTGATGAATGTATAAAATGAATATTCCATTAATATAATATAACTTAATAATATTGAAAATTATATTGTTATCATAAATTCTTGGAAATAGGTTATTTTAGGGGTGTAAGATTACAAAAAATCTTGTGAATTTGGGTTGAGACTATTACCTCTCACTTGGGAGTTCTCGGTTTAGTTACTCCTTAAGACTCCATATCTTAGTATTTTGGTGAGACTAAGGCTCAAAAGTCATGGGGAGGGTGTTGATGATATAATAGGGTATAGTTTATATTGAGATAAATACATGGAATTGGTAGATAAATGAGGATGAGGCAGTCTCCTTTTATAAGTTAAGAAAAGAACACTTTTATAAAAAGAACAATACTGTTCGACAATATTACTCATTTTATCAAGGAAAGAAGGCTATAAAATTCATAATAGTAGTTTGGGGAGAAAAATAATGTTTATACACACTAAAAAAATCCAATATAATATGTTTTTATTTACAGTTTTAACATTTTTCATTGTGTTAAACAACTTTTACCCTAATTTAACCTTACCGTGGTTACTCCTTTTTCACCCATCAAAATTAACTTTAATAGAATAAATTACAATTGATATTATTTTTAATTTTAAAATTATTATCTAAATTATATATATAATTTCTTGAAATAAATTTTATAAGTTTTAGATAAATTGATTTTTATACTAGTGCACATAACACATGAGACCAGTTTCTTAGAAAATGTTCATTTTAAACAAAAAATTTATAAATTGTATAATATTATATATTTTCATTTTAAAATAATTATTTAGTTTATTAAAAAAAATTAATGTTATGTGTCTTTCAAATATGGATAAAAATGAATTTACCATGAAGAAAATTTAATTAAATAAAAAGGCTAAAATGGGTTTTATTTGAAATTAAATATTAATTTTGTTTAATAGGTTTTATAAGTTTATGAAAGTATCATTAAAATGATTAAATTATTTATTATATATATATATATTATCAATTAAAATGTTTTATAAAATTATAAGTTTCACTTATATCTTGATATGATACTCATAGTCATGATTATGGAAAAAACTACATTTTCACTATTCCTCTAAAAATTAGTTATTCTTGAATAATCCCAAAAATTAATGCCAAGATAATTTTCACATGATGAATATGAAAATTGAAGTAGTTTTTTATAATTTAATTAATTGAGTGATAAAAATTATTTTTAAAATTGTGAATGTATAAGGTATTAAAATTATTTTTTTTTGAAAAATATAACTAGAGTTCTAAAATGTAAAATACGGGTTTATAAGATAAATAAACATTTGAGAAAATATAAAATCAATTTTAAAATACATATTTGGTAAAATAAAAATGTTTTATGAATTTAAAAATGAAAATGATATACTAATAATGTCATAAATTACATGTAATTTATTAAAATTGTATTTTTCACTATACATCTAAAAATTAATATTTTTAAAAAAAGATAAAGAATTTATCTTAAACATATATTGAAAATAAAAATCAATTTTTTTGTTTATTTGTGTATAATTAATATTCTAATTTTTTTATTTTAACATTTAAAAAAATTATTAAATATTAAAGAAAATGTTTTTATAAGAGAATAACATTTTAAAATACTAGATGTTCTAATGTTTACATACTATTAAACACTAATAAATATATAATTAATTAATCAATAAATATTATATTTTATTAAAATCATCATTTAAGGAAAATATACATAGATTTATTTAATAAAAGGTACAACACATAAAATGAATGTTTCTTAAACACAATAATAAATTAAGAAAATATATGTAAAATTACCATTATATAAACATATGTATTAATATGTTTCAAAATTTGGTTGATCTTATTCATACCAACTAACTCATCAACTTTGTTTTAAAGGTATAATAATATGTCAATTATGTTTTGTCTCAATATTTTTTGCGGAATCTATCAATAATACTTGACGAAATTAGTGGAAAACATATATTAAAATATAGGGTCTTTAAATTCTCCAACCATTAGATAAAATTTTCATCCTCATAAACAGAAAACTCATATGATGGGAGTAATTTCCACAGGGATCTCTAAATTAACTATATATTTTTTATCTAATTTTGGATAAGGTTATGTATTGATATTTTTCTAAATGAAATTTTATATTATCCATTTGTAAAAAGAGGTAGTCCATTCCCAATATAATAATAATTTTTAAATAAGAGATAAATCTATAAGGTGTGAAATTCCTTAAACATTAAAGATGTTTTATAAATCATCGATATAATAATTATACCACCAAATTTTTTTTATTTATATCTCAGTACCTAATAGGTGAAATCATAAATGAAATAAGACAATGAAAAATCTAGAGTGAAATATCTATAGAAGACATTGAATAACATTTTCATTATTCCTATAATATATGAGGTGGTCTATGTCACTTAACTACTTTAACCCTTGGATTTGTGTAGTGTGTTGCATATTTACCAAATTCATCACATCTGAAACATTTAATTGTCAGTGTATCCTTAGAAATAATGGTATCTTCTTTCATTTTATAATTCTTTTCCACTAGTAGCTTATTGATTAATGTTCTCATTTCCTATAGGTAAAGTATCATACATTCTACAAGAATTAATTACCTTAGTGTTTCATCCCTCATTATTTTCATGTGGGATGTTTAATATTATTTCCCTCATCATTTTCATCACCCGAGTTCCCATGAAAATCCATCATTCTCTACTTTGTTGGGCTCCAGATTTCATTTACACCTACATTTTTAATCATATTCCATAATAATTTCTCTGGAAGAATTACTAGATTTTTCTTTATAGCTCCATCATGAATGGGTTTATCATTTATATAATCGTAATATTATCCCTTACACCTATTATTATCGTAGTTCCTTATGGTTCTAATCATTACTAAAAACAAATGGGGATAACATGAGTGATGAATAATTATCATTATAAGAGAATTATCTTAGTTATATAAAGGGAAATTTAACCTGATGATGTATAACCTTATAATACAATAATATCGGCCCACTATTATTTTACTTCATGTCATATCACTATTTTTTTTAACATATATCATTCATAGTTTAAACTATATCATTATTAGATAAAATTATATCATCCTTTATTCAACCTACATCGGTCCTAGTTTAACCTAGGTTAAATTAGGTTGGATTATATTATATCTATCAACGTAGTCCATCAAAGTAACGAGAAAATAAATCTTTCATAGTGGTTAGTAAAGCACATATGATCATCCAATGTATATCCCCTAGTAGTTTCTATAAAAGTGTGATGTTACGCACCTCTTTCACGCATGAGGTCATGGTTGATTTAAAACCCAATGTTCCCTCATTGGGGTTATTACCCCAAGAAAAAACTATGCTAGAGACAACTTCCACTTCTTATTATCCAGAATGGGATTTAATTTCAATGAAAAACACACAATATCATCTTTACTAAAATTTTTGGATGTACTCCAATACTTAGGATTATGTATTAAAATTCTTTGTAGGGTATTCAAAAAGGGTTTTTCATCATAACATGAAAAAAAAACTTGGCCTTTATATGATAAAAAATATAGATACCCAAGACATATACATATATTATTTCATTATTTTCACAAACTTTTCCATCAAATATAAGTCATGGATCGAGATGTGTAGTCTCTATTGAAGATTAGACACATTAATATACTATCTTAAATAAAAAACAACATATTTGTTTAAAACTCTATATAATGATCCTAACTCCCATAGTTCCTCTAAAATTCTATATGATTCCATAGAGAAATACATAAGAAAAATGGGTTTTCGGGAAATCCTAGTAAGGGAATAAATGTGGTAATAAATCATAATATGATTATCAAGTGGAATAATAAGATATCATAAATAGAATAACCATAAACATGGAAACATGGAAAAATAAAATGAAATAAAATGATCATGGAAACATTTAATCTATAGAAACAACATAAGACATGAAAAAATAACCATAAGTCAAGTGTCACAAGAATACAAACATGGCATAAGGTTTTGAAATCATAAGATCATGGAATGGAGTGATATGGGGAAACATCATAAGACTTGAAATCATAATCATAAGTCTGGGGTCATAGTCATAGACTCATGAAATAATTTAATGAAATAATAAGATCATTTAATCATGGAATATGTGGAAACAACATAATATATTAAATCATAAACATAACTCAAGGTTCACTCCCAATACTATCACCATAAAGTGGAAAATGTCCCATTTTTAATTTTGTTACCTACCGATTCCAATAAACATAGTGGAAAAAGTCCCATAGTATATTGGGTTATTTCCCTACTCCTATAAACCTATTTTAAAAAGTTCCATGGTTTTTTTTCACTACTAAGCCCCTTACATAACATCTCATGAGATATAAATCTTTACCCAATTTATTGGATGACTATATGATTCTAGGACCACCTGTCACAAAACATGGTGTGCTTAAGCTAAACTCCAAGTCCCTATATATGGAATCTCATGAAATGAAAATATTAACCAATGTATCATAGGGATATGTAAATGTAAGTCACCTATAACATAATTAAAACCATTTATATGTCTTCCACAAGAGGAAGAGAAACCATATATAAGACATAATAATGATCAAACCCATGAAAAAGGAAGTGGGTTTAATAATTTTAATTCCTAGAACAACCAAAAGCCAAATCATAAGGATCCCATAGAGAATAAGGAATTAAATTTCTTGGACATTACTAATTTATAAGGGTATATAGGTCTTTATCAAATTATTTCTATGTATAAAATTCATGATACAGATTTAGGAGAAAAAAGACTAAAAATGAACCACTTTGGTAGTGGTTTATAAAATATGAAAGGATCTTTTAAAAGCGTAAAAAGATATTAATTTTTACCATAAAACCAATTTTGAAAAAATATGTTTCTATTTAAATTAATTATGTTCTTTAGATTCTATTTATGATTTTAAAAACATTTTATGATGGTGATACTTGACATGTGAAAAGAAATGGGAATGCTCTACTAAACTAGGTTTACATAAAAGGTGGGATTTCAAAGGGAACAAGAAACATGTATGACCCTATAAATGAAAACAATACTCAATAAGTAACATATGTAAGTGAATTATATAAAAAATAGAATAATTTGGTGGGAATAATATTGATAAAAAGAGATAAAAATAAAGATAGTGTATAACTATCAAGTAGTGATGGTGGTATAAACGATCACTTGCTTTTATATTTTAAAATTGCTTTGCTGAAATCCAAAATCGTAACAATAATATTAAAACATTATTTTTAAAATATAAGAATTTAGATATTAGTTTAAATGAGATAACAGTCAATTAGGTTTTCTATTAAAAATGAGAACATTGGCAAGAAGGTAAATTGTGGACAAAGAGAGGAAATAGTTGTTTAAGAGGATATAAATTATTCTTATAATAGTTACATTTTATAAAATCATTAAAACTCATAAAAAAGAAATATTTGAATCATAAGTGATCTCTCATAATAGAAATAGGGTATACCATATTTAATTAATGGCGAAACTTAAAGGGAAACATTATAACTCACAAAATTAGATTAAGTTATGAAAGAAACTTATATTAATGGGAAGACAACAATCATATCCAAAAACATGGAAGCGAATGAATGAAAGTGAATTTTAAAATTTAAACAATAATTTATGATATTATAAGTCAAGGGACTGGTATTAATATTATAAAAATTAATATTTATGTATAATATAAAAATATACCTCAATGAAGTGTGATTTTGATTGAAACCCTTAGGACTTAAGATGCATTCTAATAAAAACCCCTTGAAAGAGATAAATAATTAGTTTAAAGTTATAATACCTTTAATATAGATAATTAATTATATTATATATCTAAAGATATGTTTACACACTATTAAAATTAAATTAGGTGCATAAAGCAACATATGTCTCAAAGAATGATGTTTTGGGAAGAAACCCATACCCCATTCATGAATATATTCTGCACTTGAACTTAACATCATTCACAATAAAATTATGTTAATTAAATATATATCCAAGTACCTTATTCATATATATTTAATTTTCCATTTTCTGTCTATTATATTTTGATAATGATTTTTAATAATTTTTTCCCTTAGGTCGATTACTCAGGATTGTTCATTTAATTTCCTTATAACACATTTGGTTTGTTGACATTGGTCAAATTTTTTGGAAAAAAATTCATGATATCTTCAATTTTTAGGTTTTTTTAATTTATTATTCTATTAGGATAATAATTATAGAATTTCAATAGTTTTACCACAATAGTTTCAAATTAAAAAAAGTCTATTGATAAGTCCATTTAAGGCAGTTAAAGTTACTGTAAATGTTTATTTTTATTAATACTTATATATTTTCATATTTCTACATTAAATAATAATAATAGTGTCAAAAATAATATTTTAACATAATAAATACATTTTTAACGTCATCCTTGTTTAGTATTCATGGAAAACAAAACAAGTCTTTCATGGAGGTGGTAGTTCACACACACACAAGACTTCGTTTTCATTTTTATCAATTATTTAACAAGAAGGATTAAAATGGATATTATATTAGAATAATAAAACTTAATAGTTGTAAAAATTGAATTATTATCATTCCTTCATGGATAGAGGATATTTGAGGGGTATAGAAAAGGAAAAGAGCTAGAGAAGTAGGGTTGAGTGTATTACCTCTTCCTTGGCTAAGTCCTTAAGACTCCATGGACTAGTCATTTGAGTATAACAAGGCTTGAAGGAATCATAGAGTGTTTTGATGATATATTATATCAGGGTTTTGGTTGAGACAAATATTTTGAATGGGTGGATAATAAGGGAGGTGGTGGTCTTCTTTTATAAGTGAGGAAAATGGAACTGTTCTAAAAACTCATTATTTATCAGTAATATCACTCCATTATTCAAGTATAAATGCTAAAAATCACCAATAATGGTGTGTTGTTAGAAATAATATTAAACCAACCTCCAATCATTAATATATAACATTTTTCACATATTTTTATCCTTTTTACCAATGTTAAAAAACTTTTACCTCAATTTACCCTTAATTTGGTGATTCCACGTTCACCATTGGAAAATAATTTTAATGGAAAAAATTAAACTTATTTTTTTTTATAATATCAAAATTATAATTAAAAATTCGTGAATAATTTTATAAAATATAATTTTTAAGGGTTTTATAAATTAATTTTAGTGTTTGTGACCATAAAATGTTTAAACTGGTTCTTAGAAAAATTTCATTTTAAGCATAAAATAAAAGTATGGGATTAGATTATAAATGCTTCTTATTTTAAAGAAATAAACTGGATTATTAGAAAAATAAATGAATTAATGTGGTTTTAAAAATGATCCATATTTTTTTTACCAAAATAATGTTTAATTAAATGAAAAGACCCAAAATAGTTTTTATTAGAAATTTTATATTAATTTTTATATGTTTTATAAGTTTTAAAAGATATCACTAAAATTAAAAAAAATCGTAAATAAATATTTAATAATTTTAAATTATTTAAATATGGACAATTTATTATTTCATAGTAATACTTTGAAATATATCTAAAAATGTTTTTGGAGTTAGCCGTTGAGACGACATGCAATTCTAGGGCCCGGTGTGCCAAGAATTAATTTTGTAGAAATATTAAATTTATTTTATATCACATAGAAAATGTTTCTTAAAAAATGGTATAACTCATAAATGGAGTCTCATATCTAAATTCTGAGACTATGGTTGAATCCAGAATGTGAGGTTTATGCTAGGTGCACCCTAAATTTTGTCGGTGTGGGGCGTTCGGATATAGCGAGCCTTAAGAGACGTGTTTAATTAAAATAGATAATTAAATTCATTTTTTAATTAAAAACATAAAACCTTTAATACTCTATAAAATAACTATTATAGAGGATTAACAGGGTTAGCCACATAACCCATAGACTGTTTTAAGGAGATCTCTTCTACTCTCCATTTCCGAATTGAGATCAGATGACAACAAGCCTCTAGATCCAAGATAATCGAGGTACAACAAATTAAATGAATTATCTCATTTTTGATGATTTTTTTCATTATAAAATTAATCCAATTTGAGGTAGGAATTTTCAATTTGTGTATTCTTCCGCAATTTATTATATATATTGATCACGATCGAATCGATGTCTTGAACTATGTTAAATCATGACCTTACATGTGATTATTTATCAGTTTTCAATTGATTATGAAATTAATGACTTTTATTCAGTTTTCCTCACCCTGAGCATCCCAATTTATATATTTTTAACAAGATTAGTTGGACAATAGTCATTTCACATCATTTCCATGTTCCTTTACCCCTCCGTTCTTTGTGTTATGCATCATTATACCATTTGGTCATGATTTGACATTAACGGCCCAACCAAGTGTGATCAGACCCACTGATTTAATGAAGATTTACATGTGATACTAGTTTTGGAAAATAATGGATGAAATAACAGGATTTGTGGGTTGTGGATGACTACTTCATGGATCTAGGATCTGAATCGGGATTAGGAGGAGCATGAGAGATGAGTGAGGGGTGTAGGAAGTTGAGAGGGTAAATCAAAATATGATTTATAGACACATGATTGATGGTAATGATCAGCAGAGATAACATCTACTGATTTTGGGTGATCAGCTAATGGGATTTGAGGAGGATGGACTAGATCTAGAAGATGTATGAATATCCCTTCAGTTTATAGAAAATCCCAACATACCCTGTGGGTACAGTGATGAATACACATCATGTAGTCCAGTTTTTACGGCGACTATTATTTCGTGGAGGAGTAAAATATCACACAATATGTGGAGGAAAACTATGTCATGTTACACCTAGTTGACTGGACCAGTGCGTACTATGGGAGTACACAAACACCGTCAAGGATAGTCATACTCCGTTTACTGTAGTTCTTTGACACAGCTTGGAGCATTGACCTAGTGTGGGAGGACATATCGTGTATCAGAGTACACATACATAAGAAATATTACATAGAAATATATAGGAGCACAGGAAGGTCCTGAAGTGGTTGAGTCACACATTACATATTGTTTATTACTATAGGGGAAGTTATATATGTATCATAAGGGACAAGACTTGGCAGCAGAGAAACACCACACACCATGTCATTCCCCTGAAACGTCATATAACCCTGCTTATTTTTTGAGGAACCCTCTACCTATCCTATCTCCTTTATTTGGACATGGATTTTGGATTGTGAGAAGCCTATCTTGAGTGTTTTCCGCGTCGAACATGATGTTGGAATACATAGTGTATTTTTTGATATGATGTGAGGTGGTTCAGGTGTGATGCTTCATTAGGTGGTACTCGACGACGGTAGTGATCAGGCATGATCATTAGAGTTCTACCACCGGATGAACTTAGGTGTGTGTCCTCTATCTATTTAGTGTTACCCCCTATGGAATTAGAGTGAGAGTCTCCTATCTATTGGGTGGTTACCCCTTATGAAATTAAGGGATGACTCCTCTATCTAATAATTGGTACCCAATATGGAATTAGGGGCGATTCTTCTATATATTGAGTGGTACCCCTAATCGAAGAGGGCGTGGGTCCTCTATCTACTAAATGTTACTATAATACCCCAAGATTCCACGGTATGTTTCCCTTTGAATAATGCAATAGCTTGAATTTTACGCAACATCGAGATTCTAACACACCTCGACCAATCAAAGTAGAAGTTATGAATAGTAATACCCACTTTTTGAAATTTGATAAATTTTATCTTTTAAAATGGACTTCATTTTTGGATTCAGAATATCAAAATTAGCTCACGGTGAATTTTTGGAATTTTTCTAAAAACTTTTAATTTTTGATGAATAGTGAAAAACAATGAGTTATTGGTTAAACCTGACTATTTATTTAAATAATTATTTATTTTATTTAAATTTATTTTAGGTCAAAATAGATACATAATACCTATATACGTTCAATGTATTTCATTGGATTCATTTTATAATAATTTTAAATATAATAAATTTTTATTGAACTTTTTACCATTTCTTACCCACCTCCTAGGAGCTTTTCCAAATTTGCATAAAACATAATTTTACTACTTCGTTGATTTGAATTTTTAAAATTTGAGAGAAAAGGTTGATATCAGTAAGTATAATGTGGTTCGATAAGATAAATATTTCTTTGGTGAATAGTAACTTTTTACTTTTATTTACCACTGTTAAAAGTAAATAGGGAAATTAAAGGGAAAAATGATATTAATATTACCCTAAAACATGTCCTAATTTTATTGTATAAGTGTAATTCAACAAAAAACAAACTTAGGTATAAAATATGATCCATTAGGTCCACGTGGATTAGATTAGGACATTTATTATTATTTTATTTAAAGAAGAGTTAAATTAGTTTAAATCAATGTTTAATAACTAAAATATTTTTAATATAGGGTTATACATAAGATAAAATATATTATAAATATTGATTAGAAATATAAAACTATTTCCTAGATAATTTTATTTTATTTATAATTTTAGACATTAAATAATTTAATTTATTAATGACACAATGATGATGGAGTAATTACCTTGTTAATGAAATATTAAAATAATTGATTTTATAAATATCCAAATAAATGTAATTTGAGTATTTTTATAAATTAAACTATGTTTAATGGTTAATATGAAATTTTGGGTTGATTAAATGAATTTTTTTGAAGTAATAATGATGTTATAAATTTAACAAAAACAAAATACCAAATAGTGTGAAAATTGACATAAAAGAGTTTTAAAAAAATGTTATATTATTAATTGATATTATATTTATAAAAATATAAGGTTTGGCCAAATGAAATAAATATAATTATATATGTCATTGATGAACCACTTCAGGTTCTCTTGTAAGTTTATAGTAAGTTTATTAATCATATAATATAAAAATACAAAGAGACATGGTAAATGTCAAACTAATTAACTAAGAGTTAAATCTAAAAGAAAAGGTTAATATAGTGACCCAAACCTGTCTAAAACCTATTGGTTGAATGTATTTAGACCCATACCCATAATATATTTGAAATAAAGTATTTTTTATCCATTAAAAACCGAAAATTATTTTATTATAATGTTATATTTTATGTTTTTCCTTAGGTGCCCCTCACCCCTCTTATAAAAGGGAACTCCCCCTTCTCTCAATTTAAGACCTTCAAAGCCATTTGGATCGGCCAAAACCTACCCGAATATACTCCCAAATTCCATCAGTTCAACCTATAATCCTTAATTTGGTCATAAATCAAACCTAATAATCCTTTTTTGATCAACTCAAAAGGAAACACCCAAAGAAGAGGTAATAATTTCATCACCTATTTCAAGTTCTTTTCTTCTTCCATTTCCCCTTTCCTTGTTGTTTCAATTATAAAATAATAACTCCAGTATCTTCTATATACTATGATGTTATTATAAAAATGGAACAACAATATTCATTATTCTATCCATCCTTTGAATGACATGTCACCATACGGGCGTACGTACGGCTTACCGTCTCCACAACGTGGTGTAGTTGTTATTCAATCCATTATTATTTGAATGGGTATAACAATGATTTATAATTGATGTAAATAATAAATATAACATGGTAATGATTCTTTATATATGATATATCATCCAATTATATATTATTTTAATAACAAAAGAATGATATTTTCACTCGTGCGTACGTATGGACTACCGTCTTCACGAACGTGATGAGATTCATTCCCCATCGTATCCATTCAAGACTAATTTTAATTTTATAGTTAAAAATAATGTTTAATGACATAATATCATTTTTTATATAAATAAAATATATCCTATTCATAAAAACATGGCTTACGTAACCAATTATATAAAAGAAAACGAGTAAGTTAACACCTGAAACGACGATATTACTAAAATATTATTAACAAAGCAATATTAGAAGATAATATATGATATCATATTTATGTATATAATCCTTGTATAGTTTAATAAAAATAATATAACTATTATACAATAGTATAATGTATCCTAGACCAAGGAAAAGTACAAGGTAAAGGTTAATTTCACAATCTCTTTATTATCCGAGGTTGTTTCTACGTAAGTAACTAGTGGGACCTCTTTATCATCCACATCCATGTTTCATAAAAATGTAGTTCAAATTTTTTTTACTATTTACCAGACAATGGGATAAGGTAATTTATACCATTATTTGTCCTTATATGTTTTTGAAAGGAATCTTGCTGTCATTTTCCAAACAAGGTACTTTATGACCTTTTTGATAAAATTATGGTAAGAATGTTTTTTAACTTATACGGTGGGTGTGGCTATTTTCCACCATTATGAAAAGGTCTTAGCTTCCCTTACAATCTTATAAAAATATTATTAAAATAAACATTTTCTTCTTTAACTATGCGACATTAAATTATTTCCAAAAACAAGAGATATTTCTCTCAAGTAGTTTTGATTTCATCAATGTCAACATCCGTTGATGGATTTTATACTGTTTTGAAGATGATTCATTATGACATAAATCTTCCATATTAAATTTAAGGTTTTGTGATATTTTTGACTATGGATGTGTTATTTTTATAGCATTCAGGGTTTATGGTTAGTGTATTGACATTTTTTATGCTAGTTTTAATACGAATATTTTATGTTATATTTCAACCGTTTCATATGAGGAATGTATTGGAGTTAGTATGTGACGGGAGGAGCCCGCTATAGATCCTCGATGCATCAATAGGTCTCATGAGACAATTATACATGGAATTTATCGAAGCCTTTCCCAATTTTATATATGGTTTTGGACGGTGCATAAATCTTTTTTAGACGTCTTGGTCGAGGCCTGGACAAAATGATTCAGAATATCCGGCATTGTACATTCCCTCATTATGAAAATAATATTAATGGTTCATGTGGTCATTAAAATTATAGAATACCCATGATTATGTTTTATTACGGCATTATTTACTCATTTCATGTTCCTTCCATAAAAGTGTTCATGTTTATTATTTGTAAATGCATGTGTTTTCAATTATTCACCATGCTTCATATTTATGTTATCTTTCGCTGTATTGTTTACCCTTAATGAGCGTTTGAGCTCACCCTTTTCTTATGTTTCATTTTCACATGATATGAAGATGTTAGTAATGAGTGACTTGCAGGAATAGTCTAGGAGGCTTGGAAGTTTCTAATGGAATACATTAGTGTTGTATTTCATTTCAAGTTGTAAAGTTGTACCTGTGTAAAAATCTTGTTTCCAATAATACTAATCTTATCGGTCTTTCGGGACATGATTTCCTTGTGATCATGACAATGTTATGTAATAATGAACCGACTCTGGGCAACTGGGGTCGGGGCATTAAAATTGGTATTAGAGGAAGTTTATTACAAACCTTGGAAACTAGATTTAGATAAACTCTGGTTAGAGCACAATACCCTAAGATAGACTTTGAGTATTAATATAGAATAAATTACTAGAATTTTGTTATAGTTGAGATTTTGTGAGTTTTACTAGAAATAAATCCCTATCTGGATACGAGCAGGTAGAGGCAACTCTTACATAGATGTACCTATGGGTAAAACCCAAAAACACTGCTTTGATCTAGACTAGAATGGAAACTGGTGCATGACAACGGACATTGCTGCACTCTTGGTTACGACACTCTTGGGGGATATGCTTAGGATAATTCTCATTTTCTTTACAAACCATTATGAAGGGTTTATGTGTATCTACTTACTCAAAGAAAACATATTTATGATTATGGATTATATCAATAAACTATTCTATTTATGTTAAGTTTTTTACAAGTTTGGAATTATTTATTGCGATTAATAAACTAATCTAGTGTATTCCATTGTTTAGAAATGGTACCTAGTGAATGAAATGGAAACCATATCAACACATGTAATCCCAGTAGGGATTGACCTCCTACTGAAGATAATTATAGTGGAGCTGGTGATGCAACTAGTGATTATCAGCTTATCACCATACTGGGACAACTCACTCGGGTTATTAATAATAACCCTACCTATATGGAGACCCTGATCCACAACATGGATGATCAATGTTAGAACACTTCATGAGGAAACAACCACCCAGATTCAATGGGATTACAATTCCATTAGTAGCTGAGTAATGGATAAGTTCCTTGGAGAAAATATTTAATGCTTTGGGAGTAGCGAATGGGAAAAGTTGTTATGGTAGTTTATCGCCTCGCGGGAGATGCTGATCAATGGTTTTCATTGATTCAAAAGAAAAAGGAAGATGAAGAAGTATCAAATATGGAATGGAGGTAGTTTAAAGGTATTTTCATAGAAAAGTACTTTCCTCGTGACCATCGAGAAGATATGGAAAGACAATTTTTGAGTCTGAGGGAAAAAGAGGATGAGAATGTTGCAAAGTATGAAGCTAACATTACAAGGTTAGCAAGGCATGATGCAGATTATATACGTAACCTGAGAAGTAAGATTGACTATTTCTTTGATGGGTTAAAACCATTTCTCTGTTGAGATTTAGTATTGAAATCCTTCTCATCAAACAAAGATATTTTATCATGTGCTATCAAGACAAAAAAGGAATTCTCTACATTTTATGACATTAAAGAAAAGAAAGAGAATAAGAGATCTGCTAAACACTATGGGAAATGAAATAAGGAAACATGGAAGAAAGGAAGAGTTGAATTTTCACCCTGTGATAACTGTAGAAGGGAGCACACTGGTGATTTTCGAAAAGGAAAAGGAGTATGCTACAAATGTGGACAGAAAGGCCATCTCGTTGGTGATTGTAAGGGAATGAAAGATGCTACCAATGTTCAATGATACAATTTCAGGGAGATGTGACATTATGAAAATGAATATCCTAAACATCATGGAAAATTACCTCAGAAAAGGCCAAGGGACCAAGGCCAAGCTTATGCGATCAGTATTGCTGAGGTTGATGCCCCGAAAGACATGGTGGTAGGTAATTTAATGGTTTTATCATGTTTAGCCAATAGTTTATTTTATTCCGGATCATTTCATTATTTCATATCATCCTAGTTTTCTAAGAAAATTATATATTTCTAATTTGATTTAACAAGGGATTTTTCAGTCAAAACTCCTAAGGGAAGTATCATTGCAACAATGTTTTGTAAATAAATTACCATTAAAGCATATAAACATTATTTATCTTTTGATCTCATCATCATAATCATGATTTAATTTGATATAATCCTGGTTATGGATTGGATTTTGGACCATGATGTGAAATTTTATTATAAGAAGAAAGAGGTTACATTTTTGGTGATTATAATGAGTATCTTATCTTTAGAGTAGAGAGGTCACCATCTGATTATTATCTAGATCCACCCCCAATAGCTCAACTAAATTCAATTATTGGGGAGGAAGAGAATGAAATGACTATTGGTGAGGAAATAAATGTTCAAATAGAGGATGTAACTATTTGTGCAATAATATGTAGATGTGTTTCCAGAATATTTACATGGACATCCTCCAGAATGATAAATTCAGTTTTCTATTGATTTAATTCCTTATTCAAGGCCCATATCAAAGACCCCTTATAGAAAGGCCACTATGGAATTATTGGAAATGAAGAAACAACTATAGGAATTGAATAATAAGGAATTTATTCTCCCTAGTGTTTCTCCATAAGAAGCCCCTATCCTCTTTGTTAAGAATAAAGATGGATCTATGAGGTTGTGCATTGACTACAAGGAGAGAAATGTTATAATGATAAAGAACAAGTATCCCCTACCTCACATTGATGATTTATTCATCCAACTTCATGGATCTCAATACTTTTCAATGATTGACCTTCGATCCTGATATCATCAGTTGTGTGTGAAGATGAAAGACATTCCGAAAATAGTATTTCGAACCAGGTATGGGCATTACGAGTTTACAATAATGCCTTTTAGGTTGACTAATGCAACCTCTGTTTTCATGGATCTAATGAACAGAGTTTTCAAGGAATATCTTGATGAATTTGTAGTGGTATTTATTGATGATATACGGGTATACTCCAAAAGCTATGAAGATCATGAAAATCACATGCACACTATTCTAAAACCCCTCATAAGAAATGAAAATATACAGGAAGTTTAGCAATTGTGAATTCTGGATTCAGGAGATTTCTCTTCATGGCTATATTGTCTCTAAGGATGGAATCTCCATTGATCTTTCTATGAAAAGAGAAATCCAAGAATGTATAGCACCGATGATTATAACTGAGGTACACAGTTTTATTGGTTTAGTTGGTTATTATCGGTGTTTCACCCAGAATTTTGCCCGATTGGCTAACCCATTAACCAAGCTCACATGTAAAGGGGTTAAATTTGTTTGGACAAAAGGGTGTGAAGAATGTTTTGAATAATTTAAGAGAATATTAGTCAATTATCTTATCGTGACTATACCATCAGGGAATGATGTGTTTGTTATTTTTAGTGATGCTTCAAAGAAAGAACTTGGATGTGTCCTTATGCAAAATGATAGGGTTATTGACTATGTATCACGACAGCTAAAAATTCATGGCAAAACCTATACCACTCATGCTATTGAGTTATCAGCTGTAATATTTTCTTTGATGATATAAAGGCATTATATCTATGGTAAAAATGTGAGATATATACCGATCACAAGAGTATGAAGTATATTTTCTCACAGAAATAACTTAACATGAGGCAATGGAGATGGCTTGAACTACTCAAGGATTAAGATTTCATGATACACTACCACCCGAGGAAGGCAAATAAGGTGGCATATGATTTGATCAGAAAAGATCATGGTGTTTTAAATAGGATAAGAGTTCAAAGATATCATATTTTCAAAGATCTAGTAAATATGTATATGGGAATAACCATTGAAGGTGAAACATCAAAGATTTTTCAAATGGTTTCCAAACCATCTTTACTAGAAAGGATAAAAAGTTCTTAGGCTGATGATGAGGATTTTCAAGAGGATTAAATCTTTGAACAGTGGGAAATTGATCGACTTCGTTTATGAAGATAGAATATTGAAATTTGGGAAGAGAATTTTTGTTCCCGATATTCCTGATCTGAAAAGGGAATTGTTAGATGATGCTTATAGTTCCAATTTCTCTATAAACCCTGGGAGCACCAAGATGTATAGATATTTTAAGGAACATTTTTGGTGGGACAAAAGAAAGAGGGAGATTTCTGATTTTGTGTCAAGATGTATGGTTTGTCAACAAGTTAAAGCTAGAAGGCAACAACCCATAGGAGCCATGAAAACTCTTCCCATACTAGAGTGGAAATGAGATAATATTACGATGGACATTGTCATGGGACTACCAAAGTCTTCTAGAAGGAACAATGCAATATGGGTCATTGTTGATCGTCTTACCAAGTCAGCACATTTTCTTGCTATAAGAGAAGATCTACCACTTGAACGTCTCAAAAAGGATATATATTAATGAAGTTATGAGACATCATGGAGTACCCATATTGATTGTTTTCTGATCGTGAACCACATTTTACATCAAGATTTTGGAAAAGTATTCATAAGGCCTTGGATACTGATCTTTGTTTGAGAACTACCTACCACCCTAAAATAGATGGACAATCAGAATGAACTATTCAAACCTTAGAAGAAATGTTGAGATCCTTCTCACATGACTTTCCGGGTATGTGGGATCAATATTTAACTTTGGTAGAATTTTCCTATAACAATAGCTTCCATTCAAGTGTTCAGATGGCACCATATGAAGCATTATACGAATAGAGATGTCGCACACCAACCTGTTGGGATGATAGTGGGGAAAAAACTCGTAGTCCCAGAACTTATTGAGGAAATGATGGAAAATGTGATGGTTATCCAAACCCACATCAAAGCAGCACAAATTAGGCAGAGGAGCTATGCTGATAACCGAAGGAAGGATTTGGAATTTTAGGTAGGAGATCCTATTTTCTAGAAAGTATATCCATGAAGGGTGATATACATTTCGGTAACAAGGGTAAATTTAGTCCTAGGTACATCAAACATTTTGAAATTCTAGTACGAATTGGGACTGTAGCTTACCCTTTGGAAATGCCTCCAAATCTCTCCAAAGTTCATGATGTGTTCCACATATCACTGTTAAGAAAATACAAGCCTAACCCAACACATGTACTCACCTATGATGAATTAGAACTGCAAACTGATATATCTTATTGCGAAGAGTCTATTAGAATTCTTGATACCAGAGAACAAGTGATGAGAAACCGGATGAATCGTCTGTTAAAGTTTCAATGGAGAAACCATAAGAAGGAAGAGGCAATGTGGGCAACCAATGAAATTATGATGATGAACCACACGAATCTTTATGTGAGGAAGTATTATTGAAATTTTTAGGATGAAATTATCTGAATAAGGGGAGAATGTTACACCCCAAGCTTCCACAATATGCTTCCCTTTGAATAATACAATAACTTGCATTGTACTCAACTTAGATATTCTAACACACCGCCACCAATAAAAGTAGCCGTTATGAATAGTAATACCCACTTTTTGAAATTTTATAAATTTTATCTTTCAAAATGGAATACATATTTGGATTTAGAATATCAAAATTAGCTTAGGGTGAACTTTTGGTATTTTTCTGAAAACTTTCAATTTTTGATGAATAGTGAAAAGCACTGAGTTATTGGTTAAAACCAAATTTTTAGTCAAATAATTATTTATTTTATTTAAATTTATTTAAGGTAAAAATATATACATAATACCTATATAAGTTCAATGTAATTCATTGCATTCATTTTATATTAATTTTAAATATATAAAAAATTTATTGAACTTTTTACTGTCTTTTACCCACCTCCTTGGAGCTTTTACAAATTTGCATAAAACATAATTTTATCGCATATATGAGTTGAATTTAAAAAATCTCAGAGAAATGGTTGATATCAGTATGTAAAATGTGGTTCAATAAGATAAAAATAATTTTTTTTATGAATAGTAGCTTTTTCCTTTTATTTACCACGGTTAAAAGTAAATAGGGTAATTAAAGGTAAAAATGATATTAATATTACACTAACACATGTAATAATTCTATTGGATAAGGGTAATTATACCAAAAAAACCTTAGGAATAAAATACGATCCTTTAGGTCCACATGGTTTAGATTAGGACATTTATTATTATTTTATTTAAAGAATTGTTAAAAGAGTTAAAATCAAAGTATAATAACTAAAACATTTTTAATATGGTGTTATACATAATATAAAATCGATTATAAATATTAATTATAAATATAAAAATATTTCCTACATATTTGTATTTTATTTATAATTTTTAGACATTATATAATTTATTTTATTTATGACACAATGATGATGCAGTAATTACCTTGTTAATGAAATATTAAAATAATTGATATTATAAATATTTAAATTAATGTAATTTGAGAATTTTTATGAATTCCAATAATTTGATAGGTTAATATGAAATATTAGAGTTGATTAAATAAATTTTTTCCCAAGTAATAATGTTGTTATGAATTTAGCAAAAACAAAATACCAAATAGTGTAAAAAATGACATAAAAGTATTTTTAAAAATAATATTACATTATTAATTGATATTATATTCTTGAAAATCTAAGGTTCGGCCAAAGAGAATTAATAATATTATATATTTCATTAATTAACCATTTTAAGTTCTCTTGTATGTTTATAGTAAGTTTATTAACCATATAATATAAAAATACAAAGGGACATGGTAGATGTCAAACTAAATATCTAAGAGTTAAATCTAAAAGATAAGGTTAATATAGTGACCCAAACCTATCTAAAACTTATTGGTTGAATGGATATTGACCCATACCCACCTTATCCTTGAAAAAAATCAGTTTGGAGCCATTAGAAACTGAAAATAATTTTATTATAAAAAAATATTGTAAGTTTGTCCTAAGGTGCCCCTCACCCCTCTTATAAAAGGGCACTCCCCCTTCTCTCAATTTCACACCTTCAAATCCATTTGGATCGGCCAACCCCTAACCAAATATTCCCCCACCTTCCCTAACACTATCCTAGAGTATTTACTTCGGTCATAATGCCATCCTAAGTAGCTCTTTTGATCAACTCAACAGAAAACCCCTAAAGAAGAGGTAATAATTTAATCACCTCTTTCAAGTTCTTTTCTTCTTACACTTCCTCTTTATTTGTTATTTCCATTATAAAATAATAAATCCAGTATATTCCATATAATATTATGTTATTATAAAAATGGCTAACAATATTCATTATTCTATCCATCATTTGAATGACATGTCACCATACGTGCGTATGTACGGCTTACCGTCTCTACGTCGTGGTGTAGTGGTTATTCAATAAATTATTATTTGAATGTGTATAATAATGATGTATAATTGATGTAAATAATAAATATAACGTGAAAAATTATTATTTATATATGATATAACATCCAATAATATATTATTTTAATATCAAACGAATGATATTATTGCTAAGGCATACGTAGAAACAATCGTCTCCACGGACGCGATGAGATTCATTCCACATCCTATCCATTCAAGAATAATTTTCATTTGATGGTTAAAAATAATGTTTAATGACATAATATAATTCTGTATATAAATATAATATATCCTATTCATAAAAAACATGGCTTACGTAACCAAGAATATAAAAGAAAACGAGCAAGTTAACACTTGAAATAACGATAATACTAAAATATTATTAACAATGAAATATTAGAAGATAATATATGATATCATATTTATGTACATGATTCTTGTATAATTTAATAACAATTATTTAAATATTATACATGAGTTTATCATACCATCGACCAAAGAAGAGTACAAGGTAATGGTTAATTTCACAACCTCTTTATTATCCGAGGTTATTTTTATGTTAGTATCTACTGGGACCTCTTTATCATCCACATCCATGTTTCATAAAAATGTATTTCAAAACAATTTTAATATTTAATAGGCAATGGTTCAAAGTCATTTATACCATTATTTGACCTTATATGTTTTTTTAAAGGAATCTTTCCGTTGTTTTCCAAAAAAGGTACATTATGACCTTTTTGACAAAATTAATGTAAGAATGTTTTTTAACTTATACGGCAGGTGAGACTATTTTTCCATAGTTATGAAAACATCAAAGCTTCCATTACAATATTATAAGAATAATTTCAAAATAAATATTTTCTTATATAATTATGTGACATTAAATGATTTCAATAAAAATAAAGAGATATTTCTCTCAAGTAGTTTTGATTTCGTCCATGTCAACATCCTTTGATGGATTTTATACTTGTTTTAAGATGATTCATTATGATACAAATATTCCATATTTTATTGAAGGTTTTGTGATATTTTTGACTGTGGATGTGTTATTTTTATACCATTCATGGTTTGTGGTTAAATTATTGACATTTCGTATGCTAGTTTTAATATGATTGTTTGTGTTATATTTCAACCTTTTCATATGAGGATTGTATTGGACCTAGTATGTGACTGGTGGACCCTTCTATAGCTCCTCAATGCATCGGTAGGTATCATGAGACAATTTGATGTGGAATTGGCCGAGGCCTTTCCTAATTTGATATATATTGTTTTGGATGTGGCCTAAATTATTTTTAGACATCTTGGCTAGGGCCTTGACAAAATGTTTCAGAATGTCCGACATTATACATTACCTTATTATGAAAATAATATTAATGGTTCATGTGGTCATTCGACTAGTAGAATACCCATGATTATGTTTTATTATGGCCTTATTTACTCAGTTCTTGTTCCATACATAAAAGTGTTCATGTTTATTATTTGTAAAGGCATGTGTTTTCAATTATTCACCATTCTTAATATTTATGTTATCCTCCGCTATATTGTTTACCCTTACTGAGCATTTGAGCACACCCTTTTCTTTTGTTTCATTTTACCAGGATATGAAGAAGTTAGTTATGAGTGACTTGTAGGCATAATATTGGAGGGTTGGATGTTTCTAGTTGAATAAATTAGTGTTTTATTTGTTTTCAAGTTGTAAAGTTAAACCTATGTACGAATCTTGTTTCCAATAATACTAACCTTATTGGTCTTTCGGGAAATTATTTCCATGTGATCAAGTCAATGTTATGTAATAATGCACTGACTCTGGGTAACTGGGGTTGGGAAGTTACAGATACCCCCTTGTTGGATAGAGAAGATTCCTCAATCTATTTAGTGGAACAACCCAATGGAATTAGGGTGTCGGTCCTCTACCTATTGAGTGGTACCCCATGACAGACTGGGGAACAAGCCCCATATCTACTGAGTGCTGCCCCCTAAAGAATTAGGACATAGGTCCTCTACATACTAAGTAGTACCACTCATACAAACTAGGGATTTGGTCTTCCTTACAATTAGTATAACCCCTGAAACATTAGGGTGAAGGCCTTATGATTGGATATTGTGCCCCCTATACTGTGTGACATAGTCGAAAGGTGTGGTCCCTCTATAAGGTTACATCTATGGTCTCACACATGAGCTATTGGGAATCATTGATAGAACCTTTGGAACTATTATCACTCCTTTTATGGGATGGTATGTGAGATAGAGATCCCATTTCCCTATCATTTTGGATTACATTTTTCATTCATAAATTTATCTATAAAAATGTACTAGGATTTTTTACTCTCTTTCTTTGCTTTGAGTTGTATATTTATATCGTGTCTCTTACTAATCCCCCTTAATATTTTAAGGAATCCTAATTGTAACACTCTGGGTAAATAAAGAATAAATTTTTTTTCATATTTATTAATATTTTTGAATTAAATATTAATATTACATTAAAGGGGTTGCTATGTTTGATAATGTACCCGATACGTAAAAATGGGTTGCTATGAAATCCTACGTTGCACACTAATAATATAATATTATTATTTAAAATGGTAGTTAACAAATAGCCGTTGTAGTGGAGGGAATGAAAATAACTAACTAAAATATTATTATACATTTTTTCTAAATGTCTTTACATTTATCCAGTAAGCATTAGAGGCATAAAATGTGAATGAATCTAATCTTAAGCATAATTTATTTTAAAAGGGCGATTTATTGCCTTTTGATGGAGAACCCTTTTTTAAATCTAGTCTTTGTCACTTTTATATGTTATATTTGAAAAAAATAATATACTTATTTAGAATTGGGACATCAAAATTTACTTTGGGTGAAATTTTTGTATTTTTCTTACAAAGTTCATTTTTTAATGAATAGTGAAGAATATTGTATTTTAATTCAAAACTGTGTTTTAATATAATTTATTTATATGATTAGATTATATATTTAATTGGTTTTAATGAGTAATTAGTATATATTTTTACCATTTAATCCAATTTTTGTCATTGTAAGTAATTTTACTTTGAAATTGGACATACACAAGTGTCCATATTTTGATAGTTATTGTTTCTTAAAAACATGCTATTTGTTTTAACAACGGGAATAAATTTTAAATTAATTTCATCCACTTATGTGTTTTGAATTTGGAGAAATGGATTAAATATTATGAATCAGGATGTTCAAATTGTGTAAATAGGTATCTTTTTTTTAGACATTTTAAATATTTACTTCAGTAAATATTTTTTTTACCGCGGCTAAAGGGTAAATCAGGTAAATAAGGGTAAAAAATAAATTATAATAATATAAAATTACACTTAAACATGTACTAATCCGATTGGTTTATACCTATCCGACCATGGGCATCCTTGGGTTGATTCTGGGACCCCGTGGAACCACTTGGGAGTGACAATGACTCTTTATTTTAATTAACTTAAAGTAAAGGCAAAATGGACACAAACATATATCTTTTAGTAAATTTATTTTTACATAGGGTTATTTATGTTATATTTTTGGATATAAATTTTAATTGTAATGATAAAAATATTTCATACATCATGGTAATTTTTTTATAATTTTTATACTTTAAATAAATTAAATTATTTATGACAATAATTATGTAGTGTTTACCTCATTAATAAATGAGTTAAATAAATAAGATTATAATGATTTAAATATTATCCAAAACATGTCCAATTCCTATTGGATGATTTTATTTCTAATATTATCCATATTATATTCTACTTTAATGTGTTTTGGACCTTTTGAAACCGAAGATAAATTTATAATAAAATAATGTTTTCACACGTTCCTAAAGAGCCCCTCCCCCCCTTATAAAAGGAGACCACTTCTAACCAATTTCTCACACATCTCAAGCCTTTTGGCTCATAAAAAATCTGACCAATTAATCCCCCTACATCCCTATACACATCCTATAATCCTTACCTTAGGCATAAGGAACTTAAATAGTCCTTTTGGTTCAAACCAAAGGGAGTTACCCAAATTAAAGGTAATTGTTTCCCTTAAATTGTTTCCTTTTATTTTACTTCTCAAACCACTAAACTCTTTTTCTAGTCCTTTATTTTATAACAAAACCAGTATCCTCAATATAATGGAATGTTTTTATGAGAATTATTCTAACTAAACTTACACAAACTTCCATCTAATGGGTGAAGAACATAATGTTTCTGTGGATGGAAAATAAACACCTCACGAAACGATGATTGTTCAATTATCTCCTAACACCCATCATGGTGTCAATTATGATGGAACTATATTTATATATGATACATATTATGTTTATGTTTTCTTAATTCTTATTTATTTTCCATTTATATAAGTCCTTTATGGTTTCCATAGTGGGTAAATACGATAATCTCATTAGAGGAAGTGCGGACTACTGCCCCCTCAAAGTTACATGACTCATTAATGCCTTATTTGGGATGTATTAAGGATTGAGTTAATAATATTATATATGATATTATACTGGAATTATAATATAACAATGTATCATAATGTTTTAATTCCATTAAATTAATAAATAGAAATGGAAGTAGCGTTCATGCGTATGTACGACTTACAGTCTCCATGAATGGTGCATTTCATTTCTTACCTCTAAATGTCATGTACTATTATAAATACATGTATATACTGGATATATATGATATATATGATATCTATATCATTAATATAATTCTGAAGATAATGGATACCTTACCACATGAACAACTTGTAATTATAAGGTGTTCATTTTTGTCTAATGTACCAAATATCGACAAAACAAATGTTATTAACATAAATTACTATGTAATGTTTATAACATGGTAATAAGTGATATAAGAGGAATAATAAACTTGAAAATGTTTTTGAAGCAAGTATAAATTAACATTAGTTTATTATTCAGGACGTTATAGAACAAATAGGTCATGTCGGGCACGAGGTAAGGGATTTTTTATCTCACATTTATTTCAGTGAGATTTAAATTGTTCGCCACTTATTTCATTTATGTGGTGTATTGTGTACTATCATTTGATATATATTACCATTTTTCCCTTTTTTATTCATGTTATTCTATAATTCATTTGGTGGTTATTATCTTTTGGTCATACGACTCGATTGATTACAGCGAGTTAAGTGGTTTTCATCTCACTTCTTATTCTCGTGAGATTCATGCTATATTTTCCACTATTTCCTTTGAGTGTTGTATGTACTGCCCATGATTCTAATCTTGTGTAATATACATTAATTTATCGTTATTTACATCTTTATTTTTATGATCCTTCTTTCATGGGGTGTATGTTTCAAAATTTACCAAATCTGTAAGGGAACCTTTCACCCTCCCCTTTTTAAAAGACATATTTTTTGTTTTTTCTTTTAATTTACATATTTTTATGTCGAGATATGTTTATATATATCCTTATTTACTATAAATATTATGTCCTAGTGATGATATACCCATTTCTCTAACATGTATTCATTTTCAGAATTTTAATGTGATGTTGTTAGGCTATCGAATATTTGTAAGGGAACTTCTTAACCCAAATTCCATTCTTTGGGTTGATCTTATCTTTCTTGTTTATCTCGTTCTTTGATTTTTTGAGATATGAAATTTTATGCATTTATAATTTCTTTATGTGGGCTTATATTGAATAAACATAATACATCTATTTTATTTATAAAATGATCCTTGTAATGGACTTCGTCTCAATCTCCTTTCATTGAGGCATATTTTGTTTTATACACAACTTTATTTAATATGGTGTATAAACCCCTTTGACTTTGACTTTTATTCAAAAGGAATCTTTTCTCTATGAATAATTTTACTAAATGACAAAAAGTATGTTTCTTTTTAATTTACACGATGACAACGACCTTTCCGCTATCGCGAGAATTATTTGATCGTTGGCTACCTAAACAAGACGTAATGTTTTTAAAATAAAATAAATATCATATACTCTTTTACATATTTTGGTGCTGAAAATGGGTTTGATGAAGGATTATTTTATGTCAATATATTTAAATAATATATTGTGATTGAAATGTGGAAATGTTATCATTCCTTTATATTGTTCTTATGTGTTATGATTTTATAATGGTACATAGACTTTTGACGGGTGCTTACGTGATAATCCAAATGACTGGTGGTGCTGTGAAAACCAGGATGGGTGGTTATGTTATAACCTCCAATGCATTGGGTATGGAATTTGGATGCATGGCTATTCTATTTAGTGATATGTGTGGAAGTAGACCGTATGGTTATTCCATTTAAGAATGATTATGTCCCAAGTTACCTTTATATGTTATGTGTTGTTTATATGGGTTTTATGGTAATCTATTGGTAACAAAATGGTAATCAATTATCTTTTATTCAGTAAAGATTACATACTACTTCATAAAGGTGAAAAGTATTACTTATGACAATGTTTTCATGGTTTACTTGTTGTTTTGAAAAACTAACAGTTTTCCTTCCTTGTGTATTCTTTACTGAGCTTTTTATTATCAGCCCATGTTTTGAAATGTTTTTCACAGGACATAAAGTAGAATAGGGTCAAGGATGAGATCAAGGGAATATCATGCTGTCTAAAACATAAAACTTTACATTACTCTTTTTTAAGAGTTTTTAATTTATGAAAAAATGGTAACTGAGTAGAAGTGTCTACTTTTTAATATTTTGAGATGTAATAGTTATGGCCTAATTCTGTAAATCTATAAACCTAAAAATATCCTCAATGTGAATTGTTCATTTAATTCATTATTATGTAATGTTGAAGGCCGGGTCCTTATAGTCTGTATCAGAGGTCAGTTTAGAAAGCTTTAGGAGTTATGGTATTGTTAAATTAATATCCATAAATTAATTTATGTTAATGATATAGCATTTACAGATTACCATGTTGCTTCGCCTAAGATACTTTTATGTTAAGAATGGTTTTTTGTAAAGGATACATGACAAATGTGTTGGGAAGGCATAAAGAGGAAAATGATATTCAAAATCATCATCCTGAGATGGTCGGAATCGGAACAGAACAGTTTCTTGCAGTGATGGAATAGTTGAATCATGCTATAAATAGTGGTGGTATCCATGCAAAAGATCATCCAGATTAACCATAGAGGGACCTGTCAGTAGTAGAGCATTTCATAAGGAAACATCAGCCATCATTCAAAAGATCATCTTACCTTGTGCTAGATGAAGGGTGGTTTAAAGCACTGGAGAAGATTTTTGATGTTATGGGGTATTGAAAACATAAAAAGGTTAGTCTCGCTGTTTACCGTTTTGAAGGTGAAGCTGATCATTAGTGGTCTATGGTGAAAAATATCAGGGATAGTGAGGATATTGATGCTCTTGATTGGGATGAATTCAAAGGTATGTTCCATGTGAAATATTTTCCTAAGGTGGTTTGACTTAGGATGGAAAAATAATTCATGGAATTGAGGCAGGAGGATGAATCAGTGGCTGCTTATGAAGAAAAATTCACTCGAGTGGAAAGGAATTGAAAAGAAGATTGGTGAATTCTCTAGTTTTGGTACTGACTTCCATAGATGGTAAATTTTTCATCTACAATGATGATTTTTTGAATGTAATTGGTTGTGTAATTATGTAGAATGATCAGGTAATTGCTTATTCTTAACATCATTTGAAACCACATGAGTTAAATTACCCTACAAATGATTTGGAATGAGCTGCTGTTGTTTTTTATTTAACAATTTTGAGGAATCATTTGTTTGCAGTTAAGTGTTAAATATATACTGATCACAAAATTTTGAAGTATATATTCACTCATAAATAATTGAACATGAGACAAAGGAGATGGCTGGAATTAATCAAGGATTATGATTGTACAATTCATTACCATCCGAGAAATGCAAATGAAGTAGCTGATGCTTTGAGTTGAAAAAGTAATGCGTCATTAACCATGTTACGTTTGGAATGATATCCTTTGGTTTTTTATTTGATAAAATATGGAATATAAGTTGTTGGTGCAAGAATTTATTCAATTTTGTTTTAGGTTTCAGTGAGATCATCTCTATCAGATATAATTAAGCAAGCGCAGAAGGAAGACAGTGAGTTGCAGAAAAAGGTAGAGTTGGTTCAGAATGGTAATTTGCCTGATTTTAACATTAGTAATGATTTTGTTTTGAGGTTTGGGAAGAGATTATGTGTGCCTTATGATTTATAGATGAATAATGAGTTCTTATGTAAAGCTCATAGTTCTCCATTTTCAGTTCATCTTGGTAGTACTAAGATGTACAGAAATATTCGAGAGTATTACTAGTGGGATGGAATGAAAAGAGATATTGCTAATTTTACTGTGAAGTGTTTGACTTGTCAGCAGGTTAAAGCATAGAGGCAGTTTCCGAAAGGTATTCTTCATCCTTTACTAGTATGAGAGTGGAAATTGGAAAAATATATCCATAGACTTCGTTGTGGGATTACCAAAGATATCTCGAGGTAACAATGCAATCTAGGTTATTGTTGATCGGTTGACTAACTCTTCTCATTTAATTCCTATTCAAGATACTTTTTGTCTAGATAAACTATCTCCATTGTATGTTAAAGAGATATTCAGGTTGCATGGTGTTCCCCTCTCCAATGTATCTGATCGTGATCCCAGGTTTACTTCTAACTTCTGGAAAGGCCTTCAAAAGTCATAGGGTACTGAATTAAATTTTAGTACATCTTTTCATCCTCAATCAGACGGGAATTCAGAATGAACAATAAATATCTTGGAGAATATGCTATGTGCTTGTTCACTGGATTACCAGGGAAGTTGGGACCAACATCTTTCTTTGGTTGAATTTTTATATAATAACAGTTTTCATTCCAATATACAGATGGCTCCTTTTGAGGCATTATATGGTAAACGGTGTCGAACTCCATCTTTTTGGGATGAAGTAAGTGAATGGAAGCTGATAGGACCTAAATTGGTAGAAGAGATGCCATAGAAAGATTAGCTGATTTAGAAGAACCTGAGAACAGCTCAGAGTAGACAGAAATGTTATGCAGATAACTGGAGGAAGGATCTCTCTTTTGATGTAGGTGATCATGTTTTTCTCAAAGTTTCTCTATGGAAAAGTGTGATGAATTTTGGTAAGAATGGAATGTTGAGTCCGATGTTCATTGGATCCTATGAAATCTTGGATAAAGTTGGATCAATTGTGTAAAGAGTGGCTTTACCTCCAACTTTGTCCCTGGTACACAATTTTTTTTCATGTTTCGATGTTGATAAAGTATATGCCAGACCCATCTCATCTTTTAATCCCAGAGGTAGTTCAGTTGGAAGAGAATCTTTCTTATGAAGAAAAACTAGTCCAAATTCTTGATAGAATTGATCATGTGTTGTGGAATAAGGTAATTCACTAGTTAAAGGTTTTTCGGAAAACCCACATGGTTGAAGAGGCAATGTGGGAATCTGAAAATTCTATGAGGGATAAATACCCCCACTTATTTGATAAGTGAATAAAATTGTGAGCATTCAATTTCCAAAAGTAGGGAAGGATGTAACATCCCAAGTAATTAAATAATAATAAATTTTTCATATTTATTAATATTTGTGAATTAAATATTAATATTACTTTAAAGGGGTTGCTATGTTCGACAGAGTACCTGATACACAACAAACGAGTTTTTTTGAAATCTTATGTTGCACACAAATAATATAATATTGTTATTTTAAATGGTAGTTAACGCCTAGCCGATTTATTGGTGGGAATGAATAGAACTAACTAAAATCTGATTATACATATTTTCTAAATGTCTTTACATTTATCAAGTAAAATTTAGAGGCTTAAAATATGAATGAATCTAATTGTAAGCATAATTTATTTTAAAAGGCCGATTTATTTCCTTTTGATGGAAAACCCTTTTTAAATATAGTTTTTATCACTTTTATATGTTATATTTGAAAAAATAATCTCCTTATTTAGAAGCAGGAAATCAAAATTTACTTTGGGTAAATTTTTTGTATTTTTCTGATAAAGTGCATTTTTTAATGAATAGTGAAAAATATTGTATTTTAATTCAAAACTATGTTTTAATCTAATTTATATATATGGTTAGACTATCTATTTAATTGGTTTTAAAGTGTAATTATAATATATTTTTACCATTTAATACAATGATGATCATTTGAAGTAATTTCACTTTGAAATTGGACATAAACAATTGTCCATCTTTTAATAGTTTTTGTTTCTTAAAAACACGCTATTTGTTTTAAAAATTGGAATTAATTTTAAATTATTTTCTTCCACTTCTGTTTTTTTTGACATTGGAGAAATGGATTCCATATTTAGAATAAGGTGGTCCAAATTCTGTAAATAGGTAAATTTTATTTTTTGTCATTTTAAATATTTACTTCAGTAAAGATTTTTTTTACCGTGGTTAAAGGGTAAATCAGGTAAATAAGGGTAAAAAATAATATTATAATAATATAAAATTCCAATTAAACGTTTCTTAATCCTATTGGTTCACACCTATACTACCATGGTCATCCTTGTATCAATTTTAGGAATCCATGGAGCCACATGGGAGTGATAATGACTCTTTATTTTAATTAACTTAATGTAAAGGCAAAATTGACACAAACATATATCGTTTAGTAAATTAATTTTTACATATGGTTATTTAAGTTATCTTTTCGACTATAAATATTAATTGGAAAGATAAAACTATTTATGACAATATGGCAATTTTTTTATAATTTTTAAACATCATATAAATTAAATTATTTATGAAACAATAATGATGTAGTGTTTACCTTATTAATAAATAATTTAGATAATTAAGATTATAATGATATAAATATTATCCAAAATATGTCCAATTACTATTGGATGATTTTATTTTAAATATGAGTCATCTTATCTTCGAATTTAATGTGTTTTTGACTTTTTAAAACCGAATATAAATTTAAAATAAAATAATGTTTTCACACTTTTCTAAAGAGACCCTCCTCCCCTTATAAAAGGAGACCACTTCTATCCAATTCCTCACACCTCTCAAGCCTTTTGGCTCGTTCAAAATCTACCCAATTAATCCCCCTACATCCCTCTTCTCCTTTTAAAAGCCTTTACTTAGGCAGAAGACACTTCAAGAGTCCTTTTGGTTCAAACCAAAGGGAGTTACCCAAATCCAAGGTAATGGTTTCTCTTAAATTGTTTCATTTTATTTTACTTCTCCAACCCCTAAACTATTTTTTTATTCATTTCTATTATAAAAAAACTAGTATCCTCAATATACTAGGATGTTTTTATGAGAAGTATTTGAACTACACTTACACACACCTCCATATAATGGGTGAAGAACATAATGTTTCTATGGATGGACAATAAACGCCTCACGAAATGATGATTGTTCAATTATCTCCTACCACCTCTCATGGTGGCCATTATGATGGAACTATATTTATATATAATATATATTATGTTTATGTTTTCGTTATTCTTATTTATTTTCCATTTATATAATTTCATTATGGTTTCTATATTGGGTAAATACGATAATCTCATTAGAGGAAGTGCGGACTACAGCCCCCTCAAAGTGATATGACTCGTTAATGCCATATGTGGGACGTATAAAGGATGTAGTTAATAATATTATATATGATATAATACTGGAATTATAATATAATAATTTATCATTATTTATTAATTACATTAACTTTAGATATATAAATGGAAGTGGCGTTCATGCGTACGTACGACTTACCGTCTCAATGAACGGTGCATTTCATTTCTTACCTCTAAATGTTATGTACTATTATAAATACATGTATATACTGGATATATATGATATATATGATATCTAAATCATTAATATCATTATGAATATAATGGATACTGTAACACCCAAGACTTTTATGAGAAATATTTTGTTTTTATGTCATATAAATCATCAAAGTAATCTATCACTACCCACAACACTAGCTTGGATTGCTTTACACGCAACCGCGACCTTCCTCAATAGCCTGTGTCATATGCAATACCGAGTTTCACTAAACAACGATATGCTATTAAAATATTATTAAAACTAGCCGTTATGAATAGTGATAACCACTTTTTGAAATTTTGTAAATTTTATTTTTCAAAATGGACATCATTTTTGGATTCGGAATATCGAAATTAGCTTAGGGTGAAATTTTGGTACTTTTCGGATAACATTCATATTCCGATGAATAGTGAAAATTACTAAATTTTAATTAAAAACAAATTTTATAATGGAAATAATTAATAGTGATAAATTATTAATTTGAGTGGTTTTAATGTATATTTAGAATATATTTTTATAATATAATACAATGTTGTTCATTGGATGTAATTTCACATTTAAACCAGACATAAACAAGTGTCAATCTTTTAATAGTTATTATTTTTTAAAAACACGCTATTTGTTTTGATGACGAGAATTAATTTTTAAATTAGATAATGTAACTGATATGTTTTGAATTTGGTAAAATAAACATCATTTTTGAATTCATAATATTAAATATAGCTTAGGCCTAATTTTTGGTATTTTTCTGGAAACTTTCATTTTTTGATGAATAGTGAAACCACTAAGTGGTAGTTAAAAAAACTGAATTTTTCATAAAACTTAACTTTACCGCTTATGTGAGTATAATTTCAAAAATCCGAGAGACACGGTTAATATCAAGGACTAAAATGTGGTTCAATGGGATGAGAATAATTTTTGGTGAATAATAACTTTTTACTTTTTTTTACCACGGTTAAAAGTAAATAGGGTAGTTAAGGGTAAAAATAATATTATTATTACTCTAACACATGTCCTAATTCTATTGGATAAGTGTAATTCGACCAAAAACAACCTTAGGAATAAAATATGACCATTTAGGCCCACTTGGATTAGATTAGGACATTTATTATCAATTTATTTAAAGAAGGGTTAAAATAGATAAAATCAAAGTTTAATAACTAAAGCATTTTTAATATAGGGTTATACATTCGATAAATTCATCTATAAATATTCATTAGAAATCTAAAAATATTTTCTACATAATGTTATTTTATTTGTAATTTTTAGACTTTAAATAAGTTAATTTATTTATGACACAAAGATGATGCAATAATTATCTTAATAATGAAATATTGACATAATTGATGTTATAAATACCCAAATAAATGTAATTTGAGACTTTTAATGAATTAAAATAATTTTAGAGGTTAATATGACATGTTAGTATTTATTTAATTAACGTTTCTCGAATTAATCATTCTTTTATGATTTTTACAAAAATAAATTTCTAAATCGCGTCAAAATTGACATAAAATAGTTTTTAAAACAGATATTATATTATTAATTGTTATTTTATTCATATAAATATAAGGTTCGGCCAAATGACTTAGATAAGGTTATATATATTAATAATAAACAACTTTGGGTTCGTTTGGCTTGTTATAGTAAGTTTATTAACCCTATAGTATAAGAACACAAAAAGACACGGTAAAAGTAAAATTATCTAACTTAATGTTAAATTTAAATGATAAGGTCAAAATAAGAACCTAAACTTGTATAAATTCTATTGGATTAGAGTATTGCGACCCATCCTTACCTTAGCTTCAAAATAAATCAATTTGGAGCTATTTGAAACTGAATTTGGCTTTATAATAATATAATATTTTTTGTTTTTCCAAAGGAGCCCCTCTCCTCCCTTATAAAAGGGCACCTCCTCCCCCTCTTCCTAACACCACTTTGAGACTTCACGCTCGGCCAAACCCTTCAAATTTCTTCTCTGCACTTCCCTAGAGGCATCCTAGAGGTCCTGGTTATCTTGAAAGACCAATTTTAGTGTCTTAAAAGGAGGTCTCAAAGAAGCGCTTCAAAGAAGAAGTAATGTCTGTTACCGATTCTTTCATCTTAATTTCTTCTTCCACTTCTTCTTCTTTAGTTGTTTCATTATGAAGTAATAACATCAGTATCACTCATATACTGATATGTTATTATAAGTATGAAATAACCCTATTTTACCATCTATCCATCCTACGGAAAATGAAATCACCACGCGTGCGTACGTACAGAATACCGTCTCCACGCCGTAGTGTAATCTATTTTCCACCACCACCTTACTTGGATGGGTATAATGGTGTAAATAATAACTATATATGATTATTGTAAAGTTATATTTATTTTTAAATTGTATATAAACACTCCATTACAATTTCACGATCATGGGAATGATATCATCGCTCGTGCGTACTTACGGAATACTGTCTCCATGATGTGATGCGACTTGTTCTAAATGATCTTCATTGCATAATGATTCTATAAATGAATTGAATGAATTAATATATTACACTAATACCAATATGTAAATGAGGTATCTATAACCTAAAAAGAAGAATAAGAATATATTCGACAAAACACGCATAAGAACAAAATGTAATAAACACCCGAATAACAAGTAGTAATGAAATATTACTAATAAGAAGCTAAGAATATGACCATATATGATATCATAAAAATATGTATGATTCTGGAATAAGTCAATAACATTACTAAAATCATTATACAGGAGGTTCAGACACTTACGAAGCAAATCAGACCTAAGGTAAGAGAAATATCACAATCTCATTTTTATCCTAGATTGTTTATACTTTGGTATTTATTGGGGTGTATTTTATCATCCACATCCATGTTTCCTCAATATGTAATATTATTTCCATCCACATATATTTTTTAAATCCATTTTTACCCTTTGGTGGGTTTATATTAAAATATATGAAAGGAATCTTTTGTCGTTTTTCGTACGAGGTACTTTTGGAATTTTCTGACAAAAGTACGAGAAGAATGTTTTTTTAACTTATACGGCATGAATGGATTTTTAAAACATTATTTCCAAGAAGCATCCTTTAAAAGTTTTCATGTTTATTTTTAATCAACTTCTTGTAGTTTAAAATTGTATGACATGTTAAGAAAGGAAAATGTTTTTGAAGTAGAAAGGATATTTTCCTCAAGAATGGAGTCAAGTGTTTTATCAAAATTATTTTCCATCTAAGATAATATAGGGTTCTGTTTCTATACCTATTATTACATTTATTTGATTATGTTGTGATGGAATTATTTTTATGAACTCCTTTATCTTATATGAATTGTTTTATGATGTCATGTTGTTCAAGAATCCCATTTTTATTACATGGTTTATGCAATGATGTATGATTTATGATTTTGTGGCACACATATGAATGGTATAATTATGAGATGGGTGGGTCCTATATCTCCCTCCAATGCATTGGGTAAAGATGTTATATCTCATGAGATTGACATGGCTGGAACGGCAGGTTAAACCGGTTCAGTGAAACAGGACTGAATCGAGGAATAAACTCGGTTCAAAAATGGAGTTTGTCCACTAAGATAGTCTTGGCAATGAGTCTTGACTAATAAGAAATGATTATCTATGATTATGTGTGTATGCCACAATGTTTCATGTTTTATGTTATTGTTATTGGGATTACATTTCACTACTATTATTTATCCCATGTTATGAAATTATGATCTCTTTTGCAGGTTAAGATTTCCAGAAGATATTTTCTTATGAATATGATGTGATTGATATTTCTTTTGTTTACCCTTACTGAGCATTTGATCTCACCCTTTTGTATGCTTTTTCCCCAGGTCAGGAAGAAGGTTATTAAGTAAGATATGCTAAAAGGGACTATAGATATGATGAAATAAATGGGAGACAGTGCAGACGCTTTATGAACCAGTTGTTTATGTTTCCCAGTTTCTAAAGACACTATACCTATACGGTCCTTTCATGGTTTTGTTATATTTTGTAATAAGTATGCTTCAATTTTGAAGTAATAACAAAGTATGTAAAGTATGGGTCGTTATAGTTGGTATCAAAGGAATGGTATAGTCATCCTTTAGAATCTAGGATGTGAAATACTTAGTAAGAACCCTAAGGATAAGTCTAAGCATAGAACACAATCTTAGTGTTTTAGAAATGGCCATGAATAACCTAGGATAAGACCTTAAGTGTCAAATTTTATTCTTGATTATGTGGTTTTCCTATTATAATTAGTGTTTCTCACACTATTCTTCTTGGTTTTAGTCAATGGCTGGAACCCGAAGGAACCGTGTTAATGTGGAATGAGACGGGCAATGCAATGATTGTCCCCCTGAGCAACCAAACGTTATGGGAGATGGAATGAAAAATCTTTTAGCCATGATCACACAACTTTCTCAAGCTATGAATCATGCAGGACTTCCAAACGAGCAAAGGAAGGAGAAACATTCTGTTGAATCCTTCATGAAGCAGCATCCACCTTCATTCAGCGGGTCTACTGATCCATTAGTTGCTGAACAATGGATTAGTACTACTGAAATGATATTTTCAGTTTTTCAATGTTCTGAACATGATAAGTTCATCTTAGCAGTGTATCGTTTTGAAGGTGATGCTGATCAATGGTGGAATATTATCAAGAATACAAGGCAAAGAGATGAAATTGAGTCCATGGAATGGGACGAGTTCAAGAACTTATTTTTCAATAAGTACTTCCCTCATATTCTCCGAACAATGATGGAGAAAGAGTTTCTTGAACTGAAGAAAAAGGATGATGAATTTGTTGGTACCTATGAAGAAAATTTTACAAGACTTTCAAGGTACGCTTCTGGTATTATTATCCAACCTGAGAGTAAGATCGATCGATTCTTTAGTGGCTTAAAACCAAGTCTTCGAAGGGCCTTATCCATAAGGGACATCAATAGCTATGATGAAATCGTTCAATGTGCTCTCAAAGTTGAGATGGATATTGGAGTAACCCATCAGTTATATGGGTTTGATAAGAAGAGGAAAATGGAATTCAAAGGAAAATCTAAAGAGCACACTGAAAAGAAGATGAGCTTTCCCTTATGCTCAAATTGTGTAAAGAAACAGGGAGGGAGTTGTCTTAAAGGGAAAAGTAAATGTTTCAAATGTGGAAAGGAAGGTCATCAGGCATTCGAATTCCGCAATGATGGGAAGAAGATGTCTAATGATGCAAAAAAAGGAAGGGACACACAGAATTAACCTACTACACTTCAATGGTTCATGTGTAAGGAGATGGGGAATTATGCCAATAAATGCCCTAATGCAAGGGTTGTTGATGATGATCTACATCAACAAAATCTTAAGGCTAAAGACAAAGGAAAGTCACATGCAATTTCTATCAGCGATGTGGAGTATGATAACGATGTGGTGAAAGGTATACTAACCATCCACTCTAAAGTAGAAAATGGTTTATTTGATTCTAGATCCACCCACTCTTTTATTTATGAATATTTTTCTAAGGGTATCACCGTATTACCTCAACAATTAGATGTTGAGTTAGCTGTGACAACACCTAATTGCACAACAGTCTCATCAAAAGTTTATAATTCTTCCCTGATTGAAGATTGTGGGAAAGTGCTTCCTGCAAATCATGTGATCCTTGCTATAGTGAAATTTGATGTGATTCTTAGCATGTATTGGATTTCTTTATATGGAGATCATAACAATTTCTAATGAAGGGAAGTCACATTTCATATTCCATATCAATCTATGATTTTCTATCGATGCCAGGATGAACATAACCTTCTAGTGGAAATTTCTTCCATCTTATGGGTCTCGATTCCACTGAATGAAGGTTATTTATCTCAAATTGATGGTGAGAAACTCACAATTAATAATATTCCAATTGTACAAGAGTTTGATGATGTCTTTCCGGAGGAATTGCCGGGTCATCCACCAAATTGTGAAGTTGAGTTGTCAATAGAACTTGTACAATGTGATTTACCTATTTCAAAGACACCTTATAGAATGGCCCTAATTGAGTTGCAGGAATTGAAGAAGCAACTCCAATAGAATCTTGATAAGGGATTCATACGACCTACTGCATCACCTTGGGGAGCACCTGTTCTTTTTTTTAAGAAGAAATATGGATCAGTGAGACTCTTCATTGATTATTGAGAACTTAACAAGATCACTATCAAGAACAAATATCCTCTCCCACACATTGATGACTTATTTGACCAACTATGCGGAGCTCAATACTTTTCCAAGATTGATCTTCTTTCAGGGTATCATCAATTAAGGGTCAAAAGGGAGGATATACCAAAGATAGCTTTCCATACAAGGTATGGACACTATGAATTTATAGTGATGCCATTTGGTCTTACAAATGCCCCCGCTATCTTCATGGATCTGATGAATAGAGTCTTTAGAGACTATCCTGATCAGTTTGTGGTAGTCTTTATAGACGATATTCTTGTATATTCCAAGAGCAAGGAAGAACATGAAGATCACTTGAGAATTATATTGAAGACCCTGAGAAAGGACAAGCTTTATGCCAAATTTACCAAGTGTGAATTTTGGCTTCAAAGAGTTTCATTTTTGGGTAACATAATCTCAAAAGAGGGGATATCTGTGGATCCAGCAAAAATAGTGGTTATCGAAAGATGGTCGAGACCAACAACAGTAACTGAGATCCAAAGTTTTCTTGGTTTGGCTGGATATTATCAATGTTTTGTGAAATATTTATCATGATTATCTAATCAACTCACCAAGTTGACTCGGAAAGGAGTTAAGTTTGTCTGGACTGAGGAATGTGAAGAGAATTTCAAGGAGTTGAAAAGAAGGTTATCCAGTGCACCTATAATCACACTGCCTTGTAGTGGAGAAAGGATTGTGATCTACAGTGATGCATCCAAGAAGGGATTGGGACGTGTTCTTATGCAGAATGATAATGGTGATAGCTTATGCCTCACGACAGTTGAAAATCCATGAGCAAAATTACCCAACTTATGATTTGGAGTTAGCTGCAGTAATATTTGCATTAAAGATTTGGAGGCATTATCTTTATGGAGAAAGGTGTGATATTTATAATGATCATAAAAGTTTAATGTATATATTCACACAAAAGGATCTGAATATGCGCCAAAAAAGAAGATGGTTGGAGCTGATTAGGGATTACAACTGCTAAATTCATTACCACCCTGGGAAAGCAAACAAGGTGGCGGATGCATTAAGTCGATAAGACCATTCCAGTTTATCCATGATGAGGATCACAAAAGATCCAATATTTATGGATTTACAAAGTATGGATCTTGGAATTATAATGGAAGGGGGGAAATCATATCTTTCTCAAATGAATGTTCAACCATCTATACATGTGAAGATTAAAGAGGCGCAGAAAGAAGATGTAGAGTTACAAAATAAGGTGAGAAATATTCCTGAATTCAACCTTGATTGTGATGGGATAATAAAGTTTAGGAATCGGGTTTGTGTTTCTCCCATCCCCGAATTAAAGAAGGAGTTGTTGGATGAGGCTCATAGTTCTTCATTCTCTATTCATCATGGAAGCACAAAGATGTACAGGGACATGAAAGAGTACTTCCGGTGGGATGGCATGAAAAGAGATGTTGCTGAATATGTCTCTCGATGCTTGGTTTGTCAATAAGTTAAAGCTGAGGACAGAAGTCTAAGGGGATGTTACAACCATTACCCATACCCGAATGGAAATGGGAAAACATCACTATGGACTTTGTCATAGGACTTCCTAAAACATCCGAAGGCAATAATGCTATCTAGGTCATAGTTTATCGTCTTACAAAGTAGGCACACTTCATTGCTATTAGAGAGAATTTCTCTCTGGATCAGCTTTCCAGGATATATGTAAAGGAAGTGGTAAGATTGCATTGAGTACCACTTTCTATTATATCTGATCGGGATCCGAGATTTACCTCGAAGTTCTGGAGAAGTCTTCAGCATACTATGGATACAGAGTTGAGTTTCAACAATGCTTATCATCCTCAAACAGACTGTCAGTCGGAGAGAACAATTCAAACTCTAGAAGAAATATTGATAGCTTTCTCTATAGATTTCAAAGGTGGTTGGGATCAACACCTACCTTTGGTGGAATTTTCTTATAATAATATCTTTCACTCTAGTATTCAGATGGCTCCTTATAAAGCTCTCTGTGGAATGAAATGCAGGACTCCAACTTGCTGGGATGAAGTTGGGGAAAGAAAGCTATTAGGACCTGATCTTGTTGATGAGATGGTAGAAAAGGTCCGATCTATTCAACAACACATAAGAGCAGCTCAGAGTCGACAGAAAAGTTATGCCAATAACCGATGAAAATACCTAGAGTTTGAAGTGGGTGATAAAGTGTTCTTACGAATATATCCCTGGAAGAGGGTCATGAGATTTGGAAAGAAGGGGAAGTTGAGCCCTAGATATATCGGTCCTTTTGAAATACTGGATCGTGTTGGAAAGGTAGCTTACCGATTGGCGCTTCCACCGAATCTCTCTCAAGTTCACGATGTGTTCCATGTATCTCTCCTGAGAAAGTACATACCTCATCCTTCACATGTACTCAGCTCAGAAGTTGTACCACTGGAGCAGGATCTTTCTTATGAAGAATAGCCGATAGAGATTCTGGATCGTAGCGAAAAAGTCCTACGAAACAAGACCACTCGATTGGTGAAAGTTTTATGGAGGAACCACCAATTAGAATAAGCTACATGGGGGCTTGAGGATATGATTAGGGGGAGGTATCCTCATCTTTTTGTTACAAAGTGACGAATTTCGAGGGAGAAATTCATTTTAAGGGGGGTAGAATGTAACACCCGAGACTTTTATGAGAAATATTTTGCTTTTATGTTATATAAATCATCAAAGGAATATTTCACTACACACAAAACTATCTTGGCTTGCTTTACACGCAACTGCGGCCTTCTTCAATAGCTTGTGTCGTACGCAATACCGAGTTTCACTAAACAACGATATGCTATTAAAATATTTTTAAAACTAGCCGTTATGAATAGTGATAACCACTTTTTGAAATTTTGTAAATTTTATTTTTCAAAATGGACTTCATTTTTGGATTCGGAATATCGAAATTAGCTTAGGGAGAAATTTTGGTACCTTTTGGATAACTTTCACATTCTAATGAATAGTGAAAATTACTAAATTTTAATTAAAAACAACTTTTTTAATCAAAATAATTAATAGTGATAAATTATTAATTTGACTGGTTTTAAAGTATATTTAGAATATATTTTCACAATTTAATACAATGTTGTTCATTTGATGTAATTTCACATTTAAACAAGACATAAACAAGTGTCAATCTTTTGATAGTTATTATCTTTTAAAAACACGCTATTTGTTTTGACGACGGGAATTAAGTTTTAAATTAGTTAATTTAACTGATATTTTTTGAATTTGGTAAAATAAACATCATTTTTTAATTTGTAATATCAAATATAGCTTAGGCATAATTTTTGGTAGTTTTCTGGAAACTTTCATTTTTTGATGAATAGTGAAACCACTATGTGGTAGTTAAAAAAACTGAATTTTTCATAAAACTTAATTTTACCGCTTCTATGAGTAGAATTTCAAAAATCTGAGAGGCACGGTTAATATCATTGACTAAAATGTGGTTCAATGAGATGAAAATAATTTTTGGTGAATAGTAACTTTTTTCTTTTTTTTACCACGGTTAAAAGTAAATAGGGTAGTTAAGGGTAAAAATGATATTATTATTACCCTAACACATGTCCAAATTCTATTGGATAAGTGTAATTCGACCAAAAACAACCTTAGGAATAAAATATGACCATTTAGGCACACTTGGATTAGATTAAGACATTTATTATCAATTTATTTAAAGAAGGGTTACAATAGTTAAAATCAAAGTTTAATAACTAAAGAATTTTTAATATAGGGTTATACATAAGATAAATTCGACTATAAATATTAATTATAAATATAAAAAGATTTCCTACATAATGATATTTTATTTGTAGTTTTTAGACTTTAAATAAGTTAATTTATTTATGACACAAAGATGATGCAATAATTATCTTATTAATGAAATATTGACATAATTGATGTTATAAATACCCAAATAAAAGTAATTTGAGACTTTTTATGAATTACAATATTTTTCTAGGTTAATAGGACATGTTATTATTGATTTAATTAACTGTTTTCGAATTAATCATTCTGTTATGATTTTCACAAAAATCAATTGCTAAATAGTTTCAAAATTGACATAAAATAGTTTTTTAAAAAAATATTATATTATTAATTGTTATTTTAGTTTTAAAAATCTAAGGGTCGGCCAAATGACTTAGACAATGTTATATATATTAATAATAAACAACTTGGGGTTCGTTTGGCTTGTTATAGTAAGTTTATTAACCTTATAGAGTAAGAACACAAAAAGACACGGTAAAAGTAAAATTATCTAACTTAATGTTAAATCTAAATGATAAGGTTAAAATAGGAACCTAAACTTTTCTAAATGCTATTTTATGAGAGGATTAAGACCCATACCCACCTTAGCTTCGAAATAAATCAATTTGGAGCTATTTACAACCGAATTTGGCTTTATAATAAAATAATATGTTTAGTTTTTTCAAAGGAGCCCCTCTCCTCCCTTATAAAAGGGAACCTCCTCACCCTCTTCCTCACACCACATTGAGCCTTCAAGCTCATACAACCCCTAAAAATTTCTTCTTTCCACTTCCCTAGATACATCCTAGAGGTCCTGGTCTTCTTCAAAGACCAATTTTAGTGTCCTAAAAGGAGGTCTCAAAGAAGCGCTTCAAAGAAGAGGTAATGTCCGTTACTGATTCTTTCATCTTTATTTCTTATTCCACGTTTTCTTCTTTAGTTTTTTCATTATGAAGTAATAAAATCAGTATCACTCATATAATGATATTTTATTATAAGTATAAAACAACCCTATTTCACCATCTATACATCCTACAAAAAATGAAATCACCACGTGTGCGTATGTACGGAATACCATCTCCACGCCGTGGTGTAATCTATTTTCCACCACCACCTTACTTGGATGAGTATAATGGTGTAAATAATAACTATATATGATTATTGTAAAGTCATATTGATTCTAAAATTTTATATATACACCCCATTACAATTTCACGATCATGGGAACGGTATCATCGCTCGTGCGTACGTACGGAATACCGTCTCCACGATGTGATGTGACTCGTTCTACATGATCTTCATTGCATAATGATTATATAAATGAATTGAATTAATGAATATATTACACTAATACCAATCTGTAAATGAGGTATCTATAACCTAAAAGTAATAATAAGAATTTATTTTACAAAATACGCATACGAACAAAAAGTAATAAACACCCGAATAACAAGTAGTAATGAAATATTACTAATAAGAAGCTAAGAATATTACCATATATGATATCATAAAAATAAGTATGATTCTGGAATAATTCAATAACATTATTTAAATCATTATACAGGAGGTTCAGACACTTACAATGCAAATCAGACCTAAGGTAAGGGAAATATCACAATCTCATTTTTATCCGAGATTGTTTATACTTTGGTATTTACTGGGTTGTATTTTATCATCCACATCCATGTTTCCTCAATATGTAATATTATTTCCATCCATCTACAATTTTTTAAATCCATTTTTACCCTTTGGTGAGTTTATAGTAAAAGATATGAAAGGAATCTTTTGTCATTTTTCGTATGAGGTACTTTTTGACTTTTCTGACAAAAGTACGAGAAGAATGTTTTTTTAACTTATACGGCATGAATGGATTTTTAAAACATTATTTCCAAGAAGCTTCCTTTACAAGTTTTTAAGTTTATTTTTAATCAACTTCTTTTAGTTTAAAATTGTATGACATGTTAAGAAAGGTAAATGTTTTTGAAGTAGAAAGGATACTTTCCTCAAGAATGGAGTTCAAGTGTTTTATCCAAATTATTTTCCATCTATGATAATATAGGGTTCTGTTTCTATCCCTATTATTACATTGATTTGATTATGTAGTGATGGAATTATTTTTATGAACTCCTTTATCTTATATGAATTGTTTTATGATGTCATGTTGTTTAAGAATCCCATTTTTATTACATGGGTTATGCAATGATGTATGATTTATGATTTTGTGGAACACATATGAATGGTATCATTATGAGATGGCTGAGACCTATATCTCACTCCAATGCATTGGGTAATGATTTTATATCTCATGAGATAGACATGGATGGAACGGCAGGTTAAACCGGTTCACTGAAATAGGACTGAAACGAGGAATGAAATCGGTTCAGAAATGGACTTTGTCTACTAAGATAGTCTTGGAAATGAGTCTTGAATAATAAGAAATGGTTATCTATGATTATGTGTGTATGCCACAAAGTTTCATGTTTTAAGTTATGATTATTGGGATTACATTTCACTACTATGATTTATCCCATGTTATGAAATTATGATCTCTTTTGCAGGTTAAGATTTCCAAAAGATATGTTCTTATGAATATGATGTGATTGATATTTCTTTTTTTTACCCTTACTGAGCATTTGAGCTCACCATTTTGTATGTTTTTCCCCAGGTCAGGAAGAAGGTTATTAAGTAAGATATGCCAAAAGGGACTATAGATATGATGAAATAAATGGGAGACAGTGTAGATGCTTTATGAACTAGTTGTTTATGTTTCCCAGTTTCTAAAGACACTATACCTATACGGTCCTTTCATGGTTTTGTTATATGTTGTAATAAGTATGCTTCAATTTTTAACTAATAAAAATGTATATAATGTATGGGTCATTATAGATACCATACCACATGAACAACTTGTATTTATAAAGTGTTCATTTTTTACTCAAGTACCAAATATCAACAAAACGAACGTTATTAACATAAATGACTATGTAATGTTTGTAAAATGGTAATAAGTGATAAAAGACAAATAATAAACATTAAAAAGGTTTTTAAGAAATTATAAATTAACTTTAGTTTATTATTTAGGACGTTAAAGAACGAACGGGTCAAGTCGGGCACGAAGTAAGGGATTTCCTATCTCACATTTATTTTCGTGAGATTTCATTTGTTCGCCACTTATTTCTTGGATGTGGTGTATTACGTACTGTCATTTTATATATATTATCATTATTAACTTTTCATTAATGGTATTCTACAATTCATTTGGTGGTTATTATATTTTGGTCATATGACTCGATTGATTGCAATGAGGTAAGTGGTTTTCATCTCACTTCTTATTCTCGTGAGATTCATGCTATATTATCCACTATTTCCACAGAGTGGGGTATGTACTTCCCATGATTCTACTCTTGTGTAATATACTTTAATTTATGGGTATTTACATCTTCATTTTTATGATCCTTATTTCTTGGGGTGTATGTTTCAAAAGATACCAAATCGTTAAGGAACCTTTCACCCTCCCCTTTTTAAAAGACTTATTTTAGTTGTGCCTTTTAATATATGTCTTCTTATGTTGGGATATTTTCTTCTATATCCTTATTGTTGTATATATTATGTCCAAGTAATGAGATAACCTCTTCTCTCACTTCTATTTATTTTTTTAATTTTAATGTGACGCCATTAGGCTGTTGAATTTTTGTAAAGGAACTTCTTATACAAAATTCCTTTCTTTGGGTTGATCTTATCTTTCTGGTTTATGTCATTATTTGATTGTGTGAGAAATGAATTTTTATGCATTTATATATTATTTATGTGTTCTTATATTGAATACACATAATAGATCTATTTTATTTACAAAATGATCTTTGTAAGGGACTTTTTCTCAATCTCCTTTCATTGAGGCATATTTTGTTTTATACACAACTTTATTTTATATGGTGTACAAACCCCTTTGAATTTTACTTTTATTCAAAAGGAATCTTTTTTCTATGAAGAGTTCTACTAAACAAAAAAAAGTATGTTTCTTTTTAATATACGCGGTGATAATGACCTTTTCGCCACCGCGAGTATTATTTGATCTTTGGCTTCCATAACAAGCCGTAATTTTTTTAAAATAAAATAAATACCATATACTCTTTTAAGTATTTTGGTATCGAAAATGGTTTTGATAAAGGATTCCTTTATGTCAATATATTTAAATAATATATTTTGATTGAAATGTGGAAATTTTATCATTCCTTTATATTGGTTTTATGTGTTATGATTTTATAATGGAACTTGGACTTTTGACCGGTGGTTACGTGATAAACCAAATGACGAGTGGTGCCATGAAAACCAGGATGGGTGGTTATGTTATAACATCCAATGCATTGGGTATGGAAGTCAACCGTATGGCTATGCCATTTAGTGACATGTGTGGAAGTTGACTGTATGGTTATTCCATTGAAATATGATTATGTCCCAAGTTACCTTTATATGTTATGTGTTCTTTGTATGGGTTTTATGGTAATATTTTGGTTACAAAATGGTAAGAAAATATCTTCTATTCAGCGAAGAGTACTTACTACTTCATAAAGGTGAAATGTATTACTTGTGATAATTTATTCATGGTTTACTTGTTGTTTTGAAAAAATAATAGTTTTCCTTCCTTGTGTATCCCTTACTGAGATTTTTATGCTCATCCTATGTTTTTGAAATATTTTTCACGGGACATAAAGTGGAATAAGGTCAAGGATGGGATAAAGGGAAAATCATGATGTCTAAAACATGGAACTGGACATTACTTTTTTTTTCAAGAGTTTTTACTTTATAAAAAAATGGAAACTGGGTAGAAGTGTCTACTTTTTAATCTTTTGATATGTAATAGTTATGGCCTAATTCTCTAAAACTCTATACCCGAAAAGATCATCAATGTGAATTATTCATTTAATTCATTATTATGTAATGTTCAAGGACGGGTCCTTATACTAATGAGTATGTATTTACTCAACCCAGCATTGGATTTTCTCACACATGCAGTGTCTCGTATAGAGAATATACCTGTTAGCATAGATTCCTTAAGAGCATTGGGAAACCTAGTGCATTTGGCCGTGTAATGTGGTTAGATATTAGAGATTCGAAGATGGTCTCTCTTAGTATTTAGTCTACTATGTTTCTCAATATGGGAGATATTTCTAGTTGGTCATGTATTTTTCCCCTTTTATTTTTAGTTTACACTACCATATACTTCTACCCCCAAAAGGTTTTTACCTGCATTTTTATTCTCTATATAATGCATCATTTTATCATTATTATTCAAAAATTATACATTGGGTTGGTTGGGTTTGTTTTTGTGTATAGTAAAATTAGGAAATGTACTCCCATATTTCTTATTCTGTTTTCCACTTATTATCACCCATAACCTATGGAGGTGGGCTTGGGGTAGTTATAGCTCAAGCCTTGTTGGTTTGTGTAATGATAGAATTATATCATAGTATATCTTTCGTTGGGATATTTTTGAGTAGTTCCCATATGAGGATTTTTTAGGACTTGTGGAAATAGTTTAAATGTGTCTTCAGTGCATCTTTCAAGCTAGATAATCTACATTTGGTGTGGAGGATGACGTATCCATTCACCAATATCATGAATACATACTTTTCAACTTGAAATATTGAGAAAATGGTTGTTGGGATCAATGGTATATTCATCATATTAGATTGAGTCATTTGACTTTTCTTCTTGAGTCGTCTTAAAATTGTATATATATTATCATCTGAATGTGGTAAGTCTTGATTAAATTTTTATGATTCCTCTACGATAAAAGATAACCATATTTATGATTCTGGATCGTGATAATGATCATATGAGTGATGAGGCCTCAAATTTAAGGTCCATCATGTGTGGTTCTTCTTCCAAGAGGACAAGTAATATCACCCCACCTATGATGTCACAGATCATACTAAAAGAGTAGGATGAGGACGGGAACAATATTTGTGCACATGATGAGTTCTAGCACCAAAGGCCGCTAAGGTTCTGCTATGACCCAGAACCCCAGGATGAGGATTATTTTATAGAGTTAGTGATTTCTATCTCTAAGTTTATTCGGAAACTGACTGATAAATTAGTTTCATTGTCAGCTAGAATTTCCCATAGAGTAGTTGGACGCTAGTAGTGTCTAGTTACATAGATTTATGATGAGTCTACTATCTCATGGACCAAATTATAAAAATATTTCCATGAAAATTACTACCCCTTCTAATTTCATTTAGTTTGGATTCAAGAGTCTCATAATCAAAAAAGGGAGGATAAAAATGGATGAGTATGTCATGAGGTTCACAGACCACACATGGTACTCCATCTACCTAACTCGGGATGGCTACTTCTAGGAACATAATTTTGAGCAAGGTCTCTATAGATATACCCACACTACAATAGTTCCCTTATCCACTCCAACATATGATGGGGTGTTGGAGAAATATCTGTTGATGGAGAGATTCATGTTAGAGAGACACCTAGTAGATAGAGCTGTAAGTGAGAGATATAGGTATAGGTCTTTAATGGTAGCTAGAAGACACTAGTCGGTGACATCTCGACATAGGATACCTCCCCATGACCAGACTCAAGCATATAGTCTTGTGATAAAAAGACCATATAGAGGACCATAAAATACCAAAGAGGGTGGTGTTATGAATTTAAGGGGTGAGATCACATGGAGAATGATTTCTCGAGCAGACATACTGAGGACGGAAGGAAGATATTGGATTGACTTCCAATGCAAAGGTAGTGTCGTGATCACATATCACTCAAGAGAGGGTAGAGTGGCCTCATAGAGGTGGAGCTGATATAAGATATGGTTGAGCTCTAGGATGATTAGTTGTGGATGGTAGACGATGCTATGAGATTCTTCCACCAAACCCACTAGGTGGTCCATGCTAGACTCAGGCCCCAAGCAGTCAGGGCCTCAGACAACTGCAAGCTATGGATGTATATGACCTGGTAAAACATAAGATGATTAGTGTAATGATAGGTTTATATTATACTCTTGATTAAGAATTATTAGACATAGGATCAATTCATTATTTCCTATCTTTACTCATAGTGTTGGAGTTGGAGCTCCTAGTTGAGGTTTAGGCCAACAACATCATCTTGAGGAATCTATGTGAACTGCTTCTTCTAAATCCTTTATCTGATGAAAATATGAGACATCTCATTATGGAGAGTGGTTCTCATGGTAATTTTTGTTCATCATTATAGAACCATATGAATTCATCATAGGAATTGATTGGTTATCTATGGTCTAATCCCAGATTGACTATCACCAAATATGAGTGAGATGCCTTCTCACTGATGAGACAATATTCTCTATTATGGGTCAGAGAGATATCATAGCTAGATGAGTTGGTTTTACAAGTACGATGTTGCATCCCCCTACCCATCAGCTGTTGAGGGGATACCATAGTGAATCATTCTCTTTATATATCTATATTACTTTATTAATGGAGTATTTATTGGACTCCCTGCCTGAATACATTTTGGGACGACCTTTGGGGCAGGAGATGAAGTTTAAAATCTACTTTCTCCCAAGGAAAACTATGATATCTTCTGTTGTATATTGGATGGTCCCTACTGGACCCCATGAGTTGTAGTTGTAGTTAGATGACCTTCGAGAGAGAGGTTTCATCAAGACCAGTGTGTCCCTTGGGAAACTCCATTATTGTTCATGAAAAAGTAGGATGATAGCTTGATGATTATTAATGATTATCATCACATGAACTATTTCATGTTAAAGAAAAAGTGAACCTTTCCAAATACTGATGACCTATTTTACTACTTGTGAGGTGAAATATATTTCTCATAGATCGATATTCGGTCCAACTACCTCTAGTTGAGGGTTTGCGATGCTGATATTTTGAATCAATAATTCTAATGTCACTATGGAAACTATGAGTTCCTAGTGATTCCCTTTCATGTGATGAATTCTCCCATTGTGTTTATAGATTTTTTAAACTAGTTCATCCATCCAAACTTGGACCAATTTGTTTTTTTCTTCTTTGAGGACATAATCATATAATCTCCTTTAGATGAGAAGCATTCATAAAACATGATTATTGTGATATATTTTCTTCACGAACAACATCATTATGTTATTCCCTCAAACTAACGATTCTAGATCCATTAGGTTCACATTACTGGGAGTGTGATTAAAATCATGGATTAGATGTGGACCCATAAAAGTTTGATGTAGTGATTTCTTGGGAGACACCAAAGATTTTATGAGTGGAAACAAAATTCTCAGCTTGGAGGGGGACTATAGGATGTTTTGGAAGAATTATCTTGGACTGAAACTCATTTGAAATTCATTACATGGAGTGGCCATCGATTTACCTAGACTGAGGAGTGCTCGAGTGCCTTTGAGGAGTTGAGTCTGAGCCTGATGAGTGAAACTATTTTGAGGCTACTAAGGACGGGAATCATTTATGTAGTGTATTTTGAGGCCTTTTGATCCAGGGTCGACTATGTGTTGATGTAGAGATAAAAATTTATTGTATATGTTTATAGGGAGTTGAGACCAAAATATTAGATCTATGTGACTCATGACCCAGATTTAGAAGTGTTAGACTTCACTTTGGGGATATGGATGCACCATCTTTTGGGAGAACACTTTTTTGTTAATTGATTCTATCATAGCCTCAGGAATATCTTCAGAAAGAGAGACTTGAAACTGAGACTAAGGAACTAGTTGGATTTCATATAGGAATAAGACTTTGAGATGGTCTATACTCCTAGGAAGGGAAACATGGTGGCAGATTCCCTTAGTAGGATGTCCCAGGCTCATTTTTGGGGGAGGCATATGAGTAGTTGGATTCCTTCTAGCTGTCCTTGGCTAAGTTAGAGAGTTTAGTTTTTCTTGTTTCAATGGTGTTTAATCCTCTAATATTTCATAATGTGAGAGTGTCTTAGTTGGGAGACATCAACTAGGAAATTTTTCAGGACCATATATCCATAGGAGATTCAATAGATGGATTTTATGAAGGAGGGAATTATGTAATCCTTTTACAAGGATTGATGGTGGTCCCAATAATGATATGGGAGGTGGTTATGTGAGAGTTTTACAAATCTCATTTGGTTGTACATCCTGGTGTGGGGAATATGTAAAGATCACTTTAGCGGTAGTTTTGGTGGTCTAGTATTAGGTGGAGAATGGCTGAGGTCATCTCCTGGTGCCTCACTTGTTTGCAGGTGAAGGCTTAGCACCAGGTTGTGGTATGTCTTTTTTAGCCTCTTGATATCCTAGTGAAAAAATGGGATGGAATTTCACTACAATTTTTGATAGGTATCCCACAGATTGTAAGAATATATGATTCCAAATTGATGATAGTTGATCAACTCATGAAGTCCATCCACATCATTTCTATTAGGAAGAATTTTTTGGTGGAGAGTTTGGGGTATTTATACGTATGAGAGATTGTTCACCTTCATGGTTTTCCCACAAATATTTTCTATAACAATGATGCATGATTCATGTCACAATTATAGATATGCCTATTAGAGGAATTCCAGACCTATATGAGGATGATTCCATCCTTCCACCCCTAGAGAGATGGGCAGTGATTAAGTAAAATTACATATTCATATTGGATACTTTTTTTTAATTATTATTCATTATTTATTTTATAATGTACTGTGGTTTGGATTGTTTTCACATGAATTAAGAATCCTTGACTAAAAGTAATAGATGATAAAAAAAGTACAACAAATAAATTCTACATGATATATATCAGGTACACGATGTGAATGCTTCATTTTAACCATGCATATATGATGAAAGACTAACCTGTGAGGATTTTTTCATGACATGAAGTCAATACACAATGTGTAATTATATTACTTCACGTTTAGCTTAAAAAAATAATAATCCTGCAAGATTGAATTTCATACATGTCGTGAATGTTTCCAGGCCTCACCCATTCAAAGATACGAAAAAATTATTCAGCGGGAAAAGTTGATCGGAATTACACAGTGTGGAACCAACATCCAGACATGAAGATATCATGATCCATGTCACATAATCTAGTACATGGAATAGAGTAATTTCATGTTGTGTACTTCTCTAGAATATTTTTAATTTCAGCACTCAACACATAAGAGGTGCTTAAGAGTATTTTTTCACTCATTTTTCTTACTCATTTGTCATTCCTTCTTCTTCTAACTAGATTACTTTCATTTGTTTTATTGATTTATTAAATAATTATGAGTTATTAATCCTTTTACATTGATTATTAATCATCAGAATCCCCCATTCTCTTCGGACACTAGTTTCCTTCATCACTATCCATTCTTCAACAAATGTTGCACGATTCTTCATCGGTTCTACATCCCCAATAATTTTGTGGAGGTTTCTTAATTGTTTCAATTTCATATTTCTCATTATTCATTTTTGTCATTATGAAAATTTATATCGTAGTTTGATTTTTATTGATTCTAATTTTTTGATATTGGTTTTTTCTTGTTTAATTATGGATTTTCTCTTTTATTACTTATTTATGATTATGAAAAACAAGCTAAATTTCTCCTTTATTTTGATCATCATCGCCATGTGCAGCGAATCGATATAGTGTTAGGGGTTGAGAGTATGGTTGTTTAAAAAACAATTGAATCTTAATATTGAAACTTTTTAAACCTATGGATAGTAATTAGGTTAATAATTATTTTTTATCTCATTCATTCTCACAACCTTGACCATTAGAAGCATGATTGAATGAACAAAACCTATTTAGAGTTGATAAGCACTATGATCATTAGTATGGGATGATTTTATCATATAAGAAAAGAATAATTCACTTAGTTTTTCAGATATAACCTAACAATGGGATCATTGAAACATAGTTAGATCTAATTGGTTTGCCTAAAACTAATTAATGAATTTTTCATTTCTTCATTGATTATGACATATGACCATTCCATGTTAAATATAGGACTATATTTTATTCAAGAACCCTGAAATTAACCCCAATTCCTTAATTTAATATATATATTAAAACTAAAAACTATATAGTATTAGTTAAATCCCTAACATTAAGAATGAAAATTGAGCAATTCTTACAAGGTATTTGTTTGATTGGCTGGTTACCTACCAATAGTCTTCATGGGATCGACCTTATACTTCCACTTTACTGCACCATTGTAGTAAGTGTGTATTGGGACTATAAATTATAATATGATCTCATCCCTCATGAATTAAATGATGTGTTAAGGTGAGTCAAATTTTGGTAGCGTTACTAGGGACAATTATTTCTTAGGTACAGTGACCTTTGGAACGATCCCCAGATTACCTCACCCACCCCCTTTCTTCTTTTATACCCCCTCTTCCTTTTTTTAAATCTTTTCTCTTGCCAGCACACCTTATGTCTCTCTATCCATTATGTCTAGTTCATGTTTTGGGATCCCTTTACATTATCAAGAATCTTGGACACACAATAAAATCATCTATTTTATCGTGATAATAATAGAACCATTTACACACACCGCCACTTTTCAATGGGTAAGAATGACAATCTCAACCTGACACATCTTGAAAACCCCCAATATGTGCAACCTTCCAATCAGGGTGAGAGACTATCACTACAGAATCACACAATTATGAACTATAATTAACTATCTATTATTGGTGTCGTACCCAACATTATGTACCTACGAATTCAGGTGTTCACTTCAGAAAATAAACATAGACTCAATTAAATGATCCCAAATATGGGGTCATTTAGTGCAATTCAAAGATAATACCCCCATGAACACATATATAATATTATTGAGGTTCTTGATAACATTCCCAACCAAGGTGTATCTTTAGATGCAATTACATTGATTGTATTCCCTTTTTTTGTACATGACCATGCCACAGACTTGATAAAAAACCATTCTCTAGAGTCAATGATTACTTGGGATGAATTAGTAATGAAATTATTAGACAAGTAATTCCCGCCAATCCAAACATGGAATATTCAAAATGAAATTAAATACATTACCGAGGTGGACAGAGAATCAGTGATATAATATTAGAGTAGATTCAAGGAGATGACCTAAAAATATGCACATCATGGACAAGATCTGTGGCTTAAAAATTATAAGTTCTATCAAGGACTCTGGCCTACTGCATGAACTTTAGTATATTCCACTGCTGATGGTAGAATCATGTTAAAGACACCTGAAGCTAGCCAAGAAATTTTAGACGAAGTCTATCACAATACCATTTGATGGAAAAGTGATAGAGGAACTCCTCGGTACATAATTCATTAGGTATAAGAAACCACTTTACTTGCTTCTCATGTTGACTAACTTAGAAAGAAGCTGCAATCAATTCAATTACCTATTGTGCCACCACCCCCTCATACTCTAGTAATGTTATTTCAATCATTTGATATGTATGTAGGTCTTCAATCATAATAACATTATTGGGAAGGGATGGAAGATCTCATTATATAAGGATTTTAATTATATCAATTATAATCAACAATTTCAATAGTACTAGTAGTTGCAGTAGTATCGGCAAATTTTTTTTGAACAATGGGTAGATCAGATGAAATATTAAGAACAAATTTATTTTCCGTAGAGGAGTGGATAGGCACCGCAATGAAATCAGGTTCTACTTGGGTTACCCACCACAAGGTCCATCACCTCAACCACAATAAAAATTCCAACATCCTTTTCCTAGAGTTCAGTAATATCTTCCTATACTACATCAACAATTCCAGAATGAACATCCTAGAGAACAACAACAAGCCCAACCCCTCCAAATTATTCTAAAAAATCTACTTTCTTATTTCCTACCAAAATATACCCAATGGATGAAAACATAATATGAAGAAATGAAAACCAAAGAGCAGCCATGTGAATCATTTAGCACCAAATAAGTCAAATTTCAAGAACCATATCAGACCAACTACCAGGTACATTTCCCAGTAACACAATAATGCACCCAAACAAGAAAAAAAGGATGTGGTTCTTAGGCAGGGGAAAATACTGGACCTTAAACAACTATAAAAAGAGTAGGAAAAGAAGCCGGAGGTTCCTAAGAAAAAGGTGGCTGACATCAGTGAAGATGAAAAGTATAAAAAAAGAGTACATCAAATAAACAAGTCTAGAATTAGAAGAAATTAAAAAACCCCAACAAAATGATTACATGAAATGTAATAATTTTATATAGGACCACCAGTATACAAACCCCTTATTCCATTTCCTAAAAAATGATTCAATGCAAGATTGGGGAACAAAAGAAGAAGTTTCTTGCAATGTTCATGAAATTGCATATCAATATCCAATTTTATGAATCCATTTCCCTAATTTTGAATTATGAGAAATTTTTAAATTAAATTATCTCCATAAAGAGAGATATGGAATACCTTGGAGTCATCTCCCAAAATTAAGAATGCTCTATAGTCATTCAACAGAATCATCCAGGAATGATTCAAGGTCCTAATAGTTTTCCAATCAATTTCACCATACAGGCATGCAATTTCAGAAGAGAAATATGTGATCTAGGAATGAGAAAAAATCTCATGCCCATGAGTGCTTTCAATAACATAGTGGTCAAATAATTGAAAATGATAAGAGTAGCACTTTAACTGGCTGTCCGCTCAATCAAGCATCATCAAGCAATTCTCATGGATATCTTAGTTATGGTTGAAAAATTTATGTTTCCTAGAGATATCATAATCTTTAATATGGAAGAATAAGGATACATTTTAATTATTAATGTAAGATCATTTATATCAAAGATAATTGATTTAATATAAATTATATAATGGTTGATGATATTTTGATTTGGGGATAAACAATTTTTTTTTAACTTATTAAAGGTTTACAAAAAAGGTAAGGATTATTTTGATTGTAAATCCATTTTTTTACTGATTAAAAAGATGAGTTTATAAGGATTGAGGATGATTGGGATACCATACCCCCTGATGATGACAAGGTTAGTGATAATGAGAATTCAAACTACATTGAACCATTGAATATGGAAATCATCCCACCATTCATATGTTCTATCATTACACCACCATCATTGGAATTACAACCTTTTCAAAACACACTCAAGTACTTTTTTTGAGATTGTGATAATAATTCCTATCATTATCAGCTCATAGCTGACCCAAAAATAGAATGAAAAGTCTATTGAGGTCTTTAAAATACACAAAAACTTATTAGAATAGGGAGTGTATGGACTTATTAGGATTATCCCCCACATTTAGCTACCATGAAATTTCATTGGATGATGGTGCTAAACCCAAACGCCAACCCAATAGGTGACTAACCTCACAAATGAAATCAATGCCTATGAAATAAGTGTGGAAAATTATATTAGTTGGAAAAATATTTTAAATATCAGATAGAAAAAGGGTGAATCCATTGTAATTTTTTACAAAGAAGAGTGATAATACTATTGTAAAGAATGAAGAAATTGAGTTGATCTCTACTGAAACAATAACTGGATGGAGAGTATTCTTCGATTAAAGGAATATGAATATGGAAACCAGAAAATATAATTATCCACTGACCATTATGGATAAAATTCTAGAAATAATACCAAGGCAAGGATTATATTATTTTTTTTGATGAATATCTAGGATAAAATAAAATTTTATCTGATCTAGTTGTTCACTCTAAAACTACATCCACTTTCTCTTCAGAACCTTTTCCTACCAGAAAATATCATTTTTTATGTACAACGCACCCGAAAATTTTCTATCATGCATGAAAGATATATTCAATGATATGGTGGAGAAATTATTATATTTCTTCATAGATGAAATGTCAGTGTATGGAAGGTCCTTTGAGGTATGTTTGAGTTACATGGATCCAGTCTTGCAACATTGTGAAAAAAATTCATGTTATTAAATTTTTAAATGTGTCACTTCATGGTCCAAGGAAAAATAGTCATCTAACCTTAAATATCTAAATAATGTATAGAAATAAATTTATTGAAAATAATATTAATAAACTTATTACCCGAGACTACTATAGTGAAATAGATAAAGTGCTTTTTGGGCCATACAAGATTTTATCAATAGTTTTTTAAAAACAATATTGAAATAGTCAATCCCTTAAAACACTCATTGTCAAAAGACACCGTTTTCATGTTAACCAATGTGTTTCAAAGTGAATTCCATACCAAAAAGAATAATATGGTGGATGATCCTATCATTTTTTCACCAGATTAGGACAAGTATTTCGATCTAACGTGTGAAACACGTGACTTCACTATTGGTGTTTTGTTATTACAATGAGACAAAAATATCTTTTATCTAATTTAGTATTCCATTCACACTATGAATGATTCTATGGTAAATTATAAGACAACTAAAAATGAACTTATAGAAGTCATATTTTCATTTGGATAATTTCAGTTATACACAATACCATCAAAAGTTGCATTCTACACTGAACATGTTACAATTAAAAAACTAAAAAACAAAAAAGATTCTAAACCATATCTGATAAGAATTATTCTTCTAATACAAGAGTTTGAAATCATAATCAACGAAATAGAAATAACTAAGAATGTCATAGAATTCAATTATATCCAAAAATATACTGCCTAAGATCAATGATATTGATAATATTGACATCAAGGATGAATTCCCCGATGAAACCGTTCTCACAATAAATACCCTAGTTTGAAAGTGGTTCTTGGTTGTTGAACAAATATCTCACCATGGGATAACTCTACCCTGAATTTAATATTCAATAGTGGAATAGATTTTTAGATGAATCCTCACATTACTACTGTAATTCCCTGACCCCAGAAGGCTAGAGTTGGTGCATTATTACGTATCATTGGCATGATAAAAAAAGATCAGGTCTCGAAAGAAAGATTAGTTTAGTAGCTTTGGAAGTACTAGATACATTCATATGGTTTTCATTAAATCATAAAATAGAAAACTACAAAAACATTGCTTCCATATAAAACACTGAGATCCCATAGAAAATCCCTACAGGTCAGTCACAATATACTTTTTCACATCCTGGAAAAAATAAAACATAGAACGGGGTGAGCTTAGATTCTCAGTAAGGAAAACAATATAGCGGAAACTTACATAAATAAGCATAAACATTTAAGGTAATGTATACAACTAAAACAAAAGACTTTTCAACATAAACTTCATCATAATATGGAAAACATAAATCAATATAATTCCATTTAATTAATCACATGAATATTCAACTAGTCATATAATATCATGCAATATCAACAGCCACTTTCATAATAATGGAAGGCATAATTCCAGACTTCATAACCACATAGTCAAGGCCTTGTGCCAAGACAAAAAATAAGATTTTGCCAAGTCCTTGTGCCAAGACACTAGTTTGTCTCATGAGACCTACTGATGCATTGAGGAGCTATAGCGGGCTCCACCCATCACTTATTATGTCCAATGCATTCCTCATATGAAAAGGTTTAAACATAACATAAACATTTGTATTAAAACAAGAATACAAAATGTCAATACTTTATCTATAAACCATGAGTGGTATGAAATAACACATCCAAATTAAAACATATCACAAAACCTTCAATACTATCTAGAATTTTTGTATCATAATAAATCAACTTCAAACAAAAATAAAATCCATCAAAGGATGTTGACATAGATGAAATCAAAACATTTATAGGGAAATATCCAATTACATTTTGAAATCATTTAAGAGTCACATAATTATAAATAAAACCTTTATTTTTAAGATATTCTTTTAATCTTGTAAGGGAAGATTCAACGATGTTATAACGGCATAAAATAGGTGCACTCGCCATATAAGTTAAAAAACTGTAACGTCCCGGTTCTGGGTGCCCCGAACCCGGTTCGCCACGTGACCTAAATCACATTTCCCTAAACACCAGAGGCTACCGACTAGCAGTGAGGGCCCGGGTCTGATAGTGTGGAAACTATTACCTCATTTGTCAAAGTGTGGCGCAGCGGAATACAAAAGAAAAAATACAACCACAACAGAATAAATAAACCATGCACATTTAAAGTAAACAAGTTCCATACAAGGTAACCAACCAGATATTTAGATATGATGCAACATGTTTCAATTCTAATAAAATAGCCAGAACATGGTTTACATCATTACAGTACAAAAAAATATAGAGTACAACAAAACAAAGAAAAACAGTTGGCATCTGCATTGCGAGCCTAGGCTCGGTCCCATGCCTTCCTACTCCTCAGCAACAGTCAAGTACCTGTATATGGACTCTTGCCCCTATCCACACCTGTAGAGATGTAATCTGTTTGGGCTGAAAAGCATGGACCAAACAGGGTGTGAGAAATAAATCCCAGTAGGCACCCACCAAAGGCCCCTTCCCAATTGTGTGACAGCATGAAACAACAGTGTGCAGTAGTAAAAATGAAACAAAGTAAGAAGTGCCGAAAGTAACTAACTTAACCAGTTATATTGCCATTTTAATATCCAGTTATTAATTAAATTTAAAATATCACCACAGTGAATATTCTAAGTAAACAGCTAATGTCCTCAGACAGGTAAACCCCTACCCATAGGTAAAGAGTATCCAACATAAGAATATTCTCATAGGAAAACATATATTGCCCACAGGCGTAAGAAGTGTCGCCCACTGGCACAAAATCAGCTGCCCAGAGGCAGGGAAGAAGTTTCCCATAGGGTAAGTAGTAAAATGACCACAGGCTAATCACAACACTGCCCTCAGGCTAAACAGGTAACCGGGTCATGCCCAACATGTAATTAAACATTCACAAGCAATGTCACTCAAGTAAATTCTAAAAACATTACTTTAAGGGCATACCCTCGGGTATCCATGCCAAACGTCTAAACAGAGGAACGCACCCCTGGGGTGGTCCTGGATCCAAGCAGTGATCCCAAACAACATTTTAATATCACAATTAATAACCTATATAATTATAGGTAGTTAAAAAATTTATGGCCTCAGCCACATGACACCCCAACATGGGTTCATGGTACCAAAATACACAAAACACACAAGAGTTGAAAAACTAAACACCAATCCACCTACCTTATACATCAACGAGCAGTATACACGATCGTCGATCCCAGAAACTCCCAAGAACGGTGTAGATTTTAGGTATGAAAACTTTTATTCAACCTTAAATAACTCCCTTTAGGGAAGGAATTGGTAAGAAACACGCTAGGAAAAGAGAGGGCCTACCTGCGCCGTTCCAATGAGATCGTTCGAGGCAGAATTAGATTCCTGGTTCGCGATCGACGGATCTCCAAAGGCTCGTCCATCCACTCCTGCTCCACTTGTCCGGTTCTAATCATTCCCTGCAAACAGGGGAGGCTACTACCGATTTAAGCGAAAAAAACTAAGTACACGATGTGTACTTCCTTTATTTAAGTGTTCCTTTGGTGGCACCGCCACACTGTTCATCTGTCGACATGAGTACACGACATGTACTCCCGAGTACACGGTGTATACTATCACCCAGCTGAAAGCTACTCCACCACCTTACTGTTTTGGCCTGCCCACTAACTACATGGCGTGTATGGGGCCACTACATGGTGTGTAGTCGGTTCCTACACCCTTCGTCGCCGACATGGCTACACGCCCCGTGTACCCATCTCACATGGCCAAAAGTACATGGCGTGTGGAAAAGTACATGACTTTTAGTTCCAAAATTTAGGATTTTTTTCCCATTTCCATATTTTCTCAAAAACACTTAAGGAAAAGAGAAAAGAAGAAGCTTGTACCTCAAAAATAAGAACCAGGTTCATACAAACTTCCCCCCTTATAGAAATTCGTCCCTGAATTTCCCTTCCAAGGGTGGTGAAGATATAGCCGTGAAAAAATCCATCCACTGAGAACGTACATCGGCTTCCTGCTCCCAGGTCTCATCCTGCACTCGGCCATGCTTCCATAGCACCCGTATAAGAGGAACTGACTGGCCCCAGAGAACCTTTGTGCTCCTGTCAATGATACAAATTGTATGCTCCTCAAAGGACACATCCATCTAAAGCTCAACCTCCTCATGCTGAAAGGTGTGAGATGGGTCTGAATGATAGCGGCGCAAGTGAGATACATGGAAGACGTCGTGCATGGCTCGGTACCGCTGCGGTAACTGCAACCGATAGGCAACCAGCCCCACTCTTTCCAGAATCTCAAACGGCCCCACATACCTCGTTGAAAGCTTACCCTGTCTCCTGATCCGTCTATGTCCTAGGCTTGGAAAAACACACAATAAAACCTGATCAATAACAAAGAACTCCAAAGGTCATCTATGGCGATCAACATAAGACTTCTGACGAGACTGTGCGGTAGCCATCTGCTTCTGAATCAACTGGACCTGCTCAAAAGTATCCGGTATGAGACGTGGTCCCAGTAAAGCTACCTCACCTACCTCTGACCAGAAAAAAGTTGATCAGCATGGCCTACCATATAACGCCTCATATGGTTCCATCTCAATAGTCGCCTGAAAACTATTGTTTTAGGAAAACTCGACTAGGGGTATATGTTTCTCCCAAGAGCCCCCAAAGTCTAAGACAGATGCACGCAGTATGTCCTCAAGCACCTGTATCGTATGCACTGACTGGCCATCTGTCTGAGGGTTGTATGTTGTGCTCAGAAGCACCTATGTACCCAGTGCCCTCTGAAAACTCTGCCAGAAATGAGACGTAAAGTGGGCATCCCTCTCTGAAATGATAGAACGAGGGACCCCATGAAGACGTATGATCTCTCGGATATACAACCTTCCGAGCTTGTCAACACCTAAGGTCTCCTTAATTGGAAAAAATTGAGCTACCTTCGTCAGTCTATCCACAACAACCCAAACAACATCAGTTCCTCAAGGTGACCTCGGCAATCCCGTCAAGAAATCCATCGCGACATCATCCCATTTCCACTCTAGAATGGGTAACTGCTGTAACAGTCCAGCTGGTCTCTGGTGCTTCACCTTCACCTGCTGACAGGTGGAACACCACGTAACAAAACCAGCTATATCTCTCTTCATACCCGGCCACCAGTACTGACTTCTCAAGTCTCGGAACATCTTGGTATCCCCGGGATGAACTTCCCAAGTTGAAGCATGAAGCTCTCACATCATCTCCTCACGTATATCCCCTTGAACCCATACTCGTCCATGGAAATGTAGAACCTCATCACTGCCTATCTTCCAACCGGGAGGAGGGTCCTCACTTTCCACTGACTCCCACAGAACTAGGCCTTCTAAATCAGATAGCTATCTCATCCTCACTCTGTCCAAGAGGGTAGATGTCACAGCTAACAAGGAAAGATAATTCTTCCCCTGACTATCGTGCACCTCTAGATTCATCTCAGAGAACAAGGCCATAACCTGCCACTCACCACTGGCCTCTTGCACTACCTATATCTGAGTCTTCCTACTTAGTGCATCAACTACTACATTACCCTTACCACAGGTATAGGAAAGCTCAAAATTGAAGGACTGTAGGAACTCGACCCACCTCTTCTGCCTCAGATTCAGGTCACGCTGAGTAAAGATATACGTGAGGCTTTTGTGGTTGGCGAAAACCACAAAATGTTCTCCCAGTATATAATGTCTCCAACAGCGCAACACATGCACTACTGCAGCCAACTCGAGACCATGCGTCGGGTAATTCCTCTCATGTGGCCTCAACTACCGAGACCCGTATGCAACAACTTAATTTCCCTACATCAACACTTCTCCCAACCTAATACCCGATGCATCAAAGTAAACTATATATCTCTTCCCCTGCTCTGGGAGTATCAGGATCAGTGCTGAAGTCAATCTTCCTTTCAGGTCCTGAAAGGCTGCCTCACAAGCTTCTGACCAAACGAACTTCACACACTTTTTAGTCAGACCTATCAACGGTGCTGCTAAGCGGGAGAAGTCCTGTATGAAGTTCTTTTAGTAACCAGCCAGCCCTAAGAAACTCTGTATCTCAAAAAAATTCTTAGGATGTTCCTAGGAAACTAATTCTCTCACCTTCTCTGGGTCTACTGAAACTCCTGCCTCTGAGATGAGATGACCCAGGAAGTGAATATGGTCCATCCAAAAGTGGCACTTTGAGAGATTAGCATATAGCTGATGCTCTTTCAGTGTACTCAATACGATCTAAAGATGGGTGGCATGGCTGTGTCGAGTGTGAGAGTACAGAAAGATGTTGTCCACAAATACTACCACAAAAGAATCTAGATACGGATGGAACACACGATTCATCAGATCCATGAAAACAGCTGGCTTCTTCATGAGTCCAAACGGCATTACCAAATACTCGTACAGACCATATCTGCTCTGAAAAGATGTAAGCGATATATCCGATGGTCTCACGCGCAGTTGATGATATCCTGATCTAAGGTCAATCTTCGAGAACACTCGTTCTCCACGAAGCTGATCAAAAAGATCATCAATCCTCGATAAGGGATATTGGTTCTTAACCGTTAACTAGTTCGGCTTCTGATAGTCCACACAGAGTCTGAGGGTACCGTCCGCCTTCTTTGTAAAAAGGACCAGCGAACCCCATAGAGAAGTACTAGGTTGGATAAAACCCTTCGCCTATAACTCCTCTAACTGCCTCTTGAGCTCCTGCAACTCAGGTGTGGCCATCCTATAAGGAGGTATGGACACCGGTGCTGCTCCTGGAATGAGCTCAAAAGAGAAATATACCTCTTGCTTCGGAGGTAGACCTGAAAAGTCGTCTGGGAAGACATCCCTGAAACAATAAACAACAGGAGGGAAATATATCTGACATGTCCCCTGATCATCCAGATATAAACTCGCAATCTGGGCCGTGACTTCCCCTCGCCCACGATTCTCTAGTCCAGCACGACTCCCATGAACATCCCACTCACCCTTGTATAGAAACTCTTCGCCCTCTGGTGACGTGAAACGCACCCTACAACGATAGCAGTCAAAAAGGCTAGAAATGGAACCAACCTATCCATCCTGAGAATGACGTCATAATATGTCATCTCTAAGACATAGAGGTACCAAAGAAAGTGACACCCTCCATCCTCAAGGGGGAACTCCTTGCACTGACGCACACAAGCCATTCTATTGCCCAACAGAGTGTCTATCGTCATGATATCAGAAAAAGTAGAAACACAGAGCCCAAGGCTCTTCACAATGGGTACAGATATGAAACTATGTGTATAACCCGTATCAAAAAATACTGAAGATAAGACAGAAGCTACTAGGATAGTACCTAAAACTGTAGAAGGTCCGAGATCCTGCTCCTACTGGGTCTTTTGCACTGCATATGCCTGCCCAGTCCCACGACCCTGCGACACAGCCTGAATACCCTGAGTTATCCCGCCCTGCTGCCTCTGAGATCCTGGTGTCTGGCTACCATGGCCCTGACCACCATCTCTACCTGCACACCCTGATGTATTCCAGTTCCCCGACTGGTAAGAAGCTGTTGGTCCTGCTCCCACACACGGAGTCTGCACAGAACCCCTCTCAATAGACATCAGTGGAAACACCCCGCAAAACCGCTGTAGATGACCCATCCTGCCGCAAGCTCGACACTCCACCGGGTCTCGTGGACACTGTGGCCTCTTGTTCCCATCTCTACCACACTGGTAGCACATGACCTTTCCAACAGAAGCATTCTTCTGACTGGTATTGCCACCATGAGAGAAGTCCATCTGTCTCTTCCTCTTGCCAGTAGAAATAGTACCAGTAACTATTGCTGAACCAAAATGGCCCACACCACTAGATTCCCACAGGTTCCTCTCTATAATCAACACCTGGTTCATAATAGCATGTACTGAAGGCAACTTGAAAACATTCACCAGTGCTCAGATGTCATAACGAAGACCATCCTCAAAACGTCTGGCTCTCAACGTCTCATAACCCACCAGCACAGGTGAAAAGAACTGAAGCTCGGTGAAATGGGAAGAATAGTCCATCACCGACATAGGGACCTGCTACAGATTCATGAACTCTCAATCTCTATCTTCCCACAGCGTCTCTGGGAAAAAGAAGTCATAGAAGACTGTCTAAAAATCATCTCACGCCATGTATCTGTGATGCTCTGACTAGGTGGTAACATCCCACCACCTCTTAGATGAATCACGCAACATATATGTCACGAGATTAACCCTACACCCTGGAGGCATCTCTAGGTGCTCAAAAATAGTCTGCATCGACCCCAACCAAGACTCTGCAGCCTGTTGTCCACCATCCCCCAAAAATGTAGGCGAATGCTACTGCTGAAAGATACGAGTCAGCTTGGCCATAGATGTGGCAACCTGCGATACTCCCTGAAAGGTCTGCATGAACCTCATAAAGCCTTCACAGAACTACGCCTTCGTGCTTGTGTCTGGTATAACCGATGGCACCACATCTAGCTCTGTTGGGGGATCCACTAGTAGCCCATGACCCACCATCTCTAGAGTACAATCGTTGCCACTCTCTTGGCGAACAATGCGTGGTATCCTAGGCAGCATGACACTACAAAGTCAAAAACATGCCATAGATCAATATTTATCAAGAATAAAAGCGAAGGAACTGCAAATGGAATAAGAGGAAGAAAGCATTTCAATATTTTCAAAACAAGACTACACGGCGTGTACAGTGACTACACGTCGTGTACTTGACTTCCCTTCCCCTACCTGGGTCCTTCTACACGACTAAGCCACACGGATCCCATTGAACAAAAACTGCATGACGTGTATATAATCTACATGGCATGTATGGTGTTATTTTCTAACTGCCTGTGTCGTTTGTGACACAACCGACTACTCGGCTTAAAACTACATGGCGTGTTACACCCGCACACGGTGTGTACACTACCCCATCTCCCAGCTACATGACTAAGTGCACACGGTCTGTCATCAGACAAGACTACATGGCGTGTCCCACAGGTACATGGAATGTTCAAGGAGAGGTGACACCGACCCATGGTGTTAGTTACACGACCGAGTCCCCAGGTCACACTACACGGTGTGTACATAATTGACATGACATGTCTGTCTTATGGTCTACTCCGTCCGTGTTGTTAGTTACACGGGCGGACACTGGGTCAACACTATACGACATGTATATCAAGTACACGACATGTTTTACTTAAGCTCTTCCCTTCCCCGTGTCGCTGCCTACATGGTTTGTGACATGGTAAGAGACTACACGGCGTGTACTCTGTGTACACGGTGTGTACTTAAAAAGTTTATTTTTCTTCCCGAACAGAAGGCCATACCCGACATGTTTAAAGTACTACATGACATGTATACTGGGTTTCCGGACATTATGCCTTAGAAACTTCCCCGGAACCCAAGAAATACAGAAAAACAACACACAAGTGTCAAATTCCGACCCATGAGGGCCCATACTCCCCACAAATCAAAGTTTGACACCTCAAGCGCATTTCCCCAAATGCCAGAGGCTGCCGACTAGAAGCGAGGGCCCAGGTCTGATAGAGGGGAATCTATTCCCTCATTTGTCAAAGTGTAGCGCATCAGAATACCAAAGAAAAAATACAACCACAGTGGAAGAAATAAACCATGCACATTTAAAGTAAACAAGTGCAGTAAAAGGTAACCAACCAGATATTCAGATATGAAGCAACATGTCTCAATTCTATGAAAACAGCCGGAACATGTTATACATCAATACAGTACAACGAAATACAGAGTACAGAAAAACAATGAAAAATAGCTGGCAGTGGCATTGCTAGCCTAAGCTCGGTCCCATGCCCTCCTACTCCTCAGCAATAGTCAAGTACCTGTATAGGGACTCTTTCCCCTATCCACACCTGGAGAGACGTAATCTGTTTGGGCTGAAAAGCATGGCCCAAACAGGGTGTGAGAAAAAAATCCTAGTAGGCACCCACCAAAGTCCCGTGGCCAACTGCGTGATAGCATGCAACAACAGTGTGCAATTGTAAAAATGCAACAATGTAACCAGTACCAAAAGTAAATAACTTAACCAGTTATATTTCCATTTTAACATCCAGTTATTCATTAAATTTAAAATATCACAACAGTGAATATTCTAAGAAAACAGCTAATGTCCTCAGACATGTAAACCCCTAACCTCGGGTAAAGAGTATCCATAACGAGAATCTTCCCATAGGCATATAGATATTTCCCACAGGCATATGAAGTGTTTTCCACAAGCACAGAATCAGCAACCCACAGGCACAGAAGATGTTCCCCACATGCTAAGTAGTAAAAAGTCCCACAGGCTAATCACAACACAGCGCTCAGGCTAAATAGGTAACTGGTCCATGCCCAAAATGTAAATAAACATTCACAAGCAATTCCTCTCAAGGAAATTCTACAAAAATTACTTCAAAGGTATACCCTCGGGTATCCTGGCCAAATGGCTAAATAGAGGAACACACCCCTAGGGTGGTCCTGGATCCAAGAAGCGATCCCAAACAACATTTTAATATTGCAATTAATTACCTATACAACTCTAGGAAGTTAAAATAGTTACAGCCTCTGCCACATGACACCCCAACATGGGTTCGTGGTACCCAAATACACAAAACACACAATAGTTGGAAAAACTAAACACCAAGACACCTACCTTATACGTCGACGAGTAGTATACATGATCGTCGATCCCAGAAATTCCCAAGAACGGCGTAGTTCTGAGGTATGAAAACATTCATTCATCCTCAAATAACTCCCATTAGGGATAGAATTGGTATGCAACACGCTAGGAGAAGAGAGGGCCTACCCGTGCGGTTCCAACGAGATCATCCGATGTTGAATCGGATTCCCGGTTCGTTATCGACGGATCTCCAAAGGCTCGGCCGTCCACTCCTGCTCCTCTTGTCCAGTTCTAAGCCTTACCTATGAACAAGGGAGGCTACCGCTGATTTAAGCGAGAAATCAAAATACACCGTGTGTACTTATAAGTACACGACATGTAGTTCCGTCATTTAACTGTTCCTCTGGCGGCACCGCCACACTGTTCATCCGTCGACATGAGTACACGACATGTACTCCCGAGTACACGGTGTGTACTATCGCCCAACTGGCGGCTACTCCACCGCCTTACTATTTTGGCCTGCCGACTGACTACACGGTGTGTATGGGACCACTACATGGCGTGTAGTCGGTTCCTACACCCTTCGTCACCGACATGGTTACACGCCCCGTGTACCCATCCCATACGGACAAAAGTACACAGTGTGTTGAAAAGTACATGGTGTGTAGTTCCAAAATTTAAGATTTTCCCCATTTCAATATTTTCATAAAAACACTTAAGGAAAAGAGAAAAGAAGAATCTTGTACCTCAAAAACAAGAACCGGGTTCTTACAAAACATTCTTACCTTAAATTTGATAAAAAGGTCAAAAAAGTAACTTGTTTGGAAAACAACGGAAGGATTTCTTTTAAAAATGTATAAGGTCAAATAAGGGTATAAATGACTTTAAGACAATGTATATTAAATAGTAAAAATGTTTTGAAAGGCTTTTTTTTTTAAATATGGAAGTGGTTTATAAAGAGGTCCTAGTAGATAATTAAATATGAACAGCCTTGTATAATGAAGAGATTGTAGAATTAACCCTTACCCTGTACTTTTCCTTGGTCAAGGGTAGGTTAACCTCCTGTATAATGGTAAAATCATTGATATTAAATAATACAAGAACCACATACATAATTATGATATCATATATGATCTTCTAATATTTCTTTGTTAAAGATATTTTATTATTATCGTCGCTTTGGGTGTTAACTGATTCGTTCTCCTTATATGATTGGTTATGTAAGCCATGATTGTTATGAAAAGGGTATATTTAACTTATATAAAAAAATTAAATTATGTCTTTAAACATTATTTTTAACCATCAAATTAAAATTATTCTTGAATTTATACGATGGGGAATAAATCCTATCGCGCTCGTGGAGACCATAATCTGTACGTACGCATGAGCGAAAATATCATTCATTCGATATTAAAATCATATATAATTGGATGGTATATCATATATAAAGAATAATTATAATGTTATATTTATTATTTATATCATTTATAATCATTATTATACCCATATAAGTGATGAAATGTTTGAATAATAAACTACACCACGACGTGGAGACTGTAAGCCGCACGCACGCACATGTGGTGAGTTTTTCATTCATAGGATGGATAAAATAACGAATATGGTTGTGCCATTTTTATAATAACATCAAATTATATAGAGGATACTGGATTTATTATTTTATAATGGAAAAAACAAAGAAAGAGGAATTGGAAGAAAAAAATAACTTGAAAGAGGTGATGAAATATTTACCTCCTATTCGGGTTGATCCTTTTGATTTGATCAAAAGGGCTCGTTAGGATGGCTTTCTGACTAAAGGATGGCCTCTAGGATGAAGTGATAGATGTTTAGAGAATATTTGGGCCAGTTTTGGCCATGAAAAATGGCTTTGAAGGTGTGAATTTGAAAGAAGGGGAAGTGCCCTTTTATAAGAGGGGTGAGGGGCACCTTAGGAAAAGAGTGAAATATTATTTTATAATAAACTCATATTCGGTTTATAATGGCTCAAAAATAATTTTTTTCGTGATTAAGGTGGGGATGGGTCCAAATCCTTTCAACCAATAAATTTTAGATAGGTTTAGGTCACCATATTAACCTTATCATTTAGGTTTAACTCTTAGTTAAATAGTTTGACATTTATCATGTCTCTTTGTATTTTTATATTATATGGTTAATAAAAATTGTATAACAAGCCAAGAGAACCCCAAGTGGTTAATTATTAATATATATAATATTATTTATGACCTTTTTCCAAACATTATATTTTTAGTACATTAATATCAATTAATAATATAATATTTGTTTTGAAAACTCTTTTATGTCAATTTTGATACTATTTGATATTTAGTTTTTGTTAAATTAATAACAGCATTATTACTTCGAAAAAAAAATCATTTAATCAACCCTAAAATGTCTTATTAAGCTATAAATTTTTTTTAATTCGTTAAAAGTACCAAATTAGATTTATTTGGATATTTATAATATATATTATTTTAATCTTTTATTAATAAGGTAATTACTGCATCATCATTGTATCATAAATAAATTTAATTATTTAATTTTTAAAAATTATAAATAAAATAAAATTATGTATTAAATATTAATATAATTCTAATGAATATTTATATTCAAATTTATATTGTGTGTAACCCTATATTAAAATTTTTTAGTTATTAAACATTGAATTTAACTCTTTTAACTCTTATTTAAATAAAATGATAATAAAGGTCCTAATCTAATCCAAGTGGACCAAAGAGGTTCATATTTTATTCCGAAGGTTGTTTTTGGTCTAATTATACTTATCCAATATTATTTGGACATGTGATAGGGTAATAATAATATCATTTTTACCTTTAATTACCCTATTTTCTTTTAACTGTGGTACAGAAAAGTAAAAAGTTACTATTCCCCCAAAAACTATTTTCATCTTACTGAACCACATTTTACTTATTGATATCAACCATTTCTCATAGATTTTTGAAATCCAACTCATAGAAGCGGTAAAATTATGTTTTATTTATTTTCAAATGCTCCTAGGAGGTGGGTAAAAGATGGTAAAAAGTTCAATAAAATTTTTATATATATAAAATTATTATAAACTAACTCCAATGAATTACATTGAACTTATATAGGTATTATATATCTATTTTGACCTAAAATAAATTTAAATAAAATAAATAATTATTTAAATAAAAATTCAGTTTTAAACTATAACTCAGTGTTTTTCACTATTCATCAAAAATTGAATGATTTCATAAAAATACCAAAAATTCACCCTAAGATAATTTCAATATTCAGAATCAAAAAATGATGTCCATTTTTAATGATAAAATTTATAAAATTTAACAAAAGTGGGTATTACTCTTTATAACAGCTAGTTTGATTGGTTGTGGTGTGTAAAAAGTTGAAGTTGCGTACAACACACACTATTGTATTATTCAATGATAAGCGTATCGTTGAATCTTGGGGTGTTACAATCTCCCCTATTTCAAATAATTTCGTCCTTGAAATTTCTGGAATATCACTGCATAAAAATACTCGGGTGGTTCTTCATCATAAGTTTCATGGGTTCCCATGTCGCCTCTTTCATCTTATGGTTTCTACATAGAACTTTTACCAGACAAGTTATCTGGTTTCTCCGCACTTCTTCTCTAGTATTAAGAATCCTGACGAGATCATTGCAATAAGAGAGATCAAGTTCAAGTTCTAATTCCTCATAGGTGAGTACATGCGTTCGGTTTGGCATGTATTTTCCCAACAGTGATATATGGAACACATCGTGAAGTTTGGAGAGACTTGGAAACATTTCCAAATGGTAAGCTACATCCCAAATTCAATCTAAAATTTCAAAAGGTCTGATGTACCTGGGACTTAATTTTACCTTCTTATCGAAACGTATAACACCTTTCCATGGAGATACCTTCAAGAAAACATGATATCCTATATGAAATTAAAAATCCTTCCTTCAGTTATTGGTATATCTCTTCCACCTACATTGAGATGCTTTGATGTGGGTTTGGATTACCTTCACCTTTTCCATCATTTCCTCAACAAGTTCTGGGCCTACAAGTTTTCTTTCACCAACATCATCCTAAAAGGTTGGTGTGCGACATCTCTTTCCGTATATTGCTTCATATGGTGCCATCTGAATACTTGAATGGAAGCTATTATTATAGGAAAATTCTACTAGAGGTAAATATTGATCCCACATTCATTGAAAGTCAAGTGAGCATGATATCACAATGTCTTCTAAGGTTTGAATAGTCCATTCCGATTGTCCATCAGTTTGGTGGTGGTAGGTAGTGCTCAAATGAAGATCAGTATCCAGGGATTTCTGTAGACTTTTCCAGAATCTTGATGTAAAATGTGAATCACGATCAGAAACAATCAACAAGGGTACTCCACGAAGTCGCACAACTTCATTAATATATAGTCTATCTAGACGTTCAAGTGGTAGATCTTCTCTTATTGAAATAAAATATGCTGACTTGGTAAGAAAATCAACAATGAACCATATTGAATTTATCCTTCTATGAGTCTTTGGTAGTCCCATGACAATGTCCATCATAGTATTATCCCATTTCCACTCAGGTATGAGAAGAGGTTGCATGACTCTTCTAGGATGTTACCTTCTAGCTTTCACTTGTTGACAAACCATACAACTTGACACAAAATCACCAATCTCACTCTTCATGTTGTCCCACCAAAAATGTCCCTTCAAATCCTTATACATCTTAGTGCTACCCAGGTGTATACAAAAATTGGAACTATAAGCATTATCCAAAAATTCCATTTTTAGATCAGGTACGTCGGGAACACAAAGTCTCTTCCCAAATTTGAAAATTACATCTTCATACAGAAAGTCACTCAATATCCCATCATTCATAGCTTTGATCTTCTTTTGAAACTCTTCATCATCTGTCTGAGAACTCTTAATCTTTTCTAGTAAAGATGGATTGAAAACCATTCGAATAAGTATTGGTGTTTCACCTTCCATGGTTATCGCCATATAAAACAATACTAGATCCATGTATATATGATCCTTTTCAACTCTCATACTATTCAAAACTCCATGATCCTTTCTACTCAAAGCATCGTACACCTTATTTGCCTTCCTTGGGTGATGTTGTATGGTGCAATAATAATCCTTGAGTAGCTCAAGCCATCTCTTTTGCCTCAAGTTGAGTTCTTTCTATTAGAAAATATACTTCAAACTCTTTTGATCGGTATATATCTCACATTTTTCACCATAGAGATAATGTCTCCAAATCTTCATAGAAAGGATTACAGCTGCTAACTCAATATCATGATTAGGATAGTTTTGCTCATGAATTTTTAACTGTCGTGATGCATAGGCAATAACCCAATCATTCTGCATAAGGACACAACCATGTCCTTTCTTTGATGCATCATTATAATAAACAAACCCATCATTCCCCGATGGTAGAGTCAATATAGGAGAATTGAATAATCTTTTCTTCAGTTCATCAAAACATTCCTTGGTCGGTTCATTATAGCATGAGGGCATGCCGAGGTAGGATATCTAATAATACCAGTGTGACCGATACTTGGCGCGAGGGGAATAAGGTCGCAGACCATCTTGCCTCTCTTGTTGTTCCTAGACCAGATCCTTTTTGTTGCCACACAGATGTTTCTATGAAACCAGAGGGGGTAAATTTGGTTCGTGGGGATGCTCTGGGCCTCCATTATTTCCGACCTCCTTAGGTCTGTTGGGGGGGGGGGATTTTAGGACCCGATGTGGGTTTTCTTTGTTTTTTTCTGTAATTTTCCTTTTTAAAATGAAATAAATATCTAATATTGGATGGATCAAAACATTCTTCACACTCTTTTGTCCAAAGAAATTTAACCCCATTACGTGTGAGCTTGGTTAATGGGTTAGAAAATCAGGAAAAATTATGGACATAACGTCGATAAAAACATGCTAAACAAATAAAACTGCATACCTCAGTTATACTCATCGGTACTGGAAATTCTTGGATTTCTCTTGTCTTAGAAGGATCAATGGAGATTCTATCCTTAGAGACAATATGGTCAAGAAAAGAAATCTCCTGAAGCCAGAATTCAAACTTGCTAAACTTCTCATATAATTCATGTCTTCAAAGAAACATTAGAATAATGCGCAAGTGATTTTCATGATCTTCTTAGCTTTTGAAATATACCACGATATCATCAATAAATACCCATACAATGCAATCAATATATTCCCTGAAAACTCTATTCATTAGATCCATGAAGATAGAGGGTGAGTTAGTTAATCTAAACGACATTAATGTAAACTCATAATGCCCATACTTGGTTCGAAATACTGATTTTGGAATGTCTTACTTCTTCACACACAACTGATGATATCTAGATCGAAGGTCAATATTTGAAAAGTATTGAGCTCCATGAAGTTAGTCGAATAAATCATCAATGCGAGGAATGGGATACTTGTTCTTTATTGTTATAGCATTGATCTCCCTGTAGTCAATTCACAACCTCATAGATTCATATTTATTCTTAACAAAAAGAACATGGGCTCCACATAGAGAAACACAAGGGTGAATAAATCTGTTATTAATAAATTCCTCTAGTAGTTTCGTTAGTTCCACTAATTCTTCAAATGAACAGTCTATAAGGGGTCTTCAATATGGGCCTTGAACCCGGAATTATGTTAATGGAAAACTCAATTTCTCGTTCTGGAGGGTTTCTAGGTAAATCCTCTGGAAACACATCAACATATTCTTTCACAATAGGTACATCCTCTATTAGAACATTCCTTTCCTCACCCACAATTATTTCATTCTCTTCATCCTCAATAATTGAATTTAGTTAAGCTACTGTGGGTGGATCTAGATAGAAATTTGGTGGTGACATTTCTACTCTAATGATAATGTACTCCATATCATCATCAAAAATTGTAACCTCCTTCTTCTAAAAATAAATTTTTTAATCATGTTCGGAAATCAAATCTATACCAACGATTATATCAAATTCCCTCATGGGTATGATGATGATATCAACAGATAAATAATATTTATATGTCTTAATGGGAACTGATTCATAAAACTTTGTTAAAATGATACTTCCCTTAGGAGTTTTTACTGACAACACCCTTGTTAAATCAAATTGGAAATATCTAATTTTCTTAGAAAACCTGGAAGATATGAAACAATTCGATGATCCAAACTCAAATAAATCATTGGCTAAACTTGAGGATACCATTCAATTACCTGCCACTACGCCTTGCAGAGCTTCAACCTCAGTAGTAGTGATATCATAATCTTTGCCCTGATCCCTAGGCCTTTTCTGAGGTAAGATCCCATGACTCTTAGGAAATTAATTTTCATAATGTCCCCTTTCTCTACAATTATAGCATTCAACATTAACAACCTTTTTCTTCCCCTTATAATCACATGCTTGGTGGCCTTTTTCACAACACGTATAACAGACTCCCATACACTTCAGACAAGTAACAAGGTTATTCTTCACACATTTATTGTAGGATGGATATTCAACATTTCCCTTCTTCCCCTTATTTCCATTTCAAGAGTGTTCAGCAGATCTCTTCTTCTCTTGATTTTCTTTAAAGTCGTAAAACTTAGAGAATTCATTTTCTGTCTTGATAGCACATGAGACAATATCATCATACACCGAGAAGTATTGTGAGACTAATGACCAATGGAGAAATGTTCTTAATCCATAAAATAAACTATCAATATTACATCATGGGTTACATATATAATCTGCAACATGCCTTGGTATCCTTGTAATGATAGCTTCATAATTTGTGACATTATCATCATTCTTTTTCCTCAAACTCAGAAATCGTCATTCCCTATCCGCTCAATGGTCATGAGAAAAGTATTTTTATAAGAAAATTTCTTTAAACTACCTCCATTAAATATTTGATACTTCATCATCTTCCTTTGTGTTTTGACTCAATGACCACCATTGATCATCATCTCTAGTGAGGCGGTAAAATGCTATGACAAATGTTTCCCTTTCGCTACTCCCAAGGAGTTGAATATTTTCTCTAAGTAATTTATCCATTGCTATGATACAAGTGGATTTTTACCCCCATTGAATGTTGGTGGTTGTTTCCTCATGAAGCGATCTAACATTGATCCTTCACATTGCGGATCAGGGTGTTCCATACGGGTAAGATTATTATTAATAACCTGATTGAGTTGTCCTAGTATAGTGATAAGCTGATTAGAACCAGTTGAATCACCAAATCTACTATAATTTTCTTTAACAGGAGATCAATCCCTAAATAGAGTGCATTAATTGATATGGTATCCATTCCTTCCACTAGGCTTCATTTCTAAAAAATGTCATACATTAGATTAGTTTATGAATTGCAATACATAAATCCAAACCTATAAGACACTTAACATAAATTGAATTGCTTATGGATATAATCCATAATCATAAAAATGTTTTCTTTGAGGAAGTATAAACTCATAAACACTTCATAATGGTTTTAAATAAAATGAGAATTATCCAAAACATATCCCCTGGGAGTGTCGTAACCAAGAGTGCAACAAGGCCCGTTGTCATGCACCGGTTCCCGTTCGAGTCTATCTCAAAGCAGTGTTTTCATATTTTACCAATAGGTACATCTATGCTAAAGCCGCCTCTACCTGCTCATATCCAGACAGGGATGTATTTCATGGAAAACACAAAAAATATCTAAAATACCAAAATTCTAGAAAGTTATTCTATATTAATCCTCAAATTCTATCTCAGGGTTATGTGCTCTAATCAGAGTTTATTTAAATATAGTTTTCAATGTTTGTATTAATCATCCTCGGATACCAATAGTAACACCCTGACCCCAGAAGCCCAAAGTCGGATCATTATTATGTATCATTGTAATTATCACAAAAGATCAAGTCTCGAATGACCGATTAGTTTAGTATCCTTGGAAGTACTAGATACATGCATAAGGTTTACATTACATCAAAAAAATGAAAAACTGGAAAAAAATTGTTTCCATAGACAACACTAAGATATCATAGACTATCCCTTTAGGTCAGTCACAATATAATTCTTCACATCTTGGAAAAAAGAAAACATAGAAATGGGTGAGCTCAGATGCTCAGTAAAGATAACAATATAGAGAAAATTTTCATAAATAAGAATAACAATTTAAGGAAATGAATAAAACTAAAAAAATCATTTTCAACATAAACATAATCTTAATGTCGCAAATATAAATCAAAATAATTCAATTTACTTTCTCACATGGATATTCTTCTACTTTAATAATTACATGCAATATCAATAGCCACATTCATAATGATGGAATGCATAATGCCAGACTTCATAACCTCATAGTCGAGGCATTGTGCCAAGACTTCAAATAAGATCTTGTCAAGGGATTGTTCCAAGACAATAGTTTCTCTCATGAGACCTACCGATGCATCGAGGAGCTATAGGGGGCTCCACCTTTCACTTACTAAGTCCAATGCATTCCTCATATGAAAATGTTTAAAAATAACATAGACATTTGTATTAAAACTAGCATACAACATGTCAATACTTTATCCATAAACCATGAATGGTATGAAATAAAACATCCATACTCAAACATATCTAAAAACCCTCAATACAATATGGAAGTTTTGTATCATAATAAATCAACTTCAAACGAACATAAAATCCATCAATGGATGATGGCATAGATGAAATCAAAAATTATTTGGAGAAATATCTCTTTCTATTTTGAAATCATTTAAGAGTCAAATAATTATAAAGAAAACATTTATTTTGAATATATTCTTAAAATATTGTAAGGAAAGCTTCAATGATGTTATAATGGAGGAAAATAGCTACACATGCTGTATAAGTTAAAAAAACATTCTTACCATAAATTTGTCGAAAAGGTCAAAAAGTACCTTGTTTGGAAAACGACAGAAAGATTCATTTAAAAAATATAAGGTCAAATAAGGGTATAAATGACATTACCCCATTTTATATTAAATAGTAATTTTTTTAAAGACATTTTTGAGAAAAATGGATGTGGATGATAAAGTGGTCTCAATAGATAATTACATATGAACAACGGCAGATAATGAAGAGATTGTAGAATTAACCCTTACCTTGTACTTTTCCTTGGTCGAGGGTAAGTTAACCTCCTGTATAATGGTGAAATAATTGTTATTAAATTATTCAAGAACCATATACATAATTTTTTTTATCATATATGACCTTCTAATATTTCTTTGTTAAAGATATTTTATTATTATCGTCGTTTTGGGTGCTAACTGATTCGTTAACCTTATATGCTTGGTTATGTAAACCATGTTTGTTATGAAAAGGATATATTTTATTTATATATATAATTATATTATGTATTTAAACATTATTTTTAACCATAAAATGAAAATTAGACTTGAATGGATACAATGGGGAATAAATCTCCTCACGTTCGGGGAGACGATAATCCGTACGTATGCACTAGCGACAATATCATTCTTTTGATATTAAAATCGTATATAATTTGATATTATATCATATATAAAGAATCATTATAATGTTATATTTATTATTTAAATCATTTATACTCATTATTATACCCATATAAATGATGAAATGTTTGAATAATAAACTACACCACGACGTGGAGATGGTAAGCCATACGTACGCACGTGTGGTGAATTTTTCATTCATAAGATGGATAAAATAATGAATATGGTTGTAAAATATTTATAATAACATAAAATTATATAGAATATACTTGAATTATTAATTTATAATGGAAACAACAAAGAAAGATGAAGTGGAAAAGAAAAGAACATGGAAGAGGTGATGAAATATTTACCTCTTCTTCAGGTTCTTCCTTTTGATTTGATCAAAAGGGATCCGTCGGTTGGCTTTCTGATTAAAGGAAGGCCTCTAGGATTAATTGAGAGAAGTTGAGAGGATATTGGGGTAGGGTTTGTATGAGCTAGAAGGCTTTGATGGTGTGAATTTGAGAGAAGGGGAAGTTCCCTTTTATAAGAGGGGTGAGGGGCACCTTAGGAAAAGAGTGAAATATTATTTTATAATAAATTCATATTCAGTTTATAATGGCTCAAAAATGATTTGATTCTATAATATGGTGGGGATGGGTCTAAATAATCTTAACCAATAGATTTTAGATAGGTTTAGGTCCCCATATTAACCTTATCATTTAGGACTAACTCTTAGTTAAATAGTTTGACAATTACCATGTATCTTTGAATTTTAATATTATATTGTTAATAAACATACTATAACAAGACAAGAGAACCCCAAGCGGTTAATTATTAAAATATATAATATTATTTAATTCCTTTCCCTAACCTTATATTTTTAGGAATAGAATATCAATTGATAATATAATATTTGTTTTGAAAACTCTTTTATGTCAATTTTGACACTATATGGTATTTTCTTCTTCTTAAATCCATAAGAGCATTATTATTTCGAAAAAATTCATTTAATCAACCATAATATTTCATATTAACCAATAAAATTAGTTTAATTAATTAAAAGTCTCAAATTATATTTATTTGGATATTTATATTATCAATTATTTTAATCTTTCATTAATATGATAATTACTGGATCATCATTGTATCATAAATAAATTTAATCATTTAATGTCTAAAAATTATAAATAAAATACCATTATTTAGGAAATCTTTTAATCTTTATAATTAATATCTATAGTAGAATTTATATTATTTTTATCCCTATATTAATAATGGTTTAGTTAATAAACATTGAATTTAAATCTTTTAACTCTTCTTTAAATAAAATAATAATAAATATCCTAATCTAATACATATGGCCCCAAGAGGTTCATATTTTATTCCTAAGGCTGTTTTTGGTCGAATTATAATTATCCAATAGAATTAGGACATGTGTTATGGTAATAATAATATCATTTTACCCTTAATTACCCTATTTACTTTTAACCGTGGTAAAAAAGTAAAACGTTACTATTCACCAAAAATTATTTTCATCTTATTAAACCGCATTTTACTTATTGATATAAAATGTGTCACATGGATTTTTAAAATTCAACTCACAGAAGCGGTAAAATTATGCTTTATGTAAATTTTCAAATGCTCTTAGGAGTTTGGTAAAAGACGGTAAAAATTTCAATAAAATTTTTATATACCTAAAATTATTATAAACTGACTCCAATGAATTACATTGAACTTATATAGATATTATGTATCTATTTTAAACTAAAATAAATTTAAATAAAATATATAATTATTTAAATAAAAATTTTATTTTAAACAATAACTCAGTGTTTTTCACTATTCATAAAAAATTGAATATTTTAAGAAAACTACAAAAAATTCACCTTAAGCTAATTTCGATATTCCAAATCCAAAAATAAAGTACATTTTGAAATATAAAATTTATAAAATTTCATAAATTTTGTATTAATTTTTATAACGTCTAGTTTGATTGGTTTTGGTGTGTTAGAACTCGAAGTTGCGTACAACACACACTATTGTTTTATTCAAAGAGAAGCGTACCATGGAAGCTTAGGGTGTCAAATCTAATGTGATGATCCACTACTTATTAAGAGATGTGTTACTCTATTATTGTGGTGTCGTATCCTAGAAGACCCAAAAATAAGTGTTCATAACATGTGTCATACATCACCAATAGGTGGGAATCATGGAGTCAAATGTACCAAGGTTAAAACCCTTCAAAGAGGGATATTCTAACCTATGCTTCATTATGATGAAAAGAAATTTTATCATACGTATTATTGATGCTAGAAGACAGTGACCATAGATAAGAAATTCCCCAAAATACTATCCTTCAAGTCAAACTCTTCTATATATGGGGAAATAATTTCATTGGACCATTCCCTAATTCTCATAGTAAATTTTACATCCTAGTTGGACTTGACTGTCTCACAAAATGGGTTGAATATTAAGCCACTAATCATGCTGTAGAGAAAGTGGAAATGAACTTTTTTAAGAAAAATATATTCTCTAGATTCATATTTCCTTGATTACACATTAGTGATCGGGGAACTCATTTCACCAATAATGGAATGAATAGATTTATTGAAAAGCATGTATGTAGATATAAAACATGTACTACCTACCACCCACAAACATGGTGGAATATTTAAGTTTCAAAAACAAAATTAAATAAATCATTGAGAAGATAGTGAAAACTAGTAGAATGGATTGGACAGTTAAACTATATTACAAACTTTGGGAATATTACATGGCCTACAAAACAACCATTAGAACTAATCCATTCTGAATGGTGTATAGAAATCCATGCCCACTTTCATTATAATTAGAGAAAATCATTTGGGGAAATTAAGAATTTGAACATATATGCTCAGAAAGATGGAAAGGTAAAAATATTCCAAATAGATGAGCTAGAAGAAATCTGGAAGGATGCCTATAAAAATGATATAACTTTTAAAGAAAATACAAATAATTAGAATGACAACCAAATCAAATGTAGAATCTTCATTCATGGGTATAATGTTTTTTTATTCATTTATCTATTATAATTACTTCATGGAATGCAGGAATCCCGATAGATGGGTCCTTACCAAGTCATTATAGTTCTCCCTTATGAAGAAATATTGATTAATAATGGTGGAGAACCACTACATAATGTTAATGTTCAATGGTTGAAAATTTTACTAGAACCCTTCCAAGTGGGGTGCTTGAACATAATCAAATTCTCCTAAAAATAAAATAGTTTGGGTGATGCTTTCATTGTTATAGATTTATGTGAGCCATGCCATATTTTATTTTTTTATTCATTTTTAATAATGTATATATGTTTTTGTTTTTAGTAGCATTTTTGTGACTAGGTCACTTTGAAATACATTACACACACATATTCTCATGTATCTGAGGTACATTTAATTACTATTCACTATGTCAACCCACCCATCACACTGATTTAATCCTTCACATACCCTATGGAATAATGTTTTATCAACTAAAAGATTTTTCTTTCTAATAAATTATGTAGGTATCCCAAATTTAAATATTCATCTAACATGTTTCCTGATGGTACGACACTCATACAAGGATCTCTCGATTCCCAAAAATCAAATTTAAAGTCAAATTTTAATTATCAAATTTACTATATATATGATATTTCTCTTTTGATACTTTCGAGTACAATGCATACATTATATCATTTTAAGTGTGGAGGAGTCTTTCTTGATCATTATTTTCAATACACTTGGATTATTTCTTATTTAAACCTATCTAAGAGATAGTTCTCATTGAAATCATTACAAAAAACTGAGAAACAATTACAATCGTTTAAATAAAAGACAAATTTAGGTTGGTAATTGTTGAAATCCATGTTTTACTCATGTTTAGATTTTCAGTATGATTGATGAGTTTAGGAATTTGATTTAAAATTCAATACTTTTGAAATTAATTTTTATTTACTTATTATTTGATTTTATACACTGAGTGATTTCCAGTTATTTTTATGTACTCCTATTGTTGAGAGGATTTTTTACCCACAAGTTCATGTTCTTTTATGATCGTATTTCTAGAGAGACGACTGGGGCATGTGAACCTATCATAAATTGCATTGAGATCTTATTGAGGCTCTGAATAAACAAATACAATTTTAATATTACTGAGGTTATATTTTTTGAGCCTATATTTAATGTGACCCACCTTATATATTTCCTTATTTATCCCATTATTTCCATAAATAAACTTTTCAGGATGGAGCAATTCTATGCCGATTATCCATTCTTACCCTCTTCTTAGTATTATGCATGATTATCCTTTGACAATGTGTGGGGGGATTTTCAGATGATAGGCATGATATGTTTTGATTGAGGAGATGTACTATGGAATTTATACTAGGCTATTGTGATGTGATCCATGATTACTCATGTAATTTTAAACAAGCCCAGTTGCTTTAAAAAATATATGAATAAAAAAAGTAAATTAAAATATAGTGGGTTGTTTACTAATAAGATAAAAAATACCCATTCCAGACCAATGATTCCTCCAAGGGATCATATGTGTCTAAGAGATTGATGTGATATCTTCCCATAACATGAATTTAAAAAAAAGGAATAGGGAATATTTTCAAACATAATTTGTATATTCTGGGATCCACTTTGAGATACTTTTAGCATACACACCTTTTGATCTTACATGAGACACTTCATTGCTTTTTTATGTTTATCATTCATTATAATTTTGATATTACCCTCGTTTTGAGATTAATTTTCAATTTCGACCCACCAAACATTAGCCTTAGAGTCATTTCGACCCTTTTTGGTGATGCCATCATGATTAATTTTGTATTTTTCGTTATGAAGATGAGATGATTGGACCAATAAAATCTTATGGTTAGGAGCATTTACTCAGGGAATGATCATAACTCTAGTTACATTTTTCCTTGAGTTATGAGAGAGAATTTATTGTGAGGTAAATTGAAAAATGTGCATAGAATTTAGGGAACTCTTATGAAATTGTAATTAATAAAATAATGAATATGGATAATAGAACTAAACTATGAGGCATGAATAATTTAATCAGTATGAATGATTTTAGATAAATGAATATTTTTTACACTTAGTTTTATTTTCCTAATTGTAATTCACGTTTCAATATTTAAATTTTTTTATTTTGGAATCCCTATTGTGATGTTTTCTTCTTGAGGACAAGTAATTGGTCATGTGTGAGAGAATTTTATTATCTAAAATTATATATACATATTGGATACAAATAATTAATTCTTATTATTGATTTATTTGATAATGCAATGGGTTATAATTTTTTACATAGTAATTATGAACTCTATATTTAATGTGATAAATGTAGAAAGAGTTCTAAAAATATCCTTTACATGACATGAATCACATACATGACACGTATGATTCATTCGATTATTGCCTATAGAATGGAAGAAAAGCTATTTAGGGTTATGAATGATGTGTAGAAAAAATAATGTCAAAATACAATACCCAATGTAAATATTTCAAAAATTATAATCCTACCAAATGTGAATTTCATAAATTCCATGCATAAATTTCACGACGTGCAAGTTTCAAGTCCTCTCTCGTTCAAATATAAGAAAAAATTATTCAGTGGGAAAAGTGGTTCTAAATTAAATGGCATGAAACTGACTTACATGATGTGAAAATTATGGGATCCAAGTTAATTAAGCTAGTAAAATATATGCATTACTTGTACACTATTCACTTCTCGATCCTATTTGTAACTTTAGTGCACCACACATAAGAGTAGCTTCGTACAATTTTGTTTTACCTCATTTTTATTCCACCTTTTTCATTCCTGATTATTCTAAATTAGATTAATTTTATTCCTTTTATTTTTTATTAAATCATTGTGATTTATTAATCCTTATACATATGTTTTTACCATTGTAATTCCACTTTCTTTTAAAATAATCATTCCCATAATCTACTACCATTCTTCATCAAATATTTCATGGTTCTTCATTATTTATTAATTTGTATTTTCTTTATGGTTGTTTCATAAATTTTTCAATTAAATATTACTCATTCATCATTGATCTATCATGAAATATTACTTCCAAGTTATATTTTAATTTCTTCCAATTGATTGATATGGATTGTTCCTTATTTAATCTTGTATTGTCTCTTTTAAAATTGTTATATGATTATGCACAAAATTATTAGTATCTCCTTTATTTTGATCATCACCTCCAAGTGTGGAAAATACATCTAGGGTTAGGGGTTGAGAGTAGGGATGTTATATGTCAGCCAGATCTTGGAGGATCACTTACCCTAGCACACTATCAAATTTCTATAGTATATGTTGATGGATTTCATGTTAAATGTCAGCCAGATCTAGGAGGATCACTTACCCTTAGCAGATTTTTTTTTACAATAATAGATACCGCTCCAGTATCGACATGGATACTTTTGAGGTCCTCTACGAGAGACCCTATAGGTCACCCTTATGCAAGAAATAGATTGGATAGGCACATTTTTTTCCAGAGATGGTGTAGGAAATGATGGAAAAGGTCTAGGTTAGCCACAAGTAGATGAGGACAACCTAGATAAAGAAAAAATATTATATAGATTAATATTATATGCCCTTGGAGTTTGAATAGGGAGGCCACATTTTTATAAGAGTCTCCCCACGATAAGGATTCTAGAGATTTATATAGGTATTCAATCTATCATACATTTCATTAGGACTTTTTTATATCTTAAAGAGGGTTTTGGTGTTTTTTACCACCTTGACCAACCCCCACAGTTGGAGTGGATGCATGACATCTTCTATGTGTCACAGTTGAGGAGATACATACAATAACCTACAAAAATTATTAAATTTACATAGTGAGACATTGAGGATCGAAAAACTTTTTCAGAACACCTAGAAGATGTAGTGGTTCGGTAGGAGAGAACCTTTCATGGATGGGACACCAATTTGGCTCCTGTGTTATGGAATCATTTGAGTATTCAGGAGAGATGCTGGGAGAAGAGGAGCTAGATGCAGGCTCACTACACCGAGATTTTTGTTTTGTGTTTTCTATTTTAGGATGAAAAAATTATATGAGGGAATAATATAGAGACTCAATTTTTTCATCTTAATAATTTGAAATATATCTTGAAATATTTTCAGATTCATGCGGTAAGAGGACATGTGATTCCAAATCTCAGTGTACCCATAATTAATTTATAAAAATATCAAATATATTTTATATCATTTGTGCATGGTTTCTCAAATAAAATGGGATACCTCTTAAAGAAAGTCTCATACTACAATTATTGGACCATGGTTGAATCTGGAACATGAGGTTTACCCTAGGCGTGACATAAGGGTGGTCAGTGTGGGGAATTTGGATATAGTTATTGTTGGACGCTGTGTTTAATTAAAATAAATAATTAAAATTATTTAATTAATTAAACACCTAAAACCAAGCCTCCTCTATAAATTCATAATTATGGTGGATCAGAATGTTTATCCACATAAAATTTGGAACATTAAGATGAAATATCTTTTACCATCTTTTGGAGAATTGAGATAAGACGACAATGAGCCTCTGGATCTAAAAGAATTGAGGTTGAGTGAACACAAAGGCATCTATCATTTGTCATTGAAAAATTATCCAATTTTAGGTAGGACTAATCAATTTTTTGATTTTTCCAAATTGATTAAATATATTGAACATGATGAAAATTGTCTCTTAATATAAATTAAATCAATCCCTTGCACATGCATATGTATCAATTTTAAATTGATTATTTAATCAATCCATGTTATTCAGTTTTCCTCACCCTGAACATCCCAATTTGTAATCATTATCGAAGAACACTTGGCTGATTATTTTTAAACATCTTTTTGTTATTCAGTTCACCCTCTGTTCTTTGTGTTATTCCTCATTGGACCGTGAGATCATGATTGAACATTTATGAATGGGAGATAGCATGATAAGGCCCCTAGATTCATGGAAGATTTACTTGAGATGATCCTTTTGGAGAATCGGGAATGAATTTGGGGGACTTCTATGATGAATGTGACTTATTAATGGATATAAGATCCAAATCAGGATTTAATGTGGAATGATCGATGAAAAAGGTTTATACTATGTTGAGAGTGTGAATCAGAATCCAATTTATGTCCACTAGATGGCTGAAAATGATGGTCAAAGGTGACATACACCGATTTTGGGTGGCCAACTAGTGGTATTCGAGGTGTAAGGACCAGATCTGGAAGACACATGCATCTCCCTTTAGTTTCTAGAAAATAATGCTATACACAAAATGTAATGCGAAAAATACATGTTGTGTAGTCTAGTTTATATGGAAACTAGGGTTTTAGGGTGGAGTAAAATACCACATACTATGTGGAGGGACCACATACCATGTTCCCCAAAGAAGACTGACCCGACATGTACATTAGGAGTGCACAAATGTGGTAACATCCAATACATGCTGTGTATAGTAGTACACAAACATGACCACGAGCATGGGTTTGACCCCATGTGGGAGGACAAGCTTTGTATAAGACAAAACAAACATGAGAAACAATAAACCTACACATCCAGGAGAATGGGAAGGAACTCATGTGGAAGAGGAACATCGTGTATTCCCCTTACATGTCATGTAATGTTACATAGGTAGTGACTTGTATAACAGAATATACATGGTCAGGAAACTGAGTGGGACCACACAACGTGTGGGTCCCCTTACTCACAGTGTACCCAGACATATTTTTTGAGGAACCTTATACCTCTAATGTTTCTTTCATTTGGACTTAGATTTTGGTTTGCGAGTATCCTATCCTGGGTGTTTTTTCATGTCTAAAATGAGGGTCGACATTGTATTAGATTTTGTGATATGATGTGAGTTGTTACGAGAGTGAAACTATGTAGAGAGAACTCGATAACAGTAGTTATTTAGTGGGATGATTAGATTGGTACCACCTAACAGACAAGGGATCATAACTTCTATCTAATGAGTGGTACCCCATATGGAATTAGGGTGTGGGTCTACTATCTGTTGAGTGGTACCCCTTATTGAGCTATTGTAAGGGTCCTATATATACATATGGGCACCCCTCTATGGAATTCGGGTGTAGGTGCATTAACTACTAAGTGGTACCCCATATCATATAGGGTTTGAGTTCCCTTTCTATTGAGGGTTCCCCCTTATTATCTAGGGTGTGGGTCCTATATGTACTGATTGGTACCCCCATATGGAATTAGGGTGCATGTCATCAACTTACTAAGAGGTACCCCCATGACAGACTCAGGTTAGGGCCCTCTATCTACTGAGTGGTACCCCAAATGGAATCAGTGTTCTAGTCATCTACCTACCTAGTGGTACCAACCAGATAGACTAGGGAGTGAGTCCTCTATACATCGAGTTATACCACCACCCCCATATCAGAAAGTATGTGAGTCCGCCTTACACTAAGTGTCACCCCCTGACACATTAGGGCATGATCCCTAGTCTTGGAGATTATGACCCATTGAATTTTTGTCACATTGTTAAAGAGCGGGCCATCCACATAGTTACATTTGTGGCCACAAATGTGAGATGTTGGGCATCATTGATAGATCCTTTGTAAATGCTGGAAGTCTTTTCCTGGGATAGAATGTGAGATATAAATCCCCTTTATCTCTTGTTTGGGATTCTTTTATCGAGTATATATATATATATGTATGTATGTATCCATGGCAATTGATTTTTTACTCTCTTTATTTGGGTTGATTTTTCTATTTTTATCATGTCTCTTATGTCCCCCCAGCTTTCGGGCATTCCAACTTGGTATATATATACTCACCCTTTTATGGGATTTTCCCGCACATCTCATGTCTTATCCAGATGGAAAATAATTTAGTAGTGATTACAATAGATCATAGGGTTACCTGGTTCATTTTTTCATGTATTGTAATCGGAGCATGGACATTTGGAGTAAGGATCTCTCAGTATTTAATTTTATATTTTTGTTTGGTTGGGATATCTTTCTGGTAGGGAATTTATTTTTCCCCTTTTCCTTTAAGTTTACACTGTTGTACTATTGTACTCCATTGAGGTTTTTACATGCATGGTTAGTCTATAAATGTTTTATCTTTTACTATTATTCATTTTTAAACTTGCATTGAGATGGTCATTTGTGTTTATAAAAGTACATTAGGCAAAGGCCTCCCATATTAGTTATGCCTTTCAGTGCTTTTCATCACCCCTAGGCTTATGGAGGTGGGATTGTGGTATTTGTTGATCGAGATCCATTGATTCGAGTCATGGAATTATAAAAATATAAGTCTCACTTATTCTATGATAAGGTAATAGAAGTCATCATTTGGAAAAAAACTTTTAATTTTCACAATTCATCTACAAATTAATTTTTGTAGTAAAATAAAATATATATTTAAACTCATATTCACATGAGGAATGTAAAAATGGAATTAATGTTATTATATTCAACTTATATAAGTGATAAAAAATAATTTTAAAATATTTATTGGATAATGTATTTAAAATAATTGGCTTAAAAAATATAACTGATGTTCTGAAATGTCAAATATGGGTTTTTATGTTAAAAATAACAATTTTTAATGTATAAAGACCCTTATAAAATAAATATTTGTTCTTACAAAAGGTCTTGATGAGTTTCCAATTGATAATTGTATACTAATAATGACATAAATGTCCTCTTATATAAAACAATTTTGTTTTTAACTATTCATATAAATATCATTTCTTAGGAAAAATACAAAAAAATAATCATAAATAATATTGGCACTGTAAATCTAAAAATGGTGATTACTTTTAAAATATAATATCTATATTTTTTATTTTAAATTTTAGTTTAAATTATATAATACTACGAAAAACTATTTTTTAGGAAAATATATTTTTAAAATTACAGTTGTCTTTATTATTAAATTCTATAAAACAATAATAAATATTAAATTAATCAAGTAATATTATATTTTATTAAAATAATAATTTAAAAATAATATACTTAGTTTTCATCAATGAAATGTACAACACATAAAAAATAGATTCTTAAAGACAATAATTAATTAAGTGATTTTTTTTGTAAAATAACATTTAAATAAACATATATATTACTAAATTTCAATATTCAGTTACTCTAATTCATACATACTAATTAAAAGACTATATTTTAATAGTTTTGAAATATCATTGTTTTGTCTTTATTTGACGTTTCATATGGATAAATTTATCAAAAATATTTGTATTAAATAGTGGATAATAAATATTAAAGTCTCGGGATATTACATTTTACTTATGTATCCATGATAGATTCCATTTTAAAACATATCTTACCTAGCACATTAGCCCAGCATTTATTTTTTTCCTTCCCCCATGGTATCTATAAATGATCCTTGAATGATTCAAGGATATACTAGTAACACCCAAATATTTTAAAAGAAGAAAATTATGTTTGATATATTAAAAGAAATGAAAAACTATTTTTACCTTATGTTACATGAAACACTTAGTTTATCTTGTGTTACTCAGAATCTCAACATCTTTATGATTAATTCCATATTCAATATGCAACATCAAACATAAACGACCCTTGATATATAATACCTTTATAAACTAGATATTAAATCAATGTGTATGAATTGTATTAAATAATTTATAAAAAATATAAATATATGACTTACTCAAAATAAATTATTTATAAATTTATAGTCAACAATAAATCTATTTTTAGAAAAATAATTTTATTCGTCAAAAATAATTTTTTTTCAACTAAAAATGATTTTTATTTAACTTCATGAAAAAATATTATAATAAATTTTAAGAACTTTTAAAAAATGTATTTGACAAAATGTAATTATTTTTGGAAACATAATATCAAAATATACTTTAGGTAATATTTTGTGACTTTTCGGGAAATATTGATTTTTCAGTGAATAGTAAAAATACCAATGTCTGTAAAAAATCTTTTCTTTTCAATAAAATAATTAATTCAAAAGTCACAATAATTTTTTTGAATATGATTCCAGGTAACCTGAATATTTTTTATTTTTATTTTACAAACATAGTTACTTTTAATCAACTTATAAATTAGTTTTGTATAATTTTTATTTGGTTTTAAAAAATGAGTTTTTCTAAAAATAATATTTTAAAATGCCTAACCTTTATCCATTTTAGTTCATTAAAAAAATATCTAATGGATAATGTTCTTAATGAATCATATATATTATATATAATGAAATTTTAATTTATTTTCATACAATAAATATTATTAGTTATAGATTTAATATAGAATCGTCTTTTCAAAAAAAAATACTCTTCTTAAAAACTTTCTGTCTCACCTCATTTACGGGATTAGTTTTAAATTATATTCTAACACATTCTTGAGTTAAATTTGGTCTAATGGATAAAATATTTTGAATGATACTAATTTTAATTATCTAATATGGTTAACATAATTTTTACTATAATTATTTCGGAAAATAAAAATAATTAATTACTGTAATTAATGTTAAAATAGAGTCTTACACATTACTTGTGTTTGTATTAAAATTAATGTAACACACACATAGGAATTTAATTTAACAAATTTTATTTCATATTGAAAATAAATGGTTCTATATTATCCAAAAAATATAATTAGAATTTTAGTCTAAAATGAAAAAGTACATAGGTAAATAAAAAGATAAATGTTATCGTGGTAAAAACAAAAAGGTTAAAATTGAGTAAATTTAAAGACTAAAGAATAAATTTACAAAAATATTTTTATATTTTCATTATGGAGGTTTTTATAAACAAAATAAACCATACCATATATTATTTTTATATTTTAGAGGCACATGAGGTAAGGGGGACCTCGCAATAGTTAATACTTTTTGGTATTTTCAAGAATGCCACACCTCCTCAATTATAAAAGGGAATTCACTGTGCCACTAATTCACACATCCAAATCCATTTTCTAAAAAAACCATAATAAAATAACATCCCAATTTCCCTATCCTCATCCTCTTATCCCTATTTTTGGACTAAATCTATCTTGGAAAGGCCTTTGGTGGAAACCTTAGGAGGATACCTAAAGAAGAGGTAACATTTATCAAAGAGAAATTTTGTTTTATTTCTTCATCCACCTATATTAATTATTATTATAAGATGAAAATATAATAACATTAGAATATTAAATATAATTATATTATATTATTTTAACGATATGATTTATAACTATATACACTTCTATAAATGGGTTACAAAATCATCATTCATATGTACGGTGGACTACCGCCTCATGGGACGATGTAATTCATTCTTCCATTATCATATCTAAAATTATGGTATGATGATGGATATATAGTTTTTATAAGATACTTATAACATTATTATACATATTTAGTCATTATATATTATATACACTTTTATGTTCTATTCTAGATGGGAAAGGATAACATCACTCGTGTGTACGATGGAAAACCACCCCACAACGCGATGTGATTCATTTTTCACTAACGTGTTCCATGGATGGTAATATGAAAGAGGATAATAAATATTTGTTAAATAAATTAAATATTTATGATATTAATTAAAAATTTATCAGTATTTAAATAAAATATATCATTTTATTTTTACCTTTTCACTCACTGAAAGAAATGATAACATCGTTCATAGATGTGTGGACTATCACCTACTCGAAGAGATGTGCTTATTTTTTTCACCACCAAATCACAAGAATGATATCTATTACTATATATAATTAAATAATATGGTTTTCATGATCATTATGGATAGATAAATATCAGGTACCTTCTTTTCATAGTGATCATTGAAAATGGAAACACTACTCATTCGTACGTACAACATATCATTGCTAGGATCATAACATTAGTTCATTTTACCAAATGATTATTAATTACTAGTTTTAAAAGGTTATTTATTTATAAATATATTATTTATTTAGTTATTATTATTTTATATATGTTTATATAATGAAACATTGTACCATAGTCACCTATCAATATCATTTTTGACACATAAGCATAATATGGTCCAAACATCCAACATAAAATTAATTGATTAAGTTATTAGATAAAATATTTAAATATCAAAATTAAATGAATAATAATATTAAAAAATGTTCTCATAAAATTAAATAATTATCAAAATTTTATTATTCGGGAAGGTAAAGGAATGTGTGGGAAGTTAGTCTCAAGGTAAGGGACTTCGTCTCAATTTCTTTCATTGAGGCATATTTTGATGTTCTGCACCTATATTATTTTATAAGGTGAATATAAAACCCATTTTCATGTTATTGTATAAATATTATCTATTAATGATGATATTTAATGTTATTATATCATGGGATTTATGATTCATCTGTTGTTAAAGTGGTAAAGGACTTTCTATAAAAATGATACTCTTTTAAAGCATTCCTTATAACTTGTTCTATTATATGTCCATGTTTTTATAATTATTTTATGAATTGTTTTATATAGATATAAAATATTTAAACATAAATTTTATTTCTCTTTTTACTTTATTTTCAATGGTTTTCATAATGAAATATTTTATCATATTTATAATGAAATGTTTTGACAAACTAAAAAACAAATTTTCTATCATTAACGTATTTAGTGGCAATGAAATTTCCTACCACCATCACTGTTATTTTATTTCTATATTTATTTTCAATATTTTATGTTTCTTAAATTAAATTACCTATTTCTTTAGTTTTTTGGGTATCTTGGTATGAAAAAATGGGTTTTTAAAAATGGGTGGATATTTTAATATCTGAAAATTTATTCGTATGAGAGAAAATAATATTTTATGAATGTGATGTGGAAGATTAAAATATTTTATGTGTTATGATTATTTCATGGTTATTGGAAATAATTTTTTTAATTGATGGTTATGTTATAAACCGAGGACATGTACTTATTTTTTAAACCACATATGGGTGGTTACATTATAACTAAGGACCGGTGGGTCCATGATAACCCTCCAATGAATTGAGTATGTAAGTTAACCAAATGGTTATTAAAATTTTAAGATAAATATGGATATTAAAATCCTAAGATAACAATATTATTTATAAATTCTTTCTATGGGATTTAAAGATTTTATTTGACAAAAATTATGTGTGTTTTTCTTGTGAAAATAATTTGTTTATTTTTTATAATGAACATTGTAATGAAGGTAAATATTTTATGAGTTATCATTTTTTAATAAAGTTACATTTTCCTTTATTTTTGTATCCCATAATAATATTTTATTCTAATCCCTGGTTTTTAAAAATGTTTTTTACTGGGTTTAACAAATGGGAAGGAAAATTAAGAAGTCAAGTTGAAAGTTGTGGAGATTTTCCATGAAAAAAATCACGATTTATTATAAAAGTTTATTATTATGGGAAAATGGATACTAATCAGAAGTTTATATTTTGAATTTTAAAGTTTTTTAATAATTGTTTATGGCCTAATTATCTAAAAATACAAACTGAAAAAAATACTCAAAATGAATCAAGAAAATTTATTGAATAAAACTCATGTTCATGAAATTTTTACGGATGAGTCCTTATAAATGGTATCAATGGATAGTTTTTATAAATTTAGAGGATATAATAATATTAATATAACTCCCTTTGAAGGTTTTAACTTATGGATAGGGTAAAATGATATATAATTTGAATACTAGAATATTTATTTATCTAAACTATGACTGCTAAAAATGTGTCTATACAAAGGAAATATATATTCTATTGAGGGAAGTTATTTAGAGGAACATATCATTGAAAATCCATATCCCAAGATGGTTAGAAATGGAATAAAATAGTTCATTGTAGTGATGGATCATTTGGCAATGTCTATTAATGGTGGTACTATCTATGCTAGAGAGTAACCTGATCTACCATAATGGAGCATATCTACTGTGGATAATTTTATGAGGAAACATCACCCATTATTTTGTAGATAATGTGACCCAATAGTAGAAGTATGGATCAATTCACTATAGAATATATTTAATTTCATGGGATATTTGGAATGTCAAAAGTTTACTCTTTTCATTTATCATTTTCAAGGTGAAGCTGATAGATGGCGGCCTTTGGTTAAGAATGCCAGAGTGAAATTTCAACTTGATGCCATGGAATGATAAAAATTTAATTATTTTCCTTGAGAAATATTTACTTAATATTATTTTACATGGTATGGAAAAAATCCTAGAATTTTGGTAAATGATGAATATTATATCACTACATAACAATCAAACTTTATAAGATTGGCCATGTATGTAAAAAACATTATTCGAGACTACAATATTAAAATTAATATATTTTATTTAGGGTTGATACCATATTTATAAAGATATTTGGATTCATTATAATTCCAAATTTATGATAAAGTTGTTCATAGTGATTAGAATTTTGAGATTGAATTTTCTAAAACATATGTTCTTATATATAACAAAAGTAATAAAAGTTCTAATTGGAAGGAAACATGTAAGAATTCATAAAATCATACTGGACGTAATAATTCTATGTCCTCATCTCTCAATAAGTGTGATAAAAATCATTATGGATGATTAATTTTGAAGTTTTTTATGTGTTTATGATGTGGTATGATTGGTCATAGGGCTCATAACTTTATGGAAAATGATCGGAAACAAAAAGAAAAGACAACGATGGATTTTTAGCAACTCTAGTTGGGTATTTATGATTATGTGTTTTTGAAATTTCTTACCCAGGGTGTAATTCATCTTTATTATTAATAAAAATCCATGGGAAAATAATTATCTTCTACTACAGTTGATGTTGGTCTGTCTAGTGAAGTGGTGAAAGATCCAGGGAGCTCGATAATTCTCAAAAGTTAATCATGAGTTCAATGTTTTCAAAACTCATTTTGAGGTTTTAAGAGATGATATCTTGAATGTATTAATGACCTATTGGAAGATTTGTTATTGGTTTTATATGTATGTAAGTCTTTAGATTATTATGAAGTAGGACTTTACCTTTTAAACATGAGTTTTAAGGTGTTGATAACCATTTGGGTTTATATAGTATTTAGCGATTAATGTTAGTTTTGATAAATTTCAACATTATTATGGGGATGTTATAGGGATGAAATTTTATGAAAAATGAAATCTTGGTGGTTGGGAAACAATCCATCAAATCCAAAAATTTGGTGGGTATTGAACACATGACAGAAGAATTATAAGGGTTTTATGCATACCACTATCATACATGATGTCATAGTTATTATGAAAATTTTACAGGTAAATATTATGTTTATTCTAGAATCATGTGATTTTTTATTTGATGAATAACAACTGATTTATCTTTGAATAATACTAGATCAAATCAATTTAATAATTAGGTTTCAAAATTTGTTAGGAAATTTTTGATGAATTTTAAGGATAGTTATTTATCGAATTATTTGGTTTTAACATTGTTACTATTGACATTTTTACATTAATGTATGCAGGTTTTTATTTTTTTATCTTCGTATGTGCTACCCATTTTGGTTTTAGTTAATGTCTTAAGACAGTAAGAATATATTGTTATTATTTTTTGGATTATGTGGTTATTTGAATGTTTTTAGTGATTCATGATTAAAAGAATTATTCATGAATAATCATCACAGGACAAAAGATGATATTGAGGAGGAAATTTATTAAAGGGTGAAATTTTACTCATCACATAAGTATATTTACATATTCTATTACTATATAAAGTAAGATAATTCCTTAAATATAGTAATAGCACTTGAAAAATGTTATCCCAACACCTACAATTAAATTTAATCGATTGTATTTTTTATCATAACAATGTTATGGTTTTTATGACATTAACTTTAAATTGATCATTCAATTTCTTGTGATCTATAGCCTCAATCACTCTCTATATTAATTTACGCTTTTACTCAATTCCCACCCATGTTATTTTCATTGGAAAGCTACTTATTTTGTATTCAATATGAAATTTTTAATTCCATTTCTCTCTTATTATGTGGATGTTTTATTAAATATTTTTACGATGTGGGTTCACAACAAGATTATTTTTAAATGTACAACCATTTATTATTGAGATAAAGTTCAAATTACGAGGACACAGTTTCTTATATGGGAGGATGTTACACCCTGAGATCTTAAAATAAAAAAATATGTTCAATATTATAAAACAAATGAAACAATTATTTCCTATTCGATCATGTGAAACTCTTAGTTCATCTTATGTTACATGAAACCCTAATAGTTTTATGTTCAATAGCATGTCAAACAAGAAACACAAAACTTAAATGATCCATGATATATATTAAATTTATAACCTCAATGTTAAATTAGGTATTATGAATAGGATTAAATACTTTATAATATGTACAAAAACACACACACACACACACATATATTACTCAAAATAAATTATTGATAATCATTTAGTGAATAATCTATCAATTTTTAGAAAAGTGAACTTATTATTCAAAAATATAATTTATTCCAATTTTTTTTTTTCCTAAAAAAATATTTTAATAAATATTTGTACAATTTTTAAAATGTATTTGAAAAAATTATACCCAATTTTGGAATCAGAATACAAAAATTTATAATGGGTGAAATTTTGGGACATTTCAGAAAATATTCTTTTTTCAGTGAATATGAAAAAATTCAAATTTCTATAAAAAGTGTTTTCTTTTCGAAAACATCTGTAATTTAAAAGAAAAAGGATACTTTGAATATGTTTCCAATTAAGCTAAGTATTATTTAGTTATAATTAATACAATTAGTTACTATCTATCAAATTTATATTGTCTTTTAGTATAAGTTTTTTTTTGGGTTTAAAAATAGGTTTTCTGAAAACCCATTTTAAAATTCCTAAAGTTTTTCCATTTTAATTATTTAAAATAATTATTACAGGGGAATGGTTTCAACAAAATGTATTGATTATATATCATTAAATATTAATTTAGTTTAAATTTATTATTATTATACATATAGTTATTATAGAATCATCTTTTCTCAACAAAATTATCTTCTTAAGAACCCTCTATCTCGACGTGTCTCCATGATTAATTTTAAATTTATATTCTAAAACCTCTGCAAGTGTAATTTTTCCAAAATAATTTCATAAATGAAATTGTGATAATTTATAATTTCTAATAATGAAAAATTATTTTTTTACCATAACTATTAGTGAAAAAAAATTAAAATTAATTATCGCGATGAAGGTTTAAATGGGGTTTTTGGCATTACATGTGTTTGTATTAAATTTAATTATACACACACATACAACATTTATTTAATAAATTAGATTTAGTATTTTTCATAATTTTGTATAAATTATATATAAAAAATTATTTTAATTTTAGTCTTAGTGGATAAATTTCCTTGTTAAATAAAAAGATACAAGTTACCCTGGTGAAAAACAATTGGTAAAATTGGTTAAACTTAAAGACTAAGGAAAAACATTATAAAAAGGATTTTTTTTTTGAATGTTTTATGTGTTTGTTGAAGAAATAAACCCTTCCTAATTATGTATCTATTTTTGTGTAACATGAGGTAAGGGAGACCTCCCAATAGTGAATACTTTTGGGTATTTACAAGAACGTTCCTACTTCTCAATTATAAAAGGGAATTTACTCCCCTCACTTATTCACACCTATCATTTAATTTGGATTGATCATACTTTAATAAAATAAGTCCCCATATTCCCTCCACTCATCATATAATCTTTAGTTTGGATATAAATCCATCGTAGTAGGCCTTTGGTGGAAACCTAAGGAGGATACCTGAAGAATAGGTAACCTTCATCAATGAGTGTTTTTGTTTTATTTATTCCTCCACATCCATTAATTATTATTATACCAAGATAATATTATAACCTCAATATGCTCCATATAATTAGATATTTTTATGTTATTTTTATGGCTTAAGAACATAAAAATTTCTATCAAATGTGTTATAGAATCATTAATTGTGTCTACCGCACAGTACCGCCTCATGAAATGATGTCATTCATTTTATTCCATTACCACCTATCACAGCTAGGTATTGTGATAGATATAAAGATTATATATGAAATTTATACAATAATTATCCCTATTTATTCATTATATTATATTTACCCATTTATGTTTAATTAATCTAGGGATATTATAATATCCCTCATGTGTGTGGCGAACTACCGCCTCACGAAGTGATGTGATTATTTTTTAGTAACTCCTTACATTGATGTTAATAAGGGTAAGGATAATTAATTTGTTTTATATAAATGAAATAGTTATGATATTTATGACTTATGTATCATTATATGAATACAATATTTCATTTTATTTTTAGCTTTTCACTCACTAAAATAATGATTACTTCGTTCATGGACGTGTGGACTACTGCCTCCTCAAAGTGATGTTATTATTTATTTCACTACAAAATAAAAAGAATAATATATATAAGTATATATAATTAAATAATAGGGTATTTATGATCATTCATAAATGTTAAATTTTACTTTTCTTCTTTTGATAAATATCAATGAAAAATGGAAACGTTACTCATTTGTACATACGACCTACCATCTCCATGATTGTAATGTTAGTTCATTTCCATAACCATATTTCATGATTGGTTTTAAAAGTATTATTTATGCATATATATGATAATTACTTCAGGATTAATATTATGTATATGTTTAAATAATGAGCTCTTTTACCATATCCAACCTACCAAAGTCGTTTTTGATAAATAATCCAAATATAGTCAAAACATCCAATATAAACTTAATGGATTAAGTAATAATGTATAAACTATTAGTAAGAGAATGAAATGTAATAATAAACATGATATTTTTTGTCAATCAAGTAATTAATTAACATAAGTTAGTGAATACATGTGTGGAAATTCGTACTCAATGTAAGGGATATCATATCAATTTCCTTTCGTCGAGGCATATTTTGATGTTAGGCAGCAATATTCTTCTATAAGGTGTACATAGAGGACCTTTTTCATGATATATCTTAAAATTATCTATTACTAATTAAATTTAATGTTTTTTTAATGTTAATATATCATGGTACTAAAGATTCAAAAGTTTTTAAATTGGAAAACGACATTATTATTTTTAAAAAGATACTCTTTTAAATCTCTCCTCCCAACAATTTCTCTTCAATGTCCACGTTTTTAAAATAATTTTATAATAGTTTTTATATGGATATAAATGATTGAAATAAAAATTATATGTATCTTTATACTTTTTTATCAATGGTTTTAAAAATTAATCTTCTTAAATATTTTAATGGAATGTTTGGACAAACAAAAATGGTATTTCCTATTATTAATGTATATGGTGAAAGAGAATATTCAAACTATCATGACTATTTTTTCACTACTAGATTCCTTTTCAAGTTATTTGTTAAATAAATTAAAAACACATTTTCCTTTTTTTGGTATTTTGGTAATGAAAATTTGGTTTTTAAAGGGGGTGGATATTTTGTTATCTATAAATTTTTTCTAATAAGAGAAAATAATTTATCAATGTTATGTTGAAAATTGCAAGAATTTATGTGATATGATTATGCCATGGTTCATGGGAATTATTTATATTTATGGTTAGTTATGTTATAAACCATGTATAGATGGTTACATTATAAACTATGTATGGGTTATTACAATATAAATCAAGGACAGGTGGTTACATTATATACCAAGGATGGGCGGTTTTGTGATAAACTTCCAAGTCATTGGGTAAGGAAATTGACATATGGTTAGTAATATTTTATGAGATATATGGATAATAATGTCCCAAGATAGCTATATTATTAATCTATAATTTCTATTGGTTTTAAAGATTTTATTTGAGAAAAACATTTTTCTGTTTTTTATGTGAAACTAATTTATTTATTTTGCTCAACTAAAAATGATATAAAGGTAGAAATTTTATGAGTTTTCATGTTTTCAATGAAATATATTTTTTTTTCATTTTATTATATCCCTTACTAATATTTTGTGTTCATCCTGGGTTTTTTCGAAAAAAATAACAGTATATGGATGGGAAAGGCAACGGAATAAGTCAAGATAAATGTTGTGGAGATTTTCCATCAAAATGAATAATGATTTATTTTAAAAGTTTAATATTATGTGAAAATAGATACTAATTTGATGTTTCAACTTTTATGGGTCTTTATGTATGATTTATGGACAAATTCTCAAAAAATATAAACATTAAAATATCATAAAAGTAATAGAAAACAATTTCCTGAATAAAAATCTAAATCATGTACTGTTTAATATTGGGTCCATATAATTGGTATCAAAGTTTGGTTTATATAAATTTATAGTTTAGTATAATATTAATATAATTTCTAGGAATAGTTTTAACTTATGAATAAGTTGAAATGATATTTTATTTGAAGAATACCATATTGAGTTATCTAAACTATTCTGCCTTGTAATGGGTTTCCACATAAGAAATAGGGTATCTTTGGTGGTAATGTGTCAAGAGGAAAACATAAATATAAATCAATATCTTGAGACTATTGTAATTGGAACAGAATTGGTTTTTGTAGTTATAGATTAGTTGAAAAATGATATTAATGGTGGTGGTTTCCATGATAGATAGGAAACTAATATACTATAAAGGAACATTTCTATTGTAGAGAATTTCATAGGAAAAAATCAACCATATTTCCATGGATAATATGACATAGCAGTAGAGGAAATATAGATCCATCTTCAAGAGAATATATTAAATGTCCTAGGATGTTTGAAATTAAAAAATGTTACACTTTATATTTTTAATTTTTAATGTGAATTTGATAGATGGTGGTCATTGGTTAAGAACACCATAGAAAAATATGATATTGATACCATGGAATGAGAATAATTTAATGATTTTCCTGGAGAAATAATTCCTGGAGAGATTTTGAATCTCGATATAAAAAAATTATATTATTGAGTAAAAAAGATGAATATTTTTTTGATGAATATGTAGAAAACATCACAATATTAACAAGGTATGTTCCAAAATTTATTTGAGACACTAATTGTAAAATTAATATATTTTACTCAAGGTTGAAACAAAATATATGAAGATATTTGGCAACATGATAATTTTAATGATATCATAATGTTTTTGATTATGATGAGAATGTTGAGATGGAATTTTCAACCACTTATCTTCCTAGAGGTGAGTGTAGTAAGAAAATGTCCAGTTGGTTAGAAATAGGGAAGAATTCATCAAAGATATCTAGATGTAGTATGTCTAAGTTCCCATATTTTGAGAAGTGTCATAAAAATAATTCTGGATAATCTATTTCACTGTCTATAGAGTTCTTATGATATGGTGAGTTTGGTCATATGACTCATGAATGAATGGAAAAGAATAATAAAATCAAATAAAATTCAATAGTGAGAAGTTTTAACTACACTGGGTTGGATCATTAAGCTAATTTATGTCCAAAGATTCTTACTCAGGGTGGAAATCATCCTTATTAGAAATAGAGAGTTGTGGGAAAATCATTTTCTAATACTACAGTTGATTTTAGTCCATTTGGTGAATTGGTGGAAGATTCAGATAGCTAAGTAATATTTGAAGGTTAATCATATGTTCATTATTTCAGAAAAACCTTTTGAGGTTTTAAGTGACAATATCTTAAAGTGATTTATGTAATTTTAGGAATATTTTTACTATGTTTATGTATATTTAAGCTTTAGTTTAATGTAAATTATACATTTACTTCCTAGTAATGAGTTTTAATGTATTGATAACCTTTAGGGTTTATATGATCTTTAATTATTAATTTTATTTTTAATGATGTTCATCATTTCCCTATGAATGTTGTCAGGATGAAGTATTATTAAAAATGAAATCTTGAAGGTTGGGAAAAAACACATCGTATCTAGGAAGAAGGTGGGGTTTGAACCCATGACTGAAGGACTATAAGGGTTTCACAGATACAACTGGACTACATGATTTTCTAGTCAGTATGAAATTTTTAGAGGTCAATATAATTTTTATTTCATAAACATATGATATATTATTTGAGGAATAAATTTTGATTTATCTTAGAAGAATATATGATCAAAACCTTATAATCAGTGGGTTTTGAACATTGTTGGTAAATGTTTGATTAATTTTAATTATAGTTATTCATTGAATGATTTAGTTTTGAACTTTGTTTGTTACTATTGAAATTTGGAGATTAATGTTTAAAGGTTTATTTTTGATTCTCTCCATGTGTTAACAATTCTGGTTTTGGTTAATCTCTACAGCCATGATGAATATATTGTTCTAGTTTTTGGGATTAAATAGTCCATTAAAAATATATTTTATGTTTTAGGAACAAAAAAAATTATTCATGGATACAAATTAATGGAAAACATGAGATTGTAGTGGAAATTTATTAAAGGGTGAAATTATACTCCTTAATTATATTTACATATTTTCATTTTCTATATAGTAATAGAATTCATAAATTCAAGGAAATGATCTTGGAAAGAATTTAATGCTAGTACGTTTAATCCTATTGAACCTGTCATATTTTTTATCATTACAGATTTTTGGTTTTGAGGTACATAACTTTCCATTGATAATTCACTTTCTTTGGATGAATGACCTCAATCACTCTCTAAAATTATTTATACTTTTCATTCATTCCCACTTATTTTCTCGTATTTAGAAACCTATTAATATATTATTATAGATGACATTAATAATCCAATTTATTTATTATTGATATTACATTTTATTAAATTTATCAATGATGTGGTTTTACAACAAAATTATCTTCCAATGTCCAAGATTTGATTACTGATATAATGTTAAAATTAAGAGGACATAATTTATTAAAGGGGGGAGGATGTAACACCCTAAAATTTTAAAATAAGAAAATTACGTTCAATATAATTAATGAAACAAAAAACTATATTCATATTCTCTTACCTGAAACAATCAGATTATATTTTTTTATATGTAAGCTCGATATTTTTATATTTGATAGTGTTTTAAGGATGCAACACTGAAACACAAACTACCAATGATATATATTAACATTATAAAAAATCAATAAAATTAGTGGGTATAGATAATATTAACTTATTTATGGTATATGTATACATATTTTGTAGTAAATATAAAAAATTGATAAATATATACTAGATAATCCTTGAATTTTTAATAAATTTATTTTATTTTAAAAAATATGTTTTCTTCAAAAATGTTTTTCATTATTTTCATTAAAAAATAATATAATATATTTTTTTACAAATTTAGAAAATTAATTATATAAAATAAAATTCATTTTTTGATTTTTAATATCAAAATTTTTGTTGGTCGAAAATTTGGAACATTTCAGAAAATATTGATTTTTCGGTGAATAGTGAAAAATATTAATTTTTTGTAAAAAGTATATTATTTTCAATAAATTAAGAAATTTAAAATTAAAAATATGTTTTGAATATGTTTTCATGTAACCTATTTATTATTTATTAATATTTAATCCTCTTAGTTACTTTTAACCAACTTTAAATCGGTTTACATTATAAGTTTTTTTTGGGTTTAAAAAATACAGTTTTCTAAAAATAGTTTTAAATTGCATAATGTTTCCTCACATTAATTAATTAATATAAAACCTAATAGGGTTTGTTTTAAATTAAATATATATTATATAAAAATAAAAATTAAATTAGATTCATATAATGATTATTGTTCTTCATAGAGTTAATATAGAATCACTTTTCCCAAAAAATACTCTTTGTAAAAAACATATATCCCGATGCGTCTGCGAGATTAATTTAAAATTAAATTCTTGAACTTATGTGAGTTTATTTTGCCTAAATTTATTCGATATTTATGATAATAATAATTTATTTTTTATAATAATTTCAAATTAATTTCTTAACATTATGATTAGAAAAAACAATTAAAATTAATTACCGCGATTAAGGTTAAAACTGGGTTTTGTGCATTACATTCATTTGTATTAAAATTAATATTAAAAAAACATATGATTTTTATTTAATATAAATTATTTAATATATTTAATAATAATTTATAAATTATTAAATAAAACTCATTTTAATTTTATTCTTAAAGGGAAATTACCTAGGTAAATAAAAAGATACAAGTTACAGTGGAAAAAAATGGGCAAAATTGGGTAAATTTAAAGACTAAGGAATAAAATTATAAAAATGATTTTATTTTTCATATTTAAGGTGTTTTCCAACCACATAAAACCTACTATATTTTATTTATATATATTTTTAGGTGCATTAGTTATGCTAAACACCCCAACAGTGAATATTTTTTGGAACTTATAAGAATGTCACTCCTCTTCAATTACAAAAGTGCATTCAATCTCCACACATATTCACACATCACAAGTCCATTGGATTAAGAAAAACCTGAAAAAATAACTTCACAAATTCCATAAAAAACATCACAGTATCCATATATTTTGTATAAATAAAACATATAATGTATTTTGGTGGAAATATAAAGAGGATACCTGAGAAGTATGTAATGTTCACCAACGAGCATTTTTGTTTTATTTCTTCCTCCGCCCCCTTTAATTATTATTATACACTAATGATATTATAAAATAATTATATTTAATATAATTTTACGTTTTTATGTTATGTTTATGTATTTCAAACACATACACTTCCATCACAAGGGTTAGGAAATCATTATCTTTGAGTACGACGGACTACCATCTCTTGAAACGATGTCACTCAATTTTCCTTTACCACCTCTTACAGTTGGGTATGATAAAAGATCTCAAGTTTATATTTTATAAATATAACATTATTATATATATATTCATTATATCATATATAAAATTTTACATTCAATTCTATAAGAGATATGATAATGTCGCTCATGTCTGTGGTGGACTACTACCTCACGAAGTCAAGTGAATTATTTTTAACAAATGTGTTACATGTAGGATAATAAGGGTAATGATAAAAAATATTTGTTATATTCCTAAAATATTTATTATATTAATGAAACATTTAGCATTCGATAAATATAATATACTATATTCTTTCTACCTTCTCACTCTCTAAAAAAATGATAACGTCATGTGTGGATGTGTGGACTAACTCCTCCTCGAAGCGATGTAGTTCTTTTTTCCGCCCCCAAATAAATATAATGATATATATATGTATATATAATTATATAATAATAGTATTTAATATGATTTCTTAAATATAAATGTTACTTACCATTTTTCATAATGATCACTGAAAAATGGAAACATCACTCATTCGTACGTACTGTCTACCGTCTCCATGATCTTAATGTTAATTCAATTTTTCATAACCATGTTTCATGATTAGTTTTAAAAGTATAATTCATTTATATATATGATAATTATTTCATTATTATTTTTCATGATATGTTTAAATAATAAAAACTTTGACCATAGTCAACATACCAAATTCATTTTTGACACATAAGCTGAATATGGTCAAAACATTCGATGTAAACATAATTGATTAAGAAATTATATATAATTTATTAATAAGTGAAATAAAAGAAATTTTAAAATTGGAAAAAAATCTCAATAAAATAAATAATTAACATAAGTTTATTATTTAGTAAGGTAAAGACAAACATGGAAAGTCAGACTCAAGGTATGTGACTATGTCTCAGTTTCATATTATTGAGGCATATTTGGATGGTATACATATATATTATTTTATAAGGTGTATATAAAACCCCCTTTTCATTTTATATAATAAAATAATCTATTAATCAGGATATTTAATTTTTTAATGCTATTCTATTATAGGTCTTGTTATTCAAATTTTCTCTAATTGGTACATGACTTTATTTTAAAAATATACCCTTTCAATGATTTCCTTAAAACTATTTGTCTTACTTGTACATGTTTTTAAAATGATTTTGTTAAATTTTTTATATGTATATAAAATATTTAAAAGTAAATTTTATGTCTCTTATTACTTTATTTTAAATGGGTTCCAAAATTAATACTCTTATGTACTTTTAATGGAACATTTTGACAAACATCAATGAAATTTTATGTTATTAATGTATAGAGTGAAAATTACTTTCCAACCCCTAAAACTATTATTTGACTTCTATCTTCCTTTGAATGATTTTATGTTTCATAAATGAAAATCCCCTATTACTTTTTTTTGGGTATTCAGGTATTTAAATTGAATTTTTTAAAATGGTGTTGATATTTTAATATCTAAAAATTTATTCATATGGGACAGAAGAAGATTTTAGGAATGTGATGTTTAAAATAAAAATCTTTTATGTGTTATGATAACATTATTGTTCTTGTAAATTACTTATGTTTATGGGTGGTTTTTTTATAAACTAAGGGTGAGTGTTTATGTTATAAACCAAGTATATATGGTTTTGTCATAAACCATGTATGGGAAGATACGTTATAAACCATGGATATGTGGGTCCATGATAATCCTCCAATGTATTGAAAATGAAAGTTGACCATATACTTAGTCCATTTGAAATAGTGATATTGATAATAGTGTCCCAAGATTCATATATGATTGATCAGTTATTGTTATGGGATTTATTTATTTTATTCAAACAAAATTATGTGTGTTGTTCATGTGAAAATGATTTATTTCTTTCACTCAAAGAACACTAAAATAAAGGTAAATATTTTGTGAATTTTCATATTTTTACAGAATAAAATTTTCTATTTCTGATTATTTCTTTCAATGATTTTTTTGTCATCCCCATTTTTTAAAAAATTCAAATGGTTTAAGGATGTTAAATGGAAATTAATAAGTCAAGTTGAATTCAGTTGAGATTTTCCCAGAAAATAAATAATGATTTATTTTAAATGTTTAATATAATAGAAACAATGGTCACTAATCAGAAGTTTCCACTTTATATTTTATAGTCTTTCTATGTTTTAGTAATAAACTAATTCACAAAAAATAAAAACCTGAAAATATCCTCAAAGTGAAGAAAAACAATATCATGATTAAAACACATGTTCATGAAATGTTTAAGGTCGGATTGTTAATGTTGGTATCAAAGTTAGGTTTAGATAACATTAGAGGATAATTTAAAATTAATAAAATTCACTTGAAATGTTCTAACTTGGGGTTAATTTGAAATGATATAGAAGTTTATGATTGACATGTTTCATTATCTAAAAAATTCATACTCAAAATGTTTTCCATAAAGGAAACATAGAAGTTGTATAGGGGAGGTGTTGAGAGGAAAATATCCTTTAAAATTAGCATCCTACGATGGTTGGAATTGGAATAGAATATTTCATGGTAGTGATGGCTCTGTCTACACAATATATTAATAGTGGTGGTGTCAATGATATAGAGGAACCATATATACCACAAAGGAACATGTCTATTGTATATAAATTCACTGGGAAACATCCCCCATAATTCACCAGATAATATGACATAATAACAGTTGAAATATGGATAAATTGTTTGGAGAAGATACTTTATGTCATGGGTTATTTATAACATCCAAAGGTAACTATTTTTATTTATAATTTTTAAGTTGAAGCGAATAAATGGTGGTCTTTGATTAAGAAACCCAAATTGAAATCTGAACATGATTCCATCGAATGAGAAGAACATAAGTATTTTTACTTGAGAAATATTTCAATATGGTTTTTCGAATCTGGATGGAAAAAATTCATGAAATTGAAGAAAAAGGATAAATATTATTTGGAATCATATGAAGAAAAAATCACAGTAATGTCTAAGTATGTTCCAGACATTGTTCGAGACACTGATAAAAAAATTACAGGACTTTACTTTGGGTTAACACCATGTTTATGATTATATTTGGTTGTATGAGAATTTTAATGTTTTGATAATTTTTACATTATATAGAGAATGTTGTGATGGATATTTCTAAAACATTTCTCCCTATAAACGAGAGTAGTAAGAAAATGTCTAGTTGGAATATAATGGGGACGCATTCATCAAATATGTTTGGAGGTAATATGTCTATGCTTTCATCTTTTGATATGTGTTGTAAAAATACTCTTAGAGAATGTATTTAGAAGTCATTAAAGTGCTTATTGTGTGGTAAGTTTGGTTACATGACTCATGAATACAAGGAAAACAACCAAACAAACAAAGAAATGTCAACGATGAGATGTTTTAGCAACATTTATATATGTGATTATTCTAATGTGTGTCTGAATTTTCTTACTCATGGTGGAAATAATCATGAACAGAAAAAAAAGGTCTTATAAAATCATTTAATATTACTTCAGTTGATATTGGGTCATTTGGTGAAGTGGTTAGAGATCAACGGAGCTTGGAATTTTTAGAAGTTTAATCATATGTCCAATGTCTTATACACACCTTTTGATGGTTTAACCGAAGATATCTTGAAGTAATTAATGAAATTTTGGGTTATTTTTTAGTGGATTATATATATGTATGTCTTTAGTATAATGTGGAGTATGCATTAAAATTTTGTATATATGTTTTAAGGTATCTATAACCTATAGGTTTTATATGATCATTGATTATTAAATTTATTTTTAAGGATGTTTCTCATTTTTTCTGGGAATTTAATAATGATCTAATTTTATGTAAAAGGAAAATATAAAGGTTAGGTGAAAACCCATCACATCAGGCAAGGCATTGGGGTTTGAACCCATGTCCAAAGGATGATAAGGGTCTCACATATACATCTATTTTACATGTTGTTCTTATTAGTATATCATTTTTAGGTAAATATTGATTTTATTTTTGAATCATATGATAATTTTTTGAGTAGTAACTATTTATTTATACTAGAAAAATATATGATCAAATCCTTATATTGATTAGGTTTTGAACTTATTTTGGGACATTTTGAAGTATTTTAAGGATAGTTATTTGTTGAATGATTTAAATTGAGCCCTAGGTATTAGTATTTAAATTTGGAGATTAATGATTGAAGGTTTATTATATATATATATATATTACTATATGCTAACCATTTTAGTTTTGGTTAATGTATAAATGTAGAACGAATACATTGTTATGATTTTCAGGATTATGTAGTTCTTTGAAGGATTATTTTAGTCCTTCTAGAATACAAAAAATATTCATGGATACACATAATTTTAAAAAAGAATATATTTTTCTAGAAATTGATAAAAGGATGAAATTATATTAATAAAGTTAGTATATTTAAATATTCTCTTATTCTAGATGGGATGAAAATTATTATACTATAGGAAAAGATCTCGAAACTTTTTTTTCTAGTAACATTAATTATGTTTAGCGGATGGTCTTTTTTATCATTATATATTTATGGTTTTCATTAACTTAACGTTCCATTTATCATTCACCTGATTTTGATCAATTGCCTCAATCACTCTCTATAATTATTTACGCTTTTCCCCAATTACCACTTATGTTCTTCAATTTAGAAATGTAGTTTTGTGTTATTCCATATTAATTTTTTCATTCCATTTCTCACTTATTAAGATAATGATTTATTGAAAATTTAATGATGTAGTTTTGAAATAAAATTATTTTTAAATGTCCACCCTTTGATTATTGGGATAAAATTCAAATTATGAGAATGTAATTTATTGGGGGGATATAACTCCATCATATTCTAAAATAATAAAGTTATTTTTATAGTATTAAAGTCCCACAACACTATGTTCATAATATGTTACACACAATTCTCAGTTTACATTGCATTACATGCAACCCCGATATGTGTGTGTTCAATAGTGTATTCAAAACCCAACTTGGGAAATAAAATACCCATGATATATATTAAATTTATAACATAACCACTAAATTAGTGAGAATGAATAGTACTAAATAATTTTTGAAATATATATATATTTTTATTCAATATAAATTATTGATAAAGTTTTAGTAAATAATCTATCAATTTTTAGTAACGTTATTTTATTCTTCAAAAATATATTTTCTTTAAAAAGTGATTTTTATTGCTTTTCATAAAAAATATTATAATAAAATTTTAGAATTTTTAGAAAATTTAATTGAAAAAATGAAATTATTTTTTGGAATTAGATGATCAGCATTTATTGTGGCTGGTATTTTGAAACTATTTGGAAAATATTGATTTTTTTAGTAAATAGTGAAAAATACTAATTTTTGATAAATGTAACTTCATTTCAATAAATTATGTAATTTAAAAGTACTAATTTCTTTTTAATATGTTTTAATGTAACCTAAGTAATATTTATATATATATATATATATATAATCCAAATATTTATATTGAATCAATTTTTTCTTTGTTTTTAGTATAAGATTGTTTTTTGGTATAAAAATGGTGTTTTTCTAGAAAATTGCTTTAAATTACATATTGTTTCTCCAATTTAATTAATTGAAATAATCCATACTGGGTAATTTTTGAAAAAAAATATATATATATTTATATTATATTTAAATATTAACTTGTTTTTATAAAATGATTATTATTTTTTATAGAGTTAATATGGAATCATCTTTTTCCAAAAAAAAAATATTCTTATAAACTCTATATCTCATCATGTCTGTGAAATTAATTTTAAATTATACTCTACTACTTATGTGAGTTTAATTAGAAAAAAAGGATTCCATATTTGGAATTAGAATAATTTAAACTGTGTAATATGGTTAAATTTATTTTTTACAATAATAATGAGTGAAAAAAGATAAAATTAATAAATAGTTTAAGGTTGAAACACGGTTTTCACATTACATGTTTTTATAATGAAATATATTTTACACACACATAGGATTTTTTTAATAAATTTTATTTTATCTTTAGAATTTTTAGGTGTAAATTATATAAAGAAAACATTTTAATATTATTCTTAAATGATAAATTATCTAGGTAAATAAAAAGATACAAGTTACCCTGGTAAATACAAAATTGGTAAAATTGAGTAAACTTAATGAATAATGAATAACATTATAAAAATGTTTTTATTTTTTCATTATGGATGTGTTTATTGACCAAATTTATCATACCATCCATTATTGATCTATTTTTAGGAACATGATATATGTTAGTCCTCTTAACATTGAATACATATAGGTATTTACAAGAATGCTACTCCTCCTCAATTATAAAAGGACATTCACTCCACAGACTTCTTCAAAAATATCAAGTCATTTTTATCAACTAAAACCTAGAAAAAGCACTTAAAAACATCCCTAAACGCATCCTATAAAAATTATTTTTTACACAAATCCTGACTATGAATGAATTTTGTTGAAATATAAAAAGGATATAAAAGTAATAGGCATGGCGAATCAACAAGCATTTCTATTATATTTCTTCCTCCAGCTCCTTGAATTATTATTATATCATGATGATATAATAAAATAAGAATATTACATGTAATTATATTTTTTTATTTTAATGTTATAACCTACAACCAGTAAAAATTCCATCAAATGATTTATAAAATCATTATTTTTGTGTATATTAGACTAATGCCTTGTGAAATGATATCATTTGATTTTCCATTAACAACTCTCACAGTTGGGTGAAATGATGAATATAAAGTATATATATTTTATTTATAACATAATTATACCTTTTTAGTCATTATATTATATAAATATCCTTTCACTTTTAATTATTTATGTTGTATGATAACATCACTCGTGTGTACAACACAGTACCACCTCATGAAGTGATGCGATTTGTTTTTCATTATTGTATTACGTGGACTGTAATAAGTTTAATGATAATAAATATATTTTATATAAATGAAATATTTCATATATTCATGACATAAATACCATTCTAAAAATATGATATGTCATTTTCATTTTAACTTTTCACCCACTGAAAAAAATGATTATGTCATTCGTGGACATGTGCACTACCGCCTCCTTGAAGCGATGTGATTATTTTTCACAACCACATCATGAGAATTATATACTTATATATATGTAATTAATTAAAAATTTATTTATTATCATTATGGAAATATAAAGTCTTACTTTATTTATTTTTATAATGATCATTAAAAAATGGAAATGTTGCTCATTTGTACATATGACGTACCATCTACATGATCATGATGTTAGTTCATTTTTCATAACTATATTTGATGATTAGTTTTAAAAGTATAATTGATGTATTATTATGATAATTATTTCTTTGTTATTATTACTGTTCTATTTAAATAATGGACTCTTTAACCATTTTCAACTTACAAAATTCATTTTTGACACATAATCCAAATATTATCAAACATTTGATATAAATTTAGTTGATTATGTAGTTATATATGACTTATTAAAAAGTGAAATAAAATTAATAGTAAACATAAAAAAATTTCAAAAGATATTAAATAACTAACATAAGTTTATTTTTCATGATGGTAAATTCATATCGAAAAATTGATACTCAAGGTAAGAGACTTAATCTCAATTTCATTTCATTAAGGAATATTTTGATGTTATATACCTATATTCCTTTAGAATGTGTATATACAAAAAAATTTATTTTATATCATAATCCTCTCTATTTATCATTATATTTTATGTTTTTAATGTTTTTCTATCATAAGGCTTATTATTCAGATTTTGTTAATGTGGTAAAGGACTTTTTTTTTAAAAAATATAGTCTTTTGGATATTTCCATAAAACTATTTCTCTTCTATGTACATGTTTTAGAAATTATTTTATAAATATTTTATATAGTTTTAAAATATTTAAAAGTAAATTTTATATCATTTTTACATTAATTTTAATGGTTTTCAAAATAAATCTTATTACATGTTTTGAATATAACATTCTGAAAAACAACAAAAGGAATTTTATATTATTAACATATATGACAAAAATAAATTTTCTACCCCAAAAATGTTATTTTATTTCTTTATTACCTTTCATTATTTCAAGTTTCATAAATAAAATACCCACTTTCTATATTATTTTGGGTATTTTGGTTTTAAAAAGGTGTTTTTAAAAAAGAGTTCATATTTTAATATCGAAAAATTTAATCATATGGGAGAGAAGAAGATAGTTTGAATTTGATGTTAACAATTGAAAGATTTTATGTGTTATGATTATTTCATGGATCATTGAAATTATATATTTTGATGAGAATTTATGTTAAAAAAAACCAATATGGGTGGTTATATTATGAATCAAGCATATGTGGTTATGTTTTAAACCAAGGATGGTTGATTAGATTATAACCAAGGATTATTGGGTTCGTTATAAACCTCCAATGCATTTTGTATGGAAGTCGACCGTATATTTCTTCCATTTGTTAGAGTGATATAGATATTTATGTCCCAAGATACTTATAATATTTATCTATTATTTCTATGGAATTTAAATATTTTATATAATAAATAACATGTTTTATTTTTATTTGAGAATGATTTATTTCTTTCACTCAAAGAACATTTATATAAGGGTAAAAATTATATGAGTTTTCTACTTTTTTCAGAACTAATATTTTGATTTATTTTTAAATCCTTTACTAATATTTTCTTCTCAACCAATGTTTTTTAAAATGTTTTTTTCCTATTATTTGATGATTGGTAAAGGAAAGTGAAAATAATCATATATTTCCACTATGTATTTCTTGTTTTAATTATTTATCATTTTTGGCCAAATTATCTAAAACTCTAAACATGAAAAGATCATCAAAAGTGAAAGAGAAAAAATTATTCGATAAAAAGAATGATTTTGTATTGTTTAAGGATCAATCATTATAATACTACAGGAAAAATTTTTTTTTGAAAGAATTATATAATCTATGGTTTTTTTCAATTTAATATATAAATCATCCATATATATAGTTTACCATGAAAAATAAATTTTTTGATACTTTATGATGTAATCTCTTAAATATTTTACCAATTTAATAAATTAAACATAGACTCTAGGTTACTAGAGTAAGGGTTTTTATATGTTGAACCCATGATATAAACCTCATTAATACATAAATATTTTCAATTTTATAAATCCATATCAAATTATATCTCTTCTAATTTCACTGCAATATTCATGATTCTTTATAGGACATCCTCCCCCTTTGGCCCCATATCTTCATACTCTCCCTTTGATGATTCATTATTAAAATAGGTGTAATTATTTGAGGAATTGGAATGAAATAACATATTCAATTTTTTGTTACTTATTCATCTAGGTTTTTTTCTCAAATTCCATAGTATCTTAGGGTTTCACCTTAGAGAAATTTTTAATTTATATTGTTTAATTTTATAGATTCCAATTATTTTTGGAGCATTCCTTTTCTTCGTTTTTGGCGAAGAAATATCATTTGACACAGATTGCTCTAGTTGTCAGTAGGTGGTTCTATACAACTAATTTTAAGTATCAAACCTTGAGTGTTGGATTATTCAATGTGGTTTTCCTTATGGAATAAAAATATATGAACTTTATTGTTTTATTATTGATGTTTTTTTATTTTTTTAAATTTATTTTCATGAATGGTATTTTCATGTTCATTGTATCAAATTTCTCAAAAGCATATTTATAAATGTAAGTTTCATGATGAAATATCTAGGATGTTTTTATCATGAAATAATAAGAATTGTGGATGAAATATTTTGGAAATATAAATTTAAAATAATATTTTTATGGTGATATTTATAATGAATATCGTGGGTTTTGGCATACATGAAGGGTTTTCATGAAATGTTTTGATTGTGTTGTAAAATAAAGTCTCATTATTTATCTTTTTTTTAATACTATTTTTTGATATGATTTTTAGGAAATAATTTTTATTGATATGGAAATATCATTAATCCTTTCATAACTGAAGTCCTATTTATAATGTTGAAAAAATAATTCATTATTTATTTTCATTCCTAGATAGATATTTACCTATTGGTTATGAATTTTTTTAGATGGAGTGTGATAATATATATTTATAATTAAATATAAATTTGTAATGGATTTTTTATTTAAAAAATTTTATTTGATATATTATATTAAATTGTTATTAGGTTACTTTTAATTTATAGCTCACCTATAATTTCAATATCATAGAATTCCATGGCTATCTAAGAGGGAATTTTTTGGATGAGTATTAGAATTGCTGATATTATACACTAATCCTATTGTTAATTATTCTTTGGATTGTATATTTTCTACCTGAGTGAACTGGGGAAGAGAGAACCAAAATGTACATCCTATTAAGATCCCATCGATTAATTGTATATATGGATTTTGACATACTTTTTATAATTCCCCAGAATGATTCACATTAGTTGATGTATGGAAAATATAAGATTAAATGAATTTGGAACTAGGTATGATATGAATTTTTTATTCATATTTAAGTATTGGTATTCATAGGATCATTTAAAATGACCAAGATGATGTTTTTGAGGTGTTAACATTGGTTGGAGAGGCCCAAAACATGTTTTTAGGGTTAATGAGGCTTTCTAGGGAAGGTCAACAACTATAGAGGGATACTGGGTACCTGATTAGGTGGGATTGGGTACTAGGTTGGGGTGCTTGGGGTACAAGTCCCCTGTATGTAGCAGTTAGGTGTATAGTTTTTGATAATTATGTAATAAGTGGATAAAAGAACCATTTTTTCTAAAATGGTGGGAATTCTTTCCATTTGGGTTTTTTTATTTTAATAACCTTATGGGTTTTTTAATTTCAGCCAACCTAATAAAGGGGAGGCTATACCCATATCCTCTATTACCTCTCCATTATACCTTTCAATCCATGGTTACTTATTATTGTTTCTATGATGATTTTAGATACATTCCACTTATACCTTATTTATTTAATCATTCTCTTATTCTATCTCTAGTTTCAATGGGTTGTTGCCAGTATTTTAATATTTATTCTACTAGTTTATGGTGGAGTCTGGGTGGTAAGATGTGGGCTTTCCTCTAGTTTGATAAGTGGGGTCTTAAGAGGATATAAGGTTGGTTTTTTAGGTAGTTTAATAATATAACTTAATTTATTTTCTTTTTTCTAACAAATTTAGTGGGAATTGGTTCTTGTTTTAGTGTCATGTGTTAGGGATTTGGTTATAAGTGGGATGATGGGTGGGTTAGGAGCTATTCCCACACCATTTCACTGATTAGTGGTATTTTTATTCCATCAAGTGAGCTATTAATTGAATTTACTAATTAATTAATCGTAGAATTAATAATTTAATTGATTATAATGGTTTATAATTAACTGTAATGATTTCTTATATGATTTAGGGCCTCTCTTGGTTGGGAAATATTTCAACTCAAGATTTTCATAAATGGATATTACATCTTTCTTAATCTATATTCAATAACCTACTCAAGAAAATGCTTGAGGGTTGTAAAGTAATAGTTCCACTGGAGAATTGGAAACACAAATAACTTAATCAGAAGAGTTATAAATCATCTTCAACTTACTTCATCGCAACTATCACCCTTCTTATACATATCACACTTAATACATACCATCATAACATGGGGTAAAGAATCTTTTATAAGGGTGATATTAGAGTCCAAATAAAGGTAAATAAGGAAAATATGTAAATGTAATAGGAGTAAAAGATACAAGAACATGATCATAACAAATGAAATCCATACCATGATGTCTAAGATAAAAATCTCTAGCCATGGAATAAAGATTCAAAGTTCATAAAACATTAGTCCCAATGAAATCAAAGAACATGTTCCATGAGAGTATAAAAATGACATAAGACATAAAATTGTGTAAAATACATAATCAGAAAAAACCTTATATCAGGGCTACCCACCAAGACGTTCATAACATTTTTGGCTTAGTTTCACCCCCTGCGTACCTTTTTTGAGCTTTTGATAACCTCCCATGTACGGTCATTTTGGACTTCAGACAACCTCCCCTATAACCTCTGATCTCATATAACATTAATAATTATCCAATACATTTTATGAACATATAGTTCCCACTCGTTACATAATCCATACAATATTTTCCACAATATCAGAAAACATTCATCATATCAAAAATCGTGAAAAGAAATGGGTCTCATAAACATTTTATCATAGGATAAACCATGGTAAATAAATGGGTTGCATAAATTTTTTTGTTATAAAAAAAACCATTCAAGGAAATAATAATAATGGAATCATTGGATCATATCCCCAAAAAATCATAATTAACATCAAAGGATTTTATCTTAGAAGGAAAATGATTTTGGAAAGACACTTGTAACATTTCTTAAGGAAAATAATCCTTTTTAATAAGTTTTTATAACCTAAAAACATTCAAAATACATATCTTTTAAAATAACCTTATAATCTCATAATGGAATATTTAAATATAGTTTAATAATTTTTTTCAGGAAAATATCATTTCCTCTTTTAAGGAACCTTTTTAAAATATAAATCCTTTTAAAAATCATTTTCTTTGAATGTAAACCCTGATACTTATAGTGGAATATTTAAAAAATCATAAAACAATTTCTTGGTGAAAATGTAATTTCCACCTTGAATAAAAATATATAAAACATAAATCATTTTAAAAATAATTTTATTTGAAAAAAGCATTGAAATATATAGAGGATTCATTATAATTTCTTTTAAAACATTTTATTAGTAAAATGTCCATTCCAATTTAAAATTAACTTTTTAAAAAATTAAACATTATAAAAATAATTTTATTTCAATATAACCTTGAAAGCACATAAATTAAGAGTTAATAAAATAATTTTCATAATAGTGTGAAATTCCATTCATGTCTTACACGTTAATACAACAAATCATTTCAATTTTTTGGTAAAATACAAATGATCCTTGTTTAGAAAATGATATGATGATTTCATTAAAAAAACATTGAAAAACTAAAAAATTGGTAAAAATAACATTAATATCTACATTGGAAAATGTTAAACCATTTTTGAAAACATTTTTATATAAAATTGATATGGAAATAATGGTTTTCGACAGAAAATAGATATAATGCTGATTTTCCATAAAAACATTCTTCTAGAATATTGTGTATATAAAGAGGGTAAAATTAATGGAAAATTTACCCCCATGAAATAAATATATGATAATTAAATTAATGAGTTTCTTGGGATATATATCATAATATTTCATTAGAGGAATCATAAACATAAACAATTATGATAAACGATGATATTTTATAGTATAACCCTTAACACTTTGGTGACTATGAATCAAAATATCAATAATGGAATTACATTAAATTAAACATAAAATATCATGAGAATAAATAAATTAATTATATTAAATTTAAAAGGGAATTTATATTCACCTTATAAGTGAATATATGTTCATAACATAACATATGTCCTAAAGAATTCAAATTGAGACAAAAATCTCTTACCTTAGTCTCAAATTCATTCATAAATATTCAAAACTACTATATAATAAATATAAGTTTATTATAAATATATTATATAACTATAGTTATAGATATATAATACCACATATAATCTACATATGACCTATTATTACATGTTTATTAACAATTACATGTTAAAATCACATTTCAGGCAATAACAACTTTATTTTCCATGAATGTTTTGTTTTAAATTTTTGATCCTCATACTTTGATAATTTTTCAAAAATATTAATAACTTTTGAAAAGTATATAAAAATGTTATATATTAAGAATATATGTATTTATAGTAATCTAGATAATTTATAGTTAGAATATGAAACACACCATTCATAGAGCCGATAGGTTGTACGTACACATGAATGTTGGCTTTATTTTTTAACGGTTGTGAAAAAAAAACATAAAAAAAATTCACCATTCCTAAATCATTATAAAGTCATATATATAAAATATTTTTATTTAATTTATCCTTATTTCCATTCATGAAAAGCGTTAGTGAAAAATGAATAACATCGCTTCAAAAGATGATAGTCTGTCATACACATGAGTGATGATATCGTCTCCCCCAGAGAATGAAAAGTAATAAGGTATATGTGATATGATAATTATAGAAGTATAATTAAATTAAAAATATCACATATATCCATTCAATCTATCCTTATAATAATAAATGTAAAAATGAAATTAAAAACACATCACATCAGTTTGTGAGGTAGTAGTCCGTCGTATACATGAGAAACATTAATATTTTCCAAAAGAATGGAAGGTTAGTGGGTATGTGTGATATTATAATTAAATAAATGTAATTAGATCAAACATAACTTATATAAAAATTAAAAACATCATTATATCCATCCGGGAGAGGTGGTGATGGAAAATGAATAACATTTGTTCATGTGTCAGTAGTACGTCGTACACAGAATTGACGGGTTTGTTTCCCATTTGACGTAAGATTATAAAAATATAGATTATGATACTAACTTACTTACATTTTATTATTTTTGAGATACTGGTATTTTTATTTCAACATATTTGATGATTATTTTAAGGAGTTATAGGAACAAATAAAATCAAAATACAAGTTAAAAGACTATACATCTTCTTCAAAGAACCTTTTTAGGTCTACATATAAAGCATTCATAGGAAATATTAATATTAAAAATAATTCCCTTATAATGTGAGGAGGAAATTAAAGGAGAAATTTGGTTATATATTTTCTAATTGTAATGGTTATGAATGTGTAAAAATGAGAGGATAGGGGGTGGCCATTTATAAGTTTGGGAGAGGACATAAATGAATTATTTTAATATATAAAGTGTAGCCATGTTTTTAACCTGATAAAATGATAAAAAATGGTTCATCACCAAACCATATAATTGTTTCAGTTAGAATATTTAGATAAATTTTTTTGGATGATATTATAGGTCATTTTATTTCTTATCTTTTTAGTTTAACCACCGTTAACCCCATTTTAACCCTAACCATAGAAATTATTTATTACAATGTTTACTATTCATTTTGAGAAAATTAATTTTAATTTATAACATAATATTAATTATGATAATTAAAAAATGAATATATTTTTCTAAACTAATTTCATGTGTGTGGAAAATTTTATTTTTAAATTAAATCTACAGACACGACGAAAAAGAATTTTTCCAAAGAGAACGTATTCAAAAGATTAAAAAACTTTTATATCTGAATTCAGTATGAAATTTATTCCAATGAACTAAATTATATTAATTATAATATAATTGATATATTTCAAAATTTAAAACATTTTTAAATTATATCAATCTTTGTAAATTCATTAAATGAAAGGCAGTTTTTTAATGAAATTCAGTGAATTTCACTATTCAATAAAAAATTAATCTTTTCATAAAATTATGAACAATTAAACCTAAGATACTTTTCAAATGTAGATTAAAATTTTAAATTTTAATTTTTGAGATAAAATTTCTAAATTTTGAAAAAAAATTATTTTTATTATTTGTTCATAAAAACTATTAAAAACATTTCTTTTAAAAAATAGTGTTTTCAAAACATATATTGATTTGACCAAAAATTATGTAATTTTAAAAATATATTTTCTTTGTATAAAACCATTATACTTTATATTTGAAATTTTGAATTTAATATTTATAATTAAATGTTTAATTGATATTTCATGATGACTATGTTAAATATTAATATAAAAATATATTACTATTCGTTAAAAGTCAGTGTTCAATATAACACAATCTATCTAAGAAATTAAATTCAATTGAAATATATTTCATAAAATCTCCAAGTGTTACATTATACCACTACTAAAATGATTTTCTCTCTCATAATTCTTTACTATGGTTTAAATATATGAGGATACTTTACCCACATCACATCCTTAGGTTCCAACATAGCTTCCCTAAGCTTGAAGTTTCGTAAAAACAATTTAACCAAATAAGTGGTCTTATTCCATAGAATATTCTCTAGATGATCCAGAATCCCCACTGGCTCTTCCTTAGAATAAATATCATTCTCCCATGGTATGAACTATGGGTTTATTATATGTAAAGTATTGTGTTTGTACGTTATTATAATAAATACATGAAACACATCATGATCTTTGGAGGGTTTCAGGGGAAGCACAAATTGATAAGCTACCATCCCGATACGATCAAGAATTTCCAATGAAAAAGCATGCCTAGGGATTAGTTTACCCTTATTTATTTCATAGAGAAATTCAAAAAATCAACTTCCCATCGACTTCAAATTCTAGACCATGATAATGATTATCATTATAACTATTCTATTGAATTTCTTCCATCTTTATGTGTTGTTTAATGAATCTAACATTATGTTTCATTTAGTTATCTATATTAGGTCCCAATAGAATTATTTTTCTAATTTATTCTCAAAACATCAAATTTTTACAATTTTTTCGATATAGGTATTTATAAGGATCCTTATTCATGCTTGAGTGAATGTTTTATTGTATGAAAATTAAACTAGCGGTATTTGTTGATACCGATCACATTTAATATAAATAGAATAAGATATTAGAATACCCTATAGGGTTTTAATTATTCTCTTATACTGACCATCTATATGATGAAGATATATAGTTCTAAAATTTATCTTCATATAAAGGTCTTATGAATGAAATCATGAGAGTCTCACGGTAATCCTTGGATCCCGAAAAGATATATTAGAATTTTGTACCCCAGGAATCCTTACCACTGACTAAATTAGTATTATAGAAAGGTTGTACAATGAGAAATAATATGTCACAGAGAAGAAGTGTGATTATGTCTTAAGTTGATCATCTAAAACCCGTATATAATTATTCTCTTTAGATCTTCTGAAGAGTCTAATGAAAAATTTGACGTTGATTTTTTCCTATATCCATTTTGTTATAGATACTCGAATACAACCCATATAATGATTTTATGACCATTATCTATCATCCTTAATGTTTATATATACAAACCATAATTTTTTTCTAACTAGGATATGTATCCTAACAGGGGTGAATTGGGGTATGATATATCAATAGAATTGCCCCTTCAGATCATGTTTCATCTTAAAAAAACACTATTCCATTTCTCATAGCAATGTATGAGTAGAAATGAAAGATTTAATGAGACCTAAAAACATTACATGGTCCACCCACACTGGTCTACATAAAAGGACCATACATATGTAATTATCCTATGTACCAAATACCCTAAATCACCCTGTTGTTACAATGTTTGGAGTATTCTCACTATTCCTCATGGGTTACAACGAAAAACAATTTTGAAATCTCAATGAACTCTAAAATAAAGTGTTCTCATTGTTCGTTCAGAATATTATTTATTTAATCACTTGAATCAATATTTTTTACAGCTCATTGGGTTTTTCCTAAAGCACTAATTTCATCCACATGGTGAATTAGTCTTTATCCTAAAAATTTTGGGCAAGTCCTTATATGTTCTCACAACATTGGATTTCGTGAAACCTTTCTAATGTTATTGAAATCACTTAGTCTTAAAGAAAAAAATTCCATTCATTGGTTCAATTTCTGGTTCACTTATTATTTTCAATAGAAATATCATTATAAAAAACATACATGATTCTAATCCTTGATATTATCTACGGGTTGAGCTTTTAAAATGATGTGGGTATTTACCAATTTATAGGTGTGGCCAACCCTTCATGAAACATTGTTGAGATGATTTGACTGTGTGGAAAAATTTTATTATGTGATTAATTTCAATGATTTAATGTCACAATTTACAAGAAACTATCCACCGTCATGAAACAACATCTCTATTTCACAAGCTTGTGAAACTGTACATGTGTCATGTAAATCTAACTTCTGTGAAGTTTTAAAACTTTTGTGATACACTATCCATTGTTATATTCTGATGAAAAAACCCATAATATCTACTTGTGGACAAAATTGTGAAACATATTCTCCTTTTCATTTAAATTTCACATTTATGTGAAAATAATTTCATTTTGTTTACACCTTTTTCCTTCATCAAAATTTTTAAACCCAAAAATTTGGAAAACAGTTGGAAATAACCCCACCTTGGACATGAAAAATTCTGTTCCACTTATAGTGATTTTACACCTCTGTCTTGAATATTTTTCATCATAAAAATTCAATAATGATGTTTGAACTCCTCAAGTGATCTTTTCAACCATCTTTTCAATAAAAACAATCAACCCAAAACCAATGCAAAGTCAACTTCAGGGATTTTTTCCCAACACATCAAGACGAATAATAAAAAATATCTCTCTTCATGTTTTCCCACTACAAATAGTATATCACATAATCCACTGGTAGGGAAAATATCCCTTTTAAACTTCAATTTTGGGTTTAATCCATGAGTCATTGTCATATGTGAAATTTTTTCACCCGACATATAGGTTATAATTTTTCCAAAATTATATTAATATAATTCATACACAAATCAAAAATTGTAATAGACCATAATTACCTCAACATCAAAGATAAGATAAACCATAAGGTTTACCCATACCATTAATTTTATGTCCACAAGATCTAATGGTATTCCTCCTCAAATAACTGTTTCATTAGAACATGTAAAAAAGGTTTTTATTTCCATTAATGTCTCCCAAAATATTCTTAATCATGGTAAATCTCCATTACATAAAACCATTGAAGGGGTGCCTGAGACGTTGATCTTATGATAAATCATAAACATGTACACCCATGATGGAGTCCATATCTCTTAATTTAATCTTACATGGGGACATAAATGTTTATGAAAAGATAATTCACCCTTAATTACTTAAATAATCCCTTATCTTATATAAAAGATTCCCACTAGAAGCTTGGTTTCATCCTTGCACTAATAGAATTTCAATTTTGAATTTATTATTCCTGAATCCATGTATAAGGAGATAATAAATTCATGGAATGACATCAAATTTCAATAAATTATAAATAATAATATTTTTATAGGACTCATTCATATAAAATCAAACATGAAATTCCCAAATAAGTAGTGAAAAATAAGTGTCACCTAATTATCGTGACTCAATTCATCTATTGTGATTGCATAAAATTTACTTCTTTCCATTTTCTTTATAGGTTGGTGTTTATTATAATCTTAATTATCCATTATTTTTGGTAAATTTATACATGTAATGCCAAAAATCCTCTTGCATGATGCAGTGGAGTGTGGTTGTGTTTTTTTATGATTCCTCTTTGCTCGAATCATTAGCTAACTTCTTCACGTCACATAAGTATTCAGTAAGTCAATGTCAGTATTTTCCACTCTTAAATAATTTATTAGTTCCCTTATTAAAATTCACCCTATTTTTCATTTTATACTTTGAGAATTAAGTAAATATCATCTTCTTTTTTCATGTTTGTTTGAGTTTCCCTTAAATATCTTATTACTTTTCTTATCAAAACCATGCGATTGACCGGAAAATCCAATCTCCACCTCCACCTTAATAGCAAAACCAATGATTTCTTCATATCTTCTAAAATCCCTTATATAAAATTCCACATAGATACTTGGTATTGAGACATTGAAGAGTCGATCAAACTTACTTTATGGTTGGATGATAATAGTAAAATCATACCACACAATTCTTTAAAATTTACATCATAGGTACCAATTAATTAATCATTATTATACTTTAAATCAAGAAACTTCTTCTACATTTTCATGTAAAGAATATTAGGAAATTATTTTTTGAAAAATAAGTTCTTAAATTTTACCCATTAAATGGATTCAATTTCATATAGTTGATTGATATTCCAGATAAGAGTCCACCATTGATCTGTTTCGCATTCCAAATGATAAAAAACTAAAATGACTCATTCATTTTATGAACACGGAATATTGGAAAATATATTTTTAGTTGTACTAATTCATTTATCAAAAACTAGAGGATCAAAATAACCACTAAAATATAGTTAAATTTTCCTCATGATTGACTCAAAAGAATGTCGGTACCTCTTATTCTTATTTTGAGGTTTATCATGATTCATATCTTCTGAGTGTTATATAAGAATAATGATAATAATTTTCATTCTATCAGGCATAAAATTTTATTTATTACGAGTAAAATAATTTCATTTTATGTTATATTCATCATTAACATGGTTCCTTTGGGTTAAATTCATCATCTAAAACCAAAAGAATAGTGTGAGTAACAATAATATTAGTATAAAGCCACATAATCATGAATAATCACATAAAGGATGTCAAAATCATGAAACCTTATTCAAAATATATGGCAACATAGGCTTAAACTAATTCATTCACGGTACTTATTTTAATCATTCATGAATGTTAGTAAAGTGTTTGTGAATTTATAAAGAATATCCCCAGGGAGTGTCAAACCTGGTGTGCGATAAGGACTATTGTTGTGTATTAGGTAATGATCGAGTCAAGTCTGACACCTATTTTTTAGAGATGTTACCCCATAGTACATATTTTCTAGAACCACATCCAGTTGTATAATCTAGATAGGGATGAATTGTTAGGAAACCACGTGTTCTATCCTTCACCCATATTCCAGTATAGTTTCCTATATATAAAATTGACCTAGGAATTTTCCTTATACATATACCTAGGGATCTCACTATGGTTTTCTCATCCTAGTTTCCAAGTGATAACTAAACATATCCTCTGATACTAACTCTAAAGACCTAGAATTTTTATAAATATATATTACATAATTTTTATTAATATTCATTACATTAATAAAACACGTGCTTTAAGATTGTAAATGTATAATTCCTTTGAAAACTTCTAAACATAACAAACTAATTCATACGATTTCTAAATATTCTCCCACATAGTTCCTCATAACTAGTAACTTAATTAGATATATCACATATAATACCTATTATAAAATCCTCAGGAAAAGATACATAATAATGGGAGATCTCAAATTCTTAGTAAGGGTAAAAAAGTTAAATACACAAACATAACATGTTCATAAGGGTATGAGAACCAAATAATAACCTATAAAATGATACCTTGTATATTAAAATCAACATATTGGGTCATGGAATAATGATTTTATGTTAATAAGACATGACTCATAAGGAATTAAAAGAAGAATATCTATGAGAGCGTAACATTATCATAAGACATAGAGTTGAGGAAAACACATAAGCATAGAAAACCTCTTGTAAAATAAGATCACCAAGACATTCATAACATTTTAGGCTTAGGCTAACCAACAATGTAGCGAATTTGGTCTTGGAAAAACCACCCTTTTACCCTCTTTTTAGGCTTGGGAAACCTCCCTTACACCCTTAAATCTAATAGAACATTAATCACTACCCAATGCATTGGAAGGATATAGAGGCCCCACTCATCACATAATATATAAATTTTTATTTCACAACATTATAAAACATTCATCATATTAGATCCCATGAGATGAAATGGGTTCAATAATAATTCTTCATAGCCAAATCCAAGGTAAAAAAATGGTTTTTATGAACATTTTGTTAACATAAACATAAACTACCCAAAGAAATACTAATAAAGGTATCATTCGATAACATCCCTATTAAAGCATAATTAAAATAAAATGTTTTCATCTTAGATGTAAAATTATTTTTAAAAGACACTCGGAACATTTCTTAAATAAAATAAACTTTTTTTGAAAATCACTTTTTAGACCACTAAACATTTTTAAAATCCCATTATTTTAAAAAAATATTGGAAACTCATAAATGAATAATTAATGACCATTTAAAACATTTGCTGAGGAAAATATCATTTCCACTATGAAGAACACATTTAAAATAAAATACATTTTAAAAATTATTTTTTTTTAAATTTAATTTGATACATATAGTGAAACATTTGAAAAATCATTTAAAACATTTCTCGGGCAATATATTATTTCCACATTCAATAATACTTTATAAAACATAATACATTTTAAAAAACATTTTCATTTAAAATAACGTCTAAAATTTATAGTGGATTATTTAGAAAATCATTCAAAAGAATTATTTAACAAAATATCCTTTAAAATTTAAAAATAAATTTCTAGAACATAAAAAAATTTCAAATTAAATTTATTTTAATAGAACCTTTAAAACATATAATGTAATATTCAATGAGAATAATGGTTATTATGGTGGGAAATTATAAAGACCCTAACCTTAGTAGCCTGGATCTAGCGACTTAATTTATTACATTGGTACTATAAACAAGGGATCTCATACAAAAGGAAAACATATTTTATTATATTGTTAAACCCAGATGCAAAAATAATTTTTTCATTTCAACTTGGAATTAAATACAACAATTAAATTCTTTTGGAAACATCCCTATTCTCCTAGCTTATCCCTACATGTCGAACATAATATATATCTTCATATCCTAGGGGTAAATAAAACATAATAAATGTTTTATGTCGGATTATTATTAAGGTTAGTAAATATAGTGGAACCGATCATAAATTAACATAAACAGTAAGGTAAGGTTAATAACTAACAACACATTCTGTAAAAACATAAACTTGAGTATTATATGGCTGAAATAAAATCTGATCAAATAAAGTTGTATAAATAATTACATTTAAATGATACTTACCCATGGATATTATAATTGAAAAATAATCAGTTGGATTATAAATAACTAATCTCAAAATTATGGAATGCATAATTTTGTACATCATAATCATATAGTTAAGGATTTTTCCAACACAACATACATAAATGGGTAATGCCTCATCCAAAACCTGGTATTGTTTGTCTTGTTAGACCTACTAATGCATTGATGGGATATAGCAGGCCCCAACCAACACTTAAAATGTATAATTAATTTCTAATATGAAATTTTGGAAACAGAATCCACATATACATTCATATTGAAACTTGCAAATGAAATGTAAATAACTTCCCCAATCAATAAACATAAACATATACTATCCAAAGTAATATGGAGAATGGTATCAAGATAGTACATACCCAGTAAAATGACCATAAAACATTCAATAAAATATGGTATATGATGTCATAATATATCATCATCAATCAAGTAAAAGATATTTATATAAGGTTTTCCCATGGATAAAATGGGTATTGAAATCATGTCATGAGGCATAAAAAATTAGTGTATCATAATGGGGTTCTTGAAATATTTTATTTAACACATAAATGAAAATTAAGTAAGGGAAAATAGGAAAATATCTTCATCATTTATGTCCAAATGAAATGAAGTCATGTAAAAATAGTGTTTATGAAATTTTATAATTGAGCCACTTCAGTGTTGTTTAGGGGGAAATATAAAAGAGTATTTAAAGAAGAAAAAGGAATAATTGTTTTCATGAAACTAGGAAAAAAATAAGAGAGTTATTTTTTGTGAAAATAATATTTGTTTCAGAAAAATATTGGTGTCTTAAAACATATTATATTGTGTACTTGAAAATGGATAAGAAATCGGGTTGTTCACTTTAATCGGGCCTGCTTATCAAGAGGAGTTGAAGAGAAAACATTATAAAACATGTATTTTACCATCACAGAAAGAATAATTGAGTTGGGAACATATTTTTAGAACATACAAAAATAATTTTTGAATATTAAAGTATAATAAATAACAATTAAATTAGTGTAAATATAGATAAAGCACAACCTGAAGGAAAAATTATGGTTTGGGATGATAGCCTATCTTATGTTTGAAAGTGCACAACACTTGGACTTAATGTCATGGATTACAGAATTAGATTCCTTAATTACACAATTAATAATATATTAAACATAAAATTTATTTAATTTTTTCATTTATGGCTTTTATGATCTATAAGATTCAATTGTGTCATTGAGGAGTATTTGTTTCCTTGGTTTTCATGATTGGTTAACTTGTATACATGTACGGAAGATCATGTAAAAAGGGGATATTTATCTAAAATTCAAATTATAAGTTATTAATGAACATCCATATTATTAAATGAAATTTATATAATTTTTTCATAAATTAATATTATTCATTAGATAAAATATTAATGAAAACTGTTCAGATTATTTTGAAACTTTTTCGATCATCACACGCAAGTTTTGTTTTGTTAATTAATATTATATACATATACTGGTTATAGAACACTAAATATGTTGAAATATACATTTTAAAACATTTTATAACTATTATAATGTATTTATTACTGATCTTTAAGGTGGTATTATAAAAAAATCCTCATCCATGAAGGTGTTCAATCGAGGCCTCACGGCGAAGTTTTCATTTTTAGAAAAAAAGGTGAATAGAAAAGAACTGATGGTGGAAATATCACTAACATAATAACATTACAATATATATATGATACTGGCATTATAATATTACTTTGGATTGGGGAGGTTAAACAAGTATAGGAAAAGAAAAGAAATTGGAAGAGTGAGAGAGAGAAAAGGATTTGCCTCTTTAGTGACGTCTCCTTGAGAACATCCCTAAGGGACTTCGAATTGGTATTTTGGTGAGACCAACAAGACTAGAATATATGGAAGAGTTTTGGAATAGTAATTTTTCCAAATATAAGAAATATCCAATTCTTATATGGTGTGAGAAGAATAGGTGGTGAGGGTGGTATTTATAGTGGAGGAGAGGGGTGTTTTTTGATTATTTTATTCATTAGGTTATTATTTTGGGTCAAGTCTATCAATGGTATTGATTATTGTGTCTAAATAGGGTAAATATAGCATGTGAGTTCTAACCAATGAGTTATTAACTCATACCCACATCATCCATGACTCAATAATTCAATTTTTATATATAATGTCAAATACTGTCAATTACTGTATTTTACCAATCAACAAAAATTTAACTATTTCAGAAAAAACCCAAAAATTCACCACAACCATTTTTCGAAATATAGATTTTAAAAATGGAATCCATATTATAGAAATATTTTTCTAGATATAAGAAATAATTTATTTAAATAAAACCATCATTTATTCAGAAAATAACAATTTTATGATACTATGAAAAATTAATTAATGTCTCATAAGAATATCTTATAATCATAAGACAAAAAATATTAGTTTATCAATATATTTTATGAAAATAAGTATTTTTTTAAATTATTATATTAATTATTAAATTGTAAATAAAAATTTATGTTTCAAAAAAATAAAGACACTTAATTTATCATTTTTAAAACATTAATTTACATATTCCATGATATAAATATATCATATTTTAATTTATAAGAAACCAATATTTTACGTATATATTCATAGGTGAGGATATTATTCTAATGGAAAAATTAATATTCCCAATGGTAAAATTCCTACTTATCAAAAAATGAAACTGATCATAAAATTACCTAAAATTGAACCTATGTAAATTTTGATATTCCGATTTCAAATTGGATTTTATTTGGTCAAATAAAAATTATAAAAGAATAAATATTTATTATTAAAATAGATGCTCCATTAAAAAGTGGTAAAAATAACCTTACAAAAATATATCCATTTAATTTATAATATTTGAATCATTCTTATCTTATGCCTATAATATATTTTGGATAGATTTCAAAATATAAAACTAAATATATAATATATATATATATAAGTCACATAATGTGGTGTTATATTGAATCCCACAAATTTAACAGCTGGGTTATAACAATAATAATATTTTTTTGTTCATTTTAGTTTATTTCTGTGCACAACATAATCCATCAAAGATATTAAATTTATTTAATAAAAGACATACTATAAAATATTTCATTGTTACATTCTCTCCTCTAACAATAAATGGGATCCTCACAATTTTTAAATTCCAAAATGAAATACATTTTGATACTAGAAAATTCATTTCTCAGAAACCAACGTTGTAAATTGATTTAATAATAAATATTATTAGTAAGAGGGAATGGTAAATGAAATAACTCCCCAATATTATTAATTTTAATAGGATAATATTGTGAAAAGTGAAAATATGGACATGGATTAAAAATAGAACTATAAAGTTCTGTTGGAGAGTGATAGAGAACATGGTCATTAGAAAATTAACCATTATAAAACCATAAATCTATAATCAGTTAAAATACCTTTGACTTAGTAAAAATAAAATTGAACGAATGATGTTTTTGTTCCAAAAATAATTTTGCTAGAGTTGTGGGTTTCTTTTAGTATTCGGATAAGAACTTCAAAAAAATAATCATACATGATTCCTTATAATGTCATAATATCATCCTATGGATGTGCTTAGATCTATCCCCACATCATCTATTAAACCCAAAATGGATATTAAAGATGAATTTTTATTCCTGAAGAACTTTTATCAAATGTTCCATAAGTCATTCATTCTACCATTAAATTTTATCTGGAATAAAAAATTATAAAACATGTCATCAAATATGAAAAATCATACTTTAATCTTAATCAACAATATCCTTAATAAATTTCATAAGTAGTTGACCGTAGGACTTATCCAAAATATTTCCTTCAAAATTCAAAGACCAAAGATTTATAAGAAAGGATATTTAACATCAGATTTTCCCTAAGACAACATAATGTATCTCTTATTATCAAATACCAAAAATATTAATACCTTGATCACCTTTTACCATAATGAAAACATTCATGGTTCCAAAAGTAAAATCTCATGTTGTTGAATATGTTATTTAAATTCAAAATTCTAATAATATTAGTAAAGATAATACAAACTATCAAATCACTAACAACCTTCACGGTCAAAAATATTATCCCATGCACATTTCTTTATAATTATTTTATAAAAATTAAGAATATATCAAGGGTTATTTTACCTCAATCAGGTTTTTTCTGAAAGATCAACTTTCCACTGAATCACTTTTCATAGTGTTATTCAATACATGCTTCCAAATCCATAATGAAAAATTATTTGAGTACACTCTATATGTTTTTCATAATCCATACAAGTAAAATATCATTTATTTATATAATAATATAATATAATTATTGAATCCAAATTCCAGAATATTAATAACTCCACTCTATCTGTAGAAATAACATAATCTTGACTTTGATCCACTACCATATTCGGAGCTATATTTCCTGATACTTGGGATATTCATTTGTGAAGTGCACCATCTCCTTACAGTTAAAACAATAGACATAAGAAGATTATTTATTTCCCTTGAAATCATGATCATAGTGTCCTTTCTACCCAAATTTTTTGCAAACTCTCATTCCTTTTAAGCAACTATTGATGTGTTTTGTCCCACAATTATCACATGTGAAAAAAATCCTTCTTTCTTTTCTTATATTTTTTTATTTTTTTGATCTTCCATCCTCTCCTTCTCTTGTTTACATTTATAACCATAATACATAGGGAATTATTTCGTTTTCATAATAGTAGAAGAGGTTATATACACATGTGATGATATGTTTTGAGAGACTATTTCCCTTCATTGAATTGGATTAAGACCATAAAAGAAACATTAAATGTTTCTCTTTAGATTACATATGTCATTCGTAACATGTCTTGGAAACCTTGTAAAGTTGGATTCATACATTAAAACATTTGTATCCCTTATATTTCTTAGACTCATGAATTTTCTATCTATATCTGATCATTTTTCTATAGGGAAGTATTTTTCCAAAATAAGTTCCATAAAATAATTCCATTCAATATTTTTAATCTTGTATTCCTCCATAGTGTTTTTAATAAATGAACACCATCGATTCGAATCTCCCAGGATATGATAAAATGCCACAATAACATTCTCCCTCTCATTTTATCTCAAAGAGAGAAATATATTCTTTAAAAAACTTATCCATTATTCAGATACAAATGGATATGTAGTCCCATTGAATAATGGAGTCTATTTTCACATGATGAAATATAACATTTTTATACCATATTATGGATCAAGATTATCTATATGGGTAAGGTTATTACTCATAACCTAAGTCATTTGTCCCATTATAGTTATAAGTTGTATATATCCATTTATATATCCTCTTTCAAAATCATTATCTTTTATAGGACGATAATAACTTCATATAATACATGTATTTATATGGTTTACATTATTTCAACTAGGTGTCATTTATAAATAATTAAATACACTATATTAGATCATAACATTATGAAACATGATGTATAATCTAAAAATAGTTAAACACGTAACATTTATTGAACAATTTATTTATAAAAAAACTCATAAACATGTTTTGTTTGATATTTTTTCTATAGATATCCTTAACGTCTATCATAGGGTTATGTTCTATAATATATGTTTTCCAAAATATAGTTTCCAATGTTTATATGTAACTTTATCTAATACCAACTGTAAAGTCCCCGACCCTAGTAGCCCAGCGCCAGTGCCATAATTTATTTCTTTGATACAATGGAAAATTGATATCATCCCAATGTACTAAAGAGTTTAGTTGATTTAGAAAACTATATACAAAAATAATGTTTACATTAAACACGAAATGAAATAAAAACTAGAAAATCCTTTGGAAACATCCCAATTCTTGTTTATTATCCCTGTATATAAAACATAATATACATCTTGGAACTCTAAGGAAAAATAAAACATAAGATACGAGTGGTATCAGATGCATATTAAGGGTAATAAATAAAGAAGATCCTATCAATAATAAACACAAACAATAATTCAAGGTGAATAACTAACATCATGTTCCATAAAAACATAAACTTTTGCATAATATGGCATAAATAAAAGCTGATCCAATAACACCATATATATAATCACATAAAAATGATACTTACCCATATATACTTTACTAGTAAAATAATCAATTGTGTTATAAATAACTAATATCATAATAAGGTAATGCATAATACGGGACATCATAAACTTACTGTCAAGGCTTCATCCAAGACACTATACATAAATGGGTAAGGCCTTGGCCAAAACCCAGCCTATTTTGTCTCATGAGACCTACTAATGCATCGAGGGGCTATAGAGGTCCCCACCCGACTCCTACTTATTCATATTCATTCCTCATATAAAAGGGGTGAAACATAATCAATGTATACATTCATATTGAAACTATCATATGAAATTTAAATAATTTCCCAAATCAATAAATATAAACTAAACTATCCAAAGTAATATTGTGAATAGTATCAATATTCTATATCCCCAATTAAAATGATCATAAATCATTCACTAAAATATGATACATGGTGTAATAAGGTATCAACCTCAATTAAGCATAATAAATTAACATAAGTGTTTCTAATAGAAAGTAATTGGTATCATAATAATGTCCTAAGGCATAAAAATAAAGTGGATCATAATGGAATACATGAAAGAATGGATTAAAATAATATATTGACATTAATAAGGTAAAATAATAATATATCATGATTATTTATATCCAAATTAAGTGAAAACTTGTAAAAATTGTTTTTATGAATCTTTAGAAATAAGCCACTTTAGGGGTGTTTAAGAGAAAATATATTATTTTTTAAAATGAAAAAAGGCATAATTGTTTTCATAAAACTAATAATGATATATTAAAATTTATAGGACCGAAATTGTGACTTTATAAAAATAATTTTTTCTTAAAATAGATTATATTGTGTAAATTAATACGAGTTAGAAAATATAGATGTTCCCTTTAGTCATGCTTGCTTATCAAGAGTAATTGAAATGGGAAGACTGTAAAACATGTATTTACTAGTAAAAGAAATAACAATTGAGATAGGTAAAAAATTTTGGAACATAAACATATAATTTAAGAGGAATACATAAAAATATTTAATAATTACATGGGCTAAATAGAGAGAAAGTGTAACCTGAAGAAAAAATGAAGGTTTGGGGAGAAACTCTTACCTTATGTCTCAAAATGTTCTATACTTGAACTTAAGGTAATGGGTAATGAAATTAGATTACTTAATTACTTAATTAATAAACTATTAAATATATATTTTACTTATTATGAATTTATTATATTCATTTATGGCCATTTTGATAACTTATAAGATTCAATTTCATCGTTTGGGAGTGTTTGTTTCCTTGGTTTTTATGATGCGTTCACTTGTACACATGTACAAAAGATCCTTTAAAATGGGAATAGTTACCTAGAATTGAAATCATATGTTATTAATTAATATCTAGAATATTAAATGGTCTTAAATACTATTTTTCCTCCAGACATGACGAGGATTCAACAGATAAAACTTTTATCATGACCGTGTAGATTATATTAGAATTTTTTCAATAATCACACAGTAGATTTATTTTATTAATTAATACTTTTTATATATACTGGTTACAGAATTCTAAATAAGTTTTAGTATACATATTAAAATATTTTTTAACCATTATAATGGTTTTATTACTATCCTTGAAGGCGGTATTAGAAAACAAAAAAATTTCTTCCTCAGAGGTGGTGAATCAACACCTCATGAACAATGTTTTCATTTTTAGAAAAAAATGGAGAGAAGATAATTAATGGTTGATATACCATTAACATAAAAACATTACTGTATATATATGATTCTAGACTTATCATGTTACTATGGAAAAGGGATGTGAGATAAGGATAATAAAATAAATGAAATTTAAAGAGAGAGAGAAGGTTCTACCTCTAGACTGTCGTCTCCCTTAGAACCTTCTTAAGGGATTGGAAATGGTCTTTTGGTGACACCAAAAAGACCAGAACATGGGAAATATTTTTTAATATTATGTTTTCAAAATATAAGAAATATTAAAGTCTTAAAAGGTGTGAGGATAATGGGTGGTGAGGGGTGGTATTTATAGTGCCGGAGGGGTGTATTTTGATTATTTGATTTATTAGTTTATTACTTTGGATAAAAAATATTGATAGTATTTATTCCTATGACTAAATATAGTAAATAGAGCATTTTATTTTGAAAAAATGAATTCTTACCTCATCCATACATCTTCCATGACTTAATAATTCATTTATTTACTTATAATGCATCATACCATAAATTACCTCTTCTCATTATTCACAAAAATTCCTCTATTTCATAAAAAATCCCAAAAAATCACCCTAAATATTTTTCTAAAACTATATTTCAAAATTTCACCCTATTTAATGATTTCTTTATAAATATGATAAATTTAACTTCTAAATAATCATCAATTATTCAAAAAATACCAATTTTCACATTATAAAAGATTTTATGACACGTTAAAAAATTAATTAGTGTATCATAAATTTATTTTATAATCATAAGAAAAGTATATATTATTCTATGAATATATTTTATTAAAATATTTTTTGTTTTTAAAAATTATTTTAAGTATAAAATTAAAAATAAAATTTATGTTTTACAAAAAAATATGAACATTTAATTTTTCATTTTTAAAAAAATTATTACCTTATTCTAAGATATTAATATAGAATATTTTCATTTATAAGATACTTAAATTTTATTTATAATTTTATAGGTATGATTATTATTTTAATTTCTATATTACTATTACCAACGGTCACATAACTATTTATAAATAAATTATACTTATAATAAAATTACCAAAAATATAACCAACATAAATATTGATATTACAATTTCAAAACGAAGTTGATTTTGTCAAATAAAATTTATAAAAGTGTCAAATTTTAGTATTAAAATAGGTGTTCCATTAAAAGGTGGTAAAACATCCTTTAGATAAATATATCCCTTTTATGTGTAAAATTGGATTCATTATTATCTTATGCTTATAAAATATTTTGGATGAATTCCAAAATATTTGATTGAATATATAATATATAAATTTTATAATGTGGTAAATACTATTCCTTTCCCCTAATATTTTGGATATGTTATAAAAGTAAATATATTTCATTTTTCATTTTAGGTTTGTGTTGTTTGAAACATAAAACATTGAATATATTTAACTTATTTAAGAAGAGACATTCCAAAAAATATTGGGGTCTTATAGAAATTCTATTTATGTCCAACATATTTAAAGAGATATTCCTTTCACATTTTTAGTAAAATTCAAACCGATCATGTTTGGAAAATGACATGAATATTTCATTGAATAAAACTTATAAAAAAATCATTAATGGGTAAAAGTGTATTTAATAAATAATTTCATTAATTTTAATACAATTTTTAAAATATTATAAGAAACATGTATATGGAAGAAAAGCATTTTTTGAACGAAATGAAAAAAAATGTTTTTTTCCTTAAAATATATATTTCAGAATATTGTGCACATAAAGAGAGTAAAATGAAGCGGGAAAACCATTCCAAGTATAGAACCATTGGGGAAGAAAATTACTCTGTTTCTTGAGAGATATATCATCATATTTCATCATTAGAAGCATAAACACAAACTATCCCGATAAATGATGATATTGTATCATCAAACCCATACCACTTTGGTAACTTTGATCATAAGACTCATGAAGGAAAGAAATTAAATTAAAAAAATAATCTATTGATGATAAATAATTTTAATATATTACTTATTAAAGGGTATATATATATATGATGTAAAAAAAGATATACAAATAACATAACATATGTCCAAAAGAAGACCAATTGAGGAAAAAATACATTACCTTAGGTATCGAACTCATTCATAAATTTTTGAACTTATTATACAATAAATATAAATTTATTATAAATATATTAAAGAACCATACTTATATATATATATATATCATATCATATATGATTTACTTATGACCTTTTATTACCTTTTTATTTATAATCACGTGTTAAAATCATGTTCTAGGCAATAATTGCTTTTTTTTAGTATTATTTGATTTATTAATTTCAGTCCTATTATTTTGATCATGGTTAAATCATCCAAAAAAATGACCATGATATATATACCATTTCTATACAGTATATATGTATTCATATTAATCAATAAAATTTTGAGATAGAAAATTAAAAACACTGTTCATGGAGGTGCTTAGTCATACGTATGCATGGATACTGGTTCAATTTTTTTAAGAATAGAAGAAATTATGGTAAATAATAAATAAAAATAATAGGAAAATTATTATTTCATATTTATCACATATATTTATTAACTTTATCCTAATTAATTCCATTAAAAGAGTTCGTAAAAAATGAATCACATTTCTTCGCGATGTGTTAACCCACCACATACACGAGTGACGTTATCATATCCTCCATAGAATAGAAAGTAATAAGTTATATGTGATATTATAATTAAATAAATATAATTATATTTAAAATATCATATATATTAATTTAATATATCCTTGTTATCATCCATGTAAAACAGAAATGACAAATATATCACATCGGTTCGCGAGGTGATAGTTCGTCGTACACGCGAGCAGTGTCTTTGTTTTCCAAAAGGTTTTAAGGTAAAAAGGTGAGTGTGATATTATAATTAACATTGTATAATAATATAATAAATATATTTTATAAATATTAAATCCATATTTAAATCCATCTGAGATAGGTGGTGAGAGAAAACAAATAATATCGTTTTGCGAGGTTGTAGTCCTCCGTACACACGATTGACAGTTTCATTTACCATTTGATGGAAAGGGATATGGATATATGGTAGGGGATAAAAATAAGAAAATATTAGTGTGTTTGGGACACTATTTTTATTATATTATTATATTTAAAAAAATAAGGAGTTAGTTGAAGAAACAAACATGAAAACACAAGTTTGTGGACGTTTCATCTTCTTCAAAGAACCTCTTTAGGTTTACACCTAAAGCCTTATTAGAAGTTGATAATATTAAAAATATTTACAATAGGATGTGGGTATGAAATAAATAAATAATGTTTTGTATTTATATGATGTGAATTTTTTTTTCTATGTGCGAAGAGGACATGCGAGGGATGGCCTTTTATAAGTTGGGGGGAGGACACATAACAACTTTTTGAGAAGAATAATGTGTACACACATTTTTTACATTCTAAAAGGATCCAAAACAGTTTAGTATCAAACCTTATGGGTTTTAATGAATAAATATGAATATAAAACGTGTCATTTAAACCATTATAATTCCTTTTACACCATATCATTTTATATAAACCCTGGTAAACCCATTTTAACCTTAATGGTCATAATTAATTTTTATGGTTTTTTCTATTCATTTAAAAAAATATTTTAAGTTATTATATAATAATAAATATTATTATTCCAATTATTATGTAAATATTTTGAAATTCCATTTGTGGACTTGGAAAATTCTGTTTTTAAATTAAACACGCAAACGTGACGAGAGAGCGATTTTTCAATGAGAAAATATTTTTGAGTTTAAAATGTTTTTATGTTAATATTAAATATGAAATTGAATTAAAAAAATTAAATTTAATTAATTATAATATAATTGATATAATTTTAATTTGAAAATATTTTTAAATAATATGTGACTTCAAATATTCTTTAAATGTAAAGACAATAATTTTAATAAAAAACAAAATTTCTCACTATTTAATAAAAAAATTATTCTTTTCCACAATTTATAAAAATTTAAACTATGATAATTTCATCATTTAGATTTCAAAAATTAATCATATTTTTTAAAATATATTTTCAATAAATTTTAGAAATTACTTATCTTATTTGTTCACAAAAACAAAAAATTTTTTTTTTGAGAAAATATTATTTTCAAAACTTATAGATTATACAAAAAATTATGTATTTTTTATAAATATGTTTTATTTATATAAAACAATTATATTTAATAATTTAAATTTGGTTATTATAATTCCTATCACCATGTTTAATTACTAGTTCATAACAACCATGTTAAATAGTAATATAATTATTATATTGTGGTACATTAATATTTAGAGATGCATGAAACACAAGCTATTGAAGTAATCAAATTAATTTTCCAAATATTTCAAAACATCTTGTGGTTTTATAGGAAATGGTTGATCGAGCATATTTAAGTCATGAATATGCTGTTAAAGCATCGTATTAAAGTTGATAACTCCATTTTGAAATAGTTGGTTCATAATAAAACATTTTTATAAGAATGTGCTTGTATTATTGGGATAGTGAGCATAAGTGAGTGGGACTAAGTGGAATGAATTGAGTCTATGAATTGTTTTTTTCTTGTGAGATAGTACTAGTGTCTTTTTTAGATCTTTAGAAAGCTCTTTGGGGATGTTCATTCGGGATTAGTTATTGATAACTATATTTACTATATGAGATTCTTGAAAAATATGGAATTAGATTCCAAGTAGGGATTCTACGATGGGATAAGTCTCAACTAACATAGATAGGAATTGTTCTAATTTTAGGACACTCAAAGAGGGTAATATCTTGGGTTGATCCAACCTTTCTTTTTGAGTAAGTCATATTATAGGTGAGTTTGAGAAAGAATGTGAGGAACACATAGGGTGGACTCTAATATGGCCTTTATGGTTACTAAGTAATATTTTGGTCTATCAGATCTAGTTTAGGTCCCATAGATTAGTTGTGTTGAGAACTTGTTCATCGATGGCAAGGCTGTATGTGAAAAGTTTCATGATTCCATAGGAATGAGACAATGAGGGGTCCCAATATCGCTTTTCTAGAAATCATTGTGAAGTGTATTTGAATTTTTTCCATATAAGATAACTCACATTATGGTTATGAAATGTTATGAGATATACTTTAGCATGATTATTTAGCATGATGAGTTCTTTGGTTACAAGAAATTAGGGGAATGAGTAGATTTTACGGAATCCAGAGTCATGCTACGGTGGGTTGAGTATAGTGTATGGGTATAATATGAACTACACCATTAGAGTGGGTAGCCTAATTGGGGGGGGGGGGGGGTTTTGAATTAACCAATTTATAGCATATAATACAATTGGACATTGGAATGATTATGTTGGTGAGGTTATTGGAAAATGTGTCCATCTATCCACACTAATTATTTCATGGTTTCAGATTACGTATTAATAAACCTTCTAGAGATACAATGATGTATGATTCCCTAGATTAGATCAGATGCCACACATTTTAAGTGATGACTCTATCTTGGTGGGATGTCTTTCCCCATGTGATTTTATACATGATGTCAAAAATAGTACCATAAGACTCGATGGGTTAGAGAGGGATTTTTTTCCTTGAAACCTTCATTGTGAACAATATATATCACGTAAGAAATTATTCCCTTATAACTGGGGAAAATGTGATCTTAGATGTTATGCCCCATGTGATGTATTGTGTTTTCTAGGTAGGGTGTATACCCACTACGATGGATTATGTATGTAAGGTGGGATGTACTAGCCCCGATGATATATTTTGTATCTAAGGTGGGATATTCTTCCCCATATTATGTATTCTGTATTCGGAGTGGAATGTATTCCCCTTGTGATTGATTGTGTATGTGAGGTGGGATGTACTAGTCCATGTGATGGATTGGAAATTTGTTTTGGGATGTACTACCCCTGTAATAGATTGCATATTGGGGGGGTGGAATATACTACCCCCATGGTGGATTATGTATTTGAGGTTGCATGTACTACCCCAAACGATGAATTGTGTATGTGGGATGGGGTGTACTACCCCCCTGTGATGGATTGTGTATACAAGTTGGGATGTACTACCTCTGTGGATTATTGAGTATATGTGGTGGGATATATTTTCCCTCTAATGAATTTTGTATGTCAGGTAGGATGTGATACCCATGTTATGGATTTTGTACGAGACTTAACACCTCATGATCTTAATATATGATTACATTTAGATTATTTGTTTTGTTCTATAGCTTTCTCTACACAAAATACCAAACTAAAATAGAACAATGATATTCTTAGACCATTAACATCAAGCCACTGAATTACATGGTATTAGTGTGAGTAACCACATTATGAATTATATGTTAAAAGAAAATAAAGGGACTTTTAATAATAGGAAAATTCAATTTGTTTACCTAAAATCACTAATAAGGTAATTTATTATATTAATTGTTTTTCAAAAAAAAATTGCCATATATGTGATATAAATTTATATATCAATAATCAAATAATTTATTATGATAAATTATGTTTTATATTATTATATTTTTAACAAAAAACTTTTTGGTAAATGATATAAAATTTTTATAGTAACAATAAGTATTTAAAAATTCAATTTTTAAATAAAAATTATTTTTCTTTATATTTTATTTTTTATTATAAAATTAAATTTAAAATTTTTGGAATTTTAAATTACTAAATTTTAACTGAATTTTTGAATAATTTACATAATAATTAACTCAATATCTGTGTTTGATATTTTTCTTAAAAGTTTGGTTTTTAGTTGAAAAAATGAAGTTTTCACAACTCTTGAACCTTTTTAGGAGTTTATCATTATATAAGAATGGTATATAATATTAAAAATACTTTTATGTAATAAAATATTAATGGTTGGAATAAATATATTAATTTTAAAATATTCTTCTAACTTATAATTCCCATGTCCAATAATATTAGAAATAATTTAAATTTTACTTTTAAAAATTTATTTTTTCTATTTTATATGAATCAAGTATTTTCAAGGATGATTTGGTTTTTAATTTCCTTAAACGGAACAGGGATTTTAACTTTTTTAAAAATATATTTATTGAAATAAAAATAGTATCCAATATAATTTTATCTTATATATAATTTTAATGCTAAAAAACATTATTTTTCTAAAAGTACTTTTTACGCGATTAAGTGTGTTTATTTTAAAACTATCATTTCACAAATCTAGAAATATTATTTGATAAAATTATATTAAATTTATAAATAATTATTATAAAATTATAAAAAAAGTCAAAATATTATATTTTTTTCATTAAAATTTATTACTAAGGTTATAAATTAACTACCAAGGTTAAATTAAATTAGGTGAAAAGTTGAAAATGGTTAAATAAAAAGACATAAACTACTCATGTTGCCTCCCAAATGAGTGGTTGTGGTGAATTTAGACCCAAAATAACTTTTTTATAATATTTTTCCATTCTAGTACCATTTATGATGGAATATAAACATCACATTATTGAAAATGTAATGGTTACATCCAAAACTACCCTTCTCCTTACATATAAAAGGGTAATATATCCACCAATCGAAGCCTCAACTATGCTTAAAATTTATCCATTTAAGTATATTAATTATATCATATAATAAACATATCTCACTTTAATTTATTTTCACCATTATTTATCATAATTTCATCATTTCCTAGGATACTGCTAAGGAAAATTCAAGTACCGAACATGAGTATTATCAACTACTTAGATTTTATTATTAACTATCTTCATTAAAATTTATTTTATACATACTAATATAATTATATTAGAATAATTTATATTCTATAATGTTACTATATAAGTGGTTTTATCATATCTAATAATCTATCTTATCCATTAAGGAAAAATAAATCGGTATTCATGTGTACGTGCAGACTACCACCACCACAAGAAAAAGTATTAATTTTTCATCACCAAAAATAATTTATGCTTCCCAAAATGGTTTCGTAATGAAATAAAATTTTTATGATATCATTAATTTTTTATGAAAAATTTTAATACCTATTAAATATATGACCAATAAACAATTATCATTAGTTCACTTATTTAAAACAAGATAACTAAAATGAAAATGATTAATTTATTCTAAGTAACGGCTATATATAAATTATATTCTCATTTTACGTATTTATAATTATGATGTATCACACTAATAAAAATTAAATATTATCATTATGCTTTTGGTATATTGATATTACAATTAAACTATCTCGTAATCACCCATTAGTCATAGTGGGTTAATTTATGGGTTGTTTTTACCACCCACAAGAAAAATCCTATGATTTTATATCATAGAAGACTATGAGAACTTATTTACTAGTATAATATGATATAAATCTGAAAATAATGTTTTTATTATGGTATGTATATATCAACATTTTACTTATTAATTAAGGAAACACCATTCCTCCATTAAGAATAAAAAAATATGATTATCACCAATTTCATCTTAACGGTTTATATTGAAACTACCATGAAATGAAATTATACTTTTATGAATATCATGAAAATCTATTATAATACATTTAATTATTTTTTAATGATAAATTATTCAAGAAAAATGAATATCAACATTTTTTTATGTAACTAGTTCAATACAAAAAATGATTACTTATGCCCACTAATTGAAATTGGTAGAAAATAACATATATATACATTCTGATTATGAATAATGACTATAAATTTTTATAGTTATGAATAAGTAAATTGTGTATGTATTTAATGAACTTAATTTAATTATTTATGATGTTTGGTGCAATGGACAATATATCAGGACAAAGTGAGGGTTTACATCCCAAATTACTCCCTCTGAAACATGTTGCTACTATGCATGGTGCGAGTAGACAACATATCAGGAAAAGGTAAGGGTTTTCATTCAAAATTCCTCTCTTTGAGACATGTCAGTATTAGGAACCTAATTTAATTTATGTTGTGTATCTATTACTTATTTCAAATATTATATCAAGAATTATCTTTAAATTAGGGTATTTCATGTTCAATTACAAGACCTACCTTTCAAAGGGGTTTTATTTGTGTTCTTAAAAATATTTAAGGGTTTCCTTGGTCTCAATTATTATTCTTTGATACATAATACATTTTGTGATATTCTAATCCTTTGTAGGGGCTATTTACTAAAAATGGATATATTTTTATCATAATATTATTATTTGAGGATATTTAATATCCAAATCAAGTTCCCTTATTCATGTATCTATTGATTTAGTTGTTTGAAAAATAATGAGGATTTTTGGTAACTAATTTTTCATTCATTGAGTCATGATAGTTCTTTGAAAATATTTTATATAAGTTGGATATATTATTCCATTTGATTTTATTATGTTGTATTATCTTATATTTGGTAATATACATTCAAAATGAATAAACCCTATGAAAAATATTCCCCACTTATTGGTTTATATTCTTTGTAAGAAAATCCACTTTCTTTATCTGGATGGATTATGCTCATGTTATTATAAAATTAACTTTAAAATATACCAATTTATATATACAGTCTTAAAATCAAATTTTATATTTTTTTTATTTTTTTTAATTTCACCTATAAATAATGTTATTATTTTGATATGGGGGAAGTATTGGAATTTTAGATATTTTTATTCCTATATGGAAGAATATTTTAAAGTTGACTATATAATATTTGACCATCCGAATTCATTCTCTAGGTGGGTTATGAACATGTTTTCAATTTTATTGAAAAGTGGAAAATTATTGTAAATATTGATTATTAATGACTATTACCACTATTCGATTATGTATTTCATATACATATTTCTAATTATATGTATTTCAATGTTTTACTGAGCAATAATTTCCTCAAGTAATGGTAGGAAATGTCTTGATGAATCTTCTGGTGAATGAATTAGAAATTATCATGTGACTATGAGAAAATATAATTATATATCCAATTGATTAATCAATATGTCTCATGAGACAAAATAGGATTGGGTATTTGGTGTATGTCATCCCAATTATATTAGTTGTCCTGACTATGGTCTAGACAACAAATAGATATGTTGGTGGAAGGCCTTAACAGTAGGTTTTTGACATCCTACATTATGTACTCCAATAATATGATATTACTATTATTTAAATCCATGTTTTCATTTATTTTCATGGATATACCATGATCTCAGTTTCATGTAGATGGATTCATATTTTTTTACCAAATCCTTATATAATATTTAAGCTATGTTTATACAAATATTACAACATTTATTATTTTTCACATTCTAATCATTTGATCTCTCCTCTTATTATTCTTCTATTTCCACATTTTATAAATAAAAAAAGTGAACATGACATATTTATTGGGATAACACATGTGGAATAATTTATGGGAGATGTTAAACACATATCATGAATTAAGTAGTTTCTAATATAGTGGAAATAATTCCATTAGTTGGTTAAGACATGTGATTTATGAGAATATGACATTTCCTAATTTTATAATTCAATAAACCTAGCATGATCCCTAATATATAAGAGTTTAAATTAATAAATATTTATTTTTTAATTATTGATTGTTATATCCAGGATTTTATTGCTGGTATGGGAGAAAGTATTTAAAGTGTGTGTTTATAGAATTAGATCTGGAATTATGGTTCTGGGGCATCATATTTAGTATCTAATGAATGGTTTATACAACTTTAGAGGTTAAGATGTTTATTATGGATAATTTAAGGGTTGATAATTTAGGTTTGATCATAAATTGTAATGTATAACTATCCCCTTGGGATAATATATTACATAATATTAAAGTAATAATGTATATTTTATTTTAGTATTAGGATGAAAGATTTATAATGAAAATCATAAGAATAAATATATGTATAGGATGAAATTATGAGGCTTTGGTACAATATTGAGTATATTGTTTTCGTAGAAATTACAACCCTTTTAGGATATTAGAAAGTGGATGTGGTTCAGTAATTTTTGTACCTAGGGATAATAACTGTATGGATGGAATATTGGGAATTAACTCAATTGTGACCTGTTGCATGGAATAAATTTTTTAATGAAAAAATTGCTTGAAACTCCTAGGGTATATAATTTAGTTAATCAATATTCCCCTTATGAACCAATAAGAAGGATTTAAATATACCTGAATTAGACAAACTAATAAGAAAATGATTGTAAATAACATAGGATTGAACCAGGAGAGCCATATGTTTACCTGAAAGTATCATAATTTAAAAAAGGATTTATATAAAAAGACATATTAAGATTAATTAATTAAAATTAATGTTCTATATATTATCATAACTATTTTGGTTTTAGTATTTTATTTAAAAAAGATGTCAAAAATGAATTTGAGAAAGGTATGTATCTCGAAACCACAATTTCATTTAACTGAATAAGGTAGAATAAAAAAATTATTAGGAATTTTAGTATCCATCTATTATGATGAAAGAGATGAGTTTCCTAGTCTTATTTATAGTAGATTGGTTGATATCATAAATTATTTAATTCTTAACTATCTTAGATATGTTCAATAGTGATTGATATATATCGATAGAATTACAGAATAGTATAAATGTTATTATGGATTATGTGACAAACCCAAGTATTTTTCTCCAATAGTTCTACTTTAATATTATGAAAACATATATTAAATAGTATTAATAAATTTGAAGAGTGATTATATGATAGGGTAATAGTATTTGGGAAAATTATTTTTGAACAAATGCTTGTCTAATGGATAACTATTATGTTTAATGTATATAAGATTCTATGATAATAAAGGGTGGTTTTATTTTGAGAAAAATGAGTTACATAATATTGGAATTGATTACTCATTTAAAGAAAAAATTAATCCATGATATTTTTTGGGTAATTTATCTAATTTTTGGTATTTTGATATTTATAGACTAGTGTGTGATTGATGAACCAGTATTTAATATTATTCAAGGGATAATGATGGAGGTAATTACTCGAGGAAAATATATATTCATTATGGTTTATTGAGTTCCAGATTAAAATGTTTTTGGTAAAGGTATGTTATAGAAAATATATGATTAGGGTTGATTTATACTTCGAAATATGATTGCATGAATGGATAATGTTGTTTTATTAAATTTATGTGACATGATATATTATAAGAGAGTATGATAGATATCATAGAGGTTATACACTGAATAATGAATATGTTAAGAATACCATCACCTTGTTTCTTCAGTGAGTAATAAATAAAATTATGAGGATGTAATTTATTTAATGGGGGATAATGTAACACTTGGATATATTAATATATCATTATGTTAAAGTAATAAAATGTGTTTGTTAAGTTGATCAACACAAAACACCAAACTCAAATATATCTAAAATAAGTTTATATTATTAATTTCTTTCCATTGAACTAGTAAGAGTGAATAATACTAACCAAAAAATGAATTATATGTATATATAATATAAAGGATACTTTTAATATGAAATAAATTCAATTATTTCTGTTAAAATGACTATTAAGATCATTTATTGTTTAGAGAAGTAATTTTCTAAAATTTCCTTCTATAGAATATGAGTTTAAATTTCAAAAGAAGTGTGATTAATAATGAAAAATTATATTTAATAATAATAAATTTATTACACTAATTTATTTTTTTGAAGACATGAAATAATAATAATAATAGTTAATATTTGAGAATTTCAAATTTAAAATAAAAAGGTTTCTAATTATATTTAATTACTTTTTTCGAAAATTGAATTTATAATTTTTTAAATTTAAATGTAATAAAATTTAAATTATTTTTTGAAATTAACATATCAAAATAAATTAAGTATGACTTTTTTATCTTTCTCTTAAAATGTCTATTTTATAAGAAAAATATGATTTTAAAAAATTGCAATTTATTATGACATTATCATTATTAAGAATGAATGAAATATTTATAAAAATATTTAAGTAATAAAATATGATAGTAATGAAAAAATATTCATTTTAAAATATTATTTTAAATTATAAATATCATGTCTATCCTTTTTATAACTAATTAAAATGTTACTTTAGAAAAACAATTTTCTATCTACTCTTTGAGTAAAGTATTTTTCCTGAGAGATTAGGTTTTTTTCCTTGAAACAATCATAACTTATATTTTTTTAATATTAAATAAATTTATTTTATTAAAATTAGTATCCAAAATAATGTTATCTTATATATAAATTTAAATCCTAAAAATTTTATTTTTCTGAAAGCAGATTATATAATATTTAGTGTGTTTACTTTAAAATTAATTTTTCTCACATTTTGAAATTTTATTCAATGAAATTATCTTAAAATTGTAAATTATAAAGATAAATTTAGGTAGAAGGGAAAATCTTATGTTTTCTAACTAAATCTGATTAGCAAGGTTATAAATTAATTACTATGGTAAAAGTAAATCAGGGAAAAGGTAAAACGGTTAAAAAAAAGACTTAAAATTTATACTTTCTCTCCCAAACGAGTGTTTGAGGTGGGTTTTAGAAAAAAAAATAATGTTTATCTCTTTCTTTTAACATTTTTGAGCCATTTCACTATGTCATGCCTCTTTTTTATTACATAAACGTTTCATTACATTGTACAAAACAGAGGATCTTCTAAAGTTTAGTTTCTTAAAAACAAGGTATATATTACATGAAAAAGAAAAAAAATATTCTGAAATACATGGAAGGGTTTTTCCTTAGTTCATCCTATGTACTTTTACTATATCTCATAACCTATGTACATACATCATCAGAAAGGCTGTGCCTATGACCCAATAAGGGAAAATCAAGGAAAATTGATTACATGTGATCTTGAGGGATATTAATAAGAACATGAGGTATATAATTATGGAATGAGAAAGAAAACATTAGTAATATCATAATAAAAATAAATTTAATAATAACTTGTAAATTTTCCTACAATGTTTAATTTACACATTCATATGTATATCACCAAGGCTAATTAACGAGGTGTTTTAATAATTACCTAGGTTATTGGATATGGTATCGTATAACATTTCATGTCAAGAGATTAAATTATTTACCAAATTAATTTGAGATCTATTATGGTGAACCATTAATATGTATTAATTTTTCTGTTATCCACATAGATCTTAATAAAAAATTTCATAAATAAACCATGGATATGAAAAGAAATGGGTTTCCTATTGAAATCATAGGGTTTCAGAAGTACTTAAAAACATAATCAATTTTTCATTTTTATCCAATGAAAAATGAATGAAGGTTTCATGTATGTTAATCCTAGAATAAAATAAATCATTTGAATTATAGGGTTATAACCTTTGAAAATAAATATGAATGGTTATTCACAAAAAAATAATATATAAATTTTTGAGGATATAAGTTAAATTTTGAGAAGTTAACTTCGCAACATGATGGGTATAAAATGTGGTTTTGAAAAAGGTAAAAGGATTGGGTAAAAGGGTATCCCATACATAAAATAATATTCTTACAGTAAGTGTATTAAATAATTTAGATAAAAATTATTTTTCATTGAAATTTGAATACATACCATAAAAAGGACTCTTGAATGGAAAAGAGTGGTCAAGAGTTTCCTTACCTTGAAAATTAACTCCTAAACTTGAGGATTGGGACCTTGGCGGATTGTGGAAAAAATTGGAGGACTCTTTGGGAGACAAAACAATCATATATTCATATATTATTAATTTTAATTAAATGTAAATGGAGATATGGGTGGGTAGTTTTTGAAAATGTGAGGGATTTGTTTATTAATTTCCAAATATAGGCCTTGCAAACATAGTTTGTGGAAAATGAAAAACCATGGTCAAACCCATGGTATTTTCCCATGGTAATTGAAAATTGAAAAACCTTTAATGTAATTTTAATAGAAAAAGTCTAATACCATTTTATATTATTTGTTTTGTCATGGAAAAATAATGTTTTCACAAATATGATGTTTTTAATGTTAACGTTTTCATTTTAAACTTTGGAAAGTAAATTATAGGTTGGTAAATTGATTAAAATACATTAAAATACTTGATATTAATATAATAAAATATTTTTGTCATGGATTTTGTTTAATTAGTTATTACATCATTATTACTTAATTATGATGTCATTAAATATACACAAAAACTCAAACTGTATTTTCACAATACAAGAAAAATTGAAGTATTTTAGAAAATTATGATAAGTTCGCCCTTACAGTATTTTAACATACTGATTTAAAAAATGATATTTATTTTTTCATAATAATTATATAAATATGATAATTATATCTTTTAAATTTAAAAAACATTATTTATAAAAATAATAGTAGATTGATTGTGCATAGTAAAATTTATGACACATTGAAAAAATTACAATATCAATTATAATTAAATAAGAGTGTTTTTATCGTAATATTTAATCAAAATATGTATTATTAATAACATATTAATTTATTATAAATATTTTTATCTTTTATAGAATGGACAATTTCTGACTGAAAAATCTATTTCTAATATTCCATCTCAATTTTATTAAGAAATACCATTCTTATAGAAATATTGATCAAATAAAAAATTTATTTATATAATAGAATTACACTTTAAGTAACTAGATCTTTGACACATAACCCCTTATTACACCTGCATACTCCCTTAGAGTAAGATGTGCAATGATGTTAGTTTCTTGGGGTTCCTCAGCTAACATCCATCAAGTGCTAATCCCCAATAACTAAAAATTCCCTCTTAGGTGATTTCTTTCAAGCTTCAATTGTTGAAGATATACTTGGGATTGGTCAAGGGTGAACCCTAGTGATGATACCTCCCTCCAATGTTCTGATATTTGCGCATTAAATGGAATGACTATACTTGTCAAGGACATCGACTCTTATTTCTATTTCAAGTATCCTCTTTAAAAATTTTACTTATAAAAACTAATTGTAATGTTAAAATTATTATCACGAGTATAATTTTCAATGGTCATATTTACCAATAGTCATAATTTACCAATATTCATGTGACTATCAAATCCAAATGGTCAAATTTCCCATTATAGTTTTTTCATTATTAAAGATATATGGTTTTTTGTGTAAAATAAAAATATAACACACACTTTTATGAAACAGTTATTATTCAGAAATTTTGGGTCATTACATTCTTCCCACTTAAGAAATTTCACCCCCAAAATTTCAACTCAATCTATAAGTTGTGAAAAGTAGTGGGTACTTTGGTCTCATTTTCCCCTCTGGTTCCCAAACTTCTTATTCATGTTTATGGTTCCTCCATAACACTTCGATGAGTTGGGTAGTCCTGTTATGTAGATACTTGTCTCTACAATCAAATATCTTCACTGGATCCTCTTTATAAGATAGGTCATGTTCCAGTTGAACCACCTCCATATTCAGTACATGTTAAGGGTCAGGTATGCACTTACTCAAGATAGATATATTGAATACATAATGAATATGATCTAGATTTGGTGGATCTTTATGCTAATAGGCCATTGGTCCTACGAGATCAAGAATTTCATGGGGCCAATGTCCATGGGGTTAAGCTTCCTTTTATTCCCAACCCACATGACTCTCTTCCAATAATACATTTTAATAAAAACTTTTTCACCAACACTCAACTCCAAGCCCCTTTTATTTTTTTTTCAATATGACTCTTTTTCTGACTCTGACCAGAGATAATGTGTTTTAGGATGATATAAATCTTTTCTATAATCTCTTTCACAAGATCTATCCCAAGAATATTTCTCTCTCTAAATTAATCCCAAAAAGTACGAGTTTTACATCACTCCACAAAGAGATCATCATTGGTTTACATTTGAATACTTGAATAGAAGTTGTTGTTGTAAAAGAACTCAACTAATGAGAGATGTTGATCCCATCAACCATTACATTATTCTGATCATGTTCTCATAATTTCCTTTAGTCTTTTAATATTTCATTTTTATTGGACATCCGTTTTGGGGTGAAAGGCTATACAGAAATTCAATTCGTTACTCAGATCGTGTTGAACACTTCTCCAAAAGTTTTATGTTAACATTGGATCTGATAAAAAACAATGGAAAGTGGTACCTCATGAAACCTTAACACTTCCTTCATGTATATCCTGGAAATTTTGGCAAGAGATAAATCTTCCTAAATAGAATTAAAATAGGAATTATTTGTTATATGGTCCACTATAACCCATTTCACATTGTTTTTTTAGATGTTCCTACGAGACCAGTGAAATATCCATAGTGATATTTTTCCACTTCCAAGTTGGTATGAGTTGTGGTTGTAATACCCCTTAAGGAAGTTGTCTCTCTTCCATCACTTGTTGAAACACTAGGCACCTTATAGTGTAGTCAGTAATATCCCTTTTTCATGTTATCCCACTAATAATGATAATGAAGTTCTGTATACAATTTAGTGCTCCTACGATGTATATAGAATGTAGAACCATGGGATTCATCCATAATATCCTTATTTATTTCTAGAATGTATGAAACACATTGCCTTATATGAAATTTTAGGACACTATGTAGATCAATATTGAACTCAGAAAACGTCCCATTCTATACATCCTCTATCATCTTCTGTAACAAAGGATCTTTTATTTGAGATTTCTTAATCTTCTATAGTAATTATGGTTTATAAATCATTTGGGATAGGTTTTATATAGTCCCTTACCATATGATTCCCATGTCCAGTTTTACTAGGTATTTCATCCAACGATCTCCTTGATTCCTCATCATTTCTTGCACAATAGGTTCTTTCCTATATAATTCATCAATGAGTTTGTTTACTTATCTGGAATGAAAATGAATTGAAAAATCATAGTCTTTATAAAGTTCAAAATATATCCTCTTACTCATTTTCAATTACTTTTGTGTGATAATATAATTCTATCTTTGGTGGTTTGTGTATATATCACATTTATCAGCATAAACATATTGGCTCCATGACTTTAGAGAAACAATTACCACCTTTATCTCCAAGACATGCATATGAAAATTCTTCTCTTGGCCTTTAACTGTTAATAAACATAAGTAATCACCTTTTCGTTTCACATGAGGACGAACCCAATCCCTTTCATAGATGCAGAACTAATAATAATAAATTCATCAATGATAGAGGGTAGAGTTAACATGGGTGTAGTAACTAATCTCTTATTTAGATCTTGGAAACTTTTTTCACTGTCTTTTTCCCAGAAGAACATATCCCCCTTTCGAGTTAACATGGTTAGTGGATTAGAATTTCATGATTTTTTTTCAAAAACCTCCTATAATATCCTTTTAAACTAAAGAAACTATGAATATCATTTACCATTGGAGGGTGAGGCCACTCCTTCATAACTTTTGTCTTGGCATGGTCAACTAATATCCCCTCATTGGTTACAATGTTCCCCATGAAATAAACTTGTTTAAACATAATTCATATTTTTTGTAATTTAAAAATATCTTCTTCTTCCCTGTTGTTTTTAATACGACCCTTATATGATCTTCATTCTCCTCCTTACATGTTGATTATAACATAAAATTTTCAATAAAAAATACAAAAATGTTACGAAGGTAGTCCTTTTAGACTCTACTCATAAAATCCAAAAATATAGCTATATAATTAGAAAATATAAAGGGCATAAAAAACTCATAATACCCATATCATGATTAAAAGGAAGTATTTTTAATATATTATTTCTTCACCCTCAATGGATGATAACAAGATCAATGATCAATTTGAACCCCATGAAGCTGGTCAAATAAATCATTAATCCTATGAAGATGATACTTGTTCTTCACTGTGATTCGGTTAAGTTCTCTATAAATCAATTCAAATATTCATTAATATATCCTTCTTATTCACAAATATATTAGGTTCTCTACAAGGAGACACACTTAGTTATGAAAACCCATTCTAAAAATTATCTTGATGTTATTTCTTTAATTCATATAACTCCATGTTTTCCATTCTATATGGGGTTTTTATATCGAATTGGATATGGGATGGAGTTCAATGGAGATCTCTTACTCAATTTCTGGGTGTTGTCCATGTAACTCCACAGGAAATAAATCAGTTTGTTCTCAAACAATAATGTCATTTTATATTCATATAATTTCATTTCCTTATTCATCATCACCAATAATTTACATAAATAAGGTCATGGGAGGTTATTCTAGACAAAGATGAGGTCATGATTTCTCTCCTTTGAAAACAACTATAGGTTTACCATTCAAGACTTATGATTTTTTCTTTCTTCTATATTTTATCGTAGAATTATTCTTTCAGAGAAAGTCCATCCCTAGTATAATGTCTAATTCAAACATGGGAATGAAAAATGGATTTGTGCGGAGATTTCCTTTTCCAAAATTAATACTAGAGTTTAGATACACTATTAATGCATATCCAAGAGTCTTGAATGATAACTCTACACCTAGTAGTTTAGGGATTGGTTCTATATTCTTTGAAAATATTGAGTAAATTATGGAATACGTAGAAACAGAATAAAATAAATTACATTCTAGATTTGATTGAACAATAAGAGTACCATCTACTACATAATTTGGATATTCAACTCCATCCATCTCGATAGAAAATCCAAACCATTCTCTCTTATCCTATGCTGGTAATGATGGTGATTCCCCTCCATTACCTTATGATTTGAAAAGTGACTATAAATGTGACCAAACCGTCCATACGTATTGAATTGTACTTCTGGATGGGCCACAACCATATTTACTTTGTATTTAGTGTTTAGAATTTGAGTTTCTACATCTCAATGATAGTTCCGAGCAATATGGATATCTGATTCACACTAGTAATATTTACCACTCCCGAGCCTGGAGTTCCTGGAATGCTTCCTCCCACATTTATTTCATGTAGGGTGTTTCACTATCTTTCCTCATATTATGGTATCAATGCTCCTCCACATGTTTGGCTCTAAATATCTCTTATTTTCATTCAATCTATAAGACCAATGTATCTCCCCATAATCTAATTCAACGTTGATAGAACTTTTCACTATATCCTCATAGATGTCATAGTCTCGGTTAGCTAGAATCTTCTATAGATGTGGTGTTAACCCACAAAAGAATCTATCAACCTTTCCATTAAGATCCATGAAAAGGCTATAGGTTTAATCAGAATGTCATTTAATGTTTATCTCATATCTTCCCATATATTTTTTCCTTATTCTTAAGCTCTTGGAATTCCTTCTCCATTTGTTTCTCATCGAATGGAGGAACATTTATTGAAAAAGGAATAACTAAACTCTTCCAAATCCATAGAATAATTCATCATTATTGAATTAATGTTTTTAAAGACTTCCCACCATTGATCTGCTTATCCCTCTATCTGGTACATAGCTAGGGTGACTTTCTCTTACTTGGAACAACTGAGTACACAGAAGATATTTTCTATAGATTTTATCCATTTTTTACCAATAAATGGGTTAGCAGATCCCTTGAAAGAATGTAGTCTATGATTCATGATGGACTCAATGAAAATTTTTTCCTTTCAAGGTGAATCATGTATCTCATCTTGACTCAAGTTATTGATCATAACTCATGTAAGTTGGTTCAAAATTCCTATAAAATTTTCCATTTTTGATTCCATCAAAGGGACATCAGTGCAAGGACCTTTTCTCTCACCATTTATGGGGTTCCACCCATTTACCACCATTTTATAAAATAATAAAACCTAAGTAAGAAATGTGTTTTGTAAGAATATTATAATTATAAATTAATTTTATGTCTTAACATATCATGAAAAAATATGTTATTCATTAACAATAATTAAATTTTCTATAAATCCTTCATAGTATTTGATAAAAATATTGTGATTAACCAAAAAATTAACCTCAGAGTGTCTAAAAATGATTATAGAAAGTCCCGTTGTCATTCAACAGTTCCCATTTGATCCTAGATCAAAGAGGTTTTTTCGGGTTTTACACCTATATATATCTGTGTTAGAGCCACATCCACTTGATCGTATCTAGATATGGATTTCTTTGCTCGAAAATCACTTACTTAATGCTATACCAGAATACCAGGATTTTTTTACTATATTTTAACTTATCCGTAAGGTTATTATTAATTTCTTAAAATACTAATTTTTGAAAATAACTAAATTTTCCTCTAATACCAACTATGGAATCATACCTTTTTATTTTATAAAATTTTCCAAACATTTTACAAAATAGAGGATCTTTTAATGTTTAATTTCATAGAAACAAGGAACATAATACATGTAATCTTAAAAAATTATTCAAAAAACATGAAAGGGTTATTTATTGGTTCATTATAGGTAATATTATTACATCTCATAACCTGGTGACATACATCAAAGGAAAGGGTGAACATAAGTCTCAGTAAGGGAAAAATCAAGGGAAACAATATTCATGTGATCTAGAGGGATATCAATACTAACATGAGGAATATAATAATGAAACGAGAAAGAAAAAATGAGGCACACCATATAAAAAGAACACAAATAATAACTTTTTTAATATGGACAAAACATTTAATTTAGACATTTATAAGAATATCACCAGTGTTAATCACTAAGGTTTCATAAAAATTTCTAATGTTATTCACCAAGGTATCGTATAACATTTTATGTCTGGAGATTAAATTATTAACCCAATGAATTGGAGCTCCATTAGGAAGAACCACTAATTTATCATAATATTCATCTAATCCACATATATAATTATCAAAAATCTCATAAATAACCCGTGTAGAATAAGATAAACAGGTTTTATATTAAAATCATAGTGTTTCAAATGTTCTTAAAAGCATAATCAATTTGTCATTTTTATACCATAGAAAAGTCATGTGGGTTTCTTGTATTTTAATCCAATATTAAAATAAAAGATTATAAATATAGGATAATAAACATAGAAAATAAATAGTCTTGGTTATTCACAATAATAAAATTAAATAGATTTTTTTAAGGGGAAGAGATAAATTTTTATAAGTAAACTTGGTAACATAACTAGTATAAAATATTATTTTTAAAAAAGGTAAAAAGTTAGGGGGAAAGGTTATTAAATTAATAAAAGACTTTTCTAACAATAAAGGGATAAAATAAATTGGATAAAAAGAAATTTTCATAGAAATTAAAATAAAAACAATAAAAATGAGTCTTGAATGGAAAAGAGAAGTGAAGATTACCCTTACCTTAAAAAGAAACTCCCAAAACATTAGTATTGGTACCTTAGGGACTAAAGGATAACATGGGATGACTCATTGGGAGGTTAATTTATAATATATCCATGAAGGAAAATTTTAAAATGGATGTAAATTGATAGATGGGTTGGTATTTATAGAAAATATAGGGGTTTTTTTTATTAATTTCCAAATATATGCCTCAGAAACCTAGGTCGTTGAAAATAATAACCCATGGGATTTCCCAACATATTTTCCCCTGGAATTGGGAAGTTGGGATATCTATTATGTGATTATATTCCAAAAGAGTAGAACATCATTTTATATTACCTCTTTTGTTAGGGAAATTTAATGTTTCAATAAAAAATAATATTTTGAGTGTAAATTTTTTCATTTTAAACATTGGAATGTAAATTATAGGTTTTTAGTTGAGTAATATCCATTAAAATACTTGATATTAATAAAATAGAATTATTATTGCCATATATTGTGTTAAATTAGTTATTTCATCATTGTGACATAATTTTGATTTCAATAAACATACTAAAAAGATTAAACTGTATTTTTTCTATTCATAAAAAAGATGAATTATTTTAGAAAATTCTCATAAATTCATCCTCACCAAATTTAGATGTTCTAATTTCAAAAATTATATTTAATTTACCAGAAACATTATCTAAATATGATAATTATTTATTTTTAATATATAAATCTTTATTTATTGAAAATAATAGCGGATTGAAAATGCATGGTAAAATTTCTAACACTTGAAATAAAATATTATTTTAACATTAATATTTAAATAGGAGTGTTTTTATCATACTATTGAATTAAAATTAGTACTATTAATAATATCTTAGATTATTATAAATTTTTATATCTTTTTAAAAAATTATAATTTCTAATAGAAAAATCTATTTATTAAATTCTATCTAAAATTTATTAAGAAAACCCATTCTTAAAATAGAATTGAAAGAATACATTTTTTTATATAATTTAATTACACATTAGTTAACTAGGGCATGACACATAATTCATTACTACACCCACATATTCCATAACAGTAAGGTGTGAAATGGTGGTGGTTTTTTGGTGTGCCTTGTTTAAAATTTATCGATTGGTAATATCCCCGAACATGAACTTCTCTCAGAGGTGATTTCATTCAAGATTCACTTGTTGAAGCTCATCCTGGGCTTGGTCAAGGAAGAACCCCAATGATGATACCTCCCTCCCATGTTCCGACAGATGGGATTCAAATGAAATGAATCTACTAGTTGAGATTATCGACTCTTCTTTCTGTATCAATTATCCTTTTTCAAAATTTTACTTATTAACACCAATTAAAATGTTAAAATTATTATCATGTGTATAGTTCCCAATGGTCATATTTACCACTGGTCATATAACAGTGAAATCTAGATTGTCACATTTCCCTTCATATTTAATTCAGTATTAAAGTGAATTGGTTTTTTAAGTAAAATAAAAATAAAACATAAATTTTTGAGAAAAAATTATTATTCCAAAAATTTGGGTCATCACATAACCATTGAATAGTAACATCACATTATTTAAAATGTAAGGAATACTCCCTAAATTACTCTTCAACACACTTATAAAAGGTTAACATGTCCACCACTTTATGAATTACCTCTACATCAAATTTCTCTAAGAAAACTTCTAATTTTTTCTGTACCTAACCCATTTCCACATTCAAAATCTTATGGTCACCATTATTCAGCATAAGTATTTCATTTCGCGGAGAACTCCAAGGAAAACTGAAGTACCCGATGTGTTTATTATCAACTACTTCGCTTTTCATCTTCACTATATTCATTAAAATTTCATTTAGATGTAGTAATATAATTATATTAGTATTATATATATACTATAATATTATGATATTAAGATTATTATCATTATCTACTCATTTATCATATCCATTAAGAAATATGAAATCATCATTCATGTGTACGAGAAGACTACCTCCACCATTGGAAAAAAAATACATTTATCATCACCAACCATAATCAATGGTCCCTAAAATGTTTTAATAATTAAATATGATATTTAAGATATCATTAAGGATTTTTATGAAAAATTGGAGAACATGTTAAGGATATTATCAACAATTGTTTTTGTTAATTCAATCATTTAAAAAAGAGATAACTATGAAGGAAATAATATCTTCATTCAATGTGATGACTTTATATAAATTATCTTCATAGTACAATTCTTTCCAATTATTACATATCAATATAATAGACACTAAATAAGATTATTATTCTTCTATTATAATTATATTACAACTAAAATATCTCATAATAACCCATTAATAATGGTAGGTTCATATTTGGGTGGTTTTAACCACCTACATGAACAATACTATGAATTTATATCATGGATGTCTTTGGGAAATTATTTACTTGTATAATATTATATAAATATGTAATTAATATTTGGTTCTTTTTTTTGGTATGTTTATATAATAATTTTACTAATTAATAAATAAAACACATTTCTTTCATTAAGAATCATTAAAACATGATCATCCTCAACTTGATCATCATGGTTTGCAACTAAAAATTCAAAAAATGAAATTAAATCTTTATAACTATCATGAAAAAACCAATTCAAATACTAATAATTTTCTTGGAATGATGATCTTTTTATAAATAATGAATACCAACACTATTTTTATTAAACTATTTCAGAGCAATAAAGATTACTTACACCATGAGGTGAAAATATGAAAAAACCAACTAATATATATATATATATGAATTTATAGAATTATTATAAATATTTGTTATAAATGGTTATAGTTATGAATAAGTTTCTTAGATACATAATTAATGAACTTAATTTAATTATTTTGGACATTTTTTGCAAGTGAAAACTAGAATATGATAAGGTTAGGGTTTTCATCTCAAATTCCCCTCTTTGAGACCTGTTTGGTATCATGAACCTAAATTAATTTATGTGGTGTATATATAACATATTTGAGATATCATGTCATGAATTATATTTATATAATGGTTCTTTAATTTGAAAATTAAATCCACTCTTTCAAAGTATTTTGATTTAAGTATATCTAAAGCTTCAAGTGTTTCATTGGTATCAATTCCTATTCTTTATTAAATAAAACATTTGGGGAACCATGATTCTTTTTCATGGTCACTTTTTTTATAAATTTATTTTCATTATAATCCTTGTGTTTTAAATGATTTACTTTCAAAATAATTTTCTTTATTCAAGTGACTATTGATTTAGTTTTTTCCTCAGGTTTGAATATTTTTTTGAACTCAGATTTTATTCATTGAGTTATAATAGTTATTTGTACCTATTTGTTTTCTATTGGGTACATTATACACTTTTATTTTATTATATGGTATTCTATTATTTTATTCCATTTATATAAATTCCTACCACATATGTATTTATATGAATATTCCTCACTTATTAGGATAGTTTATTTTGAAAATCATCTACCTTTTTTATTTGGATGGTTTAGGATCTTGTTATCCTGTCATTGAATTAGTTGTATTCCCATTATTGTATATAATGTGAACATAAAATTTTACAAAAATTTGATAAAATGCTGTTAATCTAGAAATAACTCTATTCTATTATCATGGGGGAAATTATTAGCATTCTATTTATTTGTATCCTAATATAGTTGATTATTTTCTTGTATAATATGTAATTTTCTACTACACAACATTATTCTTTGTATGGGTTATTCTAATGTTATCCCTTTTATTGATACGGATAAAATTATTTTAATTATTTATGATTATTAAATAAAAACAAATTTTTATTATGTATTTTATTTCCATATTTCTTATTATGAGAATTACTAAGTCTTTGTGAGTAATAGTTTCTTTAGGTAATGGTATGAGAGATGTTAAAGACACTTATGGTGAATACATTACACACAATTAAATGACTTCTGGGTACTAATATCTTTTTTCCCTTGGATGAATCAACACATATCTTGAGAAAAACAATGTTTGGATACTTGGTTTATAAATATCCAATTCAATAATATTTCTTATATATGGTCTCAATAATATGAAGATGTATTTTTACATGGCCTTAACAACATGTTTTCAATTTATGAAATTATATATCCAATTATTATTTTTGAAATACATGTTTTCATTTATTTTCAGGGAAATATAATGACCACAGTTTCAAGATGGTTATGGATTCATGTTGTATAGAAAACAAAGCTAAACTTGACTGAAATAATATATTAATCACATGTTTAAAAAGAATAAATCACACAATAGTCACATAATACATGTACTAAAGGTTTTAGTGTCTTGAAAATTAGTTACATAAACATCCTATTTTTAACATTTGAAGAACTCTTCCTATAATTTTTATCATCCATAAAATTTCATAGATATATCAGATGATGTAATCATATTTATAAATTAGGGAATAAAAACATTAAAAATCAGTGAGATTCAACACATAGTACGGGATTATACATGTCATAAAGTTTTATTTTATAAGAATAATGGTGAATATGAGGAAAAAATAAACATCTTAAGAAGATATCATAAGACAATGTATTATAATCAAAAAAAATTATGGATACATATAAGGTCATAAATTTTTATTAAGGAAACATAAAATATAAAACATAAATCATGTGAGCATGACTTAGGGTGTGTGATACTTGAAAATGCATAATCAATAAAACAATACATTTATTAGAAACCAAATGTATCTTTAAACATGGAATAACTTGATAAATACAGGTAAATTTTTCATAACTTAAAATGTAACACATCTATAAGAATATGAAAATGTGTGTGAGAAAACCCATTATTCCCATGCCTCTGTGAACAAAATTATTATATCGTCATCTAAAAATTTGAGTATACCCATTTTATCCATGACTATGTGAACAACCCCATAATTTCATTGCTTGAATATATCATGAGATGTAATATTATACCACTGAATTGGATATATATATATATATATATAAGACCCCATCCATCAACATCCATACATATCTGTTCCACTTAAAAATTATCATCATCATAAATTAAATAACCCATGGAGGAAGAATGGATTTCCTAAAGCTATCACATAACATTAAGTTAAGAAATCATAGGATACCATAAAACAATTATCCAAATCTGGTAAATAGTTTTTTGAAAACACTTTTTGGTCATTATAAAATTCAAAGTTACAATTCCATTTTAATAAATTACATGATATTTTTAATATAAATGAAGTGCATACCCTACAAAAAATTCATTTTGTTTCAAAAAATATTTTTCCGTATATGTAAGGAATGAAAAAAATCACAATTTAAAGTCCTGTAATTTTTTTTAATAATAAATTTCTTATTTTAATGAAAGGATTTTGAGTTAAAAAGTCTATTAACTTTACCATTGATTTACATAGAATTATTTATCCTTCTGTATCATAAAGGTAAATATATTAACTAATTATATGATAATTTTTTTCTTATATAATTATATTTATAAGCTTTATTAATAAAAATTCTCTATAAGTCTTATATTATTTTAATCTCTTTTTTACATCATGTGTTAATAATCATAATCGTTTTGAACATTGTTTAAAAAAGCAGTGTTGATCTTAATTTTTATCCTAAATATCATAATTTTAAAAAAATTATATGTTTTGTAATATAATTTTTATATATAATTTTAAAGGTTTAATTTCATTAAATTTGATTTGTAGTCAACTTTCACGAAAACAAAAGTGGTGAAGAACTAATTCTAGGTTTTTTATTAATATCACAGGATTCACTTATAAATGTCTTTAATTTTTTTGTTACTAAAAAATAATCATAATAATGAAATAATTTTATTATAAAAATATTATATAATTAAAAAATATACACTAAAATCATACATGTTCAGAAGAAAAGGAAAAAATGAAACATGTATATTCATGGAGGTGGTAGTTCGCATAACACATGATTCACGTTTTCATTTTTCATAGTGGATCAAGGGAGGGTGATTAATTATTATTCCATAATTATAAAAATATAAAAGTATAATAATGTCAATGATGTTATAATTTTAATATATTGAAATGAAATTTTTGGATGAATAAAAATGTAGAAAAAATAGAAAAATAATGGGAGGTTTAAGAACTTATACCTTTCCTCTTGTATTATCTCCTTCACAAAGGGGATTAAAACATTTTGGGGTCATATTTTGGTGTGGGGGACATCTTTAATGTGTATAAGAGTGTTTATCTATTGTTTTTGTTGATTATGGGGTGAAAATTTTAGTTTTTTAAGTGAGGTAAGTGAGGAAGGGATTGCCCGATTATATGTTAAAAGGAGGGAAATTTTAGTAAATACCAAAAAATGTTCAATAATGGGATGTCATGCAAAAGAAAAGTGATGAAAAATTTTATAAATAATGGATTGAAGAGAATATAAGGTTTATCCAAACATCAAAAATTCCAAAGTAAATATTTTTTAAACATTTTATTCCTTATACCACTGAGGTTACTCAGTTTTATCATCTTTATTTCACCACTCTAACTACTGTTTACCTAGGTAATTTATTTGTTTAGCCTAAAATAAAATGATAATTATTAGATAATTTAGAGATATTAATTATGAATTATCAATTAATTTTATTAAATAAAAATAATTTATGCATTAAAAAATAATTTTACAATAAAACTCAAAAAATACGATTTTTTAATGAAATTTATTTTTAATATAAATGATTTTTAGGGTAGAATTATCGATGAAATTGATTTAAATGCCTTTAAAATAATAATATTTAATAAATTATTATTTATTTTTTAATTAATTAAATAAAAAACTTCAGGGAATCATGTTATATTTATTTAAACAAAATAGTTAAAAAAATTCATTAAAACGGTACATAAATTTTCATAATAGTGGACATGAGTTTATAACATCAAATTTTTAATTTTCAAATTATTTATTATATTTTATAATATTCAATTTTATAGTAAATGTTTTCAAAAACATTAAATTTATTCATATAATAGAATAATTTTATAAAAGTGACAACATTAATAAAATCAGTATTTTAACTATTCAATTGAAAATTAATTATTTCCAAAAAAACCCAAAAAATTATCTTAAAGAAATTTGACTGTGAAAAATAATGAAATGATGTCATTTTTTTCAAATTCACATCCTAAAAGTTTTAACATAACATTAAAATAAAATAATAAAATATCATGAATAATGGTTTTATATGAGAAATGATTATTTACATGTTATGTATTCTTAAAAAATAACGGAAAAAGAAAAATAAAAAATATCCATTTTATAAAAAAATTAACATTAAAAAATATTTTATTAGTTTCTTAGTCATACTATTTTTGTTTATATTTAACAATAATTTTTTTGGTAGGGTTTCTTTTTATTAATAAATTTATTTACATATATTTCTTAATTTCGTCACGATTATTTATACCTTCTAATTGATGGATAACTTATATTGTTCAATGTATGTTTTGTTTCTATTCTATATGAGAAGTAATTCATCAAACAATGTATTTAATTATGGAGGAAAAACTTAGGTCAATATAATCTACCCCTTAAGAGAATTTCAACCTTGAAATTTAATTACATGGAAGTAAAAATATGAGGATAATTTTCTCTCATCACATGCTTAGGTTCCCACGTAACATACTCAAGCATAGAAGTTCTCCATAATAATTTGACAGGAATAATGGTATTGTTTAAAAACACCTTATCTTTTCAATACATAATCTCCATTGTTTTTCCTCATATGAGAGACCATGTTTCAATTTCAAAATTTTTGAAATTATATGATTTGAAGCATTGGGTATCTAATAACACAAAAAAAAATTTGTGGAACACATCTTGTAATTTATAGGGGTGTGTAGGTAGAAGTAATTTATATTCTACAACTTCAGCACTATAAAGGATTTTTAACATCCTGAGGTATTTATGTAAAATATTCCATTTCATCCATAATATAATAACTCAGTTCCATATAGATATTCTAGTAAACACCTTGTCACCTAATTAACACTCTAGATCTCATCGAAAATCATCTACATTAATCATCCAACAACTTTTAACCACTTTTATGTTCCTGTAAATTATATAAACCTTCTATGTAATTTCTTATAAAAGGTCAAGAACTCTAAAATTCCTCTCTCTAACATTATCCCAACATATTGTATTCCTATATCTATTGTCATACAAATCCTTATATAGTTCCGTCTGAATACTCTAATGGAATCTATTATTATTTGTGGGATCTACTAGAGGAAAGTCTTGATCCCAATTCCCTAGGGAATCCATCAAAAAAATATCTCAAAATACACTGTATAGTTTGAATTTCCCTCTCAGACAGACCATCTATCCCAAGATAATATTCAATGATAAATCTCATATCTATTTGTAATGATTTTTGAATACTTGTACATAATCTTGTGGTAAACCTCGAGTATTTGCCAAATCCAATGTATAGTGGTACTCCAAGCAGACTCACCACTTCCCTAATGTATGTCTTAGTGAGTTTGTTAGTGGATAAATATTCCATAATAATAAAAATTACTTACTTTTAATGTGATCAACTATAACCCAAATAGAATTATGGTCATTCTATGTCTTTGGGAGTCCTCCAATGAAGTCTGGAGTGATAGTTTACCATTTACATAATGGTATGGTAAATGGTTGTAATATTCCCTTATATATTTTTCGTTAAAACTTAAATTTGATGTATACCAAGCATCGAGATATGTATTTTTCAATATATCTCATAATACAATCCCAATGGAGGTTTTTCTTTACATCTCTATCCATTTTTTTGATAGGGATAGATCGATATGTTTGGGATATGAGCTTCATCAGAAACATCATTATTCAATTCTTTATTTGTTGGGACACACATATGGGTACCAAAAATTAACTTCAACTTTATAAAGAAGAACTATGAAATATTATCTTCATTTTTCTATAGATATACATAATCGTTCTTGGATTATTTTATCGTTATAGTAATGGAAGGTTGATTAGTCAGTTGGGAAGGATTAGAATTATATCATTTCATTATGGTTCCAAGATTCATCCTCTTCAAATCCATCAGTATTAGGTCTTTTCTAATACACGTCATGGATAGAGTACCATTATTTTTTATACATAGTGAATTAACAAAAACATTTTCCTTCCCTGGATGGAAATATATTAAGAATTCATATTATTTTATCAACTCAAAATATATAAATTTATATATATTTAATTACTTCTATGTGAATATATATTTCAATATTTTACAATCAATATATGTATCACAGTTTTTTCTATAGAGATAATGTATCCAAATATCCAATTCAAGGATTAATTATTCTAGATCTAAATCATGGGTTGGTAAATTTTTCTCAGGAGTGTTTATTTGGCACGAACCATAAACAATTACCTTATCATTATATATGAGGATGAAACCCCAAATCAATTTGAAAGGATCACTATATATTAAAATACCTCCTTTTCTAAATGGTAATGTATGTCCAAGAATAGTTCCCAAACACATATTAAGTGTATTAAAAAATTCTTTGTATTCCTCTATCTAAAGGTACCTCACTCCCTTTCATATCAAATTGGATAATGGGTTTTATAGTCACAAAGCATGAGTAATACAATGTTAACCAAATAAAACAACAGATCTTATTTATAGTAGTCACTCTTGGCCATTACTCAATAACATAAATCTTTTATGGACTTAGTGATATACCCTTTATAGTAATTAAATGTCCAAATAATGGATCCTTATGTAGCTAGAATTCTTATTTTCTTAATTTGGAATTTAACTTCTCATTTCTCATGGTCTTTAACATAATTTTCAAATGACCTTCATGGTTTTCTTTCTCTTTGAATATATAAGAATATCACATTTAAATAAAACCAATAATTTATCAAGGTAGTCTCAAAAAAATATATTTATTTGAAACAAGAAGATACAAGGGAAATTGGTATGTTTAAAAAACATCAATATGAACTCATTGTGTTAATAACTTGTATGAAAATCCATCTTAGATAATTCCTCCATTTTTACCCTTAACTGATTGTATCATGATCGAAGATTAATAATCAAGAATTATTGATATCGTTGAATTTGTTTAAAGTGATCATAAATACTGTGTAAGTGATACTATTTTATCATTATTTTATTTATCTCAAAATAATCAATACAAAGACGCATCGATCCATCCATTATTTTGATGAAGAGGACTGACACACCTCACAGTGAAGCACCAGGGTGTATCAAATCCTCAACCAAAATACCATTAATGTGATTATTTAACTCCTATAATTAAATGGTATATATTTTATATATATTATTTGAGATAGGAAATGATCTAGTTATGAGATTGATTGAAAACTCAAACTTATTATCTGGGGGAATACCATGAATATTTCATTGAAATACATAAGTATATTCCCCAAAAATAGCCATGTTATCAATATTTACTTGGTTCTTTATCATTTTATCAAATAATATCATATTATTAGGTATCATAACTAAAATTATATAATTTTATTCCATAGGTAGTACATAATTATCCTTGTGTTTATACATGACAATAGGATGGATTTGGGATGTAAAATGAGACAACATTATCATGTTATTTGATATGTTTTTTATATCTTAAAATATAATGTATAACCAATATTATGTCATATTAAACCTTATGAGGAATAATTAGATCTGTAGGAACTATCCTATGAAAATCCCAATTAGAATATATTTTTAAATCTATGATGTGATCATTATTCCACCATGGGTTCTCACTGATAGTTCAATATCTATTGATTATGGTGGTGATTTCATATTCATATAAACCATAAGTGATATAAAATAATATGATTTATTTGAATAAAATAAGATATTAATGAAGTTATAAAGGACATAAAGTATACCTCACACCACATCATTATCATAATCAACCACAACATTAGTGATTGAACATTTTCTTAGTTTGGGAGGTTTCTAGGGCCTATTTTCTTCATTATATCAAGGGTTTGGGAATTGATTCACATAATGTCTGAACTCAATAAACTTATATAATTGTAGTGTATGGAGGATCATTAGTAGGTACCTTGTTCAATTTTGTGGTGTTAATCATCCTCTTATCCCCGGTTTGAATGTTGTGTTCTTGGTGTCCTATTTTAACACACATAAAAATATCCATGATCCCTTGAGATAATTACCCAGGTACTTCCTCCCACCATTATTTCAGGTAATAAATTGGGGTTTCTTACCACAAAGTGTTCTATAATTGTTCCTTACCTGGTACTCAACATTCATTTTCATTTCCCCATAATAGTGATAGGTTCCAGCTTCTATTTAAAACATAAGAGCACATCAAACAATCACTTTATAGCTTCTGAAGTATCTTATGGATAATTTTATTTGAAGCCTCAATTGTAAGCTAGTAAATATGGTATAATTTTTTCTCTCTATATCATAGATAAAACCTAACACATACCTCATATGTATTATGAAATTTTCTTCAATTATGCAATATACTGATTAGATATTTTTATTCAGTTTTACAAACTCTCACTCAATTATTAAATTAAAATACATCAGAAAATACATAGTGATAAATATATTCCTGAAATCACCCATTCCTTAGTGGTTATATAGTCAATTTCCATAGTGTTCTTAATGAGACTCTACTGCTGGTCATCACCACATTCAAAATGATAGGAAACCAAAGCAAACTTCTAATGGTTGGAGCATTAGAAAATGTAGAATACATTTTCCATTGAATTGACAAAATTTTTAGTAATAATTGGATTAGAATATCCACTAAAAACGGTTTGTGATTTCCCATAAATGAAATGATAGAATGTTTCTCCCTCAATAGTGTATTTGGGAGATCATCATGAGATAGTTGTGTGACCATTTCTATAATATTTTTTTATTCTATAATCGATCTCATTAGGTTTCCCATTAGTAAAAACTATACATTTTCTATTGCACCAATTGTTAAATCGGTTCTTTAGGGTTCCTACTATTACCTTGACTAATGGAAAACTAGGAATGAGTATACATAAAAAAATGAGTGTAGATAAAAAGAAACATTAAACATTGAAGGGGGATTTTATAAATTAAATTCATATGTTCTCATTTGAATCTCTGGGTTTTAATCTATGTTATCGATGATTAGTTTTCAAACTACACTAGTTATATATATATATATATATATATATTCTTGACCTTTATAGTGGTATGTAAATATAATGTGATTAAATAATGAATATCCCATGAGTGTTTCCTTCCCGGTGTGTAGTATGGTCCCATTCACTATTCACAACAATGACGTTTGAGTTATACTCATCAAAATATTTTTCAGGTTGTTACCACTAGACACATTTGTGATAGAACCACATCCAATTTCGATTTTCCATAGATTTTTCTTAATGTTTTCTAAAATAATATACAAAAATAAATACAACATTAATATGATAATAAATGTATTATCCCAAAATAAAAAATAATTAAATTATATATTAATTTCATGATATAAGAAATACATCACAAAATAGTAACATAATCCAAGGACTAAAAGGTTTATTGCCTTGTAAAATAGTTACATAAACATCATATTTTATAACAATTGAAAACATATTTATTTAATATTTCAATACTAGACCCTTTCATAGACATATGAAATAATTTAATCATATTAATAACCCTAGGAATATAAACATAATAAAGGGGTGACATCAAATTATTAGTAAGGGGAAATAAAATTCAAAAAGATTTAGTTCTATAGAATAATGCAGAATAAGAGGAAAACATAAATATATTAATAAGAGATTATAAGACAATGTGTGATAATAAAAAACATTATATAGCCATATAATATCATAAAAATATCATTAAAGAAACAATAAAGATAAAACATAAAACATGTTAACATGATATATGTTGTGTAATACATGAAAGGTAATAATAACGAATACATGAAATTTTTACGATATAAATTGTAACTTGAATCATGGAATTATTTGATTAAAAAATTTGAAATATTTCAGAACATGATAAACTTGAAAATATAGAACATCCATAAGTTTAGGAAAATATGTACGATCAAACCCATCATTCCCATACATTTGTGAGAAAAATCATTATGTCCATGCCTGAAAATACTAGCAAACACATCATTACCACACCTATATGAGCAAAACCAGTATAAACACACCAAACTATCTCATGATATATAAGCTTATACAAATTCATTGGATAGAAATATAGTACTCCAACCATCATCATCTATATATATATGCATGAAACATATAAACAATCATTATCATAACTTATATATCCCATGGAAAAGAATGAGATTCCTAAACATATCATATGACCTGAAATTAATAAATTATTGGATATCAAAATATCATTATACAAAAGTGGTTATAAAATAATAAAATATAAAATATCACTTCATGAGATATGGTTCATTTGAATATAATGACAAAAAAGTATTGAAAAGTGTTTTTTGAAAACATTTTGTATTAATCATTTTAAGTGTCATAGTTAAGAGTCCTTTTTTAAAAAGTCCCATTTTTTAAATAGAAATAAAAAAAGACCTTATATGAAAATGATTTTTTTAAATATTTTTACCTATAAATAATGAATTAACATCTATAAAAATTTATATTCTTGAAGAAAATTCAAAAATAAATTTCTTAACTTACTGTTAGGATTTTTAGTTACCAAGCCCTTTACCTTTACCCTTCACTTCCAAAAAATGATTTAAACTTCTGTATCATGAAAATAAACATCTTATTTAATTATTTAAGAGACATAATATTATATAATTATATATATAAGCTTTATTTATCTAAATTATCTTCTTTTATTATATTATTGTAATCGCATTTCAACATTAGGTGTTAATAATCATAACCGTTTTAAACTAGGTTCATAAAAGATTTTTTGATATTCTTTTTATCCAAAATATAATCATTTAAACCCCATTAAAGGTATTATAATTAATGTGTTATAAATAATTATAATGTTATAATTAAATTAAATTGGTTTTTATTATAAATTTGTGAAAAAGAAACCTCCAACGAACTAGTTTTGGGTTATTTGTTGATATCGATGAATTACCTTATAACAATCCTTGATTTATAATTTTATTAAATACAGAGCCATTTTAATGATATATATTAATTATAAATTTCATATATACTTATAATATTAAAACTAAATTCATCAAGGATTGTAAGAGTTGGAAAAAATTAAACAATCTTGTTTTTGGTGGCGGTTGTCCACACAACACATAATTCATGTTTTCATTTTTCTTGATAGAAAATTGTAGGGTGATAAATACATATACCATAATAATATTATCACACTAGTATAATAATTATAATCATGTTATCATTTTAATATGGTGAAATTAAATTTTATGAAGAATAAAAATCGATAAACAAATAGAAAAAGAAAGATAGATTTGAGAACTCATACCTCACTTCTTCAAATTCACCTTTTCTGATGGGATTAAAGCTTTTAGGCATGGTAATTTGGGTGGATTAAAAACTTTTTAAGGTTAATAAAAGTATGTATAATAGTATTGGGTATATTATGGACTGAAATATGGATTTTAGATAGTTAGGGGAAGTGTGTAAAGAGTTCCCCTTTTATATGTGAAAAAAGAGTGACATTTGTTGTAAATACCCAAAACTTATTCCATAATGGGACTTCACTCTCAATCCAATTGTTGAAAAAATTGAAAAATAATTTAAAATATGGAATATAGGTTCTGTAAAAATCTTAAATATTTGAAAGTATAAATTTTATAAATATGTTGTGACTTTTAACTCTAATTTAATTCACTTTTATCATTTAGTTTTCACCATAATGACTTGTTTTTACCTAGGTATTTAATGATTTAATACAGGAAAATAAAATGATACTTATTATATAAATTATAATCACTAATAATAAATAATATATTAAATATAAATAATTAATCATATATGTCAATGTAAAATTAATTTTAACACAATCTCGCAAAAACCCATTTTTTGAAGAAGTTTGTTTTTATGCAAAAAATTTATATTTTGTTTAGAAATATCATTCCTATTGAATTAAATGAATATAAAATTATTATTACTATTAAAATATTATTTATTTATCAATAAAATAAATAAAATGAATCACTGCATGATGTTATAAATATATAAACAATATTATCCAACAAATAATATTCATTAAAATGCTACATATATTTTCAAAATGTAAATAATGGTTTATAAATTGAAGATATTTATTCCAAATATTTTATTATAAATTATAATATATAATTTAATATGAAAATGTTTCAAAAATATACAATGTATTCATATAGTAAAATTATTTCATAAAACTGGTGACATTAATAATTTCGGTATTTTCAATATTCACATGAAAATTAATTTTTTTTTTGACAACCCAAAACATTCATATTAAGATAATATGACTATGATAAATCCAAAAAATATTTTTATTTTTTAAAATTCACATCCTAAATTTTATAAAATTAACATTTAAATAAAATCATAAAATGTATTAAAAAAATTAATTTTTATAAGAAATAATTTTTTTCATATTAACTACACTTTTAAAATCAGTGTTAATCAAACATGAAATATATCCATTTTATAAATTAACTTTTAATTATCATAAAATATTATATTAGTTACTTAGATGTAATAATTTTGTTAACATTTAATGTTGATTTTAATTTTTGTTCATTTTGTTTTCATAAATTTATATGTTTATATATATATATATATATTTCATAATTGTATTACTACAGTATATAACTTCCAATTTATGAATAACTTATAACGATCTAAATTTTTTTCATTTTATTGTTGCATGTGGATTATGTAATCAAACAGAACATTTAATTAAAGAGGAAAAATTCAGTTCATTACATGTTGTTTACCTCATCCTTCCATAATTATTAATCCATTTTATTTCATGATTTATTCAGTTGTATGTTTAACCTTACTGATTATTTTATCTCAAAATAATTATGTTTACATTTCCCCAGGTTATGAATAAATTTAATATAAATTAGATGTTTAAGGTGAAAAATTATTTGGATGGATTTATGGGAGATATTGATGAATTTTTTGGAATGAAATAGTTTCTTATATGGTGGAAAATTTTCTATTAGTTAAGAAAGACATCACATTTATTATTTTATGATGTTTCATAATGATATAAATCTATAAATCTGAAAATATAATTTTTATATATGAGATTGAATTTATCATTATTAATTTTTTAAATATTGATGTTATATAAGGGATTTTACATCTTGCCTCAAATAATATATGTAAAGTATGTGTTTATAGAACCAGATCCGAGAGTGAGATTCTAGGTTCTCACATGTTAGTGGGATACACCACCACCTATGATGGATTCTGTATGTATGGTGTGAATTATTACCCCTATAGTGGATTATGTACGTGATGTGGGATGTACTTGCCCAACATGGATTGTATGTGAAAAGTGGGATGTAATTCTCCCTATAATGGATGAAATATGTAAAGATGGATGTTCAACCCCCTTTAGTGAATTGTATGTGTGAGGTGGGACATACATACACATGTGATGGATTGTGTTTGGGAGGTCAGATGCACTTCACCCTACGATTGAATGTGTATATGAGGTGGGATACAGTTCCCTCTGTGACTTATCGGTATCCAAAATGAATGTACTTCCCCTTGAGACATGTTATGTTGTGAGTTAGATATATAATCTGGGTTTTTGGGTATGATAGGTTGGAATACATGCCCCTGAGTATAGTGGTGTCTCTTGGTTATCTGAATTGTGTCCTATTAGGTATGATGGGTTACTCAATGTAGGGACAATTGTTGATGGTAAGAGTCCAATAATAAAACTGAGACATAGTAGCACTGACCAAAGTAGATGTAATTCGACTTTTAGGGTGGATCCTTGAGTTTCCATGGTTAGTAAGGTGTATACCTGAAATTTTGATGTATTAATTTTCATTTAATACATACATGAACATATATTCATGTTTTTATTAAGGACGTTGTTGGTGGTGGCCTATGGAGTGTGGCATTCACACTCTTTATTGAACCTCGGTATACATGTATACAATGTGGTTGACATGTAGGTTTGGGTGATGTGCCTAGTATATGTAGTTGAGCTTTAGGTTCTTAGTGTGGATTTGAATATGGGTTTGAGTTGAGTACGAGGATCATGTTGTGTATCTTTTCATTGTTATTTAGTTTCATTTTTCCTATATCATATATGATCATCTTATTTGAAAATACTATAATGATATATGACTATGTGACCTATATTTGAATAGTTTTTATATAATGGCAATGTTTTATTATAATTATTCATCCACTGCAATTATACTTATTTACTATTAAGTGTTTCATGTTATGGATGTTTTCATTTTTGACTATCACAATTATGATGATACTAGAGGGAATAACCTCTCCACATGGTACTATTAGTCCCTCACTATTACTCTACATCCTCTGACATATTAGGAGGCATGCATAAGGTCATGTGGAAATCCAATCCACTCATGATCCAAGTAGGCTATGTATGGGATTTTAAAAATTGGTATTAAATATGTATTGAAATATATAGTATTAGGAGTACATGGAGATATAACTAGTCAGAACATGGGATGGATGCTATGTTTTATTCCAAAACCAAACATAAATGAGTGGAAATCCAAGTTACAAGGGAGTTTGATTTATTGTTTTAGTCATTAATTTTTATAGTTGAGTTGTTTTTATTATTCCAATTACATTTTTATGGGATTATTGAATGATTGGTTTTTCTCATGGGTGAGGGTGGGAAGAAGCATGTGTTCATGTATTGTAAAATCACATAGAATTATCATTAAATTTATATTATTTATTTTTATTTAGAACCTTGATTATGATATAGAGTCTTGTAATTTAAATTTTTAGAAACAAATTATATATTTTTTCCTTAAATAAATTTATGGTGACATTCCACTTAACCAGGCTTGTATTTGAATTAAATTATGAATGTTAGTAATCAATGAGGTGAATACTTTTTATATATAATACCTAGCAGAAAAATTGGTTATTTTTTATAAATGTATATCCTAGTGGTGTTATTCCATTGTGTATAAGGGTGAGTATATATTATTGAGTTTTATTTATTTATACTTCCTTTTTATTTCTGTGTGGGGTTAACGAGACATATTTCTCGTGTAGCATCACCAATGTGCGTAACACCCTGATATTTTATAATTTTTTATTTTAAATATGTTTAATCTCTTTGACAGATTGTAGTATACATTACTACAATATATTAAAAGAAGAAAATTATGTTTGATAGCATACATGACATGCAACGATGAGCCTAAAAGAACCATGATATACTACTTAAATATGACTGTTATAACCTATCCATTTAATTGTAAGGTATGAATTGGATTAACAGAATTATTTAATATATATATTATCCCTAATGAATAATAATTTAATGATAAATTTTTTGTAAATAAACAAGTAAATTTTTACTAAAGTCATTTTATACAACCATTAGAAAATTTAATCAATAAAAAATAATTTTTTAAAATAATTATATAAAAATTATATTGTGGTTACATTTTTGGATTTTTCTGAAAGGTTTTTTATTGAATAGTGAAAAATATTAATTTTCAAATATTATTATATATATATTTTATTAAATTACCTAATTTTAAAGTACCATTATGATTTGAATTTGATATAAAAGTTACAAAATAATTATTTTATGATATTCTAAATAATTAATTACATTTTAATAATATTTATACCTTATTTCTATATAATTTTTTTTTGGATTCAAAACACAGTTTACAGAAAACTATTTTTAAATACATAATCTTCCCCCATTTTAATTATTTAAAATGTTCCCTATTGATGAATGATTTAAACAAAATGTATAGATTATATATCTAAATATATGAATTTAAATTCATCTAATGATTATTACAATTCAAATATTTAATATACTACCATCTTATTCTTGAAAAACACAATTCTTGAAAACTCGTTTTTTGACACGATTAATGGGGTTTTTAAAATTAAATTCTTCCACAACAGTGATTTGATTTTTTTTTAAATTTATCAAAAGTTTTGATTCTGTATAATTGAAATTATATAATATATTTAAGTTATTTTTTGTTCATAATTAATAGTAAATATGGTAAAATTTGTAAACCACAGTTAAGGTTAAAATGTGGTTTTTCACATTAAATGCGTTTGTGTTAAAATTAATTTTCCAAAAACATAGAATGTTTATTTGATAAATATGGATTCATATTTAGGATAAGTGGATCAAAATTATCTAATAATTCTAAATATATTTTGTACATCAACTCATGACATTACGATATTTTCCATTAGACTTTGTTGTTAGCTTTGCAATAAAGACAACAAAAACTATTTAGTCATGTTTTATACAATCAATACAATTATAGCACTTTAGAGGTTTTATGTAGTAAATTTATAGATTATATATCAAGGAAGATATATTTTAACAATCATCTTATGTGTTTTATAGGTATAATATTGGATGAAACCTGATATTATACATAAAATCCAATATTTTCATAATAGTGGTTTTACCGCCTTTTTATGGTGCCCCTATTTTAAATATAAATTCTAAAAAAATTAAATATTTTATTTTCCAAAATTAAAATCATTTTTGAATTCATGACATAAATATTATCTTAGGGTGACTTTTTGGGATTTGTATTGAGAATCTTCATTTTTTTTATTAGTGAAAATATTGCATTTTAGTTAAAAACTGTTTTTTCGTTCAAAAGATAATAAATTTAAAATAATATATTAATTTTTAGAAGAAAAGATTATATAAACTATAAAAATATTAATATATTTTACTTCATTAGAAGAAATTTTAATTTGAAATTTAATATAAAATCATAACAAACGTTTGAACATTTTTCTTCTTTAAAAATCCATTATTCAGTCCCATCTCTAGGGTTAGCATTAATCTTAATTTTCTCACTTCTGTGATTTGAATTTTGAAAATCATTTATAAATATTTTAATCTGAATAATATTTAGAGTCTAATATGACCATGGTAATTTTTTACCAAAAATATTAATAAAAGTGATTAAAATTAATCATATTGATTAAGGTCAAGTTAAGATTAATTGGGGACTAAACCCTAATATTAGGGGACCAAATGACCAATAAAATTTTCCAATACCCAATTTATAGACCTATTTATTCCATAAACCATCCATTAGTTAGTTTTTATTGTTTTTATGACTTTTTATTATGTAAGAACATGTGTATACCAAACTTGTTTAAAAAAATTCCAGGTGAGTCATTTTCCATCCCTATAAAAGGCCACCACCTCTCCTACTTATTCACACATCAAAAAACACTTAGTTTCGATCAAAACCTACCCAAATTGTTCCCAAAATCACGACCATACCCCTAGAAGAATCTCTTTGGGCATAAATCTTTTCAATTATTCCTTTGGGTATAAACCAAAACAAGTTACACAATTAAGTGGTAATGTCTTCTCTCTGTTTTCTTAGTTTCATTTCCATTCTCCAACCCGTAAAATAATATTATTCTATTATTGAATGAAAAAATGACCATCAATATAAAATTATGTTTTTAATTTAATATTTCTACCTAAAATTTTAAAAAAATCCATCTAATGGTTAATGAACATACTGTGTCTCTGTATGGCGAACTACTACCTCACAAAACGATTATTGTTTAATTTACCTTTTCCATCTTTAATGGTGGACATTATGATGGTCACTCTATTTATATACTATATATATATATGATATTTATAATTTATTTATTATTATGTAGTTTTTATTTAGTACATACCTTTATTCTTTCCATCTTTTGTAAATATGATAATTTCATTTGAGGAAGTGTACACTACCACCCGCTCAAAGCGATATGAATCATTCATGACATAAATGAAACATATAAAGGATGGTATTAATATACCTATAAATCATATTTAACATATAAATTATACTAAAATTATAATATACATACTTATCTTTTAATTTTCATTCTTTTTATATGACAATGAAATGAATGTAGCGCCCATGATTACGTACTGTCTACTATCTACATGATTGGTGCACTTCATTTCTTATCCCCAAACTGTATAGGAAATTATAAATAAATATGTAAAGAATACACATGATAATTACATCTTGGTTTAAAATTATGATATTATGAAACTATGATCTAATTAATAAGAAAAAAATAACAAGTAAAAACATACTTGAAAAAACTAGGTAATTATCACCCGAAATAATCAAAATAACGAAAGATTGTTAAAAATTGAGTAATGAGATATTATAAGATATTAAAATATGATATTATAAAAATGATTATGGTTATTATATTATTTAATTACATATTTTAAACCACTATACATGAGGAAAAATATCACAAAATAGTAAGGAAGGATAAGGCAAGGCAATTCTGTCTCAATTTACATTCCATTGAGACTTAATTGTTATTATGAACCAATTCACTTTTATTTTGCGTATATACATATTTTTTCATGTTATATCATGAATAAAATTATTCTCATGATATTATAATTCTAATTTACTATCATACGTTTCTTGTGATCATGATTTAAAGGTTTCAATGTGTTATGGGACACTTTGGAATGTGTAAATACTATTATCCTCAAGAATGTTCTTAATGATTATCTTTACAATCTCACTTAATTTTGTGATTGTTAACTTTCATTTGAAGCACTCACTTTAATGTAATAATTATTCATTTGAAATTTACTTGAATATATATATTCTCATACAATGGATAATAGTACTTCCTAAACCATACACCATTTTTTATACCATGTTTACATTGATTGGTATTTGATTAATTGGGGAATTGTTGATAAAATTTGTATTTCCTATACAATACAATTATTTGATAAGGAATATTAGCTGTTTTTATTACTCAATATGATGAATATTTGGGACTATAAATGAAGAGTGGATCATGGACTTTATATATCTCCTCAATGCATCAACAGGTTCACATAACCCAAATTAGTTGGCCAAATTAAATTGATTTCTATCCATAGTTTTAAACCATCTTGGTAAATGTTTTTATGGTAGTAGGTTTTAATGACCCTCATACATGATGTCCAAAAATGATGAATTTCACTCATTTAGATTTGGTTATTATTCATCAAGGATATTTTTCATTGGCATATATACAGATACATTTCAGTCTTAGTTCATTGATATAGATTTCATGTGTTTCAGTTTCTTAACTAGCCATATTGATATTGCTTTATCTAGTTATTGAATGGAATGTGTTTTTAGTTAATCAGATTTTTATGATAATTTATTCTCAAAAAATCATTATTTATTACTCTTTACATACCCTTACTAAGCATTTGACCCCACCCTTAGTAGGTTTCTTTCCCCAGGCTATGAATAAGCAATATTTGAATTAGCAATCAAGGAAACATTTTATTTTATTTTATTATGTATCTTGAGTATATTTTTTAACTCCATATATATTATGTGTATAATCTATGTAATATATCTTATCATTACTATTAAACTAAATGGACCTTCCGGATTTAATTCCTTTAATTTATGCCAATTTAATATATTAATGCACCAGATTTGGGATTTAGGGGTCAAGGCGTTACGGTTTGTATCAAATGAATTTTATAAGAAACCTTGAATACTATATTAAGAAAAAATATAATATAGTACCCAACCATAAGATATACATTGAGGATATGTATAGAACAATATCGTTGAATTTTGGTATAGTAGAGATTATGTGGTAATTCCTAGAAATACATCCCTTTCTAGATTCTACAAGTGGATGTGGATCTAGAACAGATATACCGTGGAGTGATAACTCTAACAAGGAGTTCTGGTATGGAATTGGGGTATCCTAGTACCGGACAACGCCCCCTACTGAGCACCTAGTTTGAAACTACCAAGGGATGTGCATATTATTTTTCACATTTTATTTACCTACCATTATTATGGATTTTAATGTAAATATTCACCCAATGTAACCAAAATTAAGGATTATAATATTAATGATTCATGTATTTATGTTATGAGACAAAGGAAGTGGATGAAGCTACTTAAAGATTCTAATTTCCCAATACACTGCAACCCAGGCCAAATGAATAAGGTGGTGGATGCTTTGAGTAGAAATGATCATGGAGTTGTAACCCAAATGTGGATCATGAATGATCCTCTATTTATGGATCTAGTAATTATGGATATGGGAATTCCTAGGGAAGGGGAGACATCAATAATTTATTGAGATATTTCCAAAATATCTTTATTATAAAGGATAAACAATTCCTAATCTGATGATGAGGATTTTCAGAAGAAAATTATAGGCGTGAATGATCGAAAATTAGTATACATCATTTGTGAAGATACTGTTCTAAAAATTGGAAAGAGGATTTGTGTTCCATCTGTGCCTAAGATAAAAAGAGAATTATTATATGGCACTCATAGATAAAATTTTTCTATAAACCCTTGGAGAAAAAATATGTAAAGGGACCTAACAGAATATTATCAGTGGGATAACATGAAGCAGGAAATTGTAGATTATGTGTCCTGATGTCTAGATTGTAAATAATTAAAAACTATAAGGTGAAATAATTACAGATTCATACAACCTATTCTTATTCCTATGTAAAAAAGGGACGAAATTACTATGTAATTTTTCACAGTACTTCCAAATAATCATAGATGGAATGATCAAATATGGTTTATTCTTGATCAACTAACCAAATCTATAAATTTTCTTCTTATAAGAGTGGAAATCCCTCTTGAGTGCCTCACAAGGATATATATTAATGAATTTTTAAGAATTTATGGTTCACCTCTATATATTTTTTCTGATCAAGATCCACTCTTTACCTCAATATTTTGTAATAATCTCCAGAAGGCTCTTGACACCAAGATTCATTTGAGCTCTACCTTCCATCCTCAAATTGATAGCCAGTCTGAAAGACCAATTAAAAAAATTGTGTATATGTTGAGGTCATTCTCACTTGACATTCATGGTGTGTGGTATCAATAAGTACCTTTGGTGGAGTTTTCCTATAATAATATTTTCAATTCAAGTATTCAAATGCCACCATTTAAAGCATTATATGGAAATAGATGTCATATTCCTCCTTGTTGGTATAAATTTAGTGAAAGGAAAATCACGGTCATAGATCATCTTGAGGATATAAAAAAAGTTAAAGGCTATTCAATCACATATAAAAAAGGATCAAAGTAGTAAAAAGAGTTATACTGATAATTAGGGAAAGGATTTGGAATTCCAAGTGGGAGATCATGTTTTTATTGAAGGAGTATCCATTTAAGGGTGTTATTAGGTTGATAAGAAGGGAAACCTGAGTCCCAATTACATTGTACCCTTCAAGATTCTAGAAAGAGTTTGAGATGTTGTATATAATTTGTCTATGATTCCAAATCTTTCAAAAGTACACATTGTGTTCTATACATCTATGCTAAGGAAGTACATACCTGACCCAATGCTTGTGCTCACATATGTTGAAATAGATTTCTAACCTTACCTTTCTTATTTCAAAAAACCCATTCATATTCTTAATATCAGAGATCAATTACTGAGTAATCGAATGACTCGTTTGGTAACAGTACTCAGGAAAATCACAAAATGGAAGAGTCAACATGGGAACCAGAGGATTATTTGGAGGATAACTACACACATATTTTTAAAGGTAAGAACCATTAAATTTGAAGGATGATTTTTCTGAATGAGGGAGGAATTTATCACCATAGGACTTTACAATATTTTCCATTATACTTTGTTGTTATCTTGCAATACAAAAAACACCCGACGTCAACAAAACACTATTTTGTCATGTTTTATACAATTAGTAAAATAATAAAACAGTAGAGATTTTATATAGTAAATTTATATAATATATATCCATTAAAATATTTTGACACCCATATAATATATTTTATAGGTATAATATTGGAACATACCCAATATTACACACAAAATACTATATTTTCATAATATTGGTTTTACTGCATTTTAATGGCGTATATTTTAAATATAAACTTAGATATATTTATATATTTTATTTTTAAAGATATTTTTTTTAAATCATGAAATCAAAATTATCTTAGGGTAGATTTTAGTGATTTTTCTGGTAAACATAATTTTTTGATGAATAGTGAAAAATATTGCATTTTAGTTAAAAATTGACTTTTCATTTAAATAATAAATAATAATAACTTATATATATTTCTATTTAAAAAAACTAGTTCCATTATATACCTATTAATTTAATGTTACCATTATTTCTTATTTAAATTTGAAATTGTATATAAAAACCTTACAAAATTTGGAACATTTTTCTACTTTAAAAACCCGTTATTCTGTCCCATATATGGTATTAGAATTAGAATTAATTTTACTGAATCTATGATTTTAATTTATAAAATCCAAAATAAACCATTTTAATCAGTATAATATTATTATTTAAATAATTACATGTCAAATTTTGACCAAAAATATTAGAAGAAGTGATTAAAATTAATCACAATGATTAAGGTAAAGTTAAGCATAATTAGGGATTAAACCTTAATATTATGGGGTCCAAATGACGTATCCACCTGTCCAAACCCTATTTTATAAACCTATTTAGACCAAAAAACTTTTATTAATTATTTTTATGGTTGTTTTGACTTTGGATTAGGTAATAAAAAGTTTATACAGACTATGTTTCCAAAAATTTAAAGTGAGTCATTTTCCTTCCCTATAAAAGGCCACCACCTCTCCCACTCTATCACACCTCTCAAACCTTTTATGTTCGGCCAATACCTGACCAAGTAGTCTATCAAAATACCTCCCCTATACCTATAATCATTATTTTGGGTAAAAATATTTTCAAGGAATCATTTTGGATTAAACCAAAATAAGTTACCTGATTAAGAGGCAACATCTTCTCTCTAGCTTCTTAGTTTCATATCCATTCTACAATCCCTCAAATATTTTTATTCTATGGACAGAAAAAAATGGAATCCTAAATATACTATGACTTTTTATGTTAGAATTTATACCTACACATACACACACTTTAATCCAATGGGTCGAACATTCTATTTCTATGTACGGAAAATTACTGCCTCACAAAATGATGTTTGTTCAATTTTCCTTTACCACCTCTCATGGTGGAAATTATAATGGAAACTATGTTTATAGATGATATAATTTATATTTTATTTTTAATTATTTTTATGTAATTTTTATTTATAAATTACCATTATTCTTTCCATCTTGTGTACATACGATAATTTCATTTGAGGAAGTTTGGATTACCACCCCCATAGAGTGATATGACTTGTTCATGAAATACATGGAACATATATAGGATGAATTTAAAATACCTATATAACTTATATAATAAATATATAAAACAAGAATTATAATATACATATTTATCATTTACTTTTGATTCTTCAAATATAACAAAGAAATGAAAGCATCGTTCCTGTGTACATAAGACCTATCATCTCCATGAATGGTGCACTTAATTTATTATATGCAAATGTTATAGATAATTATAAAGGCATATTTACTGGATATAAATGATAATTACATAATATTTTAAATTATAGATATTATGAATCCACCATGTAATAAATAATAACAACAAATAACATTTCAAAACAGACTTGACAAAACTACGCAATTAACATATGAAATAATCAAAATAATGAATGATTTTTAACAAACGAGTATTAAGATAATAAGAGATTAAAATATGATATTATAAACATTATTATAGTTATTTTATTAGTTAATAACGTATTTTAAACCACTATACAAGAGAATAAACACCGTATATCATAAATAAAGGATAAGGTAGTGGAATTTCGTCTCAATTTACATTCCGTTGAAAAATAATTGTTATTATGCCCTAATTCACTTTTATTTGGGGTATATACTAACCTTTTCACGTCATATAATGAATCAACTTGTTATAATGATTTTATAAGTTAAATTTAATCTCATTACATTCTGGGTATTGCGATTTAAATGTTTTTATGTGGTATGGGATAGTCTGTAATGTTTAAAGATTATTCTCGTCAAGAATGTTATTAACGTTTATCGTTATAATATCGCTTCCTTTTGTGATTGTTAACATTATTTTTAAAAAATTACATTATTTTAATCATTATTCATTATAAATTTTCTTGAATATCCATATTATCATACAATATATATTATTATTTCCCAAACCATATACCATGTTTAATACTGTGTTTACATTGGAAATTATTTGATTGATTGGGGAATTATTTATAAAATATGTATTACTCATTAAATATAGTTATTTTATAAGGAATATTAGTTATTTAAATAAGTAAACAAGAGAAATGTTTTTTACTAGTAATAAAGGGGAGATAAAAAACTTTATATATCACCTTGATACATCAATAAGTTTACATGAGAAAAATTAATTGGACAAATTAAATGGGTTTTTATCAATAGTTTTAAACAGTCTTGTGAAATGTCTTTATGTTAATAAATATTCTTATGCCTTGTACATTATTTCCAATAATTAATTATTTTTTTCATTTAGATTCATTTATTATTCATCCATGATATTTTGTATCGCATATCTATGGATACATTTTACACTCATTTTATTGATTTAGACGGAATGGGTTTCAGTTTCTTACCTATCCATATTGAATTTCCTTGTCGATTTTATTTAATGGAGTGTTTTTTTAATTAATCACCTTACCATGTTAATATATTTTCACTGAATCATTATTTATTTCACTTTATGTACCCTTATTGAGCATTTTAGCTCACCCTTACTATGTTTCCTTCCATATGTTATAAAGAATAAATCATAGAATATGAATTCAATGATGCAGTTTATTTCATTTTATTATTTAACATGATTGTATTTTATATTTCCCAATGAATTATGGATATCATCTATGTAATATTTATTTCTAAGAATACTAAACTGAATGGTCCTTTGGGATTTTATTCTTTATAATCATGCCAACTTAATAGATTAATGCACTAGATTTGGGCTTCTGGGGTCGGGGTGATACATTTTAGGATTAAGGGATAAATTAACTAGGTTAAATAAACTAATTAACATTGTGAAAAATAAAATTATAATGTAATAAACCATTGAGGATAATGATTAACATGTTTCAAACATGATTCTTTTTATGTGTTAGATATGTTTCATGACCTTACCCTCTATCAAATATGTTATTAATCAATTTCTTAGGCACTTAGAGTGATATTGACATCCAATTATTTAATAGTTTTGGGTATTTACAAAAATATCACTACTCAATTATAAATGGGAAATCCCTCCCTTCACTTATTCACACCAATAAAGCGATTTGTATGGATAAAAACCTACCAAAATATCTCCCCAACATATTTAGACACTATTTATTTTTTTTAATCCTCAAAAAATACAAACTCTATGGTCCTTAAGAATAGATCACAAGGAGGGTTCTCTAAGATAAGGTAATATTATTCATGAAGTTCTATCTTTTTCTTTATTCTTATAAAGCCCCCAACTATATCTCAAAAATTCCTTTATGATAACATAAGTATCTAAAATATACTGATATGTTATTATGTTTATGTAATAATATTTATCCATCACCTTCTCCGTCAAATGGGAAACAAATCCATCGCTCTTATGTTCAGAAAACTCACATGTCATGTACCAATGTAATTTGTTTTACATCAGTGACTCAAATGGATAATACTAATGATGGAAATAATAAATATATTTGATAATTATAATATTATATGTATTTTTTAAATTTAATACATTATCCACTTCCTTTCCCTTTCACCCATCAATGGAATGATATCGTCGTTTTTTCATACGTATGGCCTACCATCACCACGAAGTGATGCGATTCATTTTCCATGTAAAAAATTAAATAATGGTTATAAAATGTATATAATGAGTAAATATGATATTAAAAACATTAATACCATCCATTATAATATGGATATATATATATATATATATATCATAGTCATATTGATCAGGAATTCCATGAAAAAATATGCATGAGAAAACAATGAAATAATAATAATAATAATAAATGGTTGTAAACGAACAAGTGGTAAGATGTTATAAGAGGATAATATATGATATTATAAACATAAATATGGGTTTTTAAAAAATTAATAACATGATTAAACCCATTATACATGAGTCCAAATCACCTTCATTCAAAAGAAACCTCGAGGTAAGAGATATTGTCACAATTTACATTAATTTAGATATATAATAATGGTATGTACCTAATTTAATTATATAGTGTGTGCACTACCCCTTTTACATATAATATAATTAATCCTTAATACATTAGGGTATTGTATCTTTTAATTTTAATTATTTCATCAATGTTTATTTGACTTGAAAATTACCAACTTGTAAATAATTTCATAACTCAATTTATTTTCATTAAGCCATATTACTTCTTAGTTTTATTTTATATTATATGATTACATATGTAACAACTTTTGACTATATTATGTTGTATTTTCACATGATTTATGTGTATTTACATTTTTTACACATAATAGATTCTTTAATTAATTCTCACTTCCATGTTATGATCATTGTAAGAGTTCCTCATCTCAAATTGTCTTCTTTGGGACATAGGTCATGATAAAAACCTATTTATTTTTATTAAGCGTATCTACATCCCCATTGATATTTTATATCATTATCATATTTATATTAATGTTATTTAATTTTTTTTATAATTTATTCCTCTATTGGGTCTTATGATTCAAATGTTACCAAGTTATAATATATTTATGTTTCAATATCATTTTATCAAGACTGTATTCATGAATTTCCATTGAATGAAGTTATTTGATCGTTATCTAAAAACCCCTAATGTTTTGTTTTCCTCTAGTTATTTATGATATTTTCATGTAATATTACCATTTCCTCCCTTTTTTACTGAAAATATCTGAGAAAATGTTTTTAATAAAACCCAACATAAATTCTTCTCCAAATCCATGTTTTCTAAAAAAATCAAAAATATTTTTCTATTTGTTTAAATTTATTTTTAACAATATTTGGATTTTAATTTTTTAAAGGAATCATTATTCCATTTTCCAAAAAATATACATTTTAATTTTCATTAAAAAGGTGAAAATAATAGTTGTTTTAACCTACCAACTTGATCGTAACATTCCCACTGTTATGAGAACATATTTATTTGAAGCTTTATTTACATGTTTAAAGGGTTATCTTTATTGAAAATTATTTTCTAAATAATATATATACTTATAGTTTTTTTAAATTTATTTCAAAATTAAAATGGATATTTTCCTCATGAATGTTTTTAAAGATATATTTAGGGTATTTGTATTCATCAATGACAGAAAGACATTATTTTAAACATACTGCACTTGAGATATGTTGTAACGACACCATCCTTATTCTTTCCATGGATAATTTATGTCTATTTTGACCAAGGAACATATTGATATTCTATTTATTGATAAATTTTCATAATAATTAACATTTCGTTTAAATAATTACTTTATTTTGATCATTGAACATAAAATTTTCCCTAAATATCCACATTATTTATCATCAACATGATTAAAATCAATGTCATTTCTACATATAAGTTTTTACTTTGAGTGATATATGATTTATTAGGGAAATATTGATATTCAATATTCTTTATTCAATATAAAAATTTATTAAAAAGTAATATGATTCATTAATTACATTGATCATACGATATATGTAGAATAAATTGGATACATAGTGGTGGGTGGGGCATGAAATTGTATATCCACTCAACACAATGATAGTCTCATGAGTTTAATTGTTAATATACAATTAAATTGGTTTTCACCCATAGTTTTAAACTATTTTTTAAAGGTATTAATGATATATATATTGTGATGTTTTAGAAAATGATATCCAATACTAAGAATTTACTTCATCAAATTTATGTTATTATTATCCAGGAGATTATTACATAGATATTATCCATGGATGAATTTTGTGGTCATGTTATTGAATAAAGGAAATGTATGTTCATTTATATACCTTAACGCATATATTATTAATAATATAATCATTATTTTAATGGAATTTTTTAAATGGAATGTGTGTTATGATATTTACCATTCCATATTGATTATTCTTTATTTATTCATGATATATTCTACTTTATGTAACTATTACTGATCATCTTAGCACACCATTATTTTTTTGCTTCCCTAGGATATGAATAAGTAATCTTTTAATGGGTTCAAGGATGCATAATTTTTTATTTCACTATATTTAATTTTAAGTTTTCAAATTTAATGTGATATTCCAGTATGTATCTAGTTTACCAAGGATACTAAACTATTTATTCTTTTGTGATGTGATCGTTTGAATCTTATGATAATTCAATAAAATAACCAAGAACTCTGAGATACATAGGTTGGGGTATTTATAATTGGTATCAAATTATGTCTATTATAAACCATCGAAATAATATTTTTGAAAAAATGGATTTGGTAATATAACCTTGTGGTATACTTTGAGGATAAGTATAGAAGAATGTACTAATGTTTTTGAAGTAATAACTTATGTGGTATTTCCTATCAATATATCCTTGGATAGATACAACAAGTGGATGTTGTTCTGGTACAGTTGTATCTAGTTGTAATAACCTTAAAAACTGCACTTTAGTATTTTACTTGATCATCACATGATGCACGACAACAGGTCTTACAACGCAACTAGTTTAACACACATAGGGGATATGATTAGGACAACTCACATTTTCATTCTGATGGATCTTTAAAGATTTGAATATATGATGAAAATAAATAACATAATTTAAACCTATGTTGTATTATATTGAAAAAAAGTTTTCATGATTTATAAATCCTATAAATAATTATATGAATCTCAATTATGGCTATTGTTCCTTGCACTATGTTTTTTTTTTGTTCTCGGAAACTATTTAAGACAAAGGGATGAATTTCCTTCATGTCAGAAATGTATAAATGTACACCTAAGTGAATGTATCATTGGAACAAGAAAATGATTTATTTGTTGAATATAAGAGAATAGAGGGATGAATTATTGATGAAAAGTGAGGAGTTTAGTTGAGATAGATAAAATTCATCCTAGGATTCCATTTATAGTTATTTGTATTAAATATAAAAATATAGGAATTATCTTAGTCAATTACATCTTTAAAAGGTAAAATCATCATCCATGGAATAAACTATGTTTATATAAAAGGGTTGAATTAATTTTTTATTTGGATTCAAGTGTTAAATTATAGAAATACTTTTATTAATGGTATTTTGGTAATTATAATCATGAAACAATTAAGGATTTTAAAATTTTATGGAAGCATATATGTCTTCATATAAAAATAAATCTAAAATTATAGATACCATCTTTGATTTATGAGTTTAAGGATGATCATATGTTCAATGTCTTAAACACCAAATTTTTTATGTTTTATGAGATGTGAGATTGTTGAGAATAGGGATATTTTCTGACATATTTTGGGAAATATAGCCCATTGGATTAATATATAAAAATTTTATTTATAGAATAATGCCTCCTGATTTTTTGGACATAAGAATAATGGTATTTGTATCTTTAAAGTTTTATCTTACCATTGATGTGGTAGTAATTATGAATCATTATAATTCTGGTAACAAAAGAGAAATCTTGTTAATATTGTTTTGGAAGAAGGAAAACATGTATATCACGTGACAACCCATCATCTATATTGAGGTCATGGTACTTTAACCCACAATCAAAAGTAAATAATTGTGTAACACATACCACTAGACTGCATGATGGAATGATTGATATGATATTTTTGAAGAAAAAACATCCTATGGTTAATTATTAACTATAAAGTTTTGTTAAAGTATTGTAGTTTAGATATTAATATATTATATTAAATTTTTTCAACCATTTTGGTTTTTTTAGATATTTAGAAATAGATGAAAAGAGTCTTACTCATTTATTCATCTTATAATTTGATAAAATTACATTTTGGTTCCTTGGGAATAAAAATAAGATTTGGATATTCTTTTCCTAGTGTAAGAGATGAATTGAAAATTGATTGAAGAATAACAAAAGGATGAAAATTTTCTTACAAAAAAGAAATATATCAAGTAAATATATTTTCTTATATTATTTACAATAAAATAATTCCTCAACATTAGGAAAATGATCTTGAAAAAATCCATTTAAATTCAAAGATGTTGAATCAAATGGGTTTTAACTAATCACATGTTTATGGTTGTTTGGTTGTTATCATTCTCTTGATCATTTACTTTCTTATGATCAATGATCTCTATAAATTTGTATAATTATTTATTCCTTTATTCAATGTAAATATTTTCACATACAAACAATGTTATCTAACTTGTAAATCAAGTTATTTGTTATTCTTGATGAACATTACCATTACTTTTCATATATATCAAGAGAATATTTTGTTAATCTTTTTTACAATGAGGGTTTTCTATAAAGGAATTTGGAAATTTCAAACCCTTGATGACTAAGTGAAACTCTAAATTATGTGTCTACAATTTATTAAAGGTGAGGAGAATATAAGACAATGAGAATTTAAAATATATTTCCATTAAATAAATTTGAACTCTTTGATATATTTCATTAAACACGACACCAAGATATTGAAATAATAAAATTATGTTCGATAGCAGATACGACATGAAACATTGATCCTATAGGAACCATGACATATTATTAAAATATGACAGTTATAACTTAGTAATCAAATTAGTGTGTAATGCCCCGACCCTAGTTACCCAGAGTCAGTGCATTATTATATAACATTTTCATGATACAAGGAATCATGTCCCGAATGAGTGATCAGTTTAGCAGCCTTGGATGTGCTAGATACGTACATTCGTTTTACATTACATCATGACATAATGAAAAAAACATCAGTATATCCCCTTTAAACACACTCTTATCCCTTAGCCTATTCTTTCAGATTAATTGTAAAATACTTCTTCACATCCTGGGAAAAAGAAAACATAATAAAGGGGTGAGCTCAACTGTTCAGTAAGGATAACAATAAATTAGAAACATTCATTAATAAACATCAACATTTTAAGGAAATGTATAAGAATAAAACGTAAGCCTTTTAATCTTAAACATCAGCATAATATGGAAAATATAAATCAAATAATTCCATTTACACATTCAGATAGATATTTTACTTGTCAAATAATCACATGTAATATCAATAACCAATTTTATAATGATGGAATGCATAATTTGTGACATCATAACCATATAGTCAAGGCCTCGTGCCAAGAATAAAAATAAGATTTTTTCAAGTCCTTGTGTCAAGACACGAGTTTGTCTCATGAACCTACCGATGCATCAAGGAGCTATAGCAGGCTCCACCTATCACATACTATGTCCAATGCATTCCTCAAAGAAAAGGTTGAAACATAACATAAACATTCGTATTCAAACTAGCATACAAAATGTTAATAATTTAATCATAAACCATTAATGGTATAAAAATAACACATCCACTATCAAACATATCACAAAACCTTCAATAAATTATGGAATATTTGTATCATAAAAAATCAACTTCTGAAAAGTGTAAAATCCATCAATGGATGTTGACAGAGATGAAATAAAATCTATTTGAGAGAACCATATATTTCTATTTTTAAATTATTTAGAAGTCACATAATTATAAAAGAAAAAATTTATTTTGTAAATATTTTTATAATCATGTAATGGACTCTTCGAAGGTGTTATAACGATGTAAAATAGCCGCACCCACCGTATAAGTTAAAAAACATTCTTACTTTAATTCGTCAAAAACGTCATAAAGTGCCATGTTTAGAAAATGACATAAAGATTCCTTTCAAAATAATTTATAGAAAGTCAACAAGGGTATAAATGAATTTAACCCATATTGTAGGAAATAATAAAAATGTTTTGAAATACATTTTTAAGAAACACGAATGTGGATGAAAAATAAGTCCCAGTAGATACTTACGTATTAACAACCTCATATAACAAAGAGATTGTAAAATTAACCCTTAACCTCTACTTTTCTATGGTCAAGGGTATGTTAACCTCTTTTATAATAGTTAAATCCTTGTTATTAAATTATTAAAGAACCATATACATAAATATGATATCATATATGATCTTCTAATATTGCTTTGTTAAGGATATTTCAATAGTATCGTCGTTTCTGATATCAACTGATTCATATTCCTTTATATTTTTTTACATAAGTCATGTTTGTTATAGATAGTATGTATTTGATTCATATCCAAAATTATATTAAGTTCTTAAACACTTTTTAATCTTCAAATGAAAACTATTCATGAATGGTTATGATGGGGAATGAATCTCATCGCGTTTGTGTAGATTGTAATCCGTACTTACGCATGAGCGAAAATACTATTCTATTGATGGTGGAATCATATGTAACTGGATGCTAGATCATATATAAATAATAATTATCATAATATATTTATTATTTACATCAATTATTCTCATTATTATACCCATCAAAATAGTGAATTGTTGAATGAAAAACTACACCATGATGTGGAGACGGTAAGTCGAACATACGTACGTATAGTGACTTTTCCATTTATTTGCTGTATAGAGTAAATGATATGGCTTTACCATATTTATAATAACATAACCTAATTTATAAGGTACTAGAGTCATTATTTTGTTATGGAAACAATAAAGAAAGAGGATGTGGAAGAAGATAAGAACTTGAAATAGTTGATGAAATAATTACCTCTTATTTGGGTGATTCCTTTTTATTTGATCAAAATGGATCCTTAGGTAGGGTTTATGATAATAGTATGGCCTCTAGTATGAAGTGAGGGTTGTTAGGAGGATATTTGGGAATGTTTTTGCGGAGCCAAATGGCTTTGGATGTGTGATTTTGAGAGAAGGGGAAGTACCCTTTTATAAGAGAGGTGAGGGTCACTTTAAGAAAACATTGAAATATAATTTTATTATACAGTCATATTCAGTTTTTAATGGTTAAAAATGATTTATTTCTAGGATAAAGTGGGTATGGGTCGAAATCCTCTCAACCAATAGGTTTTAGACATGTTATGGTCACCATATTAACCGTATCATTAAAATTTAACACCTAGTTAAATAGTTTAACTTTTACAATGTCTTCTTCAATTATAATAATAATTGGTTAATAAACATACAATAAAAATCCAAGAAAACCCAAAGTGGTTCATTATTAATATATATAACCTTATCTAAGTCCTTAGACAAAACTTTATATTTTTAAGAATATAATGTAAATTAATAATTTAGTATTTTTTTAAAAACTCGTGTATGTCAATTTTGACACTATTTAGTAATTTATTTTTGTTAAAGTCCTAACAACATGATTAATTAGAAAAAAAAATTATTTAATCAACACTAATATGACCTATTATCCAATAAAAATCATGTAATTTGTAAAAAGTCTAAAATTACATTTATTCAGATATTTATAATATCAATTATTTTAATCTTTCATTAATAAGGTAATTACTTTATCAACATTATGTCATAAATAAATTAAATTATTTAATGTCTAAATATTATAAAAAATTACAATTATGTATGAAATAATTTTATATTTCTAATGAATATTTATAGTGGAATTTATCTTATGTATAACCCTAGATTAAAAATGGTTTAGCTATTAAACTTTGAATTTAACACTTTTAACTCTACTTTAAATAACATAATAATAAATGTACTTATCTAATCCAAGTGGACGAAAAGGATAATATTTTAGTCCTAATGTTGATTTTAGTTGAAATACACATATCGAATAGAATTAGGACATATGTCAAGGTAATTATAATATCATTTTAACCTTTAATTACCCTATTTACTTTTAACCCTAGTAAATAGAAGTCAAAAATTACTATTCACTAAAAATTATTTTAATCTTATTGAAGCCCATTTTACATACTTATATCAACCATGCCTCTCATATTTTATAAATTCAATTCATAGAAGCGGTAAAATTATGTTTTATAGAAATTCGCTAATGTGCCAAGAAGGTGGGTAAAAGACGGTAAAAAGCTCAATAAAATTTTATACATCTAATTTTATTATAAAATGACTCCAATTAATTACATTGAACAAATATAGTTATTATGTATCTATTTTGACATTAAAAAATTAAATAAAACATATAATTATTTAAACAAAAAGTCAGTTTTGAATAATAACACAGTGTTTTTCACTATTCTTCAAAAATTGAAAGTTTTCAGAAAAATATCAAAAATTAACACTAAGATAATTTTTATATTCCGAATCCAAAAATGAAGTCCATTTCTAAAAATAAAATTTATAAAATTTGAAAAATTTGGTATTACTATTCATAACGGCTAGTTTGATTGGTCGTGGAATGTTAGAACTCGAAGTTGTGTACAACACAATATTTTGTATTATTCAAAGGGAAGTGTACCGTGGAAGATTAGGGTGTTGCTTTCTACCCTCCATAAAATAATTTCTTCCTTGAAATTTCTAGATTACTACTACGGAAATAGATTCAGGTGGTTCTTCATTATATGTTCCTTAGGTTCCCATATTGCCTCTTCCATCTTATGGTTTCTCCATAAAAAATTTACTAGATGAGTTGTCCGGTTTCTCATCACGTGTTCTCTCGTATCAAGAATCCTTATAGGCTCTTCAGAATAAGATAGATTGGGTTCCAGTTCTATTTCTTCAAAGTTGATTACATGTGTTGGGTAAGACATGTATTTTCTCAATAGTGATATGTGGAACACATCATGATCTTTGGAGAGACTTGGCAGCATTGTCAAATGGTAATCTACAACTCCAATTTGTTCTAGAATTTCGAAATTTTCGTTGTACCTAGGACTCAATATACCCTTCTTACCAAATAATATAACACCCTTACATGGAGATACATTTATGAAAAAATGATCTCCTACTTGAAATTATAAATCCTCCATTCATCTATCGGTATAGGTCTTTTTCCTACTTTGAGCTAGTTTGATGTAGGTTTGGATAATATTCACCATTTCTATTATTTTCTCAACCAGTTCTGGGCCTACGAGTTTTCTTTCATCGACATCATCCCAACAAGTTGGTGTGTGACATCTCTATCCATATAATGCTTCATATGGTTCTATCTAGATACTTGAATGGAAGCTATTGTTATAGGAAAATTCTACCTGAGGCAAATACAGATCCCACATACCTTGAAAGTCAAGTGAGCATGATCATAACATGTCTTCTAAGGTTTGAATAGTCTGTTCTGATTGTCTATCAGTTTGAGGGTGGTAGGCAGTTCTCAAACAAAGTTCAGTATCAAAGGACATCTAAATACTTTTCCGGAATCCTAATGTAAAATGGGGATCACGATCAGAATCAATTGATAGGGGTACACTATGATGTCTCAAAAATTCATTAATATATATTCTTCCTAAACATTCAGGTGGTAAATATTTCATATAGAAAAAAATTTGCTGACTTGGTTAGACGATCAACAATGACCCATATTGCATCGTTCTTTGTAAGAGACTTTGGTAGCCCCATGACAAAGTCCATCATAATATCATCCCATTTCCACTCAGGTATGGGAAGAGGATTCATGAATCCTCTAGGATGTTTTCTTCTATCCTTCACGAATTGAAAAACTATTCATCTTGACACATAATAAACAATCTCCCTCTTCATGTTGTCCCACCAAAAATTTTCCCTCAAATCTCTAAACATCTTGGTGCTCTCAGGGTGTATAGAGAAATTGGAGCTATGATCATCATCCACCAATTTCCTTTTTAGATATGGCATATTGGGAACACAAATCCTCTTTCCAAATTTTCAAATTCTATCATCATATATGAAGTTTATCAATATCCCATCATTCTTAGCTTTAAATTTCTTTTTAAACTCATCATCTTCAGTATAAGTACTTTTTATTATTTCTTGTAAAGTTGGTTTGGCAACCATTTGAAAAAGGATTCATATTTCACCTTCCATGATCATTCCCATATCCATTTTTACTAGTTCCATGTACATAAGATCCCTTTCAACTCTCATCTTGTTCAGAACTCCATGATCCTTTCTGCTCAAAGAATCTACCACCTTATTTTCCTTCCCCAGGTGGTAGTGTATAGTGAAATAATAATCTTTGAGTACTTTAAGCCATCGCCATTACCTCATGTTGAGTTCTTTCAGTGAGAAAATATATTTAAACCTCTTTGGATCGGTATATATCTCACATTTCTCACCATAGAGATAATATCTCCTTATCTTCAAATTAAATATTACAAAATCTAATTGAAGACAATGAGTAGGATAGTTTTTGTCATGAATTTTTTGCTATCATGATGCAAAGGAAACAACTCTATCATTCTGCATAAAGACACAACCAAGTCCTTTCTTTTAATCATCTCTATAAATAACAAACCCATCATTCCCCGATGGTAGAGTCAAGATTGGAGGAGTTACTAATCATTACTTTAGTTTTTAAAACATTATTCACACACTTTTTTCCAAACAAATTTAACCCCTTTACATGTGGGATTGGTTAATGGGTTAGCCAATTGTGAAAAATTCTAAACAAAGGGCCGATAATAACCCGCTAAACCATTAAAAATTCGTTCCTTGGTTGTACTAGCCTGTGCTGGCCATTGTTGGATTGCCTTTGTTATTGAAGGATCAATAGAGATTCTTTCATTAGAGATAATATGTCCAATAAAAGAAATCTTCTCAAGCCATATTTCACATTTTCCAAACATCCCACATAATTCATTTCATCTAAGTGTTTTTAGAATAATGCGTATGTGATTTTGATGATCTTTACAGCTTTTGGAGTATACCAAGATATTATCAACAAATACCACTAAAAATTCATAAAGATATTAATGGAAAACTTTATTCATTAGATCCATGAAAATAGAGGGTCCAGTAGTCAATCCAAAAGGCATTACTCTAAACTCATAATGCCCATACCTAGTTTGAAGTGTTATCATTGTAATGTCTTCCTTATTCACGCACAACTAATGATATCCAAACCGAAGATCAATCTATAAATAATATTGTGCTCCATGAAGTTGATCAAATAAATCATCAATGTGAGGTAGGTTATACTTGTTCTTTATTGGTATAACATTGATCTCCCTATAGGCAATTCACAACCTCATAAATCTATTTGTTTTCATAACTAAATGGACAGGTTCTCCCCATAGAGAAACACCAAGGTGAATAAATCCCTTATTACTAAATTCCTCTAGTTGTTTATTTAGTTCCACTAATTCCGTTGTGGCCATTCTATAAGGGGACTGTGATATGGGCCTTGAACAAGGAATTAGATTAATGGAAAACTTAATTTCTCATTCTCGAAGATGTCTATGTAAATCCCCTGGAAACACGTCAACATATTCTTACACAATAGGTACGTCCTCTATTTGAACATTCCTTTCCTCACCCATAGTTATTTCACTATATTCCTCCCCAATAATTGAATTTAGTAGAGCTAATGGGGGTGGATCTAGATAAGAATCAGATGGTGACATTTCTTCTCTAAAGATAAAGTATTACTTATCATCATCAGAAACTTTAACCTCCTTATTATTACAATAAACATTAACATCATGGTCTGAAAGGCAATCTATACCGAGGATTATATCAAATCAAATCATGGGTATGACGATGAGATCATCCAGTAAATAACGTTCATATGCCCTAATGGGAACAGACTCACAATACATTATTATAATGATACTTCCCTTAAGAGTTTTGACTGAAAAATCCCTTGCTAAATCAAATTGGAAATATCTAATTTTCATAGAAAACTGGAAAGATATTAAACAATTTGAAGTTCATGAATCAAATAAATCATTGGCTAAACTTGAGGAAACCATTAAAATTCCTTCCAACATGTCATTCGGAGCTTCACCCTCAACAGTAGTGATCAAATATGCTTGTCCTTGATCTCTTTTCCTTTTTGGATATAAGTTTCCTTAGTGATTAAGATATTCATTTTAATAATTCACATTTTCTTTACAACTGTAGAATTCAACATTGACAGCCTATTTCTTCCCCTTGAAATCACGAGCTTGGTGTCCATTTTCACCACACTTGTAAAAAACACCCATTCCCTTCAGCCAAGTACTGGGATGATTCTTCCCACATTGACTATAGGATTGAAATTCATATTTTCCATTCTTATCTTCATTTCCCTTTCTATATTGTTCATTATATCTCTTATTCTCTTGCTTTTCTTTAAATTCATAATACTTAAGGAATTCCTTTTCTATCTTGATTGCCTATGAGACTATATATTTTTATAATGAGAAATACTGTGAGACTACTGATCGATGTAGAAATGGTTTTAACCCTTTAAAGAATCAACCAATCTTACTCCATGGGTTACATATATAATCTGTTGCATTCCTTGCTAGCCTTGTAATGTTATCCTCATACTTTGCGACATTCTCACCCTCCTTATGACTCAGACTCTGAAATTGTCTTCCCATATCTGCTCGATGGTAATGAGGAAAGTGTTTTTCATTGAAAATATCTTTAAACTCCCTCCATTCCATAGTTTATACCTCTTCATCCTCCACTGTGTTTTGAATTAATGACCACCATTGATTTCTAGCTCTTGTGAGGTGATAAACTGCCATGAAAACATTTTCCCTTTCGCTACTCCCAAAAGAATGAAATATTTTCCCTAAGGAACTTATCCATTGCTCAGATACAAATTTATTTTTGGTCCCATTAAATGTTGGTGGTTATTTCCTCATGAAGTGGTTAAAAATTGATCCACCATGTTGTGGACCAGGGTGCTTTATAAAGGTATGTTTATTATAAATAACCTGAGTGAGTTGTCCCAGTATAGTGATAATATGATCATCACCAGTTGCATCACCAACTCCACAATAATTATCTTGAGTGGGAGGGAAATCCCTACATGGATTGTGTGTGTTGATACATTTTCCATTCCTTCAACTATGTGCCATTTCTAAACAATGGCATACCATAGATTAGTTTTTGAATCATAGTACATAATTCCAAACTTGTAAAACACTTAACATAAATTGAACAGTTTATGAATATAATCCATAATCATAAAAAATGTTTTCTTTGAGAAGTATTTACTAATAAATCCTTCATAATAGTTTGTAATGAAAATGTGAATTATCCTAGGCATATCCCCCAGGAGTGCTATAACTGAGAGTACAACAAGTCCCATTTTCGTGTACCAAGATACCCTAGGTCAAGCACAAAACTCCATTTCCAAGTTTTCACTTATAAGTACTTCTGTGCCAGAGCCTCCTCTACCTATTCGTATCCAGAAAGGAATGTATTTCTTGAAAAATGCACAAAATCTCTACATTACCAGAATTCTAGGAAGTTCTTCTATACTAATCCAGAAATTCTATCTTTGGGTAATGTTCTATAATATGAGTTTTTCTAAATCTAGCTTCCATGGATTGTAATAAACCTCCCTCTGATACCAACTGTAACGCCCCGACCCTAGTTACCGAGAGTTGGTGCATTATTACATAACATTATCATGATACAAGGAATCATATCCCCTAAGACCGATCAGTTTAGTAGCCTTGGAAGTTCTAGATACATACATAAGTCTTACATTACATCATGAAATAATGAAAAACAACATCAGTGTGTCCCCTTTGAACAAACACCTATCCCTTAGCATATTCTTGCAGGTTAGTCATTAAATACTTCTTTGCATCCTAGAAAAAATAAAACATATGAAAGGGGTGAGCTCAGATGCTCAGTAAGGATAACAATAAAAAGGAAAATTTCATAAATAAACATAAACATTTTAAGGCAATGTATATGACTAAAACATAATCCTTTTAATCTTAAACTTCAGCATAATATGAAAAAAAATAAGTAAAAAAATTCCATTTACCTATTCACATGGATATTCAACTAGTCGACTAATCACATGTAATATCAATATCCATTTTTATAATGATGGAATGCATAATGTGGGACATCATAACCACATAGTCAAGGCCTCCTACAAAGACTAAAAATAAGATTTTTTCAAGTCCTTTTGTGAAGACACTATATTGTCTCATGAGACCATCGATGCATCGAAAAGCTATAATGTGATCCACCCATCACTTACTAATTCAAATTCATTCCTCATATGAAATGGTTGAACCATAACATAAACATTCGTATTAAAACTAGAATAAGAAATGTTAATACTTTATTCATAAACCATGAATGGTATAAAAATGACACATCCACAGTCAAACATATCAAAAAACCATAAATATAATATGAAAGATTTGTATCATAATAAATCAACTTCAAACAAGTGTAAAATCCATCAAAGGATGTTGACATAGATTAAATAAAAAATATATGAGAGAAACATCTCTTTATATTTTGAAATCATTTAGAAGTCACATAATTATAAAAGAAAAAATTTATTTTGAAAATATTATTATAAGCTTGTAAGGGAAGCTTCAAAGGTGTTATAACGGCATAAAATAGCTGCACCCACTGTATAAGATAAAAAACATTCCTACCTTAATTCATCGAAAAGGTCATAATGTACCTTGTTTTGGAAACAATATAAATATTCCTTTCAAAAAAATTTATAAAATGTCAACAAGGGTACAAATGAGTTTAACCTATATTATTTGAAATAGTTAAAATGTTTTGAAATAAATTTTTAAGAATCACGGATGTTGATGATAAAGAATCCCTAGTAGATAATTATGCATTAAAAACCTCAGATAATCAAGAGATTGTAAAATTAACCCTTACCGTGTACTTTTACTTGGACGAGGTTACGTTAACCTCATATAAAATAGTTAAATAATGGTTATTAAATTATAAAAGAACCATAAACCTAAATATGATATCATATATGATCTTCTAATATATCTTTGTTAATGATATTTTAATAGTATTCTCGTTTTTGGGGTTAACTAATTCATATTCCTTTATATGTTTTGTTACATAAGTCCTTTTTTTATTGATATGATGTATTTGATTCATATCTAGAACTATATTATGTTATTAAACATTATTTTGAATCATAAAATGAAAATTATTCTTGAATGGTAACGATGCGGAATAAATCTCATCGTGTTTATAGAGACTGTAATCTGTACAGATGCACGAGCGACAATACCATCCAATTGATGGTGGAATCATATGTAATTGGATGGTATATCATATATAAATAATAATTCACTTATTATATTTATTATTTACATCAATTATACTCATTATTATACCCATACAAATAGTGAAGTGTTGAATGATAATCTATATCACGACGTGGAGACGGTAAGTCGTACGTACCCACGTATGGTGACTTTTTCATTTATAGGATGGATAGAATAACGAATATGGTTGTACCATACTTATAATTACATCATAGTATGTAGAAGGTACTGGATTAATTATCTTTGTATAGAAACAACAAATAAAGATGAAGTGGAAGAAGAAAATATCTTGAAAGAGGTGATGAAATAATTACCTTTTCTTCGGGTGCTTCATTTTGATTTGATCAAAAGGGATTCTTAGGTTGGGTTTTTGATCAAAGTAAGGCCTCTAGATTGAAATGTGGGTAGTTGGGGTGATATTTAGGTAGGGGTTGGCTGATCAAAATGGATTTGTAGGTTTCATTTTGAGACAGGAGAATTACCCTTTTATAAGAGAGGTGAGGGTCACTTTAGGAAAACCTTGAATTATTATTTTATTATACAATCCTATTTGGTTTAGAATGACTCAAAAATGATTTATTTAGAGGGTAAGGTGGGTATGGGTCGAAATAATCTAAACCAATAGGTTTTAGAAATGTTTATGTCACCATATTAACATTATCATTTAAATTTAACTATTAGTTAAATAGTTTAACTTTTACAATTTATTCTTATATTATTATAATAATTGGTTAATAAACAAACTATAAAATTCCATGAGAATCCCAAGTGGTAAATTATTAATATATATAAATTTATATAAGTCCTTTTTTCGAACCATAGAGTTTTAGGAATATAATATCAATTAATAATATAGTATTTTTTTAAGAACTCATTTTTGTCAATTTTAACACTATTCAGTAATTCATATTTCTTAAGGTCCTACCAACATGATTACTTCGAAACAAATTTCTATAATCAATACTAACATGTCATATTAACCTATAAAATTTGTTTAATTCATACAAAGTCTTAATTTACATTTATTCAAATATTTATAAAATCAATTATTTTAATCTTTCATTATTAAGGTAATTACTGCATCATCATTGTGTCGAAAATAAATTAAATTATTTAATTTCCAAAATTATAGATAAATTACCATTATTTTGGAAATATTTATAGATTTATTGTAAATGTTTAGAGAAGAATTTATCTTATGTATATCCCTATATTAAAAATGGTTTAGTTATTAAACATTGAATTTAACACTTTAAACTCTTCTTTAAATAAAATAATAATTAACGTCCTAATATAATCCAACAGGACCAAAAAAATCATATTTTATTACTCAGTTTGATTTTAGTCTAAATAAACTTATCCAATATAATTAATACATGTGATAGGCTAATTATAATATCATTTTCTCCTTTAATTGCCCTACATACTTTTAACCGTGGTAAATACAAGTCCAAAGATACTATTCACCAAAAATTATTTTCATCTTCTTTAACCACATTTGACATACTAATATCAAACATTTCTCTCTTATTTTTCAAATTCAATTCACCGAAGTTGTAAGATTTGGTTTCATATAAATTTTCTAATGTGCCCAGAAGGTGGGTAAATGAAGGTAACAAGTTCTATAAAATTTATACAACTAAATTTATTATAAAATGACTCTAATGAATTAAATTGAACTAATATAGGTATTATGTAACTATTTTGACTTAAAATAAATTTAAATAAAAGAAATATTTATTTAAGTAAAAATTCGGTTTTAAATAATAACGTAGTGTTGTTCACTATTCATAAAAATTGAATGTTTTCAGAATAATACAAAAAATTCACCCTAAGCTAATTTTGATATTTTGAATCAAAAAATGAATACCATTTTGAGAAATAACATTTATATAAATTAATGAAGTGGGTATTACTATTCATAATGTCTAGTTTGATTGGTCGTGGTGTGTTAGAACTTAAAGTTGTATACAACAGAAGCTATTGTATTATTAATTGATTTATATTTCAATGTAATAAAATTATTATTTAATTAGATTTTTAATATATAATTATATTGAAATCATCATTTTTTCAATATATTGATATTTAAAAAAAATACTATGTTCGATAGCATACAAGATATGAAAAACCGAGCTTAAACAAACAATGAAATATTATTATTTAAATGGGACCATTACAACCCAGTTGTTAATTTAGTGAAAATAAATATTATTAACCTAATTATGAAATATATAATGGTCTTACTCCTTTATAATGTATTGATTGATAATCTTTAAGTAAACACATGATTTTTAGTAAGGTCATTTTAGTCATAAAAATTTTATGATCTTCATAAATGGGTTTTATTTAATTTTATGAGTGAATATTATATTTATTTTTTAAAAAAATTTAAAAAATTTAGTTGAAAAATATAATTTCATTTTTTAATTGAGCACATTAAAATTATCTTAGGAAGTTTTTTTTAAATTTTATGAAAAGACATATTTTCAATGAATATTTAAAAATAATTATTTTTAATTGAAACCTATATTTTATTTTAAAGTATTTAAAAATTAAAATTATATTTTGGATTATTTTTTAAATTTAATTTGTTCCTTATTATTTAAAATGATCTAATTACGTTTTTAGAAATGAGTTTTATACTTTAATTTATCATAAAACCAATTTAAATTTAAATGGAATTTTTTATGAAAAATTGATTTTCATTATATCATGTCAGTTTAGTTTTAAATTAAAATTTTTAAATACTGTGTTTTTCATTTTGAAAAAATTATTACTTATTAAAAATTTGTGGGTTTAAATTTGGTGGATATGACCCCTTTTTGTCTCGATTAATATTAACCATGGTGATATTTGTTACCATAGTATAGGGTAAATCATATAATTAAAACTAAAAATAAAATGATATGGACTATAAAATAACCCTAATACTTGATTTAATTTTTTATGAATTATTTTCATCTATAATCATCCATGATTTGATTATATTTCATTTTTGAGGCATTTGGATGTGATTATGATTTCTATAATATTTTATTTATATAAAATTAAAAAATGCTACATTCATGTTTTTTATAACAAAAATATTTTTAACATGGTTATAATTAGTGGATATGTTTATTTATAAATATTAATTTCAAATATAAAATATTTAAATTTATCAGGGTGGATTATTTGTTATTTTTAACGATGAAATAATTATAGTAATGTTTTACACAACACTGACGCAATAATTATCCAATTAAGATAATAATCAAATAAATTGTATTAAAAATATTAAAAGTAATATAATTTTATATAATTAATGAGATAAAATATTTTTATATGTTAAAATTACATGTTAGGTTTATATATTTTTTTTTTGAATTTTACATTTTTTCATGATATTATTAAAATCAATGTACTGAATAGTTGAAAAAATTGATATTAATGAAATATTATAAAACATAATATTTTATTAGATGATATAAAATTCATAAAATATTATACTCATTAAATTTATTATAATATATATTATAATACCAAACATGGTCCATTTATGGGACTTTTTCATTTATAGTAGCTATAATAACCCTCAAGGTGTAAGAATCTTTGTTGCCACGGTAAGTGTCAAAGGGGTTAGTGAGGGGTTAAAACACAATAATAAGGCTAAAAATGAAACCTAAACTTGTCTAATTATTATCATATGAAATTAATTATACCCTTACTCATCCTTTATTCTAAATAAATTAGTTCAGATACTTTTTTAATTGAAATTTAAATTATATTAAGTTAATGTTTTGAGAAATTCCAAGAGTGACCCTCCCCTCCCTTATAAAAGATAATCTCTTCTTATCTTTATTTCACAAATAAAGAATCCTTAATTTTGGGAATTACATAGCCAAATACCTTCATAAAATACCTCTTCAATTTTTATATGTCATAGTTTAGAAATAATACCATCTCTAGATCGCTAAAGGATTTAATCAAATGAGACTTTTCCAATGAAGAGGAATGGTTTTAACCGCATAATTTACTTTTATTTTTTCTTGAACCTCATTAAAATCTTCTCCAAAAAATATTATATTGCAACAATAGTAGATTAAATATAATTTTGTGTTTTTATGTTAATTTCAAATCCTATATTAATCTCCTATACTATCAAATAGGAAATAAAACCATTATTCATGTGTACGGAAAACTACAGCCTCACGAGCCGATATAATTTGATTTCTATCACCCTCTCTCATGAATCGTTATAATGGTGAATTTAATTTTTATATATTATATTAATGACATATATATCATTCAAAAAATATAATATATCATTTACCTTATTACATTTCTATTCAATGAAAAATAATAATATCGTTCGTGCAGACAACCACCTCTGCGAAGTGATGTGATTTTCTTTTCATCACCATATCACATGGATAGTATATATAAGTATATTTAAGGAAGTAATATTATATCAATTATATTATGATATTTTTTTTGGAAACATAACATAATATATACCTTCTTTCCATAATGATCATTGAGAACATAAACTTTTCTCATGCATATGTATAGCCAACCTTCTCCATGATTGTAATGTGATTCATTTCCTGTAACCATATTTCATGATAAGATTAAAATTTATAATTTTTGTATAAAAATTATAATTATATTAGAATTATTAATCTGAATATGATGTAATACTAACCACTTTGACCAAAGCTGACTTACCCAAGAAATATTGGACTTATAAAACAAATATCTTCAAAATAGATGACTTGAATTTAATTAATTAAATAGTTCCAATATTCCATAGTAAGAGATAAAATAAATGGAATAATAAACATGAAAATGTTTCTTAAGAAGGTAAATAATTATCCTATGGTTTTTATTAAGGAATATAAATAACCTACATTATGATTCGGACTCAAGGTAATTGAATTTCTTTAAAAAATCTTCTTTAATAATTCCAATAAAACTAAATTTTCCTTCTATAACCATATGATTATTTTATATAAATTATTTAAATAAGTTTTAAATGTTATTTGATGATATCTTAATTTCATTTTTATCAATGTTTTACTTTTTAAAAAATGGTTTGAGAGGAATATGTTTTTCCAAATGAGTAACTTTTTGACTTTTTCGATAACATATGGAAGGAATGTTTTTTAAAATTATATGGAATGGATAGATTTTTATATTTTAATGATTAATTTTTCATTTAGAACTTCCTTTACCAGTTTACATGGTTCTTTCATTGAATTGTTTCCATTTATATTCTTGATGTTTTTTAAAATAGGTTATATCAAATGGAAATGTTATTTTCCTAATTTTTTTAAACATTGTTAATGGTATTTCAATTCATCAAAGGCAACAACTCTTGATTTAAATTTTTTTTGATGAGATTGAGTATCTATGTACTTTAATTATATTATTGTTCTGGTTCATTATTTATGATGAAGGGTGGTTCTGTTATAATCCAAATGTGGGTGAGCTAATTATAGATCTCCAATGTATTGGGTAAAGGGATATAGTTAACCAATTAGGTTTATCATAAGAGATAATGGGAATATATAGTTATGGATATTCCAATATTAACTATGTTGTTTAATCTATGAGCAGAAAATATGGTTACATTATAGTAATTTTTAGAAGTTAATCATGATGTTCTTCCATTTTCATTTGTGATGGTTACTCTAAATTTAACAATGATAGTTATTCCTTATGCAAGAATGCGAAGTAAAAAATTTGTGAAAAACATTCACATGATTTTTAAGTATTAACAGAAATAATAATGAGTTTATTTCTCTGTATTTTTTTTAATGAAATATTTTATTAAAATTTTTGGACAGATAAGATGATTTCGTGGGTAAGAAAAGTATTTATTTTCATTCCCAATATTATTTTGAAAAAGCTAAGTATTTATAAGTATTCATAGACTAAGGGATATTTACATTCTTTTTACATTCCCTAATGATCTTATTGGTCTCATCCAACATTTTAAAATGTTTTTCATTTGTATTAAGGATGGTTAACGGAAATTAATAAGTCAATTTTAATGTTGTGAATATTTTTCATAAAATTTAATCATTTATACTTTAAATGTTTTATATTGTGAAAACATGGATACCGATAATAAATTTACACTTTTTAAAATATGGATTTTTTTTGTTTGATTTTTGATAAATCATTAAAATCTATAAACATAAAATATATTTGGGAATGAATTAAAATAAAATCTTATCTATATAAACTAGATTATGTAATGTTTAATGGTAATTTCTTATAGTTCGTATAAGAGAAGGGTTCAGATTACTTTTGTGTTTATGATGTTTTCCTCAGAAGTTGTATTAATATTTATGGATAATGTCATGGGTTTATAAGTTTATGTTTCACAATATATTAAAATGTGTATACACTCTATTTTTAGGTTTTTAGGGAAGATATTTTAAGTTGATTAATGATATTTTTCAAGACATTTAATTAGGTTGAAGTATATGTAATGCTTCGGTTTAATATGGAAAATTATTTCAAAATTTTACTATTACTTTTTGGCGATGTTAGCATAATAAATTTTAGGGTAAAAATTATTTAATGTTGATGTTATTTAGGCTATTTTTGAAGTTTAACATATTATAGAATTTATTTTGGTATTTTATTTATAAGGACTATTTTCATTTTATCATGCATTTAATGTTTTAATAATGTTATTTTCTATAGATTAATGATTTATTATCAAGATGGAAGGAAAATAGCCACACAAAACCTTATTATCCTTTTTGGATTATTTAATCATAAATATCATGGATAAATCATGTTCATATGATCTTGAATGTTTTTTGAACATCCAAATCACTGTATGAAACTATTTGACATATCCAACAAATTTTAATTTCTCTAAAATTTATATGGATCATGGTATCTCCCTTATTTGATTTTGAAATATCAACTCATCCACCTCATTTGACAATAGAAATAACAAAAATGACTTGACTATTAATTTCATGAAAATATGGAATACATATTAGAATATCAAGGGGATACAAACAATGTAAAGGAATACACTGATGTATGGATTTAATATATGAATTATTTTCTTATAGTATATTTATGAAGCTTTATTTTAATCACCTTATGGGTTTTTTTATTTTAGTAAACCTAATAAAGGGGGGGCTAAACCCATATCATATATTCCCTATCCATTATACCTTTCAATCCATGGTTACTTAGTATTGTTTATATAATGATTTTAGCTACATTCCACTAATCTCTTCCTTATTTTTTCATTCCCTTATTCTGTCTCTAATTTTAAAGGGTTGTAACTAGGATTTTGATATTGATTCCACTAGTTCAATGTAGAGTCTGGGTGGTATGATGTGGGTGTTCCGCCGATTTGATGAGTGTGGTCATGAGAGGATATATGGTTGGGTTTGTAGGTTTTGTAATCAACTTCATTAATTTATTTTATTTTTTTAACAAAATAGTGGGATTTGGTTGTTTATTATGTGTAAGGTGTTGGGGATTTGGCTATAAGTTGGATGATGGGTGTGTTTGGAGCTATTAGAACCCCATTTCACTTAGTAGTGGTATTGTTATGCCATCAAGTGAGATATCAATTGATTTTACTAGTTAATTAATTGTATAATCATTCATTTAATTAATTATAATGGTTTATAATTAATTAAAATGATTTCATCTATGATTTAGGGCCTTGGATGGTTGGGAAATATTGCAACTCAGTATATTCATACAAGGATATTACATGTTTTTTGTGGTATATTCAGTAAACTACTCAAACAAATTCATGAGGGTTGTAAATTAATAATTCCATTGGAGACATCGAAACACAAAGAACTCAATCATAAGAGTTATAAATCATCTTTGACATACTTCTTCGTATCTATTAACCTTCTTAGACATATCACATGTAATACCTACCATCATATCATGGGGAAAATAATCTTTCTGAAGGGTGATATTAGATTCCCAGTAAAGATAAACAAGGAAAATATGTAAATGTAACAAGATTATAAGGGTATGAGAACATGATTATAAAATATGAAATCCATACCATGCATATCAAAGATAAAAATCATCAACCATGGCATAAAGATTCACAGTTCATAAGACTTGAATCCCAATGAAATCAAAGAACATGTTCCATGAAAGAATAAAATTGACATAAGACATAAAATTGTGTAAAATAAATATTCATAAAAAACCTTATATCAAGTCTAACCACCAATACATTCATAAAATATTAGGCATAGTCTAACCACCCGCGTACTTGTTTTGGGCTTTGGACAACCTCCCATGTACTGTCATTTTGGTGTTCAGATAACCACCCCTATAACCTCTACACTCATATAACTTTAATAAATATCCAATAAATTTTAGGAACATATAGTTACCACTCATTAAATAATCCATACATTTTGTTTCCACAATTTCAGAAAACATTCATCATATCAAAAACTGTGAAAAGAAATGGGCCTCATAAACATTTCATCGTTAGATAAAACATGGAAAAGAAATGGGATGCATAAATGTTTTTCATTATAAAAAAAACATTCAAATAAATACTAATAATGGTATAATTGGATCATATCCCCACCAAATCATAATTAACATCAATAGATTTCATCTTAGATGGAAAATGATTTTGAAAAGACACTTGGAACATTTCTTGACGAAAATAATTTTTTTAATCCCTTTTTAAAACCTAAAACATTTTCAAGATACATTTCTTTGAAAGAAAACGTTATAATCTCTAAAAGGAATATTTAAATATACTTTAATCATTACTTTAGGAAAATATTATTTCCACTTTGAAGAAACCTTTTTAAAATAGAAATCATTTTCAAAATCATTTTCTTTGAATGTAAACACTAATACTTATAGAGGAATATTTAAAATATCATTTAAAAAATTTCTTGGGGAAAATATAATTTCCACATTGAATAAAAATATATAAAACATAAAAAAATTAAAAAATCATTTTCTTTGAAAATAAAAATTGAATCATATAAGGATTATTTAAAAAATATTTAAAACATTTCATTATTAAAATGACCTTTCCAATTTAAAAATAACCTTTTAACATATAAAACATTATAAAAATAATTTTATTATAATATAACCTTGAAAACACATAAATTTATATTTAAATAAAATATTTTTCATGATGGTAGAAAATTACATTCATGTCTTATACATTACAAAAACAATTCCATTCACATTTTTGGTAAAATACAAATGATCCTTGTTTAGAAAACGATATGATTATTTCATTAAAAAACATTGAAAAATAAAAAATGGGTAAAAATAAAATTAATAACTACTTCGGATAATGTAAAACCATATTTGAAATTTTTTTATAAAGCATAGATATGGAAAAAATGGTTTTCGATAGAAAAGAGATATAATATTGGTTTTCCTTAAAAACATTCTTCTTGAATATTGCGCATATAAAGAGATTAAAATGGGGGGAAAATTTACTCTCATGGAATAAATATATGAGAATAAAACTCAAGAGTTTCTTGGGATCTATATCATAATATTTCGTCACAGGAATCATAAACATAAACAATCCTCATAAATGAGGAGATTGTATAGTAAAACCCTTACCACATTGGTGGATATGAATCAAAATATCAATAAAGGAATAACATTAAATGAAACATAAAATATCATGATATTAAATAAATTAATGATACTAAATTTAAAAGGGAATTTATATGCACCTCATAAATGAATACATGTTTATAACATCATGTATGTCCTAAAGATTTCAAATTGAAACAAAATATCTCTTACCTTAGTCTCAACTTCATTCACACACATTAAAAACTATTATATAATAAATATTAATTTATTATAAATATATTATATAACAATAATTATAGATAGATAATACCACATATGATTTACATATGATCCATTATTACCTGTTTATTAACAATTACATGTTAAAATCACATTTCTGGCAATAACTACTTTGTTTTCCATGTATGTTTTGTTTTTAATTTTCAAACCTCATAATTTGATAATTTTTCAAAAATATTAGTAATGTTAAAAAGCATATAAATATTATATATATTAATAATATACGTATTTATAGTAATCTAGAAAAATTGTAATTAGAAAATTAAATACACCATTCATAGAGCCGATAGGTCGTCCGTACACTTGAATGTTGACACTATTTTTTAACGGATGTAAAAAAAGAAACATAAACAATAATTCACCATTCTTGAATAATTATAATGTCATATCTATGACATATATTTATTTAATTTATCCTTATTACCATTCATGAGAATTTTTAGTGATTAATGAATAACATCTCTTCAAAAGATGATAGTCTGTCGTACACACGAGTGATGCTATTGTGTCCCCCAGAGAATGGAATGTAATAAGGTATATATGATATGATTATTCTTGAAGTATAACTAATTTAAAAATATCACATATAGCCATTTAATCTATCCTTATTAGCATGAATGTAAGAAGTGTAATTAAAAACACATCACATCAGTTTGTGAGGCGGTTTTCCGTCATACACACAAGCGACATTATTATTTTCAAAAATAATGGATGGTCATAAGGTATGTGTGATATTATAATTAAATAAATTTAAAAATATCATAAATTACTTATAAAAAAATTAAATAAATCATTATATATATCCGTGATTAGTGGTGATGGAAAATGAATAACATTTGTTCATGAGGCGGTAGTACATCGTACACACAATTGACGGTTTTGTTTTCCATTTGACGCAAGATTATAAAAATATAGATTATGATATTAACTTAATTACATATTAATATTTTTGAGATACTAGTATTTTTATATCAACATATTTGATGATTATTTTAAGGAGTTATAGGAACAAATAAAATAAAAATACAAGTTAAAATACTATACCTCTTCTTCAAAGAACCTTTTTAGGTTTACACCTACAACATTCATAAAAAAGATTAATAATTAAAATAATTCCCTTATAATTTGGGTAGTTACTTAAGGAAGAAATTTGGGTATATATTTATAATTATAATAGTTATGGAAGTGTAAAAAGGATAGGATAGGGGGTGTACTTTTATAAGTTTGGGATAGAACACAAATGAATTATTTTATAATAATAAAGTTTACCCATGTTTTTATCCTAATAAAAGGATTAAAAAATGGTTCATCACCAAACATTATAATTGTTCGAGTCGAAATATTTCCATAAAATTGATTTTGGATGATTTTATAGGTCATTTTACCTCCTATGTATTTAGTTTAACCACCGGTAACCCCATTGTAACCATAGCGAGACTATTTACTTATTACTCTATTTACTATTCATTTTAAAAAAACATTAAGATTAAGTTATAATATAATATTAATTATGATAATTAAAAAAATTAAAATTTCTTTCAAAATTAGTGTCACACGTGTATAAAATTTTATTTTTAAATTCAATCCATAGACGCAACGATAAAGAAGTTTTTCCAAATAGAATATATTCAAAAGTTTAAACAACTTTTAAATAAATTTTGAATATGAAATTGATTGCAATGAACTAAATTACATTAATTATAATATAATTGAGATATTTTAAAATTTAAAACTTTTTAAAATTATATATAACTTTGTAAATTCATTAAATGAAAAGGGGTTTTTTTAATGAGATTTAGTAAATTTCACTATTCATTAAAAAATTAGTCTTTACATAAAATTTGGAAAAATTAAACCTAAGCTACTTCTGAAATGTAGATTAAAATTTTTTATTTTAATTTTTGAGAAATGTTTTCTAAAATTTGAGAAAAATTATTTTTATTATTTATTCATAGAAAGTATTAAAAACATTTCATTTAGAAAATAGTGTCTTCGAAACATATATTGAAGTTACCAAAAATTATGAACTTTTATAAATATGTTTTCTTTATATAAAACCATTATACATAATATTTAAAATTTTGTTGTAAATATTCCTAATTCAATGTTTAACAGATATTTCATGGTGACCATGTTAAATATTAAAATAAAATTATATTACTATTCGTTAAAATTCAGTGTTTCATGTATCACAATCTATCTAAGAAATTAAATTCAATTGGATCGTATTTCATAAAATCTCAAGGTGTTACATTATACCCAAACTAAAATGAATTTTACTCTCAAAATTCATATCTATTGTTTAAATATATGAAGATAAATTAGCCTCATCACATCCTTAGGTTCCAACATATCTTCCTCAAGCATGTGGTTTCGTCAAAAAAATTTAACCATGCAAGTGGTCTAATTCCATAGAATATTCTATGAATGATCCCAAATCTCCACAAGCTCTTCCTCATAATAAATATCATTCTCCAATTGTATGAAATATGGGTATATTATATGCGATGGATTAGGTATGTACTTTCTTAGGATAGATACCTGAAACATGTAATAAATTGGGAGTGTTTCAGGGGAAGCACAAATCGATAAGCTACCATCCTGATATGATTAAGAATTTCAAATGGACAGACAAGCCTGTGGAGTAGTTTACCCTTATTTATTGTATGTATAAATTGAAAAAATCAACTTCCCATCAACTTCAAATTCTAGAACAAGTCGATGATTATCATTATAACAATCCTATTGATTTTTTTTCATCCTTATGTGTTGTTGAATGAATCTAACCTTTTATTCAATTTATTTATCTATATTAGGTCCCAATGGAATTATTTATCCGATTTATTCTCAAAACATCAAAGTTTTACATTTATTTTGATATATGGATTTATAAGGATCCTTCTGAATGATCGAGTTAATGTTGTTCTTGTATGAAAATTAAACTAGCGGTATGTGTTGATCCCAAACACCTTTGAAATAAATTGAAAATGATATTAGAATATTCTAAAGGTTTTTAATTATTCTATTATACTTACCATCTATATGATGATGATACACAACTCTAAAATGTTGCTTTATATCTAGGTCTTCCAGAAGACTTCCCCATAGTTTCATGGTAATCCTTGGATCCCTAATTGATATAATAGAATGTTGTACCCGTTTAATCCTTACCACTGACTTAATGTGTATTCTAGAAAGGTTTCCCAATGAGAAATATTATCTGATATAGATGAAGTGCGTTTACATAAAAAGTTGATCGTATAAAACCCGAATATAATTATTCTCTTTAGATGTTCTGAAGGGTCCAATGAAAAAATCGATGGAGATTTTATCCCATATCCCTTTTCGTATAGAAAATCAACTAAAAAGCATATACTGATTTTTTACCTTTATCTATCATCCTTAACATGCATATATACTAAGAATCATTTTATCCTAATTAGGTTTAATATCCTTATAGTTGGTGAATTAGGGTATGATAGATTAACACAATTTCCCACTCAGATCATGTTTCATCATAATAAAAACACTATTATCTCCGTTTCTCATAACAATGTATGAGAAAAAAATGAAAGAATGAATGAGACCTAAAAATTTTACATGGTCCACCCACACTGGGCTATGTCTAAGAATCATACATATGTAATCTTCCTATTTACAGAATCCACTAAATAAAACTTTTTTTAAAATGTTTGGAGTAGTCTCATTATACCTAATGGTTCACAACCAATCACAATTTGAAATCTCAATGCACTATCAACTAAAGTGTTCTCATTGTTCCTTCAAGAGATTATTTATTTAATCACATGAATCAATATTTTTTACACCTCATTTGGTTCTTCCTGAATCTCTAATTCTATCCACATGTTGAATTCCTCTTTACCATAAAAATTCTAGGAAATTTCTTATAGGTTCTCACAACATTGGATTTCATGCAACCTTTCAAATATTATTCAACTCAACTGTTCTTATAGAAAAAATCAATTAATTGATACAAATTCTAGTTGATTTTTTTTATTTTCATAATAAATATCTTCAAAAAAATCATACATGATTCAGATCCTTGTTATTCTCTAAGGGTTGAGCTTCTAAAATGAGGTGGGCATCTACCTATTTATAGGCATGGCCAACCCTTCATGAAACTATGTTGAGAAGCTTTGAATGTGCGAAAAAAATTTCTTATGTGCTAAATTTGAATCATTTAACATCACCATTAATAGGAAACTCCCCACATTCATGAATCTACATATCTATTTCACGAGCTTTTGAAACTTTACATGTGTCATGTAACTATAAATTCTTTGAAGATTCAAAACTTGTGTAATGTACTATCAATTTTTGTATTCTGATGAAAAAACCTAGAATCTTTACTTGTTTAAAAAATTGAAAAACATATTCATCTTTTCATGTAAATTTACCATTTATGTGAAAATAATTTCATTTCATTTAATCCTTTTTTCTTCATCCAAATTTTTAGACCCAAAAAAATAGAAAACAATGGGAAATAGTGCCACCATGTACATGAAATATTATATACCACTTATAGTGATTGTAAACATTTTTCTAGAATATTTTTCATTATACCTATTCAATAATGATGTTTAAACTCCCCAGGTGGACTTTTTAACCCACTTTTTCAACAAAAACAATTAACCCAAAAACACTACGAAGGAAACATCATGGATTGTTTTTCCAAAACATTAAGATAAATAATAAAAAATATATATCTTCATGTTTTCCCACTAGAAATATTCCATCACATAATCTACTGGTGGGAAAAATATCATTTTCACACTTAAGTTGTGCGTTCAAGACACTACTCATTTTCATATGTGAAAGGTTGTCACCATACATAAAGGTAATAATTTTTCCAAAATTATATTAATATAATTCATAAAGCAATCACAAATTTTAATACAACAAAATTACCTCAACATCAAAGAAAAGATAAACCATATGGTTTACCCATACCATTAATTTTATGTCCACATGATCTAAAGTCATTCCTCCTCAAATAAAATTTTCATTAGAACATGTACAAAACAAAAGTTTTTTATTTCCATAAATGTCTCCCAAAATATTCTTAATCATGACAAACATCCATTACATAAAACCTTATAAGGGGTGTCTGAGACATTGAAATTATGACAAATCATATCCTTATAAACCCATGATGGATTCCATAACTATTAAGTTAATCTTACATGGTGACATACATGCTTCCAAAATGATAATTAACCCTTAATTACTTAAATAATCCCTTAACATATATAAAATATTTCTACTGGAATCTTGGTTTAATCCTTGCAATAATAGAATATAAAATTTGAATTTTTTATCCATAATCCTTGTAGAGGGAGATAATCCAATCTTGAAAGGACAAAAAAATTCAATAAATGATGAATAATAAGATTTTCATAGGGCTCATTCATATAAAATCAAACATGAAATTCCAAAATAAGTAGTGAAAAATAATTTTTCCCTAGTTATCATGATTCACATCATCTATTGTGATAGAATAAGATTTACCTTTTTTCCATTTTCTTTATTGGGTTTTGTTTCTTATAATCCTCATTATTCCATATTATTGGGAAATTTATTCACTTAATGCCCAAAATCCTTGCACATGAAGAAGTGGACTGTGATTGTGTGTTTTTTTGAGATTCTTCTTTTCCCGAATTATTAGCTAACTTCTTCACATCACATTAGTATTCAGCTGGTGAATGAAAACATTTTCCACACGTAAATAATTTAGTACTACCCTTATGAAAATTTATTCTATTTTTCATTTTATACATTGAGCATAAAAAAATATCATCTTATTTTTCATGTTTGTTATAGTTCCCTTAAATATCATATTTCTATTCTTATCAAAACTATGTGATTGATTGGAAAATCCGATATCCACCTCAACCTTGATAGTAAAATGAAATATTTCCTCATTGCTTCTAAAATCCCTCATGTAAAATTCCATTTATAGACTTGGTATTATGACAATGAAGAATCGATCAAACTTACTTTTTGGTTGGATGATAAAAGTAGAATCATACTACACAATTCTTTAAAATTCACCTCATAGGTACCAATTAATTAATCATTATTATAATTTAAATCAAGAAATTTCATCTACATTTTCATTTGATGAATATTAGGAGAATATTTATTCAAAACATAAGTTCTTAAATTTTTCCCATTAAATGGATTAAATTTCATCTAGTTGACTGATATTCTAGATAAGAGTGCACCATTAATCTACTTTGCATTCGAAATGATAAAAAAACTAAAATGACTTATTCATTTTATGAACTCTAAATATTGGAAAATATCTTTTTATTTTTCCTTATTCATTTATCATCAAATAGAGGATCAGAATAACTACTAAAATATAGTGAAAGGTGCCCCATGATGGACTCGAAAGAATATTGGTACCTCCTTTTCTTGTTTTGAGGATTATCATGATTAACATCTTTTGAGTGTTATCTAAGAATAATGATAATAATTTTCATTCTATCATGAATCAAATTTTATTTCATTAGAGAGAAATAATTTCATTGTATGTCATATTCAGTATCAACATGGTTCCTTTGTGTTAAAGTCATTATATAAAACAAAAATAATAGTGTGAGTAACAATACTTATAGTTGGAAGCCACATAATCATGAATAATAACTTATAGGATTTAGAAATCATGACACCTTATTTAAAATTTAAGGAACCATAGGCTCAAACTAATTCATTAATAGTAAATATTTCAATGATTCATGAAGGTTAGTAAAGAGTTTGTGAATTTATAAAGCATATCCATCAGGGGTGTCAAACCTAGTGCACGGTATGGCCTGTTGTTGTGTACTAGGTAATGGTAGAGTCAAGTCTGACACAACAATTTTATGGAGGTTTCCAAAATTTACATATTTTCTAGAACCACATCCAGTTGTATCATCCAGATAGGGGTGTGTTGTTAGGAAACCACTTGTTCTATCCTTCACCCATATTCCATGAAATTTTCCTATGTATGAAATTTTCCTAGGACTTTTCCTTATATATATCCCTAGGGATCTCACTATGGTTTGCTCATCCTAGTTTCCATGTGATAACTAAACCTATCCTCTGATACCAACTATAGAGACCTAATATTTTTATACATATATAGTACATATTTTTTTATTAATATTCATGACATTATAAAAACACATTATTTATGATTGTAAATGCATATTTCATTTGGAAACTTGTAAACATAAATAACTAATGCATATGAGTTCTATATATTCTCCCACATAGTCGTCATAACTAGTACCTTTATTAGATATATCACATGTAATACTTATTATCAAATCCTCATGAAAAGATACATAATAAAGGGTGATCTCAAATTCTCAGTTAGGGTAAACAAGGTAAATACATACACATAACATGTTCATAAGGGTATGAGAACCTAAGAATAACATATAAAAATGATACCTTTTATATTAACAATAAACATCTTGGGTCATGGAATAATGATTTGCAGTTCATAAGACATGACTCATAAGGAATTCAAAGAACAATATCTATAATAGAGTAACATTATCAGAACACATAGAGTTGAGTAAAACACATAATAATAGACAACCTCATGTAAAATATGATCACCCATACATTCATAACATTTTAGTCTAGGTATAACCACCCATGTACCCACTTTTGTCTTCATATAACCTCCCTTGTACCCTATTTTTAGGCTTAGGATAACCTCCCCTGTACCCTTTAATCACATAGTACATTAATCACTACCCAATGCATTGGAAGGATATATAGGCCAAAAAATCACATAATATATAAATTTGTATTGAACAATATTATAAAACATTCATCATGTCAGAACCCATGAGAATAAATGGGTTCAATAATCATTCATCATAGCCTAATATAAGGTAATAAAACGGGGTTTATGAACATTCTTTCATCATAAACATAAACCATCCATAGAAAGACTAATAATGGAATCATTTGATAATATCCATACTAAAGCATAATTAAAATCGAAGGTTGTCATCTTAGATGGAAATTTTTTTTTAAAGACACTTGGAAAATTTCATATGGAAAATAACCTTTATTTGGAAATCACTTTTTTGACCATTAATCATTTTCAAAATCCCATTATTTGATAACACTCTTGTAAAATCATAAATGAAGAATTAAATATCATTTATAATATTTCTTGGGGAAAATATCATTTCCACTATGTAGAGAACTTTTTAAAAAATAATATATTTTAAAAATCATATTTTTTTGAAAATTTCCTTTGAGACATATAGTGGAATATTTGACAAATCATTTAAAAACATCCTTAAGGAAAATATTATTTCCACTTTCAATAATACTTTTTAAAATATATAACATTTTAAAAACATTTTCATTTAAAATAACATCTGAAATATATACTGGAAGATTTAAAAAATCATTTAAAACAATTCTTTATGAAAATATCGTTTCCAATTTAAAAATAATGTTGTAGAACATAACAAAATTCAAATTCCTTTTATTTTAATGGAACCTTTAAAACATATAAAGGAATAATCAGTGAGAATAATGGTTATTATAGTGGGAAATTATAATGACCCTGACCCTAGTACCATGGATCTAGTGACTTAAATTATTACATTGGTACTATAAACTAGGGATATCATATAAAAGTAGAAAATATTTTAGAATATTTTGAAACCCAGATTCAAACATAACTGATTCATTTCAACTTGAAATGAAATAAAACAACTAAATTCCTTTGGAAACATCCCTATTCTCCTAGCTTATCATACACCTAGAACATAATATACATCTTCATATCATTGGGCGAAATAAAACATAATAAAGGTTTTATCTTGGATTCATATTATGGTAAATAAATATAGTGGAACCTATCATAAATTAACATAAAAAATAAGGTAACGTGAATAACTAACAACACATTCCATAAAAACATAAACTTGATCATTATATACCTGAAATAAAATATAACCAAATTACATTGTATAAATAATTACATGAAAATTCTACCTACCCATGGATATTATACTAGAAAATTAATCACATATATTATAAATAATTAATCTCATAATTAGGGAATTCATAATTTAGGACATCATAAACATGTTGTTAAGGATTTTCCATGACAACATACATAAATGGGTAAGGCCTCAGCCAAATCCCGGTCTAGATTGTCTTATTATACCTAATAATGCATCGATGGGATATAGAGGGCCCCACACAACACTTACTAAGTAAAATTAATTTATAATGTGAAATTATTGAAACATAATCCACATAAACATTTGTATTGAAACTAGCATATGAAATGTGAATAACATCCCCAATCAGTAAACATAAATTTAGACTATCCAGAGTAATATAGAGAATTGTATCAAGATAGTACATACCCAATAAAATAATTATAAAAAATTCAATAAAATATGGTATATGGTTTCATAATATATCATCCTCAATTATGTATAAGATATTTATATAAGGTTTACCAATGGAAAAAATGGGTATCGTAATCATGTCATAAGGCATAACAAATTAGCGTATCATAATGGTGTTCATGAAAGAATGGATTTAAGTCATAAGTTGAAATTAATAAGGTAAAATAGGAACATATCTTGATATCATATGTCCGAATGAAGTTAATTCATGTAAAAATTGTGTTTATGAAATTTTATAAATGAGCCACTTCATTGTGGTTTAGGGGGAATATAAAAGATTATTTAAAGAAGACAAAGGAATAATTGTTTTTATGAAACCGGAAATGAAATAAGAGAGTTTTTTTATGACAATAATATTGGTTTCTTAAATCATATTATGTAGTGTACATGAAAATGTCTACGAAATTGGGATCTTCTATTTAATCGGGCCTGCTTATCGGGAGGAATTGAAAAGAACACCTTATAAAACATGTATTTCCCAATATCAGAAAGAATAATTGAGTTGGGTACATATTTTTTGAACATACACACATAATTTATCAAGATTAAATTAAAAATAAATATTTATTAAATTAGGGTAAGTATAGAGAAAGCACAACCTGAAGGAAAAATGGTGGTTTGGGAAGATAACCTAACTTATTCCTAAAAGTTTTCAACACTTGCAATTAATGTCATGGATTGAAAAATTAGATTCATTAATTACTTAATTATTAATATATTAAACATATAATTTAGTTATTTTATTTTTTTATGTTTATTTATGGCTTTTTATGAGCTATAAGATTCAATTTTGTCATTCAAGATTATTTTTTTCTTTGGTTTTCATGATTGGTTCAGTTGTATACATATACGAAAGATCAAGTAAAAAGGGGTTATTTATCCAAAATTAAAATTATATGTTATTAATAAACATCCATATGATTAAATGGTCTTTTATATAATTTTTCGGACATTAAGATGATTCAATAGATAAAATATTAATGAAAACTGTTCAGTTTATTTGGATGCTTTTTTGATCATCACACGCTAGTTTTGTTTTATTAATTAATATTTTGTATATATACTGGTTATAAAACACTAAATATGTTTAAATATACATTTTATGACCTTTTATAACCATTATATTATATTTATTACTAATCTATAATGTGAAATTATAAAAAAATCATCATCTATTAAGGTGGTTAATCGAGACCTCATGACGATGTTTTCAGTTTTAGAACAAAATGTGAATAGAAGAAAACTGATGGTGGAAATATAACTAACATAATAACATTATAGTATATATATGAAACTAGAGTTATCCTGTTACTTTGGATAGGAGAGGTTAAATAAGTATAGGAAAAGAAAAGGAATTGAATGAGAGAGAGAGAGAAAAAGAATTTGCCTCTTTAGTGACGTCTCCTTGAGAACCTCCCTAAGGGACATGGAATTGGTATTTTGGTGAGATCAAGAAGAACAAAATATATGGAAGAGTTTTGGAAGATTAATTTGTCCAAATATAAGAAATATACAATTCTTATAAGTTGTGACAAGAATGGGGGTGAGGGTGGTATTTATTGTGGAGGAGAGGGGTGTTTTTGGATTATTTTATTAATTAGTTTATTATTTTGGCTAATGAATATAAATTGTATTGATTATTATGTCTAAATATGGTAAATAGAGCATGTGAGTTCTAAAAAATTAGTGATTACCTCATCCATACATCAACCATGACACAATAATTAATTTTAACCTATAATGTCAAATATTGTCAATTATAGTATTTTACCAATCACCAGAAATTTGACATTGTTTCAGAAAAAACACAAAACATCACCCTAACCACTTTTCGAAATATAGATTTTAAAAATGGAATACATATTATAGAAATATTTTTCTAGATATAAAAAATAAAAAAGTTAAATAAACCCATTATTTATTCAAAAAATAACAATTTTATGATACTATGAAAAGTTAATTAATTTGTCAAAAAATTATCTTATAATCATAAGAAAAATAAATATTATTTTATGAAACTATTTTATGAAAATAATTTTTCTTTTAAACAATTATATTAATTATAAAATTTTAAATAAACATTTATGTCTCATAAAATTACCAACACTTAATTTCTCATTTTTAAAACATTCATTTACTTATTCAAAGATATAAATATATCATGTTTTAATTTATAAGATAGTCATATTTTACAAATACACTCGTAGGTGAGGTTATTATTCTAATGGAAGAATTAATATTTCCAATGGTAACATTAATATTTTTCAAAAAATGAAACTAATCATAAAAATACCAAAAATTGAACCAAAGTAAATTCTGATATTCTGATTTCAAATTGAATTCTATTTAGTCAAAAAAAATTATAAAATCATCAATATTTATTATAAAAATTAATTCACCATTAAAAAGTGGTAAAAATTACATTATAAATATATATCCATTTAAAGTATAATATTTGACACATTCTTATATTATGCCTATAATATATTTTGGATATATGTCAATATATAAAACTAAATATATAATATATATATAAATTCCATAATTTGGTTAATACTATTGGTCCCCACAAATTTAACGGATAGGTTTTAACAATAATAATATTTCATTGTTCATTTTAGTTTGGTGTTGTGTGAAAAATAATCCAACGAATATATCAAATTTATTTAAGAAATAACATACTATAAAATATTGTGCTATTACATTATCTCCTCCAACAATAAATGGGATCCTCAAAATTTTTCAATTGTTCTATGAAAAATAATTTGATACTTGAAAATTATTTTCTCAGAAACCAACATCGTAAATTGAGTTAATAATACATCTTATTAGTAATAGGTAAGGGTAAACGAAATATCACCAAAATATTAGTAATTTAAATAGGATAATATTGTACAAATTGAAATTATAGATAGGGAAGAAAAATTGAACTATAATGTTCTGATGGAGAGTGATTGAGAAATTGTCGTTAGAAAATTTACAATTATAAAACCATAAATCTATCATCTGTTAAAAGACCATTGACTTATCAGAAATAAAAGTAAATGAATGGCGTTTTTGTTCTTAAAATAATTTTCCTAGAGTTGTGGGTTTCTTTTAGTTTTCAGAGATGCACTTCAAAAAAATAATCAAACATGATTCCTATCCATGTCATAATATCATCCCTTATATGTTCTTCGATCTATCTCTACAAAATTTCTTAACTCAAAAATGGATATTAGATATGAATTTTTATTCCGGAATAACTTCTACCAAATGATCCATAAGTCATTCATTTGAACTTTAAATGTTTAATAAAACCAATAAGGATAAAACATGTTATAAAAAAATGAAAAATCATACTTTATTTTTATTCACTAATATTCTTAATCCATTTCATATGTAGTTAACCTTAGGTTTTATCTAAAATATGTCTTTCAGAATTTAAAGACCAATGATTTAGATGAAAGAATATTTAACATTAGATTTTACATAACACAACATAATGTATCACTTATTATCAAATACCAAAAATATGAATACCTTGATCACCTTTAACCATAATGAAAACATTCATGCTTCCGGAAGTAAAATCTCACATTGTTGAATATATTCCTTAAATTCAAAATTTTAATAATCTTAGTAATGATAATACAAAATTTCAAATCAATAACCACCTTTGTGGTCAAAAATATTATCCCATAAACATTTTTTTATCATTATTACATCAACATTAAGAATATATCAAAGGTTATTTTACATCAATCATTTTTTTCTCAAAAGAACAACCATCTACTAAATCTCTTTTCATGGTGCTATTCAATATATGCTTTCAAATCCATAATTAAAAATTATTACATTACACTCTATATATTTTTCATAATTCAGTAAACTATAACATCATTTATTTATATAATAATATAATAGAATTATTGAATCCAAATGAAAGAATATTAATCATTCCACTCCTTCTGTAGAAATATCATAATCTTGACTTTGATCAATCAGCTTCTTTAGAGCTATATTTTATGATACTTGGGAAATTCATTTCTATAGTGCACCATCTTGTTACAGTCGAACCAATAGACATAAGAATTTTATTTCCTTCCATTAAAATCTTGAGCCCAGTGGACTTTCTCCCCAAATTTTTAGCAAACTCTCGTTCCCTTTAAAAAAGTATTGATGTGATTCTTCCCCCAATTATCACATGTGGAAAAATAATTCTATCTTATCTTCTATTTTTTCATTTTTTTGATCTTCCATCCTCTCATTCTCTTGCTTACCTTTGGAACCATAAGATATAGGGAATTATTTCGTATTCTTAATAGTACAAGATGCTATATACACATGTGATGATATGTTTTGGGAGACTAGTACCCTTCATTGAATTTTCTTAAGACCGTCAATGAAACATTCAATGTTTCTCTTTATATTACATATGTCATTTTCAACATGCATTGATAACCATGTTAATATGCCTTCGTACATTGAAACATTTTTATCCCTTATTTGTCTTAAACTCAAGAATTGTCTATCTGTATCTGATCATTGTTCTATAAGGAAATATTTTTCCAAAAGAGATCCTTAAAATCCTTCAATTCCATTTTTTTAATCATGTATTACTCCTTAGTATTTTCAATCAATCACCACCATCGATCCCAATCTCCCAATATATGATAAAATTCCAAAATAACATTCTCCATCTCAATAATTCCCAAAGAGAGAAATATATTCCTTAATAGGCTTATCCATTATTCAGCTGCAAATGGATTTGTAGTCCCATTGAATAATGGATGATATATTCACATGAAGTAATCTAAAATTTTTATACCACATTATGGATCAAGATTATATTTTTGGGTAAGGTTATTCCTCATAACCTGATTCATTTTTTCTAGTATAGTTATAAGTTGTTCATATCCATTCGTAGCTCCTGGTACAAAATCATTATCTTACATAGGATGGTAATACCTTCATATAATACAAGTATTTATACGGTTTATATTCCTTACACTAGGTGTCATTTCAAAACAATGAAATACACTATATTATATCACAAAATTATGAAACATAACGTATAATCTAAAATTAGTTAAACACATAACATTTTTTAAACAATTTATAGATAGAAAAACTCATAAACATGGTTTGTTTGATATTTGTTTTCTATATATATCATTAAAGTCTATAATTGGGTTATGTTCTATAATCTTTGTTTTCCAAAATATAGTTTCAAAATTTTCTACTTATCTTTATCTAATACCAACTGTAAAGTCCCCAATCCTAATAGCCCTGCCCTAGTTCCATAATTAGATACATTGATACAATGAACAAGTGATAACATCCCAAAGGACTAAAGAGTTTATTAGATTTGGAAAACTAGATAAATACATAATTGTTACATTTAAACATGAAATGAAATAAAACATATAAAATCCTTTGGAAACATCCCTATTCTCATAGATTTTTTCTATATATCAAACATAATATACATCTTAAAACCCTATTGAAAAATAAAACATAAGATACGAGTTGTTTCAGATGCATATTAAGGGTAATAAATAAAGAATATTATACCAATAATAAACATAAAAAATAAGGCAAGGTGATTATCTAACATCATGTTCCATAAAAACATAAACTTGAGCATAATATGGTATAAATAAAAACTGATCAAATAAAACCATATATATAATCACATAAAATTGATACTTACCCATAGATACTTTACTAGTAAAAGAATCAGACGTGTTATCAATAACAAATCTCATAATGAGGTAATTCATAATATGGGAAACCGTAAACATACTGTGAAAGATTCATCCAAGACACTATACATAAATGGGTAAGCCCTTTGCCAAAACTGAATCTATTTTGTACCACGAGACCTACTGATGAATCGAGGGGCTACAGAGGTCCCCACTAAACACCTATTAATTCTTATTCATTACTCATATTAAAGGGGTTAAACTTAATCTATGTATACATTCATATGGATACTAGCATATGAAATTTAAATAATTTCCCAAATCAATAAACATAAACAAAACAATCCAAAGTAATATAGTGAATAGTATCAATATTCTACATACCCGATTAAAATGATCATAAATCATTCAATAGAATATGGTACATGGTGTAATAAGGTATCAACCTCAATTAATCATAATAAATTAAAATAAGTGTTACCAATAGAAAATTATGGGTATCATAATAATGTCCTAAGGCATAACAAATCAGTTGATCATAATGGTTTCTATGAAAGAATAGATTAAAATAATACATGGACATTGATAAGGTAAAATAATCATATATCATGATAATTTATATGCAACATAAGTGAAAACATGTAAAAATTATTTATATAAAACTTTATAAATAAGCGACTTTAGTGATGTTTAAGTGAAAATATAAGATTTTTTAAAATGGAAAAAGGAGTAATAGTTTGCATGAAACCAAAAATGAAATAAGACAGTTTGATGACAAAAATAGTGATTTTATAAATATATTTTTGTCTTAAAATAGATTATAGAGTGTAAAATTAATATGGGCTAAAAAATATGGAAGTTCCCTTTATTCATGCTTGTTTATCGATAGGAATTGAAAGGGGAAATTTATAAAACATGAATTTCTGAGTAAAAGAAAGAAAAATTGAGCTGAGTAAACATTTTTGGAACATAAACATATAATTTAAGAGGATTAAATAAAAATATTTAATAATTACATAGGGTAAATATAGAGAAAGTGTATCTTGAAGGAAAAAATGAGGTTTGGGAATAAACTCTTACCTTATGTATGAAATTGTTCTATACTCGCACTTAATGTATTGTGTAATGAAATTATATTACTTAATTACTTAATTAAGAACATATTAAATATATATTTTACTTATTATGAATTTATTTTGTTCATTTATGTAAATTTTAATGAGTTATAAGATTCAATTTCATCATTTGGGAGTGTTTGTTTCCTTGGTTTTTATGATTGGTTCACTGGTACACATGTACAAAAGATCCTTTAAAATGGTAATAGTTACCTCAAATTGAAATTATATGTTATTAATTAATAACTAGAATATTAAATGGTATTAAATAAATTTTTTATTTCAGATATTATGATGATTCAATAGATAAAACGTTTATCATGACCGTTTAGAAAATATTGGCATTTTTTAGATAATCACATAATAACATTATTGTATAAATTAATATTATGTATATACACTAGTTATAGAATACTAAATTAGCTTTAATATACATATTAAAATATATTGTCGCCATTATAATGGTTTCATGAATACCCTTTGAAGGTGGTATTAGAAAACTAAAAATGTCATCCTCAGAGGTGGTGAATCAACACCTCACGAACGATGTTTTCATTTTTAGAAAAAAAGGGAGGAGAAGAGAATTGATGGTGGATATACCATTGAAATAATAAAATTAGAGTATATATATGATACTGGAGTTATCATGTTACTTATAACAGGGTAGGTGAGATAAGGATAAGAAAAGAAAAGAAATTTAATGAGAGAGAGAGAGAAAAGGTTCTACCACTAGACTGTTGTCTCTTTGAGAACCTCCTTAAGGGAATGGAAATGGACTTTTGGTGAGACCTGGATGACTAGAACATGGGGGATATTTTTTAAATTGTAATTTTACAAAATATAAGTAATATTCAATGCGTAAAAGGTGTGAGTATAATGGGTGGTGAAGGGTGGTATTTATAGCAAAGGAGGGGTGTAGTTTGACTATTTTACTTATTAGTTTAATAAATTGGATAAAAAATATTGATAGTATTTATTCCTATGACTAAATATATTAAATCACTATTTTAATTTGAAAAAATAGATTTTTACCTCATCCATACATCTTCAATGACTTAATAATTCATTTATTTACCTATAATGTCACATACCTTAAATTACCGCATCTCACTATTCACAAAAAATTCCTCTATTTCATAAAAATCCCAAAAAATCACCATAATTTTTTTTATAAAATTAGATTTCATAATTTCGTTCTATTTTATTATTATTTTTCTTAATATTATAAATTTAAATTTTAAATATAATCATCAATTATTAAAAAAATAATGATTTTCACATTGTAACCGATTTTATGACACTATGAAAAATTAATTATGGTCTCATAAATTTATTTTATAATCATAAGAAAAATATATATTTTTCTATTAGTATGTTTTATGAAAATAATTTTTGTTTTAAAAAAATATATTTATTATAAAAATAAAAATAACAATTTATGTTTAAAAAAATACGAACATTTAATTAATAATTTTTAAAGAATTTATTTTCTTATTCCAATATATGAATATAGAATATTTTCATTTATAAGATTCTCAAATTTTATTTATAATTTCATCGGAGATATTATTATTTTATTGTCTATATTACTATTCCCAATGGTCCCATATCTATTTTTGAATAAATTATACTTATCAGAAAAATACCAAAAATATAACTAAAGTAAATTTTGATATTATAATTTCAAAATAAAGTTGATTTTGTCAGATAATATTTATAAAAGTGTCTAAATTTATTATTAAAATAGTTTTTCTATTAAAAGGTGGTAAAAATTCATTTATAAAAATATAACCCATTTATGTGTAAAATTGGATTCATTGTTATCTTATTCTTTAAAAATTTTTTGGATGAATTCCCAAATATTTTATTGAATATATAATATATAAATTTAATAATGTGGTTAAAACTATTCCTTTCCTCTAATTTTATGGATATGTTATAAAAATAAAAATATTTCATTATTCATCGTAGGTCGTTGTTGTGTGAAACATAAAACATTTAAGATATTTAATTTATTTAAGAAGAGACATACCATAAAATATTGGGGTGTTACAGATATTCTATTTATGTCTTACATGTTAAAAGAGATATTCCTTTCACATTTTCAGTAAAATCCAAATCGATCTTGTTTGGAAAAATGACATGAATATTTCCTTGAATAAAACATATAATTAAATTCAATAATGTGTAAAATTGTTTTTAATAAATAATTTCATTAATTTTAATACAATTTTTGAAATATTATAAGAAAACATGTATATGGAAGAAAGATGGTTTTCGAACAAAATGAAAAATTATGTTTGTTTTCCTTAAAAAATATATTTTTGAATATTATGTTCATAAAGAGAGTAAAATAAAGGGGGGAAACCATTCATATTGAAGAACCATTGGAGAAGAAAATTCATGTGTTTCTTGAGAGATATATCATAATATTTCATCATTTGAAGCGTAAAGACAAACAATAATAATAAATGATGAGATTGTATCATCAAACCCTGGCCACTTTGGTAACTTTCAATCATATGACTCATGAAGGACTAAAACTAAATTAAAAAATATTATATTAATGATAAATAAATTTATGATATTACAGGTTAAAGGTTCTGTATATACACCATGTAAAAATGATATGTCCATAACATAACATATGTCCCAAAAAAGACCAGTGGAGGAAAAAATACCTAACATTAATTATCGACCTCATTCATAAATGTTTAAACCTATTATACAATAAATATAAATTTATTATAAGTATATTTAATGACAATATTTATATATATATTATCATATAGGATTTACTTATGACATTTTATTACCTTTTTATTTATATTCCCATGTTAAAATCATGTTCTGGGCAATAATTGCTTTGTTTTTCAGGTATTCTATGATTTATTATTTTTAGTACTCTTAAATTGATCATGGTTAAATCATCAAAAAAATTAACCATGAAAAATATAACATATATATTTAGTATATATGTATTTATATTAATTCATACAATTTTGAGATAGAAAATTAAAAACACTGTTCATTGAGGGGGTTGGTCATACGTATACATCAATACTGGTTCTATTTTTTTACGAATAAGAAACATAATGTTAAATAATAAATAAAAATAATAGGATCATTATTATTTCATATATATTACATCTATTTATTAACATTATCCTTATTAATTCCATTAAAATAGTTAGTTCAAAATGAATCACATCTCTTCGCGATGAGTTAACCCACCATATACACGAGTGACGTTATCAAATCCTCCATGGAATAGAAATTAAGAAGTTATATATGATATTATAATTAAATAAATATAATTATGTTAAAAATATAACATATATTCATTTAATATATCCTTTTTACCATCCATGTAAAATACAAATGTCAAATATATCACATTGGTTTGGGAGGCGATAGTTCGTCGTACATGAGAGCGATGTTTTTGCTTTCCAACAGGTTGTAAGGTAAAGAGGTGAGTGTGATATTATAATTAAATTTGTATAATAATATAATAAATAACTTTGATAAATTTTAAATCCATATTTAAATCCATCTGAGATGGGTGGTGAGAGAAAACAAATAACATCATTTTCGGACGTGGTAGTCCTCTGTACACAGGATCGAAAATTTCATTTCCATTTTGATGGAAGAGGATATGGATATAGGTTAAAGGATAAAAATAATAAAATATTAGTTTATTAGGGATACAATTTTCATTATATTATTATATTTAAAAAAATAAGGAGTTAGTAGAAGAAACAAACATAAAAACGCATGTTTGTAGACATTTCATCTTCTTCAAAGAACCACTTTAGGTCTACACTTAAATCCTTATTAGAAGTAATTAATATTAAAAATAAGTACTATAGGATGTGGGTATAAAATAACTAAATAAATTTTTGTAGTTATATAATGAAAAAATTGTTTTCTATGTGTGAAGAGGGCATGTGAGGGATGGACTTTTATAAGTTGGGGGGAGGACATATAACAAATTTTTGAGAAGAATAAAGTGTACCCACATTTTTTACGTTATTAAAGGATCCAAAAAGGTTCATTATCAAATATTATAGGTTTTAAAGAATAAATATGAATATAAAATGTTTCTTTGAAACCTTTATAAGTAATTTTACACCTTATCATTTTATTTTAACCCTGGAAACCCCATTTTAACTTTAACGGTCATAAATAATTTTATTGTTTTTACTATTCATTTTGAAAAAAATAATATAAATTATTATATAATATAAATTATTATTATTCCAATTACTATGTACATTTTTCAAAATTCATTTCATGGGATTTGAAAATTCTGGTTTTAAATTAAACCTACAAATGTGATGAGGGAATGATTTTCCAATGAGAAAATATGCATGAGTTTAAATTTTTTTTCTATCATTATTAAATTTTAAATTGATTTAAATAAACTAAATTAAATTAATTATAATATAATTGATCTAATTTTAATTTGAAAATATTTTTAAACAATATGTGACTTCGAAAATTCTTTAAATGGAAGGGCAATTTTTTTAATAAAAAACATATTTTTTCACTATTCAATAAAAAATTAGTCTTTTAAAAAATTTAGTAAAAAATTAACCTATTATAATTTCATCATTATTATTTTAAAAATTACTTATATTTTTTAAAATATATTTTCAATAAATTCTAGAAATTACTTCTATTATTTTTTCACAAAAAGAAAAAAAACATTTTTTGATAAAATATTATTTTCAAAACATATAGATTTTTAAAAAAATATGTATTTTTTATAAATATCTTTTATTTATGTAAACCTATTATATTTAATAATTTAAATTGGTTATTAAAATTCATATCACCATGTTTCATTACTAGTACATAATAACCATGTTAAATAGTAATATAATTAGTATATTGTGGTTTGTTAATAATCAGAGATGCATGTAACACAAGCTATTGAAGTAATCAAATTAATTTTCAAAATATTTCAAAAAAATGTTGGGGTATTATAATAAATTATTGATTGAGAATTTTTAAGTCATGAATATGGTGTTAAAGCATTGTATTAAAGGTGATAACCCCATTTTGATATAGTTAGTTCTTAATAATACAATTTTATAAGAATGTGGTTGTATTATTGGGATAGTGAGCATAAGTGAGTGGGACTGAGTGACATGAATTGAGTCTATGGGTTTTTTTCTTGTGAGATAGTACTGGTGGGTTTTTTAGATATTTAGAAATCCCATTGGGGTTATGCATTCAGGATTAGTTATTGAGGACTATATTTCCAATGTGAGATTCTTGAAAAATATGGAATTCAATCACAAAGAGTGTTTCAACGATGGGATAAGTCTCAACAGACATAGATAAGAATTGTTCTAATTTTAGGATACTCAAAGAGGGTAATGTCTTGGGTTGAGACAATGGTTTTTTCATTGAGTTAGTCATATTATAGGTGAGTTTGAGAAAAAATTTGAGGAACATATAAGGTGAACCCTAATACAGCCCTTCCAGTTACTAAGTAATAGTTTGGGATATCAGGTCCAGTTTAGGTCCCATTGATTAGTTTTTATGAGAACATGTTCATCGTTGTCTAGGTTTTCTGTGAAAAGATTCATGTTTCCTTAGGAATGAGACAATGAGGGGTCCCAATATCCCTTTTTCTAGTAATCATTGTGGAGTTTATTTGGATGTTTTCCATAAAAGTTAACTCACATTATGGTTATGAAATGTTATGATTTAGACTTTAGCATGAGGATTTATGATGATGAATTATTTGGATACAAGAAATTTGGGGAATGAGTAGGTTTTATGGAATCCAGATACATGCTATGGTGAGGTTGAGTATAGTGTATGGGTACAAGGTTAACTACACTATCAGAGTGGGAGGCTAGTGGGTGGGTTTATTTGAATTAACCAATTTATAGCATGTCATACCATTGGACATTAGAATGATTATGTTGGAAAGGTTACGGGAAAATGTTTCTAACTATCCAAACTAGTTATTTCATGGTTTCAGATTATGTATTAGTAAACCTTCTAGAGACAAAATGATGTATGATTCCATAGATTGGATCAGATGCCACAAGTTTTAAGTGATGACTCTTTCTAGGTGGGATGTCTTTCCCCATGTGATTTCATACATGATGTCAAACATAGTAACATGATACATAATGGGTTAGTAAGGGATTTTATTCCTTGAAACCTTCATTATAAATAATATATATCAGGTAAGAAATTATTCCCCTATGACTGGGGATGATGTGATCTTGGATGTTGTGCCCCATGTGATGTATTGTGTATGCCAGGTATGGGGTATACCCACTATGATGGATTGTGTATGTGAGGCGGGATATACTAGCCCCCTGATAGATTTTGTATATAAGGTGGGATATTCTTCCCCATATAATGGATTTTGTATTTGGAGTGGAATGTATTCCCCTTGTGATTGATTGTGTATGTGAGGTGGGATGTACTACCCCACATGATGGATTGGGAATTTGTGGTGGGATGTACTACACCTATAATAGATTACGTATGGGGGGTAGAATATACTACCCCTATAGGGTGGATTATGTATTTGAGGTGGCATGTACTACCCCAAATGATCGATTATGTATGTGGGATGGGGTGTACTACCACCTGTGATAGATTGTGTATACAAGTTGGGATGTACTACCCCTATGGAGGATTATGTATGTGAGGTGGGATATATTTCCCCTCTGATGGATTTCATATGTGAGGTATGATGTGATACCCCATGTTATGGAATGTGTATGAGACATAACACTATATGATCTTAATATATGATTACATTTTGATTATTTATTTTGTTCTATAGATTTCTATACACAGAATACAAAACTAAAATAAGACCATGATATTCTTAGACCATTATTACCGATCCAATGAATTAGATGGAATTAATAGGAGTAACCACTTTATGAAATATATGTTTATAAAAAATAAAGGGACTTTTAATATCAGGAAAATTCAATTAGTTTATCTAAAATCACTAATAAAGTCATTTATTGTTTTAAATTTTTTTCAAAAAATTGCCATCTATGTGTTATGAATTTAAATTTAAATAGACATAGGATTGATTAGGATAAATTATGTTTGTTATTAATATATTTTTAATAGAAAATTATTTGGTAAATGATATAAAATAATGATAATAATAATAAGTATTTAAAAATTCAATTTTTAAAAAAAAATGACTTTTCGATATATTATTTTATTTTATTATATTATTAAATTTATAAATTTTGGAACTCTAAATAAATAAATTTTAACTTTATTTTTTTATAATTTACATTAAAATCTACACATCATCTGTTTTTGATCTTTTTCTTAAAATGACAGTTTTTAGTTGAAAAATGCAGTTTTCACAACGCTTGTACATTTTTAACAGTTTATCATTATATACGAATGGTGTATAATATTAAAAATCATTCTATGTAATGCACTATTAGATTTTTGAATAAAGATATTATTTTTAAAATATTCTTCAAACTTATAATTCCCCTGTCCGTCATTATATGAAATAATTAAAATGTTACTTTTAAAATTTTATTTTTTTAATTTTTAATGAATTAAGTATTTTCAAGGAAGATTTGGTTTTTAATTTTCATTAAATAGTCATGTATTTTATATTTTAAATAAATCAATATATTTAATTAAAAATAGTATCTAATATATTTTTATCTTATATATAAATTTAATGCTAAAAACATTATTTTTCTAAAAGCTCATTTTATGCAATTAAGTGTGTTTATTTTAAAAATATTATTTCAAACATTTAGAAATATTATATGATAAAATTATCTTAAAGATATAAAGAAGAATGATCAAATTATAAAGAAGTTAAAAACTTATATATTTTCATTAGAATTTATCACTAAGGTTATAAATTAATTACCAATGTTAAATAAAATTAGAAAAAATGTTGAAAACGTTAAAATAAAAAGGCTTAAACTACACAAGTTACCTCCAAAATGAGTGGTTGTGGTGAATTTAGACCCAAAATAACTTTATTTTCATATTTTTCCATTATAGAGCCATTGAACATTGAATATAAACATCACATTATTGCAAATGTAAGGGTTACTTCCAAAAATACCCTTTTAGATACTTATAAAAGGGTAAGATATCCACTAATCCAAGACTCACCTATCCTTAAAATTTCTCCATGTAAGTATATTAATGGCATCATATAATAACATTATCTCATTTTTAAAAGATTTTTTCACCATTATTTATCATAATTTCATCATTTCCTAGGATACAACTATGGAAAATTCAAGTACCAAACATGATTATTATCAACTACTTAGATTTTATTATTAATTATCTTCATTAAAATTTATTTTATCCATACTAATATAATTATATTAGCATAATATATATTCTATAATGTTACTATATAAGTTTTTTTATCATTATCAACTAATCTATCTTAACCATTAAGGAAAACTAAATTTGTATTCATGTGTATGTGCAGACTAAAACCACCACAAGAAAAAGTATTCAATTTTCATCACAACCAATAATTTATGCTTTCTAGAATAGTTTAATAATGAAATATAATTTTTATTATATCATTAAGGTTTTTTATGAAAAAATTTAAAACCTATCAATGATATGATCAAAAAACAATTATCGTTAGTTCACTTATTTAAAACAAGAAAACTAAAAAGAAAATTATCACTTTATTCAAAGTAATGACTGTATATAAATTATATTAACATTTTACTTATTGATAATTCTGATATATAAATCTTATAAAAATTAAATATTATGATTATGTTTTTGGAATATTGATATTACAATTAAACTATCTCGTAATCTCCCATAAGTCATAGATGGTAAATTTTTGGGTCGGTTTAACCACCCACGAGAAAAATACTATAAATTTATCTCCTAGATGACTATGGGAACTTATTTACTAGTATAATATGATATAAATATCTAATAATGTTTTTTATTTTGGTATGTATATATCAACATTTATCTTATTAATTAATAAAACAGCATTCCTTCATTAAGAATCACACAAATATTATTATAACCAATTTCATCTTAATGGTTTATATTGAAACTACCATGAAATGAAATTATACCTTTATTAATATCATAAAAAATCTATTCTAATACCTTTAATTATTTTTTAATGATATATAAATAAAAAAAATAGACATCAACACTTTTTTATGTAACTAGTTCAACATGAAAAAGATTACATATACCTGATAATAAAAATTGGTATAAAATAACTTTTATATATATATACATAGAGATTATAAATATACACTATAAATTGTTATAGATCTGAATAAGTATATTTTGAATATATATAATTAACTTAATTAAATTATTTAGGATGTCTGGTGAAATCGACAACAGATCAGGACAAGGTAAGGGTTTTCATCCAAAATTACTCCTGAAACATGTGGCTATTATGCATGGTGCAGGTAGACAAAATATCAGGACAAGGTAAGGGTTTTCATCCAAAATTACTCTCTTTAAGACATGTCGGCATTAAGAACCTAATTTCATTTATATGGTGTATATACTACATATTTCAAATATTGTATCATGAATTATTCTTAAATTAGTGTTTTTCAAGTTCAATTACAAGGCCGCTCTTTCAAAGGGTTTTTATTTGAGTTCATAAAAAGATTTAAGGGTTTCATTTGTCTCAATTATTATTATTTGGTACATAATACATTTTTTGATCAACTATTTCTTTGTAGTGTTTATTTACTAATAATGGATATATATTTACCATAATAATTGTATTTGATGATATATACAATCCAAATCATGTTCCCATATTCAAGAATCTATTGACTTAGTTGTTTCAAAAATAATGAGGAATTTTTGGTAACTCATTTTTTATTCATTGATTCATGATAGTTATTTTAACATATTTTATATAAGATGGATATATTATTCCATTTGATTGTATTATGATGTATTATCTTATATTTGGGAATATACAATCTAACCGAATAAACCCTTTAAAAAATATTCCCCACTTCTTGGTTTATGTTATTTGGAAAACAATCCCCCTTCTTTCTCTAGATGGCATATGGTCATGTTATTATAAATTTAACTTTGAAATATACTCAAATATATATATAGTGTTAAAATCACATTTTATATAGTTTTTATTTTTTTTATTTTCACCTATAAATAATGTTATTATATTGATATGGGGGAAGTATTGGCATTTTATATATTGTTATTCCAATATGGAAGAATATTGAAAAGTTGACTACGTAATATTTGAAGATCCAACTTATTTCTCTAGTAGGTTATGAAAATGTTTTCAAATTTATTGAAACGGGGAAAAGTATTGTAAATATCGATTATTATTGACTATTAAAACTATTTGATTATGTATTTTATATATATATTTCTCATTATATTTATTGAAATGTTTTATTGAGTAATAATTTCCTCAAGTAATGGTATGAAAGGTCTTGATGAATCTTGTGGTGAATGAATTAGAAATTATCAAGTGACTAGTGGAGCCTAGATTTATATATCCTATTGATTCATTAATATGTCTTACGAGACAAAATAGGTTTTGGTATTTGGTGTATGTCATCCCATTTCTATAATTTGTGTTGACTACAGTCTAGATGAAAAATAGATATCTTGGTGCAAGGCCTTGATAGTAGGTTTTTGACATCCTAAATTATGTGATCGATTAATATGAGATTAGTATTATTAATATCCATGTTTTCATTTATTTTCGTGGATATAACATGCTCTCAGTTTCATGTTGATGGATTCATGTTTTTTACCAAATCCTTCTATAATATGTAAGCTATGTTTATACCAATATTACAAAATTTATTTGTTTTCACTTTCTAATCATTTGATCTATCCCCTTATTATTCTTCCATTTCCCTAGTTTATGAATAAAAATAGTGAACATGACATATTAATAGGGATAACACATGCGGAATAATATATGGGAGATGTTAAAGACTTATCATGAATTAAGTAGTTTCTTATATAGTGGAAATAATGTCCATTAGTTGGGGAAGACATGGGATTTATGAGCATGTGATATTTCCTAATTTTATAATTCAATAAACCTAGAATGATCCCTAATATATAAGATTTGAAGTTAATTAATATTTATTTTATAATTATATATTGTGACATTCAGGATTTTATTGCTGGTATGGGAGAAAGTATTTAAAGTGTGTGTTTATAGAATTAGTTATGAAATTATGGTTCTGGGTCATCATATTCAGTATCAAATGAAAGGTTTAGACAAATATATAGGTTAGGATGTTTTTAGGGATAATTTAAGGCTTTATAATTTATGTTTGATCATAAATTAAAATGTATAAATAACACCTTGGGATAGTATATTACATAACATTAAAGTAATAATGTATATTTTATTTTGGGATTAGGATGAGAGAACTATAGTGAAAATCATAATAATAAATCTATATACATGATGTAATTATAAAGTTTTGGTAAAATATTGAGTATATTGTTTTCATAGAAATTACATCCCTTTTAGGATATTATCAAGTGGATGTGGTTCAATAATAGTTGTACCTAGGTTTAATAACCTTGAGGAGGTAACATTGGGAATTAACTCAATTATGACCTAGTGCATGAAATATATTCCTTACTGAAAACATGGTTTGAAACTCCTAGGGGATATTATTTAGTTAATCCATATTCTCTTTATTAACCAATAAGATGGATTTAAATATGTTTGGATTAGACAACCTAATAGGAAAATTACTGTGGATAACAAAGGTTTGAACCAGGAGAGTCATATGTTAACCCAAAAGTATCATTAAAAAAGGTTTTATATGACAAGACATATTAAGATTGATTTTTTAAAATTAATGTTCTAGATATTATCATAACTATTTTGGTTTTAGTATTTTGTTTAAAAATGATCTAAAAAATTATGTGGATAAAGGTATGTATCTAGAAACCACAATGTTGTTTAACTAAATAAGGTACAATACATAAATTATTATGAATTTTAGTATCCCTCATTTGTGATGAAAGGGATGATTTCACTAGTTTTATTTATGGTAGATATAAAGACATCATAAAATAATTAATTCTTAACACTATTAGATATTTTCAAAAGTGATTGGTATTAATCGATAGAATTAGAGTATAGTATAAATGTTATTAAGGATTATGTGACAAACCTAAGTATTTTCTCCTATATTTCTACTTTAAAATTATGGAAAAATGTGTTAAATAGTATTAATAAATTTGAAAAGTGATTTTATTATAGGGTTATATTTTTTGGGAAAATTATTTTTGAACACATGATTATATAATGGATAACTATTGAGTTTAACATACAGATGATTATTTGATAATAACAGGTGGTTTTATTTTTAGAAGAACGAGAGTATTGGAATTGATTATTCTTTTAAGAAAAAAATAAATACAAGATATTTTTGGGGTAATTTACCTAATTTTTGTTAAGTTGATATTTATAGACTAGTGTGTGATTGATGAACTAGTGGTTAGTAGTATTAAAGGGATAAAGATGGAGTTTATTTTTGGAGGAATATATATATTCATTATAGTTTATTGAATTCTAGATAAAAATGTTTTTAGTAGAGGTATGTTATAGAGAATATATGATTAGGGTGGATTTATACTTATAAATATGATTGTATGAATTGATAATGTTGTTTGATTAAATTTACGTTACATGATATATTGTAAGAGGGTATGATAGATATCATAGAGTTTATACACCGAATGATTAATATGTTAAGAATACCATCACCTGCTTTCCTCAACGAGTAATAAATAAAATTATAATGATGTAATTTATTTAATGGGGGATAATGTAACACCTAGATATATTAATATATCATTACGTTAATGTAAGAAAATGTGTTTGTTAACTTGATCTGCACAAAACACCAAACGAAAATAGATCTACAATAAGATTATACTATTAATATATATCCATTGATCTAGTAATAATGAATAATACAAACCACATAATGAATTATATCTATATATAATATAAATTCTACTTTTAATATGAAATAAATTCAATTATTTCACTTAAAATGACTATTAAGATTATTTATTGTTTAAAGAAGTAATTTTCTAAATTTTCCTTCATCAGAATATGAAATTATATTTCAATAGAAATGTGATTAGTAATGACAAATTATATTTAATAATAATGATTTTTTACACTAATTTATTTGTTAAATACATGAAATAATAATAATAATAGTTACTATTTGAAAATGTAATTTTTAAAATAAAAAGGTGTTTAATTATATTTTATAATTTTCTTAAAAATTTGAATTTATAAATTTTTTAATTTAAAATGTAATAAAATTTTACGTAGTTTTTGAAATTCAGATATTAAAATAAACTATGTTTGGATATTTTTATCTTTTTCTTAAAATGTCTGTTTTAGAAGAAAAATATGATTTTAAAAAAACATGTAATTCATTATGACATAATCATTAATAAGAATTATATAAATGATTATAAAAATATTTAAGTAATAAAATATTATATAAATGAGAAAAATATTCATTTTAATATATTCTTTAAAATTATAAATATGATTTCCAACTTTTTTAGAAATAATTAAAATGTTACTTTATAAAAACTATTTATAATCTCTTCTTTGAGTAAAGTATTTTCCTAAGAGATTGGGTTTTGGTTTTCTTTGAAATCATCATATATTATATTGTTTAATAGTTATAAATTTATTTCATTAAAATCAGTTTCCAAAATAATTTTATCTTATATATGAATTTAATTACTAAAAATTTTTATTTTTCTAAAAGCAGATTATACAGGATTTAGTGTGTTTACATTGAATTTATAATTTCTAAAATTTTAAAATTTTATTTTATGAAATTATCTTAAAACTATAAATTATAAGGACAAATCTAGGTAAAAGGGTAAAGCTTCAGTTTTCTAATTAAATTTGATTATCAAGGTTATAAATTAATTACTAATGTAAAAGTGGATGAGGGAAAAGTTAAAAAGGTTGTAAGAAAAAGACATAAAATACATAGTTTGTATCCAAAATGAGTGTTTGAGGTGTGTCTTAGAAAAAATAATGTTAACCTCCTTCATTAATTTTTTTGAGCCATTGGAATATGGCATTCCCCTTTTTTATTACATAAACTTTTCCTTACATTGTAGAAAATATAGGTTCCTCTAAAATTAGTTTCTTAAAAACAAGGAATATAATACATGAAAAATTAAAAAATTATTACTAAAAACATGGAAGGTTTGTTCATTAGTTCATACTAAGTAATTTAACTACATATCATAACATGTGTACATATATCAAAGGAAAGGGTGTGCCTATGACCCGGTAAGGGACAAATCAAGGGAAATTGTTTATATGTGATCTTGAGGGATATAAATAAGAACATTCGGTATATCACTATGGAATGAGAAAGAAAACATGAGTAATAACATAATATAAATAAAATTAATAATAACTTTTAAATGTGTCTACAAAATTTAATTTACACATTCCTAAGAATATCACCAAGGCTAATTAATGAGGCGTTGTAAAAAATTCCAAGGTTATTGGCTATAGTATCATATAACATGTCATGTCAAGAGATGAAATTATTTACCCAATTAATTGGAGCTCTATTACGGTGCACCCATAATATGTATTAATTTTCCTATGATCCACATATATAGTAATCAATCAATTAATAAATAACCCATGGAGAAGAAAAGAAATGGGTTTCGTATTGAAATCATAGTGTTTCAAAAGTGCTTAAAAACATAATCATTTTTTCATTTTTAGCCAATGAAAAAGGAATAACGGTTTCATGTATGTTAATACTAGAATAAAATAAATAATTTGAATTCTGGGAGAATAAACTTTGAAAATAAATAGGAATCATTATTCACAAAAAGAAAATAATATAAAATTTCTTAAGGATATGTGCGAAATTTTGAGAAGTAAATCTAGAAACCTGATGTGTATAAAACATGGTTTTGAAAAAAGTTAAAAGTATAGGTTAAAAGGGAATCCCATTCATAAAATACTAACATTACAGTAAGGGTATTAAATAAAGTCAATAAAAATTAATTTTCATAGAAATTGGAAGACATACAATAAAAAGGACTCTTGAATGGAAAAGAGAGGTGATGATTTCCCATACCATGAAATGAAACTCCTTAACTCGAGGATTGGGACCTTTGGAGATTTTGGAAAATATTAGAGGACTCCTTGGGAGATAAAACAATAATATATTTGTGTATTATTAATTTTTATTAAATGTAAATGGATTTATGGGTGGGTAGTTATAGAAAAATGATGGATTTGTTTATAAATTTCAAATGTAGGACTTGAAAACATAGGTTGTTGAAAATGAAATACCATGGTCCCAGACATGGTATTTTCCCATTTTATTGGAAACGTGGGACACCTTTTATGTCATTTTAATCAAAAAATTCGTCCACCATTTTATATTATTTATTTTGTCATGGAAAAATAATGTTTCCACACAAATTTTGTTTTTAATGTTAACGTTTTCATTTTAAACATTTGAAAGTAAATTATAGGTTGGTAAATTGATAAAAATACAATAAAATACTTGATATTAATATAATAAGATATTTTGGGTCATGGATTGTGTTTAATTAGTTATTACATCATTATAAAATAATTATGATGTCATTAAACATATGCAAAAACTGAAACTATATTTTGACAATTCAGTAAATATTAAAGTAATTAAGAAAATTTTCATAAGTTCACCCTAACATAATTTCAATGCACTGATTTAAATAATGATATTTATTTTTTCATAATAATTATATAAATATGATAATTAAATCTTTTAAATTTAAAATTCATAATTTATTAAAAATAATAGAGGATTGATAATGCATAGTAAACATCAGGACACTTTGAAAAAAAAATTGTATTATAAATTATAATTAAATAAGAGTGTTTTTATCATAATAAATAATTAAGACATGTATTATAAATAAGATATTAGTTTATAATAAATAAATATTTATTTTCTACAAAGTACAATTTCTGACTGAAAAATCTATCTCTAAAATTTTATCTCAATTTTATTAAGAAAAACCATTCTTACAGAAAAATTGATTGAATAACAAATTTATTTATATAATGGAATTACACTTTAAGTAAATAGATCCTTGACACATAACCCCTTATTACACCCGCATACTACCTTATATTAGGGTTTCAAATGATTGTAGTTTCTTGGGGTTCCTCAACTAACATCGATCAAGTGGTAATCTCCACTAACTTGAAATTCCCTTTTGGGTGATTTATTTAAAGCTTCAATTGTAAAAGCTCTACTTGGTATTGGTCAAGGGTGAACCCTTTTGATGATACCTCCTTACAATGTTCTGATAATTGTGCTTTAAACGGAATGACTCTACTGGTTAAAGACATAGACTCTTATTTCTGTATCAAGTACCATTTTTCAAAAATTTACTTATAAACACTAATTTTAATGTTAAAATTATTATCACGAGTGTAATTTGCAATGGACATATTTGCCAATAGTCATAATTTACCAATTTTCACATGACTCCAAAATCGAAATGGTCACATTTCCATTTATAGTTAGTTCATTATTAAATATATATGGTTTTTTGTGTAAAATAAAAATATAACACACAATTTTAGGAAAACATTATTATTCATAAATTCTAGTTCATTACATTATTACCACATAAGAAATTTCACCCCCAAAATTTCAAATCGTTCTCTCAGTTGATAAAATTCATGTGTACTTTGGTGTCATTTTCTCCTCTGGTTCCCACATTGATTCTTCATGTTTATGGTTCCTCCATAACACTTTGATGAGTTGGGTAGTCCTTTTATGTAGATACTTGTATCTATAATCCAAGATATCCACTGGATCCTCTTTTTAAGATAGGTCATGTTCCAATTGTACCACCTCTAGATTCAGTACATGTTAAGGGTTAGGTATGCACTTACTTAAGATAGATACATCGAATACATGATGAACATGATATAGATTTGGTGTATGTGTAAGTCGATAGGCCATTTGTCCTACGAGATTATGGATTTCATGGGGCCAATGTCCATGGGGTTAAGCTTCCCTTTCTCCCAAACCCACATGACTCTCTTCCAAGATGTTATTTTAACGAAAATTGTTTCACCAACACTCAACTCCAAGTCCCTATTATTTTTTTTCAATATAACACTTCTTCCGACTCTAAGCAACCATAATGTGTTTTTTGGATAATATAAATCTTTTCTATAATATCTTTCACAAGATCTATCCCAAGAATCTATCTCCAACTAACTTCATCCCAAAATGTAAGAGTTATACATCACTCCCCAAAGATATCTTAATAGACTACCATTTCAATACTCGAATAGAAGTTTTTCTTGTAAAAGAACTCACCTAATGAGAGATATTGATCCCATCCACCATTAAATTCTTCTGAGAATGTTTTAAAAATTTCCTCTAGTCTTTTAATATTTCTTTTATAATGGACATCAGTTTGGGGGTGATAGGAAATACCAAAATTCAATTCAGTATTCAGGTCATGTTGAAGAATTCTACAAAATTTTTATGTAAACCTTGGATATGATAAAAAATTATGGAAGGTGGTGCCTCATGAAACCTTAACACTTTCTTCACGTATATCTGGGAAATTTTTTCAAGAGATAAATATTTCTAAATAGAGTTAAACTATGAATTATTGGTTATATAGTCCACTATAACCCATATTACATTATTTTCATTAGATATTCTCAAGAGACCACTGAAAAAGTGCATAGTGATATTGTCCCAATTCAAAGTTGGTATGGGTAGTGGTAGTAATACCCATTAAGAAAGTTGTCTATCTTCCATCACTTGTCGACACATTAGGCATCTTATAGTGTAGTAAGCGATATCCCTTTTTATGTTATCCCACTAATAATGATCATGATGTTCCCTATACAATTTAGTGCTCCTAGGATGTATAGAGAATGTAGAACCATAATCAGCATCCATAATATCCTTATTTATTGAAAGAATATATGAAACACATTGCCTTGTATGAAATTTTAGGACACCTTATTAATCAATATTGAGCTAAGAAAACTTCTTATTCCACACATCCTATATCTTCTTCTATAAAAAAGATCTTTTATTTGATATTTATTAATCTTCTATAGTAATGATGATTTAGAAATCATTTGGGATAGGTGTGATGGTTTCCCTTACCTTATGATTTCCATGTCCATATTTACTAGGTCTTTCATCCAAGGTTCTCCTGGATTCCTCATCATTTCTAGCACAACATGTTCTTTCCTATATAATGAATCACTGAGTTTTTTTCCCATCTATAATAATAATGAATTGAAAAATCATAGTCTTTATGAAGTTCCAACTACCTCCACTTACTCATTTTCGATTCCCTTTGTGTGATAATATAATTATAACTTTGCTGGTTTATGTATATATCACATTTATCAGCATAAATATAGTGCCTCCATAACTTTAGAGAAATAATTAACACTGCTAGATCCATGCCATGCGTATGTAAATTATTCTCATGAGCCATTAACTATCAAGATGCATAAGTAATAACCTTTTCATTTCGCATGAGGATGCACTCAATACATTTTATAGATTCATCACAAAAAATAATTAATCCATCTATGATAGAGAGTAGAGTTAACACGGGTGTTGTAACTAATATCTTATTTAGCTATTGGAAACTTTTTTCACACTCCTTTTCCAAGAACAACTTATCCCCCTTTCGAGTTAACATGGTTAGTGGATTAGAATGTCATGATTTTTTTTTCATAAACCTCATATAATATCCTTTTAAACTAATGCATCTATGAATTTAATTTACTATTTTAGGGTGAGGCCACTCCTTCATAACATTCATCTTGGTAGTGTCAACTACGATCCCCTCATTGATTACAATGTTCCCCATGAAAAAATCTTGTTTAACTAAAATTCATATTTTTTGAAATTTAAAAATAGCTTCTTCTTCACTAGAATTTTTAATATGACCCTTATATGATCCTCATGCTCCTCGTGACATATAGAATATATCATAAAATTGTCAATAAAAACTACCACAATGTTACCAAGGTATTACATTAAGACTCTACTCATAAAATCCAAAAATATAGTGGGATAATTAGACAAGTTGAAGGGAATAAGAAAAACACATAATACCCATATCTTGATTGAAAGGAAGTATTTGGAATTTCTTATTCCTTCACCCTTAATGGATGATAACCAGATCAAAGTTCAATCCTAGAGAAGAATTGATCCCCATAAAGCTAATCCAATAAATCATTAATCCTATAAAGAGGATACATGTTCTTCCATGTGATTCTATTAATTTCTCTATAATCAATTAATATCTATATTGATATATCCTTTTTATTCACAAATATATTTCGTTCTCCATAAGAAGATACACTTGGTCATACAATCCCACTCTACAAATTATCAAGAAGTTATTACCTGAATTCCTCAAACTACACATATTCCATTCCATATGTGGTTTTTATATCGAATTGGATACGGGAAAGAGTTCAATGGAGAAATCTTCCTCAATTTCTTGGTGTGGTCCATGTAACTCCACTGGAAATACATCAGTTTATTCTCAAACAATGGTGTCATTTTATATTCATATAATTTCATTTCCTTCTTTATCATCACTGATCATTTCCATAAATAAGGCTGTGAGAGGTTCTTCATGAAAAAGATCATGTCATGATATATCTCTTTTTAAAAAACTGTAGGTTTTCCATTCATGACTTATGATATTTCATTTCTTCTTTATTTGATCATAGAATTATTCGTTGAGAGAATTCCATCCCTAATATAATTTCTAATTCCAACATGGGATTGAAAATTAAATTTGTGATGAGATTTTCTTTTCCAAACCTAATACTGGATTTTATATACACTACTAATGCATAGATTATCCCTCCATAAGTCTTGAATGATAACTCTACTTCTAGTAGTTTAGAGATTGGTTCTAAATTCTATGAAATTTTTGAGGAAAATAAGTAATATGTAGAAATAAAATAAAACAAATTACTTTCTATATTTGATAGAACAATGAGAGTACCAACTAGCACATAATCTGGATCTTTAAATTCAACCATCTCGATAGAAAATCCCAACCATTCTCTCTTGTCCTATTCTGTAATTAAAGGTGATTCCACTCCATTACCTTATGATTTGAAAATTGACTATAAATTTGACCAATCTTTCCACAGGTATTTCATTTAACTTCAGGATGGGCCACAACTATCTTTCCTTTGTCTTTAGTGTTGATAATTTGAGTTTCTACGTCACTATGATATTTTTGAGCAATAAGGATATCTCATTCACACTAGTAATATTTACCACTCCTGAGCCAAGAGTTCGCTGAATGATTCTTCCCATATTTATTTCATATAGGAAGTTTCACTATCTTTTCTCCTCTTCCAATATCAAAGCTCTAATCTATGTTTTGCTCTAAATTTCTCTTATTTTTATTCAATCTATGAGAGCAATGTATCTCTCCAAACTCTAATTTAATTTTCATAGAACAATGCATTATCTCCAAATAGATTTCAAAGTCTCGATTAGATAGATTCTTCTGTAGATGTGGTATTATCCCACAAAAGAATCTATCATCCTTTACATTACGATCTATGTAAAATCTAGAGGTATAATGAGAATGTATTGTAATTTTTATCGCATAGCTTCTCGAAGATTTTTTCCTTCATCTTCAGCTCTAGGAATTCCTTCTCCATTTTCTTCTCATCGAATAGAGGAAAATTTATTAAAAAATGATCAACTAAACTCTTAAAAATCTATATAATCCTTCATCATTATTGACTTCATGTTTTTAAATACTGACCACAACTGATCTTCTTCTACCACTATGTGGTACATAGAATGGGTGAATTTATCTTAATACAAACAACAGAGAACAGAAGAGATATTTTCTATAGAGTGTATCACCTGTTCACCAGTTAATGGGTTGGCAGATCCCTTGAAAGAATGTGGTATATGATGCATGAAGGACTCAATGAAAATTTTTTCCATTCAAGGCGAATCATGTCTCTCATCATGACTATAGTTATTGATCATAACTCAAGTTATTTGATTCAAAGTTCATAAAAAGTTTTACATTGCTAATTCTATCAAAAGGACATCAATTCATGGACCTTTTAGCTCCCCATTTACGGGGTTCCTCCTATTTCCCACAATTTTATAAAAGAATAAAACCTTAGTGAGAAATGTTTTTTTTAAGAATCTTATAAATATAAATTAATTTTATGTCTTAAAACATCATACTTCAATATGTTATTCTTTTAAAATAATTACATTTTCTATAAATCCTTTATAGTATTTCATAAAAATATTGTTATTAACCCAAAATATCACCTGAGAGTGTTTAACAATGACTTTATAAAGGCCCATTGTCATAAAACAGTTCCCATTTGAGCCTAGATGAAAGATGTGTTTTCAGGTTTTAAACCAAGATACGTTAGTGCTATAGCCACATCCACTTGTTCGTATCTAGATAGGGATTTCTTTGCTCGAAAACAACTTACTTAATACTATACCGAAATACGAGGATGTGTTTCCTATATTTTAACTTATCCCTAAGTTTATTATTAATTTCTTAAAATACTAATTTTCACAAATAACAAAACGTTCCTTTTAAACCAACTATGGAATTCTACCTTTTTATTACATAAAATTATCCTTACATTATACAAAATAGCGGATCTTTTAAAGTTTAGTATCTTAGAAACAAGGTACGTAATACGTGTAAATATAAAAAATTATTCTAAAAAACTTTAAAGGATTATTCATTAGTTCATTATATATACTATTACTACATATCATAACCTCGGGACATACATAAATGGAAAGAGTGAACATAATTATCTGTAAGGGAAATAATTTACAAGTGATCTTGAGGGATATCAATACTAACATGAGTTATATAATTATATAATGAGAATGAAAATAAGAGGAACACCATCAAAAAAGAACAAAAATCAAAAAAAAAATTATGTGAATAAAAAATTTAATTTAGACATTGATAATCATATCACCAAGGTTAATCCCTAAGGTGTCATAAAAATACCAATGTTATTCACCAACATATCATATAATATTTCATATCTAGAGGTAAAATTATTTACCTAATGAATTAGAGTGATATCTATGAGAACCACTAATATATCTTAATTATTATCTAACACACATATATCATTATCAAAAATTTCATAAATAACCAGTGTAGAATAAAAGAAACATGTTTTATATTAAAACCACAATGTTTCAAATGTGCATAAAAACATGATCAATTTGTCATTTTCATACCATAGAAAAGGAATGAGGGTTTCAGGGATTTTCTTCCACTGTTAAAATAAATAATTTGAAATATAGGTTAAAAACCGTGGAAAATAAAGAGGTTTGGGTATTCCTAAAAATAAAATTAAATAGAATTTCATAAGGGGAAGAGAGAAATTTTGAGAAGTAAATTCTGTAGCATAACGAGTATAAAATGTTATTTTAAAAAATGGTAAAAAGGTAGGGGGGAAAGGTTATTCAAATCATAAAATACTTTTCTCAAAATAAGTTGATAGAATAAATGGGAAAAAAGAATTTTTCATAGAAATTTGAATACAAACAATAAAAAGGAGTCATGAATGGAAAAGATAAGTGGAGATTTCCCTTACCTTAAAATGTAACACCCAAAACATTAGTATTGGTACCATAGGGGCTCGAGGAAAATAGGTGATGAATCATTGGGAGGATAAATTATAATATATCCATAAAACGATGATTTTAGATTGAATGTAAATGGATATATGGGTTGGTATTTGTAGATAATATGGGGGATTTTTTATTAATTTCCAAATATATGCCTCGGAAAACTAGGTCATTGAAAATGAAAACCCATGGTCTTGACCATTATATTTTCCAATAGATTTGTGAACCTGGGATAAATTTTATTTAATTATATTCCATAATAATAGAACATCATTTTATATGACTTATTTTTTTAGGGAAATGAAATGTTTCAACAAAAATAATATTTTTATTGTAAAATTATTCATTTCAAACATTGGAAAGTAAATTATAGATTTTTTAGTTGATTTAAATCCATTAAAATACTTGATATTATTAAAATAATTTTTTTGTCATAGATTTTGTTTAATTAGTTATTCCATCATTGTAAAATAATTTTAAATTCACTAAACATACTGAAAATATCAAACTATATTTTTACTATTCAAAAAAATTAAATTATTTTAGAAAATTCTCATAAATTCATCATAACCTAATTTAGATCTTATAATTTCAAAAATAAAATTTAATTTACTAGAGAAGTTCTCTAAATATGATAATTATGAATTTTTAATATATAAATCATTATTTATTGAAAATAATAGTAGATTGAAAATGAATAGTAAAATTTCTGACAGTTGAAATAATATTTTTTATCATATTCATTTAACTAGGAGTGTTTTAATCATACCATGTAATTAAAATTAGTAGTATTAATAATTTCCTAGTATATTATAAATATTTATATCTTTTCTAGGAAGTATAATTTCTAATAGAAAAATCTGTTTATAAAATTCCATCTAATATTTATCAACAAAAACCATTCTTAAAATATAATTGATGGAATGAAAATTTTATTTATATAGTTTAATTAAACTTTAGGTAACTAGGGTCTGACACATAACCCATGACTACACCTGCATATTCCATAAGAGTAAGGTGTGCAATGGTGGTGGTTTCATGGTGTTCCTCGACAAACATCTATCGATTGGTAATATCCCATAACATGAAGTTCTCCCATAGGTGATTTCAATCAAGATTCACTTGTTGAAGCTCATTTGGGCTTGGTCAAGGGAGAAATCCAATTATGATACCTCTCTCCAATGTTCTGACATATGGGATTCAATCTAAATGAATATACTAGTTGAGATTATTGATTATTCTTTTTGTATCAATTATCCTTTGTAAAAAATTTACTTATAATAACTAATTGTAATGTTAAAGTTATTATCAAGAGTATAGTTCCCAAAGTTTATATTGACAAATGGTCATATAATGGTCAAATCTAGATGGTAACATTTCTATTCATATTTAATTAATTATTAAAGTGATATGGTTTTTAAGTAAAATAAAAATATAACACAAATTTTCAAGAAACAATTATTATTCAAAAAATTCAGATTGTAGCATAACCTTTAACTAGTAACATGAAATTATTGGAAATGTAAAGAGTACTCCCAATATTACACTAAAACTCACTTATTAATAGTTACCATATCCACCACTTAATGAATCACCTCTAATTCAAATTTCTCCAAGAAAATATACCAATTTTATTTTTACATAAACCTTTACCAAATTCAAAATATTATGGTTACCATTATTCAGAATAAGAATTTCATTTCAAAGAGAACTCCAAGGAAAACTCAAGTACTCGACATGTTTATTATCAACTACTTATCTTTTCATCTTCAATGTCTCCATTATAATTGATTTTAGATGTAGTAATATAATTATATTAGAATAATTTATATACTATATTATTATTATATTAATATTTTTATCATTATCTACTCATATATCATATCCATTATGAAATATGAAATCTTCGTTCATGTGTACGAGCAGACTACTGCAACTATAGGAAAAAAATTCATTTCACATCACCAACCATAATTAATGGTTCCTAGAATGTTTTAATGAGTAAATACGATATTTACAATATCATTAATGATTTTTATAAAAAATTGGTGAACTTTCTAAAGATATTATCAAAAAAGTATTTTTGTTAATTGAATCATTTAAAAAAGAGATCACTAATAAGGAAATAATATCTTCTTTCAATGTAATGACTTTATATATATTATATTCACAGTATAATTCTTTCCAATTATTATATATCAAACTAATATACACTAAATAAGATTATTATGCTTCTATTATAATTATATTACAACTAAAATATCTCAGAAAAACCCATTAATAATGGTAGGTTCATGTTTGGGTGGTTTTTAACACATACTTGAACAATTCTATGAATTTATATCATGGATGACTTTGAGAAATTATTTACTTGTATAATATGATATAAATATGTAATTAATGTTTTATTTTTTTTTCTTTGGTAAGTTTATATAATAATTTTACTAATTAATAAATAATAAACATTTCTATCATCAATAATCATTAAAACCTGATCATCCTCGATTTCATCATCATGGTTTGTAACTATCAATTCAATAAATGAAATTATACCTTTATAAATATCTTGAAAATACCAATCAATCACCTGTAATTATATTCGAATGATGAATTTTTTATAAATAATGAATACCAACACTATTTTTATTAAACTAGTTTAGAGCAATAAATATTACTCACACCTTGAGTTTAAAATAGGTAAAAACCAACTAATATATATATATAAATATATATATCAATTTATAGAACTATTATAAATAATTGTTAGAAATGGTTATAGTTATGAATAAGGTTCTTAGGTAAGTAATTAATGAACTTAATTTAATTATTTTGGGCATTTTATCCACGTGAAAAATAGAAGAAGATAAGGTTAGGGTTTTCATATCAAATTCCCATCTTTGATACATGTTTGGTATAATGAACCTAAATTAATTTATGTGGTGTATATACAACATATTTTAGATATAATGTCAGAAATTATATTGTTATAATGGTTCATTAATTTCAATTTTAATACCACTATTTCATATTATTTTGATTTGAGTATATCTAAAGATGCATGTGTTTCATTGGTCTCAATTCTCATTCTTTATGAAATAATACATTTGGGGAACCATGATTCCTTTTCATGGTCACTTTTTTCCATGAATTTAGTTTTATTATAATTCTTGGGTTTCATGGGATTTAATATAAAAATAATGTTACTTATTCAAGTGACTATAGATTTAGTTTCTTTCATGGCTTTGAATATATTTTGTAACTCAGCTTTAATTCATTGAGTTATAATAGTTTTTTGCAATCATTTAATATATGTTGGGTACATTATACAATTTGATTGTATTATGTGGTATTCTATCATTTTATTCAATTAATATAAATTCCTACCTGAAATGTCATTTGATGAATATTCCCCACTTCTTAGGATATGTTCCTTTGAAAATCATCTACCAACTTTCATTGGATGGTTTAAGATCTTGTTATTATGTCATTAAATTATTTTTACTCCCATTACTCTATATAGTTTAAACATAATATTTTCAGAATTGTAATAAAATGATGTTAATCTATAAATAAATCTATTATATTAACATGGGGAAAATTATTGACATTATGTATATTTTTATTCTAATATGGTTTATTATTAGTTTATTGACTATGTAATTTCTATCTACCCAACATCATTCTCTGCGTTGGTTATTCTCATGTTATCCATTTTATTAATATAGAGAAAATTATAGTAATTATTTATGATTATTGAATAAAAACATAGTTTCAATATATATTTTATTTCCATATTTCTAATTATGAGATATACCAAGTTCTAGTGATTAATAGGTTCATTAGGTAATGGTATAAGTGATATTGACGACACTTATGGTGAATACATTACACATGATTAGAAGACCTGTGCAGACTAATATCGTATTTCCCTTTGATTCATGAATACATCTCTTCAGATAAAAAATGTATAGATATTTGGTTTATAAACATCCAATTCAACATGATTTCTTATATGTGGTCTCAATAATAAGTAAATTCCTTTTTACATGACTTTAAAGACATGTTTTCGATGTATGAAATTGTGTATCTAATTATTATTATTGAAATCCATGTTTTCATTTATTTTCATGGATATATAATGTTCATAGTTTCAAGATAGATATGGATTCATGTTTTATAGAAAACCAATCTAAACTTGACTTAAATAATATATTAATCACATGATTTAAAAAAATAAATCATAGAACAGTCACATAATACATGTACTGAAGGTTTTAGTGTCTTGAAAATTAGTTACATAAACATCATATTTTTATCATTTGAAGAACTTTTTTGATAATTTTTATCCTCCATAACATTTCATAGAGATATCAGATAATGTAATCATCTTTATAACATTGGGAATGAAAACAATAGAAATCAGTGACATCCAACACATATTAGGGGAAAATACATTTCATAATGTTTTATTTCATAATCATGATGGTGAATATGAGGAAAAAATAAATATCTTAAAAAGATATCATAAGAGAATTTAATATAATAAAAAAAAATTATGGATCCATATAATATCATAAATTATTGTTAAGGAAACCTATAATTTAAAACATAAATCAAGCGAGCATGACTTAAGGTGTGGGATACATGAAAAAACATAATCAAGAAAGTAATACATTTATTAGAAATGAAATGTATCTTTAAACATGGAATAACCTGATAAATAAATAGAAATGCTTCATAAAGTAAAATGTGGAAGATCTATAAGAATATGAAGATGTGTGTGAGAAAACCCATTCTTTCCATGCATATGGGAACATACTCATTATATCAGCATCTGAAAATTTGAGTGTACCCATTTTTACTATGCCTATGTGAACAAACCCAAAATTTCATTGACTGAATATACCATGAGATGTAATATTATACTAATGAATTGGAGAGATATATAATGGACCCCAATCATCAAAATCACTACATATCTATTCCACTTAAAAATAATAATCATCAAAAATTAAATAACCCATGGAGAAAGAATGGATTTCTTAAACATATCACATAACATTAACGTAAGAAATCATAGGATATCAAATATAATTATCCAAAATTTGTCATAAAAAAATAATATATAAAACATAAACTCATCGGATATTTATAATTTTAATATAATGAGATCCAAATTAGGTAAATAGTTTTTGGAAAACACTTTTTTTCATTGTAAAATTCAAAGTTACAATTCCATTTCCAAAATATATCTGTTTTTTAAGATAAATGAAAAGAATACCCAACAAGAAATTTATTTTGTTTCTAAAAATATTTTACCATATAAGTAACAAAATAGAAAAATATCAATGTAAAGTCCGGTAAAAATGGTGTTTAATGAAAAATTGCACACTTTAAAGAAAGGATTTTGAGTTACCAAGTCCATTACCTTTACCCTATATTTCCATAGAATGATTTATCATCCAGTATCATAATGGTAAAAATGTTAATTAATTATATAATAATTTTACTATTATATAATTATATTTATAATATTATTTAATAAAAATAATCTATATGTTTTAGATTGTTGTAATCTCTTTTCAACCTCAGGTGTTAATAATCTTAATCAGTTTGAACATTGTTCAGAAAAGCAGTGTTGATCTTAATTTTTATCCTAAATATCATAATTTATAAACAAATATATGTTGTGTAATAAATTTTTTATAAATAATTATAATTATTTAATTTCATTAAATTGGATTTTTAGTCAACTTTCAGAAAAAAAAAACTGGTGAAGAACTAGTTTTATGTTTTTTATTAATATTGCTGGATTCACTTATAAATGTCATCATTTTTTGATTAATAAAAAATAATCATAATAATGAAATAATTTAGTTATAAAAATATTACATAATTACAAAATATAAACTAGAATCATACATTTTTGGAAGCAAGGGAAAAAATGAAACATATATACTCATGGAGGTGGTAGTCCGCAAAACACCTGATTCACATTTTCATTTTTCATAATGAACTAGGGGTGATTAATTATTATTCCATAATTATAAAAAGATAAATGAAAAACAATGACAATGATGTTATAATTTTAATATATTGAAATTAATTTTTTGGGAAAATAAAAACACATAAAAATAGAAAAAGAATGGGAGGTTAAAAACTTATACCTTTCCTTTTGGATTATCACCTTCTTGAAGGGGATTAAGAAATTTAAGGGTCATATTTTTGGTGGGAAACATCTTTAATTTGTATAGGAGTGTTTATCAGATTATTTTTTTGATTATAGGCTGAACGTTGTAGTTTTTTTGAGTGATGTAATTGAGGAAGGTATTTCCTGATTATATGTTAAAAGGAGGGATATTTTTGTAAATACCCAAAACTATTCAATAATGGAAGTCATACAAAAGAAAAGTGCTAAAAAAATTTATAAATAATGGAGTTAATAAAAGTTATGTTGTTTCCAAACATCAAAAATTCCAATATAAATATTTTTTAAACATTTTATTCCAAATATAACTGAGGTTACTCAGTTTTACCATTTTTTTATCACCACTATAACTACTTTTTACCTAGGAAATTTATCTGTCTAGCCTAAAATAAAATCAGACATATTAGATAATTTGGAGATACTAATTCTAAATTATATATTAGTTTTATTAAATAATAATCATTTAAGCATTAAAAAATAATTTTACAATAAAACTCACAAAAATACCATTTAAAAAAATTATTGCAAGAAAAATGATTTTTAGGGTAGAATTATCGATGCCATTAATTTAAATGATTTTAAATAATAATATTTATTAAATTATTATTTATTTAATAATTAATTAAATAAAAACAACATGGCATCATGTTATAATTAATTAAACAAAATAGTTAAAAAAATTGTTTTCATTAAAACGGTACATAAATTTTCATAATAGTGGATATGAGTTTATAAATTCAAAATTTTAATTTTCCAATTATTTATTATATTTTATAATATTCAATTTTACAAGAATTTTTTCAAAAACACTCAATTTATTCATATAATAGAATAATTTCATAAAAGCAATAGTATTATTAAAATCGGTATTTTCACTATTCAATTGATAATTAATTATTTCCAAACAAACTAAAAAATTCATCTTAATAAAATTTTACTGTTATAAATAATGAAATTATGTTAATTTTTTCAAATTCTCATTCTAAAATTTATAAACGTAACATTAAAATAAAATAATAAAATATCATGAAAAATGGTTTTATATAATAATATATTATTTAAATGTTATATATTCTTTTACAATTAGGGATAATCAAAAATGAAAAATAACCATTTTATTAAAAAAATTACCATAATAAAATATTTTTTTAGTTACTTATTTATACTATTTAGGCTTATATTTACGGATAATTTTTATTTTATTAGGATTTCTTTTTATAAATAAATTTATTTACATATATTTCCTAATTTTTCAACGCCTATTTATACCTTTTAATGGATGGATACCTTATATTTGTCTATGTATGTTTGTTTTTGGTTCTATATGAGAAGAAATTAATCAAACAATGTATTTAATTTAGGAGGAAAAACTTGGGTCATTATAATCTACCGCCTTAATGGAATTTCATCCTTGAAATTTAATTACATAGAAGAAAAAACACAAGGATACCTTTCTCTCATCACATCCATAGGTTCTCACATAGTATCCTCAAGAATTTAAGTTCACCATAAAAATTTGGCAGGAATAATGGTATGGTTTCGAAACACCTTATGTTTTCAATACATATTTTCCATTGGGTTTTCCTCATATGAGAGATCATGTTTCATTTTCAAAACATCTGAAATTATATCATTTCAAGCGTTATGTATGTAGTTACACATTATAAATTCATGGAACACATCACATACTTTGGAGGGGTGTGTAGGGAGAATTAATTGATACGCTACAACTTCGATAGTATAAAGGATTTTTAAGGTCCTTTGGTATTTAGGGATAAGATTCCATTTCTTCCAAAATATAATAACTCAGTTCCAAAGAGATATTCTAGTTAACACCTTGTCACCTACTTAACACTCTATATCTCATCGAAAATCGTCTACATTAATCTTCCATAAAAATTTAATTGCTTTCATATGCTAGTAAATGATCTAAACCTTCTCTATCATTCCTTGGACAAGGTCAAGACCTCTCAACTTCCTCTCTCCAACTTTATCCCAACATGTTGGATTTATATATCTATTCCTATAAAGACCCTCATATAGTTCCATCCGAATACTCTAAGGGAATTTATTATTATTTGAGAACTCTACTAGAAGAAAGTGTTGATCCCAACATCCTAGGAAATCCATCAAAAAATATCTCAAAATATTCTGTATAATTTGAATTTCTCTCTCAGATAGACTATCTATCCAAGGATAATATTCAATGATAAATATCCTCTCTATCTGTAATGCTTTTTGAATACATATACAGAATCATGAGGTAAACGTCGAGTCTCGGCCAAATCCAACGGATAGTGCTTCCCCATGAATACTCACCACTTCCCTTATGTATGTCATAGTGGGTTTTTCTAGGGAGAAATATTCGTTAATCATAAAAAATAATTACTTTTAAGGTGATCGACTATAACCCAAATAGAATTATGGCCTTTATATGTTTTTTGGAGTCCCCCAATGAAGTCTGGGGTGATATTTTACCATTTACATATTGGTATGGTAAATGGTTGCAATATACCCTTATATATTTTTGGTTCAATATTAAATTTATTTTATACCAATCGTCGAGTTATGTATTTTTCAATATATCTCATCATACTATCCCATGAGTTTTTTCTTTATATCTCTATCCAAATTTTTCACAGGGATGGATTGATATGTTTAGGATATGAGCATCATCCAAAACACTGTTATTCAATTACGGATTTTTTTGGACACACATATGAGTTCCAAAATATAACATCATATTTATAAAGAAAAACTATGAAATACTATCTACCTTTTTATGTAGAACTACATAATCGTTCTAGGATTATTTAATCATTACAGTAATTGATGGTTGAGTAGTCAGTTGGGAAAGATATTATTTATATCCTCCCATTATGGTTCCAAGATTCATCCTCTAAAAATCCCTCAGCACTGGGTCTTTTCTAATCCTCATCATGGATAGGTTACCAAGATATTTCATACATATAGAATTAATAAACACATTTTCCTTCTGTGGATGGAAATATATTAAGAATTCATATTATTTTATCAACTCAAAATACCTCAATTGGCTCATATTTAATTACTTCTATCTGAATATATATTTCAGTATTTTAAAATTAGTATATGTATCACAAATTTCTCTATAGAGATAATCTATCAAAATATTCAATTCAATGATTAATGATGCTAGATCTAAATCATGTATTGGTAATTTTTTCTCATGATTGTTTAATTGGAATGAACCATAAAAAATTACATTATCATTCTATATGAGAGTGAAACCCAAACTCATTTTGAAAGCATCATTGTATTTAAAATCCCTCCCCTGCTAAAGCGTAATGTATGCCTAAGAATAGTGACCAAACGCTACTTAAGTGCCTTAAAAATTATTTTTATTCCTCTATCCTAAGGTACCCTACCCCCTTTCCTGGAATCATGTATAATGGGTTTTATAGTCACAAAGTGTGATTAATATCATGTTAACCAAAGAAAATAACAGATCTTAGTTATAGTAGTTAGTCTCACCCATTACTCAATAACATATTTCTTTTATGGACATAGTGATATAACCTTTCTTGTTATTAAATGACCTAATAATGAAACCTTTTTTAGATAGAATTCTCATTTTCATAATTATGAATGTAACTTCCCCTTTCTCAAGGTATTTAACATAATTTTCAAATGATATTTATGGTTTCCATTCTCTTTGAATATATATTTATATAAAATTTAAATAAAACCAAAAATTTATCAATGTAGTCTCTAGAAAATATATTTATTTGATGCATGAAGATACTAGGGACATTGGTATTTTTAAACAACATCATTATGAACTCATTGTGTCAATAACTTCTTCGAAAATCCATCTTAGATTGATCCTCAATATTTACCCTTAACTGGTTGTATTAAGATAGGAGATCAATAATAAATATGTATTTAGATCCTTAAATTGGATGAATGATATCATTAATACTATATAAAGGATACATTTTTATAATTATTTTTTTAATCTAAAAATAATCATTACAAAGACGCATTGACCCATCCTTCATTATGATAAGGAGGACTGACACACCTCACAGTGAAGCACTGGGGCATATGAAACCCTTGACAAAATAATTATTAATGTGATTATTTAACTCCTCTAATTAAATAGGACATATTTTATATAGTCTTTGAGATAGGAATGTAATAAGTAATGAGATTGATTGATAACTGAAACATATTCTATGGGGGAATACGAAGAAGTTTTCTTTGAAATACATCAGTATATTCCCCAAAAATAGTCATCTTATCAATGTTTACTTTGTTCCTTATCATTTTGTCAAATAGTCTCATGTTATTATGTATCATAACCAAAATTATATAATTTTCTTCCATAGGTATAATATAATCATCCTTGTGTTATAAATGATTATTGGATGGTTTGGGATATGAAAAGAGACATCATTATCATGATATTTAATATTTTTTTATATCTTAAAAGATAATTTATAAACAATATTATGTCATATTAAACCTTATGAGGTATAATAAGATCTGTAGGAATTATCCTCCCAAAATCCCAATTAGAGTAGATTTTTAAATCTATGATGTGATCATTATGCCACCATGGGTTCTCACTGATAGTTCAATATCCATTGATTATGGCAGTGATTTCATATTCATAGAAAAAATATTTGATATAAAATAATAGGATTTATTTTTAATAAAATAAGATTTTAATAGACTTATAAAGGACAAAAAGTATACCTCACATCACATCATTATCATAATGAACCTCAGTAGTAGTGATTGAAAATTCCCTTAGTTTGGGAGGTTTTTAGGGCCTATTTTCTTTATTACATCAAGGTTTTGGGAATTTATTCACATAATGTCGGAACTACATACAATTAAACAATTGTATTTTATGGTGGATCATTAGTAGGTACCTTTTTCTATTTCTTGGTGTTAATCATCCTCTTAGACCAAGTTTGAAAGATGTGTTCTTGGTGTCTTATTTTACCACACATAAAAAAAATCCATGATCCCTTGAGATAATTACCCAGGTACTTACTCCCACCATTATTTCTAGTAGTAAATTGGGGTTTCTTCCCACCATTTGTTTTATAATTGTTCCTTACCTGGTACTCAACTTTAATTTTCATTTCCCCTCGATAGTGATAGGTTCCAGGTTTTATCTCAAACTTATGAGCACATCAAACAATCACTTTATAGATTCTAAAGTCTCTTATGGATAATTTCGTTTGAAGTCTCAGTTGAATGCTAGTAAATATGGTATATATTTATCTCTCTATATCAGAGATAAAACCTAAAACATAACTCAGAAGTATTGTGAAATTTTCTTCAATGATGCAATATACTGATTAGATTTTTTATTCAATTTTACAAACTCTCACTCAATTATTAAATTAAAATCCATTGGAAAATATGTAGTGATTAATATCATCCAGAAATCTCCAATTCCATAGTGGTTATATACTCACATTACATAGTTTTCCTAATGAGACTCCACCACTGGTCATCACCACCATCAAAATGATAGGAAACCAGAACATAATTCTAATAGTTTGAGTAGTAGAAAATGTAATATAAATTTTCCATTTAATTGACCCATTTCTCAGTAATAAGTGGATTAGAATTTCCAATAAAAATTGGTTTATGATTCCTCATAAATGACATGATAGAATGTTTCTCCCTCATAGTGTATTTGGTATATCAACATGAGATTGATGGGTGACCATTTCCATAATATTTTTTATTCTACACTCAATATCTTTATGTTTCCCATTAAGAAAATCTACAAATTATATATTTCACCAATTGTTAAATCAGTTCTTTATGGTCCATACCATTACCTTGACTAATGGAAAACTAGGAATGATTATACATAAAATAATGAGTGTATATAAAATGAAGTTGTAAACAAATAAGAGCGATTTTATAAATTAAATTCATACATTATCCTATTAATATCTCAGTTTTAATCAATGTTATCCATGATTAGTTTTAAAACTACACTAGTTATATATATATATATATATATATATATTAAAGACCTTTATAGTGGTATATAAATATAATGGGATTAACTAAAGAATATCCCCGGAGTGTTTCCTTTCTTGTTCACAGTAAGGTCTCATTCATCATTCACAATAATGATGTTTGAGTTATACTCATCCAACTATTTTTTTGGTTGTTACCACTAGACAAATTTTTTATTGAACCACATCCACTTATACTTTTCCTTTTATTTTTTCTATAGTTATATAAACTAATCTAAAAAAATAAATAAAACTTTAATATGATACCAACTATAGAATCCCAAAATAAAAAAGGATTAAAATATATATTAATTTTATGATGTAAAACAATACATCACAAAATAGTCACATAATCCAAGGACTAGAAGGCCTATTGTCTTGTAAATTAGTAACATAAACATAATATTTTATAACAATTGAAAACATATTTATTTAATATTTGTCTACTAGACCCTTTCATAGACATACCACATGATTTAGTCATCTTTATAACCTGGGGAACAGAAACATAAGAAAGGGGTGACCACAAATTATTAGTAAGGTAAAAGAAAATTCAAAAAGATTTAGTTCTATAGAATAAAGAAGAATATGATTAAAACATAAATATATTAATGAGATATTATAATACCATGTGTGATAATAAAAAACATTCTATAGCCATATAGGATCATTAAAATATCATTAATTAATCATAAAAGATAAAACACAATAGATGTTAACAGGACAAATGGTGTATAATACATGAAAAGTAATAAAAATGAAAACATGGTATTTTTGTGAAATAAAATGAATCTTTAATGATGGAATTATATGATAAAAAAATTAGAAATGTTTCATAATAGGATATTCTTGAAAATATGGAACATCAATAAGTTTAAGAAAATATGTGCGATCAAACCCATTATTCCCATACCTATGTGGACCAAATCGTTATGTCTATGCCTGAAAATACTATCTAAACCATAATTACTAATCCTATATAAGAAAAAACATTATAACCACACCTAAGTATCTCATGAGATATAACCTGATACTAATTAATTGTATGGAAATATTTTACTCCATCCATTATCATCCATATATATGTGTGTGACATAAATACAATCATTATAAGAACTTATATAGCCCATGGAAAAAGAATTAGATTCTTAAACATATTATATAACAGAAAATTAATAAATTTTTCGATATCAAAATATCATTATATAAAAGTGGTTATAAAATAAAAATAAATAAAACATCACTTCATGAGATATTTTTCATTTTAATATAATGATAAAATAGTCTTGAAAAGTAATTTTTTTAAACATTTTGTATTAATAATTTTAAAATTCATAGTTAAGAGTTGTTTTTTAAGAAGTACCTTTTTTGAATATAAATAAAAATAAGACCTTATATGAAATTGATTTTTGTTAAATATTTTTTCCATTTAAATAAGGAATTAACATTGATAAAAATTTAATGTCACAGAAAAAATTTTCAATAATAAATTTCTAAACTCAATGATATGATTTTGAGTTACCAAGCCCCTTACCTTTACCCTTCACTTCCAAAAATTTCTTTAAACTCCTGTATCATGACAATAAACATCTTAATAAATTATTTATGAAAAATATTATTAAATAATTCTATATATACTCTTCATTTATCAAAATTTTCTTCTTTTATTATATTTTTGTAATCTATTTTCAACATTAGGTGTTAATAATCCTAACAGTTTTGAACTAGGTCCACAAAAGCTTTATTGGTGTTCTTTTTATCAAAAATATAATAATTTAAAACCCATTAAATGTATTATAATTAATATGTTATAAATAATTATAATGTTATAATTCAATTAAAATGGTTCTTTATTATCATTTTGTGAAAAAGAAAACTCCAGATAACTAGTTTTGGTTTTTTTAATAATACTGATGAATTACCTTATAAAAATCCTTAATTTATTTTTTTATTAAAAAAAGAACCATTTCAATAATATATATTAATTATAAATATAATATATAATTATAATATAAAAACAAAATTCATCGGTGATTGTATGGGGAGGAAAAAAATGAAACATGCTTATTTTTGGAGGCGGTAGTCCACACAACACCTATTTCTTGTTTTCATTTTTCATAATAGAAAATTCGAGGGTGATTAATACTTATACCATCATAATAACATCACTATATTATAATATTTATAATTATATTATCATTTTAAGTTAGTGAAATAAAATTTTATGAAGATGAAAAATCTATAAAGAAATAGAAAAAGATAGATATATTTGAGAACTCATACCTCACTTCTTCGAATTCACATTTTCCGATGGGATTAAGGATTTTAGGGGAAGCAATTTGCATGGATTAAAAACTATTTAAGGGGTATAAAATTCTGTATAATAGTATTGGGTATATTATGGATGGAAATATGGATTTTCGATAGTGAGGGGAAGTGTGGAAAGGAGTTCCCCTTTTATATGTGAAAAGAGTGACATTTTTTTTAAATACCCCAAACTTATTCCATAATGGGAATTCAAACTCAATCCAATTGATGAAAAAAATGGTAAATAATGGATCAAATGGATTATAGGTTTTTTAAAAACCTCAAATATTAAAAAATTTAAATGTTTTTAAATATATTGTGACTTTTACCTCTAATGTAAGTCACTTTTAGAAATCAGTTTTAACCATTATGACTAGTTTTTACGTAGGTATTTAATGATTTAATACATGAAAATAAAATGAGACTTATTAGATAAAATAGAATCTCTAATAATAAATAATATATTCAATTTAAACAATAAAACTCATATGTGAATGTAAAATTAATTTTAACAAACTCGCAAAAACACATTTTTTGAAGAACTATATGTTTATTCAAAAAGATTTATATTTTTGGTAGAACTATCATTGTCGTTGATTTAAATGAATTTAAAAATTTTATTGTTGTTAAAATTTTATTTATTTAACAATAAAAGAAATCCAATGCATCACTACAAGATGTTATAATTATTTAAACAACATAGTCGAAAAAATATTGTTCATTTAAATGCTACATATACTTTAAAGATGTAAAGAATGGTTTATAAATTGAATATATTTCTTCAAAATGTTTTATTATACATTATAATATATAATTTAATAGTAAAATGTTTCAAAAATATTCAATGTTTCCATATAATAAAATAATTTCATAAAAATGGTGACATTAATAATTTCGATATTTTAACTATTCACCTGAAAATTAATTATTTTTAGACAACCCAAAACATTAATATTAAGATAATATGACTATGATAAATGAAAAAAATATGTTGAATTTTTAAATTTTACATCCTAAAATTTATAAAATTTACATTAATCATAACATTAAAATTAAATCATAAAATATGTTGAAAAATAAAATTATTTAAGAAATCATTTTTTACATATTAACTACTTTTTTAAATTTTTTGTTAATCAAACATCAAATATATCCATTTTATAAATAAACTTTTAATCATGAGAAAATATTTTATTAGTTACTTAGATATAATAATTTTTTTAATATTTATGCCTCCTTTTATTTTTTGTTAATTTTATTTTTATAAATTTTAATGTATATATATATATATTTTATAATTCTATTACTATAGTATATATTTTCTAATTTAAGGATAACTTATAACAATCTAATTTTTTTCATTTTAGTGTTTCATTTGGATTATGTAATGAAACAAATCATTTAATTAAAGTGGAAAAAATCTATTCGTTGTATGTTTTTTACCTCTTATTTCCAGAATTATTAATCAGTTTTATGGCATGCTTTCTTCAGTTGTATGTTTTCCCTTACTTAGTATTTTATCTCAAAATAATTATGTTTACATTTCCCCAGGTTATAATGAAATTTATTATAAATTAGATTTTTAGAGTGATAAATTATGTGGAAGGATTTAAGGGAGATACTATTGAATTCTTATGAAGGAAATCGTTTCTTATATAGAGGAAAAATTTCCATTAGTTAAGAAAGTCATCAGATTTATTAGTTTATGGGGTTTCATAATTATCTAAATCTCTAAATTTGATAATATACTTTATATGTATGAGATTGAATTAATCATTATTAATTTTTTAAATATTAATGTTATATGCAGGATTTTACACCTGGTATCAAAGAATATATGTAAAGAATGTGTCTATGGAACAAGACCTGAGAGTGAGATTCCAGGTTATCACATGTTGGTGGGATATACCACCACCTATTATGGATTCTGTATGTATGGTGTGAATTATTAGCCCTATAGTGGATTATGTAGGTGGGGTGGGATGTACTTTCCCAACATGGATTATATGTGAAAAGTGGGATGCAATGCTCCCCGTGAGGGATAAAATATGTAAAGAGAGATGTACTACCCCTTTTAGTGAATTGTATGTGTGAGGTGGGATATAAATACAACTATGATGGATTGTGTATGGGATGTGGGATGAACTTCCCCCTATGATTTATTGTGAATATGATGTGAGATATACTTCCATCTATGACTTACGGGTACCCAAAAGGAATGTACTTCCACTTGAGACAAGTTATGATGTGAGTTAGATATAATAATCTGGGTTTATGGGTATGATAGGTGAGAATACATACCCCGGATTATGGTGATGTCTCCTGGTTATATGAATTGTGTCCTATTAGGTATGATGGGTTACTCAATGTAGGCCTTATTATTGATGGTAGCAGTCCAATAATAAAAATGAGACACAGTAGCACTGGCCAAAGTAGATGTAATTCTACTGTTAGGGTGGATCCTTGAGTTCCCATGGTTAGGAAGGAGTATACCAGAAATTTTCATTATTAATTTTCATATAGTACCTACATGAACATATATTCATGTTTTTATTTGGTACATTGTTGGTGGTGGCCTACAGAGTGTGACATTCACACTCTTTATGGAACGTCGGTTTATATGTATACAATGTGGTTGACATATAGGTTTGGGTGATGTGCCTAGTATATGTTGTTGAGAATGAGGATCTTAGTGTGGATTTGGATATGGGTTTGAGTTGAGTACGAGGATCATGTTGTGTCTCTTTTATTTTTTATTTTGTTTCATTTTTCATATATCATATTTGATCAGCCTATTAGGAAATACTACATTGACATATGACTATGTGACCTATATTTGAATATTTTTTTATAGAATGAGAATGTTTTTGTTATAGTTATTAATCCACTGTAATTATACTTATTTACTATTAAGTGTTTCATGTTATGGATGTTTTCAATGTTGACTATCATTACTCTGATGATACTAGAGGGCATAGCCTCTCCACATGGTACTATCTGTCCCTCTCTATTACTCTGTATCCTCTGAAATATTGGGATGAACGCCTAAGGTCATGTGGAAATCCAATACACTCATGATCTGGGTAGGCTATGTATGGGATTTTTCAAAGGGGGTATTAGATATGTTTTGAAATATATACTATTTGGAGTACAAGGATATAGAGCTAGTCAGAACAAGGGATGAATGCTATGTTTTATTCCAAAACCACACCTATATGTGTGGAAATCCAAGTTACCAGGGAGATTGATTTATTGTTTTACTAGTTCATTTTTATAGTTCAGTTGTTTTTATTATTCAAATTATATTTTTATAGGAATATTGAGTCACTGGTTTTTTCTCATGGATGAGGGTGGCAAGAAGCATGTGTTCATGCATTGTAATATCATGTAGAATTATCATTAAAATTATACTATTATTTTTTATTTAGAACATTTATTATGATACAGGGTCTTATAATTTATATTTTTATAAACAAATTATATACTATTTCCTTAAAAAAAACTTATGGTGACATTCTACTTAACCAGACTTGTATTTTAATTAAATTATTATTGTTAGTAATCAACGAGGTGAATACATTTTATATCTAATACCTATATGAAAAATGGGTAATTTTTTATAGATATATACCCTAGTGGTATTATTCCATTGGGTATAAGGGTGAGTATATATTATTGAATTTTATTTATTTATACTTCCTTTTTATTTCTATGAGGGATTGACAAGGCATATATCTCATGTAGCATCACCAATGCGTGTAACACCATGAGATTTTAAAATATATTTATTTTAAATAAGTTTAATATCTATGATAGATTGTAGTATACATAACTCCAATGCATTAAAATAAGAACATTATGTTCGATATAATAAATGACATGCAACGCAGAGCCAAAAGAAACCGTGGTATACTACATAAATATGATTGTTATAACATATCCGTTTAATTTGAAGGTATGAATTGGATTAAGTTAATTATTTAATATATATATTAGCCCTAATAAATAAAAATTTAATGATAAATTCTTTGTAAATAAAAAGGTAAATTTTTACTAAAGTCATTTTATGCTTCAAAATATATATTCTTCAAAAAAATTATGTGATATTTAATTTTATGTTTGGAATTATAATAAATATTTAAACCATTACAAAATTTAATTATTTAAAATTATTTTCTAAAAAATAATTATATAAAAATTATAATGTGGAAACATTTTTGGACTTTTTTGAATGATTTTTAGTGAATAGTGAGAAATACATATTTTCAATACTGTTATATATATTTTTATTAAATTACATAATTTTAAAGTCCCAATTTAATTTGAATTTGATAAAAAATTTATAGAAGAATTATTTTATTATATTCTAAATAAATAATTTCATTTTAATAATCATTATACCTTAATTTTATATAATATAATGTTTAGGCTTCAAAATGCAATTTATAGAAAACTAATTTCAAATGTATCATCTACCTCCATTTTAATTAATTAAAATGTTCCCTATTGATGGATGATTTAAATAAAATGTATTGATTATATATATAAATATATTAATTTAAATTCATCTAATGATGATTAAAATTAAAATATTTAATATATGATCATATTATTCTTGAAAAACACATTTCTTGAAAACTTTTTTTTTGACCAAATTAATGGATTTTTTAAATTAAATTCCCCCACTATAGTGATTTTATTTTTTAAAAATTTATCTAATGTTTTGATGAATTATAATTGATATTTTATAATATATTTACCTTTTTTGTCATAAGGATTATTAAATATGGTAAAATTTATATACCATATTTGAGGTTAAAATGAGGTTTTCTGCATTAAATGCCCTTGTGTGAAAATTAATTTTCCGAACAAATTAATTTTTATTTGAAAAAATTGGATTCATATTTAGGATAAGTGGTTCAAAAATATCTAATAATTCTAAATTTATTTTATACATCACCCCAAGACATTGCCATATTTTTCCTTCACACTTTATTGTTAGTTTTTCAATACACACATGAAAAACACTATTTAGTCATGTTTTATACAATTAATAAAATTATAATACTTTAGAAATTTTATATAGTAAATTTATATATTATATATCCAAAAAATATATATTTTTACAGTCATCTAATTTATTTTATTGGTATAATATTGGAACAAACCCGATATTACACATGAATTACTATATTTTCATAATAGTGGGTTTATCGCCTTTTAATGACGGACCGATTTTAAATATAAATAAAAAAAATATTTTTTGTCCAAAATAAAATTAATTTTTTAATCCAGGACATAAATATTATATTAGGGTGAATTTTTGGTATTTTTTTTGAGAATTTTCATTTTTTGATGAATAGTGAAAATACTGAATTTTAGCAAAAAAATCTTTTTCATTCAAATAACAAATAATTTAAAGTGATATATTAATTTTTTTAGAAAAAATTATATGAAATATAAAACTATCAATATAATTTAGTTGATTATAATCAACTTCAATTTGAAATTTAATACAAAAACTTAACAAACGATTGTACATTATTCTTCTTTAAAAATATGTTATTCAATACAATCTGCGAGATTAACATTAATAATAATTTTCTCACTTCTATGATTTGAATTTTGAAACTCCTGTATAGAAATTTTAATTAGTATAATATTTAGAGTATAATATGTCCATGGTAATTTTTGACCAAAAATATTAGTAAAAGTTATTAAAATTAATCATAGTGATTAAGGTCATATTAAGCTTAATTGGGGACTAAACACTAATATTAGGGGCCCAAATTACCAATAAAATTTTCCAACAACCACTTTATAGACCGATTTATTCCATAAACCTTCTTTTAGTTTGTTTTTAATTTTTTATGACTTTTTATTATGTAATAACATGTGTATACCTGACTTGTTTACAAACATTCTTGGTGAGCCCTTTTCCTTCTCTATAAAAGGTCACCACCTCTCCCACTTCTTCACACCTCAAAAAACTCTTAGATTGATCCAAAACCTGCCCAAATATTACCCAAAATCCCTCCCCTACCCCTAGAAGCATCACTTTGTGCATAATGATGTCCAAGTAATCCATTGGGTATAAACCAAAAGAAGTTACCTGATTAAGAGGCAAAGTCTTCCCTCCAGTTTCTTAGTATTATTTCCATTCTCTAACCTTTAAAATAATATTATTCTTTTATTTCATTAAAAACATTATCCTAAAAATAAAATTATGTATATATGTTAGTATTTCTTGCTAAAAATACACAAGCTTCCATCTAATGGGTAACAAACATACCATGTCTCGATACGACAAACTACTGCCTCACAAAATGATTATTGTTTAATTTTCCTTCTCCACCAATAATGGTGGCCATTATGATGGTAACTATATTTATATTATATATATATACATATGATATTTATAATTTATTTTTTATTATGTAATTTTTATTTATGTAATTCCTTTATTCTTTCCATCTTTTTTAAATATGATAATTTTGTTTGATGAAGTGTGCACTACCACCCGTTCAAAGCGATATGACTCTTTCATGACATACATGAAACATATAAATGATGGTTTTAATAAAAAATATGAATCATATATAACATATAAATGATACTATAATTATAATACTGTTATTTATCATTTAATTTTCATTCTTCTAATCTGACAAAGAAATGAATGTAACATCCATGCTTACGTACAGTCTACCACCTCCAAGAATGGTGCACTTCATTTCTTATCTCCAAACTGTACAAGAAATACTAAATATGTATGTACAGGATACACATGATAATTATATCATGGTTTAAAATTATGATATTATGAACATATGATCTAATTAATAATAACAACAAATAACATGTAAAAATATACTTGGGAAAACTATGTAATTATCACTAGAAATAATCAAAATAACAAAAGATTGATAAAAAATGAGTAATGATATATTATATGATATTAAAATAAGAAATTATAAAAATGATTATGATTATTATATTAGTTAATTACATATTTTAAACTACTATACATGAGGAAAAATATCACACTACAAAAATGAAGGATAAGTTAAGGTAATTCTGTCTCAATTTACATTCCACTGAGACTTAATTGTTATTATGCACCAATTAACATTTATTTTTTATATATACATCCTTTTTCATGTTATATCCTGAATCCAATTATACTCATGATTTTATAATTTTAATTTACTATCAAAAATTTCTTTTGATTAAATTTTAAATGTTTCAATGTTGTGTGAGACACTTTGGAATATTTAAAGATTATTCTCCTCAAGAATGATCATAATGATTATCATTACAATCTCACTTAATTTTTTGAATTTTAATTTTCATTTGAAACAATTACATTATTGTAATAATTATTAATTTGAAATTTACTTGAATATCTACATTCTCATAAAATAGATATTACTATTTCCTAAACCATACACCATTATTTATATAGTTTTTACATTGACAATTATTTGATTAATTGAGGAATTATTGATAAAATATGTATCTCCCATTCAATACAATTATTTGCTGAGGAATATTAGTTGTTTTGATTATTCCATATGATGAATTTTTGGGACTGTAAATGAAGTGTAGAGCCTGGACTTTATGTATCTCCTCAATGAATCAGCAGGTTCACATAACACAAATTAGTTGGCCAAATTAAACAGATTTCTATCCGTAGTTTTTAACCATCATGGGAAATGTATTGAAGGTAGTAGGTTTTCATGTGCCTTAGACATGATGTCCAAAAATTACGCATTTACCCCATTTAAATTTGACTATTATTCATCTAAGATATTTCCATCGACATATATAAAGATATATTTCACTCTCTGTTTATTGATTTAGATGGCATGAGTTTCAGTTCCTTACATAGCCTTATTGATATTGCTTTTTCTAGTTATTGAATGAAATTTGTTTTTAGTTAATCAGCTTACCATGTTAATTTATTATCAATCAATCAATATTTATTCCTCTTTAAATACCTTTACATAGCATTGGACCCCACATTTATTAGGTTACTTTCCCCAGGTTATGAAGAAGCAATATTTTAATAAGAAATGAAGGACACATTTTATTTAATTTTATTATGTATCATGATTGTATTTTATATTTACCTATATATTATGTGTATCATATATGTAATATGGATTCTCAGTACTGTTAAACTAAATGGACCTTCTGGATTTGATTTATTGAAATTATGAAAATTTAATAAATTAATGCACCAGCTTTTGGATTTAGGGGCCAGGGCATTAAAGTTTTTATCAAATGTATTTTAGAAACAACATTGGAAACTATATTGATAAAAAATAGATTATAGATCGCAACCATAAGATATTCATTGAGGATAAGTATGGAATAAAATATTTGAATTTTGGTATTGTAGGGATTATGAGTTAATTCATGGAAATACATCCCCTTTTGGATACTACAAGTGGACGTGGTTCTAGAATAGATGTACCATGGAGTAATAACTCTAACAAGGTGTTCTGGTCCTGACTCAGGGTAACCTGGTACTAGAAAAAGGCCTTTAGTGAACATCTTGTTTGAAACTCCCCGGGGATATGCATATGATTTCTCACATTTCATTTACCAACCATTATTAATGATTTAAAAGTAAATATACCCTCAATGTAACCCTAATTTATGATTATAATATTAACTATTCATGTATTTATGTTTTGAGATAAAGGCGATGGATTGAGCTACTGAAATAATATGATTTCTTAATACAGTACAACCCATGCCAAGTGAATAAGGTGGTGGATTCTTTGAGTTGGAAGGATCATGGAGTTGTAACCCAAATGAGGATCAAGGAGGATCCTCTGTTCATGGATCTAGTAACTATGGATATGGGAATTTATAAGGAAGGGATGATACCAATCATATATTAAGATATTTCCAAAACATATTTATTATAAAGGATAAAAAATTCATGATATGATGATGAGGAATTTAAGAAGAAAATTAAAGGCATAAATGGTGGAAAATTAAAATGCATTATTTGTGAAGATGGACTTCTAAAAATTAAAAATAGGATTTGTGTTCCATCTATGCCCGAGCTAAAAAGGAAATTATTAGATGACTCTCACATATCAAATATTTGTATGAACCCTTAGAGCACAAAGATGTAAAGGGACTGGAAGGAATATTTTCAGTGGGATAACATGAAGTAGGAAATTGTTTATTATGTGTCTCTATGTCTTGTTTTTCAATAAGTGAAAACTGTAAGGTGACATACTAAAGTATCCCTACAACCAATTCATATTCCTATGTAAAAATGGAACGAAATTAGTATGGAATTTTTCACAAGACTTCCAAATAATCCTAGAAGGAATGATCAAATATGGGTTATTATTGATCACCTAACCAAATATATACATTTTCTTCCAATAATATAATACCCTCCTCTTGAGTTCCTCCCAAGGATCTATATTAATTAATTTTAATACTTCATTTTTGACCTCTATCTATTTTTTCTGATCAAGATCCTCTCTTTACCTTAAAATTATGGAATAATCTCCAAAAGGCTCTTGACACCAAACTTCATTTAAGCACTGCCTACCATCCTCAAACTGATAGCCATTCTGAAAGACCAATTAAAACAATGGTGGATATGTTGAAGTCATACTCATATGACATTCATGGTGTGTGGTATCAATACATACCTTAGGTGGAGTTTTCATATAATAATAGTTTTCATTCAAGTATTCGAATGGGAAAATATAAATAATTATATGGAAATAGATGTCATATTCCTCCTTTTTGGTATAAGGTTAGTGAATGGAAACTCACAATCTTTGAAATTGTTGAGTATACAAAGAAAAAGGTAAAGGATATTTAGGCACATATCAAAATGGCTCAATGTAGAAAAAGAGTTATGCTGATAATCAGGGAAATTATTTGGAATTCCAAGTGAGAGATGATGTTTTTTTGAAGGTATATCTATGTAAGGGTGTTATTAGGTACGATAAAAAGGGAAAACTGAGTCCCAGGTACATCATACCATTGAATATTATTGAACGAGTTAGAGATGTTTCATATCATTTTCCTAGGTTGCCAAATATTTTAAAAGTACACATTGTGTTCCATACATTAATGCTAAGGACGTACATAGCAGAACGAATGCTTGTGATCAAATCTGATGAAATAGATTTGTGACCCGACCTTTCGTATATCAAAAAAACCATCCACATTCTTAATATAATAGATCAATTAATAAGAAATCGAATGACTTGTCTCGTAATGGTACTCAATAAAATCACAAAAATAGAAGAATCTACTTGGGAACTAGAGGATTCTATGAAGGATAACATCACACATATTTTTGAAGGTAATACCCCTAAAATTTTAATGTTGAAAGTTTTGTAAGAGGGAATAATTTTTCACCATAAGAATTTACAATACTTTCCGTTAAATTTTTTGTTTTCATTGCAATACAAAAAATACCCGACTTCGAAAAAACACCATTTAGTCATGTTTTATACAACTAATAAAATTATAAATCATTAGAGAATTTATATAGTAAATTTATATATTATATATCCAATAAAATATTTTGACAGTCATATAATATATTTTATAGGTATAATACAGGAACAAACCCAATATTAGACTCAAAATATTATATATTCATAATAGATGTTTTACCGACTTTTAATGGAATATATTTTAAATCTAAATTTTGACATATTTATATATTTTATTTTAAAAAAAATATTTATTTATTTATTCATGAAATCAAAATTGTGTTTGGGTGGATTATTAGGATTTTTCTGAGAAACATCATTTTTTGATGAATAGTGAAAAACATTTCATTTTATTTAAAAATTGGATTTTAATTTAAATAATAACTAGTAATAACTTATATATAAATTTATTTAAGAAAAATTAGATCCATTATATACCTATTAATATTATTTTACCATTATATTCAATTTAAATTTGAAATTGTATATAAAAACTAAATAAAATTTTGAACATTTTTCTACTTTAAAAACCCGTTATTTTGTCCCATCTATGGGATTAGAATTAATATTAATTTTCCCGCATCTATGATTTTAATTTTTAAAATCCAGAATACACCAATTTAATCAATATAGTATTTAGATTATAATAATTACATGTTTATTTTTGTCCAAAAAGATTAGTAAAAGTGATTAAAATTAATCACACTGATTAAGGTCAAGTTATGTATAATTAGGGATTATACCTTAATGTTAGGGGGTCCAAATGACGTATCCACTTGTAAAACCCCTATTTTATGGACCTATTTACAAAAAAACTTCTATTTATTAGTTTTTATGGGTTTTTAGGACTTTGTATATGGTAATAACATGTGTATACAGAACTTGTTTCCAAAAATTCAATGTGAGTCATTTTCCTTCCCTATAAAAGCCCACCACCTCTCATACTTCATCACACCTCTCAAACCACTTATGTTCAGCCAATACCTGACAAATTAATCTCTTAACATCCCAAACCTCTACCTAGAATCATTCTTTTGGGTAGAATTATTTTCAAATAATCCTTTTGGTTTAAACCAAAAGAAGTTACCTGATTAAGAGGCAACGTCTTCTCACTAATTTCTTAGTTTTGTATTCATTATACAATCACTCATATATTCATATTTTATTGATACATAAAAAAATTTATCCTAAATATAATATTATTTTTTATGTTAATATTTATACCTACACAAACAAACACTTCAATCATATGGGTAAAGAACATACTATTTCAATGTATAACAAACTACCGCCTCACCAAATGTTGTTTGTTCATTTTTTTACAACCTCTCGTGGTGTAAATTATAATGGAAACTACGTTTATATATGACCTATTTTATATTTATAATTTATTTATTCTTCATTAATTTTTATTTATAAAATACCCTTATTATAAGGCCCCAGCCTTAAACCTTACTAAATCTTGAGTTATTACAAGATTACACATTGAGGATCTTTTCAGGTTTAGAGTTTTAGAGAATTAGATCATAAAACTTGCATTATATTCCACATTTAAACAAAGTGGTTACATAAAAGATAGTATTCATTTTTCCCATCAACGGAAACATATTTAAAATAAAACATGGATTATTTCTTGACACTTCCTTGACACTATCATCATATCATGTACCATTCCCTTGACCTGTGAAAAACATTTCTAAAACATGGGATGAGCATAAAAATCTCAGTAAGGGTTATAAAAAGTATGGAAAGGAAACATGAGTACATATATACATAAGAATGAAATCATACTTTACCTATAAAACATAATCACTTTAACATACCTCATAAAATCATGAATAAATCATAGAAATCATAAGACATAAAGGTAACCTGAGGCATTCATAACATTCTTAAATATGGAGTAACCCTCTTGGTTACATTTGGAATACCCATCATAGTATATTCCCTAAATCTCTTTGGAGAAACCTTAACTTTTAACTCCTTCACGTTACCCAATGCATTGGAGAGCTATATCGGGCTCACCCTCCCTTAGTTTATCACGGAACTACCCATATTCAAAACAATTCCCAAGAACCATAACATAATCATAGCACATAACATAAGAATAAAGGAATGATAACATTCCCACATTGCAACAAAAATATAACATTTTAAGATATTGAAATAATGGATCCATTCTAAAAACCATTTTCAAAACCATTTAAAACATTTAATAAAGAGATTTTTAAATCAAAGTGTCCCATACCAGATTGAAGCTTTTAACATTTTAAACCATTAATATCCATGTAAATAAATCCTTAAAACCATTTTGAAACCATGGATATTAATGATAAATATTTATAAGAATAAATCATTAAAACATTTAAAAAGATATTTTGGTTAAAGGGTTTTTAACAAAATGAGAGACACTTGAATAAAATAATTGAGGAATAAAATTTAATCAAAAATTTATAATATAATGAGAATAAATGGATTCATGATATAATATTCCAAAGGATAGTATATACACCATATAAGAGTGAACTAGTGCATAACAACAATGAAGTCTCAATAGAAATGTAAAATGAGATGAAATCCATTATAAAGAAGGTATCCTTAAATTGAAGATAAATAAATCTCATAAATATGTGTGACAAATATAAATACACCCAATATAAGTGTATATTAAGTGTAAAATAATCAAAGTTCATTCACTCATATTCAAAGGATGACATATTCAACAACTATATGTTGAACCCAAAGAAATCAAAATTGGGTTAAGAAGTTCCCATGAGAGCCTAACGGCGTCACATAAAATTTCAGAAAAAGAGTTTATGAGAGAGATAGAGGGTATCTCACCACTTGGACATAAAATTTACGACAATAAGGATATATAAAAACATATCCCCACATAATAAGATGAAAATTAAAGGACATAACAAAAGAATTATTTTAAAAAAGGAGGGTGAAAGGATCCCCTACCGATTTGGGTAATTTCGAAACGTACACCCCATGAAAGAAGGACTATACAACATTGATGTAAATACTCATAATCTAAAGTATTTTACACAAAGAGTAGAATAACGGATAGTACATACACAACTCAAAATGAAATATTGGAAAATGTAGCATGAATCTCAGAAAAACACAAAGTGAGATAAAAAGCCCCTTACGAAATTTCGGCAGCCAAATGGCACCAATTAAAACTTACAAAATGGATTGATGAGAGGAAGTAGGGTCTCGCAACATATGAACGTAAAAAGTACAGTAAGATTAATATAAAATAACATCCCAATCATAAGAAAGATGAGCTTAAAAGGAATGACATAAAAGAGTGTACTTAAAAAGAAAGAGAGGGGTAGGATCCCTTACCTCGGGTCCGACTTGACTCGATCGTTCTTTAACCTCCTGAATAATAAACTTGAGTTAATTTATACATTCTTAAGAACCTTTTTCAAGTTCATTATTCCCTTTTATATCACTTACTACCATGCTATTAACACTATGTAATTATTTAAGTTAATAATGGTCGTTTTGTAGATCATTGCTACTTGAGTCAAAAATAAACTCTTTATAATTACAAGTTGTTCATGTGGTAAAATATATATTATATCCAGAATTATATTAATTATGTAGATATCATATATATAATATATATCCATTATATACATGCATTTATAATATTACATAACATTTAGAGGTAAGAAATGAAATGCACCGTTCATGGAGACGGTAAGTCGTACGTACGCATGAACGCTACTTCCATTTCTATTTCTTATTTAATGAAATTAAAACATAATGATACATAATATTATTATAATTCCAGTATGGTATCATATATAATATCATTAAATATATCCTTTATACGTACCACATATGGTATTTACGAATGAAATCACTTTGAGGGGGCGGTAGTCCGCACTTCCAAAAATGAAGATATCGCGTTTAACCATAATGGAAACCATAAAGGTATTACATAAATGAAAAATAAATATGCTTAAGTAAAACATAAACATATTATATTTCATATATTAATATAGTGACATCTTAATGGGCACCTTTGAGGGTGTTAAAAGAATATTGAACAATCTTCGTTTCGTGAGGCAGAAATTCACCATCCACAGAAACAATTTGTTCTTTAACCATTAGATGTAGGTGTGTATATGTGTAGCTCGAATACTTCTTATAAAAACATCCTAGTATATCTGAGATACTGTATTTGTTACAAAAGAAATGAATAATAATAGTTTATGGGGTTGGAGAAGCAAAATAAATCAAAAGAACACAAGTGAAGACATTACCTTAAAATCATGTACCTCTCTTTGATTTGAGCTCAAAGGCTTCCTTGGGAAGACTTCTGCCCAATGTGAGGCTTCTAGAAGTAATATAGGGATGTTAAGAGACAAAATGAGCTGGGTTTGGCCAAGACAAAGCCTTGAGAGGTGTGGAAAAGGTGGTAGAGGTGGGGTCCTTCTATAGGAGGAGAGGAGGGGCACTCTTGGAAAGTTACAAAATGATACTCTATTTTCAAATGAGTTTCGGATTTTAAATGTCCCAAACTGATGTATTTAGAGGATAAGGTGGTAATGGTTCGAAATATACTAATCCAATAGGTCTTTTACAAGTGTAAGTTATAGTTTTAACATTATTTTTTCATTTTATTTAAATCCTTTATTAATGAGGTAATCGCTGCATCATCATGATGTCATAAATAATTTAATTTATTTAATGTCTAAAAATTAAAAATTTAAATATCATGATGTAGGAAATATTATTATATTTCTAATGAATATTTATATTCAAAAATATGACTTGTATAACCCCATTTAAATTTTTTTTAGTAAAACAACTCATGCTTGTGATATTTTTATTTTAACTTTAAATAAATAGTTATTTATGTCATTTTCCAACCAAAGTGGCACCATGGGGTCCCCAAGATGACCCCTAGATTTTCTTGGTTGGCCATGACACATCCAATGAGGGTAGGACATGTGTCTAGGTCATTTCATATTATTAAAACATTATTTTTACCTTTAATTACACTAATTACCTCTAATCGCGATTAAAAACTTAAAAGTTACTATTCACCAAAAAATTATTTTAATCTCATTGAACCAAATTTTACATCCTAATGAAAACCATGTCTATCGGATTTTTGAAATTCAAATCACAGAAGTGGTAAAGTATCATTTAAACGAAAAATCAGTTTTTAATCTACCACTTAGTGGTTTCACTATTCATCAAAAATTGAAGTTTTCAGAAAAATACCAAAAATTCACCCTAAGATATATTTGATATTCCGAATTCAAAAATGATGTCTATTTTATAAAATTCAAAAAATATATGTTGCATTAATTAATTTAATAATTAATTCCCGTTGTCAAAACAAATAGCGTGTTTTTAAGAAACAATATCTATTAAAAGGTTGACACTAGTTTAAGTCCAATTTCAAAGTGAAATTAATTCCAATGACAACCATCAGATTAAATGGTAAAAATATATTCTAAATAAACTCTAATATAAATTAAAAATATAATATATCCATATAAATAAATCAGATTAAAATGAGTGTTTGAATTAAAATGAAACATTTTCAATAAAAATGATCTTTATTGGAAAAATAACAAAATTTTACAAAAAGTAAATTTTGATGTCCAAATTCGAAAGAAGGACTTTATTTTGTCAAATACAACATATAAATATGTCCAAAGTATATTTAAAAATGGTTCTCAATAAAAAGGCGGTTAATTGACCATTTAAACAATATTAGAAGATTTATGCTTAAAATTGGATTCATTTGCATTTTAAGCCTCCAACATTTATTGGATAAAAGTAAAAATATTTGACAAACATATATAATCATTTTGTAGTTAGTTCCGTTCATTCCCGCCATTAAAACGGCTAGGCGTTAACTGCCTTTTAAAATAATATTATTTTATTATTAGTGTGCAATGTAAGATTTCAATGAAACTCGTTGTTGCGTATTGGGTACGCCCTCGAGCATAGCATTACCTTTAAAGTAATATTAATATTTTATTCAAAAATATGGATAAATATGAAAATGTCATATTCTTTATTTACCTGGGGTGTTACATCCTTCCCCCCTTTTGGGAATTGCATCCTCGCAATTTTAAAATTGGGCTTGAAAGCTTTATTGAAAATCCCACATCGGAACAAGAGTCAGTAAAACTATCACTTTAAAAGAAAGGGAGAGAAGTACAAATGTCACCCGAGTTAACCCATACTAGGATTCCAAGTATGAAAATATGGATATGGAGGAAAACACAAAGGGTCATGTTCTGATGGAGAGTGATAGTAAAAATGTCTAGGAGAAAGTTAACAACAAGAAAATCACAAACTTGTGATGGGTTAAACGGTATTTGATTCCCCAGTAGGAAAAATTAAGAGACAACATTTTTGTTTTAAGTTACTTTTCATTAAGGAATTTATTTATGAGAATAACTAAAACATAAGGAATCATACTTAAATGTCATGTTGACTTTCAACTTTTAATATATTTCTTACACGAACTCATACTTTCTCCAAAAGACGAGTATTTAATATGACTTGTTACATTAAGAGAGCTATAATCAACTTATAGAGATTCACCTAATCCACAAAAGAGAACTATATACTTCCCATGTCTTTAGACCTTAACCAAAACTAAAACCCAAAGTTCAACTAAGACCATTCAATAAACATCTATCCATTAAATTTTACAAAGTAAACCAAACTAAGATTGAAACCCAATTCTCTGAAGGATTTATTCACATAGTCTCCTAAGATAAATTTTAAAATTTTTCTCCAAAATAACATCAGTTACTCTTACAGTATCATACTGAAAAGTAATTATCCTAATCACATATCCTCCATGATAGGATAATCATTTCCATTGATAACCAAAAAAAATCAACTTACTCTTAATTCATAAAATCATCTAACTAAAAATAATCATTCAAACTAACCAGAGACTTCACGTAGTCCAATGGTAGGTGATAAATACCAGTTGCACTTTGGTTGTGGGTTCGATTCCCGTAGATTCGTCCGACATGACGGGTTGTCACACGGTCTGCATGTTTTCCCTTTTCAAAAACTATATAATTCTATAACATTCATCAAAAGAGATAAATTCATCAAAAATAACCATAACATATTTTAACCACAAAGGTTATCTGATAACTTCCATTTTGCAACCCAAAATGTATTAACCAGTAATTGCCTCAAATTCAAGGATCATATAAACCCAAATGGTTCTTTATAACTATATCCACAAAAGAAAAGATAATTATTCCAGGAATAAATTTTTCGTATATCAAACATCAGGGTTACTAAAAAAAGTCTTCTAATGTAACCCCATCATCAAAAGAGACTTAATACATCTATGAATTTCACCATCCTAAAATCTACCATAACACTTGAATCCCTTATATGATGACTTCTTACTCATTCAACATTCTTCATGATCCATTAGCCATTCCTTTTCAAATTATTCTGAAATACTTATTTCCTACAAACAAAATCATGAATCATATCCTAAGATTCCAATAATAGGAAAACATATGTTAAGAAATAACCCATACCTTTCATTCTTCATTGTAAGTTTCTTCATCCTCAGTTAGAATGGCATTAGGTATTGGTAAATGAATATTTCTACGAACATAGTGACCCCATTCCGGAAACTTCTTCATAGGACATGTGTTTGCATAATGACCATGCACACCACATTTAAAACATTCAATAGATCCTTCAGGAAGAACTTCTGTCCCTTTCCTAGAGTCAACTAGATGCTTCCTTTTCCCATGGCAGGTTATTGATTTATGACCATCATTTCCACATCTATAGCATCTTTCTGTCCCTTTGAAATATTTTCCTAGCTGTTTCTTTCCACATATTTGACACCTAGGTTTTTGAACATACTTACCTTTATGATTATGACATGAACTTCCGTAGGGATTTGTTTCTCGCATACACGATGCCTTATAAAAACCACTACGGTTTAGGTGGTCAATCATGACTCCAGATAGTTGGTTGAGGATAACCACACGAGTTCTGATTACAGCTCCCATATCATTCAGTTGCTCTTTCATAAAACTGTCACAGTTTTCTTCAAATCCACTGTTTCTTTGGTGCCTGCTAGATCCAGCCATTTACTAAAACCAAAAAGGTCAGTGTGAGTATATCAGTAAAATCATCAAATAAAAAAGAGGATGATAAACACCAAGATATAATTATCCAAGTTATCTCAAAATCATTATAAATATCAAAAAAACGATGACTCCATCTAATATACTAACCATTGTGGTTATACACAACTTGTCACTTTTTCTAAAACAAAACTCCAACCTCTAAAGTTATCTAAACTGACCTTTGATACCAACTATAAGGCACCAGCCTTAAACCTTACTTAATCTTCAGTTATTACAAGTTCACACATTGAGGATATTTTCAGTTTTAGAGTTTTAGAGAATTAGATCATAAAACTGGCATTACATTCCACATTTAATCAAAGTGGTTACATAAAAGATAGTATTCAATTTTCCCATCAACAGAAACATATTTAAAATAAAACATGGATTCTTTCTTGACACTTCCTTGACACTATCATCATGTCATGTACCATTACCTTGACCTGTGAAAAACATTTCAAAAACATGGGATGAGCATAAAAAGCTCAGTAAGTGTTATAAAAAGTATTGAAAGGAAACATGAGTACATATATACATAATAATGAAATCATACTTTACCTATAAAACATAATCACTTTAACATACCTCATAAAATCATGAATAAATCATAGAAATAATAAGACATAAAGGTAACTTGAGGCATTCATAACATTCTAACGTAGGGAGTAACCCTCTTTGTTATGTTGGAATACCCATCGCAGTATATTCCCTAAATCTCTTTGGAGAAACCTTAACGTTTAACTCCTTCGCGTTACCCAATGCATTGGATAGTTATATCGGGCTCACTCGCCCTTAGTTTATCACGGAACCACCCATCTTCATAACAATTCCCATGAACCATAACATAATCATAACACATAACATAAGCATAAAGGAAAGATAACATTCCCACATTGCAAGAACAATATAACATTTTAAGATATTAAAATAATGAATCCATTCTAAAAACCATTTTCAAAACCATTTAAAACATTTAAAAAAGAGATTTTTAAATCAAAGTGTCCAATACCACATTGAAGATTTTAACATTTTAAACCATTACTATCCATGTAAATAAATCCTTAAAACCATTTTGAAAACATGGATATTAATGATAAATATTTATAAGAATAAATCATTAAAACATTTAAAAAGATATTTGAGTTAAAGGGTTTTTAACAAAATGAGAGACACTTGAATACAATAATTGAGGAATAAAATTTAATCAAAACTTTATAATATCATGAGAATAAAGGGATTCATGATATAATATTCCAAAGGATAGCATATACACCATATAAGAGTGAACTGGTGCATAACAACAATGAAGTCTCAATAGAAATGTAAAATGAGATAAAATCCATTATAAAGAAGGTATCCTTAAATTGAGGATAAATTAATCTCATTAATATGTGTGAAAAATATAAATACACCAAATATAAGTGGATATTAAGTGTAAAATAATCAAAGTTCATTCACATATATTCAAAGGATGACATATTCAATAACCACATGTTGAACCCAAAGAAATCATAATTTGGTTAAGAAGTTCCCTTGACAGCCTAACGACGTCACATCAAATTTTAGAAAAAGAGTTGATGAGAGAGATAAAGGGTATCTCATCACTTGGACATAAAATTTACGGCAATAAGGATATATAAAAACATATCCCCACATAATAAGATGAAAATTAAAAGACATAACAAAAGAATTCTTCTAAAAAGAGGAGGGTGAAAGGTTCCCTTACCGATTTGGGTAACTTTCGAAACGTACACCCTATGAAATAAGGACTATACAACATTGATGTAAATACTCATAAAAGAAAGTATGTTAAACAAAGAGTATAATAATGGACAGTACATACACAACTCAAAAGGAAATATTGTCAAATGTAGCATGAATCTCACGAAAACAGAAAGTGAGATAAAAAGCCCCTTACGAAATTTTGGCAGCCTAACGGCGCCAATTAAAACATCCAAAATGGATTGATGAGAGAAAATAGGGTCTCCAATAATATGAACATAAAAATTACAGTAATATTAATATAAAATAACATCCCAATCATAATAAAGATGAGATAAAAAGGAATGACATAAAAGATTGTACATAAAAAGAAAGAGAGGGGTAGGATCCCTTACCTCGGGTCCGACTTGACTCGATCGTTCTTTAACCTCCTGAATAATAAAGTTGAGTTAATTTATACTTGCTTTAGAACCTTCTTCATGTTCATTATTCCCTTTTATATCACTTACTACCATTCTATGAACACTATGTAATTATTTAAGTTAATAATGGTCGTTTTGTAGATCATTGCTACTTGAGTCAAAAATAAACTCTTTATAATTACAAGTTGTTCATGTGGTAAAATATATATTATATCCAGAATTATATTAATTATGTATATATCATATATATCATATATATCCATTATATACATGCATTTATACTATTACATAACATTTAGAGGTAAGAAACGAAATGCACCGTTCATGGAGACGGTAAACCGTACATACGCATGAACGCTACTTCCATTTCTATTTCATATTTAATGGAATTAAAACACAATGATACATAATATTATTATAATTCCAATATGGTATCATAGATAATATCATTCAATCTATCCTTTATACGTACCACATATGGTATTAACGAATCAAATCACATTGAGGGGGCGTTAGTCCGCACTTCCCAAAATGAAGATATCACGTTTAACCATAATGGAAACCATAAAGGTATGCCAAAAATGAAAAATACAGAATCTTAAGTAAAATAAAAACATATTATATCTCATATATGAATATATTGACATCTTAATGGCCACCTTTGAGGGTGTTAAAAGAATATTGAACGATCATCGTTTTGTGAGGCAGAAATTCACCATCCACAGAAACAATATGTTCTTTAACCATTAGATGTAGGTGTGTGTAAGTGTAGCTCGAATAATTATTATAACAACATCCTAGTATGTTTAAGATACTGGATTTGTTACAAAAGAAATTAATAAAAATAGTTTAGGGGGTTGGAGAAGAAAAATAAAACAAAAGAACACAAGTGAAGACATTACCTTAAAATCGGGTACCTCTCTTTGATTGGAGCTCAAAGGCTTCCTTGGGACTACTTCTTCCCAATGTGAGGAGTCTAGGAGGAATATAGGGATGTGTAGATACAATATGAGTTGGGTTTGGCCGCACCAAAGTCATGAGAGGTGTGGTAAAGGTGGTAGAGGTGGGGGCCTTTTATAAGAGGAGACGAGGGGCACTCTTGGAAAGTTACAAAATGTTACTTTATTTTCAAATGTGTTTCATATTTTAAAGGTCTCAAACTGGTTTATTTCGAGGATAAGGTGGTAAGGGTTCGAAATATACTCATCCAATAGGTGTTTGACAAGTTTATGTTATAGTTTTAACATTATATTTTAATTTTATTTAAATCCTTTATTAATGAGGTAATCACTGCATCATCATGATGTCATAAATAATTTAATTTATTCAATGTATAAAAATTATAAAAAAATATCATGATGTAGGAAATCTTTTTCTATTTCTAATGAATATTTATAGTAAAAAATATGACTTTTATAACCCCATTTAAAAATTGATTTAGTAAAATGACTCATGCTTGTGACATTTTTATTTTAACTTTAAATAAAAAGTTATTTATGTAATTATCCAACCAAAGTGGCTCCATGGGGTCCCCAAGTTGACCCATGGATTTTTTTGGACGGCCTGGACACATCCAATGAGTGTAGGACATGTGTCTAAGGCATTTCATATTACTAAAACATTATTTTTACCTTAAATTACACTAATTACCTCTACTTGCGATTAAAAACTTAAAAGTTACTATTCACCAAAAAATTATTTTAATCTCATTGAAGCACATTTTACATCCTAATGACAACCATGTATGTTGGATTTTTGAAATTCAAATCACAGAAGTGGTAGAGTTTCATTTAAACAAAAAATCAGTTTTTAAACTACCACTTAGTGGTTTCACTATTCATCAAAAATTGAAGTTTTTCAGAAAAATACCAAAAATTCACCCTAAGCTATATTTGATATTCCGAATTCAAAAATGATATCTATTTTACAGAATTCAAAACATATATGTTGCATTAATTAATTTAATAATTAATTCCCGCTGTCAAAACAGATTGCTTGTTTTTAAGAAACAATATCTATTAAAAGATTGACACTAGTTTAAGTCCAATTTCAAAGTGAAATTAATTCAAATGACCACCATTAGATTAAATGGTAAAAATATATTCTAAATACACTCTAATCTAAATTAAAAATATAACCTATCCATATAGATAAATCATATTAAAAGAAGGTTTTGAATTAAAATGCAACATTTTCAATAAAAATGATCTTTATCAGAAAAATAACAAAATTTTACACAATGTAAATTTTGATGTCCAGATTCTAAAGAAGGATTTTATTTTCTCAAATAAAACATATATAATTGTCAAAAGTATATTTAAAAAGGGTTCTCCATCAAAAGGTGGTTAATCGACTATTTAAAGAATATTTGAATATTTATGCTTAAAATTGGATTCATTTGCATTTTAAGCCTCCAACATTTATTGGATAAAAGTAAAAATATTTGACAAACATATATAATCATTTTTTAGTTAGTTCCGTTCATTCCCTCCACTACAATGGCTAGGTGTTAACTACCTTTTAAAATAAAATTATTTTATTATTAGTGTGCAACGTAAGATTTCAATGAAACTCGTTGTTGCGTATTGGGTACGCCCTCGAGCATAGTATTCCCTTTAAAGTAATATTAATATTTTATTCAAAAATATGGATAAATATGAAAATTTCATATTCTTTATTTAGTTGGGGTGTTACACTTATGCTTTCCATCTTGTGTAAATACGATAATTTCGTTTGAGGAAGTATGGACTACCGCCCCTCAATGTGATATGACTTGTTAGTGAAATACCTGGAACTTATATAGGATAGATTTAATATACCTATGTAATATATATAGTAAATATATGAAACTAGAATTATATTGTATATATTTATCATTTACTATAACATCCCAAGTAAATAAATAATATTACATTCTCTTGTTTATCAAAATTTGTGAATAAATTGTTAATATTAATTTAAAGGGAACGATATGCTCGATGGCGTACCCAATACGCAACAACGAGTTTCATGGAAATCTTACGTTTCACTCTAATAATAAAATAATATTATTTTAAATGGTAGTTAACACCTAGTCGTTGTAATTGCAGGAATGAACAGAACTAACTAAAAAATTATTATACATGTTTTTCAAATATTTTTTCTTTTATCCAATATATGTTAGTGGCTTAAAATACGAATGAATCCAATTTTAAGCGTAAATATTCTAATATTCTTTAAAAGGTCGATTAACCACCTTTTGATAGAGAACCATTTTCAAATCCACTTGTTGACAATTTTATGTGTCATATTGGACCAAATAAATTCCTTCTTTAGAATCGGGATATCAAAATTTACTTTGTGTATATATTTGTTATTTTTTTTTATAAAGTTCATTTTTAATGAATAAGTGAAAAATGTTGTATTTTAATTCAAAAACTCTTTTTAATCTAACTTATTTATATGATTAGATCAGATTTTTAATTAGTTTTAAAGTGAAATTAGAATATATTTTTACCATTTAATCCCATGGTGGTCATTGGATTTAATTTCACTTTGAAATTGGACTTAAACTAGTGTCAATCTTTTAATAGATATTGTTTCTTAAAAACACAATATTTGTTTTCACAGTGGGAATTAATTATTAAATTAATTAATGCAACTTATATGTTTTGATTTTTTTAAAATAGACATCATTTTTGAATTCGGAATATCAAATATAGCTTAGGTCAATTTTTGGTATTTTTCTGAAAAACATCAATTTTTGTTGAATAGTGAAACCACTAAGTGGTAGTTAAAAAATAGATTTTTCATTTAAATGAAACATTACCACTTCTGTGATTTGAATTTAAAAAATCCAACATACAGGGTTTTCATTAGGATGTAAAATTTTGTTCAATGGGATTAATATAATTCTTTTTGGTGAATAGTAACTTTTAAGTGTTATTAATCGTGATTAAATGTAATTTGTGTAATTTAAGGTAAAAATAATGTTATAATAATATGAAATTACCTTGAAACATGTCCTACCCTTATTGGATGAGTCATGGACGACCAAGACAATCCATTTGTCAACTTGGGGACCCCATGGAGCCACATGGGTAAGAAAATGACATTAATAACTTTTTATTTATTGTTAAAATAAAAATGTCACAAAGATGTATTTTTTTACTAAAACAATTTTTCCATGGGGTTGTACAACTCATATTTTTTACTATAAATATCCATTGGGATGCTAAAAAGATTTCTTACATCATGATTTAATTTTTTATAATTTTTAGGAATTATATAAATAAATTTATTTATGACACCATGATGATGGAGTGATTATCTCATTAATGAATGATTTAAATAAAATGAAAAGATAATGTAAAGTCTAAGACATAAACTTGTCAAAAACCTATTTTATGGGTGGATTTAGAACCCTTATCAACTTATCCTGGAAATATATTATTTTGAGACCTTTGATATCCGAAAAATAATTTTATAATAAAGTATCTTTTCATGACATTCCAAGAGTGCCCCTCCTTCATCTTATAAAAGGCCCCCACCTCTACCTCCTTAACAACACCTCTCAAGCCCTTGGCTCATCCAACCTCTACTCATTGTGTCTCTCCACATCCTTATATTTCTCCTAGAATCTTCAATTTAGGCAGAAGTCCTTCCATGTAATCCTTTGAGCTCAAATCAAAAAGAGTTATCCGATTTTAAGGTAATGTCTTCTCTTATGTCCTTTTGTTTTATTTTGCTTCTCCAACCCCCTAAACTATTTTTATTATTTTTTTTGTAACAAAACCAGTATCTCAGATATACTAGATGATTTTATGGGGAGTATTAGAGCTACACTAATACACACCTCCATCTAATGGTTAAAGAACATATTGTTTCTGTGGGTGGCGATTACTGCCTCACGAAACGATGATTGTTCAATCTTCTTTGAACACATCTCATGGTGTCCATTAAGATGTCACTGTATTTATATATCATATATAAATTATGTTTATGTATTCTTTATTCTTCTGTATTTTTCATTTCTTCCATACCTTTATGGTTTCCATAATGGGTAAACACGATAATTTCATTTTAGGATGTGCGGACTACCGCCCCCTCAATGTGATTTGAATCGTTAATACCATATGTGGGATGTATAAAGGATGGATTTAATTATGTTATATGTTTTATTATACTTTAATTATAATATAACTATGTATAATTATTTTTTTTCATTCCATTAATGTATGAAATTGAAATGAAAGTAGCGTTCATGTGTACGTACGGCTTACCATCTCTATGAACGGTAAAGTTCATTTCTTATCTCCAAATGTTATGTACTATTAAAAATACATATATATAATGGATATATATGTCATATATTACATATAAATTATGGATATAATTCTGGAATTCTAATATATATATATCTCTCATTTATTTTTAATTCTATTAATATGACAAAGAAATGAAAGTAGCGTTCATGCATACGTACGACATACCGTCTCCATGAATGATGCTTTTCATTTTTTTATCTCAAAATGTTGTGTAATAGTATAAAATGAATATATACTGGATATATATTATATTTAAATAATTAATAATATTCTGGAGATGATGTACCTATAACTATATGGAAAATTATTTTCCAACAAGTTTAATTTTGACTCATGTACCGAACATTGACAAAAATGTCTGATATGAACTCGCATTATTAACCAATTATTATAACACTATAACATGGGATATGAACTGAATAATAATATTTAAAGGAGTTCCTTAAGAAATTATAAATTGACCAAATTTTATTATTCAATAATATAAAGAAACGAACAAGACAAGTCAGACTTGAGGTAAGGAATCCTACCACTCTCTTTCTTTTTAAGTACTCCCTTTTATGTCATTTCTTTTAAGCTCATCTTTCTTATGTTTGGGGATTTTATTTTATATTAATCATACTTTAATTTTTATGTTCATATTATGAGAGACCCTATTTGATCCCACAAATGCATTTTTGGATGTTTTAAGTGGCGTTGTTAGGCTGCCGAGTTTTCTTAAGGGATTTTTCATCTCACTTTTATTCCTATGAGATTTATGCTACATTCACCACCATTTCCTTTGAGTGGTGTATGTACTGCCCAATATTCTTCTATTTGTGAAATATAATTTCCTTTATGGGTATTTAAATCAATGTTGTATATTCCTTCCTTCATGGGATGTACGTTTCAAAAGTTACCTATGTCGGTAAGGGAATCCTTCACCCTCCTCTTTTTTTAAAAGTCTTCTTTTTGTTATGCCTTTTAATTCATATCTTTTTATGTTGGGATATGTTCTAATATATCCTTATTTCTATAAATATTTTGTCCAAGTGATGAGATACCCTTTTCTCTCTCATCTACTCATTTACTGAGTTTTAAAGTGATGTCGTTAGGCTGTCAAATTTCTATAAGGGAACTTCTTAACCCAATTTCAATTATTTGGGTTAAACCTCTATATTTTAATTATGTCATACTATGAATATGTGTTCATGACCTATTATTGTTTTAAACTTAATATCCTCTTATATTGGGTGTATTTATATTTTTCACACATAATCATATAATTGATTTATTTTTAATCTAAGGACACCGACTTTGTAAGGGACTTCGTCTCAATCTCTTTTCGTTGAGGCATATTTTGTTTTATACACAACTTTATTTTATACAGTGTATAAACCCATTTGACTTTTACTTTTATTCAAAAGGAATCCATTCAATACGAAGTGTTTTACCAAATGATAAAAAGTATGTTTCGTTTTAATGTATGCAGTGACAATGACCTTTTCGCCTCCGCAAGTATTATTTGATCATTGGCTTCCTTAACAAGATGTAATGTTTTTAAAAGTAAATAAATACCATATACTCTTTTATGTATTTTGTTATTGAAAATGGTTTTGATAATGGATTTGTTATGTAAATATATTTAAGTGATATATTGTGATTTAAATGTGGAAATGTTTTCTTTCCTTTATAATTGTTTTATGTGTTATGATTTTATAATGGTACTTGGACACTTGATGGGTTGTTACGTGATAAACCATATGAAGGGTGGTGCCATGAATATGAGGATGGGTGGTTACGTTATAACCTCCAATGAATTGGGTATGGAAGTCGGCCGTATGACTATTCCATTTAGTGATATTTGTGGAATATGACTGTATGGTTATTCCATTTAAGTATGTTTATACCCCAAGATACCTTTATATGTTATGTGTTCTTTATATGGAATTTATGGAAATATTTTGGTTATAAAAGGGTAAGTAATGATCTTTTATTCAATGAAAAGTATTTACTACTTCTTAAAGGTGAAAATTATTACTTTGATAAAGTATTCATGGTTTACTTGATATTTTGAAAAACTAATAGTTTCCCTCTTTGCATATCCCTTACTGAGCTTTTTATGCTCATCCCAAATTTTTGAAATGTTTTCCACAGGACATAAAGATGAATAGGGTCAAGGATGGGATCATGGAAAGACGTGATATCTAAAACATGGAACTAGACATGTCTCTTTTTAAGAGTTTATATTTTATGGAAACATGGTAGAAGTGTCTACTTTGTAATCTTTTGAGATGTAATATTTATATCCTAATTCTCTAAAACTCTAAACCTGGAAATATACTCTATTTAAATTATTCATTTAATTAATGATTATGTAATGTTTTAAGGTTGGGTCCTTATAGTTGGTATCAAAGGTCAGTTTAGATAACATTAGAGGTTTGCGTATTCTTTAAGCATAAGTGACATTACCATAATGACTAGGATTTTAGAAAGAGTCATAGTTTTTAGATAATGTGAATGAGTAAGTATATTTTAGTTTTTATCTTCCTCATTAGTACATGATGATTTTGTTGATATACTCACACTTTTATTTTTGGTTTTAGTAAATGGATGGATCTAGCAGGCACCAAAGTGACAATGGGTTTGAAGGAAATTGTGGTGGTTCTCTGATTAAGAGACTGGATGAAATAGGAGATTCAATGAGGAATCTTGTGGTTATTCTAAACCAACTATCAAGGAGTAATGATTAACCACTTGAACCTTAGTGAGTTCTTTGATGCATCATGCATGAGACAACCAACTCGATGTGTAATTTCATGTAATAATTATAATGGTAACCATTAGGGTTTATATAATCCTTACTTTTGAGGTAATTATGGGTTACTATATGTTGTAAAATGAAAGGCATGAGGTAAAATTGTGGTTAAATTATGTTATGGTTCTTTTTGAAGGTTTTATCTCTTTTTGATTAATTTTATAAGAATTATATAGTTTAGGAAAAAGGACAACACGCAGACCGTGTGACAACCCGTCGCGTTGGACAAAGCTGTGGGAATCGAACCCACAACTAAAGTGCGACTGGTATTTATCGCCTACCACCCGACTACGTGAAGTCCCTGGTTAGTATAACTAATTTTTTTAGTTAGATGATATTATGAATCATGAATAAGTTGATTTTGGGTTATCTATGGAAATTATTAGCCTATCATGGGGGATATGTGATTAGGTTAATTACTTTTCAATAAGAATCTTTAAGAGCAATTGATGTAATTTGGATATAAATGTTAATATTTACCTTGGAAGACTATGTGATTCAATCATTCAAAGATATGGGAATAAATCTTAGTGTGGGTTACTTTTAATAATTTAATGGACAATTGTTTATCGAATGGCCTTTGTTGAACTTTGGGTTTTGTTGGATAAATTTTAGAGATTAAGAATAGATTTTGTTTTTATAAAGGATTATCCTTCTGTGGATTATTAGATCTTGTTCTGACAATTTTGGTTTTGGTTAAGGTCTAAAGATATGGGAAATATATATTTCTCTTTTGTGGATTGGGTGATTCTCAAGAAGTTGATTATAACACTCTTAATGTGGACAAGTTATCCTAAATACTCGTCTTTTGGAGAAAATATGAGTTTGTGTAAGAACTCTAGTAAAAGTTGAAAGTCAACATGACAAGTAAGTATGTTTACTTATGTTTTAGTTAAGCTCATAAATAAATTCCTCAATGAAATGTGACTTAAAAAAAATGTTGTCTGTTAATTTTTCCTACTGGGGAATCAAATACCGTTTAACCCATCACAAGTTTTTGATTTTCTGGTGGTTTACTTTGTTCAAAACATGTTTTCTATCACTCTCCATCAGAACATGACCCTTTGTTTTCTCTTCCATGTCTATGTTTTCCTACATGTAATCTTAGTATGGGTTAACTTGGGTGACATTTTTACTTCTCTCTCTTTATTTTAATGTAATAGTTTTACTGACTCTTGTTCCGATGTGGGACTTTAAATAAAGTTTCCGAGCCCAATTTTAAAATTTTGAGGATGCAATTCCCAAAAGGGTGGAAGGATGTAACATCCCAGGTAAATAAATAATATTACATTATAATGTTTATCAATATTTGTGGATAAAATTTTAATAATAATTTAAATGTAATTCTATGCTCAATGGCGTACACAATACGCAACAACACGTTTCTTGGAAATATTACGTTGCTCTCTAATAATAAAATAATATTATTTTAAATGGTAGTTAACGCCTAGCCATTGTAATGGTGAGAATGAACAGAACTAACTAAAAAATTATTATACATGTTTTTCAAATATTTTTAATTTTATCCAATAAATTTCAGATGCTTAAAATTCGAATGAATCCAATTTTAAGCGTAAATATTCTAATATTCTTTAAAAGGTCGATTAACCGCCTTTTGCTGGCGAACCGTTTTTAAATTAACTTTTTTGAAATTTTATATGTTATATTGGACAAAATAAAATCCTTCTTTATAATAAGGATATCAAAATTTACTTTTTGTATGTTTTTGTTATTTTTTTTGATAACGTTCATTTTTAATGAATAAGTGAAAAATGTTGTATTTTAATTCAAAACATCTTTTTAATCATATTTATTTATATGATTAGATCATCTTTTGAATTGGTTTTAAATTGAAATTAGAATATATTTTTACCATTTAATCCCATGGTGGTCATTGGAATTAATTTCACTTTGAAATTGGACTTAAACTAGTGTCACTCTTTTAATAGATATTGTTTCTTAAAAACACGATATTTGTTTTAATAGTGGGAATTAATTATTAAATTAATTAATGCACCTTATATTTTTTTAATTTTTTAAAATAGAAATCATTTTTGAATTCAGAATATCAAAAACAGATTAGGGTGAGTTTTTGGTATTTTTCTGAAAAACGTCAATTTTTGGTGAATAGTGAAACCACCAAGTGGTAGTTAAAAAACTGATTTTTGGTTTAAATGAAACTTTACCACTTCTGTGATTTGAATTTAAAAAATCTGACATACATGGTTGTAATTAGGATGTAAAATGTGGTTTAATGGGATTAAAATAATTTTTTGGTGAATAGTAACTTTTAAGTGTTATTAATCGCGATTAAAAGTAATTAGTGTAATTTAAGGTAAAAACAATATTATAATAACATGAAATTACCTTGACACATGTCCTACCCTTATTGGATGAGTCATGGAAGACCAAGAAAATCCATGGGATAACTTGGGGACCCCATGGAGGAACATGGGTTTGAAAATGACATTAATAACTTTTTATTTAAAGTTAAAATAAAAATGCCACAAACATGTATTGTTTTACTAAAACAATTTTTTAATGGGTTTATACAAGTCATATTTTTGACTATAAATATCCATTGGAAATATAAAAATATTTCTTACATCATGATAGTTTTTTTATATTTTTTAGCCATAAAATAAATAAATTTATTTACGACACCATGATGATGCAGTGATTGCCTCATTAATGAACGATTTAAATAAAATGAAAAGAAAATGTAAAATCTAAGTCATACACTTGTCAAAAACTTATTTGATGGGTGTATTTCGAACCCTTATCACCTTATCCTATAAATATATAATTTTGGGACCTTTGATATCCGAAAATCATTTTATAATAAACTATCTTTTCATGACTTTCCAAGAGTGCCCCTCCTCCCTCTTATAAAAGGCGCCCACCTCTACCTCCTTACCAACACCTCTCAAGACATTTGCTCATCCAACCTCTGATAATTGTGTCTCTACACATCCCTATATTACTACTATAAGCCTCAATTTGGGCATAAGTCTTTCCAAGGAAGCCTTTGAACTCAAATCAAAAAGAGTTATCTGATTTGAAGGTAATTTCTTCTCTTATGTTATTTTTTTTATTTTGCTTCTCCAACCCCCTAAACTCATTTTATTACAATATTTTGTAACGAAAATAGTATCTTACATATACTAGGATTATGTTATGAGGAGGATTCTAGCTACACTCATACACACCTCCGTCTAATGGTTAAAGAACATACTGTTTCAGTGGGTGGCGAATTACTGCCTCACGAAACGATGATTGTTCAATCTTCTTGTAACACCTCTCATGGTGGCCATTAAGATGTCACTATATTTATATATGATATATAAATTATGTTTATGTATTACTTTTTCTTCTCTATTTTTCATTTTTTCCATACCTTTATGGTTTCCATAATGGGTAAATGCTATAATTTCATTTTAAGAAGTGCGGACTACCGCCCCCTCAAAGTGATTTGAATAGTTAATACCATATGTGGGATGTATAAAGGATGGATTTAATGATTTTATATGTTATATTATACTGAAAATATAATATACCTATGTATAATTATTTTTTTCATTCCATTAAATTATGAAATTGAAATGAAAGTAGCGTTCATGCGTACATACGACTTACCGTCTCCATGAATGGTACATTTCATTTCTTATCTCCAAATGTTATGTATTATTAAAAGTATATATATATATAATGGATATATATGTCATATATTACATCTAAATGATGGATATAATTATGGAATTATAATATATATATATCTCATTTAGTTTTAATTCAATTAATATGACAAATAAATGAAAGTAGCGTTCATGCGTACGTACGGCCTACCATCTCCATGAACGGTGTTTTTCTTTTTTTTATCTCCAAATGTTTTGGAATAGTATAAAATGAATATATACTGGATATATATGATATTTAAATCATTAATACTACTCTGGAGATGATTCAGGTATAACTACATAGAAAATTATTTTCCAACAAGTTAAATTTTGGCTCATGTACCGAACATCGACAAAAACATCTGATATGAACTCACATTATTAACCAATTATTATAACATTATAACATGGGATATGAACTGAATATTAATATTTAATGGAGTTCCTTAAGAAATTATAATTTTACAAATGTTTATTATTCACTAATATAAAGAAACGAACAAGACAAGTCGGGCATGAGGTAAGGGATCCTACCTCTCTCTTTCTTTTTAAGTACTCTCTTTTTTGTCATTTATTTTATGCTCATCATTCTTATGTTTGGGGATGTTCTTTTATATTCCTCATACTTTAATTTTTATTTTCATATTATGAGAGAACCTATTTTATCTCATAAATCCATTTTTGGAAGTTTTAAGTGGCGCTGTTAGGCAGCCGGGTTTTCGTAAGGGATTTTTCATCTCACTTTTATTCTCGTGAGATTTATGTTACATTTTCCACCATTTCCTTTGAGTGGTGTATGTAAAACCCATTATTCTTCTCTTCGTTTAATATTCTTCCTTTATGGGTATTTACATCAATGTTTTATAGTCCTTCCTTCATGGGATGTACGTTTTGAATGTTACCCAAGTTTGTAAGGGAATCCTTCACCCTCCTCTTTTTTTTAAAAGACTTCTTTTTGTTATGACTTTTAATTTATATCTTTTTATGTTGGGATATGATATTATATATCCTTATTGATATAAATATGACGTCCAATTTATGATATAGCTTTTTCTCTCTCATCAACTCATTTTCTGAGTTTTAATGTGACGTCTTTAGGCTATCAAATATCTGTAAGGGAACTTCTTAACCTAATTTCAATTCTTTGGGTTAAACCTCTATTTCTTGATTATGTCATACTCTGACTATGTGTGGATGAACTCTGATTGTTTTACAATTAATATCCTCTTATATTGGGTGTATTTATATTTTTCACACATAATCATATAATTGATTTATTTTTAATCTAAGGATACCGACTTTGTAAGGGACTTCGTCTCAATCTTTCTTTGTTGAGGCATATTTTGTTTTATACACAACTTTCTTTTATACGGTGTATAAACCCATTTTAATTTTACTTTTATTCAAAAGGAATCCTTTCTATATGATGTTTTTTACTAAATGACAAAAATTATGTTTCTTTTTAATATACATAGTGACAACGACCTTTCCGCCACCGCGAGTATTATTTGATCTTTGGCTTCCTCAACAAGCTGTAATGTTTTTAAAAGTAAATAAATTTCATATACTCTTTTATGTATTTTGGTATTGAAAATGGTTTTGATAATGGATTTTTTATGTCAATATATTTAAGTGATATATTGTGATTGAAATGTGGAAATTGTTTCTTTCCTTTATAATTGTTTTATGTGTTATGATTTTTTAATGGTACATGGACATTTGATGGGTGGTTATGTGATAAACCATATGACGGGTGGTGCTGTGAATACCAGGGTGGGTGGTTACATTATAACCTCCAATGCATTGGGTATGGAAGTCGGCCATATGGCTATTCAATTTAGTGATATGTGTTGAAGATGACTGTATGGTTATTCCATTTAAGTATGTTTATGGCTCATGTTAAACTTATATGTTATGTGTTCTTTATATGGGTGTTATGGTAACATTTTGGTTAAAAAATGGTAAGTAATGATGTTTTATTTAGGGAAGAGTATTTACTACTTCTTAAAGGTTAAATGTATTACATTGATAAAGTATTCATGGTTTACTTGAATTTTTGAAAAACAAATAGTTTCCCTCTTTGTGTATCCCTTACTGAGCTTTTTATGCTCATCCAATGTTTTTGAAATGTTTTCTACAGGACGTAAAGATGAATAGGGTCAAGGATTGAATCAAGTAAAGGCATGCTATCTAAAACATAGAACTAGACATGTTTATTTTTACATGTTTTTATTTAATGGAAACTTGGTAGAAGTGTCTACTTTGTAATCTTCTGAGATGTAATAGTTATGAACTAATTGTCTAAAACTATAAACCTGAAAAGATCCGCTATGTGAATTATTTATTTAACTAATGATTATGTAATTTTTTAAGTCTGGGTCCTTATATTTAATTTTGATTCTTAAAATATGATAAAGAAATGAAAGCGGTGTTCATGTGTACATACGACCTATCATCTCCATGAATGGTGCACTTTATTTCTTATCTCCAAACATTATAGATAATTATAAATACATATATACTGGATATAAATTATAATTACATCATCATTTACATTATAAATATGATGAAACCATTATCTAATTAATAATAACAACAAATAAAAAGTCAAACCAGACTTGAAAAAACTAGTCAATTAACACATAATATAATCAAAATAATGAATGATTGTTAACAAACTAGTAATAATATAATAAGAGATTAAAATATGATATTATAAAAATTATAATGGTAATTTTATTAGTTATTAAAATATTTTAAACAACTATACATGAGGATAAACACCACATATCAAAAAAGAAGGATAAGGTAATGGAATATTGTCTCAATTTACATTCCATTGAGAATTAATTGTTATTATGCACCAATTCACTTTTATTTGGGGTATATACTACACTTTGTATGTTTTATAATGAATCAAATTGTTATAATGATAGTATAAGATTATTTTAATCTCATTAAATTTTGTGTATTACGATTTAAATGTTTTAATGTGGTATGGGACACTTTGGAATGCATAAAGATTATTCTCCTCAAGAATAGTGTTAGTGATTATCTTTATAATCTCACTTCCTTTTGTGATTATTAACATTATTTTGAAAAAATCACATTATTTTAATAATTATTCATTATAAATTTAAATGAATATCCAGACTCTCATATGATAGAGATTATTATTTCCTAAACCATATACCATTTTTAAAATGGTGTTTACATTGAAAATTATTCTATTAATTGGGTATTTATTGATAAAATATGTATTTCTCATTAAATATGGTTATTTTATAAGAATTATTAGTTATTTTAATTAGTAAATAAGAGGAATGTTTTTTACTAGTAATAAAGGTTGGATAAAAACCATTATATAGCTCCTTGATACATCGATAAGATTACACGAGAGAAATTAATTTGACAAATTAAACGGGTTTTTATCCATTGATTTTAACAATCTTTTGAAATGTCTTTATTGTAATAGCTTTTCTTATGCCTCGTTTATGATGTCCAATAATTAGTTATTTCTTCAATTAGGTTCATTTATTATTCTTCTATGATATTGTGTATCGACATATCTATGGATACATTTCACTCTATGTTTATTGATTTAGATGGCATGGGTTTTAGTTTCTTACCTTTCTATATTGATATTTCCTTTTCTAGTTATTGAATGGGACGTGTTTTCAATTAATCACCATACAATTTTAATATATTCTCACTGATTCATTATTTATTTCACTTTAATTTACTTTAATGAGAATTTGAGCTCACCCTTATTATGTTTCTTTCAATATTTTATGAAGAATCAATCATTTAACAAGCATTCAAGGATTTAGTTTATTTCATTTTATTATTTTCCATGATTGTATTTTTTATTTCCCAATGTATTATGGGTATCATCTATGTAATATGGATTTCCAAGAATACTAAACTGAATGGTCCTTTGGGATTTTATTCCTTGAAATCATGCCAATTTAATAGAGTAATGAATCGGATTTGGTATTCTAGGGTCAGGGTGCTACATTTTATGATTAATGGATAAATTACCAAGGTTAAATAAACTAATTACCTTTTTGAAATATAAAATTATAAATTAATAAACCATAGAGGATAATGATGATCATATTTCAAACATGTTTCTTTTTCTGTGTTGGATATGTTCCATGACCATACCCTCCATGAAATACATTATTAATTAAATTTTTATGCACTAAGAATGATATTGACTTCAAATTATTTAATAGTTTGGGGTATTTACAAAAATATCACTCCTCAATTATAAATGGGAAATCCATCCCCTCACTTATTCACACCACTCATGTGATTTGGATGGATGAAAAACTTAAAAAATGTATCCCCAACATATTTAGACACATTCTATAGGTTTTATTCCTCCCAAAATATCAAACCTGGGGTCCTTAAGAATAAATCCTGAGGACGGTCATCTAAGATAAGGTAATATTCCTCACGCAGTTCTATCTTTTTCTTTATTTGTTTAATGCCCCAAATTATATATAAAAAATTACTATATGATAACCTATGTATCTAAAATATAATTAGATGTTTTTATGTATATTTAATAATATTTATCAATCAACTTCTCCATCATATTGTAAACAAATCCATCATTTTTATGTATAGAAAAATCCCATGTCATGAACCAATGTAATTTGTTTTACATCACTGATTAAAATGGATATTCATAATGATGGAAAAAAAATATAATTGATAATTATAATATTAGATGGATTCTATAAATTTAATACATTATCCTCTTCCTTACCCTTTCACCCATCAAGGGAATGATATCGTCATTCGTTCATACGTATGGCCTACCATCTCCACGAAGTGATTTGATTCATTTTCCATGTAAAAAAATAAATAATTGTTCTAAAATGTATATAATGAGTAAATATGATATTAAAAACATCAATACCATCCTTTATATTATGTATATATATATCCTGTTCATATTGATCAGTAATTCCATGACAAAATATGCATGAGAAAAAAATGAAATTATCCCCCAAAACAACAATAATAAATGATTGTAAACAAACGAGTGGTAAGATGTTATAAAAAGATAATGTATGATATTATAAACATACATATGGGTTTTTTTATAAAATAATAACATTATTGAACCCTTTATAAATGAGTCTAAATCATCTTCAATTAAAAGAAAGCATGAGGTAAGGGATTTGTCTCAATTTCTATTAATTTAGAAAGATTATAATGGTATGTACCTAATTTAATTATATTGTTTGTGCACTACCCATTTTACATATAATAAATCTAGTCCTTAATAAATTTGGGTATTCATCTTATAATTTTAATTATTTAATCAATGTTTATTTTACTTGAAAATTATCAACTTGTATATAATTTCATAACTCAATTTCTTTTCATTAGGTCGTATTACTTCCTTATTTTCTTTTATATTATAATATTACATATATAACAATTTCTGAATATATAATGTTGTATTTTCACTTGATTTATGTGTATTTAAATTTTATACACATAATAGATTCATTTATTAATTCTCACTTCCACTTTATGATCATTGTAAGAGTTTCTCATCTCAAATTTTCTTCTTTGGGACATATGTCATGATAAACAAATATTTATTTTTATTAAGCATATATACTTAAAATTGTATATTTTATATCATAATACTATTTATATTAATGTTATTTAATTTTTTATTTGACTTATTCCTTTCTGTGTTCTTATGATTCAAATATTACCAAGTTATACTATATTTATTTTTCAATATCATTTTAATCAAGACTGTTTATGTATGAATTTACAATAAAGGATGTTATTTGAATATTATCTAATATCCCTATTATGTTTTATTCTCCTCTAGTTATTTATGATATTTTCATGTAATATTAACATTTCCTCCCTTTTTACTGAAAAAATATGAGAAAATGTTTTTAATAAAACCCAACATCATTTCTCTCATTGATCACATATAGTTTTCTTCCAAACCCATGTTTTCTTGATAAAAAATAAAAAATATTTTACCATGATTATTTAAATTTATTTTTTACTATATTTGGATTTTAATTTTTTTTATAAATCATACATTCAATTTCCAGAAAATGTACTTTTAAATTTTCAGACAAAAAATATGACAACAATGGTTGTTTTAACCTACTCAACTTGAATGTAACATTCCCACTATCTTGAGAACATATTTCTTTTAAGCTATAATTATATGTTTAAAGGGATATATTTAATGAAAAATATTTTCTAAATATTCTAGATAGTTATAGTTTTTTTAAAATTGATTTCAAAAATTAAAATGGATATTTTCCTCACGAATTTTTTTAAAGATATCTTTACAATATTTTTATTCATCAATCACAACAAGAAATTATTTTAAATATACTGAACTAGAGATATATTGTAATTACACTATCCTTATTCTTTGAAGGGATTATTTACGTCTAGTTTGGCCAAGGAACATCTTGATATTATATTTCTAGATAAATTTTCATAATAATAAAATTTCCATTTAAACAATTACTTTATTTTAATCGTTTAACATTAAATTTTCCCTAAATATAAATATTATTTATCATGAACATGATTAAAATCTATCTCATTTATATATATAGGGTTTTACTTTGAGTGATATATGATTTATTAGGGAAATATTGATATTCCATATTCTTTATTCAATATAAAAATTTATTGAAATTGAATATTATTTATGAATTACATTTATCATCTGATATATGAAGAATACATTGGATATGTAGTGATGGGTGGGGAACATAACCCTATGGTATACTTTTAGGATAAGTATAGAAGTATGTACTAAAGTTTTTTATGGAATATCTTATGTGGTATTTCTAATCAATACATCCTTGTATGGATACTAAAAGTTGATGTGGTTCTAGTATAGTTTTACCTAGTTGTAATAACCCTAAAAACACACTTTAGGATTTTACTTGATCATCACATGATGCACAACAACATGTCTTACTATGCACCTTATTTAACAAACATGTGCGATATGAATAGGATAAGTCACATTCTCTTTATGAACGACCTTGACGTATTTGAATATTTGATGAAAATAAATAGCCTATTTTAAACCTAAGGTGTATTATATTGAAAAATAAGTATTCATGATTTATAACTCTTATAAATAATTATATGATTCTCAATTATGACTATTATTCTTCCCACAATTATTTTTTTGTTTTTGGAAACCATAGAATAAAAATGATCAATTATCTTCATGTTATAAATGTTGAAATGTACACCAAAGTGAATATATCATAGGAACATTAAATTATTTATTTTTTGAATAGAAGAAAATAGTGTGATGAATTATTGATGAAATGTGAGGAGTTTTTTTTAAGAGAGATAAATTTAATCCTAGGAATACATTTATAGTTTTTTGTATTCAATATGGGAAATATAAGAATTATCTTAGTCTATTCCATCCTCAAATTGTAAAATCATCATCCAAGGAATGAACTAGGTTAATGTAAAATGGATGAAGTATTTTATTTGGGATTCAAGTGTTAAATTATGGAAATACTTTTTTTAATGGTAAATTGATTATTAGAATCATGAAACATTTAAGGATTGTGAAATTTTATGGAAGCATATATATCTTCATCTAAAATTATAGATACCCTAATGGATTTATGATTTTGAGTTTGATCATATGTTCAATGTCTTAAACACCACATTTTTAATGTTTTATGAGATGTGAGTTTGTCAAGAATAAGTATACTTTCAGATATATTTTAGGAAATAAATCCAATTGGTTTACTATATGAAAATTTTATTTATAGAATAATTCCTCCAGATTTTTTGGACATAAGAAAAAAGGTATTGGTAACAAAAAATAATTATCTTACCTTTGATGTTTTATTAATTATGAGCCCTCATAATTTTTGGAAGAAAATATAAATTTTTTAAATATTGTTTTAGAAGAAATAGAACTTGTATATCATGTTATAACCAATCACATATATTGAGGTTGCGGTACTTGAACCCACAATCAAAAGAAAATAATAGTGTAACACCTACCACTATACTACATTATGTGATGGTTAATATGAAATTTTTGTAGATAAAAAATATTATGGATAATTATTAACTATAAATTTTGGTGATAGTAATGTAATTTAAAGATTAATGTATTATATTTACTTTTTACAATCTTTTTGTTTTTCTAGATATTTAGAAATATATGTAAACAGTTTTGCTCATTTATGCATCTTATAATATGATAAAATTACATTTTATTTCCATGGGAATAGAAATTAGATTTCGATATTCTTTTCCTAGAGTAAGAGAGGAATTGAAAATTGATCGAAGAATAAAAAAATGAGGAAATTTTTCTTATGAAAAAGAAATATATCAAGTAAATATATTTTCGTATATTTTTGACAAAAAAATAATTCCACAACAATAGGGAAGGGATCTTGAACAAAAATCCAATTAAATTCAAATATGATTAATAAAATGGTTTTTAACTAATCATATGTTTATGTTTGTTTGGTTGTTATCTTTCTCTTGAACATTCACTTTCTTATGATCAATGGTCTCTATCACTTTGTATAATTATTTATTCTTTTATTCCATGTAAATATTTTCACATCCTACCAATTTTGACTAACTTTTAAATCAAGTTATGTGTTATTTTATATGAACATAACCCTTACTTTTCAAACATATAAGGAGAATTTTTTGTAAAACGTTTTTACAATATAGGTCTTCCGTAAAGGAATTTGGAAATTTTAAACCCTTGAGTTATAAGTAAATCTTTGAATTATCAGGACATGATTTATTTAAGGTGGAGAGAATGTAAGACCTTGAGTTTTTAAAATATATTTCCTTTAAATAAATTTGATCTCTTTGATATATTTCAGTACACATGACACCATGATATTAAAATAATAACATTGTGTTCGATAGCAGATACAACATGCATCATTGATCCTCGATGAAACATGAGATATTATTTAAATATGACAGTTATAACCTATTCATTTAATTAATGTGTAACACCTAGTCCCTAGTTACGTAGAGTCGGTGCATTATTACATAACATTTCCATGATACAAGGAAATTTTTCCTGAATGAACGATCATTTTAGTAGCCTTGGAAGTGCTAGATACATACATAAGTTATACATTACATCATGAAATAATGATAAACAACATCATTGCATCCCCTTTGAACACACTCTTATCCCTTAGCCTATTCTTGCAGGTTAATCATAAAATACTTCTTCACATCCTTGGAAAAATAAAACATAAGAAAGGGGTGAGCATAGATTATCAGTAAGGATAACAATAAAGTTGAAACATTCATAAATAAACATAAACATTTTAAGGCAATTCATAAGACTAAAACATAATCCTTTTAAACTTAAACATCAGTATAATATGGAAAATATCAATCAAATAATTCCATTTACTTATTCACAGGGATATTATACTATTTGGATAATCACATTTAATATCAATATCCAATTTAATAATAATGGAATGCATAATGACGGACAGTATAACCACATAGTCATGGCCTCGTGCCAAGACTACAAAGAAGATTTTTTCAAGTCATTGTTCCAAGAAACTTTTTTGTATCATGAGATATACCAATCCATCGAGGATCTATAGTGGGCTACAACCATCACTTACTATGTCCAATGCATTCCCCATATTAAAGGTTGAAACATAACATAAACATTCATATTAAAACTGGCATACAAAATGTTAATACTTTAATCATAAAACACGAATGGTATAAAAATAACACATGCTCTATCAACCATATCACAAAACCTTCAATACAACATGGAATACTTGTATCATAATAAATCAACTTCAAACCAGTGTAAAATCCATCAAAAGATGTTGACATAGATGAAATAAAAACTATTTGAGAGAAACATCTCTTTTTATTTTGAAATCATTTAGAAGTCACAATTATAAAAGAAAAAATTTATTTTAAAAATATTCTTATAATATTGTAAGGGAAGATTCAAATGTGTTATAAAGGGGTAAAATAGCCTCACCCGCTGTATGAGTTAAAAAAATATTCTTACCCTAATTCGTCGAAAAGGTCCTAAAGTACCTTGTTTGGAAAATGAGGGAATGATTCCTTTCAAAACATTTTATAAAATGTCAACATGGGAAAAAATTACATTAACCCATATTATAGAAAATAGTAAAAATGTTTTGAAAAACATTTTTAAGAAAAACGGATGAGGATTATAATGAAGTCCCAGTAGATACTTACGTATTAACAACCTTAGATAATAAAGAGATTGTAAAATTAACCCTAAACATGTATTTTTAATTGGTCAAGGGTAAGTTAACAACATGTATAATAGTTAAATTATTGTTGTTAAATTATACAAGAACCATATACATAAATATGATATCATATATGATATTCTATTATTTCGTTGTTAATGATATTTCAGTAGTATCATCGTTTCTGGTGTTAACTTATTTGTATTCCTTTATATGGTTTGTTACATAAGTCCTGCTTTTATGGATTGGATGCATTTTATTCAAATACATAATTATATTATGTTCTTAAACATTATTTTTATTCCTCAAATTATAATTATTCTAGAATGTTTATGATGGGTAATGAATTTCATCGCCTTCGTGGAGACGATAATCTGTACGTACACACGAGCGAAAATACCATTCTATTGATGGTGTAATCGAATTTAATTGGCTGGTATATCATATATATAGAATAATTAACATATTATATTTATTATTCAAATCAATTATAATCATTTTTATACCCATCCAAATATTGATGTTTTTAATAAAAAAACTACACTATGACGTGGAGACAATAAGTCGTACTTACACATGTATGGTGACTTTGCCATTTATAGGATGGATAGAATAAAAATATGGTTGTATCATATTTATAATAAAATCACAATATGTAGATGGTACTGGGGTCATTATTTCGGTATGGAAACAATAAAGAAATACGAATTTGAAGAAGAAAAGAACAGGAAAGAGGTGATGAAATAATTACCTCTTGTTCGGGTGCTTCCATTTGATTTGATCAAAAGTGCTCCCTAGGATTGCTTTATGATCAATGTAAGCACTCTGTGTTTAAGTCCAGATATTTGGGAGGATATTTTATTTGTGTTTGGCTGAGCCAAATGGCATTAGAGGTGTGATTTTGAGATAAGGGAAAGTACCCTTTTATAAGAGATGTGAGTTTCACTTTAGAAAAAACTTGAAGTATTATTTTATTATACAATAATATTCATTTTTTATTTGCTCAAAAATGATTTACTTAGAGGATATGGTGGGTATAAGACTAAATCCTCTGGAATAATAGGTTTTAGACATATTTAGGTTTCCATATTAAACTTATCTTTTAAATTTAACTCTTAGTTAAATAGTTTAGCTTTTATAATGTCTTCTTGTATTATTATTACAATTCTTAAATAAAATTACAATAAAATGTCCAGAGAAGATAAATTGGTTCAATATTAATACATATATCCTTATCTAGGTCCTTTGGAAAAACCATAGATTTTTAGGAATATAATATCAATTAATTATATAGTGATTGTTTTAAAAACTCATTTATGTCAATTTTGACACTATTTAGTAATTGAATTTTTTTAAAGTCCTAACAACTTGGTTACATTGAAAAAATTAATTTAATCAACCCTAACATGTCATATTAATTTATAAATCTTGTGGAATTCATAATAAGTTCAAATTTATATTTATTTGGATATTTATAATATCAATTATTTTAATCATCCATTAATAAGGTAATTGCTGCATCATCATTATTTCATAAGTAAATTAAATTATATAATGTCTAAAAATTATGAATAAAATAAAATTATGTAGGAAATATTTTTATATTTCTAATGAATATTTATAGTCAAATTTATCTTATGTATAACCCTTTATTAAAAATGGTTTAGTTATTAAACATTGAATTTAACACTTTTAACTCTAATTTAAATAAAATAATAATAAATGTCCTAATATAATCCAAGTGGACCAAAAGGATTATATTTATTAATATGGTTTATTTTGTTCTAAATAAACTTATCCAATATAATTAGGACATGTTTTAGGGTAATTATAATATCATTTTTACCTTTAATCACCCTATTTACTTTTAACTGTTGTAAATAAAAGTTAAAAGATACAATTCACCAAAAAATATTTTCAACTTATTGAACCACATTTTACTTAATGATATCAACCGTGTCTCTTTTATTTTTTAAATTCAATTCACAAAAGCTGTAAAATTACGTTTTATTCAAATTTTATAACATTCCTAGAGGGTGGGTAAAAGACGGTAAAAAGTTCAATAAAATTTTATACATCTAATTTTATTATAAATTGACACCAATTAATTACATTGAACTAATATAGGTATTATATATCAATTTTTAATAAAAACAAATTTAAATAAAATAAATAATTATTTAGATAAAAAATTCAGTTCTAAACAATAACGCATCATTTTTCAGAATTCATTAAAAATTGAATGTTTCAATAAAAATACAAAAAGTTCACCCTAAACTAATTTTGATATTCTGAATCCAAAAATGAAGTCCTCATTGAAAAATAAAATTTATAAAATTTCAAAAAGTGGGTATTACTATTCATAATAGCTAGTTTGATTGGTCGTGGTATGTTAGAACTCGATGTTGCATACAACACAAACTATTGTATTATTTAAAGATAAGTGTACCATGGAAGATTGGGGTGTTACATTCTCCCCTCATTCAAATAATTTCATCCTTGAAATTTCAAGAATACTATTGTGAAAAAAGATTCAGGTGGCTCTTCATCATAAGTTCCTTAAGTTCCCATGTTGCCTCTTCTGTCTTATCGTTTCTACATAGAAATTTTACCAGAAAAATCGTGTCGTTTATCAGCACTTGTTCTCTGGTATAATGAATTTTGATAGGCTCTTCATAATTAGAAAGATCGAGATCATGTTCTATTTCTTCATAGGTGATTACATGCATTGGTCCATGCATGTATTTTCTCAATAGTGATACGCAGAACACATCATGAACTTTGGAGAGACTTGGAGGCATTGTCAAAAGGTGAGCTACAACTCCAATTTGTTCTAGAATTTCGAAAGGTCTGATGTACCTAGGACTCAATTTACCCTTTTTACCAAATCGTATGACACCCTTCCATGGAGATACATTCAAGAAAACATGATCACCTACTTGAAATTTCAAATCCTTCATTTGGTTATCGACATATATCTTTTTCCTAAATTGAGCTACTTTGATGCGGGTTTGGATGATATTCACCTTTTCCATTGTTTCCTCAACATGTTCTGGGCCTATGAGTTTTCCTTCACCGACATCATCCCAACAAGTTGGTGTGCGACATCTCTTTCCATATAATGCTTCATGTGCTGCCTTCTGAATACTTGAATGGAAGCTATTGTTATAGGAAACTTCTACCATAGGTAAATACTGATCCCACATACCATTAAAGTCAAGTTATAAAGATCTCAACATGTCTTCAAATGTTTGAATATTCAATTCTGATTGTATATTAGTTTTAGGGTTGTAGGCAGTGCTTAAACGAAGTTCAGTATCCAAGGCCTTCTGAAGAATTTTCTAGAATCCTGATGTAAAACAGTGATCTCGATACAAAAAGAATCAATAGGGGTACTCGATGTTGTCTTACAACTTCATTAATATGTAGTCTTGTTAATCATTCCAGTGGAAAATATTCTCTTATATCAAGAAAATATGCTGACTCGATATGATGATCAATAATGACCCATATTTCATTGTTCGTTCTAGGAGTCTTTGGTAGCCCCATGACAATGTCCTTCGTAATATCATCCCATTTTAACTTATGTATGAGAAGAGGTTGCATGAATCCTCTATGATGTAGTCTTCCAGCCTTCACTAGTTGAAAAACCATACATTATGACACATAATCATCAATATCCATCTTCATGTTTTCCCACCAAAAAATTTCCTTCAAATATCTTTACATCTTGGTGCTCCCAAGTTGTATAGATAAATTAGAGCTATGAGAATCATCAAAAATTCCCTTTTTAGATCAGTTATATTGGGAACACAAATCCTCTTTCCAAATTTTAAAATTACATCTTCATATTCGAAGTCAATCAATATCCCATCATTTACACCTTTAATTTTCTTTTGAAACTCCTCATCATATATTTGAGATATTTTTATTCATTATAGTAAATATGGTTTAGAAATGATTTGAAAAATTATTGATGTTTCATCTTCCATGATTTTTCCCATATACATTTTTACTAGATCAATGTACATAGGATCCCTTTCAACTCTCATCTTGTTCTGAAATCCATGATCATTTTTTCTGAAATAATATTCTACCTTATTATCCTTCTCTATGTGGTAGTGTATAGTTCAATCATAATCTTTGTGTAGTTCAATCCACCATCTTTGCCTCTTGTTGATTTCTTTCTGTGATAAAATTTAGTTCAAACACTTGTGATTAGTATATATCTCGCATGTTTCACCATAGAGATAATGTCTCCAAATCTTCAAAGCAAAGATTACAGCAGCTATTCAAGATCATGAGTAGGATAGTTTTGTTCATTAATTTTTAGCTATCGTGATGCATAAGAAATAACTCTATCGTTCTGCATAAGGACACAACCATGTCATTTATTTGAGGCATCACTATAAATAACAAACCCATGATTCCCTGATGGAAGATTCAAGATAGGATCATTGACTAACGTTATCTTAAGTTCTTCAAATCATTCTTCACAATCTTTTGTCCAAAAAAAATTAACTCATTTACATGTGAGATTGGCTAATGGGTAAGCGAATCGGTCAATATTCTAGAAAAAGTGTGGATAATGACCTACTAAATCAATAAAATGGCGTAATTCGATTATACTTGTCGGTGGTATAAATTCTTGTATTGCATTGGTTGTTGAAGGATCAACGAAGATTTGAACCTTAGAGACAATATGGACAAGAAAATAAATCTCCAGAATCCAGAATTCACACTTCCTAAACATCCCATATAATTGATTTCTTCGAAGAGTCTTTAGAATAATGTGCATGTGATTTTCATGATCTTTGTATATTTTGGATTATAATAAGATATCATCTATAAATACCACTAAAAAGTTATCAAGATGTTCGTGGAAAAATATTTTCATTAGATCCATGAAAATAGAGGGTGCATTAGTCAGTCTATAGGGAATTACTGTAAACTCATAATGCCCATACCTGGTTCGAAATGATGTCTTTGGAATGTATTCCTTCTTCACACACAACTGATGATATCCAAATAAAATATCAATCTTTTAAAAATAATTATATCCATGAATTTGATCAAATAAATCATCAATGGGAGGTAGGGGACACCTGTTATTTATTGTTATAGCATTGATCTCCCTATAGTCAATGAAAAACCATATAGATCCATCTTTCTTTTTAACAAAAAGGATAGGTGATCCCCATGGAAAGACACTAGGGTGAATAAATCCCTTATTAATCAATTCCTTTCGTTGTTACTTTAGTTCCACTAATTTCACAATGGCCATTCTATAAGGGCTATTCGATATGGGCCTTGAACCAGGAATTAAATCAATAGAAAACTCAATTTCTCATTCTGAAGGATGTCCAGGTAAATCCTATGAAAATACATCAACATATTCTTGAAAAATGGATATGTCCAATCTTTGAACCTTCTTTACCTCACCCATTGTTAATTAACCCTCTTCCTAACTAATAATTGAATTTGGTAGTGCTACTGGGGGTGGATCTAGATAAGAATCAGATGGTGATATTTCTGCTCTAAAGATAAGGTACTCTTTATCATCATCAGAAATTGTAACCTACTTCTTCTTAAAATAAATTTTCACATCATGGTCCAAAATCCAATACATACTGAGGACTATATCAAATCTAATCATGGGTATGGTGATGATATCAGTAGATAAATAACATCTATATTCCCTAATAGGAACCGATTAGTAATACATTGTTGCAATGATACTTCCCTTAGAAGTTTTGATAGACAACTCCCTTGCTAAATGAAATTTCAAATATCTAATTTTCATAGCAAACTGGGAAGATATGAAACAGTTTGATGATCTGGAATCAAAATAAATCAAGGGATAAACTTGATTAAGCCATTAAAATGCCTACCACCTTGCCATTTTGACCATTAAACATAGCAGTAGTGATTGTATAAGCTTGGCCTTGATCCCTTGGAATTTTCTGATGTAAGTTTCCATGGTAATTAAGAAATTCATTTTCATAATGCCCCTTTTCATTACAATTGTATAATTCATCATTGACAGCCTCTTTATTCCCCTAGAAATCACGAGCTTGATGGCCTTTTCACTACACTTGTAACAAACTCTCATTCCATTTAGGCAAGTCCCGAGATATTTCTTCCCACATTTACTGTAGGATTTAAATTCAAATTTTCCCATATTCCATTTATTTCCATTTAAAGAGTGTTCATCATATCTCTTCTTCTCTTTATTTTTATTAATGTTATAAGACAAATAGAATTCCATTTCTATCTTGATTGCACATGAGACTATATCTTCATACAATGAGAAGGATTGTGAGACTAATGCTCGATGGAGAAATGGTTTTAGCACATAAAAGAATAGATTAATATTACTCCTTGGGTTACATATATAATCATTTTCATTCTTTGATATCCTTGTAATGTTATCCTCGTACTTTTTGAGATTATCATCCTCTTTATGCCTCAAACTCAGAAATTGTCTTCCCATATCTGCTCGATGGCCCCGATGAAAGTATTTTTCTATGAAAATATATTTAAAATCCCTCAATTCCACACATGATTCCTCTTAATCCTCATTTGTGTTTTTAATTAATGACCACCATTGATGGGCATCTCTTATGAGGTGATAAAATGCCATGACATCTTTTTCCCTTTCACTACTCCACAAAGCATGAGATGTTTTCTCTAAGGACTTATCCGTTTCTCAGCAACAAATATATATGTATTCCCATTAAATGTTGGTGGTTGTCTCCTCATGAAAAATTATAAAATAGATTCTCCATGTTTTGGATCAGGGTGCTCCATACGGGTAAGGTTATTATTTATAACCTAAGTGAGTTGTCCCAGTATAGTGATAAGCTGATCCACACCAGTTGCATCACCAACTCCACAATAATTATCTTTAGTACGAGGGAAATCCCTATATGGATTACATGCGTTGATATGGTTTACTTTATTTTAACTATGTTCCATTTCTAAAAAATGGCATACACTAGATTAGTTTATGAATAACAATACATAATTCCAAACTTGTAAAAAACATAACATAAATTGAACAGTTTATGGATATAATCCATAATCATAAAAAATGTTTTCATTGAGGTAGTATTTTATAATAAATAATACAAAATGGTTTGTAATGAAAATGTGAATTATCTTAAGCATATCCCACGGGAGTGTCGTAACCAAGAGTGCAGGAAAGCCCATTGTCATGTACCAGGGTACCCCGGGTCAAGCTCAAAACTCCTTGTTAGAGTTTTCACTCATAGGTACATTCGTGGCAGAGCCACCTCTACCTCCTCGTATCTATACAAGGATGTATTTAATTGAAAATACACAAAATATCTACATTAACAAAATTTTAGGAAGTTCTTATAAGCTAATTCTCAAAGTCTATCTTTAGGTAATGTTCACTAATCAGAGTTTTTCTAAATCCAGATTCCATGGTTTGTACTAAACCTCCCTCTGATACTAACTTCAATTCCCTGACCCTTGTTACCTAGATTTAGTGAATTATTTCATAACATTTTCATGATACAAGGAATCATGTCCTGAAAGACCGATCAGTTTAGTAGCCTTGGAAGTGCTAGATATATAAATAAGATTTAAATTGCATCATGAAATAATGAAAAACAACATCATTTTGTCCCCATTGAACACACTCTTATCCCTTAGCCTATTTGTTTAGGTTAATCATAAAATAATTTTTTGCATCCTAGGAAATATAAAACATAAGAAAGGGGTGATCTGATAATCTCAGTAAGGAAAAAAAATAAAGAGGAAACTTTTATAAATATACATAAACATTTTAAGGAAATGTATAAGACTAAATATTAAGCCTTTAAAAATTAAACTTCAGAAAAATATGGAAAATATAAATCAAATAATTCCATTTACTTATTCACGTGGATATTATACTAGTCGAGTAATCACATGTAATATTAATATCCAATTTTATAATAATGGAATGCATAATGACGGACATCATAACCACATAGTCAAGTCCTCGAACCAAGACTAAAAATAATATTTTGTCAAGGCCTTGTGCCAAGATACTAGTTTGTATCATGAGACCAATCGATGAATAGAGTAAATATAGCGGGATCCAACTATCACTTACAAATTCCAATGCATTCCTCATATTAATAGGTTGAAACATAACATAAACATTCATATTAAAACTAGAATACGAAATGTTAATAATTTAATCATAAACCATGAATTGTATAAAAATAACACATCCATAGTCAAACGTATAAGGAAACCTTCAATAGAATATGGAATATTTTTATCATAATAAATCAACTTCAAAAAACTATAAAATCCATCAAAGGATGTTGACATAGATGAAATGAAAAATATTTGAGTGAAACATCTATTTTTATTTTTGAAATCATTTAGAAGTCAAATAATTATAAATGAAAAATTTTATTTTGAAAATATTCTTATAATCTTTTAAGGGTTGTTTCGAACGTGTTATAATGGCATAAAATAGTTTCATCCACCATATAAGTTAAAAACCCATTCTTACCTTAATTCATGGAAAAGGTCATAATGTACCTTGTTTGGAGAATGATAGAAATATTCCTTTCAAAACATTTTATAAAAAGACAATGAGGGTATAAATTACTTTAACCCATATTATAGGAAATATTAAAAATGTTTTGAAATACATTTTTAATAAACACATATGTGTATGATAAAGAAGTCCCAGTAGATACTTACGTATTAAAACTTCATATAATAAAGGGATTGTAAAATTAACCCTTACATTGTACTTTTCCTTGGTCGAGGCCACATTAAACTCCTTTATAATAGATAAATAATTTTTATTAAATTATAAAGGAACCATATCCATAAATATGATATAATATATGATCTTATAATATTGATTTGTTAATAATATTTCAATAGTATCATCATTTCTGGTGTTAACTGATTCGTATCCCATTATATGTTTTGTAACATAAGTCCTATTTGTTTTGGATAAGATGTATATGATTCATATCGAGAATTATATTAATTTATTAATCATTTTTTTAATCATAAAAATAAAATTATTCTTGAATGGTTACGATGGGAAATGAATCTCATCGTGTTCGTGGAGACGGTAATCTGTACGTACACACGAGTGACAATACCATTCTATTGATGGTGGAATCAAATGTAATTGGATGGTATATAATATATACAGAATAATTAAAATTTTATATTTATTATTTTTATCAATTATAATCATTATTATACCCATCCAAATAGTGAAGTCTTGAATGAAAAACTATATCACGACGTGGAGACGATAAGTAGTACGTATACACGTATGATGACTTTGTCATTTATAGGATGGATAGAATAACGAATATAGTTGTAACATATTTATAATAACATCACAATATGTATAATATACTAGAGTAATTATTTTGGTATGTAAACTGTTAAGTCAAAAGTCCTCTTTTGGCTTTTACATCATGTTTTGGAAATCACAAATATATTCTCTGTCATGTTTTGGAAATCTCAAATGTATTCTATCATATGTTTGTAAATAACAAATTGTCTTTTATCATGTTTATCGTATCGTACGATGTTGATCGTACCGACCAAAATGTTTCGTACTGACTCTGTCAAACGTATCGTACTGACTCTGTCAATCGTATCGTACTGACTCTGTCAATCGTACTGACTCTGTCAATCGTATCGTACTGACTTTGCTATTCAGATGATCATTATTTGTTTTGGTACTTTGTCAAAAACTCTCTGCATGTGAATCGTACTCATGTTTTACATTTCTATATATCTCTTATCCTAACAAAACGATGTCGTTGAGTTAGTTATATACTAATCAAAACGATGTCGTGCTTTCGGTTTCAATATGACCGTTGGAGGCAATATGACCGTTGGAACCCGAGGCCTATAAATAGGAGGTCATTTGAAGCTGAGAGAACACTGATGAACGAAGAGACTCTGTGAACAACGAAGATTCTAGAGAGAGACACTGTGACTTCTCTCATCAGCCTTGTGCGAGCCGATCATCGTATCGAGGGCTTTCAAGTAATTGAAAGACAGAGGTGCCGATTACCTGCAAAATCGAGGGCTGCCGGGGATAGGCAGACAGACGAGCCGATCATCGTATCGAGGGCTGCCGGGGATAGGCAGACAGACGAGCCGATCATCGTATCGAGGGCTGCCGGGGATATGCAGACAGACGTGCCGATAATCGTATCGAGGGCTCACCAAGGTGTTGGTGAGACAGACCTTTTATCCTAGGTGAAAGGATAACCCTTCTCTTTGGGTTAAAAGAATTGTATTACTTTTACATTTCCGCTGTTGTATTAGAAAGGGATTTGTATTGTTTTCTTTCTTTCTTACATATTTAATTGTAATTGTTTCAATTACAATCATTCCATTACATATTGTATTGATTGGTTCTATACGCTTTAAGGTAGAATCATTCATATCTGTATTACTCTGATTATTGTGTTCATCTTGAATACAATTGTTTTACATAACATTAGTATTAGAATACATCATACCTTTTACATTCAATACAATTGTGGGTGTTTGTATTTGTACTAGTTTAAGTTCTTTTAAACTAATCTCTTTGTTACTAAAACTCAAGATTTTTAAACCTACAATTCACCCCCCCCTCTTGTATTATTCCATCTAATAGACTTTTATATCGACTATTCGATCCAACAATTGGTATCAAAGGAGTTTTTCCACTGATTTGTATTACTAGCTTTATTTCTTATTACTTTCTTAAATACTTACTACACTAACGTGTGGAGTGGAAAAGTTGTTTTTGTTATATTAGATGGCAGGAATGAATATCGGATCAATAGATAATCTGAATCCTTCTAGACCACCAATCTTTGATGGGAATGATTATGAGTATTGGAGAGATCGTATGAAGACTTTCGTCATCAATACTGGTGTAGACAATTTTATTATGCTTACTGGGGGTTACAAAATTCCTGACAAAGAAGTTAGTACTTTCACAAATCAAGAGAAGCAAGAATATCAACTGAATTACAAGGTACGCAATACTTTATTATGCTCTATGAGCAGGAATATATATAGTCAGATATCTTCATGTGAAGCAGCCAACTGTATTTGGAAGAAATTAGAAGTCACTCATTTTGGTACATCCAAGGTTATAGAAACAAGGAGAGCAATGCTTCGAGCAGAGTATCATGGATTTGTTTTTCCTTATGGAGAGCCAGTATGTAAAGTGCAACAAAGGTTTATGACAATTGTCAACAGCTTACAATCTATGGGAGAAAAAGGTCTTGATGATGAAGCTCTTGTTGATAAGATTATAGATATTATGCCAAATGAATGGGAGTCAAAAAGAACAGCTATTGATGAAAATAGAAAAGTTTCCCAGATTACTCTTGATGAACTCTTTGGAACTCTTCTACAGCACGAGACAAGAATGAAAAGAGATGCTGATTTCAATAAGAAGAAGAATGGGAATGGAAGTGTAGCTTTTGCATCTAAAGCTAAAACACCTGAAAGGGTTACAAGGTCTAAATCCAAGAAAGTTGTTGTTTCTGATTCAAGTGATTGTAATCTTTCAGACAATGAGTTTGCTAATCTTGCTCGGAGGATGAACAAGATTGTGGGAAAGAAAGATTTTCAATATAGATTCAGAAAGAAAGACAGGAAAGATAGGAAAGATTCAGAGGTAACTTGTTATGAATGCAAGAAAGCAGGACATATAAGGCCTGATTGTCCTTTACTGAAGAGGAAAGATAGAAAAGAGAAACACTCTGACAGAAACAAGAAAAAGTTTTATAAGACGAAGAAAGGCTTGAAAGCAAATGATACATGGAGTGCAAGTGGTAGTGATTCCTCAGATGATTCTTCAGAATATGAGACGTCAGGACAAAGGAATATTGGACTTCTAGCCAGATTACCAATTGAAGATTATTGTCTCATGGATAAGGTACATAATGCTGAAGCTGTTACAAATGTCTCTTTAAATGCAAATTATGTTGATAATAAATATTATGAATCTTCAAATGATGAACCCTCATCATCAGAAGATGATACTTTACCTTCTTTTGAAGAAGTCTCTAGATTTGCTAAATTACTTGAAAATGAAAATTCTAAACTCAAAAAGAGATTTGAAAAAGCAAATTCTAGAATTTCTATTTTGACTAAAGAAGTATTAGATCTTTCTAAAGATCTTGATGGGAAAACTTCTGATTTTGAAAGTATTTTGAAAACCCTTGAGAAAGTCAAATCTGAAAAAGATAAACTTTCTAAGGATCTTGAAACTGCTATTTCAAAGAAAAACTTTTTAGAGTCTAACTCTAGTTCTAATTCAAATGTTTTAGAAAACAAGAATTTGGTTTTAAAACTAAAGTCAGAGATTTTATCCTTGAAAAAGTGTTTGTCAAACTTTACTCATGGAAAAGAAAACTTTGATAGGATGTACTCTCAAATAAGACCTTTGAGAAATCGTTCTGGTCTTGGTTATACTTATTCCAAACCTGTTTTTAGTAATAACTATTTTTTTCCTCAAAAAACCATTTTCTGTTCCAAGTGTCAATGTGGTGGACATTGGATAAGAGATTGTTCTCTTAACAAAACTCAATCCTTAGGATTTCATAAAGCTCATTTTGCAAAACAAATGTGGATTCCTAAAATTCTTTTATCTAATCCTTCTGGATCCAAACAAGTTTGGATTCCGAAAATCTAATTGTTTCTTTTTCAGGAAAACGAGAAGTGTATCAATAAGAACATTTGGTACATGGATAGTGGTTGTTCTCGACATATGACTGGAAACAAAGATTTCTTTGAAATGGTTATCAAAACAAAATGTGGAAAAGTTACCTTCGGAGATAATGCTCAAGGAAAGATTGTTGGTATAGGTAATATCGTTTTTCTTGGAAAAGTTCTTATTTCAAATGTTTTGTTTGTTAAAGGTCTTAGGCACAATCTCATCAGCATAAGTCAATTATGTGATGAAGGTTACCTTGTGAATTTTAGAAATGATAAGTGTCTAGTTCACAATTCCAAGGATGAATTCATTCTATCTGCCCATAGGCAAGAGAATGTTTACACTATTAACTTAGAAGACCTTAGGAACCAAAACTTACCTTGTTTAAGTGTAATAGAAGACCAATCGTGGCTATGGCATAGGAGATTAGGACACTGTAATTTGAGAAACCTAAGAAAACTCTCAAATAAAGGTCTTGTAAAAGGGCTACCGGGTCTTAGATATGATTCTTCAAAAGTCTGTGATCCTTGTCAATTTGGCAAGCAACATAAAACTAGCTTTAAACCAATTAATGAAGTTTCAACTTCTAATGCATTACAGCTTGTGCATATGGATCTGTTTGGTCCTTCACAATCTGGAAGCATTGGAGGCAAATACTATGTATTTGTTTTAGTTGATGACTTTACTAGATTTACATGGGTCTACTTTCTCACAAAGAAATCTGAAGCCTTTTTCTATTTCAAAATTTTTAGAGCCCAAGTTAAAAATGAGAAAAACCTACCATTGATAACTATTCATAGTGATCATGGTGGTGAATCTCAAAACTCAGATTTTGAAACTTTTTGTAGTAAGAAAGGTATTACTCACAATTTCTCAGCTCCAAGAACTCCTCAGCAAAATGGGGTTGTTGAAAGAAGAAATCGTATTCTTCAGGAAATGAATCGAACCATGTTGAGTGAATACTCAATTGCTAAGCACTTTTGGGCTGAAGCTGTAAGTACTGCCTGTTATACTATAAATCGTGTTTTAACTAGACCATTTCTTAATAAAACTCCTTACGAGTTATGGACTGGCCGAAAACCGAAAGTTTCTTACTTCAAAGTTTTTGGATGCAAAGTATTCATTCTGAATACAAAAGATAATTTACACAAATTTGCACCAAAATCTGATGAAGGAATCTTTCTAGGCTATTCCACAACCTCTAAGGCTTATAGAGTTTTCAATAAAAACACTTGTACTGTTGAAGAAACAGTACATGTAAAATTTGATGAAACTAACCCTTTTGTTTTCAACCAACCCAATCCTACATCCTCGGATGTGTTTTCTAAAGATGTTTATCAACCTTTGTTAGAAGAACATTCTGATAAGGAAAATGTTCAAGAAAGTGTTCCTGAAACATTTACCACAGAAGATTTTCTACCATATGTTGATGAACAGGTTTTACAAAACCAAAATCAATTGTTTCTTAGGAATCATCCCAGTGATAATATCATTGGTGATATAAATCAACCTGTAAGGACCAGAAATTCCTTAAGAAATGAAATAGAACATCTTGCTTTTCTTTCCCAATTTGAACCTAAAAGTCCAAGTGAGGCTTTAGGTGATGATGATTGGATCAAAGCAATGCAGGATGAACTAAATGAATTTGAAAGGAATCAAGTCTGGACTTTAGTTGAAAGACCTAAAGAAACAACTGTAATTGGTGTAAAATGGGTTTTCAGAAACAAGTGTGATGAAAATGGAATCATTGTAAGAAATAAAGCAAGACTTGTTGCTAAAGGCTATAATCAACAAGAGGGAATAGACTATGAAGAAACATATGCTCCTGTAGCTAGACTTGAATCTATTCGCATTCTATTAGCCTTCGCAGCATATTTCAATTTCAAACTATTTCAAATGGATGTCAAATGTGCTTTTTTAAATGGTTTTGTTCAAGAAGAAGTTTTTGTCGAACAACCTCCTGGTTTTCAAGACCCAAAACATCCTGATCATGTCTTTAAACTTACCAAGGCTCTATATGGTCTTAAACAAGCCCCTAGAACATGGTATGATAGACTTACAGGATTTCTTTTACAAAACAATTATAGAAAAGGTACAGCTGATCCAACTCTTTTTATCAAAATGGAAAACAAAAATGTTTTGGTTGTCCAAATCTATGTTGATGACATCATATTTGGATCAACTCAGAAATCTTTAACCGATTCTTTTGCAAATTTAATGAAATCTGAGTTTGAAATGAGTATGATGGGTGAGTTAACATTCTTTCTAGGTTTTCAAATATCTCAAAAACCAGAAGGAACTTATATATCTCAACATAAGTATATTAAAGACTTACTCAAAAAGTATGGATTTGACAAAACTAAAAGTATTAGCACCCCAATTGGTACCTCAAATACTCTTGATCTTGATGAAACTGGGAAACCAGTAGATCAAACAATTTTTAGAGGTATGATAGGAAGTTTGCTATACTTGACAGCTAGTCGACCCGACTTGATGTTTTCTGTATGCTTATGTGCAAGATATCAATCTAATCCAAAAGAGTCTCACTTAAAGGCCGTAAAGAGAATCTTTCGGTATTTAAAAGACACTATGGATTTAGGACTTTTCTACTCTTCTGGAAATGATTTTGTTTTAAAAAGTTTTTCAGATGCTGACTTTGGTGGTCGTAGAATGGATAGAAAAAGTACATCTGGAACATGTCATTTCTTAGGATATTCTTTGGTTTCTTGGTCCTGCAAGAAACAACACTCAGTATCACTCTCCACTGCTGAAGCTGAATATGTAGCAGCTGGAAGTTGCTGTGCTCAAGTATTGTGGATGCAGCACACACTCACTGACTATGGTTTGAGTTTCTCCAAAACTCAAATTCTGTGTGATAATACAAGTGCCATAGCTCTTAGTAAAAACCCAGCACATCACTCTCGTGCAAAACACATAGATGTTAGGCATCACTTTCTTAGGGATCACACACAAAAAGGAGATATTGTTTTACAATTCATCGGAACGCAAGAACAACTTGCTGATATTTTTACAAAACCTTTACCTTCCGATAGATTTGAATTTATAAAACAGAAGCTAGGAATGATTACAATAAAATAATCATTCATATCTACTTCCTGTTTTACATCTCTCCTAATAGTAAGAAACTCCTCGTAGAAAGGGGGAGGACATTTCTTTATGTCTTTATGTTTCTGATCTTTAAATATTTACTCTATATATGTTTCTTTCTGTTTATCGTATTGACAGTTATTGTTTCATTTTATGTTTTCCTGTTTATCGTATTGACCATTTCAGTTTTTCTGTTTATCGTATTGAAATTCTTTCCCATCGTACCATTCAATAATTTTTGAATTGACCGATGATGGTATTGAAATTCTTTTCCATCGTACCATTCAATAATTTTTGAATCGACCGATGATGGTATTGAAATTCTTTTCCATCGTACCATTCAATAATTTTTGAATCGACCGATGATGGTATTGAAATTCTTTTCCATCGTACCATTCAATAATTTTTGAATCGACCGATGATAGTATTGAAATTCTTTTCCATCGTATCATTCGATTTTTTTTGTATCGACCGATGATGGTATTGAGATTGTTTTCCATCGGCATCATGATTTTTTTTTCCTTCTTACGAGTGTGTTTACTTTCGATTCATACCAAAACCAGCAATCACCTTATGTTCTCCGACAGGTTTCTTTTCATTTTTTTTATTATTTTTTTTTTGTTTTAATCCTAACCATTGATCTGCTATTATCTAATCCTGACCGTAGAAGTTCAACGGTCATCTCTTTTTTGCCTATAAATACCCCCTCCCCTCCCCAAACCCACATTGATTGTCCAGGAATTGAGGCGAAGCTCTGCTCCCCCCGCTATAAACAATCGTACGATCTTCTCAATCGGCATCATCTTTATGTCTCAATCCTCTGCCAACACTCCCGCTGAAATGTCTTCAAAGACCTTTACAGAGAAAGACTTTCACAGAGAAAGGTTAGTATCCCTATAATTTTTCGATACGTACGATTCTACAATCAAGAGGATTATTTTGTTTCAAGGATGGGAACATCTCTGTGTGGAAAATCCTGATACTCAAGATCCAGTTCTTTTTGATGAAGTTTGTCAATTTTACAAAACTGTGTCTTTCGACAAAGATATGACTATAAACTTCGCTGTGTACGATAGAAAATTATCCATGTCTGTGAAACAAGCGGCACACTTTCTGAACGTTTCTATAGAAGGGGATTCATTCTGTCCATCTCACAAACTACCAGAGGAAGTTGGTACGTTTAATAGAGAGAGTGCTGAAAAATCTTTGTTTGTTGTTAATGAGGGAAAGAGGAAAGTTTATCATCTTTCACCGGACAATCGGTTTGTTACCTTATGGATGAAAGGTTTTCTTGTTCCAAGGAAAGGGGATAGAGAAACTCTTAAAGTTTTTGATGTCTTTATGCTCGATTATCTTGTGAATATGAGGAAAGTGAATCTCATGGGATATATTTTTGAAACTATCAAGAATGTCAAGAAAGGAGGGATTAAATCCCAGATAATAATGTATCCATCCATCCTTACGAAATTCATTCTTGAGAGTATGAAGTTTTGTAACATTCCTTTGAAAGGAGAACCTATGGATTTGTGGCCGTCTTTCATTAATAAGAGTACGATGAAAAAGCTGAATGTTTGTTTTGATTCAAATTCAAAACTTTTTGTCAGAAATGTAGAAGCAGAATTGCCTGAAAATCAATCGGCACCTATGCCAGCCAAAGACAATCAGTCCGCCGGTGTTACTCGAAAGTCTGATCCGCAGACTAGTTCAAAGCCAAAGAAGAAGCCGAGGTACAGTAAGGAAGTTGTAGCCAAATGGAGAAAGGACAAGGAACAGAGAAAAGAGGGTGATCCGAAGTTTGGACTTGACCCTGCTGAAGCCTTTGCAGAAAGGATAAGGGTAGAAGAAACCCTTCAAGCTGAAAAGAAAAAGAAGACTCTTTTGAAAAGAAAGGCTCAGGACTTTGATATTTCTAAAGTCTTGAAAGCAGTTGAAGATGCTAGTGCTCAACTAACTGTGGAAGTGCATCAAGAACCCATCGTACAGAGTTTTCCTGAGAAAGAAAAAGGAAAACAAGTGATAGAAGAAGTAGAAGAAGAAGATTTTCTGTTAGAATTTCTTCAAAGTTCAAAGAAAAGTAGAGAGGAATCGCTTCAAAAGCTGAGCGAAGGTGTTCAACAAACTCCTCATGCCGATCAGGAAAGATCTCAGGACAGAATTTCATCTCGAGAAAAGAATGATGCTCAATCCTCTCATTCTGATAAAGTAGTTGTCATTAGTGACAAAGTGGAAGATGAAAGAAAGCAGAAAGAAAAAGCAAAAGGGAAACAGCCAGTTGTTGATTCAAGCAGATCGTATGAACTAGCATCGTACGATGAAGATACTGATTCAGAGCATACAATCTCTCTCAAGAAGAGTGATTACATTGTTCAAGTTTTGAGAAGGATGGAGAAAACCATTCCTTATTTTCCGAGGCTGGAAGGGAAGATTGATTTCATTACTGAAAATCAGAGAAAGAAGTTTGGATCTGTGAAAGAGTTGAGGAAGAAAGTTTTGTCTGTAGAAGCCGATTTAAAAGTTCTTTCAGAAAGCTCAGTTGCTCATAAGAAGGCATGTAATAAGATGACTAAGTGGTCGTACAAAACAGAGAGCTCAATCAATGATCATGAGATTGCTATTGAAGATATAAGGAGGTTATCAAATGAGCTAGCAGTTGCTTTCAACAATCTTGATAAAGAAATGGTTGAAAGGCTGAACCTTTTATCTTCTCAAAGAGCCGATGTTCCTTCAGTGAAAGATTTGCAAGAGAGGATGAATGTTTTCCAATCAGAATTCTCGAAGGTTTCATCTTTCAAAGATGAAATGGTTTTACTGAAGAATCAAAATTCCGAGTTGTCCAAGGATAACAAGACTCTGCAAAACAGAATTGATACTCTTGAAGAAGTAATCAGAGTCCAGGAGGAAACCATCAGAAATCAAGATCAGATTTTTGCGGAACAACAAGAGCTTCTCAAAACTCAGGGTGAATCAATTTCTGAAGACAAGAAGGAGATCAAGAAGATGAAAGCTGTGCTTCATGAGCTTATAAAGAAAGAGAAGGAAAGAGAAAACAAATGATTGTTGTATTTGTTTCTTTTGGAACTTGTTTGTTTTGTAATAACTCTTATAAACCTTTCTCTTTTATCCATTGTCTTGTATTACTTCACTAACTCTTCCAGACAATTCGAGTTTCCTCCTTTCTTTTTGTAAATCACAAAGGGGGAGAATATTTACAAAGCAAAGATTGTTTTACAAAGGGGGAGAATGCATTACAATACTCGTAAAGAAAATCTATGAATACAATCCTTAGGAAAGTCAATACCTAAGGGGGAGTTAGTTGTATTCAATTTCTTATTCAGAAGAGTTTTTCAATAACTCAGGGGGAGATAAGTATTTCTTGTTTCATTTACTTTGTGTGTTTGTGCTTTCCAAAAAGGGGGAGATTGTTAAGTCAAAAGTCCTCTTTTGGATTTTACATCATGTTTTGGAAATCACAAATATATTCTCTGTCATGTTTTGGAAATCTCAAATGTATTCTATCATATGTTTGTAAATAACAAATTGTCTTTTATCATGTTTATCGTATCGTACGATGTTGATCGTACCGACCAAAATGTTTCGTACTGACTCTGTCAAACGTATCGTACTGACTCTGTCAATCGTATCGTACTGACTATGTCAATCGTACTGACTCTGTCAATCGTATCGTACTGACTTTGCTATTCAGATGATCATTATTTGTTTTGGTACTTTGTCAAAAACTCTCTGCATATGAATCGTACTCATGTTTTACATTTCTATATATCTCTTATCCTAACAAAACGATGTCGTTGAGTTAGTTATATACTAATCAAAATGATGTCGTGCTTTCTGTTTCAATATGACCGTTGGAGGCAATATGACCGTTGGAACCCGAGGCCTATAAATAGGAGGTCATTTGAAGCTGAGAGAACACTGATGAACGAAGAGACTCTGTGAACAACGAAGATTCTAGAGAGAGACACTGTGACTTCTCTCATCAGCCTTGTGCGAGCCGATCATCGTATCGAGGGCTTTCAAGTAATTGAAAGACAGAGGTGCCGATTACCTGCAAAATCGAGGGCTGTCGGGGATAGGCAGACAGACGAGCCGATCATCGTATCAAGGGCTGCCGGGGATAGGCAGACAGACGAGCCGATCATCGTATCGAGGGCTGCCGGGGATAGGCAGACAGACGTGCCGATAATCGTATCGAGGGCTCACCAAGGTGTTGGTGAGACAGACCTTTTATCCTAGGTGAAAGGATAACCCTTCTCTTTGGGTTAAAAGAATTGTATTACATTTACATTTCCGCTGTTGTATTAGAAAGGGATTTGTATTGTTTTCTTTCTTTCTTACATATTTAATTGTAATTGTTTCAATTACAATCATTCCATTACATATTGTATTGATTGGTTCTATACGCTTTAAGGTAGAATCATTCATATCTGTATTACTCTGATTATTGTGTTCATCTTGAATACAATTGTTTTACATAACATTAGTATTACAATACATCATACCTTTTACATTCAATACAATTGTGGGTGTTTGTATTTGTACTAGTTTAAGTTCTTTTAAACTAATCTCTTTGTTACTAAAACTCATGATTTTTAAACCTACAATTCACCCCCCCTCTTGTATTATTCCATCTAATAGACTTTTATATCGACTATTCGATCCAACATAAACAATAAAGAAATAGGAAGTGGATGATGAAAATAACTTGAAAGAGGTGATGAAATAATTACCTCTTCTTCGGGTGCTTCCTTTTGATTTGATCAAAAGGGATTATTAGGTTGGATTTATGTTCAATGTAAGTCCTCTAGGTTAAATTGAGGTTAGTTTTTATGATATTTGGGCAGGTTTTGGGCGAGCCAAATGGATTTGGAAGTGTGATTTTGAGGGAAGGGGATGCACCCTTTTATAAGAGAGATGATGGTCACTTTAGGAAAACCTTAAAAAATTATTTTATTATACAATCATATAAGGTTTATAATGTCTCAAAAATAATTTATTTAGACGATAAGGTGGGTATGGGTTAAAATACTCTCATCAAATAGGTTTTAGACATGTTTAGGTCACCATACTAACCTTATGTTTTAAATTTAACTCTTAGTTAAATAGTTTAACTTTGACAATGTCTTCTTGTATTATTATAATAATTGGTTATTAAAATTACTATAAAAATCCAACCAAACCATAAGTGGTTCATTATTAATATATATAACATTATATAAGTCCTTTTTCCAATGCTTATATTTTTAGGAATATAATATCAATTAATAGTATAGTATTTGTTATAAAAACTCAAATATGTCAATTTTAACACTATTTAGTAATTGGTTTTTTTAAGTCCTAACGACTTGATTAATTCTAATAAAATACATTTAATCATCCATAACATTTCATATTAACCAATAAAATTATTTTAATTCCCAAAAAGTCCTGATTTAAATTAATTTAAATATTTATAATATCAATTATTTTAATCATTCATTAATAAGGTAATTATTGTATCATCATTGTGTCCTAAATTAATTAAATTATTTAATGTCTAAAAATTATTAATAAAGTACCATTATCTATCTAATATTTTTATATTTCTAATAAATATTTATAGCTGAATTTATCTTATGTATAACCCTATATTATGAACGGTTTTGTTATTAAACATTGAATTTAAACCTTTTAACTCTTCTTTAAATAAAATAATAATAAATGTCATAATCTAATACATGTGGACAAAAAGGATCATATTTTATTACTAAGGTTTCTTTTGGTCGAAATAAACTTATCCAATAGAATGAGGACATTTTTTAGGGTAATTATAATATCAATTTTTCCTTTAATTGCCCTATTTAATTTTAACCGTGATAAATAAAAGCCAAAGTTACCGTTCACAAAAAAATTATTTTCATCTTATTAAACCAAATTTTACTTACTGATATCAACCATGTCTCTTGTATTTTTGAAATTCATTTAACAGAAGTGGTAAAATTATGTTTTATACAAATCTTCTAACGTGCCTAGAAGGTGGGTAAAAGATGGTAAAAAGGTCAATAAATTTTATACATCTAATTTTATTATAAAATGACTCTAACGAATTACATAGAAATAATATAAGTATTATGTATCTATTTTGACTTAAAATTAATTTAAATAAAATAAATAATTATTTAAATAAATATTCAATTTTAAACAATCATGTATTGTTTTTCACTATTCATCAAAAATTTAATGTTTTTAGAAAAATACCAAAAAATCACCCTAAGCTAATTTTTATATTCCAAATCCAAAAATTAAGTCCATTTTGAAAAATAAAATTTATAAAATTTAAAAAAGTGGGTATTACTATTCTTAACGGCTAGTTTGGTTTGTCGTAGTGTGTTAGAACTCGAAGTTGCGTACAACACAAGCTATTGTATTATTCAATGAGAAGAATACCGTGGAAGCACATGGTGTTACATAGTGATTATGAATAATATTAATTTAATTTTGAAATTTATATATATAGACTTCCTAATCAATAATAATTTATTGAAAAATAATTAATAAATAATCACTCAAATTTTTAGTAAATTCATTTTATGCTTTGACATACATATTCTTTAAAATTGTTGTTATTTTTAATTTTATGTTTGAAATTATAATCAAATTATAACAAATTTATAAATTTTATTCTGTAAAATGAATATATTTTTTCAAATTATCATATCATAATTAACTTAGAAGGAAATTATTTTTTCTAAAAAAGCTAATTTTTCAGTGAATAGTGTAAAATACAAATTTTTCAAACACTATTATATCTTTTCATTAAATTAAGTAATTTTAATGTTCTATAATTAATTGAATTTTATTTCAATGTAACATAATTATTATTTAATTATATTTAAAATATATAATTATAGTCAAATCAATTTTCTTTTAATATAATGATATTTAAAAAAAATTCTATGTTCCAGAGCGTACAAGATACACAAAACTGATCATAAATGAACAAGGAAATATTATTATTTAAATGGGACCATTACAACCTAGTGGTTAATTTAGTGGGGATTTATATTATTAACCAAAATATTAAATATATATTGGTCCTACACATTTATAGTGTATTGATTGATAATCTTTAAGTAAAAACATGATTTTTATTAAAGTCATTATATTTTTCTAAATTTTATTATCTTCATAAATGGGTTTTCTTTCATTTTATGAGTGAATATTATATTTATTTTTTAATAAATTATAAAAATTTATATGAAAATTATAATTTCATTTTTTTATTTCAGCACGTTAAAATTATCTTAGGATGATTTTTTAAAAAAAATTGATGAAAATACTTATTTTCATTGAATAATTAAAAAATATTATTTTTAATTGAAACCTTTATTTTATTTTAGAGTATTTAAAAATTAAAATTATATTTTGGATTATTTTTCAAATTTAATTTGTTTGTTATTATTTAAAATGATCCAATTTCGTTTTTTGGAATTAGTTTCATTCTTTAATTTATTATAATAACAATTAATATTTAAAAGGAATTTTTTAAGAAAAATTGATTATCATTGCATCATGGCGGTTTAGTTTTAAATTAAAAATTTTAACAGTTGTGTACTTTATTTTGAAAATTTTAATTCATATTAAAAATTGGTGGGTTTAAATTTGGTTAATAGGACCCCCTTTTCTCTCTAGATGAATAGTAACCTTGGTAATTTTTTTGCCATAGTATAGGGTAAATCAGATAATTAAATCAAAAAATAAAATTATATTGACTATAAAATAACCCTAATACATGAATTAATTTTTTTATGAAATATTATCATCCATAATCATCCAATATTTGGTTATATTTCATTTTCGTTCCATTTGGATGTGATTATGATTTCTATAAGATTATATTGATAGAAAATTGAAAAATGTTACATTCCTATTTTTTACTAGTGGATATGTTTGTTTATAAATATTAATTTCAAATATAAAATATTTAAATTTATCATGGTGGTTTATTTTTTACTTTTAGTGAAAAAATAATTACCTTAAATATTTACACAACACTAACGCAATAATTATCCAATTATGGAAAAAATCAAATAAATTATATTAAAAATATTAAAAGTAATATTATTTGATATAATTAATGAGATAATATAATTTTATATGTTAAAATTTTATGTTAGGAATATATTCAATTTTTTTTATTTTTACATTTTTTTCGTGATGTTATTAAAATCAAAGTAATGAGTAGTTCAAAAAATTTACAATAATAACATATTATAAAACATAATATTTTATTAAATGATATAAAATTAAGAAAAATATTACATTAATTAAATTTATTTTAATAACTATTATAATACCAAACATGGCCCATTTATAGGCCTTTTTCATTTATAGTAACTTTATTAACCCTTAAGGTGTAAGAATCTTTGTTGACGCGGTAAGTGTCAAAGGGGTTAATGTGGGGCTAAAACACAATAATAAAGGTAAAAATGAAACCTAAACTTGTATAATTATTAACATATGAAATTATTTATACCCTTACTCATCCATTATTCTAAATAATTTAGTTTTGATCCATTTTAATTGAAAATTAATTTATATTAATTTAATGTTTTGAGAATTTTCAAAAGTGACCCTCCCATCCTTTAAAGAAGGGAATTTATTCTTATCTTTAATTCACACATAAAAAATTAATTTATTTTGGACATTACATAACCAAATACATTAATATAATACGTCCCTTTATTTTAGATGTCATAGTTTAGGAATAATACCATCTCTAGATGGCTATAGGTGTTAATCAAATGAGACTTTCCCAATGAAGATGAATGGTTTTAACAACATTATTTAGTTTTATTTTTTCTTCAACTTCATTAAAATCATCTTAAAAAAATTATTATATTTTAATAATTGTATATTTCATATAATTAGGTTTTTTTTTATTAATTTAAAAACCTATATTAATCTCATATTCCGTCAAATAGGAAATAAAACTATCATTCATGTGTATGAAAAACTACTGTCTCACAAACCGATGTAATTTTATTTCTATCACCCTCTAGAAATAATGGTTATAATGGTTAATTTAATGTTTATATATTTTATTAATTACATAGATATCATTCAAAAAATATAATATATCATTTACCTTATTACCTATCCATTCACTAAAAAATGTTAATATCGTTCGTGCCGACAACCACCTTCACGAAGTGATGTGATTTTCTTTTCGTCACCACATCACATGGATGTTATATGTAAGAATATTTAAGGAATTAATATGATAGCAATTATTCTGTTATAAGTTTTTTAAATATAACATAATACTTACCATCTTTCAATAATGTTTATTGAAAATGGAAATGTTACTCATGCATATGTGTAGCCTACCATTTCCATGATTGTAATGTAGTTCATTTCCTATAACCATATTTCATGATTAGTTTTAAATTTATACTTTATGTATAAAAATTATAATTATATCCGGATTATTAATCTTGATATAATTTAATACTGAACACTTTAAAAATAGTTGACTTACCCAAGCCATTTTGGACTGATGGAACGAATATCATCAAAAAAATATGACATGAATTTAATTAATTAAATAGTTAAAATATTCCATTGTAAGAGATAAAATAAATGGAATAATAACCATGAATATGTTTGTAAAAAATGTAAATAATTATCCTATTCATTTATTAAGGAATATAAATAACATACATTACGAGTCAGACTCAAGGTAATTGAATTTCTTTTAAATATCTCTATTAATGTTATCCATAAAACTCAATTTTTCTTCCATGTCCATATGATTATTTGATAAAAATGATTTAATTTTTTTAATGCTATTTGATGATTTATTAATTTTTTTATCAATGTTTTACTTATTACAAAATCTTTTGAGAGGAATATTTTTTTCGAAATGAGGAACTTTTTGACTTTTTCAATAACATATAGAATGAATGTTTTTTAAAATAATATGGAATTCATATATTTTCATAGTGTCATGAGTAATTTTTTGTTTGAAACCTCCATTACAAGTTTACGTGGTTCTTTCATTGAATATTTTCCCTTTATATGTGTGATGTTTTTCAAAATAAGTTATTTCAATTGGAAAGGTTATTTTCATAAAAATGTTTTAAACATTTTTAATGGTATTTATATTCATTAAATACAATATATATGGATTTAAATTACATTTTTTGATGAGATTGAGGATCTATGTAAATTATTTATATTATGGTTTTGGTTCATTATTTATGATGAAGGGTGGTTCTGTTATAAAGAAAATGTGGGTGAGGTAATTATAGCTCTCCAATGAATTGGGTAAAGGGATAGAGTTAAACAATTAGTTTTATCATAAGATATAATGGGAATATATAGTAGTGGATATTCCAATAGTAACGATGTTGCTTAATACATGAGAAGAAATTATGGTTACACTTTGGAAATTTTTAGAATTTAATCTTGACATTCTTCTATTTTCATATGTGATGGTTACTCTAAATTTAACAATTATTATTATTAGTTATGCAAGAGTGAGAAGTATAACATTGTGAAAAAAATCATGTGATTTTTAATTATTACAAGAAATAATACTGAGTTTATTTTTTCATATTTAATTTTAATGAAATATTTTATTATTATTTTTACATAGATAAGATGATTTTGTTGGTAATAAAAGGATTAATATTCATTCCAAATATTATTTTGAAAATTCCAAGTTTTTATAAGTATTGATTGACTAAGGGCTCTTAAAATTCTTTTTTACATTCCACAATGATCTTATTGGTCTCATCCAACATTTTAAAATGTTTTTCATAAGTATTGAGTTTGTTTAATAGAAAGTGTTAAGTCAATTTTAATGTTGTGAATTTTTTTCATAAAATGAAAATCATGGATTACTTTAAATGTTTTATATTGTAAAAAAATCAATACCGATCATAAATTTCCACTTTTTAAAATATGGATTTGTATTGTAATATTTTTTATAAATCTTCAAAAACTCTAAACCTAAATTATATTTGGGAATGAAATAAAATATAATCCTATCTATAGACACTATATTATGTAATGTTTAATGGTCAGTTCTAATAGTTAGTATCAGAGTAGGGTTTAGATTACATTGGAGTTTATGATTTTTTCCTAAGAGGTTGTATTAATATTTATGGATACCTTTATGGGTTTATATGTTTAATGTTCACTATATATTAAAAGGTGTACACACCCCCTTTTGAGGTTTTAAGGGAAGATATTTTAAGGTGAATATTTAATATTTTCAAGAAATGTTGTTTGGTTGAAGTATGTGTTACTCTTAGGTTTAATAGGAAACGTTATTTTAGAATGTTACTATTAATTTTTGGCGACGTAAACATAATAAATTTTAGGTTAAAAATTCTTTATCATTTATGTTATTTAGACTATTTTTTAACTTTAAAATATTACAGAATTTATTTTGGTATTGTCTATATAAGGACTATTTTTATTTTATCATGCATTTCGTGTTTTAATAATGTTATTTTATATATATTAATGATTTATTATAAATATGGAAGGCAAATGATCTCACACAACCATAATATGCCTTATAGAATTTTAAATCATCAATATCGTGGATAAATCATATTTATATGATCCTGAATGGTTTTTGAACATCCAAATCACTGTTCGAAACTATTTGACTTATCCAACACTTTTTCCATTCTCTAAAATTTATATGGATCATCATATCACCCTTATTTGATTTTTAAATCTCAACTGATCCACCTAATTTGAAAAGAGAATAACACCAAGGACATGCAGAGTTATTTCTCGAAAATATGGAATACATGTTTTAAGATAAAGGGGTCATAAACAACATAATTGAATACCCTAATGTATGGATTTAATATATAAATTATTTTCTTATGGTATATTTATGAATCTTTATTTAGTGATATTATCTATTCATAAGGAAATATTTCATTTCATTGAATAAGAGAAAAAAATATGGTTAATGGTTTAAGAATGTCGTTGAATGAACAATTTACCAATGATATTTTGATAGTCATACAGTTTATAGTAGATTTTTTATTTAAAATTTATAATCATAAGCATAGGAAATATAGAAATTTCAAATTTAATGTAGTAAAAATGTGATAATTCTATAAAAACTCAATTAATTTCATATAATAATGGGATAAATAATCCTTTGGGTTAATATGGCCTTGATGACATATTATATGATTTTCTTGAAAAATAATCTATTTAGAAAACCCAGTGAATAAAAACTGATATTTTTTAGGGTGTAAACTATTTTTTAACGAATATATGTTTTATCGTATAGATAATTATGAGATTCATTAGTGATTTTGGGATTATGAGATTAATGTAATTCCTTAAGAAAATGACTATAATTTTGGGAACCATAAATTGTTAAGGTAAATATAATATTATGAGATTTTTTTGAGGAATAAAGGTTGAGATATATTTTGGAAGAAAATATGGTTTCATTAGGTATTTATGGTGATTTATGATATTTATAGAAAAGATTATAATATATTAGAGATTACATGATCATGGAATATACATTTTTTGGTATGATACGTTAAAAGAGATTGATGTTATCTTAGAAGAATATGTGATCAAATATTTAGAATATTAGGGTTTCAATAATAGTCTAGAATAATTTGATTAATTTAAAGGTTATCTATTTATCAAATGATCTATATTAATTTTTTCATTTTATTTTTGAGGCTATAGTGATTAATTTTGTATTTCTTCATATGACCGACTATTAGTTTTGTGAATTTTTTGACCATTTACAAACCATTTCTGTATTGGATAATGTCTAAATAAAGGTGGGATAGTTTGTATCCTATTTTAGGATTATTAGACTTATTATAAGTTTATTCTGTTTTATTAGGAATGAAAAAAACATCTTTAATACTCATCGTCTAGAGCAAGAGATGAGATTGTGGTAGAAATTGATTAAATAATGAAACCCTACATGTCATGTAATTATATTTCCTTATGATTTTCATATAGATGATAAAGGAATTCCTCAACTATTGTGAAATTATATTTAAATAAAAATTATATCTTTTTACTTTTCTAATCAATAATGGAATTTCCTTTAAACCCAACACAGTTCTATGGTTTTTGGATGGTTAACTTTCTCATGACCATGTTCTCTACCACTCTCTTTCAGTCCTTGGGTGTTAGTTTTTTCTTCCATATCCTTGTTTTCAGTTCTATATTATGTGTTCATACATATTGACCAACTTATGTGTTACTCCAGATGATCTCTATACTTCCCTTTTATCTATTTTAAAGTGGATATTTTTAACCCTATTTATGATATGTGATATCAACAAAGGTATTCTGAAAATTTAAAACTCTAGTTTCCAATCCATAGTTGAAATTAAGAGTTTCCAATTTCATAGGGGGAGAATGCAATATTAAAATATTTAAAAAATGTATATATGCGATAGAGTGAAAAATACACAACACTGAGATTAAACGAACAATGATTTGTTATTATATACATGTGAGCGTTATAAACTAGCCAGAAAATTGGTGGTAAAAAGTAGTGTAAAATAAATTACAAAATATATAATATTACTACTTATTTATAAATTATTAATTAATTTTTTACAAATAATAACTCGAATTTAAGTAATGTTATATTATTATTCAAAAACATGTTTTCTTCAAAAATGATTTCTCATTCTTTTTATGAGTGAATATTATATAAAATTTATGTAAATTTTAGAAAATATAATTGTCAAAATTAAATTAATTTTTGAGTTCATCATGTCAAAATTATCTTTCAATGAATTGTTTTATAATTTGTAGAAAATATTGATTTTATAATGAATAGTGAAAAAACTGATTTTTAATTGAAAAATGTATTTTCTTTTAATGTTTTTATAAAGTTAAATTATATTTTTAATTAGTTTTAAATTTTAATTTGTTAATTTCTATTTATAATTATTTATTTATGTTTTCTAAAAACTAATTTTATAATTGAATTTAGTATAAAAAAATTTATATTTTAAAAGTATATTTTTATGAAAAAACTATTTTTCTTTTCATATTATCAGTTTAATTTAAAATTAAATTATTAATCTTATGTTTTATCAATTTTTTAAAATGGAATCCATATTTTGAATTTGTGGGTAAAAATTTGGTAAATAGGCCTCTTTTATTTTTTAGTGAATATGAAAAGTAACCATATTAACATTTCTTACCACAGTAAAGGGTAAATCTTGTAATTAACGTTAAAAATAAAATGATTAGAACAATAAAATGACTCGAAAACATATATTTATTCTATTTTATTATTCCATTTTATCAATAATCATAAAATATTTAGTTATATGGAAAACTTATGACCATTTATATGAGATTGTGACTTTTATTATATTTTATTTAATGAAATGTCAAATATGTGTCTCTCTTATTGTTAATAAAAATAAAATTCTTAACAAGGGTATAACAAGAGAATATTTTAGGATATAAATATTAATATTAAATATATATTATTTACCTTCAACATTTAATTTTAATTTTAATTTTTAGTGAACCAATAATTACCTTCAATATTTACACAATATTGTTGTAGTGATTATTCAATTTATGGAAAAATCAAATAAATGATATTAAATCAGTAAAAATAACTTAAATTATGTTAATTAATTTAATAAATTAATTTAATAGATTAATATGAAATTTCACGGATATATATATATATATATATATATATTTGGTTTTAATTTTCCTTTTTTCTTAATGTTACAAAAAATAAAAGAAATAATTGACCTACAAGTTGACATCAATGATAAATTATAATAAGTAATATATTATTGAATGATATAAAATTATAAAACAAAAAATTATATTATTCCATGTGGTTGTTATATGTTTTACAATATCGAACATGGTCTATTTTTGGCCTTTTCTCCATGTATATTGACCTTCAAAGAGTAACAAAACTATGTCGTCATCGTAAGTGTAAAATGGTTTAACAAGAGGTTAAAACCAAATGATAAGTGTAAATATGTGACCTAATGTTGTCTGATTTTTATGATATGAGATTTAAATGACCCATAATAATCCTATATTCTAAATAAATTATTTTTAGGCATTTGGAATAGAAAATATATATTTATTAATTCATAATTATGAGAAATTCCAGGAGTGCTCCTCTAATATCTTATCAAATGGAATATATTGTTCTTTTTATTTTACACTTGAAAAACATTTTATTTCAAATATAACTATACCAATATATTCCTATAATCCCTCCAATTACTCTATTGGTATAATTTATGTATAATACCAACCCTAGAGGGATAAAGGTCTTAATCAAATAACACGTTGTCAAAGAAGAAGTATAGTTTTAACAGTGTAATTTAGATTTATTTCCTCTTCCACCTCCATAAAATATTCTCCAAACATTATTATATAATAAAAAGATTATATTACATATATTTAGGTGTTTTTATTTTAATATCATAGCTAATATCTATCTCTGCTTCTATTAAATGGGAAATGTACCCATCATTTGTGTGTATGACGGAATACCACCTCACGAACTGATGTAATCCATTTTCCATCACCATGTCACAATACTATTTATGAAGATGGAAATAATATTTATCTATTATATTATTGAAATATTTATTATTATAAAAATATAATATATCACTTACTTTCTTATATTTCTATTCACTGAAAAATGATAATGTCGTATGTGTGTATATGTGGACTACCACATCCATGAAGCAATGTGATACATTTTTCATAACCAAAACACATGTATTGTATCAATTTTTATATTTTAAAAAACAATATGTAATTAGTTATATTATTATAATTATATAAATATAACTTAATAGTTACATTGTTTCCATAATGATCATTGAAAATGGAAATGTTACTCATGAAAACATACAACCTATTATCTATATAATTGTAATATAATTTATTTTTTGATAACCAACATTCCTAATTGGTTTTAAAATTACATTTGGTGTATAAAAATGATAATTATTTATTTATTATTATTATGGATACTGAGGGAATATTAACCTCTTTGACCATTGTTGACTTACAAAATCCATTTTGGAATTATGAAATGAATATCGTCAAAATATATAATGTGAATTTAATTAATTAAATAATGTAATATCTCATGGTAATATATAAAATAAAAGGACTAATAAACTTTTAAAATCTTCTTATTCAAGTAAATAATTAACCTATTTGTACTATTTAGGAAGATAACGAACCTGTGCAATGATTTCGACTCAAGGAAAGGTACTTTATTCTAATAATATTCTTTAGAGTTTACCTTAAAACTCTCTTTTATTTCATGTACATATGATTAAAATGTAAAATTTATTTACAAAATATTTTTCATATTCTTCAATGATTTTTTAATGTCACTTTTCCATTGATTAAATTTTTTAAAAAAATTGAATGGAATCTTTTTTTTCTAAATAAGTCACTTTGTGACTTTTTCAACAAAAATATGGGAGAAATGTTTTCTTTTAACTTATATGACTTGTACGGATTTTCCCACTATCATTACTAATATTTTTCACTAAAACATCCATTTAAATGTTTAAACGGTTATTTTAAAATAAAATGTTTTACTTTATATGTGTCATTTTTAAAAAAAATTATTTGATTTTAAATGAAAATGTTATTTCCTTAAAGAATTTTTGATCCATATTTAATGGAATTCATATTCATCAAAGAAATCAACTATTAATTTAACTTATGTTGAATAATGAGATTAATTCTCTATATAATTTATTTTATGTTGTTTTTTTTTTTGCAAATTTTTATGAGGATGGGTTACCATTATAATCCAAAGGTGGGTGAGCCTATAATAATACTCAAATTCATTTGGTTAAGGGAAAAAGATAACTAATTAGGTTTCCCATAAAAGATGAAGGGAATATACTACGATTGTTATTCAACAATTAACTATGATGGTTAATCCATGAGTATCTATGATGGTTACTCTATGGTAATTTTTGGATGTTAACCACAAATCTCTTCCATGAGTAGTTGTGATGGTTACTCAAAATTTAACCATGTTGGTTATTCCATATTTCAGTGTGAAATGTATAACTTTGTGAAAAGTTTTTCATGTGATATTCATGTTTGAGAAGAATTATATATTTTATTATTTTTCCTTAATGTTTTCTAATGAAGCATTCTATTAAATATTTTAGGTAGATATGATAATTTATTGTGTAAGTACAAGTTTTATTTTGAACCCAAAGATTATATTTAAAACGTAAAAATTTTAAATGTATTCATAGACTAATGATTTCATAGTTTTTTTTATATCCCATAATAAGTGTTTTTTCCTTCCAAATTTTTATAATATTTTCCATAGGGATTGTGGATTGTTAAGGGAAATAAAAAAGTCACGTGGAAAGCCTTGAATAGTTTTACTAAAAATAAATCATGTTTACTTTATTAGATTTATATTGTGAAAAAATTGACATATATTGGAAGTGTACAATTTTAAAAAATATGTTTTTGTTAGATAAGAGTTATGATGCAATTTTATAAAACTATAAACCTAAAATAGCATTGGGAATGATATAAAAATAAATATATTCAATAGAAACTAGATTAAGTAATTTTTAAGGCTTGGTCCTTGTAGTGACTCGGGTTTTGACATGTAAGACTTTGGAATATTTTTTATGAATATTTTTCAAGCGAGATGTTGAGTCAACATGAGATTATAGGTCCCATAGAGCCTCGGTGTGGTGATATTAAAAATATTAAAAAAACATGAACACTGAATTTATCTCTAATTGTGAAATAACTCCCAATAAAAGGTTCATATCAATATTTTTATACTATGGTTGATTTTAGAATGTCGTGTTTACCCTATGTGTGGCATTAAATTTATTAGCATCTTGTTTTTAGTAGGAATAGTTGGAGGAGGGGTGTTAAATTGGATTTTAATTGGTTTAATAAAATTAAACCAATTATACCTACCTCCAGCACCCCCTTGGTGTTCATGATGAAGGAGAGGCGAGACCGTCTCCCTTCACTCATTGGACAGATGGTGAAACGGGGCTAAATCTAAGTGATGCGGTGATACAGATCTCAGTATCTGACGTCGATCGTCATATGTAGAGGATCTGCATGATCTAGGAATAATTTTGGAACCACAACTTTTGTGTTTCCCCATCAGGTAGGTCAATATGATTTTTAGTCTCTATCCCCTTCATTATGAATATTTTAAGGTTATAGATCCCTATTATGATTCTTAGATATCCCTTCTAGGTTGATCTATAGGTTCCAGGGAAAATCATGGTGATTATGTAAACATGCATGGAAATTCCTGTTAGAATTCCCATTTAAAATCTGTGTAATCTAGTGGGACACAACGTTTGTTATTCCCGCTCCGGGAAGATGAATTTTGGGGACAACACATCATGTAACAGGGCCCCAGGTCATCTGGCCACGGGACATGGGTAGGGATGTTGCATCATGGGACATGACTGTGTAGAACTACATGGGGAAGGAGTTCCATACACGTGCACAACATAATGACATAGACAATTGGATGGTTCATTGGGACACACCGTTTACTAGGGGTGCACATCATGTGTGAGACACAGCTAGCTGAGATGTGTGAGGGAAGACACATCTTGTGGGGTGGGGTGGGGTATGACACTCCGTGTACATCCCGTACACATCATGTACACCAAACTGGAAATCCAAGCCATGTATGAGAGGATAAGGCCGTGTGCTCAGGTGGATTCACATGTTGTGTGGCCCTTGTGTATATTGTGTACTTCCATGAGATATTTTTGGGATTTTCGGCCCAGAGTATCTAATTATATATGGCTTGGATTTGGGGTTGTGAGTATCTTATCTGTAATATTTTTCATCAAATAATTAAATCATCACCTCTATTTTGGCCTACAAGATATTATGTGGAATATTTATAGAAAAAAATCTATATTAGTAGTACTAAAACCTATTGAGTGATCAGGTTGGATCACTAGGTTGTCGTCAGGGTCGAAACCCTTCCCTATCATCTCAATATGTGGGTCACATAGACCTTCTATGTTGGAAGAGAAATGTTCCCCTATTTTATAAGGGTGTGGGTCCTATACTTGTGGAAGTGTTGAAGAGTGAGGTATGATGAGTGCGATGCTTCTTTCACCGATGCTTGACTGACTCTAGGGATCTGTGTGGTTCTTATAGAGAGATGATGGGACTCGTACTCCCTTATGGAATCAGCATGAACGTTTCCTTTACCTATCCTATTTAGTAAAAACAGGACTTCCCACATCATTGGTGTGGGTTATCTACCCAATGGGTAGTTCTTCTAGGGTTAGTACTCCCCTTTTTACTAGGGAATGGGTTCCACCATGTTTTTGGTCAAGTTTTAGAAAGTGATCCCCTGTCGTGACAAGGTGCATAACCTCCATAATCTTTGTCTAGGTAGAGTAGTCACTCCCTTGTTAAACAAGGGTATGGTTCCTCTATCTATGGAGTGAGTACTCCCCTTCTGTGATAGAGTGTGTGTCCCTTATTTTTGACTTATTGATAGACTGGGTTCTATGATACTTTGTTAGGTTGTGGGTATTCTATCCATGGATTTGGAACTGCCATGTCATTCTAGGGTGAATTTCCTTTATGCATGTTATTCTGACAGAGATGGTACTTCCCTTTCATATCAAGCATTGTGTCCTATATCTCGGGGTTGAGACTTCCCTGCCATGTTTAGGTGAGGGTCCCTTATAGTGATCATACTAGTAAAGTGGGAATCCCCTATCATATCAGGGTGTGGGTCCTCTACCCATATAGTGAAACTACCCTGTCATTCTAAGGTTTACGTTTTTCATATCTTTAGTGGTAATCCTCTATTGTGTGAGGGAGTTTGTCCCCATATATAGAGTAGAACTACCTTTCCATGTTAAGGTGTAGGTCCTTTATCTACGATGTTTTTACCCCAGTCTTTGAGTAGAGACGAGGAGTGGGTCCTCCACTAGAGTCAAAGATTCCTCAGCGAGAACATCAATAATGAGCGGGACCCTCTACTAGTTTTTTATGATATCATGTCAGAAGTTAGTGCTCCCTCAACAAAGAGAGGTGTGGGCCACTCCATTCATGAGTGATAAAGGTTTTGTGGTTTAGTTAGATGCTATTACTTGACTAAATACAGTAATGTGGCAACATACGGGCCCCTCAATTATCTCTCTTTAGGGAGGATGCATGAAGAGCATAGTCTGTAGTTTTGCTCCTCAACTATGTTCACTGGTGACAGACAGTCTTCTCCACTTGGGTCACTTTTAGCTTGCATTGGACGCAATGTACCAATGACAGGACCTCTGGTGAAGGGCACTTGAGTTTGAACTGTCATGTTGTTCTAGAAAGAGTTTATCTCTTAGACGGGTGACATAGGAATGGCTAAACTCAGGCAGTGAATTATCCTAGTTGTGTGTTTCCATAGATCCTTCTGTAGAATCTTATAGGTAGATATGAAGTCAGAACCTCGTGAGACTTGGAGTATGATACGAGAGTAACTGGGCAATTCTAGGATTCCGTGAGTTTTTGTCACATGTCTGGGTTGACACCCCTTTTGGATTGAGGTGACTAGTAATGTATAGCCAAGGATGGTTCGGGATTGAGTTTATCTTTCATTTGGGTTCCCTATGGCTAGGTCGAGCGGACTAACACATTTCAGTTTTTCCATTTTCATTTGGGTTTTGGGTTACCTATTGAGTATGTTTATACAAACACATCCATGCAATTTTCCTACACATGTTGCGTCTTATGCAGACCACATGTCATTCGACAGAGTCCTCAAAGGACCTTCGATAGACATAGATTAGTGATATAGAGTATCCCAAGTGTTTCCCAGAGGTGGGATAAGAATATTTTCACTAGTTTTATTTGATAGTGATCCCCTACTTCTGAGATGTTTTTAAGTTTTTACAATTTTTTTGTGTGTTTTTTTTATTTTACACATTCAATGATTATTTATTACTCTGGTTTGGGATAGATATATTATTTCATATTTATTTACAACTTTTTATATCTTTGTGCTTTTTCATGGAGTTATGTGTATGTGTATTCATACAGGTACTTTACAAAATGGCCTTCCATCTGTGTGATATGCCTACTTGGTGGTAGTCGATAGCCACTGACCGATTGGATATAGGCGTGGTGAGTTTCAAATTATTCCTTATTGGGTGAGGCTGTGAAAAATTTGAATCAAAAAAGGTTCTACTTTGGGACCGCAATGTCATGAGCTCGGTTTTGGTTTCGTAATGAAAGTGTTAGGGTGTTTGATGTTTGGCACTCAAGATAGCAGTTCAAATTTTCATGCAGTAGCTGATGTATCCATTCACAATAGATTTAATAATGAGATTTTACACTTAGTGAATTAGGAAAATTTATGTATGGAAATAATGGTTCATGCATCATAAAAGACTTGGTTGTGTATTCCTTATCCTTCTTGAGTCAGGTCCCCAAATATGCTCTTTGATTGTGGCATGTATTGATTGTGTTTTAGTATGCCAATGAGATGACAACCAGATAGGGTTTCATGAATGGATTGTGATGATGATCCATCATGTAATGTGTCTTCAGTATAGGGAAATGGTTATGAGGTGGTACCTCGAGGTGGCCCCCTAGTTGAATGACCACCAGGTGAGCAGCAGGTTTTACTTGCAGTTTTGGTTGAGATGCATGCAAGTTGAGTGTGTTGAATGAGTTCTATATGTTGTTAACACTAATGTATCAATGTGGTTCTAACCCCAAGGCAACTGATGACCGGCTTAATGTAGTCACGTGTGTTTTCTAACATCTAAGGTCACCTCCATATTAAATAGTTGTCCTAGTGAAGAGCCTTTTATAGGGTTCATCCATGTGATGGAAGATTCTGGTGACAAAGACCCATGATGAGGTGATTCTCAATTGGGGGGAGTTTGAGTGTCTATTCGGGGAATAATATTTGCCAACCAAGTTCATATCACTGACTTTCAGGGAGCTTCTAAAGATTCATCAAGGAAGCACGACCTTGGAGGAGTACTCAGTGAGGTTTATAGACCTATAATCTTACTCCCTATATATGGTTTGAAACTCATTATTTAGATCATGGACATTTGATAAGGGCCTAAAAAGAGACGTTCAATAATATGTGGTCTCCTTGTTCATTCTCTCTTACGTGGGGGTACTGGAGTGAGTGATGGTAGTAGATAAATTCCATGAGGAATGATTGGACGATGTGGAACACAATTGTGGTTTTTAGGAAAAAGCATAAAAAATTGCTGGAAGATATCAGATGAAAAGATCATTTTACCTGAGGTATACTCATTCCAAGACATAGGCACATGGGCCTATAGTGTAGGATCCACATTAGGGATCAGGGCACCCATAGGATAGGTGGTGTTATGCTTGCGATGGCTGTGAAAATACTTATAGGTATTTTAAAACATGTGTGTGCTACTAAGAGGGAGGTAGTTCATGAGACCTCTTTATAAGAGGCATCATTTGGAATAGGGTGTTCTACATGATGGTGGATGAGGAGGAGGAGCGGGTAGAGTAGAAAGTGGTGGAAGGCAGTTTGAGGTGTTGTCACCACCACCCCCAGGTGGTCTGCACCAGACTCAAACATCAGGAGGATGATGGTGATGATAGTTGCAAGCCATGGAGTCTTTTAACCAAAAATCATCAAGGATAAATATAGGAATTATCTGTTTCCTTTCTTCTTTTTGTAGTAGTATTGATAGATAATGCTTTGAGGTACACTTTTCTTATTTATTATTGCTCGAGGTATATTTGGGGTAATTTAGGGCATCAATATAACCATGTGTCAGTGTTGTTTTGCATAACATCAAATGCACAAAAAAGAGGGTTTCTTCCCCCCCCTGAGATTTTTTTACATGTTGGGCCATGCAGGTGAGTTAGTCGCGCCTAAAGAAGTTAATGTCGAGATGTGTTGGTTGAGTATCTTTTACTTGTGTGTTCAGGGCCTAGTGACTTGTTGGAGTGTTTTTTGTCAGAGGTACTGGTAAGACCTAGTGTGAAAATTTGGGAAGCTCATTTTTATTCATTAGTACCCTCATTCACTTGTCGTTAACATTGTACACAAGTCCCTTGAGTGGTACGTGGTGTAGTTTGATGTGAATTCAGATTCACAAGAATTAGGGATGATTCCCCCACCATGATGCATTCATGATGTCCAATCCAAAATGTATGTCCAAGTCAGTTCCATATAAATAGAACACTATAGAGGATTGGTGGATGTGTTCCTTTGACTAGTGTGTTTATGGGTAGTATTGCATTGGTATATATGTCAGGTTATCAAGGTGGTGTACCACTAGACCTAATGACTGTAGACAGATTGAGTTCTTGGTATATTTCACTTGTTTCAACAAAGGATACATATGTTTTTGTTACATAATGGGAACCTAGTTTGATTGTACTTGGGTGTGGTGGCCTTTGTATTTCCATTGAATGCCTGTTTTTGGATAACACGGGAACCCTTGCGGATCTTGATGGCTAGAAATTCTTAGTGGAGAGCTTGATTTTTTCTCCTTCTGCATGTAATGTCACTTTTAGTGGATAACAATTCATAAGGTGGGGAGGATAAAGTGACTCGTGTTTTAACCTAGAAGACTTTGGAATATTTTTTTAAGAATATTTCTGATGTTAGGCACTGAGTCAGAGCGGCATTTCAGGTCATAGAGATCCTTCATGACGGGGATATTAAAAATATTAGAGGTATTTTTTTACACACTCATATTCACATTAAGTGTTGAATAAATCCCAATTAGAGACTCGGATTGGAATTATGAGACCATGTTTGATTTCAAAATGTTGGTTTTACCCTATGTATGACATAATATTTTATAGTGTCATGTTTTAAGTTGGGGGAGAGTTCATGGAGGGGTATTTAAATGAAGTTCAATTGGATTAATAAAATTAAAATAATTAAATCCTACCTCTTCCAATCCCTTGGTGCACATGAAGTAGGAGAGGAAAGACCCTATTCCTTCCCCATTTGGAGTGATAGAAAACAAAGTCTGAATCGAAGCGACGAAGTTCTGCCGATCTCTATTGTTGATGCCAATCATCATCAGATCGAGTAGAAGCACAATCCAGGCATCATTTTGGACCAGAAGCTTTGGTGTTTCTCCATGATGTTTGTGGGGTTTAGTTTTAGTCATGATCCCCTTTGTTGTTTGTTTTTTTACAGTTTTATATGCCAATTATGACTGCTCCAGATCCCTTCTAGTTTGATCTGCATGTTTCGGGGGAAACTAGGGTGATTCGTGAAGTTGGTAGGGAAATTCCCACCTGAATTCATGTTTACACAACATGTAAACTTGTGAGACAGGCTGTGTGTTCTTCCTGTTTGGGAAGATGACTTTTCAGGACTACATGTCATTTTCCAGGGTTACACATCATGTAGTGCCCCCAGGTCATGTAGCCATGGGGAATGGATAGGGTTGTCCTGTTATGGGACATGGTCAAGTAAAACTACATACCCAAGGTACGCGAGAATGGGGTTTTATACATGGGAATGGGTAAGAGACATGGTAAAGTGGATGATTTGTTGTGACACGCCATATACCAGGAGAACACTCCATGTGTGAGACACAGCTATCCATGTCGTGTGAGGGAATAAATGACCCATAGGATGAAGTGAGTCTGGACACACCATGTACATCTCATACACACCGTGTATACCTATATGGATAGCCAAGTCATGGAGAAGAAGACATGGATAGGTTATTAGGTGGGTTCATGCATCATGTGTCCTCATTTAACATCATGTACATCCTTGTGATCTTCTTGGGATCTTTCTCCTTGAGTGTCTCCATCTATGAGGCTCAGATTTTGGCTTGTGAGTAGTCTATCCTGATAATTGTTCCCCATAGAAAACGGTGTGGGCCTCTATTTTGGCCTATGAGATTCGATGTGGTCTGTTTTGAGTATAAAATTGGTGTAGTGATAATAGACCTTCTGTACTGATTGGGGTGCGTCATTAGGTTGGCGTCAGGGTCGTATTCCTTCCCTATCATCTTCGGATGTGGGTCCCCCAGACCCTTAAGTCCAGTAGAGAAGAACTCCCATATTAGATAAGGGAATAGGTCCCCTACCCATGGATGTGTCGATGAATTATATATGATGAATGTGACACTCCTTCTAGTGGTGTTTTACTGATGTTAGAGATCAGTTTGGTTCTTATAGAGAGACCTTGAGACTAGTACTCCCATGTGGAATTTGGGTAAGGGTTTATCGTATCTATCTTCTTTGGTATAAAAGGTATTTTCTTTATCATGTGTGTGGGTTCTCTACACAAGGGTCGTTCTTCTAGGGTTGTTACTCCCCTTTTGGATGAAGGTGTGGGTTCCCTGTATCATTTTTATAGCTGGAGACAGTGCTCCCCTATAATGTTAGAGAGCGGGCCCTCCATACTCTTTGGACAAATACAGTATGTAATCCCCTTTTATAGTAGGGTGTGGGTCCTCGAACCCTGGGGGGGCTTGAGTACTCCTCTTTATAATTAGGGTGTGGGTGCTCCACATGTGACATATAGATAGAGTTGGTACTCACCAACTATGTTAGGGTGCAGGTCCTCTATCCTTGGAGTCAGTACTCCCCTATTTTTCTAGTGTGTGGTTCCTCCATACACATTGTTCTAGTAGAGTTATTACTACCATAGAATATTTTGGAGTGGTTCCTCTAGACCATAGTTTGTATTCCTCTATCTTGTTAGGGTGTGGTTCCCCTATAGTTATCTTACTGGAGTGGTACTCCCATTTCGTACCATGGTAAGGGTCCTATAGCCACATAGTGGCACACCTTTATCATTATAGGGTGTGTTTCTTTTATTATTTAGTGATACTATCCTATTGCACCAGTGATATGGTCCTTATATGTAGAGTAGCACTCCCTTACCATGTTAGTGTGTGGGTCCTCTATCTATGGAGTTGTACTCCCACTTCTTTAGGTAGAGAAGAAGATATGGCCCTCCACTAGAGTCTAAGCTCCCTCATCATTGGATCATATTCATGAGGAGTGGGCCCCTAAACTAGTTATGTCTGATACCAGATTATAATTTAGTGCTCCCTAAATTGAGGGAGGTTTGGGACAGTACATATATTTGTGAAAATGGTTTCGTAGGTTAGTTAGTATCTAGTGATTCCATGATTGTAGGATATTGGTGAGGTGAAGGTTTGTCCATTCTCTTTAATTAGAGTGGATGCACGTGGTGGATATTATGGATTAGTTCTCTCTCCACTCTGTGTATTGGTGAGGTGTGGGCCTCTTCACTTTGGTTTATTTTATCTTACATTGTGTGCAAGGTGGCGATAACAGGTCCTTTGGTCAATGGAAATAGAGTTTGACCTAGTGTGTTTTTCACTATGGAGTGTATCTATTAGATGTGTGCCACCTTAGTTGTATAAGATAATGGTGTGTGTTATCTTTGTTGTGTGTTACCTTCGAGCCTTGAGTAGAATCATGTAGTTGGAAATGAGTTTAGAAACTCATGAGACTGAGAGTCCAAGACAATCACATCTCAATGATTTTGGGATTCCTTGTGGTTTTGTCACATGGATGGTTTGACACCCAATGTAGAATGAGCTAACAAGTCATGTATTGATGAGGATGGTTTTACATGGATATTCTCTCTCATTTAGGTTCCCTCTGGATAGGTCGAGAGGACTGATGCCTCACATTTTCCCTTATTTCTTATGGGATTTTAGGGTGCCTACTGAGTACTGTTATACTCACCACTAGAGGATCTTTTCTAGAATGTGTTGTGTCTTATGAATTTTTTAGGCCATTCAAAAGAGTAATCATAGGACCTAAGTAAGGATGATCTTAGTGAGATATACCGACAGAGGTGTTTACTAGAGCTATGGTGAGGAGCTTTTAGGAAGTTAAATTTGTCCATGTTCCCTCTCCTACTGAGTAGGCTGGATGATTTTATAATTTTTGGTGGGAATAAGTTTTTCCCTTTTATGCTTTCAGTACTTCTGTTGTACTCTGTTATTGGATAGATGTATCCATGCATTTCTATTTCCAACTTTTTATATATCTTTACTATTTCGTGGAGGTATTTTTAGGTTCGTGTGTATAGGTACCTTAGGAAAAGGCCTCCCATCTATATGAAATTACAATGCGTCACTAGTTGTTAGCTGCTGGAATATTGGACGTGGTATTTGGGAGTTGTGAATCAGGCCCTATTGGGCTGAGTCAGGACAGTACTCATATTTACCCCCAATTTTATAATATGTTTATTTTTTAGATTTAGAACACAATTTTCTGAAAACAATTTTTAAACGAATAATGTTACACTATTTAAATTATTTAAAATAAACACTAGGGATGAATGATTTAACTAAAACATATAGATAACATATCCACCTATATTAATTTAAACACATATCATGATAATTACTAGTCACATATTAAATATATTATCATATTTTACTTGAAAAATACATTTCTTGAAAACCTCTATTTTGAAATACCTTTTGGTTTTATTTTAAATTAAAAATTTCCAATTTTGTGAGTTGAATTTAGTAAAATGGATTCAATATTTGTAATTATAATAAGTAATATTATATAATATTCTCATCTTAATATTTATTCATGGTGATTAGAAGGGATGGGAAAACTTATTTAACACATTTAAGGTTAAACCGAGGTTTTGCGCATTACATGAACTTGTGTAAAAATTAATTTTCCACACACATATAATTGGTTTTATAATTTTTATTTCATATTTAGGATCATTGGGTATAAATTACCTAAAAATTCTCAATTTATTTTAGTATTAAAGGATAAACTACCTAGGTTAAATAAACTACTTACTATAGTGGAAAATAAATTCTAAAATTAAGAAAACATTATGGAAAATGAATAACATGCTTAAAAATGTTTCTTTTTATTATGTTAGAGATGTATATAGAACTTAACCTACAAATAGTATATTATTTATCAATTTCGGAGGAACTTGGGATGGTACAGACTTCCCATTATTAAATTGTTTTGGGTATTTTAAAAATTTCCAGTCCTCCTCAATTATAAATGGTTACTCTCTCCCCTAACATATCCAAACCTATCAAGATATTTAGATCACATAAACCCTAAAAAAATCTCCCTACCATCCATAAAACATTTTAGATATTCTTTTTCTCCCAAAATACCAACCCTACATTTTTAAAGAAGAGATCGAAATGTGGTTTCTCTGAGAAAAGGTAGTCGTCTTAACATAGTTCATTATTTTATTTATTCTTTTAAAAAATTAAATAATTAAATAATAATTAAAATATAATAATATTATTATATAAAATATACTATGATATATTATTATTATGTCATAATATGTATCCCTCTCCTTCTCCCCCAAAAGGGGAATCAAACCCATCGCTTGTGTGTATGACATACTACCACTACACAAACAAATGTAAATTTTTTCCTTCACTGAATCACATCATATTGATGGGAATTATAAATATATATAATAATTATTAAATTATATTTATTTTAAAAAAATTAATATATTTTCCAATTCCTTAACATTTCATGCATTATGTAAATGATATCGTCACTTATGCGTACGTACGACCTACCATCTCCACAAAGAGATGTGATTCACTTTCCAGGTCAAACATTCATGAATGGTACTAAAATTTTATATAATGAGTGAATATAATATTGATAACATTAATACCATTTTTTAGATTATGTATATAAATTAAATTCATAATAAACATAATTTTCATGACAAAGTATTCATTAGAAGAGAAGGTAATTAACACCCAAAACAATAACAACAACAATAATAATAATAATAAAAGCTTGTTAATAAATGAGTATTATAATGTTATAAGATGATATTATATTATATTATAACCTTTATATATATTTCTAATTAATAACATCATTAGAACCATTTTATAATAGGTAAAACCATGTTCAACCCAACAGAAGCGTGAGTTAGGGGATTTTGTCTCAATTCTCATCCATTGATGCATATTGTAATGTTATGCAAAAAAGTTCTATTCAAGGTGTATATACATACAATTTTTAATTTAATATCTTCAATCCCTAATATATAATGGTATATTATGGTTTAATTTGAATCTGTTTATCCAATGGGATTTGACATGAAAATTTCAAATTAAAAAATAATTTCATAAATCAATATATTTTCATTGGTTTATATTAGTTCTTCTTATAATTTCATATTCTATGATTTTTTGTGTAATGAATTTTAAACAAATTATGTTTTATTTACACATTTCATATTTTTATATACATTTTATATATGTAATAGATTCATTAAATAATTCACACTTCAATGTTATTATCATTGTAGTGTTTTCCCTCTCAAATTGCCTACTATGGGACATATGTCATGTTATACACATATATTATTTTTTGAGGTGCATCTACTAACCATTTTATAAGTTATATCATGAATATATTTGAATTCATGGTATTTAATGTTTCGTTTGATATTATTCCATTCATGGGTCTTACGATTGAAAAGTTACCAAACTGGTAGAATTGTGTTTCAATCTAATTTTAATTTGGATTATTTATGATTTAGTTTACATTGAAGAAAATTATTTGATAATTTTCTAATAAAACCCATTAATTTTATTATTCTTTATTTATTCAAGAATATTTCATGTAATAGTTACATTTTTATCTCTTTGGTACTTAAAATTTTTGAGAAAATTATTTTAATAAAATTAGACTCCATTTCTCTCTTCAACCAAAAATCCTTTTATTCCAAGTCCATGTTTTCAATAAATGTTTTAAAAAATGTTTTAATAGGATTTTTAATGTCATTTTTATCCAAAATTGGATTTCTAAAAAATGTTTTAAATATAATCCTCCTATCATTTTCCAAATAAGTTACTTTTACATTTATTTAAAAAATGTTGAAGGAATCCTTTTTAATGTATTTGGAAAGAAAAACATTTATGTCGGTATGAACACTCATTTTTATGATGAATCACATATAATTTTATGTTCATTTTTAATTACTTTTTTACCTAATACTTTGGATAATTATATTATTTTTAAAAGTGATTTTCAATGATAGAATGATATTTTCCTCAAGAATATTTTTAAAGAAAGTTTTATAGTACTTCCATTCATCATCAACAACCCGTAATTTTACACATACTACATTGGAGATATATTTTAATGATACCATCCTTATTCATTATATGGATGGGGTATAACTAGTTTCACTAGGGAATGTACGAATATTATCTTTCTTGATTAATTTTTGTAATCATTAAATTTCTATTGGAATACTCACTTTCTCATGATCATTAAATATGATTGATAAGAAAAATATTTATAATTCATATTAAATACATACATTTATTAATAAGTAATATTTTTCATGAATTAAATTTATCATTCTATATATAAGGAATGCATTGGACATGCAGTGATGGGTGGGCCGTGGAATTATATATCCCCTCAATGCATTGATAGTCATGATAAGAATTTTTAAGCTATCATTTAATGGGTTTTACCCATACTTTTAAATAATAATATGATATCAATTGAAGGTATAAATACCATGAAGTATGACTTCATGAAGTCCAATATTTATCATTTCATTCATTAAGAATTATATTATTATTATCTATAAGTTTATTTCATTTATAATATCCAGGGATGCATTTTTTTCTAATGTTGTTGATTAGATTCCATGTGTATTCAGTCATTTACCTTGATATGTTGATTATTCCTCATCTAATCATGATAGTCATGTTATTGATTAAAGGGAATGTCTGTTCTGATATTTACCTTCTCATATTTATTATTCTTTTTTGATTATTTTTTATTTTTTCAAGATATCTTCTCCTCGATGTAACTTTTTCTAAGAAAATGAGCTCACCCTTAGCTTTCTCTCTTCCATAGGATATGAATAAGGAATCATTGAATGAATTCAATGATGAAATTTGTTTATAGTAACTATGTTATATTTAATGTTTTCAAATCTAATGTGAGATTCAAGTATGTATCTAGATTATCAAGACCACCAAACTATTCAGTAATTTGGGATGTGATTCATTGTATCTTATTACAATGTCATAAAGTAACCACCTATATTGGGATACTGGGGTTTGGGTCTATAAAATGTGACTATGGAAATGATAATAATCCTCAAATGGGTATCCAAATATGTGGGTTCATGGTGAGGATTAATGATCTAGATTTGGTGGTTTGAAATGGTCATAGGAATGCCTCTATTGATAAAGACCCAGAATGGGGTGGTCATATGTGTGTTGCTTCTATTATTTTAGACTAAATCATGAAACCCACTTAATGGATTGTCTAGATTTAGGGGATATGATATGTAAACTGGTTTATAGAGATTAGTGATGTTTTCTCTATCTCAAGATCACAGTGAGTCATGTTTAGCCATGTAGTAGGGTACTTTTACAAAATACACCTAGGACGGATTGTGATAATGTGGTGGTGTCCATTGAGAGGGGTGAAACTGATGCATTTGAATACTTCCTTGATGATATGACTAGTAGGATATATTTCATGGTATGTATGATATTAATGATACATATGTACTGTATGATTGGTTACAATCTATGAATTATGGAATTCATGATGTATATATATAGAGATATTGATATTCAATAACATGTGATTCCCAATGTGGTGACATGAAAGACATGCATGTGATTCATGGACAGTTTTTTATTAGGTTTGTAAGCCTAGGATTATTTAGATATTACTCTCAATGAGGTGAGTTAGGTTATTAATAGGGTAACACTAAGTTGTACAGTGGTTTGGTTTTTCATTTTGATTAACCACGGTAGTTTTGTGTACAATTGTAGGTATGGAATATATTGTCCACTTTTTCTATCAGTGGGATGGTCCTTCATACTATGTGTGTATATGTTTAAAATGTATTTTTTATATGTGAAAAATATGAATGGAGAGAATTGTGTTTCGCTATCCATGATCAACAATGTATAATATCATATATATGTTGATCAATGGATATCTTGGTACTCTCCATGTAAGGGGGAGTGTATATATGGGTCACAAGATTCTGGGTGATATATCTTGGGGATCTTATCAATGAATAGTGACCCCTTTTATTTCATCCATATATGTGGTTAGGCCTATAGGGATGCATGTTTATATCATTGAGACCCATATGGGGTATGAAATTCTGAGGTGAATGTGTGTTTTAGTTTGGTCTAGGATCCCATAGCATTTCCACCAACTTATATATAGTTTGAAGAATGGAAATAACCTATGTATAATCACCCTTGGGGTGTGATTAGGTATGATCTAAGGATAGAAAAATGTGATAAATATTGTTTTTGTATTAGCTTCTGGACCCTTGATGTTATTTCTTTTATTAACCAACACATGGTCATAAATTGTTTCCTCCTAAATGATGTAGAAACTAGTGAGTATTTTGATGGATTTATCATGTTTTTAATTATTTGAGAGGAGTTATTTCATTAGTGGTTCTTCTACTAGTGCCTCAACTATATGTGATGTAGTTTTGAAACCCATTAAATTGTGAGACTGATAACATGGATAGAAAGATCCTGTAGTGGGATAGAACATGTGAATCACATTATGGAAAGACAGATAACTGTAATTAGAGTTGTTTACTTCATGGATGAGTAGTGATGGTAGATCTTTGGTGATTTGGGAAAGTGGTTTCATGGATCACCATTGTGTCTTAAGACCAGGGGTGAGGCTCATGGGGAGGTTTTATATGAATTTGAAGATCATGCTGTCATGGGTATCATTTTTATTCTAATTATGTGATATGAAGATATCCCTATATAGGACCAACAACATAGAAAATTCTATGGTGGGTACAAACTATTGACAAATTTTTATTCTGAGCCTTCATTGGGGTTAGTGTATTGAGAATCGATTGTGACGCATGTGAAAACCCTTGACCAATAGGGGTAAGGATTATATATTTTTCACATTGATAATATATATATATACATATATATATAAGTTTGCGTGTGTCAGTTTTATGAGAGAGAAGTAGATTCGGGTACCATATTATTGAATGGAGTAGGTCAGTCAATTTGATGACCGACTAGACTGGCATGAATTTATGTGTTGATGGTATTGGATATTTCTTGGTGTATTTCAAAGTGGGTGATGATTGAATTTAAACTAGTAATGTTAATCATGGTTGTATGCAATTTATGGATTAAAAATCCATGAATTACATAGGGTTTGGGGAATCATTATTGTGTTAGTAGATTAGATGGTTCCATAGTGCTCTGTCCATCGGGTCTTTTTATGTTAGTAAATACAATGAGGTACCTGCTAACATGCTTCACATGTGATCCAGAGATAAAATTAAGATATGGATTTATATACATCATTCAGGGAATGAAAAGTGTATATGATGGGATAGAGTGTGAGGCATCCGGGGTCTTGTGAAATTCAACTAGTATGGGAGTGGTGGTGGCAATATCTTAGCTAGTGAGAGGTATAGTTTTAGTTCATTCATCAAATTAGGATGACTGTTATAGTCCATGAGTGATTCACATATAGACTTATTGTGGTTGAGAAGTTTTATGGTAGGAATTCTGTATCATAGATCATAAGTTCATATCGGTGGAACATGAAAAAATGGATTCTTATGAGATTAAAAGAATGTATAATTTTAATTTTTGAATATGGGTTGAGAATTGGTTTTTATATATGAATTTTAATTGATCAAGTGTATTTTTTCATGGTCTTAGCTTAGATGGAGGAGGGTCGTAGAATTTGTTTGGGGTTAGATAGGATGGATGGTGTAGGTCGGTGGATATAGAGGGCCAGTGGGTACTCAGTTAGGTGGAATTTAGTACCCAATGAAGGATTCTAGGGTGAAGGGCCTGTTCATGGGGTCAGTGGGTGGCCAATGGAAGCGCACTGGGTCCCTAGTGCAGTAAAGAATCATTTTTTCAAATATAGGTAATTTTGTTCATTTGTAGTTTATAATTTTAAATCCATTATGAGTTTTCTTGGTTTTAGTTGACCCAAGAAATGGGGAGTCTATCCCCTTATCATCTTCTATATCTTCACCACCCCTTCTATCCATGGAAACCAGGTATCATTACATTCTTAATTTAAGGCAGCTTTTTCTTTTCCCTTCAACCTTGTCTATTTTCATTTTTTTTCACTAATTTTTAGGGGTAAGTAAAAGGTTTTGTATGTCGGTCCTTCTAGAGAATTGTAGAAAAAACCTTTATAAATTGGGAATTATCTATACTTATCTAGGGGATATCAGGAGGATCTATTCTTGAGGTTTCATGAAGTATCTCTTAAGGTAATCTTCTTCAATAGTGTATTCTATTTTTCTATAATATTGGGATGAATTGGTTGCTTTTTGGTTTCAACTGTTAAGGATTTGGTTGGGAGTTATCTTAAGGGTGTGTTAGGAGTGATCATCACCCTATTTCCTGAATTTATTGTGTTTTTATGCTATTTCTTTGACTTTTATATTGAATATGAATAGTTAACTAATTATGGAATTATTATTTTTTAATTAATTATGATGGTTTGTATTGAATTTAAATAATTTTTTTAATGTAGGGCCTTATGTGGATGGACGATGGTCAATGGAGCTTCATCAGTGAATGGAGATGGTGGTAAAGTATCATATCAAATGGGATAAATTTGGTTTGAGTTATTTCATTCATTATATTGCGTACATATTTTTTAGACCAATATTGTTTTGAGATTAATCATTATTTGTGGGTTTGAATTACCTGGATTGAGTCGACTATTAGTTTACTTTATGTGAAACATGTAAAGTCGGTCACATTATAAATTAATCTAGCCCTTTGGGGAGGCTCATTAATTGATTATCCATCGATGAATATATATCCAATGTGATAGAATATAAAAGAGGTAATTGGAGCCTAATGTTGGTGTCCACCATGGGCCATGATCCGAAATACAATGATATGTTGTGTTTGGGTTATGGAAAGATTCACGATGGTGATTTCAAAGGACGAGACCACGGTTTTTGTTGAGTTAGTCATATGTTAAAAGGGTTTTACTGGCCATATTAGGATGGTTTAGGGTGGAACTAAATGAGGTCCCTTTTTTCTTGTGTAACAAGTTGGTATATCAAGATCTAGAGTGTTCCCTGAGATTATTTGTGTTGAGATATTGGTTATTGATGGACATGTTGTCTATGGAAATGGTTCAAGATTCCTTGGAAATGGGCCCATGAGGGGGCACCCGGTCCCTAGTGCCTCGACCTAACCCAATAGGGATCGAGCCGTAACTACCCCATTCCCACCACCAAAAGCTAGGGGTGGTGACAAGAACTGAAAGGCATATCTTAAATGGAAGGTTTGTGCACAATATTCTTTTACACACTAATGAATTCATCTCAATACATAAGTAAAAAAGGAATAATAATAAAAATATATACTAAAAAGAATGTAAACCAAGCATGAAAAACCTCTAGGGTGTATAAGAGTACCAAATTTGAAGATGTAATGTAAAGGGTAAAAATACATTATCAACTAGAAAGACATTCCTACCAAAAAAACTACAATATAAAAGTGTTGAGAGGGCCCAAATCTTAATCTACAAGCATCGACCACCATACATGATCCAATCCACCACTTATCCCTATGATCCCTTAAAGTCCCTGATAACCTATCTTTCATCTATATAAGAAATGATATGTGTTGGAAAAGTTCATGTAGGGTTTATTATATATATGCACAATAGGATTACTTGAACGTTAATGGAGGGAAGTAAGAGACATAATAGGAAAATATAGTAAATAGCTCAACCCAAAGCAATAGAGTAAATAAGATCCAACGATATGGATACAGATATATATATATATTCAAACTAAATAAACATTAATGATAGATAACAGGATATTCATCTCAAATCCCATCCCAGGCAATGAGTTTCATCAGTTCAAAAGGTCCATCGTTAATGCCCAACATCTCACATGTATGCCCAGAAGAAAACATTTCAATTCAAACCCCAACTATCCCCTATGCCTCATAGTTGAGGGTGAAATATATTTATAAAGGACCCATTCCATGTTATAACAGGAGGGTTCCACTCAATAGATAACTAGAGAAACCATGTCATGTCTTGGACAGAGGGTTACACTCTGATGTTTGAGGATCGATGCCCTATCTCCACAGGTGGGTTCGACTTAATAGTCGATAGAGGACCCATGTCCATCCCAACTAGAGGGTTCCACACAAGTAGTCAGTTGATGAACCATGCCCATCCTGGGGGGAAGGTTCCACTCTATCATTTTACAGCCTATACCAAATTACAAAAGGAGGGTTCCACTTAGATAGTATGTAAAGGACCCATACCCTACCCAACATTACTGTGCCACTTAAAAAATCTGTTGAGAACCAATGACCTGCCTAGAAGGAGGGTTCAACATGAATAATAGATATAGGACCCATGTCATGCACTATCATAGGGGTTCCACTCTCTAGATAGTTAGAGGAACAATTCCCTATCCCAGTAGGGGGTTCCACTCTAAAAGACTCTGGTGATCCTGTGTGATCGCTGCTCTTATCGAGCATCACCAAAATAAATCATCATGCCTAGAACATCTATCATCATATCTAGAAAACACTCTGGACTCTACCATCACATTATAATTGTGAACAAACTTGGGATAAGATACTAGTAAGACAACTTCTAAGTCCAACAAAGGATATTAAAGTGGTTTATGTTTCCTCATAAGGAAACAAGGGATACACGGTTTTTTGGGGACCTACAAGGTGAGTGGTCCCCTTCCATCGCCTAGTCATGTCCCTACATGTACATGGACAACTATCCATATATACATACATGGAATTTAGAGGGTATACACAACATGATTGAGGCACTCAAGGTCCTTACCATGCTCCTTAGTCATGTCTACGTACATTTCCTATATACGTGTACTTAGGCATGCAACGTGTGTATGGTCGTGCACATACATGCATACTCCCAGAGTACCTACCATGTCTCTAGCACTGGGTCACATAGTGTGTGGGTGTACTACATGACATGTTATACATATAATTATGTGGAACCCCAGCTTAAATATCCATGTCACTACACATTGTGTGTTCTTCGGACTACATGGTATGCATTTAGGGTTTTCTATAATGTCATATCTGAAAAAAAAACACACCATATACACTTATTCTGGCTTTGAATCAGGCCTCTAATCCTCCCGAATCAAATTATAGTGCCTTAGTTTGATGTTTTCGACCCTCGAGTAGCCAAAAATCTAACATTTATTTATTCTTGTGATGGTCGCCTGAACCACCTCGCATCACCGCTCCTCTTCTCATCTCTCATGACCACCATTAGTGTCAAGTCTAAAATCTGTGAAATCAAAACCCTTTATACCATGATTCATCCAAAAATCTATCTCTAGTCACTGATGCATTCATCACCCATGAAACTATTGTGAATTGGAGGATCCAATCAGGCTTAGTCCTGTCCGGAAATGTGCAACTACGACCATGTTGTCTAAGGATGACTAACGTGAAGAATTTGGGAGAAGGGGAAAACTGAAAGGGTTTGAAAATAGTTGGAAAATAATTCTAGGCCAAAAAATATAATTTGGAGGTATGGGGTTAGAAAAAATTGACTAATCAATTTAATTTCTAGACATGGGAACATCAAAAAGCCTGAAAATCAGAAAAAATCAAATAAAGAGTTGACCATGCTCAATAATTTCAATCAAATGAGGCAGAAACCACAAATAATGAGTCCTACTCAGAGATTAAATTTTTCATCATTGAATAATGTGATCTCCAAAAAATTAGAGGGGTCATTTCATTCACTGTGTCTCAATCTCCATGGATCCAAAGTCTCGTCATCATCAAATATTGATTCTTAAAGAGAAGTTGGAAGAATGCATCTTCATTATCTTAGGTTTTATGCAGTGAACACTGAAGAATTTACAAAGTGGTCTATTCAAAGGTAAATTTGAATTAGGTTAATTAGAACATGAAGAATTTAATTTTCTAATTTTATGCACCACCAATAGATTTGATATAGGAAAAACCTTTCAAACCCTATTTTTAGTGGTGCATAGGGTACACATCGTATTAAGGACACACCCATGGTCTCAGATTCCTAATCTGAGATTATTTTTAAGAGTTGTTAGATTTTTTTTATGAAACTATGGACACATAATATAAAATATTTTTATAAAATTTATTCCGAGCACAACAGTCCATAGAATCACATACCATCTTAGCACTTAGCTCTGAAAATATGTCTATAAATATATCAAATTATAACAAGGAAAAAAATTCTCAATATCATTCCATCCATCAAGGTTTTAATCCATTAAAAGAAAAACTACACAAATATATTGGGATATCGAGCGCACATCTGGATCTCCCATTCCAAGGATCTCCCAAACATTCTCTCTTAGTACCACATCACATGAACCAATGGTACGATCCTTCCACACATGGTCCTCTCCTACGAATCCTCATCTCCACTGGGTGCTCTGCAAAAGTGTCTTCATCCTCAATGTATAGCTCCCCTAGTCAATAACATGTGTGAGGACATGTACATATTTCCTCATCTGTAAAACATGGAAGACATTGTGCACCCGCCACTACTATGGGGGTAAGGAACGATAGTGAGAAACATAGGCAACCCACTACGAGATCTCGAACGGCCTGATGAATCTCGGGGATAGCTTGTCCCCCTAGATGAATCTCCATAATACTCATAATGGAGAGGCTGTCAAGAAACTGTGATCTCTATAATTGATCTCCAAGGGACTATGGAGTTGATCCATGTAAAATTACTTCCCCCTTTCAGCTGTCATCATCCAATAATAAATGACCTGGACCTTCATTGTCATTTCCTACACCAACAATGGATCCAAAAGAGATGCCTTGATAATCCTTTTCCAAAACAAGGGTGACCTATTGGGTATCCTATATAGGGCCTCTAAATGTGTAATGCTAAAATCAGAGGTGTATATATTATTGTATGAAAAAAATACCAAGGTAAAGTTATCCTTCCTGCATCAGATTAAGTCTAGCACGAAATCCATCGTCATATCCTCCAACACCTAAATAGAGTGCTCAATGTGCCCATCCTTATGGGGATTAAAGGATATACCCATACACATATGGGTCCTAAATTCCTCCAACACACATCCCAACAACTATGATGTGAATTTTTCATCATGATCAAAGATAATAGTCGACAAAACCCAATGAAGGTTAAAAATATCTTGAATAAACATTTACCACAAAATCTCCACTAAAATATTCTCCCTTGTAGAAACGAAGTGTTACAACTTCATGATTTGGTACACTATTACCTTGATGGAGTCATGTTCCATCAATTTCCATGGAATCCCTACAAAAAATTCCATGTATATGCCATCCCTATTACACTATAAGATCTCAAGGGGCTGCAATAGACCATTTGAAACCTCATCCTCATCCTTTACATGCTCAAAGGTGAGGAAAAAAGAGATGAACTCAGGGAAAGTTCATCTTATGTCGGACAATGGAAACTATAGTTAATGTTCTATAGACATCGTCCAACACTGGAAAATATTTCCAAATGAAAATTTTTGACCTCTCTCATTGCATCCTCTTACATCATGTCTGGGACTACCATCCATCCCTGAGAAATGATGATCTGATTCCCTCCTTCAGAAAATTCATCAGGTGAGTCTCCTAAGTATGTATGGTCATGCCTGACCTCACAGTCTATGTATCCCATCTAAGACTCACTCACACTCTAAAATAATATAAAATTCAATACCATCGACTAAGAAAAGTTTCACCATCATTCTCATCCAAGGTCAATAGCCTGGAAGCCAACTAATCATGTGCCTCCTAAACCAAACTAACCTAGGACTTACCACTAATGGAATATTCTACCATGTTTCTCTTCCACAATTTATATACTATATTGAATTTATAGTCATATAGGAACTCCTACCAGCGCTATTTCCTTACGTTTAAGTCCCTCTATGTGAATATGAACATGAGACTCTGTTGGTATGAGTAAACCAAAAAGATCACCCCTAGAAGATAGTGCCTCCACTTATTTAGGGTGAAGACCACAACTTATAAATCTAGGTTATGAGACACCTTTTTTTCTCCTGGGGCCCAAATGCCTCGACCCATATGCCATATGTGCCTATCAATGAATCACACACAACCGAGACTAGATCCTAAGGCATCAAAATACACTATGTAATTCACTCTCTAATCTGATAGTCTAAACATTGAATAACTATTCATTCTCAGTATCAACTCCTATAAGTACCTCTAGAACTACTCATTCTAGGTAAACGGAAATCATTTCCACGTCAGGGTGGTCAAAGGTTCCATAATCCAGAAGAATCCTTCCATAAACATCATGTAGTACCCCACCAAGAAAAGAGAACTTTGTACCTCTGAAAAAATATTTGGTGGATCACATGCAATAATCACATCTATCATAACCATGTCCAAGGATATAACATGTTCATGAATACCATTCCCTATAATATTAACCTCAAGATTCAAAAACTAACACTTTGAGATCTTACAAAAAAGATGGTGTGCCTAAATAAAATCTAGGAGCATCCTCAAGTTATCTACATGCTCCTCCTCTAACATTAATAATATGAGTACTTCATCAATGAATACAACCAAAAACTGGTCCATGTACGTCTGGAAGATCTAGTTAATCAAATAAATAAAATTGGTTGGGTCATTTTTCACACCAAATGGAATCACTAAGAACTCATAGATTCTACAGATACATTGGAATACCAGACTTGCAAAATCTCAACTGGTAGTATCCATACAAAATATCAATCATTGGGAACAATATCATTCCTAAAACAAGTTAAATAGTTCATAAATTCTAGGCAAGTGGTTCTTATAATTTATCATGGCTTGGACTAAGTAACGATAATCTATCTAAAGCTACAAGATCCCTTCTACATTTTTAGTGAACAATACTAGTGATGCCTAAGGGAAACACTTGGCCTAATAATAACCTTCTATCAATGTTCCTCCACATGCAACCATAGCTCCCAAAGATCGATAAGGGACATCTGATATTCCATGGAAGATGTCAAAGTAGTATCGAGATGAAATTTGAAACAAAACTCCATCTCCTACCTCAGAGGTAGTCCTGGAACATTCTAGTGAACGATATACTTGAAATGATCTCTGAATTATGAAATATTGATTTCTAAAAACTTTTTACACCAAGGGATGTACTCAAAAATTGGTGGGTGAAGGGCCATAGCCTCATGTTCATATAACCCACTCATCCCACCATGAGATCTCTCTCGCCCATAAAGGTGAATATCATCCCATAAGTGTGAAGGAATCTGAATCGTCTATGATGACAGTTAATATGGGCTCGAACCATGGAAAACTATTCCAGACCAATGATGCAATCGTATGGTTCTATCATTATGACCCAAATATCCCGCATTAACCTATATCCACAAATTAATTGCTCTCATTTTCGGTAGATAAAATATATTGAATAATTGTTACTCGTAGGAACCTCCAAACCAGGATGTTGGGATAAATCCTCTACTAGGACCTCTAACTCTTGAACCAAGAGTACAAAGATGAAATAATGAATCAAATATATGTCTAATAATTCTGAGAAATGTATAGAATCAACATAGACTATAGATCTAATAATCTCATGTGTCATTGGGTCATAAGCCTCCATAGCCAAAAATTTTCCATGGCACCAACTACCAACAACCTGACCCTAACACAAGTTACCTGGTGGTAGTGGTGGAAGGATCTTATAAAGTCATCCACCACCCATAGATCCTCCTCCTAGAGCTCAACCTTCTTCTCTGCATGCCCCGTCTCCCTAGGTCCTTCTCTACCCTCTCCTGGGAGATCCTGATCATGGCATTTCCTCGTTAATGGTGGTATGTCTACTATCTACCCACACACCTTAAAAAATTGACAAGGCAGTCATAAAACATTTGACATATCCTATTGAAATCAAAGCATCGACCCTTTTCTGTCATCCCAAGTCGTCTATGTTGTCCCACACCACGTGCTCAAGCCTAATCTCGGCATGATCTCATGCACTGAGTTCCTATCGAATGATTTTTGCGAGATTCGGCAGATGATAAATCTCTATTACTCCAAATTCTTGATACCCCTTCCTAGAATCCCTATGATAGAAAACTCTTCATCACCCATGCCCACTCCAACCCCCTAGAATATATGGGAATGTTAGGTGTATCACACTGGAAAAAATATATCTTTGGAGTCTTATTTCAATCTTTTTTGGTTGGAAGTATCCATCACATATCATATCAATAGAATGATTCATAAAGTTAGTGAACCTCATCGCGTACTAATCCAGCATCATTCCACCATACTATAACTCGAAAGCTTTTGAGTCTAAACTGAGTGAAAACAATAGGGGTAATACTCATCATGAAAAATATGATGTAATTCAGGCCACAAGAGTGTCGACTCATCATGTATCTGGGTAATAAGACTTCTCAAGCACCCAGATACTCCCTGGAAAAGGCTAGCTGTCAACAAAACCACCAGATCTGTCAGATTCCAAATAATCCTAATTTTATGGGAAACTGACTCTATAAAATCCTCCACTTCCTAGGGATTTAGCTTTCCAAGGATCCTCAGCAGCCTCTGAAAATAGAACTCAAGGAGTTCACTAACCCTAAGTGAATTCTCTTCATATCCTACTGGTATGATCGACTTCACAATATGTGGGGGTACTACAACCTATCCACTATTAGGAAGAATATTATGGCATGTACCTAAAACTAAGGCCTCATCACTCATCAGATATTCACCATGATTCAGAACTGGTAACCTTGATTTATATCATCATATACAAATCCTAAAACATTAATCAAGATGCAGCACAATCAAATGATAATATATATATATATATATATATATATTCAATGGTGAGATAACACAATAATGACTATGAAATACTCATTCTAATGCGATGTATGTACAATTGATCCCTATATCAAATGTCTCAGTATATCGAGTTGACAAATAAGTTTTCAAGGTCCGGATGAATGGATATGTCAGCCACCCATACCATCAGTGCGTTCCCAGACTAGAGAGATTCACTCATGAAACTATGAAACTATTACCCTAAATTGAAATCAAATCCTCAAAAGTTTATTACACCAAACCCCATCCGAAGGAATGAACTTCTCTGATACCGATCATTCATGACCTGGCCCAATAGGGCTTGATCTGCATTAACCACAAGAACACCTCCATATTCCATAGGGCATTGATAAATGCCAGAATACATATCCTAAATGGGAGGCATTTACATAATGTAATTGTACACACACACTTATATCAAAGAAGAAGTGGTGAAGGATAATAATAAAAAGATTCAATGTCTAGAATGTATTCCAAGAATGAAAAACCACTATGGTTTACAAGAGTACAATAGTTAAAGGTGAAAATTAAATAGAAAAAATACATCAAGTATACCAAAGCTCCAAGGAAGTCATCATCGACCTGTCTATAGTCTTCATGAGACATGACACATGTGGGAAAAGACCGTACAAGGGTGAGTACATACATACCCATTAGGACTCCACGAATGCTCATGTGGGAGAATTAAGTGACATGATAAGGATAGATAGTAAACTACTCAACCTCAATAAAGAGAGTAAATAGGATATAATGACATGGATATATATTTATATATATATAATCCAAAGAAAACTAAATGAGAGCGAAGTGGATTTCAATATCATAGCCCATCCTAGGAAAAGAGTGCCATTAGTTCCCAATGTCCATCATTGATTAAAAAAATATCATGTGTCTTCCAAGTAGAAAAAATTCCAATACAATCCATAAATAAAAAAATTACCACACATTTAAGTGGTAAATATCTATTGATAGATGACCCATCCTCTAGTACAAAAACTGGGTGCCACTCAGTAATTATTTGGAGTACCCATGATCTATTGCAGTATAAGGTTTTTACTCTAATGTTCGATAACCCGTTCTCTATCTCCACAAGAGTATGTTAATCACTAGTCGATAGAGGACCCATGGCCAGCTCACCTTGATGGTGACACTCTAGTAGTCAGTAGAGGACCCATGCCCAACCCTATTTAGAGGGTTCTACTCTAGCATTTGAGGGACCATACCATGTAGCAACATGAGGGTACCACTCGAATTGTAGGTAATAAACCCATGCCCTTCCTAGAAGGAGGGTACCACAGTAATATTTTGTCAAGGACCCATGTCCTACCCAATAGGAGGGTGCCACTCAAAGATTATATAGAGGACCCATTCTCGATCCTATTGGTAGGGTTCCACTCTATAGATTGGTAGAGGACCCAATAGTTATCCAAGTAGAAGGGTGCCACTCTAGAAGACTCTGTTGATCATTCATGATCACTTTCATCATTGAGTATTAACTAAATTAGCGTCAAAACTATAACATCTAACATCATTACATAAAAGACACTAAGGATTACACATCAAATTATATGTGAAAAAAAACTCATGATAGGCTACTCTAGTCTAAAATGTGATTCATAACAAAAGAGATATGGGAGGTTGAAGTTTCCTCATAAGGAAATAATGGGTACACGATGTGTAAGGGGACCCACACGGCATTTGGTCCTACTCTATCACTTGGTCATGTACATATTGGTACCAGTACACTACCCATGTATCCATACAAGATATGTAAAGGGTATACATGGTGTGACCGAACCACTCGGGATCCATCCCATTCTCCCTATCCATGTCGGTATACTTTTCTCATGTCTTTGTACAATGACACACGGTGTGTGTATTAGTGTGTGTGTGTGTGTGTCGGTTCGTGCTTGTGTCCATGTACTCTCAAAGTACACAACGAGTCACCAGTACTAGTTTACATGGCATGTAGGGGTCCCACACTACATGTGATACTTATTATTCTATGAAACCCTTGATTTCACAACTAAGGTCCTACACACCATGTTTTATTCATACAACTTGGTGTGAGGTCTGTTTTTTTCAAAAGGTCACATTCAAACTCCATGCTCCAGATCTAGTAATTTTCCATTTCAATCAAGACATGTCTCCTCCTAGAATCGAAGGATATTTCCTCTATTCTATTTTTTTGGACATATGATAGCATAAAATTGAACTTTTGTTGATCTGTACAATGATCTCATGAACCACCTCACACTGCATGCCTTTATTTTTCCCTCATCATCTCCAATGGTATCAGATATAAAATCCCTAAAAACAACACCCCTTATACAACAATTCAAAAGCATATTTCTCCTTGATCATCAATAATTTATCCACTTGTGAAACCCATGTGAATTGGGGGATACGATGGGGCTCGAACCTTCCTGGAAATGTTGAATCATGACCCTACGGTCCAATGATGACTAACGTGAGGATTTTTTTAGAGAAAGGAACATGGTATAGGAATTAACTATTATTTTAAAATATTTAATTAGCAAAAAATCAATTGGGAGATTCGGGGTTAGAAAAAATTTGAATAATAAATGTAATTTCAATACATGGGTGCATGAGAAATCTGAAAATTGGAATAAATCAATGAAATAATTGATCATGCTCAATATATTTAATCAAATTAAGTAGAAACTACTAATTATGATTCTTCACAATGATTGGATCATTTTTCATTGAAGGACACACAATATGATGATTGTGAGGGGTCATTAAATACATTGTGTAACTACTTGGATTTAGAGTCTCATCGTTATTAGATCTTGATTCTTCAATGCAAGAAGGGATACTGCCTCTCAATTCGTCTAGGGTTTATTCAAATAACTCTAGGGAAATTCCATTTTAGTGTATTTAAAGGTAAATCCAAATTAGGTTAATTAGTAAATGAATTAAATTAATTATTTAATTAACTAACTTAATGCATGTACAATGGTCATAAAATCTTGACACCCTATGCTGACATATTTTAGGTCACACCAATGGTAAACATTGTATTCATGAATCAATAGTGGTTTCATATTTCTGATCAATATTTAATTTAAGAATTTTCTCATTTTCTTTAATAAACTATGTGTTTTGTAATAAAAAAATATTAAATATTTTTATAAAATTAATTTTTTCCACAACAAGCCACATAATTTTACTCCATATTATCACCTAGATTTGAAAATATATCTACAAGTATATCATAGTCCTTCAAGGAAAAAAATGGGTCTCTACACCAAGTTTTGGTGGTAAGACATTTGAGATGTATTTAGGTTTCTTTTAGTGATGGAAACTCATGTAATGGTTAGGATAAGTGGTGACATAACCTTTGGAATGGAAAGTTCTTCGGTAATATGAATTTCAATGAATCAGTAGGTTGTTCTAAATTTAGAGTTGTGTTGTGTTTGGGTCGAGCTTAGTGTTTAGGTATGAGGTTCACTATTCTATGAGAATGGGTATCCTGGTGATTAGGTTTCCTCGAATAAACCAATTCATATATTGATGAATAATTTTACATGAACATCATTAAATTTTTGTGATTATTAGGAAAATTTCTCATCTATTAACCACAGTTATGTTGTGGTTGTGGGTGGTGTGTAGATCATCGTTCTAAATATACAATGATGTGTGATTCCTTGTATTATACATTATGATACTAGTAGTAAGTGTTGAAAATATCTAGTTGAAACATGTTTACCCTTATGAAAACTTATGTGATAAGGAACATAATACCTTGATACATGATTTGTTAATAAGGGATGTTCTTCCCTTAGACCATTTCTATGTTGGGGATAAGTTAGGTGGGACATTATTACCAAAACTATTGGTGATGATTCTATGTGGGATTCACTACCCCCATTAGATGGATTGTGTATGTGATGTGGGATGTATTCCACATATGATTTATGTTGTATATAATGTAGGATGTACTACCCCATGTGATGGACTATATATGTGACACAAATTGTACTTCCCCATTGTGATTGATTGTGTATACGAAGTTGGATGTATACCCTCTATAATGGTTTATATATGTGAGTTAGGATTTATGACCCCTATGATGAATTGCGTATGTTTGGTGAGATTTAATTCCAATTATAGTGGATAATGTATGAAATGATGGATATATCTACCCTTGTGGTAGATTGTGTATGTGAGGTGAGATGCACTTCCCCCATATGAATAATTGTTATGTTATTAGGGATTTTATTCCATAAGAGATAGGTAGTGAAGTGAGTAGTAAGTAATTATCCTGGATATTGGGTTTGATAGGTAGTACATACTAGCCCCTAAGTGTGGTAATGTCACTGGGATGGATATACATATTCTTAGTGAATATGAGGAGTTACTCAGAGTGGGATCTAACCTAGATGGATTTAGTCCCATATATAGATAGATACAAACTACAATTGGATAAAGTAGGGATGATTTGATTGTTTGGGAGCTCCTTGTCTTCCTACAATAAGATAGGTGTACGCATGAAATGTTTATGGAATAATTTTTGTTCATTACATGCATGAACATATATTATGTTCTTTATTAGGAACTCCACTGGGGGTATATGATTACTTAATATGCTCATACCCTACATTATAAAGGTGATTCACATTAAAATGCAGTGTTTGACTTGTGGGTTTGGGTGATGACCCTAATATAGGTAAATGATCATTAAGATCATATTGGGGATTTAGAGAAAGGTATGAGGTGATTCCAAGGATCACATTGGGTAATTTTTGTTTTTAATATTTTTTATCTTATATTCTATAGGATCATCCTATTGGGTTATTCTCCAATGATTTTTGATAGTCTTACCTTTATGTTTACATTTATTTATTGGGTTTTTATTTATATATTTAGTGTTTATTTATAATTACACATATGTTATCTAGTGTGTTTCATGTTATGGATTTTACATTAATTAATTTTATTTTTGAATTGATACATCAATATATAGTCTCCCCATATGGTACTATAAAACCCTTATTTCTAGGTTTTAGCCTCTACTATAAAAGAAGGTGCAACTGAGGCCACGTTTTACTCTACTCCGGTCACAAGTCAGGCTAGTCGGGTTGGGGATGTAATATTTTTATCAGAGATTTTCTACATATAATATTGGGTGTTATCTTATGTTGGTTTATATGTTATGGTTGTGTGATTATATTATTCATGAGATTTTTTTATTATTTATACTAATGATATATATTAGGTTGTCATATTCTTCAATTCTATGATGTTTAATAAATAATCCTTATTACATAATGATATTTTTCTTCCATAAGATTATAATAATAAGTGATTCATATTACATGGTTAATATCTATGGTTATCATGGTTTCTTTCTTTTTTTATATTTATCTTATTATCATTTTATTTTTTTATAATAAAATTAATTGGAAATTATTTCAAATGTGCTAATTTTCAATGGGTTTTTAGTATTAAATGGTAAAACATGGTTTCAAACTAATAAATGCCCGTTTTTATTGGTATGTGTGAAAGTATAATTATTTTCAAATAATTTTTATTTATTATAATTTAAAAATCATTTCCCTTATAAGTTACAGTTTTAATTTTGATTCATATAAATTAATTTTGGTGAAATATGTTAAATGATTTTGGGTTTGTATTGTAATGATAACTAAAGTACATTCCTTGTTATTTGGGTTTTTATATAAAATGGGTCATTCAATTAGACTTATATTCAAACTATCATTGCATTGTTTATTTTTAGTATGTTTTTATAGAATATGGTGGAATTATATAAGACATATTTTCTCACACTCGATATAAACACTTAATTTTTATGCAGACTTCTTTCATCATATAAGAGTAATTCATGGTTCATTTTGATCAAATATAAGACCATGTAATTTTTTCTTGTTTAGAGGATTTCTAATGTTAAGTGAATTTTATTATCATTCAGAGTTGGGTAGTTGGTCTCCTTTTGGTTACACACATAGTTATTTATTCTCTCACTATTATGTATATCCAACAACCATGACCTTTTATACTTATCAATCCTTGGATATTTTAATTTTTATATTTTTTTAATGACATGTGGTTATATATTCAGATATTTTAAGTTATGGATATATTTAATTTCTCTTTTTATAGTATTTTGATGTTTTATATTGAGTTGATACCTTGTTTAAAAGTTCTTATAATGGGTGTTGTTTTTATAATTTGTATGAAAACTCTGAATTAGGAAGTGTTCATTTTAGATTTCTAGTTCGAATACATTATTTAGGTTTTTTATTTATCTGGTGAAATTATTTTCAATGTATAGTATAATTCCCATAGAAATAGTACACAACCCATGGTTATTGGGAACATGATTTGGATGATGTGATGAACCATCTTATATACCAGGATAGGGTAGTATATTTTGGTTCATTAGAACCCTTATATATTTTTGACATAGTTCCCGCCCCCTTGTAATATCTTTTGAATGAGGGTATGACATATACATATCCATTCAATGGATGGTTAATGATATATCTACAATGGTAATCTATGGTAAATAGCCAAATAATAATAAAAACAATAATTACATCTTATAGGGCCCAACTAACAATTCCTTATCTTATCCCATGAAATTTAAACCTAAGAATACCCTTACTATTTCCCAAACCCCCCTAACATCACTTATAATACACCTGAGTCACCCTTTGAACTAAAACTAGACCCTTTTGACCACTAATGAACTATTTCATAAAACATTATTCGACTAACCACTCATAGATCACATAGAATTGATCCCCCTCTATGGAGGATATCCAAAGGGGCCTCTTAATAACTTACCACATATATCCCAAGTTAAGATTTTAATTACCCATGTCATTATAGGCCATAAACTTTGGAGGGAACTTGAATTTATTTCTTAGTGGATAGATTTTTCCTATAAATGAGTGTTGATCTGAGATAATTCACATTTTAACATCCTAAAGATGTGTTTTGGACTTTAAATAAATCACAGTGGGTGGAAAATGCTGAAAAGGCTAGGGTCTGGGTTGGACTAGTTGGGCATAACAGTAGCACTGATAATCCAGCAGCACTCACTGGATAACTGATGGGGTGGGAAGAAGAAATTTCTCCCAAGAAGGAATCACTATCTAGATAGTGATGTGGACAGTGGTCCTACATCCAAGTACGAACCACTATCTATATAAAGAACCCACACCAGGTAGATGATGGAAAGTGGGCTAGCTGAGGGACTAGATTACTAAGTCAGTGGGGTGAAATTAATGGTTTAAGTGATGTAATTTTTTTTATTCACAGATGTACCATCATTTTTTAGCACCCTTAGCTTGAATATCTAGGAAAAATATGGATGTGAAACATCTCCTATCGACTCTCCATGGGTTCCCCTTGATCTGGAGGGGATCTAGGAATGAATTTTTGGAAAACATTGGTGATATCCTATCTTATTCATCAATATTAGCTTTCCTCTTCCTCATGAAGTGGAAGATCGTTGTTTCATTCATTGTGGATGATCCACTTTCAATGTTTTTCCATTATGATCCGTTTGATAATTTAATTATCTTCATATCCTATTATATCTTTTTATCTTGATCTCTAATTTATTAATGGCTTGATCCTAATTAAATAAGCGAATGTCAATTTCATTGGATCTTGATGCAATTGTTTGAGAAAGATGGAGGTTTGGATCATCATAACTATAGGAAGTCCTATGATTATTAACATACGATTTTGATGGGAGTTTCCCTGAATTTATGATCCTTGATGATATCATCTATGGTTTTTTGTCGATTTCAGTAAATTGGTAATTGTGATATGGAATTTATTTGGTTCCTTTTCACAACTTATAATTAGGATTTCATTGGAAGTGCCTAAACATATTTGGATGATGTTGCATTAAAGGTATGGAACTTGGTTATGTTCTTCTAATGTTTCTAACATAATTATTTTAAATTGGTCATTGTTGTGTTTTTGAATAATATGAATTTTTACCAGAATGAATTGAAATGCATGTTTTAAACCTTCCAGGGATGATTGGTTTTGGATCTAATATGATGATGATATCAATAATTTTTTTCAAACATTATTAATTTTGAATGAATATGAGTTTCCTTTCAAACAATTAATTAATAAGAAATTATTTATAATTAATTATTTATATTTTTTCGAGTTTAGTTATAGACTCATGGAAATCAATAGAGGTATAATGGACATGGATAATTTCAAAAACTCTTTTGATCGTTTCATATTTTTTGAGTTGACTCCAATTGAGGTAGGTGGTCCCATGTACCCTCCTCTATGGTATTATCCATGTTTATTTTAATTTTGTATAAAGTCCAATTCCATAGGTGAATGACCCCTAGATTCACAGTGTGGTATGATTATCAATAAATTAATTACTGAACCTCAAGAATTAATTAAGTAAAGGAACTTTATTAATGTAATTTGGCGAAGTTCCAAGGGCCACATTGGAACCTTATGCACTGGATTGATGTCAGCCACTGATAGTTGAGGCTTGAATAGTAATGAAATCATTGAATTTCTATGAAACATTTGTGTTTTAGGATATTCTATATGATATCCAGATCTTATGAGACCATACATTATTCCTTGATCATATGTGTGCATGTGTATCCCTGTGACACCATGATTGATGATGATTATATGTATGTGTTACTATGTTTATGTTGATATTAATGCATGATAAGAAAATCTATTCTTTTATTCATTAATCCTTGTTGTGTTTGAACATGTTCCCCTATATGGGAATATATTTATATATAAGATAAATATTGTGACTAATTCCATTAGAGTTCTTAGATATCCGAATTTACCATGATTGACTAATTGATCACATTTGTGTGCTTATAGCTGTTATGACTCATGATGTTATTCTACATTATTTCTATATGCATGATTTGTCATGTTGTGTGTATTTACCATGCCTATGGAGTATTTTTCTAGTAATTAAAATAGGCGGACCATCGTTTTATGAGTACACCTTTGAGGTGGAGTGAACATGGCATGTGAAAACGATGATGATGTGACTTGACATAATGTGAGGGCATGATGACCTTGACTCCAGACCTGTAGTAGAATCGATGGGGTATAATGACTATGTGGATTTTTAGCGATATGTTACCTGATTTATAGGGGATGAAAAGTATAATATACACTCTATGCCTAGTAGATTCCATGTAGAATGATTACCTGATGCATGGTGGAAGTTAAGAAGATTTCTCACTCAATTCCTTCTGAATACCAAGTAGCATCCTCACTCGACTCATAGTTGTTTCCTCATAACATGTCCACTCGATTGCATGTGGATGTTGAGTCAAATTTTTCTCCGTCTTGATTTTACCCTTTTATTAATCTTGATATTAATTATGACTAAATTTCTGGAATGGATCTAAATTAGGTATGGTCAGGGTTCATGGATGCTTGTTAAGTGAATGGTTTCTCCAATTATTGGTGTTTGTTACTTACTTAAGGTTTGGTGATTATATTTTAATTAATTTGAAATTATGTATTGAATGTTAACGTTTTTTTGATATTATCACATACAAATACAATTAATTTTATTGGTTGGGTAATAGACTATGTTTGTGGTGTCATACGGAATTGTACACACACCCTACTTGGGAGGCCATTAAACATGGGTACCCGAGCAGCCCTCACTTTTCACTGGTACAAGTTGAGTTGTAGAATAGGTTTGATAATCTAGTGGGATATATCACTATGATTCTTGGTGACCAGGATGATATTCATCTTGGAGTTGAGAGAACAACCTCTTGTACTTTATTCTAGTCATGTATTATACTTTTGAATATCCAGGTGGGATATCAGTGCCTTATTTATTAGATTGAGTCTATTGATTCTATATTGATTCATACTGATGGTATGTTTTTGGTTTTGATTGATATTTTTTTTATCGATTAAATTTTTGGTTATCTATTTCTTAGTGTTACATTAATTGACAATATCATATCCCCATGGTTTCACCTTAGACCCACACTGTTCGTCGGCAACATCTGGTGTATGGGGAGGTGTAAATGATTTCATGATGCATTTTGGATCAGACCTAGTGATTTACGATGGGATGTTAAAAAATGGTATCATATAATTGGATTCATTATTTTTATATTTTGGGGAGTTGGCAGGTAGGTGACATAGGAGTATGTAGGATCTTATGATGAAACTCAGTCTGGTACATCGTGAACACCACTTCTGATGGAAGTACAGGTTACTATGGATTAGGATTGATGTTCTTAGTTTCTGTTATTATGTTAATATTTTTTCACCTCTTTTTATGCATATGGATTTTGAATTTGTGATTTCATATGGATTTGACTCTTGGCATTATCGAAAAGAGGCATTGCAAGTATAATATTTGGCATGTAGGTTTATAATGACATGTATGATACTTATATGTGGTTGAAATAATGATGGAGGGATTAACAATTTAGAGTCAACAACTTCTATTTTGTTTTAAAATATGAGTTCATGGTGAAATTATATTCATCTGAACCCCTATTTCAATTTACTTTTAATAGCTGGACATGTGAGTCTATGGAATAGTGATCCTAGGAGATGATGAAGATGATGATGATTATGGTGATAATGATGACGATGAGGATATTTATCCCTCCATGCAGATATGTTGTATTTCACCTTGTCTGGTTATTGTTAGGAGTTAATTGAATTACTAGTTAACCATTTATAAGTTTAATTGGATAGTTCTAGTTAATTATGGTTTCAATAGTATCCTATGTGAAATTATCCAAGTAGTACCTAGTGGAATTTTTTTAACCACACTAGGTATCATTCGCTTCAATGCAGTTGGAATAATAATGAAGTTTTAATGGAATTTATCAAGAGTTGCGTATCAATATTACATGTTGTGGGTTTTGAACACTGATGAAACCTTGTGGAGGTTTTTTTGTAAGAACTTATGGACTTAGTAATTTGGCTCTAGTTATTACTGAGCTAGTGACTCATGTCATTTGATGGTACCCTGAGTGAGGATAATCTTTATGAATGGATTTTCAAAGCTAATGCCTTGGGGTAGCTTTCATTTTAAAAATTTCATTTCAATATGAGTAACTCTGGAAAGGGATGAAGGAAGATCCTTCTAGTTACTTAGGAATAAGGAGAATGTATCACTCAGTTTTTTATAATCATCATGAAAGGTTGGGTTTTTGAGTTATTGGATTATTTTGTAATTAGGGGTAGAATCAGAGGATTCGTAGTCCAATATTATAGAATGAAACATTCATTGAACACTGAGTGATGATCCTAGTTGGTTGGACCATGAAGGGTTAAATTGTAGGGGGCACTTTGAGGATTTAACTTACACTTGTGTGTTTAGTGGTGAATTTTGAATCTTGGTAGTATGGAGTTATCTTTTATAATGAGGTGTGATGTGAGTTATTGAGTTTGTGGTACTGACCCCTTATTTTGTGGATAGCCAAAAAGTCATTTGATACTATCATGGAGTTTTGTGACTTGTGGGAGATATCTATTTATTTAGTAAAGAATTTTTTCACCATGCCTCACTTGTAGAGGCATAAATGTGGGAGAATTAATTTTTTTGTTCCAGGAGGATGGTTGAACCAATGGAGCAGGGTAGTGGCATATCTGTTGAAAATGTTCATGTTTTTTGGATAAACCCAAAAGAGCTAGCGACAGTAGGTCACATAAAAATTCATTTCAGGTTCACCATAGCTATTATGAACCATTTTATTTGGTATTATTATCATAGGGTTTTAGAGATGATATGTTTCTTTGATTATAAATGTCTTTGTGGTGGAAGATGGTGTTGATGATGGGTTGAGGTACCGATGTACAGTCAACCCACGTTATCATTTGATAGAAATTTCATTGTTTATTATAGTAGATTGCATGATAGGAAGGTACATGTGTGGGTTATAATTCATAACCCACACCCAGGCTACTAAATAATGTTATTCACATCATGAATGGATCATGGAATCAGTGGAATACATTATGAGAAATACATGCACCTACAGTTTGTGTTTTTTTATTGAAAATCGGTCATGAATTGGTATTCATAGTTAGTCATTGCATTGGGTGATGGACTAGTTAGTGTATAGGTGGAAAGGTGTATTCATTATTGGGATACTATAAGGATACTCATTTGGGGATATAATAAACATTGTCTTGTGTGAAATGATCTCAATTGTTGTAATGTTCATGGTCTTGCATAAGATTTACCATTGAACAATCATGGTGAATCTAGTAGATCGATGTGTGGAGGACCCAAGTGTATTGTGTTCCATGATGAAATCCTAATATTAGATTCAGATGTTAATCTAGATACAAACCAGAGGAGGGTTTTTGAAGTCAATAAATAAGATTAATCGAGGGATAGTCAAATCATTGGTGAATTAGAACCTTATTGATAGCCTTATGACTATTGTTAGTGGTTGGTGAATCAATCTAGTAAATTCATTCATAGTTTTATTGAACTTCGGTAAGGATGTTGATTGATTCGATGAATTCTATAAGGCTAAATGCATCATGATTTATGGCTTCATTCATTTTTTTCAATTAGGATGTGTACCATTATAGAGGTTTTCAGTTTCAAGTGAATTTAATAGTGTATCCATGTGAAGTTGAATATTCTATCATAGAACCACATCAAGATCATCATATAGAATATGATCAAGGGGAATAAGAATCCATGTGAGACTTTTGAAAAGATATGTTTTAATGTTAAATTTATCAGTAGACACACTTTGGTTCATCTTGTAACTTGGAACCTGATGTTGGAAACAACTTTTAACCCACATATTGTATTTGATCAAGTACGCCAGAACTAACCCACACCGGGAGTATCATTGGATAGCCAAAATCTTGTTTCATATGATGATATCAATTTTGAGTATCACAATAATTATTTTCTATGGATTATTTTAATACACCACTATGTTTTAATTTATATGGTTAATTTTGTCATTGTATCGATGTTTGATGGAAGTGAGTTTTTGGATCGGCTTTTTATTATCATGTTTGGAGTCACGTAGTTGGAGAATTATGAACATTCTAGAGTGAGAACATCCTTCAACTAGTTAGTTGGTGTTCAAGAGTCGAATGTGGAGAATCCCTGAGGGTAAGATTTGAGGCATATTAGGAGGTCTGGTTTTCATGCTACCACAACTTCTTAAGGATGATAAGTGCTAAGGTGAGAATATTATAATGACTCACATCATAATGGGTCTAAAATTTTAGAGGGAAGTTGAAATTTTCATCAAATGGAATGATTATTTAGAGTAAAATTTGATGAAATGAGATAATTCACATTTGAACATACTTGAGGAGTGATTTTGGGCTTGAAAGGAATCATGGTGGGTGTCATAGATTTTGTAAGAGGGATATGGTGTAACATATAGATTTTTTATGATTTTTTTCCAAGTAAATTAAAATTCATTGATGGATTACATTAAATGCTAAATGAAGTTAAGATCGATTTTTACACTACACTAACATTGGCTTGTGTTATAAATAATATTGAGTTCCTTTAATAGCTTGTGTTACATGAATGATCGAGTCTAACAAAACTATAATATACAATTAATATTATTTTTTAATATGATAGTTTTCAACCAGACGTTGAAATATCTTGTATGAATAGGATTAAATAAATTATAAAAATATAGTTTATTCATTTTTAAAAAATTAATTCTTCAGTAACCAATTATTTATAAATGAATGTAAAAACTATCTGAAAATAATGAAATTGTTTTACTAAAAAACTATTTTTCTATCCACAAACATTTTTTATCTCAATAAAATTAAAAAAAAATATAATAAATGATTTTAATTATATATATTTCATATTTAATCAAAAATATAACATACATATTATGTGTTTTCTAGAAAAGTGTTATGAATAAAAACAATTTTATGCATAAAAATGCATTTCTCTAAAAGGCCTGTTTACCACCTTTTAATGGGTCACTTATATTAAATATAAATTTTGAAACTTTTATAAAATATATTTGGTATAATAAAAATATTTTTTGAAATTGGAACATCAAAATTTATCTTAGGGTGAATTTTTGGGATTTTTCTAAGAAGTTTCATTTTTTGATGTATAATGAAAAATCATGAATTTTAATTGCAAACTGCCATTTTGTTGGAGTAATTTTTATAGTTAAATTATATTTTAAATTATATTTAAAGTATTATTATATCAACTATACATAAATTAATCACATTTTGGATATTGAAATCAATTTTACATTGAAATTGGGTATACAAACATTTCAAACATTTGAACATTTTCACTATAAAAACATGTTGTTTCTCCTCATCTGTAGGATGAATTTGAAATTAACTTTTTCAAATTATATGAATTATATTTGTAAAAAATAATTACATATTTAGAATAATAACAATTTTTTATTTTTAATAAGTAAAAATTATTTTTTTTAAATTGTGATTAGTGAAACCAGTTAAAATCAATCATGGCGATTAAGAGAGAAATGAGTTTACTAAGGGACTAAACATTAAAGATAAGGTGAAAATGACCAAATAACTTGTCCAAAACCCATTTTATGACCATATTTAAACATTTAAACATCTAGGATCTATATTTAACCATTAATTTGAGCCACTTTACATGAAAAAAACGTGGGCGGAATTCTCTCTTCCAAAAATTTAGAAGTTTTCCACTCACCACCCTTATAAACCCCCCCCCCCCCCCCCCTCCCCCCTCTATTCACACCTATCAATTCCATTGGATCAGACAATACCTATTAAAATATCATCCCAAATTACATATGTTCATCCTATAATCCTTAATTTTGGTTAAAATAAATCCAATTTAGTTCTTTTGTGAAAAAAAAATTAGATAGCCAAAGAAGACGAATTTTGAACAAGTATGAAGAGAGTCAAGACATAAGGTAAGGGATTTCCATATAACTATTTACTTTTGTGAAGAATAAGATATATTACCCACCTATTTTTTATATGTTTCTATATATGACCCATGAATGTAATTTACGATTCTTATAATTAAAATTTTTCATATTTACACATCCATTTGAGGATCTATCTTCAATAGGGTTGCAGTTTCAAAGATACCAAAGATGTCACCAAATTTATTCTTAATTTTCCTTATTTGAGAAAAATGTTATGTTATGAACCTATATTATTTTACAAGGTGTATATACTATCCCATTGATGTGTTATATCATGAATTTTGTTATGTTAATGATATTCTAACAATCATGAAATGTTATTCTTTCATATGTAATTTAATTCTAATTTACCAAAGTAGTAAGAGTATATTACTACAATATCATCTTTTATTGGGATTTTTTATAATTATGCTTCCATTGATGAAATATTATGATCCATCTATCAATAATTATCATGAATTTTATTCTCATATATTTATTAATGATATATTTATTTAATGGTAACATTTTCCCACTCTTTGGTTGTCATGACCCGTCCCATGGGTCCTGGACATGACTACCCCAAGCCCGCCTTCCATAGGCCAGGGGTTGGTGGCTATCACCTAAAAGATTTTCCAGGAAAGGGAAGGAATTTCCTTAGAGATCTGTACATACTCAAAAAGGGGAAACTGAAGTAAACGACCAACAAAAGTTAGGTATAACCATGAGAGTAAAGTACAACCATAAACTGAAAATAGTAAGTCAGAATACATGTCCTAAGATTTAAAAAGAAAGTAAACACGTGTTGAATCTACCCTGGAGAACTATTTAGAGGGTAGTAGATGTATATATGAAGTCAAATAAGAGGATCTAGACTACTCATATTGCACCAAGACCCACCAAGTCCCAAACAACCAAAGTCTACCTCAAAGCGTCAGCTGTCTGCACTAGACACACACGCGTGGGTGAAGCCCATGTATGGGTGAGTATAAAAACTCATTAGGGGACCCCAAGTCCCCTGAAGATCTCTCAGTAATCCACAAAGGAAAACATCACAAGAAATACAGTGAAGGTAAAATCACAAGCATGATCCAAATGATGAAGCCCAAAGAAAAAGTGACAGCTCACTCTAATCGTATAACATCAAGGTTATTGTGATAGGGATAAAAAGTCATAAATAAAGATCATCATATCCGTAGTAACTCTATTTATGATTTGTATAGGTCACTGTATGTTGACCCGTATTGGTGGCAAGATGCTAACCCGTATAGTTCGCTAGATGCTGACCCGTATTGGTCACTGGTGCTGACCCGTATTGGACACTAGTGCTGACACATATTGGTTGTCGGTGCTGACCGGTATTGGTCACTGGTGCTCACCTGTATTGGTCAATTGTGAAGAGGTAGGAATTATTAGTCATACACCTATATCATCACACTCTGGAGTTTCTAATGCTGACCCATATTGGTCATAGTTCTTCTTCATGTAACAACCTGCCACTGGATTCCCACACGACACATGCCTAATCTCTAGAAGACTCCTTTCCTCAATCCATAGGTCATATTTAAACTGGTACTATGTCCTGCAAAATCATTCCCAAGGGATCGCCCCGTCATAGGGGTCCCAACGTGATAGACAACGCGTCAATTAGATACCTAGTCTATGAGATATGGAAACTTTTATAAATAGGACCTGGTTGGATTCAAGTCTAATCCAACCCACGTCGAATGGAAAACTCATCCAAAACTCACATAAAGTATATTAAAAGGACCACTTTGTCATAAGATTCCTTGTTCCATAGATGGTGTGTCGATCAGACACCCAGTCTTTTAGTTACACCCCTTTCCATGAAAAGGGGTGATCTCACCTCGGTTTAGCCCGGCTCAGTCGGGCCCCCCGGAATATGCCAAAGGGGACACTTCCCAAAAGGGGTTCCAATGCCACTGATGGCGTGTCGAACTGACCCCTATTTCATTAGTAATGAGCGTTTCTTTATTCGGGGGCCAGATAGGTCTGGGCCCAACCCAACTCAGTCAGGCTGGCCTGAGGCAATGGGTCCTGGGGTCTACCTGACCCCGCCCAAGTACATCCCATTAAGGGTCATCCCGATTCACTAGGTCCAGCACATCGGGGTCAGCCAAGATGGTTCGTGAGCCCAGGTCTTTTTTGGCCCGGCCTGCCTAGTGGGGCTCGGCCCACCCACATTGGCCCGCTTCGCCGCACGTCCGGCCCGACCTACTGGGCAGGTCTGGCTCATTTGGTCGGCCCGTGTCTAGCCCACTCTGCCTAAATGTGTACCGCATCTCCTGCTAGCCCCGTGAAAGTGGGGCTGTTTCATCCGGTCGGTGGGGCGCTCCCCCCACTACATGCAACAGTCAGCCCATTAAGCTGATCGGTCTGCAGCCAATGCGGCACAGTGCAGTGTCGCGCTGCCCCCTCCTGTCGCGACTGCATCCACTGGCGATTCCTTATGGTGCCACCCTTTTCCTGTGTGGCTGGCTCGGGCCAGCCGCCTCTGGCCACCGCAGCGCACGATGGTGCGCCGTCTTCCCACCACCCATGGCCAGTTTTCGTCGGTCTCCTTTTGCCACTACTGGCCTCCACCAGCATAGCGCACCAGCGGTTCTTTCTGCGGGCCACCAGATGTGCTCTAGTGGTCCGTTCTTGGTGCCTTCTACACCTATGAACCTCTTGGGTCACCGCTGCAGCGACATGACCCGCTATTTTGTGTTGCCGTGAAATTTAGGAAACCCATCCCCAAAGAACCCAACATGACAGAAGTGGAGGAGGGTCCGGGCCTTGTTTGTTTGGCCTGTGCCCTCTTCATTAATATGATAAAAAGCGATATTAGAATTTAACAAATATAAGTATTATTAAAATAAACACCCTACCTCAGATTCCATTGGATGTGTCGCGGTTGCGGCGGGATGAGCGTCTACGTTGGATGGAGTCGTCAGCGTTCTACGATCCCAGATCCTCACTACCCGAGCTTCCGTCCTCTGTTGGTGGATATTTCCGGAGGACCTTTCCAGAGTTTCCCTGCTTGAAGAAGCCATTCCAAAACCCCACCCTGAGCTTTATTAAAATAGAGGGGTAAAGGTGAGTAACACACCGAGAAATTAATGAGGTTCATTTAATGAATGAACCACTAATTTCCCCACTTGCGTAGTTACAAATAAAGGAGAGTCATGCTATTAATTGGCTTGAAAAGTCACTAGTCCCCACCACCTCCCCTCATCCTCTATAGAAAAAACATTAAATAACTTGTTCTGTTATTTTATTATTTTTCTGTAAAGTAAAAAAATTTAACTTTTTCTACCGATGTACTGTGGTCAAAATGAAGTTTTCCATAAGTGATTCCTGGCACTGCTGATTCAACGGTCTCCTCATATTTTTAATCCAAGCACCGATTGAAAAGATATAAAATTTTTCCCGCGCGTTTAATGAAAGTACATTTAAAAAAGTTCAAAAATCCATTTTGGGCACATCGGGCCTCGGAATCACGCGACATCAATTTTATCTGGCTCATAATAATTCCAAATAAATCAATAAAAATTACATGGAATTTTCTAGGTGTTTACATTCTCCCTACCTTGGTTATTTATGTCCCTAAAATCCAAATAGGGTTACAAAAACAAAGAGGAGTACTGAGCATTCATATGAGACTCTCGCTACCATGTGCTCTCCTAGAGATTCTCATGCTACCACAGAACTCGCACCAGAGGTATCGACCTTCCAAAAAGGATCCACTTATTTCGATCCTCTATCACAACCAGGTACTCCGCAAAATTCTCCCCATTTTCAATATCTAGCTCTCCATGGTCGATGACAAGAGATGGGTCATACACACATCTTCTCAGCTGGGATACGTGGAAGACGACGTTCACCCTCTCCAACTATGGTGGCAGTGACCAGTAGTACACCACCTTGTCAATCCTCCGAAGTATCAGGAATGGTCTGATAAATATGGGTGAGAGTTTTACACCTTGGCCAAATCTCAATAGTCCCCATTTAGGGGAGACTCACATGAATTCGTGGTCCCCCTCCTAGAACTACAGTGGTCCTCATCGCCTTTCAGCATTGGACTTATGTTTGCTCTGTACAGTCTTCATCCACACTCGGATGACCTTCACATTCTCAGTGGAAGTCTTGACCATATCTAGGCCCATGAGTGCTATCTCTCCTAGATCCTTTCCGCACAAGGGTGATCTATACGGTCATATGTAAAATTCCTAAAAAGGGGCCATACAAATGGTGGAGTGAAAACTGTTGTTGTACGCAAACTCCATTAAGGGTTGGTGGTCCCCCCCCCCAACTGCGACAAAAAATGAGTACACATGCATGAAGCATGTCCTCCATGGTCTGGATGGTCTGCTCAGTCTGGACATCTGTCTACAGGTGAAAATTTGTTCTCAAGTGAAGCTGAGTCCCGGAAGAATCCCAAAATCCTTTCCAAAACCGAGATGTGAAGCATGCATCCCGGTCTGAGACTGTCGTCGAAGGAACCTTGTGAAGTCTCAGAGTCTCCTAAATGTAGAGATATCCCAAGCACTCTATCGAACCCTTCTCTCGAATATAAAGGAAGTGGGCTGACTTTGTGAGTCCTTCAATGATCACTCAGAAGGTATCGTGCCCTATATACGTACATGGTAACCCCATCACGAAGTCCATCGATATCCCTTCCCACTTCCACTCTGGTATCTCAAGGTTTTGGGTCTAGCCTGCTGGTACCTGGTGCTTGGCCTTCACTTACTGGAAAGTGAGACATCTAAAAACAAACTCTTCCACAAATTTCTTCATCCCTGGACACAAGTACTGACATTGGAGTTCTTGATACATCTTAATTATGCCTGGATGTACTGCCAAGGGGGATGTATGGAAATCCCTCATCACCTCATCTCATAGAACTACTGGTACAACTGTACGTCCTTTGAAAAGGATAGTGTGCTCCCTACCTTTAAAATATTCGTCAGGTGCATGGCCTGAGGATATCTGAGTAGGTGTAGTCTCGTAGTTATTGTCTCTGAGTTGCGCCTCCCTAACTTGCTGAAGGAGTGGGAGGGAAAACTCTCATTAAATGGAGGTAGACTATCTCATCTCTATCCATGTTGGATATCTGAAACGAAGTTAAGTACTCTGAAGCCTTGTTCAGTAGCTGCGAACTCAATCTCTGGCTAAGTGCATCTGCCACTATGTTCCCCTTCCCAGGAGTATAGATTGTGCCAAGGTATAGTCTTAGAGGAACTCTTTCCAACGTCACTATCTCAGATTCATATCTTTCTGTGTAAAGATATATCTGAGACTCTTGTGGTATATGTAAACAATGAACTGATTGCCCATCAAGTAGTGTCACCATATCTTTAGTGCGAAGTCTAATGACACAAACTCCATGTAGTGAGTCACATAATTCTGCTCATGAGGCCTCAGCTGGCATGATCCATAAGCAATCACTGCATCACCCTGCATCAGGATGAAATCGTGTCTTATCACAGATGCATCACTGTAAACCACATAGTCAGTGCCCTCCTATGGAAACCTCCATATGAGAGCACTGTTCTAGCTCTTCCTCAGCTTTTGAAAGCTCTGATGGAATTCCTCTAACAACAAAAAGGGTTTACCCTTCTATATTAAGGTAGTCATAGGTGCTTCTTGTAATGACCCAAACTCTCATTAATGAAAATTCCTCCTGGCATTTTAAATGATTTTTGATGTAAAATGGTTATGTAAAACATATTCACATCCTTGGTTTTATGATTTTTGATTTTAAAACACCATTAATAATTGTAACCATTTCTAATATATTCGTTGAACAATGATCACATGATTAGTATAAATATAGGGCTTTAATGAATCCAATTTACTGAGACAAAGGAAGCGATGGCCTTGTCCAGTAGACTTTCCCCATACGAATCCCATTTTTTGGAGCTCAGAAAGGACATGGCATCATTGGGATTTTCCCATGACCATGCCCAAGTTGAACTTGAATATGTTATGCTGGAGAAAAACCACCTATGGGAGAAGTGGAAGTTGATAGGGATTACCACTCGAGCGATGTTATCTAAGCCACCCCAAGAGTCTATTACCATCGTGCACCTTCCTTAAGGTCTTAAGAGTTTTTTAAAGAGGTTATGTAACAAGACCCTATTACTATGATTATGTACATTGTTTTTGTATATAATAATGAATATACATTATTTTATTATTGTTACATTGTAAAGAGTTTTTAAAGAGAAAATAGTAATTTATGTTAATATTAATCTAAGTAATCTATTTTAATTATGTAATGGATTTGTGAATTAAATAATATTTTAATAAAATATTATTATTATTAAATTAATTTTTATTTAATATAAATGATAGTATAATTTTATGAATTCAATTGTAATTTTTATTAAGCTTTGAAAGCAATTTTTGTAAAACCAATGAATTTTCAATAAATGTTGGTTTTTATTTTAAAAAAATTAATATATTTAGAAAATTATTTAGATAAAATGAATATTATTTTTGGAATCAGGATGTTGAAATTATCCAATGGTGAATTTTTCATAATCTTCCGAGAGTCGAATTTGTGGGTAAACATTACATACCGTTTAAATATACAATGTGTTTTATGACATTATAATGACCCAATAATGATATAATAGAATACTATAAACTTTTTTTCGGTCAATATATGTTTTAACATTAAAATAATGTGATTTTTGGTTTGTTTGATTTATTTTACAAAGCTTTAGTGGACCCTTCAAGATTTATAAAACATTTTGTCTTTTAAAATTGTTTTCCTGGAGAGTGTGACTCACCTCCACATAAAAAACCTATTATTTTAAGAAGTTAGGAAATTTACCATATAAAATATTTTTTTCCACTCCCATTTGGCAAAAACCATGGGTTGGATTGTGGTTTTGATTAGTTTAATGTGAGGTGTCCCAAACCTAAATAATAAGCAATTCCCTCTCCTTTCCTATATAATCCGACCCAATCTCCCACATCCTCTTCACTCAAAGACTTCGGTGTTATACAATCCTCTTCCCTCCTCCCTCTAGAATCCTCCCAAGGTTCCCCAATCTCCCATGAGGCCTCTCTCGGGCCACTCCCAAGCCTTTGGGATGACACTTCCTGTTAAGGGTTTTCTTCCTTTCTAATTTTTGTTCAATATTCTTTAAGTTGTTATTCCCATTTAATTTCAATTATAAATGTTGGGGTTTTGATTCTCACCTCTCCCATACTACCGTATTTATGTTTTAATGACGGGAGTCCCCTTTATCTATCATTAAATACCTCCCAGGTAAACCCATTACTATTCCGAAATGCCAAATGGAATTTGACTATCCTCAGTTACATTCAAGCAATTCTTTTCTATCACGAATCTAAATTCCATTACAATTATTGGAACATGTATCCATATTACCCCCTTACTGTCCATTTCATGTACACATGATGATACACCCCTTTCTCTATCACCAATTTTTTTTATTAATTCTTATGTCACGTTGTTATGCTACCGAAATTGCACCATGTTTTTCCAAGCCAAAGTCATCGTGTAGTGAAAAACATTCCAATTTCCCTATCAAGTGTATTCACCTTTATGCACATTTACTTATTGATTATAGATTTTCATTTATGAATTCCATATTCCATTATCATGTAATAAATGATGATGTTTAATGAATCCATGTTTTATGATCCATGTGGCACACTTATGCATGAAATGAAATGTTTATGAAGGGTGCACCCTGATAGAGCTCCAATGCATTGGTTAGAGTATAGTAACATGATACATCATGCATAATGGGTGCTGAATCATGCTAATTCAATTGAAACGATGGGTTACTCATGCTTCATGTGCAATTACGCTTTACTCATGCTCCTTGTGCAATGAGAATTGGCTCATGCTAATTCCATGTAAAGTGTTGTTGCCACATTTCCATGTTATGATTATTATGATTTATCATGCCTTTATTTTCATGTTTATTTTGAGCTCTGTTGATATGCCTATTTTTGAACATGTATTTTTTTCCTCATGATATTCCATGATTATTCTCTTACTGGGCTTTATAGCTCACCCTTTTCTTATGCATGTCCTTAGGTTATCCTATGTAATGCTATGTAAGTGGGAATGTAGTGGCCGTGTAGAGGTTGTTTTCAATAAAGATGTTGTGTGTTTTATGTTCTAGGTTATTATACAATGATCTTAATGACCAAAGACACTAATCCTCTAGATATTCTATGTTTTATCAAGTGATTTTTATGTAATAAATCATGTTTAAGTTTGTAATAAAAAGCAGGGTTTTCATAGTTGGTATCACAGGATAGGTTTACTTATATTTTGGATTAGGATTAGAAAACCCTATTGAAGCCTTAGAGAAAATAAGAAGTATAAAAAATCCATAATTTTTGGTGAGTATTGAGTAAGTGGTTTATCAAGAAAATAAATCCATGTCTGGATACGAGCAGGTAGAGGCGGCTCTGGCACAGATGTATCCTAGGGGTAAAACACGAAAACACGACATTGAGCAAGACTCGAATGGGAACTGGTGCACGACAACGGGCCTTTCTTCATTATTGGTTATGACACTTGTTGGGGATATGCTTTTTTAAATTCAAAAGATTGGTATGAAGTATTATAATGGGACTAAAAAAATCCCCTAGGAATATATGTTAGAAATTAGATCATGGATAAGATAGATGGAAGCCTATAGATTCATAAGTTATAGAAATAAAAGTAATTTATAAGTCATCCATTTTTCTGGGATTACCCTTTATGTGATACCCCTAACATTCCTTTTATTCCATCCAATGGCCAATAATTGGAGGACTCGGGCTAACAACTGATGTGAAGATCAAGGCGATGATTGTTAAAATGAGATCCTCAATCCAATGGGAGCAGGAATCAAGAAATTTGTCACGATAAGTTCTCAGTTAACTCAAGATTTGAACAGAAACATGGGTTAAGAGGAATGTTCAACCCCCCCCCCCTACCGAGAATGAACAGGTCACGGTTGAGATCTTAATGAGACAAAGGCGTCCTACTTTTAATGGATCATCTGATCCCTCAATCGCAGAATGATGGATTAACTCAATTAAAAAGATATTCTTCATCCATCAATGTTCCAAAAAAGAGAAGGTTATTTTGGCTGCTTATTGTATATAGGGTGAAGCCAATCAATGGTGGTCATTGTTCAAATATATTATGCTTGAGGAAGAGGTCGATGCGTTGGAATTGAAGGATTTTCAGAAGTTCATTTTTGATAAATATTTTCTGTGCACCCTCCATCATAAAATGGAAAGGTACTTCCATGACCTCACGAAAAAAGATGACAAATCTATCAGAGAGTAGAAGAAAAACTTGACAAGGCTTTCATAATATGTTTCTGGCTTTGTCGTTACCCCTGAATGCAAGGTATACCGCATATTTGGTGGGTTGAATCATAGCCTGCAGAAAGCCCTAGAGATCCGTGACATCGACAGCTATGAGGAAATTGCCTGATATGCCCTCAAGGTCGAGATGGAGATTGGGGAATCTCGGGGGTATCATGGGGATAAGAATCATAAGTTCAACCTCAATTCTGGAAGTCTGATGGATAAATCCAATGGTGATAATAAGACACGGCACCCCACTTGAAAATGGTGTGGAAGAAGAGCTCCAAAAATTGCCTAAAGGGGACATGGAAATTCTTTAGGTTTGGAAGGGAAGGGACCTTGCCATTAACTGTCGGTAAGAAAAACCTGCGGCTGCGACAGAAGAGAAGAACGATATGTTTAACTCTCAATGCGTTGTTAATTACTACAACTGAAAATAACCAGGGCACCTTTTAAATTAGCTCCCTATGCTAAGGGTTTTCAGAGGCAACCAACAACCTCCAAGGTAGTAAGGGCGTGCTTTTTCCATCACAACCGCCGAAGTGAACCCTGACAACGATGTGATGATAAGTACTCTAGTTATTCATTCAAGAATAGAGGATTTAATTTTTTATTTATGTTCTACATATTCTTTTATATCCCAAAATGTTAGTAGAACAATCCCAAAACCACCATAACTCACGGATATAAAGATGTTGGTGAGTACGAAAAATGGGACAATCATTGCATCCCATGAATTTAACTCCTCCCCTATCATAATCTGTGTATTGAACATACCAAGGAACGTCATCATACTCCCTATTATAGAATTTGATGAAATTATTGGCATGGATTGGCTTTCTTGTATAGATCCAACATAAATTATCATGAGAGAGAAATCACTCTCCATGTGGAGAATCGACCCCTGATTCTGTAAAAGTGCGAGGAGGATGAATATTATTTAGTTCCATCATCTCAAGTGTGGATATTATTTACCTATGAGAACACATATCTGGCTCATATGATTGAGTCTAAGGAGGTAACCATCCTTGAATACATGCCTATTGTGAGGGAATTCATTGAAGTGTTTCTGAGGAATATCTTGGTCTTCCTCCTAGAAGAGATGTTCAATTCTAAATTGATTTTATACCTGGGGAATTTGCAATATCCAAGACTATATATAGAATGGAATTTGTGGAGCTTGAGGAGATGAATACACATGTACAAGAGATTCTGGATAAGGGGTTTATATGCCTATGTGCTTCACCATGGGGTGCACCAGTCCTCTTCATCAAGAAGAAGGATGGGTCGATGTGCCTTTGCATCGATTATCGTGAGCTTAACAAAATCACAATAAAGAACAAGTATCATCTCCCATGAATTGATGACTTTTTTTATCATCTGCATGGTGTAAAATACTTATCCAAGTTGTATTTTCGATCATGATATTATCAAGTAAGGGTGAAGAAGAATGATATCCCCAAGTCTACTTTTCGTACAAGATATGGGCACTATGAATTCATAGTAATTCCTTTTGGACTCACTAGTGATTCGGAAATCTTCATAGACTTGATGAATAGAGTCTTTAGAGATTACCTTGAAAAATTTTTGGTAGTCCTTATAGATGATATTCTAATATACTCCAAAACCAATGAGTATCATGAGGAGAAAATAAGAACTACACTAGAGACCATGAGAAAGGATAAGCTCTATAAAAAATACATCAATTGTGATTTATGGTTGAAAAAGGTTTCATTATTGTACCATATCATCACAAGAAATGGGATAACTATGGATCCCTCCAAGACAGATGAAATAGAGGGATGGCTGATGCCAATATCAGTAACAGATAACTATAGCTTCATGGGGTTATCTGGATATTATTGACGATCTATGATAAATTTCTCACAATTTTCCAACCCTCTTACCAATCTAACTTGGAAGGGAGTAATGTTTTCATGGAGTGATGAATGTGAAGAAATCTTCAATGAGTTTACAAGGAGGCTTATCACTGTGCCTCTTCTCTCTTTACCCACAAGTGGAGAAGTTTTGTGGTATTCAGTTATTCTTCAAAGAAGGGAATGGGCTGTGTGATGATGAAAAATGACAAAGTCATTGCCTATGCTTCAAGGAAATTGAATGTTCATGAGAATAATTATCCAACACATGATTTGTAGTTTTCTGCGGTGATATTTTCCGTAACAAGTCAGCAGTATTATCACGTTGGGGAGAAGTTTGAAATATATATGGACCACAAAAGCCTCAAGTATATATTCATAAATAAAGTGTAGAACATGCACCAATGAAGATGGTTAGAGATAATCAAAGACTATGATTGCTCAATCCATTACCACCCTAGGAAAGCTTACAAGGTGGTAGATGATCTAAGTAGAAAGGACCCACCAATTCTATCATTGATGAGAATTAAAAAGGATCCAATATTCATAGATTTGATAAAGATGGACATGGGAATCACAAATAAGGGAACATCATCAATCCATTCAAAAATTATTTCTCAACGGTCTCTTTTAGAAAATCAAAAGGATGCTCAAAATGATGATGTGGGAATTCAGAAGAAAATGGAAGCTATTGAAAAAGGGAAATCCTCGGAGTTTAATGTCAATGAAGAAGGAATTTTGAGATTTGGGAAAAGATTATGTGTCCCATCACGTCCGAAGCTGAAGAAGGAACTTTTGGATTACGCACATAGTTTGAATTTACCTATTCACCGAGGTAACACAAAGATGTATTGAGGTCTATGAGAGAATTGTTGGTAGGATAATAAGAAGAAGGAGATCACTGAGTATACATCAATTTTACTAGTGTGTCAGCAAATGAAGGCATAGAGGAAGAAGTCTAAGGGTATGATGAAACCATTTACCATAAAATCATAGAAATATGAGAAGATTACCATGGAATTTGTGACCATACTTATGAAGAAATCCAAAGGAAATAATGAAATATTGGTTATTATGGATTTTCTAACAAATTTTGTACACTTCATTTCAATTTGAGAGGATTTATCATTGGATCAACTGGAATGGATATATATTAGGGAAGTGGTAAGGCTGAATGGAGTAGCACTATCTATTGTATCTGATCAAGATCTAAGATTCTCTTCTATGTTTTGGAAGAGTCATCAACATTCTCTAGATACTGAGATGAACATCAGTACGACTTATCATCCTCAAACTGATGTCCAATCCGGGAGAATTATCCAAACACTTGAGGACATGTTGAGAGCATGCTCAATGGACTTCAAAGGAGGATGAGATCAACATCTTTCTCTGGTTAAGATCTCTTATAACAATAGTTTCCACTTGAGCATTTAAATGGAACCATAAGAAGCCCTATATGGGAAGAGGTGTAGAACACTGGCATGTTGGGATGAAGTCGGTGAGCATAAATAGCTAGGACTAGAAATGGTCGATGAAATGGTGGAGAAGGGGGAAACCATTCAGCAGCATATCAAGGCAACCCGAAATCGATAGAGTAGTTATGTAGATAACAGTCAATGAGACCTTGAGTTTAAAGTTGGAGACATGGTATTTCAATGCATATCTCTGTGGAAGAAGGTCAGGAGGTTTGGAAAGAAAGGGAAGTTAAGTCCTATGTACATCGGCCCCTTTGAGATTCTTGATCGTGCTGGGACTGTGGCCTATCGACTAGCACCTCACCTACCATGGACAAAGTACATGATGTCTTTCATGTATCCCATTTAAGGATGTACATACTAGACCGTTCATATGTACTCTCTTCGGAGGTAGTATAGTTAGAGGATAATCTTTCTTACGAGGAGCAACCAGTGAAGATCTCAGATCGTAGAGAAAAAGTTCTACTAAATAAGAAAATGCCCTTCATCAAGGTGTTGTAAAAATACTACATGTATGAAGAAGCGACATGGGAATAAGAGGAAGTGATAAAGACAAGTTTCCCTCAGCTTTTCTAGTGTGGGAAAAGGATCTTTGGAGGGGGAAATTTCTTAAGGGGTGAATATTGTAACGACCCCAGCATTCGTTAATGAAAATCCCTCTTTGCATTTTTAAATGTCTTATTATGTAAAATTGTTATGTAAAACATATGAACTTCCTTGGGTTTTGGTTTTTGGATTTTAAAATACCATTATGAATTGCGACAGTTGCTAATATAGTCATTTATCCGTGATCACCTGATTAGTATAAATATAGGGCTTTAATGAATCCAATTTTCTCAAACAAAGGAATTGATGGCCTCATCGAGTAGAATTTCCCCATAAAAAGCCCATTTGTCGGAGCTCGAAAAGTAGGTGGCGTCATGGGATTCTCTCTTGACCAAGCCCAAGCTGAGATTGAATATGTTAAGCTTGAGTAGAATCACCTATGCGATAAGTGGAAGTTGATAGAGATTACCACTTGAGTGATGTTATCCGAGCCACCCCAAGAGTCTGTTACCATTGCGCACTTTACCATAAGGTCTTATGCGAGTATTTTAAGGGTTTATGTAACAAGACCGTATTAATATGATTATGTACATTAGATTTTATTATAATAATGATTATACCTTCATTTTATTATTGTTACAATGTAAATAGTTTTTAAAGCGCAAATAATATTTTTAGTTAATATTCAACTAAGAAATCTATTTTTATGAATTAATGGATTTTTGAATTAAATAATAATTTAATAAAATTTTATTATTTTTAAATTAATTTATATTAAATATAAATGATCGTATAATTTTATAAATTCAATTGTAATTTTTATTTAGGGTTGTAAGTAATTTTTTTCAAAACCCATGAATTTTCGATAAATGTCGGTTTTTATTTTAAAAGTAAAAATTCAGATAATTATAAAATTATTTAGATAAAATGACTCTTATTTTTGGAATCAGGAGGTAGAAATTATCCAATGGTGATTTTTTCATAATTTTCAGAGACAATCTAATTTTTTCATAAAAATTAAATACCGTTTAAATATATAATGTGTTTTATTACATCATAATGACCCAATAGTGATGTAATATAATACTATAATTTTTTTTGTGTTTTCAAAAAAATTTCCTTGAGATTGTGATTCACCTCCACATAAGCAACCATATTATTTTAAGAATTTCAGCCATTGACCTTATAAAATATTTTTTTCCACTCCCCTTTGGAAAAAACCATGGGAAAAAACAATGGGTTGGTTTGTTGTTTTGTTTAGTTTAATGTGAGATGTCCCAGACCTAAATAATAAACAATTACCTCTCCTTTCCTATATAAACCCAACCAAGATCCCACTTCCTCTTCACTAAAATCCTTCAGAGTTCATCCAACCTCTGCCCTCCTCTCTCTAGAATCCTCCCAAGGCACCCTAGGCTCCCAAGAAGCCTCTCTCAATCCTCTCCCAAGCCTTTGGGATCACACGTCCAAGTAAGGGTTTTCTTCCTTTCTCATTTTCGTCCAATATTCTTTAAGTTGTTATGCACTTTTAATTTCAATTATAAATGTTGGGGTCCAGTTTCACACCTCCCACATTCTGCCCTATTTATGATTTAATGATGGGAGACCCCTTTCTCTCTCATTAAATGCCGCCAATGTACACCCGTTACTATGCCGAAATTCCGAAAGTAATTTATCTCTCCTCATTTACATTCAATCAATTAATTTATATCGTGAATCTAAATTCCATTACCATTAATGGGACATGTATCCATATTACCCATTAATATCCATTTCATGTACATATGATGAGACACCCCTTTCTCTCTCATCAACCATTTTTATAAATTCTTATGTCACAGCGTTATGCTGCTGAAATTGCACTACGTTTTTTCAATCCAAATTCATTGTGTAGTGAATTCCATTCCCATTTCTCGATCAAGGTTATTCACATTTATGGACATAAAATTATTTATTAGAGTTTCATGTATGAATTCCACATTCCTTTATCGTGGAATAGATGATGATGTTTAATGAATCCATGTTTTATGATCCATGTGGCACACTTATCCATGAAATGAAATGTTTAAGAAGGGTGTGCCCTGATAGCACTCCAATGCATTGGGTAATGTATAGTATCATCAAACCTCATGTGCAATGGGTGTTGACTCATGCTAATTCAAGTGAGATGAGGGGTTACTCATTCTTCATGTGCAATGAGGTTTTACTAATGATCCATGTGCAATGAGCATTGGCTCAAGCTAATTCTATGTTATTTTTTGTTGCCACATTTCCATGTTATGATTACCATGATTTATCATGACTTTATGCTAATGTTTCTCTTGTTCTCTATTCATATGCCTATTGTCTAACATGTATTGTTTTACTCACGTTATTCTATTTTTATTCCCTTACTAGTCTTTATAGCTCACCATTTTCTTATGCATGTCCTCAGGTTATCCTATTAAATGCTAAGTACGTGGGAATGTAGTGGTCGAGTAAAAGAATTTTTCAATAAATATGTTTCATGTTTTATGTTATAAGTTGTTATGTAATGATTCTAAGCCCCAAAGACACTAGAACTCTTAATCTTCTATGTTATATCAAGTGAATTTTATGAAATATATTATGTTTAATTGTGTAATAAAAATAAGGGTTTTCATACTGCTACCCTAGAGAAATCGGGAATGAACCACTGATGGTAGCCTACTAATCCATAGAAGCTCTGGACCTCAATGACACTCTAAGGTGGCTCCCAAGAAAGTATTTCCTAGATCTTAAATGGATCCACTTCAACTTTATCCTTTATGATAACATGTCCCATGAAGTGGACCTTTCGTATCCATAACATACACTTCGAGAGCTTCCCATATAACTGGCTCTCTCGGAGTGTGTCCCGAACTACCGTCAAGTGTACAACATGCTCTCCCTCAGACACAGAGTACACAAAGATTCCATCGATGATGACCACTAGGAACCAGTATAAGCAGATCTAGAAGATCCTGATCATGGGACTCGTAAAAAATACAGGGGATTTCATTATGCTGAATGACAAAAAAATGTATTTGTAATTCCTGTACTGAAATCTGAAGGTAGTCTTTGGGCTTTCCTCATCGCGCACACGAAGCTGGTGATACCCTGATCTGAGGCCTATCTTTGAGAACCAATTTTCTCCTTTCAACTGATCAAACAGATCATCAATCCTCGAAATAGGATACTTGTTCTTCACGGTCACCTGGTTTAGGTTCCTGAAGTCTATGCATAACCTCAATCTTCTGTCTGCCTTCCTGGAAAACAACACTGATGATGCCCATGAAGAAACATTGTGCCTTACGAATCCCTTCCTCTGTATGTTCTCCAACTATACCCTCATCTCCGGGAGCCCCGCAAGGGCTATTCGATATGCTGGTGTAGATATCGGTGTTCTTCCTGGGTTCATGTTAATTTGGAATTATACCTCTCTACAAGGATGTAGAACTGAGACATATTCTAGAAAGACGTCCTCATACTCGTCCACCACCACTAGGAACTATGGACTCTCCTCATCCACCATGTCAAAGGTCATGCAAGCTAGATGATATGTAATTGGCTTCACCCTCCTGAGCACAATCCCATCTCGTACTGCTCTATTTTCCTTCTCACCAACAAAGGAAAAGTGTCCTCCATCTCTGCGCGTACATTGCACTATAAATCTCAAGTAGTAAATCTATGTGTGAACTGCTGATAGCTAGTCCATTCCTAGAATGAATTCGTAGGGCCACAATACCAGTACTAGAAGATCCCATTTGAAACTCTCTCTTATGAGAGTAAGATCTCAATGTTAGCTCCAGTGTGTGACCGTTGAATCTCATCTCGTAGGAGTATCCAAACACAAAGGTTGTGATAAAACCTCAGTCAGAATATCATAGTCACGAACCAATGTTATGGCAAGGAAACAATGGCTAGCACCTGTGTTAATAAGCACTACTACTTAAGAAGAGAATATATAGATCATACCTCATATAATCTAATGGATTATAGGATCATGAGCCTATACTGCCTGTAAGTGGGGATGTCCTTACCCACCTGCTCCCTGATCTTAAGTTGGACCACCTGGGGGTGGTGGTGGTAGTGCCTGGTGACCCCAACCACCTCCTGTTGAACGTCTTTCAACCCTACCTCATATGCCTCCTAGATTATTCTCATGAACCTCCCACTGTTGCTACCTCAGTGGCCCCTCCACCATCTTCCGATCATCCGTGTGGGGAGTTGGATAGTCATGAGCCTTGTGACCTTGTCCCGGATATGAAAAACAGATCTTGTGTTGCTAGTGGCTCCCTAAGCCTCTCGAGCCTTGCACCGCTAACCCTGCATCCTCGGGTCTCCCTCTGAAAGGTCTAGTCCTCTTGGGATTTTTCATCGGTTGTCTACTACTAGCTACAGATGACTCTGCTACCTTTCATCCAGTAGGGGATCTCACTATCGGTGCCTATTCAGCAATGAAGCTCTCCAACAAAAAATCTCACTCTAGCACCCCAGCCTGCGTCAGGATGTTGAGAGATACTGTCATATCTATGATTTATCTTCAGATCCCCTGATAAAAGTTATGGGCCCTGAAGTAAGGGTCTTGTACTATATCGGAGGAGTATTGGGAGAGGTCAGTAAATGTCACGAACCAGGCTGGGTCGCCATCTGACCATGTGCCTGACCCGGTCCGCGACATGGCCCGAAGGGCGTTCCTGATCCCCACAGGCTGGCAGAAGTGCCTGGGTTTCAAACATTACATGGGAATGATTTACCTGAAATAAAATACATAAAAAACTAACCAGATAAATAAACTAAAACTAGAAATAGACAACCAAACATGCCTTTAAACTATGAACAGGTTTAAAGTCGACAACTCCAACCAATAACTAAAATGAAAATATGACAGTGGAAACTAAAACTCATACTCAAACCTCCCAGCAAAAGGGAGGCCACATCAACACCACTCTACATGGAAAGACCAACTGCAACCTGAACCACAATCACTGAGCATGATGCCACAACCTAGAATACACAAGAAACAATGTCTACAAACACCCAAATGTGTATCTAGGGTGTGATCCAAAAGCCCATCATGACGTCACCCAATAAAAATGCTCCACATGTAAACATTAAATGACAAATAAATTTTCAGGATAATTAAATGAAAGGACACCAAATCTTAAACAAATTTAAAGAAACAGGTTATATAATGAAAACACTTTTAAAGAAAACAAATTAAACAAAAGAAAACACCCATTCATATAAGAAAAACCCAAATTTTCACAAAAACCAAAAAGCTACACCGTATGTAGACGGTTAGTGTATAATATTCCAGGAGCACTAAAAGTGGGAGAGGCCTTAAAGGTACTAGAAAAGGGAATGGGACCCTAGAACATCACGTCTCGGCGAACAGTATAGGAAACACAACAAAATATGTTCTCGTGCACAATCCACTAGACAAGGCAACACATCCATAACCTAGTCATCTCCAATCATCATCCAAAGTTTAGTTAGTGTTGCAAGTGTCAATCCAGATAAGTGAAACTAGGCCGGGGCCACTCCTGTATTACTAGCATACTAGTTTAGTCCGCCCACCTAGTACCCAGGCCTCCCCATTGGTTCTCTTGATGTTCAAATTTCACATTTTCATGTTGAACTCAGACCAACAAAACAAACAAGGTGTAACATAAACCAAACATGACACTTCCACACACACAGAAAGTAATTTGACAAAGAACGCACGGAAAAAGACTTTACCCAACTCAATTAAAACAATTTATGCAATGCTAATAATTGTTTATTAAAAACATATTAAATTATTATCGTTAATAATTTTATTAAATCAGATTAAATTATGTGTAAACAAATTATATAAAAAGAAACATAACACAGCTTTAACACACAAAAACAACTCAAACCTCTTTCATGAACAAACACACCCAATGCCACATCAAGAACTAAAATTACACCACTTTCATCAATTAATACCCCAATCGTGCTATTAAAATAAAATTTTACCGATTAAACAAAACACTATAAATTTTATTAAGAAAACAAGAAGATAAAACATGACTCTACACACAAAAGACATACTCAAATTCTCTTTTTGAACCATCACATATGAATGCTACACCAGAACATAAACTGTGCACTTTGCGCATATTGACAAAAGCAAACAGAGACTTTATAAAAACTCCAGAACACTAAAATTTCACATTGACCATATAAAAAGATAACTGCACATACTATAAAGCACTAAAAATTGACTAAAAATAAGATTTCAGCCAATGAATGCACTCACCAATATAAACATACTACCAAACAAATTTTAACACATGAAAAACTTCAAGAAACCAATTTCTCAACCAAAAAAATTAATCAAAGCACATCATAAATTATCTAAGATAGAAAATTAATTCATTAAATAATGTTTAAACGTTGATCCACCTACCTTGGAAGGAGGAACTCCCAACACTTGTGCAAATCTCCAGTTTCACCTAATACGCACCACACACGAACCGAGAAGGACCCTAAACTAGATTTAGAACCAAAATCAGCACAATTTGGAACACAAACAATGTAAAACCATTACCCGCATATTTACTAGAAAGGAGGAACAACCAATAGAGGGAATACACACCATTGGTGAGGCAGCGGGAGGCTGGTCGGGGTTTGAAAGGGCCACTGGAGGAGTGGGAGGCACTGGTCGAACATGCCGAAAGAGGAGGAGGCTAGTGAATGGCGTGCACATGCATGGGTGGCGCTGGACTGAATCCAGGGAGGAGGTCTTTTCACTAGATAACTCTATGTAAGGAAGGTACACAAAAAGAGGACTGTAGGAGGAGGGATAGGTGGAGTGTGCCAGCGGTGGTGCTGGTTGGGTGGAGTCGGGTAGTGGAGATGGGTTGCGACAGACTAGGGCTTGATGGGGTAGTGGTGCAGCGGCGCGAGTTGGGGAAGCCGGCGGAGAGTATGGGTGAGGGGATCGGTGGACAATGCAAGTGAGCAAGCTTGTAGGTGGATGTAGTGTGATCCAAAAGAGGGGATGGGTGCGGCGTGATTCCGAGCAGAAGAAAGTGGTGTGGCGCGTCCAAGCTAGCCAAGATGGAGGTGCTTCGACAGCGGCATGCCATGGGAGGGAGGTGCGGCATAATGAATATGGAGAGGAAGTTGGGTTAGAGGGGGAGGTCTAGGACACGACGAAAAAGGAAAAAGGGGAGGAAAACCCTTCTCAAAACAAGGTAAAAAATGAATCATCAAATAAAATAAAAATAAAACTAAAAAGTAAAACAAACAATAATAATAAAGATAATAGTTATATTAATGATAATAGTAATAGTAATACTACTTAATATAATTATTATCCATATCACTAACAATTGTAATAGTAAAAGTAGTAAAACTAAAACAAGAATAATAATAATAAATAAAATAACATAATTGTCATAACTAATATAAATAATAATAATACATAATAACAATCAATAATATCCTCAATTAATAACATTATTATTATTAGTAAAACAATTTATTAAATTTATTTTTTTTATCCGTCTCTTCTTATTTTATTTTATTTTTATTTTATCACTCATCTAATTTTATTCATTACTAATTCGTTTCATTTAATTTCCTGAGTATTGGGTAGGTGCGCGGAGAACCTGGCGAGGCCGCGCAGTGACCGAGGCGAGGCTGCCCGGCTCCGACATCGGTGCACTGAATGTTGTCAACGACAAAATGCTCATTTATTAGTGCAAGGGTGCAAAACCCCTGTTGGGATCGGCCCGCACTTCATATATATATAAATAATAATAATCATCATCATCATCATTTGAAGCAGATAAAATTATCAAATAAAACATAAAAATTAGAAACATGTCACAGTGCGAAGTCCGGGTGTGACAATTCTCCCCACCATAATGATTTCTGTCCCTGGAAAGCCACAACTAGAACCAAACCCCAAAGTAGAAAACCACACTCCCTTAAGTTTCAAAAGGGAATCCTCGCAACACAATCCAAAGAGAGGCAAAAGTATCATGCTCAGAGAAAGTGACTCAAAGAAAAATTCGAGAAACTCATATAAAGACCTTCTGATATGTGTTGCCCGCCCCGAAGAGCTAGAACACCTCTAGTTTACAGATAAAGGAAGGGAACTCTCGCACCCACGAAAACCAACATCACCAGCCAAAACATCTCAAGCACTATTAAATGAAAACCAAAACATTTATCTAGAGTGAACAAATGAGGTCAAACCATGTCCAATGAACACACTTATTACTTATCACCAATCCATCTTTAGAAAAAAAAACCAAAAGGTCAGCATGGGAAAACTCGAGGGTCTCCCCACCATTAAGAACCTGACAGGGCCTATGGTGAGACTGGAATATCGAAACGGGGAGGTCCAAGATGACTCCCCACCATTAAATAAAAGTCAAACATCGATTCATTTCAAAGGAATTTTCGTAAGACCCATCATGTGTCTCCCCCCCCCCATTAAGAATGAAAGAGGGTATAAAAATTTGAAAAATTTCCAGATGGTGACTAAACACCCTACCACAAGGGGCAGGGAGGGAGGGGCCCAACAACTAGGGCGTCAAAACCATGAACCAAGACAACTAGCTTTTCACATTCCTGGATGAGAATTATTCAAATTTGAGACAAATTTACCCAACAGACTCCCATAAGGACCACTAAAGCAATTACATCTAGTGGGATGAATCTGTTGGGACATTAAGGTATGATGTGTCTATGCCTCCTTGTAGCTGCAGGAACCTCACACACCAAGATGGGTCATCAAAACAGAACAACCAAAAGGAAAATTTAAACTAATTTTACATTCAAAACTAGTGGTAGAAATAAAGTCGGGGTCTCACACACACTTAGGGTTCCTAACTATGATCTAGCTTCGCTCTGAGGCCTACGGCTGGAGCCCTGATGTTTGAAGAATCTCCTGCCTTGCCGTAAGGTATTGAAGACTCTTTAACGGAGCATCTCCTTTTGGAGTCACAAGAAAAAACACTACAACCGAGGCAACACCCGCAAACTCAACTCATTATGACATCCTACTGATGATACACAGAGCATTCACCAACACAAGAGCTGAAATGGTGCAAGCGCATCACCCTTTGTCACAATGGATGAGAACACGACACCACAAATTGTCACCTAAACATGAACATTGATGTGTAGATGAACATTATACAGAGAGGGACTTCAAACTGAGTCTTAAACAAAAAATTATTCCTGAAATTGACCGTAGCATCCCCATGTGACTGGGTCTGCCACACTAGTGGCCTAACGTGGACCCTTTATTAAATGAAACCAACAAAGGACCAAAGGTCATTTAGAATAGTGGCCCTCATCGACCACTCTAGGCTGCTTCCACCTTTTTCCCTCTAGAATATCTTTCACCATTTCAAAACAGAACATTCAAATTAATGAGGTCAAACATCAACCTTGACAATCAAAGAGATCTCACACTACAAGACGTCACCGAACATGACCCTTGCAACCGATGGAAACACTACAATCCTTTCAAGACATTGGTCATCACCAATAACATTGAACCACCTTTACCCTTCCATACTAGAATTACTTTCACCATTTCAAGGGGGAACCTTCTGATGCAACGATGTAAAACTTCATACTCGACGACTCAGACAACTCAAAGAGACTGAAACTCCCTTCAGATCCCCTCGCATATGTCATCCCGCTGCGAGAGGATCTACCTAACCAAATGGAAAAAGGAAAAGATTTAGCACTATCACCCAAAAGAAAGAGTCCTTACATTAATCAACTGGAGGGTCGGCCAATGTCGAACTATCTGTGGCCGCACATCATTCTCACATTTACACTTTATTGGGGCATACAGTAGCCGAGAAGGAGAATCATGGACCCAACCAAACTGGTCCAATAGTCAAGTCATACCACAAGAGAACACCAAACATGTAGGGGGAACCGCTTCAAGGGATCCCCGATTCACTTTTCAAAAGAATTCACTAACCACACGCTTTCATACCAACGTAAAAACAAGAATTTAAACTCAGGACAAAAATCAATCACAAGGGATCCTTGGCTCAAAATGTATCACATCTGACATTTCCAAAACACAAGGGCACACTACAAAATCACCTGCTATTAACTCACTGAATTTTTATTTAACAAAATTTTTTGAAAATAAGAAAAGCCAGTGGGTTGCACAAACACCAATGGTGTCCCATGAGCCTCTCACATGTATGTTCCCATGCCACACCAGCACACACCTCATATCCATCCAGGCACTCATCCGCTCGTGCCATTAACCCTTTCAATTTCCATATACACTCATGCATGTGGTTTCCCATGAGAACACCAAAGATCAAAACCAAACATTTCCATTTTTCAAAACCAAAACATCCCACCCACACTTTTCAAACCTCATACCTCATTTTATTTTTAAAGTGTTTTATTTTAGAAAAATTTCCAAAACATTTTCCAAAACCAAATAATTTATATATAAAAACCATATTTCCATGAATTCAAAACAAAGAGACGAGGAATGATGTAAGAGGAGACTAGTGTAAGCGGGTGACTGGAACATATGGTTGGCGGCCATACACCAATCCCTCCACCTCCACAGAGAGTATTCTAGGACAGCATCCTCGGCTCTACATGGCTTGCAAGACCCTACGAGCTCAATGGGACCACCAACCAAACTCCTTTTTCATTACCCCTGAACAAGATTAAGCACACAGAGCAAATGTTTAGACAAACCTCAACATTCTTTGGTAACTCGAGTCCCTCTATGAGGTGTGTTGGATAGGCACCTTGCTCATAGCCAGGACATCGAGTCCCGACAATCTTAACATTGGTTCACCCTGACTCTATCTAAAAAGAAAATGACCCAAGAGAGAAAACCTCGCCCTCTGATACCATTTTTTCAGGAACCAGGCCGGGTTGTCATCTGACCCGGCACCCGACCCGGTCCGCGACAAGGCTCGAAGGGCATTCCCGATCCCCATGGGCTAGCACAAGTTCCCAGGTATCAAACATTACATGGGAAAAGTTTTCCCAAAATAAAATATAGAAAAAAACCAACCAGATAAATAAACTGAAACTTGAAATAAACAACCAAACTCCCCTTTAAACTATGAACATGTTTAAAGTCTACAACATGAACCAATAACTAAAAATAAAAGACGACAGCAGAAACTAAAACCCTTACTCAAACCTCCCAGCAAAAGAGAGGCCACATCATCACCACTCTGCATGAAAAGACCAAATGAAACCTGAACCACCATCACTAAGCACAATGCCACAACCTGGAATACACGAGAAACAAATTCTACATACACCCAAAGGTGTATGTAGGGTGTGAGCCAAAAGCCCAGCAGGACGTCACCTAATAAAAAGGTTCCACATGTAAACATTAAATGACAAATACATTTGCAGGGTAAGTAAATGAAAGGACACCAAAGATTAAAAAACATTAAAGAAATAGTTTCTATAATGAAAATACTTTTAAAGAAAATATTTAAACAAAAGAAAACACCCATGCATATAAGAAAAACCCAAACCTTCACAAAAACCCAGAAGCTACACCATATGCTGACAATGAGTGTATAGTAGTCCTGGAGCACTAAAAGTGGGAGAGTCCCTAAAGGTACTAGAAAAGGGAATGGGACCCTAGAACCTCACGTCTCAGTGAATAGTATAGGAATCACAACAAAATACGTTCTCGTGCATGAGCCACTAGACCGGGGAAAACATCCATAACCTAGTGGTCTCCGATCATCATCCAACGTCTAGTTAATGTTGTAAGCATCAATCCAGCCATGTGAAACTAGGATGGGGCCACTCCCATATAACTAGCACGCTAGTCTAGTCCACCCACCTAGTACCCAGGCTTCCCCTTTTGTGCTCAAGATGTTCAAATTTCACATTTTCATGTTGAACTCTGACCAAAAAGACAAAAAAGGTGTAACATAAACCCAACGCGACACATCCACACACAAAGAATGCCATTTGAAAAAGTACGCACGACAAAAGACTTTACCCATCTCAATTAAAATAATTTCTGCATTGCTAATAATTTTTTATTAAAAACATATTAAATTTTTATCATTAATAATTTTATTAAATCATATTAAAATCTTTATAAACAAATTGTTTGTAAACAAATTCTTTAAAAAGAAACATAACACAACTTTGACACACAAAAACAACTCAACCATCTTTCATGACCAAACACACCCAACGCCACATCAAGAACACAAATTGCACCACTTTGATCAATTAATAACCCAACCGCACTGTTAAAAGAACATTTTACCAATTAAAAAAAACACTAGAATTTTTGTTAAGAAAACCAGAATATAAAACATGACTCTACACACCAAAGACGCACTCAAATTATCTTTTTGAAGCAATCCATATAAACACTACACCAGAACATAAACTGTGCACTTTAGGAATTTTCACAAAAGCAAACGCAGACATTATAAAAACACTAGAACACAAACATTTCACTTTTCACATATGAAAAGCTAACTGCACATACTATAAAACACTAACAATTGAATAAAAATAAGATTTCATCCAATGAATGCACCCACCCATATAAACATATTACCAAACAAATTTTAACATATTAAAAACATCAAGAAACAAATTTTTCACCCAAAACAATTAATCAATGCACATCATAAATTATCTAAGCTACCAAATTTAATCATTAAATAATGTTTAAACGTGGAACTACCTACCTCGGAAGGAGGAACTCCCAAAAATTGTGCAAATCTCCAATCGCACCTAATACTCACCACACGCAAACCGAAAAAGACACTAAACCATATTTAGAACCAAAATCAGCACAATTCAGACCAAAAAAATGTGAAACCATTACCCGTAAATTTACTAGAATGGAAGAACAACCAAGGGAGGGAATACACACCATTAGTGAGGCAGCAGGAGGCTGGTCGGGGTTTAAAAGGGCCACTAGAGGAGTGGGAGGCATTGGACGGACTTTCTGGAAGAGGAGGAGGCAGGCGAATGGCATGCACATGAAAGGGTGGCACTGGACTAAATCTAGGGAGGATGTCTTTTCACGGGATTCCATTACGCAAGGAAGGCGCACATAAAGAGGTCCGTAGGAGGGGGGGATAGGCGGAGTGCGCCGGCGATGGTGCTGGTTGGGTGGAGTCGGGCGGTGGAGATGGGGTGCGATGGACCAGCGCATCAGGGGATGGTGGTGCAGCGATGCGAGTTGGGGAAGTTTTCGGACAACATGGGTGATGGGATAAGTGGACAGCACAGGCGAGCAAGCCTGTAGGTGGTTGCGGCACGATCCAAAAGAGGGGAGGGCTGCGGCATGATTCCATGAAGAAGCAAGAGGTGCGGCATGTCCGGGCCGGACATGATGGAGGTGATTTGATGGAGGCAGGACATGGGAGGGAGACACGACATGATGAAGATGGAGAGGAAGTGGGGTTACAGGGGGAGGTCTAGGCCGCGACGCAAAGGAAAAAAGGGGAGGAAAATCCTACTCAAAACAAGGTTAAAAATGAATAATCATTAAAATAAATCTCAAACTAAAAAGTAAAACAAAAAATAATAATAATGATAATAGTTATATTAATGATAATACTAATAGTAATACTACTTAATAGAATTATTATCCATAACACTAACAATTGTAATAGTAAAATTAATAAAACTAAAACAAAAATAATAATAATAAATAAAATGACTGAATTGTCATCACTAATATCAATAATAATAATATATAATAATAATCATTAATATCCTCAAATAATAACATTAATATTATCAGTAAAACAATTTATTAAATTTTTTTATTTATCTTACTCTTCTTATATTATATTATTTTTAATTTTTCACTCATCTAATTTTATTCATTAATAATTTATTTAATTTAATTTCCTGAGCATTGGGAAGGTGCGCGGAGAACCTGGCGAGGCCGCGCGGTGACCAAGGTGAGGCCGCCTGGCTCCGACAGCGGCGCACTAAATGTTGTCAACGAAAAACTGCTCATTTATTAGTGCAAGGGTGAAAAACCCATGTTGGGCTTGGCCCGCACTTAATATATATATAAATAAAAATAATAATAATTATTAGAAGCAGATAAAATTATCAAATAAAACATAAAAATTAAATACATGCCACAGCGCGAAGTCTGGTTGTGATAGTAAATCTCGCAGAGTACTGAGCCATAATCTGGATTTCATGCTGTAGATGTAGCATCTCATGAATACACATAGAGCGTAGTGTCGCTCGCATGAAATACACCCTGAAAAGGCTCTCAATGTCCGGCCATTTGAGGGTCGTCTCCTCATGCACCAGGATCGTCGAGCTCCACCATCATCCGGATCAGCCTTGAAGAATAATAGAGGCCAAGATCTTTATCTACTCAATGGTTGATATTACTAAAAGAAAATTCCACTAAACCGCCTCAATCCAGTCCTCTGCTGCATGGGGGTCCATCTCGCCTCAAAACCATAGAAGCCTATGTCTTTGGAACTAATGAAATGCTCTCAACCATCGTGAATGATCCACTAGTAGAATTTCTACTCAACTGGTGGTGGTTCTGCTGGTACCCCACTCGAAGGGGCCATCACTATGAGTGGTCCCTGTACTGACGCCTCATCCACTCGGTGGGCCACTGTCACGATCTCCAACCAGAATTTTAGCTGGCTATCTCCATGCAGGAATCCAATAATAAATAGATATTCCATGATCAATAAGTTATACCTGGTGATCTGAATAAAGAATGATCAATAATACTTTTCAAAACACTTTATAGAATTTTTTTCATGTAATGAGATGGAAAACAGATTTCAGGGTCCTAGTGTAAGGATACGTCATTCCCCGCACCAACACTAGACTCCCTATACTAAAAACTGAACTCAATAATCTTTACACCATTGCCTGATTAAAAGTAGACTATTAGTTCTTATGGTAGAACTGACTGCCCTTTGATACCACTTTGTCACGACCCATCCCATGGGGTCTGGACATGACTACCCCAACCCGCCTTCCATAGGTCATGGGTTGGTGACTAGAACCTGACGGATTTTCCCGAACAGGGAAGGCATTTCCATAAAGATCTGTACACACTCAAAAAGGGGAAACTAATGTAAACAACCAACAAAAGTATGGTATAACCATGTGACTAATGTACAACCAAAAACTGAAATAAGTGGGCCAGAATACAAGCCCTAAAAACTAAAAATAATGTAAATAGGTGTCACATCTTCCCCATATCTCTACATAGAGGATAGTAGCTGTAAGTATGAATTCATAGAATAGGATCATGACTTCTCTGATCGAACCAATCTCCACCATGTCCTCTACCAACAAAGTCTGCCTCAAAGCGTCAATAGTCTTCCCAAGACACACACGTGTAGGTGGAGCCCATGCAAGGGTGAGTATAACAACTCAGTAGGGGACCCTGAGACACCCAATGGAATCTCAGTAATCCACAAAGGAAAACATAATAATAAATAATACAAAGGTAAAATCATAAGAATGATCTAAATCATGAAACACAAAGAAAAAGAGATAGGTCACTCTATCAATAAAGCTTCATGGTTACTGAGATAGGGATGACTAGTCGTAAAACAAGATCATCTAATCTTTAGTAACTCTACTGATGTCCCGTATAGGTCACTATATGCTGACCCATATTTGTCGCTAGATGCTGACCCGCATTAGTTGCTAGATGCTGACCGATATTGGTCGCTGATGTTTACCCATGTTGGTCAATGGTTTTGAACTGTATTGGTCGTTGGTTTTGACCCATATTTGACGCTGTTGTTGACCAATATTGGTATCTAGTGCAGAGGTAGGGATTATTAGTCATAAAGATAGATCATCCCACTCTTGAGTTTCTAATGCTGACCTGTATTGGTCGTTGTTCTTCATCACGTCATATCTAGCCACTGGATTCCCACACTAAGCACACATAATCTATGGAAGACTCCGTCTCTCAAGACATCTTTCATTTTTCAACTGGTAAAATGTCCCACAAAATCATACCCAAGGGAATACCCTGTCATAGGGGTCCCACTGTGACTGACGGCGCATCGATCGGACGCCCGGTCTGTGAGATATGGGAAATTTTGTAAAAAGGGCACGGTTTAATTAAAGTATGATCCAACAAAGGTCACACATTAAACTCCTCCAAAACTCACTTAGATTATCTCCAAATGGACACCTTGTCACAAGGGTCCTTGTGCCATAAATGGCGCGTCGATCGGACGCCTGGTCTGTTAGTTACACCCCTTTTCGTGAAACAGGGGTGATAACACCTTGGTCTTGCCCAGCTCGGTCAGGCCCACCAAAATATGCCAAAGGGACAGATCCCTAAAATGGGTCCCCAATCCAATGACGAAATGTCAAACAGAAACCTAATTAAACATTTATGAGCATTTCTTTATTCGGGGGCGGACTGGGTCTGGGCCTGGCCCGACTGAGTCAGACCGGCTTGACGCAACGGATCCGGGGGTCTACCAGACCCCACCATGGTCTGGCCTGGTTCACTGGGTCTGGCCCATTGAGGTCAGCCCAGATGGTTCACGGGTCCAGTTCGTAGTTGGCCCGGACCGCCGGGTGGGGCTCGACCCACCCGCACGGGCCCTTTGGCCCACGGGTCCAGCATAGTCCGCCTGATGACGGACCGCATCTCCTGCTCGCCCAGCAGAAGCGGGGCCGTTCCATCTGGTCATTGAGATATTGGACCCACCGTGTGCAACAGTTGGACTGGATGGCCGGACAGTCTCTAGATGACATGGCGCAGTGCTGCCCCCTTCTACCACGGTCTCCTGGTCGCGGATGCTACCACAGGTGGCACCTTTGGGCAGCGCCCTTCTCCTGCACGGCCGACTCGGGCCGGCTGCCTCTAGAAACCACAACACACGATGGAGTACCACATGTCCACCGCCCACGGCTAGTTTCCATAGGTTTCCTCTGGAAACCTCCATCATGGCGCGCTAGTGGTTCTTTCCATAGGCCACCAGACATGCTCTGGTGGTCCATTATTCGTGTCGTCTACGCCTACGAGCCTCTCGTGTCACTGCCTCCACTGCATGACCAACTGTTTCGCATTTCTGTAAAATTGAGGAAACTTGCCCCTGAAGAACATAACATGAGTGAAGTGGCGGAGGGTCTGAGCCTTGTTAATTTGGCACGCACCCTCCACGTTAATATGATAACAAGCAGAAGGCGAATTTAACAAAGATAAGCTTTATTAAAATAAACCCCCTACCATGAATTATGTTGGAGGTGTTGCAGTTGCGGCTGGAGGAGAATCCACATTGGATGGAGTCATAGGAATTCATCGATCCTAGATCATCACTGCCTGAGATTCCATTCTCCATCAGTGGATGTTGCCACAGGACTTCGCCAGAGTTTCCCTTCTTGAAGAAGCTTTTCAAAAACCCCACCCTGAGCTCCATTAAAATAGGGAGAAAAAGGCGATTAACGTACCAAGGAATTAATGATGTTCATTTAATGAATGAACCTATTAATTCCCAAATGGTTCGGTTACAAATAAAAGAGTTTCAATATGTTATTTGGCTTGACAAATCACCGGTCCCACCACCGCCGCTCATCCGCTGGAGAAAGAAATAAAATAACTTGTTAAGTTATTTTATTATTTATCTATATAGGCCAAAATGTATCTTTTCCCCCATCCTATTGTGTTCAATGTGAATCCTACATTAAGAAAATACTGGCTCTACGGATTCAACGGTGTCCTAAGATTTTTATCTCAACACCGATTCAAAATATAGGAAACATCACACACGTGTTTACTTAATATACCTTAAAAAGAGTTCAAAAATCCATTCAGAGCACACCGGGACTTGAAATCACACACTGTGAATTTTCACAGACTCGTTATAATCCCAAATAAAAAAATTAGATGGAAATTCTTGGGTCTTTACATTAGTACTTAAGAAAATTAAGAAAATGTTTTTTAATAAAATACAACCTTATTTGTTTCTTCGGTCGGAAAAATATTTTATTAAAAAATAATTTTTTATAACAATGAATTCAAATTTTTTTAAGTGATATTTTAATATAATTTTAGATGAAATTAAATTTAAAAATATTTTATGTTTCAAAAAGTGATTAAAATGTTCTCAAATTTTCCATTATAAGTTGTTAATGTTATTTTCAATAGAAAATGGTTTTAATAAAGTTTTACATTTAAAAAGAGTTTTTCAAAGTAGAGAGGATATTTTTTTGAAGAAATGTTTTATAAAGTATTTCAGAATTATTTTCTATCAAAGGTGAAATCTCTTAGTATTACATTCTCCTTAATAGTGATATTATCCAATAATACCATTCATATTATTTCTCTAGATTGTTTATGTTATGATGGAATAATATTTATGAAACCCATGTCTCTTCCACAGCATATACCATGATAAATGTCTTATGAAACCTACTTATTTTTACAAGAAATGATATGATGAAACGATTATGAAACCTATTGATTTTTCACAAATTATGATAAGATGAAATGTTTATGATAGCAATTTCATTTCATAGGTTAGGATACGATGAATGTTTATGATCATTTGGAACACATAAATATGGTCTTTATTATGTCATGGGTGGTATTATGTCTCCCTAAAATGTATTGGGTAATCATAAATGTGATATGATCTTAGAGGGTACATGGGTGTTCAACCCAAGCCCCTAAAGGAGGGTACATGGGTGGTTAGCCCAAGCCTAATGAAGGTACATGGGTGGTCAGCCCAATCATAATGTGTTATGAATGTCTTGGTGAGTATCCTTTACATAAACATATTTATTCTTGAGTGTATGCTAGGAATTCATGTCTTATGCCAATTCTATCCTCTTATGGATAATGTTATTTTATTCTCTTATGATTCATGTCTTATGAATTTCCAATATTTTTTCCATGACTCATTTTTGATGTGAAGGGTATAGTTTTTAAATTTTATTCTCATGTTCTCTTATCCTTATTATCATGTTGTACTTACATATGTCCCTTATTTACCCTTACTGAGCAATTGAGCTCATCCTTTCTTATGGTTTCATTACCTAGGTTATATAGATACATATTATGTACGATGTATTTTAGAAGGTTTTGTGTTATAAAGAACCTAGTGGGAGAAGATGTAGTTCACTTATTGACCAGTTTTATATTTCTATGCATACAAAGGTAGTAGACTAATAAGGTCTTTGGGAGTGTTTTTGTGTAAAGAAATAAATATTACAGAAAAATTATGTAATGTTTATGTGTGTTAAGACTGGGTTTCTACATTTGGTCTTAGAGGAAAGGATTATTTAACCTTTGGAAATAAGCATGGGGAAAATTTAGTGAGATCCCAATTTATATTTCTACAAATATGTCAAGGGATGTCTCTAAGGATTATTTAATGTATAGAAAAATGGTCTAGAATTTTTTTTAAAGGATATATTGAGTGGTTTCCAAATAGTTACATCCATGTCTATATAAAACAATTGGATTTGGATTTGGAACATACGTACATATGGGTAACAACCCCAAAACCATTATATTTAGCTAGACTCTACTGGGAACTATTGTAAAATAATGTGCCTTACTGAACACCAAATTTGATAATCCCGGGGGATATGATTTTGAAATTCAAAAACTATTTATGAACCATTATAATGGATTTAAATATATGATGATTACAAATAACCTAGGAAAAACCTAATGTTTCACCGATTAAAAAGTATGTTTCATTATTTAACATCATATGAGTTATTTTCATGATTATGTTGTTTTACACATTGATTAGCATTTCACACATAATGATTTTGGGTTTTATTCAATGGATGGTATTAAAAAAAATGTTAATTCTTAGTGCAAAAAACAATAATATGATTTTCATCCTCATAATCTAAAAGTTATGAGAGTTAAAATTAAAAACCTCATTTATATGATCACATAGCTTTCTCATGCTCTAATTTTTACTGGACTTCTGAATGAGCCAAAGGGAAAACAATATTCTATTACTTCCATCATGAGGAAAAGTATACATTCTTTCAGTGGGTCTTCTAATCCACTAGTTTTTGAGAAATGGATTGGTACCACATAAAATATATTTTCTATTATTTAGTGTTCATATCATAAAAAAAGTCATTTTAGTTGTCTATCATTTGGAAGGTGAGGTAGATCAATCGTTTACTCCTATCAATAATACAAGGAAACATGATGAAATTGACTCCATGGATTAGGATGAGTTTGATATGATTTTTTCAATAATTCATTTCCCTATGTTATTTGTATTAATATGAAAAAAGAGCTCCTTGGGTTAAATCAAAAGGATGATAAACCTATTGGTACCTATTAGGACAATTTTAGAAGACTTTTGAGGTATGCTTGTGGTATTATCATCCAACCCAAATGTAAGTTTGATCAACTCTTCATGGGCATTAAAAAGTCTTTGGAGGGTGTTATCCGTGACAGACTTCCAGATTTATGAAGATTTTGTCCAATGTGTAATCATGGTGTAATTGGACGTCAGATTTACATATCAACCTCATGGTTTTGACAAGAAAACTAAGATGGAGTTTAAATATAAATCTATGAACCATAGAGAAAAAATAAGAGATTTTATTTATCCACAGAGTGTAGGAAGAAACATAGAGGGGGTTTTTATAAGAGGGATACCAACTTTTTTATGTCTGGAAGGGAAGGTCATCAATATTATTAATGTTGATGTGATAGGAAGAAGTTATCTAATGATTCTATTATTGATAAATCCTCATAAAATGCACCTCCCATAATTTAGTGTTTCAATTCTAAGGTGTTTTTGAGTTGTGATAAAAAAATTTCTAATGCATCTATTAATTTGGATGATAATACATAAGAGAATACATGATAAAAGCATTCACATTCTTGGTTTGTGATAATGAAGAGATACTTTTGATATTTGGGGATCAATGTTAAATTGATTTTGAGAAATTTTGTAACTACCTTTCTAATGTTTTGGATTGTCATCTTTAGAAATAAACATAAGGCTAACCATTTATGAAATGGTTTATGTTGAAATTTGAATGAGGTTTTAGAGATTAATATTTTACCATATAAAGATTTACACATTTTGGATAACCTATTCTAACCATTTTATTATTATTATAACTGATGTTAGACTAAATGATTTATCGTTCTATTAAATGATAATATTAATTATTAGTTCTTCATGAATAATTGGCTTACCATCCTTTCATGGTGGAAGATATGAAGTGAAATTTGATAAAGGAAAGAACATAGGGAGATATTATGCCTATGAAATGGAATTCAATCACGCACCTATATAATCTTTTGAAAATTCTTCAACATTAGGAAAATGATATTAAAATAAAATTTTTTCCAGTTATCATCATTTTTTAATTGTATAAGTAACCTTTCCTATGCCTCTTAATATATGGTGTGATGATCACTAAAATTCACTAGATTACAAACTTTCGTGCGATCACTTATCTCTATCACTATCTATAATTATTTATGATATTCATCCATATTTAATTCTTCACTTTGCACTTATGTTCTTCTATATGGAAACCTAGTTTTGAGTTACTTTGGATAACCACTATGTTTCCAAAATTCCCTTTATAAATTAATTTTTAGTATTAATTTCTAAAATGGGGGATTCCATGAAAGGAACTTTCAAGTATTAAAAATTTAATAAACCAAATTATTTTTTAGGTAAAAAATCATTTTAAGGGGTGTAGAATGTTACAACACGATTTTTTGTGATCTTTTTAGTATAAATTTTAATAATTTGATGAATTATATTGAATGATAAAAAAATATTCTTTTTCATACACAATACTAATTTCTTTATGTGTTACACAAGAAAACTATGTTCTATTGATATATTTTATTACCACCGAGACAAAGTCTTATCGAACTATAATATACTATTAATATTATTATTTAATATGATAGTGTCACCTATGCATAGAAATGGTGGGAATGAATATGATTAAAAAATTTATAAAAATATTTTTTTTACATGTTTAAATTTTTTTATTTGGTTACAAATTAATTATAAATTAATATAAGAACTATTTTACAATAAATAAATTCAATTTATAAAAAAACTGTTTTTCTATGCACTACCATGTTTTATCTCAGAAAATTAAACAGACCATTTTTTTCAATGAATTCAAATATATATATATATATATTCAATAAGCTTTTTATAATTCAAATTATGTGTTTTTTTAAAAAAAGAGATAAGAAAAAATTGAATTTTATGCGTAGAAGGATGTATTTTTCTAAAAGGTAGTTTTTCGCCTTTTAATGGAGAACATATATTATATATAAATTTTTAATCTTATAAATTATATTAAAAAAATTATGTCTTTAAATATAAAATATCAAGATTATATTATAGTTTATTTTTGTAATATTTCCATGAAGTTTCATTTTGTGATGAATACAGAAAAATCCTAAAATATAATTGAAAGTTGCACGTTGTTTGAAATATTTATATAGTAAAATTGTATTTAAAATTGTTTTTAAAGTATAATTAGATATTTGATATATATATTAATCCTATTTAGGTCATTTTAAATGATTTCACATAGGAATTTTATTTAAAAACATTTTAAACTTTTGAATATTTTCACATTAAAAACTTATTGTTTTATCTCATCTATGAGATTAATTGTTATAAATTTGATTGACATATAAGAATTAAATATAGAAAAATTTATTACATATTTTGAATAAGAATAATTTATATCTTTTAATAGGTTTTAATAATTTTTTTAACAAAGTTAACAGTGAATATGGTTAAAAGTAATCACACCAATTAATAGAACAACTAGTTTACCAACAGAATAAAATTTAAACATAATGAGAAAAATAACATAGAAACTTTTACACAACCAATTTTTTGTCTATATTTCATCTTAATACCATCTATTATCTATATTAGTCTATTATTTGAGCCACATGACATGGAAAAAATTGGGTTGAATTCTATCTTTCAAAAATTTATAAGTTTGTCACTCACATACATTATAAAAGGCCACCCATTCTCCACATATATTAACACCTATCAATCCATTTATATTATCCATGACCTATTAAAATATCTTCAAAAATTACCTCCCTTAATCCTAGAATCCTTACTTTGGGTAGAATTTCAACCAACTTAGTTCTTTTTTTCAAACTAAAAGAAGATACCCAATGAAGAGGAGGTATGAACAAGTATGACGAGGGTCAAGCCTTAATGTAAGGGACTTACATATAATGTTTTTATTTATGTGAGACACGTGATATATTCACTGCCTCTTTATTCTATTTGGTATATAAAATACCCATTAATTTTTTTATGAGTCTTCTACTAATTTTTTTGGTTATATACACATCGATTTTATGATCTCTTTTTCACAGGTTTACAGTTTCAAAATTTCCAAAGATATAAGAAAATTTTGTCTCAATTTTACTTATATGATACATATGTTATATCATGAAACTATATTATTTAATGTGGTTTATAAAATGTACCATTGAAATTTTATATCATGAATCTCCTTATTTTCATTATATTTTAATATTCATATAATGTTACTCTTTCATGCGGATTTCAATTTGAAGTTACCAAAGTGGTAAGATTTTATTTCTACAATATCATTATTTATAAGGATTGTTTATAATTATGCTACCATGGATGATATCTTATCTTCTTTATCTCAATATTTATCATTAATTATATTCTACTATAGTTATTCTTGATGTATTAATGTAATGGTACCATTTTTACACTCCTTGGTACTTATGATAATTAAGAATGTGTTGTTATGAAAATAAAGACATATTTCTATCATCGGTCATAAATTCATTTTATTCAAAATTCATTTTTACTAAAACCCAATTTTTTAAGTCATATTTACAGGCCATTTCCTATGAAAAGGGCATTCAAAATAATCTATGTTTTAAAATTTTGTTTAAAATGGTTTTCAATGGTTCCATTATAAGTTACAAGGTTATTTTCAATGGGAAAAGGATTTCAAAATGTTTTATGTTTTAAAAAATGTTTTCTCAAATTGGAAAGGATATTATCCTCAAAAAACGGTTTATACGATCTTTCAAAATTATTTTCTATCTATGGTTACATATGTTGGTGTTAACTATTCCTTACTAGGGATATTATTTAAGGATACTATAAATATAATTTCATTAAATGGTTTATGTTCTAATGACAATATATTTATGAAACTTGTGTCTCTTTAATTGGTTATACCATTTAAAATGCTTATGAAACCATATTCTTTTTATTGACCTTTCTATGAAGAAATGATTATGAAACCTTTCTCCTATTCAGAGGTTATGATATGATAAAATGTTTATGATACAAATTTTATTTCATTGGTTATGATCTTATTAATGTTTATGATCTTGTGGAATACATAAATATGGTTTTCATTATGTTATGGGTTATAACTATATATCCCTCCCTTACCTTTGATAATTATAAATATTATATGAGATCAAAGGGTACACGAGTGGTTCGCCCATGCCTGTAAAGGAGGGTACACTATTTGTCAACTAAAGACCATAAAAGAGGATACATTAATGGTTTTCCTAATACTGAAGAAGGTACATGGGTGGACATCCCAAGCCTAACATGTTATGACTGTCTTGGTGGTATCCTTGACATAATATTTTCTATGATTGTGTCCATGTTGGAAAATTCATGTCTTATTCTAATGTTAAGATATCAGGGATCACATTCATTAATTTCATTATGATTCACGACTTATGAACCGCTAATATTTATTCCGTGACTCTTGATTATGATATTTGATATACATAGTTTAGTTTTCGTGTGTTATGTTTGTGTTATATTATCCTTATGTTCATGTTATGATTTCGTATCTCTGATATTTACCCTTACATAGAATATGAGATCACCCTTTATTATGAATTCTTTCACAAGGTAATGAAGATATTTATTATGTATGATGTGATTAAGAATGTTTCTTGTTATGAAAAAACATAGTTGGTGATGATGTAGTTCACTTAAAGACCAGTGTTCTGTTTCCATGTTTCCAAAGGCACTATAATACTATGGTCTTTGGGAATGTGTTTGTGTAATGAAATAAATTTTCATCAAAAATAATTTCATGTCAATGTATGCTAAGCCTGGGTCACTACATGGGGACTTCATCAGGCCAGTAAAACAGTATCATCAGAACTTATTTGTCGATATCCCCATCAGATAGCCAGTTTAGTGGTATGAAGTTCCTACTAACTAGTAGGAATCACTGGAAATCTGGTGAGCCTAAAATGGCTCACCAGTGAGGTAGGAAGTGGACCAGTTCACCTATAAGGCATACCAGATGTTTGGGGAGCTTGTATCGGGTGGTCAGTGGGATAAAAACTAGCTGGTGGACCACAAGAAATAAACTAGTGGGTTCACTGGATGAATTTAATAAAAGTTAATTAAGGTATTTTTTCCAATAAGGCCCCCCATTTTAATATATCATGACTCAAATTTCAGTTAGGAATCCAACATTTTACCACTTGTAACTTCCATCCATGGGTTCCCCTTGATCTAGGGTGGATATAGTTATTAGTGAATTCAAGTGATATCCATTATTCTTCATCAATAATTGATACCTTCTTCTTCATGTGTTGGAATATCACTATGACTTTAATTATGGGTGATCTACTTGGTATGTAGTTTCCCTTTCCATCCCCTTGAAATTACAATTATATTTGGTTACACTTCTCTCTAGTTATCTTGATCACAAATTGATTGATGGCTAGATCCTGATTTAAAAATTTGGCGATAATTCCATCAGTTATGAATGGTATTTTTCAAGAATGATGGAGATTTGTATCTTTATGGAAAGATGATGTCATATTACAATGAATGAAAGTTGTTGATGGGTGTTTCAGTGAAGTTACGTACCCTGATGTTCTCTTCAATGGGTTTTGGACAATTTTAGTATATTTTCCATCATGACATGGAATTGATTTGGGTATTTTACTCATCAAAGAATCATTAGTACCTTTGGGGTGGATGAACATCATTGGACAATGTTGCAGCTAAGGTACATCACTTGGTTGGGTTCTTCTAATGGTCCCAGCCTAATTATATAAAAGTGATCATTTTTTACTATGTGATGAGCATTTTTCCAAGAATGAAGTTGGAATCATGTTACAGACCTTCCATAGATGGTTTCATTTCTATTGAATATGATTTTCCTTATAAATAAATAAATAATTATAATTTAGTCATAATTAATTATATGTAAATCTTGGACAGGAGTTGGAAACTCATAGAAATTGATAGAGGATGAATTTTCTTGGATGACAAAGTCAAAGATACTATTCTTTTGTTATCTTGGTATTTAACTTCATTTGAGGTTGATGGTCCTGTGTAATATACTATATAGTATTATGCATGTTTATTAGTATTTGGTATTAGGTTATTCACCTTTTATGAACAACCATTAGATTCTTAATATATTATGGGCATCAAGTATTTCTTAATTAATTATAGATCATTAAGATTTAAATAATTAATGAAACATGCCTAATGTAACAACACAAAGTTAAAAGAGACATTAAAAACTCTTGTGCACTGGATTCATGTGGGCCACCAATGGTCTAGGCTTGAAAACTTTTAAAATACATTAATTACATAGAAACATTGGGGTTTGTGGACATAATATATGAGTTCTTGATCCCATGAGACCATGTTTTATTCCTTGATCACATGTTTGAATGAGCGTCCCCATGAGACCATGATTGAATATGGTCACATGTGTGTGTTTATATATGGCTGTTGATATTCATCCCTAATGTTCTAAACAATGAATTTATAAATTATTCCATACTGTGTATGAACATGTTCATATATATAATCGATATATATATATGATAGATTTAATGACTAATTCCATGAGTCTATTGTGCCAGCCTAATTAACCAAGATTGACTTGTTGATCACATGTGTAATTTTTAACATCTTTGACTCATGATGTTATAATTTTTTCTATCTACATCAATAGGCTTCCATATTATGTGTATTTATCATACCTTTGGAGGTATTGATCTAGTATTTATGATAGGTGGACCATCATCTTGTGACTTCCTATTAGATGGTGAGTGCACACAACTTGTGATATTAATGAAGATAGATCTAGACATAAGGTAGGGGTATGATGGCCTTGAGGCTGGACTATTGGCATTAGTGTTGTGGAATGATGACCTTTTGGATGCTGAGTATCATGTTCACATGATGTATAGGGAATCTCAAGTATCATCTACACTTGATTCCTAGAAAATTCCATGTAAGATGCTTACTTGATACCTAGTAGGTCTCAAAAAGTGTGTTCACTCGATTCATAAAGTATTCCATATATAATTATCACTGAATTCTTAGTGGTTTCCTAGTAGCATGTTCACTCTTAGACTTGTGGAAATTGAGTAAAATATTCATCAGCCTTGCGGCTAGAACTTTATTACTCTGGATATCCATAATGACTATGTTTCTGGTATCGATCTGATGTTGGTATGACCGGGGGTGATAGTGTCTAGGTAAGCACATGACCACTCTGCATATGGGCGTTTGTTTCTTACATTTTCATTAGTTATTATATGATATTTCTATGAATATATATTACCTATTTACTTTATTCTCATATTATCACATGAATATAAACTACATTTTTCTAAAGGTGTACATGACCATGTTTGATGTGTCCTACTAAGACATACTCGCACTTTTCATGGGTAGCCATGATACTTGGGTACCCAGGTATCCCTTACTTATTTTAGGTATAGGTTAGGATAAGTATTGGGTATGGTCATCTTATAGGATATCTCACTATGAGTCTAGAAAATGGAATTACATGTGTCCTGGATTTTAGTGTATATCCTATTGTTCATTATTATTTTCATGCCTTATACATTTGATCGGCCTAGCGGGTGATCGGTGCCTTATTTTCATGTTTATGTTAGCTGTTTCCACATTAACTCATATTGATGATATTTTTTTGGTTTCTATAACTAGTTTTGTATACAAATTATAGTTTGGGTTCTCTATTTGTTATTATTATTCTTATTGAGGCTATATTCTCCCCATGGTTCTACCTTAGACCCTCATTTCTAGTCGGTAGCCTTTGGAATATGGGGATGCATGCCAAAGTTCCTACGACATTCAATCTCGTACCTGGTGATCAAAGTTGGAACATTATATAGACAACCAATATGGGTACCATTTGAAATTCTAGAAAAAATAGAGAGAATTTAATATATCCATTTGTTGATATAAAATCAAAATAGTTATATGAGGAAGTCTAGTTATAGGTTTCATATGCCTCACTAACAATCTGACAGACAAAGAAACTCACTCTGTGAAAATGTGGTCATATAACCCATAGGTCCCAAAATAAAAACATGGATTTAATACCATTTTATAATGTCCAATCTTGTTACCCATTCGTGTCCTAACCCATAAAACCATGTAACTATAGGCACTACTTTCCAAATTCCAGAGACTGTTGCATGCGATGGGGGTTGGGTCAACATAGTTGGGAGACAATAATATCTTCTAGAAAACCATGAGTAAGAATAAATAAGAACCATCATGTATAAGAACAATTATAATATGGAATTCAAAAAAATGATACACCATTAAATTAATCATATCACCATTCTATGTAAATATCGAACATTTGAGATACCATACAATTCATATTTCAAAAGAAGATCCACCCCATGGGTCGATCATATTCACTGTACATGCAAAAATAATGAAAAGGAGTCACTAGAAAGATATAGCTCTGGTCCTCACCTCATCCAATCACCTAAACCTAAATATCACCTATCAAGTAATTTTAATTGTTTATATCATTAACAAAGAATTGTTTCCTTCCATAAAGTTACATATATTGGGATAGATTATAGTACTAAATGAGATACTAATAATTACTAACTAAATAATAAAACACATATATAGTGAATTAACAATATCATATGAATGTAGTAATAATGAATATTTGGCCAAACATATTTCTATAAAGTTCCATAATAAACACCATAATGAGAGGATTCAACTTATTTTAAAAATTACAATCGATTTGGATGGTTGTTGGTAAAGCTTCAGTCCTTTTGGGTTGAGTGTTCTAAAAAGATTTTTTTTTTGAGTTTGGTAAGAGGTTTTTTCAAGAGTTGGGACTTAAATTAGGATTCTGATTGTTTGGTCTTATCAAGATGGTGTTTTTAGATGTGTCTAGAGGCACATAAAGTGCCTTGTGTACTAGAGTGGGATTTTGAGTTATGTAAAGAGGAATTCATGTGAAATTTTATTATGGATGCTCCAACATAGGGATGACCATGCCACGGTGGACCTCTTGATAGAGGGTGAATTTCCCAACATGGAGGGTGTGGAACCGAGGGGTTACACCTATGGTAAAAAACCAAAGAAATATACAAGATAAGTGGATGATTCCTCATGGATGGGCATGGAATATGTGAAGTTCCACCGCACTGTAGGGCCCTGACACAATGATTGTTTGATTTAATATTAACTGGGAGATGATACGATGGGAAATGGAATGTAGGGAGGAGGATATGCCACATGGGTGGCCATTTTGGTCTTCATATAGATTTAAAGGTTGGGTGTGATAATTTCCATAATGGAAATAGGAAAGGGGTCACAATATGGTTAAATACATTTCCCCCACTATGAATTGATTTTTATTGAAAAATCCCCTCTTTCCTCTTCAGTTATTTAGATGTATGGGGCCACTTTCCCTTCCTTCTCATACACACCTAAGCCGACATACCTCTTCTACCATCCTCTTTTAATGAACTACTAAAATGGGGGGGTTGCTGTGATTACTTGGATGATTTGAGGTATTTATCTTTGTTCTATCTTTGTTCTTCATTTCCCTTACTTTCTCTATAATTTAAGGGGGCATAATTAAGGGTTTAATTGATGATTCCATTTATCATGGTTGAATAATCACGATATTGTGGGGATTTTCCTGTGATGGGAAGTGTACAAACCTAGGTGGTGAACTCATGTTATTTCACATAGTTTCATCAATGGTACATAACATAGTGAATTAATTTGAGTGTTTTTATTAAATTAGATGAATTTGGAAATTGATTATCTTTTGATTATTTGGGTTTTCTCTTGGGATGGTACTGAGAGTATTCTAAAGACATTCCATGGGTAGTTGACCTTTTTATGAGTATGTCTGGTGAGTAATTATCCATTTATTCCTAAATTAATACAGTTTATTAATTAAGATCATATTGTTAATTAATTATGAATGTTTATAGTAAATTAAATTAGATGTTTTAGAGTGAGATAGGACTAGGTGATGATGAGAGATTGACATGGGGCTTGGAAGGGATTAGGAATTGGTTATTGGGATATGATTTAAAAAGGTAATAACTCTATGGTTGATTTAGGTTTCCCCATTACATGCCCCAAATTTATTATATATCTCATTTATTGTATGAGGTTTGTGGTCTCACCCATGATGTTAATCAACCCATGTTTTTTATAATGAATTAATTCGCTAAAATGAAATGAATGGAACTAAGAGATGTTAGAGGGGCCAAAATGGACCCTTATTAACTAGCTTGATTATCTCCGTCATCGATTTTAGGGCCTTGATTATTATGATGTGCCTTATAACACTTAGACATTGAGGGGTGTAATATAAAGGAAGTTAATAATTGTATCAAAACATATGATAGGTTCCTATAAGGACCTCTATGTAGAGGTGAGTAATTGCTTTGATGGATATCCTAAGTAATTACCATGTGAAAACCTTGAGATTACTTGGAGACTTTAGGATAGTGATATGACCATTGGGAAAGAATTCCTCCCCTAATGAGGCATCATTACCTAGGTTTATAGATTACGAGGAGACTAATAGAAAGTTTGAATATGAAAATAAACCAAGGGTGACTTGGGAATAGAATGAACTCGAGGCCATCTCCATTTTAATACATTCATAGAAGTCCATTTGGGGATCAATGAGACTTTGATGATGTTAAATGACATTATTCCCTCGGAGTAAATAGTTTTGAATTGAGATATGCGTTTGAGACTAGAGGACACATGAATGGTTTCCTTAATATGATGAGACCTGGGGGACCACAATGGGTTATCCTATTGTGATGTTTACCCTAGAGAGGGTGTGTTTGAGAAATTGGTAGTCATTATTGTTAGTTTCACCTTTTAACCTCATTTCTTTAGATGGTTATGGCAATAATTAAGGAAGGTCGTGCACTAGAGAGGTCAAACTCAGTTTGTAGTATGGGTTTTTTTAGAGATATAAGCTAAAAATTCCTTGATTTTACATCTTTTACATGATATAAAAATTGTATTTCATAAATGATAATAATAAAAAACTAATAATTTAATGGTTTAGTGTCATTGGAGACTTGATACATAATCAGGTTATGTTACAATTATTTTTATCATTTCTTATGAAGGTTACCATACTAGACCATCATCTAAGCATCTTATTAGTAAATCTCATTCCCATAACATAGGGAATGAAAAAATATGAATGGGTTGAGATCAAACACTATGAAATGTGTGAATAAAAATTTCAGCAAGGATGAGTACATAAAAATAATAAAATAAATGATCACAAAGGAAATATCATCTCATGATGACTGATAATCATAAAACATAAGTGAGCTTTAATAGATATGGAATAAAAACATTATAGGGAAAGCACAATAGTCATAAATTGGATTAAAACATTTAAAATAACCCATGAATCATGAGATAATAAGATAAAAATTCCTAACATCTTTTAATGGGGGAATAAATATTATCATAGGGAAACATTGCCTCTGTGAGTCGCACAATTTCACCTATTCTTATGAAAAAAGTAATTTTTCTTGTATATGAACATATCATGTGATTTAAAATTTTAAACAAATAATTATAGGGTGATATATTAGCCCTCCTATAATTTATTGGATTTAAATTGATATCAAATTTTTATATTAAAAACTTATATACTTATGAAATATTTTCTCTAGAATACCAAATTTTCATCATGTATTTGGGAATTAAATTAAATTAAATTTTATCAATTATGAGATTAAAATTTTGAAACATGAATTACATATTTTGAAATAGAATGATTTATATTATATAATACGGTTAGCTCATGTTTTGTTCATAATGAATAGTAAAAATAGTAAAAATTAATTTCTATAGTTAGAGATAATGCAATTTTATTGGGGGAGAAATAAAAATATAACTGTTAAAAATACAAAAAAAATGTTTCTAATTCCTATTATATAGAAAAAATGAAAAAATATATCATATATGGTTCTAAAGTGATCCATTTTATATCTTTATTTCATGTGAAAATTATGGGTATCACTTTTTCTTGTCCAAATTTCCAACTTTGTTATCCCCTCAACTTAAAAAGGCCACCCCCTATCCTATCCTCTTCACAATAAAAAGTATTTTTTTCATAAATTAAATTCCCAAATTTTTTTCTTAAATACTTATATACATAATAGATTCCTTGGTTTAAAAAAATCCAATATATTCATTCTTTAGGTATAAACATAAAGAGGTTGTCTAAAGAATAAGTAAAGACTTGAACCATGCATTTTCATTTTACATATTCTTATAAATCCTTCAAATTATCTCAAAATCGGATAAAATAATACCAAATTTATATTAAAAATACTATTTTTTGTTATTTTAATGGGACAACCAATACCCATCTCCTATTCCAATAAATGTGAAACGCAATAGTCGATCGTGTGTACAAAGAATTGCCACCTCATGAACTACTGTAATTTTTTTCTATCACTGATTCTCACGGCCAGATATAAAAAGGGATTCAAACTAGGTATATGATATGTATTACATAAATATATTTTTTATATTATAATTTCATATATAACTTCTTAACTTACAAACCATCAAAAAATAATAGCACAACTCATGTCTGTGTGTAAACTACCACCACCATATAACGACGTGAAATGTTTTTCATTTTATTCTTAAATGGATTTTAATAAATATATATTTAATTATTAAAAATTAAATACTTGATATAATAATATATCATTAAATGATAAGAAATATTTACCTTTTTTCCATCAGTTGGAAAAATATAAACAACGTTCATGTATACGTATGACATACCATCTCCATGAAGGGTGTAACTCAGTTTCCCAACTGTAATAGAAAATTATATATATATATATATATATAATTATATATTATAATTTTATCATTTTTACTATTATAGAGTTTATGTAACCATGATTAAAGTAAAATGACCAAAATTATCAAACCAAAACATACATGAAAAATAGAGGCATTATAACATGAAACACTTATTTGAACAAAGAATTATTAACAAATGGATCATAAAAGACATTGAGTATATAATATATGGAATGAAATATATTATTAGGGTTTTTTAATATATTTATAACAAATATATATTTATTATACGTGAGGCATGAACACTTATGAAAGAAACTGGACCTGTGGTAAGGGATTTTCGTCTCACTTTTACTTTCGTGTGACATATTCCATATTCACCTCTTTATTATTTTATATGGTGTATATAATTCCCCTTTGATATTTTATATCGTAGATATATTTATATTCAATGTTCTTAAAGTTTCATTTAAATTTCTTTCTTTCATGGGGCATATAATTCAAAAGTTACCAAAGTGGTAATAGCTTTACGATTACAAACTCCTCATTTATCAAGATTGTATATAATTAGGTTTTTGATGAGGAAATATTGGGAGGTTTATCTAATTAAACTCATGAATTTTATTATCCTATGATAATTAATTAAACTTTAATTTAATAATATGATTAACCTCTCAATCTTACTCGAAATTTATTAGAGAAATTTTTATGAAAATATGACTTTACTTATCTCTTCAGTCGAAAATATTTTTTCTTTTAAATCAATGTTTTCCAAAAATATTTTCAAAAATGTTTATAAAACTCATAAAATGATTTATTAATGATATTTTTACCCATTATTTATTTATTATAAAAAATTTGAAAGGTATATTCTTATTTTTGTTCTAGAGGAGGTAGTTTTTGAATTTTAAAAAAATGTGAAAGGAATATTTGTTTGAACATACTAGGCATGTATGGAATTTCATGTCATTATGACCAATAATTAAATTTAATAGTACATTACATGTTAACAAGGTACTTTCATATAAAATGTTTTCATTAATATTAAAAAACATTTTTTTGTTTAAAAGTGAATTTCAATGTGAAAATTGATATTTTCCTCATGAATGTTTTAGGGTAATTTTTAGGGTATTTATATGAATCAATAACGAAAACTATATTTCCCTGACCCTAGAATCCTAGATCCAGTGCATTATTTTAACACATTGACATGATTACAATGAATAAAATACTGAAGGTCTGATCATTTTAGCAGTCTTGGAAAACCAGATAATAGTCAGATCAATTTAACTGTCTTGGAAAACCATATTTTAGTCATGATTCCAATATTACATTGGAAAATGAAAATAAAACATGATACAATATGAAATAAATCGCATACTTTAAATATTATTCAAATTTTTATTCTTCATAACCTAGGGAAAATGTAAAATATGAATGGGGTGAGCTCAGATACTCAGTAAGGGTAAGTGGTACAGTAAAATATATCATAAAAAATATGGCATAGTGAATAAAGCATTCTAATAAAACATAATCTTGAGCATAATATGGAAATAATAAAAACTCAATGAATAATTCCATATAAATAATAACATTAAACATCACTATGGATATTATACTAGTAAGATAATCGCATTATTTATCCATTAATAATATCATAATGTGGTAATTCATATTCCATACATAATGACCCTGTTGTCGAGGCATCATCCAAGACATCTGGAAATACTATTGTAAGGCCTCTTCCAAAACCCAATTCTATTTTGTCTCGTGAGACCTACTGATGCATCGATGGGATATAGTAAGCCCCACCCATCACTTTCTAATTCCAATAAATTCCTCATATATCAAATAAAATATATATTTATAACAATGTGTAACATACCACTTTTAAATATTTGAATATTAATAATATATTAAAATACTCTAATTAAATCATTGATAAACTCTTGAAGAAACTGATCATTAAACATTCCAAAGTGTCCCATACCACTTTGAAAAATTTAAATATTAATTAAATATAATATCATGAGAGTAATAATATTCATGATTTGATATATAAAAACGGAATTACGTACACCATATTCATGGAATAAGTGGTGAACAAGTCATAAATCTTATTGAATTAAAAGTGAGATGAGAAGAACAATTTTATTTTGGAAAGAAGACTTATTTTGGAAAACAATTCTTTTTTATCGTAAAATCATATTGTAAACATGTATAACTCGAAAAAGAAAAGTTAAATACATTTAAATTAAATTTGATTCATATGTATTATCCAACTTAAGTGACATCATGTAAAAATAGTTTTTAATGAAGTTTTAGAAACAAAACATTTTAGTGTGGTTTAAGGAAAAAATTAAAGACATTTTAAAGCAGAATGGCATGTTTCATTTCAAAAAACAATAAATGAAAAATGATATTTTTTTCACAATAAATTCTTTTATTTTAAAAAAATAATTATGGATTAAAATATATTACATAATGAACTTTAAAATGAGTAAGAATTCAAGAATTTCCCTTGAATCACGCCTGTTTATGAGGAAGAATTTAGAAGGGACCCATTTTAAAATATATAATCTCAATAATTGAAAGATTAAATTATATGAATATATTAATTTTGAATCTATAAACATTATATAGAAGATTTATACAAAAATAAATAATCAATAGATTTGGGAAAGGTTATTTATAGAATAACTCGGAGGGAAAAATGAAGGTTCGTGTAGAACCCCTTACCACATGGTAATCAATTGAATCACATGCCCCAAAATTAATAACAATAAACTGATACATTTAAAACCATGAAAATAAATATATTCATGAAATGATACATTAATGGGATGTATACATACACCATAAATAATAAATCATGGTGAAGAAGGAATATCTCACAAAAATTGAAGTGAGATGAGAAAACCCTTACCTTATGTATGAATGTGTTCTGCATTTGAAATTAAGGTCATGGAATATGAAATTAAACCCACTAATAATTCAATTAACAACCTCTTATACATATTTTTAATTTATTATAATTTTATTAAGTTCATTTATGGCCTTTTGATAATTTATAATATTGAATTTTGTCATTCTGAAGCATTCATTTCTTGATATTCATGATCGGTTTGCTTGATTATAAGATTGCAAGTTCATGTGGAATGGATATAATTATCTAGGAATGAAATTATATATTATCAATGAAAAAAATAAGTTTAAATGGTTATATATATATATATATAATTTGGATACACGGTATGAGAATGAATCATTAGATAAGTCATTTATTGATAATCATTTTGATTTTTACAGTGGTTTTTATATCAGATGGAACTAGTTTTGTTATATTATTTAGTATCTTGTAAAAATGATTGTTACAGAATCCTTAAATAATATATAATACATATTTTTGAATTTGGTTCAGCTATAAAAATGGTTTCATGACCAACCGTGAAGTAGAAAAAGAACAATGAAGGTTCGTCATCCACGAAGGTTGTAAATTGGAACCTCCAGGACGATGATTTCATTTTTAAAATAAAAGAGTGAGAGTATAGAGATTGATGATGTATATTCCATTAACGTGAAATAATTCAATTACATATATTATAATTGTATTATCATGATCATTTGTATAGAGGAGTTTATGATAAGATAAGAATATAAAACAAATTGAAAATGAAATTAAAATAAGGGAGAGGATTTACCTCTTAAAATATCCACCATGAGAACCTCCATAAGAGAATTGTTTTTGGTCTTTTGGGATTAAAAATGGATATTGGGGTAGGTAAGTGAATTGGAAAAAGAATTTGGGTAGATATTTGATAATCGTCATGGCTTAGAGGAGTGAAAAGAAGAAGGAGTGGGGGTTGTTTTTATAGTGGGGGAGAGGATGGTTTTTCATTATTTTAATCATTATTTTATTATTTTTTCTCAAGACTATAAATAGTCTTGATAATTTTCACAAAAAATAGTAATATTTTCACATAATTTCAAACCAATGGCCATTTACATCATCCATGATTCAAGCATGATGCAAAAATTTATTTATTTAGCATATTTCATAAATTATAAAATTTCTCTATTCAACAAAAATTCAGGTATTTGAGGAAAATCCTAAAAATTAAACCTTACCATTTTTTATCATTTAGAATTATAAAAGGAATCCATTTTACCAGAATATGTTTCTAAATATGTGACATTTAATTTTTAAATAAAATAATTATTTACATGAAAAATACACATTTTAATTTTAAAAATGATTTTATATTTCTTTCAAAAAATAACTAAGGTCTCATAAAATTATCCTAAAATCATAGGGAAGAAATATTTATTTAGTAATAAATTTTATGAAAATGAATTTTATTTTAAATAAATTTATTAATTTAAAATTGATAATTAATATTTATTACTCGCAAAAATACGAGCACTTAATTATTTATTTTTAAAAAATTTACTCTCATTTATAAGGTGCCTAAATATTATTAATACTTTAATGGGTGACGTTAATATTCAAAAGGGACAAGTTACTATTCATAAGGGTAACATTACTATTCATAATGGTCAAGTTATGATTCACCAAAAAATTAATTTGACCCTATTAGACACATAAAAACTTACTAATCACAACGATGTATAGACGTTTTTCAAAATTGAAATCACAGAAGTGAAAAAATTATGTTTTATGGCTTGTTAATAACTATAAAAATTTTTGTTTCACAGTGACTCGTTATTGCATGTGTATAATCTATCTAATGAGTTGAAAATATTTATTAATAAAAAGTACCATAAAATCTTGGGGTGTCATATTAATAGTGAATATATTCATAATATAATTTAGTATTTATAAAAATAAATATAATAGTAAAAATATATATTATATTTTATTAAATAATATATTGATAAAAATGAATTTTTAAAAAATAATAAAAAATATATATATTCATATTAAAATATTCTATTACACAAAAATAAAAATATAAAATAGTATTTGTTTATTTAGAAAATTAATTAATATGAAATCTATAAATTATAATTATTTATAAGCATTAAAACACTTAATTTAAAATTATTTAAAATTATTAAACAAATTACTAGAGTGTTACATTATTCCCCCTCAATAGAATTTCATCCTCACAATTCGAAACTACACATCAAAAGTTAAAGGATGATGCTTGAAATCGACTTTTGGGAATCCCACATCAAAAAAAGGGTTAATAAAATATCCTCTTAAAAAGAGGTTGAGGGAAATGATGTCATCAACAACAAAAATAGGCTTTTAAATTAGGTGAAATTAGTTGGAAGTAAAAACCTGTACATTGAAGAAAAATAAAACTATGAAGTTGTGATGGAATGTGATAGAGAACATGTTCAGATGAAATTTGATTACTACAAAACTATAAACTACTTTAAAAAATCATTGATATTATGAAAGATTATGATGACGTGACAACATTTTATTTAAGACTATTTCCTTGAGTTGAGGAATTATTCCACTATATAATAGTATAAATATAATTTTTTATTTCATAAATACAATCCTATCATTTTGTTGCGCCTTTAACTATCTATACTTCCTCTCTTAGCATAGGATGTGTCACGTGGTGAAGTGATTAATTAACCTTTAAAACCACATTCAATGATCAATTTTAAAAATTCAAAAATGGTTAAAATTTCCATAATATAATTATTCAACTCTTTATAATGAAGGTTACTGAATTTCAAAGATGAACTTATCTATGAAGAAACTCTAAATTTTTACATTCCAAACATGTGAATAACTTCTTCATATATCATCTTGAAATATGGTAATAACTTGAATTACCATAAAACCATTTTGGAAACATGTATTCTTCCATATTCTTTAAGTTAGATACAGGTTATTCGTTATATTCATTAAATCCAAAAGTGTTGTAAACTCCATCGATGGTATCATATACCATTTGTCGATAAGTCAATAATTGGTTCCAAGGTAGTTAGTAATTATCAAAATCATTAATTTATTCATCATTATCTCAAAATCATAAATATATTAATGGTTTCCTTTCCCTCAATTATGTTTTTTCCAAAAAGATTAACTTTCTACTAAATATCATTTCATTGTACCATTCAACATATGGTCTCAAATCCTTAAAGAAAACGTATTTTAGTACAAAATTCACATATTTCATATTTATTATTACCAATATATTGTTGATAAAATATTCAAAAGAAATAATTATAGAATATATATTAATTATTCTGCTTTATCTGTGGCAGTAAAGTATTTTGATCATTATCTAATAACATCATTTGGGGTATATTTCTCTAACGTTTGGGATATTGATTCCCATAAAATCCCATATCCTCACAGTTGAAGCATTGTATATTGGAAATCTTTTTCTTACCCTTTAAATCAAAAATGTGGAATCCTTTTTCTCTACACTTATAACAAACTCATTTTCCCTTCAAGCATTTTCCTGGGTGATTAATTCAATACTTATCATATGTGGGAAAACCCTTCATTCCCTTCTTCACATTGTCCATTTTTCTTCTTCCATCATTTCCTTCTCTTGCTTCCCATTAAATCCATAGGACTCTTAGAATTATATATTTATCTTGTCGACACATGATATTATTTCCTCATTTGATGAGGACACCTTAGAGACTATTTTCCTTCAAAATATTGGCTTAAGACCATGAAAGATATGATCCTTGTTAAAATTTTCATCACATGCATTGGTGGAGTTCCCATTCCTTATTATCAGTTTCATTTATAAAAAATTCCATATTAAATTTTAGCTCATAAAATTATGAAATTTCTATAACTATAATCATGGTATGGAACAAAACATAAATTTATGCATCGTAAATCCTAGAACCATATACTTTGGTTACTTTGGAACCATAAGTACTTCATAATTGTTTGTAAGAAAATGTGAATTATCCTAAGCATATTTCCTAAGAGTGTAAAAATAGGTAGTCAGTAAGGCTCCTTATCATGTACCAAGTTATCCTAAGTAAATCTTGAAAAACCTCTTCAGAGTTGTTACCCCTTGCTGCATTTGTTCTAGAACCACATCCACTTGTATTATCCAAACATGGATGTATTTTCTCGTAAGATCCACATAATTTATACATTACCAAAATTCAAGGATGTTCTTCTATTCTTATCCTCAAAATCTATATTAGGGTTATGCTCCCTAACCTATGTTTTCTTAATCCAGTTTCCAAGGTTGCTGATATACCTCCCTATGATACTAACTGTAACGCCCCGACCCTAGAAACATGGATTCAGTGCTATACATTAATACATTATCATGCATAAAAGGAAACAAATCTTGAAGTACCGATCATTTTAGAAGTCTTAGAAGACAATATTATGTCATGATACCAATAATACATTGAAAAAAAGAAAAAAACATGATATAATATGAAATGAACTATATCCTTGAAAAGGTATTCAATGTTTTTGTCTTGGTATCCTTGGAAAAGAAAACACAATAATTGGGTGATCTTAGATTCTTCATAGGGTTAAATGATAAAGAATAGTATATCCTAAATAATAAGGAAAATTGAATAATGCATGCCACTAAGACATACTATTGAGAATAATATGGATTGAATAATAACTAAATGAACAATGCCATATAAATAATCACATGAACCATCACCATGGATAATACAAAAGTTGTATAATCACATGATTTATCTATTACAAATATAATAATGATGGTATTCATAATATGGACATCGTAAACCTATATTCGAGGCATCATCCAAGACATATAAAAATACTACGGTAACACCTCACCCAAAACCCAATTATATTTTGTCTCATGAGTCCTACTGATTCATCGAGGGGCTATAGTGGGCCCCCTATCGCATGATAATTCCAATGAATTACTCATATGTCTAATAAAAAATATCATTAGATCATTATTTCCTATAAAAAATATAAATATTTTAATCACAATCATAGAGGAAAATACTCTAACTAAATCATTGATAAACTCTTGAAGAAAATGACCATTAAACATTCCAAAGTGTCCCATACGACCTAGAAACATATAATTATTAATTCCATATAACATTATAAGAAAAATAAGACTCATGATTTGATATATAAAATGTTATTACATATTCCATATGGAAATAATAAGTGGTAAAGAAGTTGTAAATCTTATATAATTAAAAGTGAGATGAGAAAACCCATTTTAATTTTGGAAAAGAGTTATTCTGGAAAACCATTTTTATTTGTCTTAAATCAGATTTTAAAAATTTTTATCACTGAAAATAAAAGATAAAGACAATGATATTATATTTTAGGGTTAAATTTTGTGTCACTTAAGTGAAAATAATGTAACAAATATTTTTTAAAGAAGCATTATAAATAAAACATTTTAGTGCGGTTTAAGGAAAATATTAAATAGATTTTAAAGTGGAATGTAATTTTTGTTTTCATAAAACCAGAAATTAAACATGGTAGGTTTTCAATGATAAAATTATTTATTTTACAAAAATATTATATAGTGAACTTGTCAAAGGGGTATGAATTTAAGAAGTTTCCATGAATCAGACCTGTTTATCTAGAAGAATTAAAATGGGATCTGTTTTAAAACATATAACCCTGATAAATGAAAGATGAAATGATCTGAATATATGATTTTAGAACATAAAACAAAATTTAAAATATGTCCAGAAAAATAATTAATCATTAAATTTGGGTAAGGATAGTGAAGGAATAACTTGAAGGAAAAAATAATGGCTTGGTTGGAACCCCTTACCACTTTGTAATCAATCGAATCATATAACCCAAAATTAATAATAATAAAATGATACATTGAATACCATTAAAATAAATATATTCAGGATATGATACATAAATGTTCAGTATACTTACACCAAGCATAATAAATAGTGGTGAATAAAGAATATCTCACACAAATGGATGTGAGATGAGAAAACCATTACCTTATGTCTAGATGTGTTCTTCACTTGACCTCAAGGTACAGTAATTTGAAATTATACCCATTAATAATTTAATTTAAAAACAATTTAAATGTATGTAATTTATTATACTTTTATTAAGTTCAATTATGGATTTTTTATAAGTTATAATATTGAATTTCGTAAATCTAGAGAATTTGTTTCATGATTTCCATGATCGATTTGCCTGATTATAAGTATAGAAGTTCATGTGGGGAGGATATAACTCACCAGGATTGAATTTATATAATATTAATGAACAAAGATAATTTTAAATGTTTATATATATATATATATATATCATTTAGTTACGTGGTATGAGGTTGAATCAAGAGATAAGTCATTTAGTGATGATTGTTTAGATTTTTACAGTGGTTTTTCGATCATAACGAACTAGTTTTCTTATATTATTTAGTATTATGTACAAATTATGGTTATATAATCATTAAACAAGATAAAATACATATTTTATAATCTTTTTCAAACATAAAATGGTTTCATTACCATACATGAATGATAAAATGAATAAATAATGTTCGTCGTCCTTAATGGTTGTAAATTGTCACCTTCCAGACGATGATTTTGTTTTTAAAATAAAAGAGATAGAGTTTGGAAATTCATGATTTATATTACATTAACTTGATATAATTACATTATATATAATATAATTTAGTTTTCATGATCATTTATATAGATTAGGTGAGGATAATATAAGAATATAAAACAAATTGAGAATGAAATGAAAAGAAAAAGGGAGGGGGTTTACCTCTTAAAATATCATCTATAGAACCTCCTTACGAAAAGGGGTTTTGGTATTTTGAAAATAAAAAATGGCTCTTGGAGGTTGGTAGGAACTGGGTAAAACTATTTGGGTTGAAATTTGAGAAGCATCAATGCATAGAGGAGTGAAGAGAAGAGGGAGTAAGGGGTGGGGTTTATAGTGGAGTAGAGGAGGGTTTTTCCATTATATTAATCGTTATTTTATTATTTTCCCTCAAGAATATGAATATTCTTGATTATTATTACCAAAAAGGGTAATAAGTTCATGTGAGTACGAAAAAATTTCCATTTACATCATCCATGTCTCAAGCATGATGCAAAAATTCATTTATTTAGCATATTTCATAAATTATCGAATTTCACTATAAACCATAAATTCAAGTATTTCAAAAAATCACAAAAATTAAACAGAAACATTTTTTATATGTTGAATAAAAAATGGACTAAATTTTACCTAAATAATTTTCTAAAATTGTGAAATTTAATTTTTAAATAAAATCAGTATTTACTTGACATATAATGATATTAATTTTGAATCTGAGTTTATAATACTTTCAAAAATTAACCAAGGTCTCATAACATTATCCTAGTATCATAATACAATAATATATTTATTTAGGAATTCATTTTTTGAAAATGAATTTTATTTTAAATACATTTATTAATTTAAAATTGTAAATAAATATTTATTTCTCACAAAAATACAAACATTTAATTATTTATTTCTAAAACATTCACTCTCATTTATAAAATGCCTAAATTATATTTATACATTCATTGGTGTGGTTAGTCTCCATAAGGGTCAAGCTACTATTAATAAGGTTAAAGTTACTATTCATAAAGGTACATTACTATTCATAAGGGTCATGTGACAATTCACTAAAAAATTAAGTTTATCTTATTAGACTCTAAAAACTAACTGATCACAATAGTGTGTGTCCATTTTTCGAAATTCATATCACAGACGTGAAAAAATCATGTTTAATGGATAGGTCATAACTATAAAAAAGTTTTGTTTTTCAAAGAGACTCAAATTGTGCACATACAACATATTTAATGAATTGAAATTATTCATGAAGAAATATACCATAAAATCTTGTGGTGTTATATTAATCGTGAATATATTCGTAACATAATTTAGTATTTATCAAACTTATTATAATATTCAAAATAATCATAATATTTAATTAAATAATCTATTGATAAAAATGAATTTCTAAAAAAGATAATCAAATATATATATTCATATTAAAATATTCATTTACAAAAAATAATATTGTAAAGTGGTATTGTTTTAAAAAATTAATCAATTTGAAGTATAGAAATTATAATTATTTATAAGTATTAAAAAACTTAATTTTAAATTATTTAAAATTATTAAACAAATTACTTAGGTGTTACAACTATCATCATTTTACGTTGTGATACATTGGAAATATTTTTTAATGATACCATCCTTATTATATATCTAGAAATTTTATAACCAGATTGACTTGGATGTACTATTTGACAAAATTATCCATAATACTCTGGATTGTTAATGATTGTGTTTATTGATTAAGCAATGTTTTAACATTCGTATTCTAGTTTATAATATGAATTATTATGTTAATTATGTTTACTAATTTGATAAATTATTAATATCTTTCTTTATATTTCTTTAATATGAATGTTTACATTGATTATGTTTCTCCCCTTTAATATTAGTAATGCATTATACATAGTAAATCATAGGTGGGACCCACTATATCCCCTCTATGTATCGGTTGGTCTCATGAAACAATCAATCATGGGTATTTGGTTGAGGCCACACCCATTCGTACAATATGTCTTAGAGGAATGCCTTGATGGTACAGTTATGATGTATGACATTATTTATTTCCCCACAATTAGACTAATTATTGATTTCGAAGTGATTATTAGATTTTTTAGAATTTTTATGGATAAATTTCAAGTTCATGTGATTAATTATATAGAACTATTTTGATCATAAATTATTCCTTCCAATTTTATATTCATTTACATGTAAGGATTATTGGCCATGTGTTTCAATTATTTACCTTTCCATATTGATTATGCCTTATGTATTTATGTAGATTCCACAGTACATTATCCCTTATATAGAATTTCATTACAACCCTTTCATTTTATCCTTCCCACAGGATGTCAATAAGTGTATTATTATTGATATACAAAGATATTCTAAATGGAAAATTGGTGTACTCAATGAAAATACTATTTTTTTTTTCAATTGTAATGTGAATTTAAAATATGTATCTTTTTTTTCAAGACTACTAATCTATTCAGTCCTTTGGGATGTGATCGGTTGTATCATGTACCAGTGTAATAAAGCAACCACTGACACTAGGATACTATGTTCGGGGTCTTTATAGTTGGTATAAATATGATTTTAGTTGATACCTTGGGAACTATATTTAGGAAAACATATATTAGAGAACATAATCATATGAATGACTTTGGGGATAAGTGTAAGTATAGGATAACATCCTAATGTTTTGTTAAGGTAGAGATTGTATTAAGTTTCCAGAAATACATCCATGTCTGGATACTAAAAGTGGATATGGATCTAGGACTGATGTACCTAGGGGTAATAAATATATAAATGGTTGACTAATAATTTACTCAATTGTTACCTATTGCATGAAAACATTCCTTGTTGTAAACCTAGATTGACACTCCCATGGGATATGATTGGATAATTAACATTCTATATATAAACCATTATGAACTATTTAAAAATATTTTTATTATTTGTAAATTATCCAAAAGAAATCTTGTTTATGATTATAATATTATTAATGAATAATTTTTTAAATTTATGTTAGTTATTTCAATATCTTTGGGATTTCTCATTATGTTTTATAAATTTATGATCTAATATAGTGAAGGCCATTATTTAGAAATAGTGCATAGAAGAAGGAATGGTAACTGAATCAATGCACATTATTTTTATAAGGATTTACCTAATAGTAAAATATAATGAATCTGCGACATGAGATTCAACTAGAACTAATCAAATAATAACCATATTGAGGAAGTTGACTCGGGTTATGAGCAATAACCTTGTGCGTATTGAGAAGTTTTCTGATCCACAATTTAGTTTATCAATGTTATATTATTTTATACATTAGTTACCTCCATCATTTAAGGGGAATAAAAAATCCATTTTTAGCTAAGAAATGGATATGTTCAATAGAGAATATATTTCCTACATTTGGAATTAATGAAAAGAAGAACATTTTCATGGTAGTTTATCATCTCTCAGAAGATGCGGATCAATTGTGGTCATCGATTCAAAATAATAAGGATGAAAAATAAATAGAAAACATTGAGTTAAAGGATATTAATTTTATCTCCATTGGAAAATATTTTCCTCATGAGAAATGAGCGGATATGGACAGACATTTCATAAGTCAAAGAAAAAAACAAGATGATAGTGTTACTAAGTATTAATCCACATTTAAAAGGGTCTCCAGATATGTTTTGTAATACATATATAATCCAATGTGTAATATTTCCTATTTATTTGATGGGTATAGGGAAATCATTCGAAGGGTACTAATGTCCTAAACCTTCCCACTATATGAGGACATAATATCATGTCATGTCAAGACAGAGAAATAATTGACCATATTTTATGGATTTAATGTTATGAAAGAGAAGAAAATGATGAAATATAAAAAATTGATAAGAGATAGAAGGTAAACATTTATTTTCCCACATGTGATAATTGTGGAAAGAAACATAGTGGTACTTTTTTAAAAGAAATGGGATTTTTCTTAATGTTTTTAGAGAAAGGCCATAATGAGCATGGATTCAAGGTAAAGAAATAAACATCTAAGGCTCATCATTTCAATTGTAAGAATATAGGGTGATAGAAAAGGAATTCCCCTAGAATCAGTGGAATATAACTCATAAAAAGCTATAGGATCATGTTTATACTTTTGGTATTAGTTAAACCAACATAAAATAAAGTACATGTGTATTTGGATTCATGAACTATATTGTAGAATTATTTTATCAATGACATTTTTTTATAAGAATCATAAAATTTATAAGGATTATACTACATTTTCTTTTATATATGAATTAGAAAGTAAATAATGAATGATACCTATGAATAATAAAATTTATCCAGTGGAAATTTTATCTTTTTTGAAAACACATGATTAGGGGAAGATAACAATTAATATATTCATGATTTTGAGAAAATAATGATAAAGTGATATTTCTGGGATTTTATTGGTAGCCTTCGAAATGGTTTGTGATTTGATGGTTTATGTTGAAGTTCACCAAATTTATGTTATAATGGAATATATTTAATAATATGATACATTATTTACTAAATAAGGAGGTAAATAATTATCGGAAGCATGCATGTTTTCATTAGTGTTTTATGGTGATCATGTTATTTGCATATTTGGTATGTGACATTAAGGGATACATTATGTTGTATGTTGAATCTAATGTTAATTTGATTTTGGAAATTTATGATGTCCCTTATAAATTTTCAGACATTGATTTTGGTTAGATGTATTTTGGAGGAGTCTTAAATTATACATTTTATAGAATTTATTATGTTAAACTTTGGGTGTTACTATTTAGTTTTAGAGATGAATGTATTATATTGGATAAAATTTTCTAAATATTTTTGTATTTGATAAGTATTTATAGATATAAATAATGGCTTATAACTATTTTATGAATTTTATGATCTATTAAAAGAAAATTTTTGTGGTTCATGAAAAAAAATTAATCATGTATATTTAATTTTTATTGTATAAAAAAGTTAAAATTTAACAATTAAAAACTAAAATATTAAATAGTAATTATATATTATCGTATTCTCTATCATGATAGTAAAATAATCACATAAATCTAAAAAAGGATTGTCAAACCAAAATATTATCATGTTACCTTCATATATGATGAATAAATGGTATTTTAACTCAACATCGATATATAATTTTTTCGTCATTAACATTCCTATGATCATTCACTTTCTTTTGATCAATGACCAATATCACTCTCTGTAAATATTTACACACTTATTCCATGTCCATATTTTCACTTTCAACAAATGTTTTCATACATGAAAACCTATTTTTGTGTAATTCTATAATATCTTCTCACCTCCCTTTATCTATCCTCAAATGAAATTCTTACTAAACTTTTTGATGATAATGTATTTCAAGAAATGTATTTTCATATCACAACCCCTAGATTCTGAGTTCAAGTTAAAATTGGGAAGATAATATTTATTTATTGTGGGTGGAATATAACATCATAATATTTAAAAAAAAAAGAATAATGTTTTTATTATCATAATATAAATTCAACACAAATCTTAACCAATCAATCAAATATACTTCTTCAAATTTAATCACTTCCATATTTAGTGATACACACAACCTCGAGTATAACATAACTGTAAAATAGTTTACCATTATAACCAAGTTGTTTAATTGGAGGGTATGAATAGGAAAAAATAAATTCTGATTACTATATTTTTTAAAAATTATTTAAATAAATTCAATTGTAACCTATTGATTAGAAATAAAATAATAAACATTTGAAATAAAAAATAAAAGTTTTCTTAATTTTTTTTATAGAAAGAGGTATCATTATGATTTCTACTCATCATTTAAAAATAAATTATAAAAATTTTAGAAATTTTTTTTTAAAAAGAAATTAATTTTTGAAATCATAAAATCAAAATTATCTTAGATAGATTTTTTGATAATTCTGCGAAATATATTAATTTTCAATGAATAGTAAAAAGCATTAGTTTTTATTGAAAACATCCCTTTATTTTAAATAATTTAAAAGTTAAACATTTATTTAAATATTTATTAATAGTTAAATTAAATAAATTATGTTATAATAAATAAAATTTAGGTCATTTTAATCAATTTTATATTGAATTTTTATATAAAAATTTTATATGATTATGAAAATTTATTTTTGGAGAATGTTTTTGGAAAATTTATCTTTTTTTACATCTGGATGATTCAATTTCAATTAGATTTCTCCACATATATGATTTGAATTTTTAAAAATGGATTAAATATTTTGAATATTTATAATTTATATTATACTCTATTATGTGTTCAACTCAATTTTTCATTAAAATTAATAGATAAAAAAACTAATTACCACGGTTAATGTTGAAACGAATTTACTAGGGGTTAAAATAAATTGATAAGGATTTAAATGACCACAAAAAATATAAAATTTCTATTTATTGGCCATATTTAGACCTTTTTTAATTCATGGTTTGATAAGTATCCATTTTAGATCCTTGTTCCATGTAAAAAACATGGGAATCACTTTTTATTTTAAAAAATTCCAAGTGTGTCCTCTCCCCCATTTACAAAAGGCCACCCCCAATCCTCACCTCTTCACACTCCTAGTACCTTTTTATTTGGAAAACACCCAAAAAAATATATTCCTTAAATCTCTAACCATGTCTTATATTCCTTGGTTTTATCATAACTATAATATAAAAAGGATTTAGGTATAAACCTAAAGAGGTTTTTTGAGAAAGAAGTAAAGTTATTAACCATGCATTTTTATTTTACTTCTTCTTATAAATCAATCAAAAATTCTAAAAATATGATAAAATAATAACAAAATTATATAATATATAGTTAGATTTTACTATTTTAATGGAATAAACTGTATCTATCTCCTATTCAAACAATTGGGAAATGAAATCTCAAATCATTTGTACGGTGGACTACCGCCTTACAAACCGATTTAAGTCATTTTCTATAACCATATCACAAAAATGGATATAATTATGGATTTAATATATTTAATTGATATTTATAAAATTATATTAATTATGGAATTATAATATCACGTATAATTTCTTACTTTTTAATTCCTTGGAAAGAATAATGTCCTCATGTGTTCATGTAGACTACCACCTCCACGCAGTGATGCCAAATGTTTGTCCTTTAATTTTAAAATTAATTGTAGTAAGGATATATTTAATGGATATAATTGAAATATTTTATTTAATAATGGTTCTATATAGGTTAAATATTATTTACCTTTCTTAAATTCCATCTTTTGTAAAAATACAAACAATGCTCAATCATATGTATGGCCTACCGTCTCCATGAATGGTGTAACTCATTTCCCCATATCTAACCTTTATGGATTACTATAAATACTTATATAATTTTTATATATGATATTTATATCATTTTTAATATTATATTTAGGATTTAACCATAATAAATATAAAATTATTGAAATTATTGACCCAAAACATACATGGAAATAGAGTAATTGTCACCGGAAAAAGTGATTTTAACATATTAACGTTAATAAACTAGTTATAAAAGACTATGAGTAAATTATATATGGTATGAAATATAAGAATAATGTTTTTATATATATTTAAAAAAATATATTATTATTATACTCGATTTAAGAACACATATGAAGGAAATCATACTTGAGGTAAGGATTTTTAATCAAACTTTTACTTTCGTGATACAAATTCCAAATTAAAAACTTAATTATTTTGTGTGATGAATATAATTCCACATTGACATGTTATACAATGAATATATTTATATTAAAATTATTTTATGGTTCATTTCAAGTTATTCATGTGTATTACAATTCCAAAGATACCAAAGTTGAAATGGTTTTACAATTACAATCTCATCATTTTTTTTGTATTTTTTATGATTTATATTCACAAGATGAAATCTTGTGATTTATATCTAATGAAATTCATGATTTTTTCACCTATATTTATTCACTAACATTTCTATAAATAGAACTATTTCCCTCTATTTGTAAGTAAATTTTTTTGATTTTTTTAAAGAAAATATGAAATTATTTATCTCTTCGTCTGAAATTCATTTTTCATCCATATCCATGTTTTCAAAAATATATTTTAAAAAATATTTTTAAAACAATAAAAATGATTCATTAAAATAATTTTTATCCTTTTTAATTTATAAAATATTTTTTCGAAGGAATCATATTATCATTTTTGGAACTAGGTACTTTTTAGTTTTTCAAAAAATGTCAAAGGAATACTTTTTTTATATACATAGAATATAGAGAATTTTCTTTCTTCATGAACAACCATTTATTTGAAGATTCCTTTATGACTTTACATTGATATTCTAAAAGAAACTTTTTCCCTAATATTCTGGAATAATATTTTTTTTAAACATGATTTTCAATGTGAAAAGGATATTTTCCTCAAGAATGTTTTAAATGTATTTTTATGGAATTTATATTCTTAAATTATAAAAACCATCATTTAACCTTATGATCCATTCGGAATATATTGTAATTATTCCATAATTATTACATCTCCAGATGGTTTTTGATTAGTTTGATTGGGATGTAATATTTGATACCATTCACCATAGTTATATAGATAGTTTATGAATATGTTTATTGATTGGAGAAAGTATTAATATTCATATGCTATTTTTCTAATATTAATGTTTATTTTCAATATGTTTATTTATTGGGGAAATTCGTAATATTTATTATGCTAGTTCTTCAATTAGAATGTTTTCATTGACTATATTTCTCCCCTTTTATATGAGGAATTCATTAGATATGGTAAGCGATGGGTGGGCCCCACTATAACCCCTCGATTTTTCAGTATGCCTCATGAGGAAGACATGATTGGGTATTTGGTTGAGGGATTTTACAATTATGTAAGATGTCTTATAATGATTCCTTGATGGTATGGTTATAATGTCTAACATTTTTCATTTATTCATCGTGAGATTAGTTACTGATTTCTATGTGATTATATGATTAATTAAAATATCCATGGATATGTTTCATGTTCATGTGATTATTTATATGTAATTATTGTGATCATCATTAATTCCTAACTTATTATTATTCATGTAAAAGTTATTAATTAAATGACATGTGCTTCATTTATTTACCTTTACATATTGATTATTCCTTTTGTAATCATAATAGATTCCATTTTATAATTACACTTGTTGAGAATTATAGCTCACCCCATTCACATGTCTCCTTTTTCCAAGATTATAATATCTTTATTAATACTAATATTAAGGAATATGCTAAAGGGAATAATATTGTAGTCAAATAAAATTCTATATTTTATGTAATTTTCATTTTTAATTTTAATTTCATGTATGTATATAGTATTATAATACTACTAAACTATTTATTTCTTTACGATGTGGTCACTATTATCGAGAACCAATATAATAAAGTAACCACCAACTCTAGGATACTAAGGTTGAGATATTTATAGTATGCCTCTCAAAAATAACCCATACCAAAATTGAACTAAAATTTATAAATTTTACTAACTTACCTTTTATACTAATATAGTCTAACACCATAGAAACCTATGATTCGACCATTACACCTTATGTTCCATTAGATAAAATTTAATACCAAACCCTAAAAAGGGAAAATAACTTACACATAAAGGGAAGCGAACAGGCATAATTAAAAATAAAATATTCATAGAAGATTTTCAAAGAAAACATTAAAACCCTATTTAAATTAATTTCATTAAAAGGAAAGGAAATTTATTTAAATTAATTTTGAAAAGTTAAAATCATTAATACCATGTTATTAATTTTAAAAAACATTAAAAAATTTACCAATTTCACCATTTTCATTATCGAAACCAACATTTATAAATTTCAAGAAAAAGATAAATTTTTATCAAATTTCATAGTAATCATTAAAGTAGACCAATGATCCTTGGATACATTTCTACTATTGAATAAACCATTAAAAATGTTATATGACATTTCAAAATATATTAAATTGGATCAATGTGTGTCTTATTTTATAAAATCTTATAAAAAATCAAATATTAAAAAAATCATCCTGACTCTACAAAATAATTATAATCTATAAAAACAACAATTAAACCACAATAAAAAATTATAAATACTACAATTATCTCTAAAATATATTGAGTAAAGAGATTATACCACAATCGTACTCATAATTCAAATAAATCACTTCCCCGACTACTAAAAAATTACATGAAATCCCCTATAAAAAATTCAAAAAATTACATTATGAAATAATTCTTATAAAATATCAAAATTCAATTAATGTAATAAAGTATAACTAAGTAGAATGATAATTTATAATTGACCACCAATGTTATGAAAACATCTCATAAATCCATAATTCATCCATGTTACGAAAAATAACCTGGTCTTAGTGGGTTTTTCTATAGTTATTGAAATATAATATTAAATAATGTGTTCCTTTAAGATAAATAAATAATTAGGGTGGAGGGGGAATGAAATTTGGGGAAATAATTGATCTTACCATATATCCATATAAAACACTATGAAGAATATTTTCTTATAAACCATTGTTGAATGTATAATAACGGGAGGTAGGGTGGTTATATATTTCATATTTGAAAAGAAATATGGATGAGATAGTGGAACATAGAGTAAAACGAAGTTTTATGATCTATACGGGTTATTTGATGATTTATAAACCAATAAAAAAACATTGAAAAAGCATCCCAATTTTAAGAACCCTTTTTTTTCAAAAATCTCTCTATATGATTTATAAACCCGAAAATAAACAATTCATTTTCCAAATATACCATTTCGCTACCTTTTTAATTCCAATCAATTTAGACACCTCCTTACTTAAAATAATTAATCCACAATGTTATCTTAATCATTTATAAACTCAAATCTCTATCAATATAACCAATCATATCTATTTTGAATAAATGGAAAAAATATATTTATTTCACTCTCTTAATTTATATTTAATTAATTTATATAAAATATATTTATTTTACATGCTCCCTCATTCCCTCTTCTATATAATATTTATTATTAATAAAATGATATTAAATATAATTCATTATTCAATAACTTGTAATGATAAATAGTTATTTTGAACACTAATAATCTCCCTTCCAATTGATTGGAATGAAATTTTATGTATGTGTGGTATTCTACATTCCACTATATTAAGAATAAGAAAATAAATAAGAAAATAAAACCTATAGATGAATCACTAAATGGTTAAATAGATTTAGAGATATTCGTTTTTCCCTAGTCTCTTCCAAATATATGATTTTTATAGTTAAATATGGCATAAAATTAACAATTATAACTAAACCACATAAATCTGTTGGATATTTAAACAAAAAAATTTGATAAGTTATAAAAATTAAATCATGATGTTGGTTATTTTTTTATAATTTCATTCAAAAAATATTGAAAATTTTACCAATAGAGAAATTATTCTTGTATTCTATGGAATCCCCATAATATATAAAATTTTTTCCAGAATTTTAAAATTTGGATAATTGTAACTTATAATTCCATTAGATGAATATTAATAGAAAAAATAAAAAATTTATAAAAACATACCGAATTTTTCATTTTTATTCTTTTGTTATAATATCTAAAAGAATGGTAATTTTTGTACATTATATAGTGCAACATATTCTCTTTCTTTATTGTTTACTTATTATTTTACAATTTATCCCTAAAATTTTATTCATTTTAATTATTTTTTATCAACCTTTTTCACACCTCTCTCCCATTAAACTTCCATTCACATAACAATGTGATGAACTTTACAACATTTGTTATATTAGCCTCTATTTTGTTTTTTGAATTTCATTTTGTTTTTCAGAAATATGAAATTTTTTATTCTATTTATATGTCTTTCACACTGATTTGTGAAACTTAATTTTTAAAAGTAATCTTCATGGATGCCATTAATTTTTAAAATGTATCTTATAAAAAAATCATTATTATGAAAATTATAGTTATTTTATCACTGAAATTTATGAGATCATCCTCTTATTTAAATAGATTTTCCACTTCATTAATATATTTTTATGGCCTGTTTAATTTATAAAAATTTCACTACATATTATAATTATTGAAATTAACGTCCTATATAAACATATATTAATTAAATTATAGGAATATAACTATAATATGATAACCCCATTTCATGTATATAATAAAATATTAAAAATATTTTAATTTATTGGTATAATATAGAAAAATTTAGAAAAATTTTTAGTATAGAAAAATAGAAAATTAAAAATTAATTATGTAATTAAATTGGTTTTGAAAATTAAACATGTAGGGTTATGTTCACAACATGAACAATAATTTTTAATTCATTAAAATATGCGTGGATTTATTTATAGAAAGGGATTTTAATTTTCTATATCCTTTTTTATTATCCCATTCCAAACACTGTTTTATTCTAAACCATCCCTTTGTTTTTTATCAATCTTTGACATTATTTTTTTTACCCTTCTTATATGGATTAAACATAAATCAAAGATAAATGCTTCAAAATATCTTCTATCAATTAAACTTTTTCACCACCTTTGATATAAATCAAATTCTAATTGATTTTAAAAATATATTGTTTCGAGTAATATTGAAAATTTTGGGGGTTATGTATTGATATTGGAATACCATTAAGAATATTAGATCATCCATAATGATAAAAGTATTAGTTTTTAAAAATCTATTGAGATGTGTGGTTCCAAATATTTTACAATTATGATGTAAAACCGTTATTTACATGGGCAATTAAATTACATAAATTTATTTAGATACTACTAGGGTTCTTAAATATTCATCTATTTTATTGTAAAATTATTTAAATATTAGTTGAGCTATATAGATATCTTATAATTTTCCATGAAACCTTCATTTAGTAACTAAGAGAGTTATATGTTTGGGAATGGTAGATTTAAAATTATTTATCAATTATAATTCATTTTAGTTTATTTATATAATTTAATTACCCTAATATATTATTGAGATACCTAATAGAGGCGAGGAATGAGATTTCTTAGGGGGTGAGATAATTAATTTATGGATTTTAAGAAAAAAAGGAAAATTAAAATTTTAAAATGAATTATCAAGGAGTGAATATATTACCCATATGGTGTAAAATTATATCATTATTGAAAATATGAGGATGAAATCATGTCCCAATCACATAAGAATATAAAATTTATAACCTGATTTAATGTATTATAATTTCTTAACAAGTTTTTGAATAATATTATTATTAAATTTATATATTTCACTAATATATGAGTGATGACTCTTGGGTTATCCGCAAGCTCACAATGATCACCATGTCATTGTTGGATAAAATATTCTCTGTTTTCCCTAAAAATAAATGGATTTTATTTATATGACATAGATGCGTGGTTATGATTTTTCTAAGATATGGACTCCACTTAACAATCCTAATGCGGTAAGGGGTATTAATCACTAAAAACCCTAATCACCCATTCAATTTTAATGTTTTCTGTAGATGTAGATAGATTTATTTAGAAATGATATTCATTATTTCATAGGCCAAGTAAAATAAAATATCAGAAAGAAACATTTACATGATGTAACATCAGGTTAGAAAAACTTAACCATGGAAATATTCATAAAAAAGATTGTTTACTAATTTAAGTGGCATTCATGGAATATATTTTTTTATGATAATTAGTAAAATTAAATAAAAATAAATAAATTAAATATATTTATTTAAATATTATTTGTAGAAATATATATATTTAATATGTCAAATGTAATTAAATAAGTTTCCATTTAGGTAAAATGTATCCTCTTATTCCACTTCTTTAAAAAATTATTCATAATTTATTTCTTCTTAAAATTTCATATATTTCTCTGTACCTCAAAATATACATTTTTTGAAGTAGTATTTTGAATATTCACTTAATAAACTTCACCACATTGAAAAGATATATAAATAAAAATATTATACCAACTATGTCAAAACATTATTTAGTAAATAAGATAATTTGTGTAAAATAATATATGTTGTCAGTTGCACTCACTCACATCCATATTGTATATGCATCATAAATATTTATATCTACTAATTAACTCCGCCTATGATTTCAATCACAAATTCATAAATTATTACTAAATAATCATTAAACAAAAGATATGTTAGTTATTCCACCTACTCAGAAAAAATTTCTCTTTCACAAGGTGACCATGAATTCATAAATGTAACTACCAACCATTATAATTATCTAGTGAAATATAATATTTTATTATTGTTTCTTTGAGTAGAATTAATAGATTTAAAATTTTAATCATCTTGGAGGATAGCCTCTATTAGTATCAATGTGTATCTTATAAAATGGATACTCAATCTTATTAGTAAAAAATATATGATCTTGAAAAATATCATGGTTATATATTCAATGTTATTTATATTATACCAAATTTAGATTACCCTCTATCTTTATCAAGGAATTTATACCCTTTTGTTTTTTTCCATAATATACGACATATGGTAAATTTTTATACCACTTTGAAAAATTAAGCACTCAATTATAGTATTAACATCTCTTTTTAAAGTCACTTTATTTTCATGATATCTTATTATAAACAATAAATAGTTATCAAATATTTTTAGATTAATTTTGAATTGAATTACATTTACCCAATAGATCGTATCTCCATGTTAAACCTACACCAATTCAAAAAAAATATGGAAATTAAATATATCGAGGATAAATATGCTATTAGAACATCCCTATATAAGGAATTATGGTTCTTATGGATGATACAACCCTTTGCTTACCATTAATTTTGAACCTTTTATTGAAATACTGTAAAATACACCACTTCTTTATAATTCATCCTATGTGTCTTAATCTCTAAAACATTCCATATTTGGATTATTATCAAACATTAAAGTGAGATTGGGGGAACCGTATGACTCTCTGTCCATGATATAGTGCTAATAGAAATAAAATTTACACACCAAGTTCTACAAAAATACTTAGTTATATGATCTTTCAAAATTAATATGATATAGACCATTCTAAGGACTTTTTTGGTATTGATTTTTATGAAGTTACAATAAATATGTAACTAGTGGAACCAATGTTCTTTATATCAAATTGATATTTTCCCCATTATATATGATACTACTTAATCAAAAATAAGTCTCCATAATCTCTAATAAATTCACCACAGAACATGATCTTCTTGATAAATCATACATTATACAATTCTCTCATAACCAAGGGAAAATTAAAATATAAGAATGGGTGAGTTAAAACGCTCAGTAAGGGTAAAAATCAAATTTATACACAAGTAATGATTAAGAAAGAAAAAGGTATTGGGGGATCAATCCACTAATAGAAAAAATCATTTCATAAACCAATTATATAAATATGTTGGATGTTTTTATTTGGATAATATCCTTGATAGTAAATAAGAGGTGATATCATAGATGAAAATAATTTTATATGGGAATTATGAAAATTAATTTATAAATAAGAAATATCATTGATATTTTGAAAACATATTAAAATAAATATTATTTAAAATTAGGATATTAAGATTTTCTTTTATAAATCCATTAAAAAATTTAGATAATTTTTTATATAGAAAGATAAATTCCGTTGGAAGATACGTTAACAAGGAAATTATAAAGGAGATTCTTTTTTGTCAAAAACATTCCATATGAAGGATGTTAAAAAAATATTTATTTTAAAACTTTTGATAATATATTAAAGGAATTTTAAAATGGAACTTTACCATTTTTGAAATAAATATAGGGATATCCATAAAATTGGGATTTGAGCAAAAAATGAATTCAATTTTTATAATTTTACAGACACTTTTTTTGAAAATCACAATATTTTTAAAGATTCCATTTTTTTAAAATAGTAAAGATAAGAAAAATGATACCACCAATGATGAACAAAGGATAATAAAATTATTATGATGTTATAATAAAAATCTATAAAAAATTTACCAGATGGGATATCACATTTGAGAGGTTGCTCTATTAAAATGTGGTTGGGAGTAGAAATATTATTTCTTGAGTAACAATTAAATTCAAAATATTGAAGGAAAAGGTGTGATAAATTGAACTTAAAATACAATTAATAAAATATAATTATGGAAATATTATAAAAAATCATAAGTAAACACACCATATAAAATTAAATTGGGGCATAATGAGAAGTATGTCCCATGAAATACGAATTTAGACCCAAGAACCCCTTATATGTAACATAATATTTGTGGTAAGAGTAATTTGATAATGAGTTTATAAAGTAAATTTTAAAATAGTAGGATATACGTTTTAACTAATTATTAACGTATTAATTATATTTAATAACTCAAAGTTGAAATAATTATGTTTATTATGAAAAATTATAACTCCACAGAAGTAATTTGAGTTGGAAAAAACACTTAAAAGCCTTGTATACATTGAATTAAAGACCATTTAAAGAAATAAAATGATTTTAATGTTAACAAAATAATTATTACATTTATTTGGTAAATTAAATTCATGAATAATTAATCACACATATTAAATATTTCATGATGCACAATAATAAATATGCCACAAAAAATTATATTTTAAACAAGAACCCCTTACCTTAATTATTTACTTCCACTAAAGCACTTGAATCTCATACATACGAAAAGGATATATCTTAAAAACATATTATAGAACATATTTATAAAATATAATTCATTATAATAATCAATTATAATTATTCTCAATGTGTATATTAGTTAGTTTTTATATATTTTCAATACTAGTAGTGAGTATTATTCATCATTTTAAACTTGTTTTACATTAAAATTGATGTTATTAATTATTATCCAAAATTTTCACCATTTAAAAATCATATTGGGTACTTTAATTTATTATTTTTAATAATTTAATAATTTATAATTTTATTTTATAGAGTTTAGTTTACAATCCATAGAGATACAATCAGTAATGATTAATTTTCAGTTATTTTTAAGGAACATACATTGGTATCTTAATTAATGAGTATAATGTTAAATTTTTAATTCAAAAACCAAAATAAATTCATTATTTACATAATTATATAATATATATTGTTATTAAATAAATTATCATAGTCATCCATGATATTATTTTGTAGCATTGTTAATGTAGGTGGATAGACTTACCCAAACATCACATACCAGAATTTATGGGATAATTATTAATTGATTTCGTTATAATATCATTAATAATTTGGAATAATGATATTAATTTGGTTTTATTAGAGTTACATATCACAATCTAACATATATGTATAATAATAAGTAATTGACACAAAATAATTACATAGGATGAATAAATGTTTTCCCTCTTAGTATGGTTGTTTAAGTCTTTTGAATTTAGAATGATCATTTTGGTAATCTTATTTTTAATGGGTGATTAAATTTTTCTTAATAAAAAAGAAATAATTTAAAAAAAATATTTATCCAACAAAACCATCCTCATTTACATTCTTGAAAGGTGTCAGTGAAAATAAAAAATATAAATAAATCATTTCATGGAGGTGGAATTCCACATATATGCATAGATGGTGATTCCATTTTACATAGGATGAGAGAAATATATAATTTTTTTATAATTATGGAATAGAGATATATTTTGTTTATACTGCTTACTTTTTTAATTAAAAATTATTACTACCTCTTTAAGATGGTGAATGAAAATGAGACATGATGCTTTGTGGAGGCAATATTTTGTACACACGCACAAATGTCTTTTTTGTTTTCATTATAGAAAATAAAGTAAGGTGGTTATTAGTTATTACCCCAATATAAATAAATTAATAATAATATTAATAATAAATTAAGTATATATTATTGGGGAAAATAAATTCAGAAAAATAATATAAGAAGTATAATTAAATTAGTGGAAATTAGTACTCACTTTGAAAACATGGGATTTCTTGTGGAAAACTCCATAAAAATGGAGGTACTAAGAAATATTATTTTTATAAAAGCATAAGTAAGATAAATAGTAATATAGGGGAATAAAAATGGGTATATTTTAAAGAAGAAACCAAATTTTCAGAGTGTTCTTGAAGGGGTGGTGAGAGGCCCCTTTTATAAGTAGTGAGAATGATATTTTTCTAAATATCCAATTTTAATATAAATATAGAACATGTTCTACATGTCAATAAGACTCCAAATTGGATAATAATGGAGTGAATATAATTTTACTTCAATAAAAACCATAAAAAATACTTATAAACATGTTTTTGAAATTTTAATCCCTTTACTCCTTAGGTTAACCCTTTTAACATTTTTACATTTATCATGATAACCAGTATATTACCTAGCCAATTTACTTTTCGATCCTAAAAATACACAGGTAATTATTAAATAATTTTGAAATACTGATTTAAATTTTTAAATCCATTGTATTATATACACTTTTTAAAAGTGATGAAAATTATTTTTAAAATAACACATTTATATTACATTAAAATATTGAGAAAAATATTACTTATGTTCTAAAATTCAAAATAATTCTTAGTAAATTAAACATAATAATTTAAAATATATAATATTACCTAAAGACATAAATTTTTTAATAATTAAGTTTCATAAGGTTTAGGCTATTATTAAATCCTATTAATGTCACAAAAAATATTTATTTGTAAAAATGGAATTTTTGACTTTTCACATAAATGACAATATTTTTAGAAAATTACTTAAAGTTGATGTTATGAAATGTTTGACATGATGAATTGAAAAATGAAGTTCCTTTAAAAAATATAATTTTAAATTTTAAAAATTTATTTGTTAAATGAAAATTAAATAGGTAAATAAAAAGTGATTTTATTTAAAAACAATTTTAAAACATTAAGTTTTCTTTATCAAAATTTTTTTATAAATATATTTTCTGGTAATGTTTTTATTAACTATAGGTATATTTATTATTAAATTTTCATAGTAATATTTATTTAACATGTCCAAACTCATTTTGTATTGTTGTTGCTTTTGAAATAATATATCAGTGTAGTGTTTATTTATTTGAAAAATTATAATGTAAAAATATCCGGTTATTGCATTATCATCCCTTAAATAAATAAAACTATCCTGATATTAAAGAACATAAATTGGTATTTATTTCGATAGGGATCTAAAACATACATAGTTATGTGAACAAAAGATGGTTATGATAGTATGTGAGGTTTTTATTTTTGAAATTTAATATGAGCCTTTTATAACCTGAGACAATACATTCCAAATAAAACCCTATGATGAAGTAATAAATACTTAAGAAATAAATTTTCAAAAACCATGATGAAGACTCATATACTCTAGATATAAAAATTACACAACCAAATGTTTTTACTTATAATTAAATATCGAATAGGTGAAAACTCACATGACACAAGATATCCAAAAAAACTAGAGTGAAAAGTAACTATTTATATTAATATATGTCATTGCAATGTATTTCCCTTATTCCAGTGTTCTAGAAGGTTTTTGTGGAATATTTTCCTTATTAGACCTTGGATTGGGCCACGGATTTTCACAATTCCCAATTTACATGCAATTAATTCAATTTATAATTTTGGATTCCCTCTATCCCTTATACCCATGAGATTTATATCATTTAGTTCTATAATTATAGAATTTATCCATCCCCTTAAGGAAGTGATTATTCTAAAAAAATTGACACATAGAAAATTGATCTTCTTTTCTTTATCATCTTTGTCACCAAGATATCCTTGAGAAAACATCCTTTCCATCTTTATTGTGTTTGATATTTCAATTAATTTCAATTTTTTAATCATAATTTTTGATAACTAGTTTGTAATAATCAAAAGTTTCTCACTCCATATGTTATCAAATTTGGTTACTCATTAGGGAAATCTCTGTATTGACCATGGAATTCGTTGTTTACTTGGTTCCTTCAGGTTTTATCCATTACTAAAATAGAAATGTGTTAACATGAGTGATGAAAAATTAACATCATAATATAATTATCATAATTAATCATATGAAAAAATCAACTGATTTTTTTTCTCTTTAAAAATATAACATTTTCCTTCAATTAAACCTAAGTCACTATTGGTTTAATTTGGGATTCTTTTGGATTGGTTTTTTCATACTCTTTAAACTTATCCACAAAATAAAGGTTCCAAACTACCATGAAAATTCAGGAAATATTATTAACCTAAAAATAATCGAAATATATTCTCCTAAAATCATAAATTTCCTATATCCAAGGAAAAAAATATCAACTAATATGCACCTTAACCTACAAATATATTCATTTCAATCTATGTTATCCATGGTCACATTCCTATTACCTTATCTTACGTAAATATTTTCAAATACCTTATAATGGTTCATAAATAGAATTTTAATGAACAATAGAATATCCCTTGGGAGTGTCTTTACATGTGTATAGTCTTGGGCCCACTAATCACGAATCAGAGTGAAGATTGAGTTGATGATCAACAAACATTTTTTATAGTTGTTACCCTATAGAGAACCATCATAGGTTGACCTGACCCATCACCTGATCTGAAACACTATAATTCTAGAGACCCATAAATTTCAAGGACATTTTTTTCTAAATTTCTTTGGAATTTTACGAGTACGCAGTTTCTGACGGCGCCTGATTCTGAGGCCCAGTGTGCCTGGAATCAATTCCCGAAGATTAGCTCGAGTACATTCAGTGAACGAATGAGCGGGTTTTTCAAACTTTTTAACCAGTGCTCGGAATTGAAATCTGAGGGCACCGATGAAACCGTAGCGCTGATAATTTATTAAGGGGAACTTTACCGCAGTTGTGTTTTAATCGGGTTGAGATTTATTTTTGGGGATTTAGTTTAAATAAATAAAATTGTGGAACAAATTTATTTTATGTATTTGGGAGTTATTCTCTCCCATGGAAGTTGTTGGTGGGGCCCATGACCAGCCACCATCCCATGTGTGGATACATGAAAGGTGGGGCCCACACGAGCCCCAACCTTTAACATTCCTATAACTCTACTTTAACCACCATTTAATCTCCCTTTCTTTAACTCTTGAACAACTCCCCCTTATTAATGAAAACTCTTCTCATTCCACTCCCCCTCTTAAGTGCATTCCAACACATTTTAATTAATGAGTTCAACCTCTTAAATTAATTAAGTTATTTTAATTTCGAATGGCATGGGTGAATAAAAAATAATGGCTTTGCAAATATTTTTTTGGGGCTTTCGTTGTGTTGATGGGTTTGGGGTGAGAGAGCTTTGGGGAACTAGTGTAGGGTGTTCTTCTCACAACGATGAACACCAACCTTCCGACGAAGAATGCCTCTTCGACGAAGAATGCAAAGACACCGATGACGTGCCTTATCTTCTTCTTCCTCCATGTCAAGGGAGGAGACACCACCGCGGGGAACGTCGCCATCGAAGACGGATCTTCCTCTGATGACAACGGAATCAGAACCAATCTTCCGCGATGACCGATCATCACGACTCTTGCCTCTTTCCGTGGCTCGACGATGTGTGACGTCAATTTCGAGGTAGGGTTTTATTTCTTGTTCATGAATTTTTTCTCCTTGTCGTTCATCGTTTTATTCTTGCGCCGCCTGTTATCATTATAACGGGAGGAGGTCGGATCGCACGAACATGACCGAATCTCCTCCCCCCTTCGATGTTGTGTTTGTCACGTCATGAACAAAGGCGTGCAATGCAACGACACCACACAGAAACAAGAAGAACGGGCGAAGAAATGTGGCGCCATCAGGCCGCACAGTGGAGGCTGAACAAAGCCGCGGCGCCGTCGCGCCGTGGTGGAAAACCACGAAGAGGCTGTGGTTTGTTTATTCAACGTGCGGATTGGCGAGTGATGACGGAACATCCTCAGGGGAGTTTTAAAGACTTCGAAGTGAAGGGTCAGTCCCGTGAGGACCGTTGGGGAAGACTGCGGGCAAAACGGACCACCGGAGCGCGTCCGGTGGTCTGCGGAAGATCCCGCCGGTGCGCCACGCCGGCACGGCGGCGTCCGGCGCACCGCCAGGAAGGTCCGTCGTGGCTGAAGCCGCGGCGGTAGGTGGTGGTCTCACGGCCGCGCGAGACCAGAGGAGATACTGGTGGTCATAACCCCCGGCGGTCAAGGGAGCGGCCCCCACGTGGGGGGCCTTGGCTTCAATCAGGTGGGGCAGCCCCCCCCCCCCCCCCCCGCCCTTCCCGCGAAAGCTCGGCCGAGCCGAGCTGTCCGGCCATGCGAGCCACACCCTTTCAGGCCAGGCAGGGCCGCGCCGGGCGGGCCGGGGTGCGCCCTTGTGGTCCGGACCTAGACTCGGGTCTGGACGACCCGGTTCAGGCCGACCCAGGGGGTCTCGGGCCAGGTCGGACCGGGCCCGAACCCCCTATTTTCGGACTGTTTTCGTACTTTTTCCCATATCTTGGGCTACGAACCTATGATCGATGCACCTTCCATTGAGATGTGATCCTTGGATCGAGAAGGTCGTTTCGGTATATTACACTCAAGGTTTCAGAAAACTTTGGGTATGTCCGGGTTGGTTCGAACCCGAAACCAACCGAGCCCTCGGAGCGGAAAAGCTTATAACATTAGCTCCGCACGTCCGATTGACGTGTCGTCGACTTTGTTGGATTCCTCTTAGTGAGACGGACTTTTTGGATTACTCTGCTCAAGGTTTGGATGTAGTCGGAGTGCGGTCGGGTTGGTTTTGACATAAAAACCAACCGGGCCCCTGGAACGAAAAGGCCAATACCTCTCAGGTCGGGCGTCCGATTGATGCGCCGTCTGTCACGTTGAGTTCCTCTTGTTCAGACGGAACTTTTGGCTTAATTTTCCTAAGTTTTGGACGTAGTTGGATAGTGGTCGGGATGGATTGAACCCGAAATCCAACCGGGCCCCTAGAACGGAAAAGCCGATAACTTTTAAACTGGACGTCCGTTGGACGAACCGTCATCGGCGTTGGTGATCTCGTTGAGAAACGGTCTCTATGAGTATACCCTATGAGAATTAAGGGTACAGTTGAGATACGTCCAGGTTGGTTCGAGCACGAAACCAACCGGGCCCCTGGGACAAAAAGGCTAATAACTCACAGACCGGGCGCCCGATTGACGCGTCGTCTATTGTGTTGAGACCCTTGTGACGAGGCAGTCCTTTGAGATACTTCTTTGTGGTACATTGTGATATTTGGAGTATCGACCAGTAGCTCATGGAGCGGACCCTCCCAGAGTCGATCATACGGAGTACAGAGACCGTGTAGCCGGCTGAGACCTAATGACTGCTTGACCGACTCAACATGGACTGAGTCGACTAGCCCAGTGGACGGAGAACTACTTTGTTTGGGTGAAGACCCATGGCGGACGGAGCACTACTGTGTTTGGGTGCATACCCGCGGTACTCGACCGGAGAGTACCTCTGCAGGCTATTAGGGGGGATGCACTACTATGTTTGGGTGGCAGACCCCAGCGGGAGGCACTACTATGTTTGGGTGGCTGACCTGTGGTACTCGACAGGAGGAGTACCTCAGCAGTATTAGGTTAGTGAGCAGTACCTCGGAGTCGTGACAGGATCACTGTACTCTCCAGAGATGGGGCTCTTCAGCAGTTACGGTTTCTATAATGAAAATCCTGGTTTGAGCTGAGTATATGACCTATGTGTTTACCACATGATTGAGATGGGTCACTTGATAACTTAGGTATATGTATGGGTATATATCTAAGTAGTGGTTATCCTTTGATTTCATAACCTTTGTGTTTCCTCGTGATTGAGATGGGTTACTTGATAACTTAGGTATAAGTACGGGCTTATACCTATGTAAGGGTTATCTATTGTGATTCTGCTTTGTGGTTATCCTTATTGGATTTAGAGAGACCTTTAGGGTCTTGGGGTCCCTAATGAGTATTGTTATACTCACCCCTACACGAGCTATGCCCGCACCTTGTTGTGTTGGTTGTAGACGACGGGCACTGCTGACGGAGGCCGAGTGTTCGAGGACTGGATGGGACTCGGAGGTGGACCTCACGATGAGTCATTATCCAGAGGTGGACTTCACGACGAGACGACACTCAGAGGAGGTTGATAGGCGAGAGCGTTGTGGAGGTTATCTGTTCCTACCCTTCAGGTAGGATTTGTGGCGGACGATCCAGGAGATGCGCTATCTGTACCTACCCTTGAGGAAGGATCAGAGGTGGACGACCCAGGATCTTTTTCTTTTCTTCCAGCTGTTTGTCTTTTCTGTTGTATTTTCATTTAGTTGTAGATATAATTTCAATTAGGTTTGTATTCTGGCCCACTAAATTTTCAGCACTTTCTTTTGTACTTAGTGTATTACTTCCGCTTGTATTATGTGATGTTTTGTTTACTTTTATAAAGGCAATGCCTTCCCAGTTATTGGGATTTATGCCTTTGGTGCTAGTCGCCAGCCCCTGGCCTATGGAAGGCGGGCTTGGGGTAGTCACGGCACGTGCCCCGAGGACGGATCTTGACAATAATGCCTGATGTGAATTCTCAATATCCGTTGGATAGCGATAAAAAACCAATTAATCACAACTTACCATTTTGGAATGGGTTCTCACTTAATGAACTGAGATGACTCAACCATGAATTGGATGGCCACACCATCCAAATAAATATGATCAAACTATGTGGAGATAAAAAAGATCAAATAGAGGAATAACTAAAGGTATACATCATAAACATCACCACATACCCATATATAATAACACTTAAAGAATATATCCATAATCAAAAGATCAAAACTAAAAATATATTTCAAAACCCAAATATAAATTTTAATAATTTCTCAACAAAAAACCCAAAATATTTCTACATGATCAAAGATCAATGAAACTATATATCCTCCCACATGAAAAAACTAGAAGTAAGTAATAAAGAAGATCCATTAAATTCATGGTTCCATTTACTTTAATAGTGTCATGAAAAATAATTTTTATATATTCCCAAAGGAATATGCAGGGTGCAAGGTACATAGCCAAGAAGGATACCAACATAAATCTAAATAATGTTATTAACAATGCAGACCATTATGTATAGTTTGAAAAAAAAAATCTAAAACCAATTTCACTTTTTATAACAATTTTAATTTAAAAAAGGGCCTTTATAAATTATTTTGGTTTTACTCAAAACAATCCATGTCTCAAAACATGATTAAATAAGGCTCAAATAAAGGGAAAAACCCAACAGACTTAAATATGACCAATACACCAAAACATGGAATACACAATGGTATACGCATAAAAATAATCGTATAAAAATAAGTGAAATTAAGAATAAAATATAAAATTATAAGATAAAGGGACTAACATAATTCATGAAATCACATAAATTTATCAAACATGAAAAATATGCAACATGGTCTCTAACCATAACGGTCTGTGTGACTTAGTCAAAATACACTTTTCTATCCAGATAATCATGGTAAAAAAATTGAATGATCTCTCAGTATTCACCAATAAAAAAATAAAATAACTTCCTCAGTCGCTTGGTCAATGTTTTGGAGGCTCTCTTGGTCTTCCTCTAAAAGGATTTCTCAGTCCCTTGGACAACACTTTAGAAGATCACTGAGTTTCCCTCTCAAAGTCTCACTCTATCCCTTGGAAATCACTTTAGAATCTCACTCAACATTATTCCAAAAGAATCACTTGGACCAATTGAAAATATACCCTTTGTCTATGTCATGCACACACACACAAAAGGTTTCCTATGTGAGACTCAATTCCCTGCACACAAAGAATCTACAAGTACCAATCCCAAAATCTAATTCAATGGTTAATTGAATAATCCACCATTATAATTTTTATAAAATACATTACTAAATTTAAAACCATTTCTAAAACTCCTTTAGAAGCTAATATAATACCATAAATTCTATTTGATATATTTTAACAAACACATGGAATATTTTAAAGCTAACTCTATTTGAAAACCAACATTAAAACATCAAATAGACAAGACAAACTATAAATCCCATCAAACATTTATAAGGAATCCATCATCAATCAATTTAAAAGGAAATTTTATAAACTGAAATAAAATGTTATAAGGAATTATAGGTTATCCATTGAAAATCCACTTAAATAGAGAAAACTTGAAAAAATTTAAAAATTACTCACCATTAATGAAAACTACTTTATTCAAGTAGGTAGAGCGATGACACTCCAAAAATAAATAAAAATAAATAAATCCCCCATTAAAACCCCATATTTTCTCCCTAGGGATGATAGGGTTTTATATATCCATGAACAGTGAAGAAAAAAGGTGGAATAGGGGAAAGGTAGGAGAAATAAATAAGAGATAAGATTACCTCATGAAAAAAACACCAAGGATTAAAGAGGAATCTGCCATAAAGATGAGGGGATAAGATTAAATTCCTTGGATGATGGATGATCTAGAATAAGATAATAAAAAAGGTTATGGGAAATTAAATCCATCAAGGGAATTTTAGTCTTTTCTAAAGAAATTAATAACCTAGATTACTCAAGTAGTTTGGCCATACAATTATGAAAACCATGCATCAAATATGAAGGATCAACTATCTCCCTAACTTTAATTAAAATTTTTTTATATTAAACCCCATATGGTTAGAAAAAATGTGATAAATATATGTGAAACAATTATATATCCCAAACTCCCCTCCCACATGGTTACTCATATGTTTAGATAAATGGTACACCAACCATGTTCCATGGTCCATTTCACCTAAAAAATAATATTTTAAAACTCCATACTCATAGGAAATCTTAGAGATAATAAATATAAAAAAACTCAAATAAGACATACCATTGACCTAATGGGTGTTACAAACCTCCCCACCATGTCACTTTCGACCCCCCAAAAATTCTCAGGATCCTTACAAGAAAATGGTGAGGCTATTATTCCTTTAACATGGATTACCACTCCTATTAATCATGGATATATCAACCACACCAAAAAATAACATAGACTAGTGAAATACATTTACCATGGAGCACATTATACTGATAATTCAAGATACAAACTGGTTTCTCCAAAATCATGAAACTAGGAACCACCTCCAACTATTCCCACTCTAATAAATGTGGTGGTTCTCGATGATATCTTTTCAACTGGGATATATAAAGACATTATTAGTTGAGGTTAGCCATTATGGCAACGGAAATAGATAAAATAACATCCCAAAATATTCCATAATTTTGAATGGTCTGGCATATTGTAGAACTAGCTTCTCCTTATTTTCTAAGTGATAGAGTCCCAATCAACCAGTTACCCAAATAAACACTTGATCTCTAACTAAAAACTCTTACGGGTGATGACATCAATCAATATATGATCTTTGGAAACTCTCAATTTTAATAACCTTTTTCTGAATTAACCACACTTTCTCCGTCAGTCCTGGATGGTACTCAGTCCTAACAAGGAATGATCACCCACCTCCTCCCAAAACAATGGGGTCTATAATATATTCCCATAAAACTCCTCAAACGAGTCTATCTTGATCAAGTCATTATAAATATTTTTGTAAGAAAACCTAACCAATAATAAACTCAACTACCATTAAACACTAAAATAATGAAAATATTCTCAAATCATATCCTTAAGAGTTTGTTTAGTCTTCTTATACTGACCATATGTATGCAGGTGATACATTGTTCTAATCCTTAGCATGGTCCCCAAATATTCGTGGATTCTATTCCAAAACTATGATGTGAAAAAAGATTCCTAATCATAAATTATCATTGAGGTCACTCCATGAAGCCTAACAATCTATCATACATACGATTTTTCGAGATCCTCTACCTTCACCAAATTTCTAATAGAAATAACATTGGATGATTATTTCAAACAATTGATAATAACCCATATAACATCCTTCCTACTTATTGTACAATATATCATGATCAAATATTCCATATAGATTTAATCCCACTTTCACACTAGATTGAGAATAGGATTCAATAACCCAACTGGTCTCTAATTATTAGCTTTGATGCACTAGTATATAAAACCTTAGGATAGAAATCAATAATTGATCATCCCATCCTAGGCCACCAATACCTACTCCCCAAGGTATAAAACATCTTGGAATATTTAGTGTCCATTCTACAACTAGAAAAAATTTCACTCTCTGATTACATCCTACCTCAAGGAAAATAGAACCACTAAATTGTCCCTAAAATATATAGAACCATTCAGAGACGAAGATCAATAAACTATGTCTCCCCACAATTTATAGATCTACTAATATGTAAGTATTCTGGGTCATAAACCTACTCACATCGAACCTGAATGACAAGAGAGTGTGTGGGAATAAAAAATGGATAAAAATAATCCATATCCTCTATAACCACAACCATCATATCATAAAACAAAATCATAAAACTCTACTCACCTACTGATCCATAATGTTTATAGACTGGAAAATTTCTACTTCAAGATTGGGTGGCCACATTCCCCTTTCTGGGGGTATAGAAAATAGAAAAATCAATGTTCTGATAATTCTCTTCCAAAAATCTCTACCTGGGGATTAAGTACCTTTACGTGAAGATATACATCTGGCTCTTATTATATAAGTAGACTATAAAATTCTCCTCAAAGATCCAATGGTGCCACGACATCTACACATTCATCACAGCTACAAAATACAGTTTGTGGGTTGGGTAATTACATTCATATGTGAATATATTCCACGTGCTATAAGGTACAACATTGCCATCCTACATAAACACATAGCCAAACACCACACCCGAGGCATCAAAAAGTAGTGCATAAACTTTCCCAAACTCAAGAAGAATAAAAACTCATGTGGATGTCAAAAGGGCATAAAACTATTATAAATAGATCTAGAACATATCATTCCACTTAATCTTCACCCATTTTATAGTCAAGTATATTATTGGTTAATTTATCATAGTGAATTCATGAATTAAATGTCTATAATAACTGAACAGTGATAAAAATATCCTTAACTAATACACTTTATTTGGATTCTCCTAAGACCTGTCATCTTAAATATTCACTGTATCTACTTAAAAAACTTTATTAGAAATCATTTTTCCAACAAATATCACCTATTGAATTGAGAAATTACATTTTAATAACATTTCATACAAACAAATCTCTCTCAAGATTCTCCAAAAAACCCCAAGATGGGTTGTGTGATCCCCACCCATCTTGAAATACACCCAAATTTTATAAAAAAATTAACATGAAGGATTCCATAAAACCTTGAAAGATCTAGTTTATTAAGACCATATATAATGCAGGATTATTTTTATGTCCAAATGCGATAACTAAATAATATAATCATCCATATTGCCTTCAAAATATGGTATTGGGAATATAATCTATCTAGACCCTTAGCTAACGGTACCCAAACCTCATGTTGATCTTGAAAACCCAAAATCTCATCTATGCTGATGAAAAAGATCATCAATTTTAGGAAAAAGGTATCTATTCGTTATGGTCACCTAATTAATATTCTTGTAATATATGAAAATTTTAAGATTACTATCATCCTTATTTGTAAATAGAACTGGAAATGAAAATGGTGAAACATTTTGATGAATTAATTCTTTTATCTCAAGGTCACCTAGTGAATATTTAAACTCTAAAAACTCATCTAAACACACCCAATAAGATGTTAAATAAATGGGACTCATCTGGGGGAGCTGATCGATAGTGAACTCAATCTCTCACATGGGTGAAAACCCTGAAATATCAACCAAAAACCCAATAAGGTGATGATCAATGACCTCTAAAATAAAACCAACTAAACACTAACCCCACAACATCAATGAAAAATTTTGAAAGATAACATGAGATCAGTGACATCTCTGAATCAATTATCCCTTTCCAACATTACCTTGAGTCTGACTCACCCTAGAATACTAAACTACTCATTTTAGTAGAAAGAATCTTGACCCAGTGATTATATACGTTAGAATAAGAATTAAATCTGATATTCTAATCCATAATGATAATGATATCCAAAATATTCTTGTACAGCAAGAGGAAATCCTAAATGATTTCCTCCTTAGTGATTAATATATGACACATTGGGACCTTAAAATAATTATCCTTCATCCTACCTAACATAGTAATAAAATCCATCATAAATGAAATCATCTTCTCTCACATTACCAAGGAATCAAACAAATTTAATGAAGAAAATGAATAGTAAATACCCATATAAAATAAAACAAAATCCATGGAAGAAGGAGTGAACATCATACCTCTTTTTTTATCAGTCCAGACTCTGAGTCCTTATGTGCCAAATATATTTATAAAGATATCCTAACTCTAGAACAAACTCTTTATTTTTCAACTAGTGAGAATCCCCTTTAACCTAAGGGTGTGATACTAAACCCTTAGAAGCATTTTATGTCACATAATAACCCTCATTGAATGAGTAAGCAACACCACTCTCTTGTGGGGGAGTCTTATAGATGTTTTGTAGATGACCCAAATACCCAAACAGGTGGAACAACCCTAGAACCATAGGATAATTATGTATAGTGTGGAAAGACATACCACTTTGATAATATACCTCTTACTTACACCATGAAGAAACCAATGGTATTGAGCTAGATAACTATTGAGAACTCCTGAAACAATCTAGAATAAGATCACCCCATTTTTTCTTTAGGGCAAATGAAGAACTATGGATATAACCCACTAAAGAAACACTACTAATGCCTATATTTAATACCATTTACAACTCTTCCATATCTTCCTTATTAATCAACTTACCATGGGTTGGTAAGATAAGAAGGATGTATTTTCACCTAATCTCATCCATTAAGTTAATTTTGGAATAATGTTATTTACGGTAATCTTATATAAGGATCTTAAGGGATATATGATCCAGTTTGGTAAACTGAGAACCATACTCTATCACAGAATTGTCTCCATACTTCATCGTTAAAAACACACCATCCTTCACCAAACATAAAATCCATCGATAAAACTATTAATTATATTCCATTTTAAATGTAGTCGACATGAGTTCCTCATGCCGCTTCACTTGCACCGTGGATTTACACTATTTCCTACATGTTCCTTCCAATATATAAATGGTGAATCCAATATTTGATGTCTTGTGGGTCTTCAAATTCATAAAGATACACCCAATCTCTTCTAGAAACTTATTAAGATTCAGGGTCCACTTATCACTATGGGAGTCCACTGGATTTTTCTTAGTGAACTATTGAGCATAGTCCACACTTTTTTTCTGATCTAAAACACCCATATGGCCTAAGGAATAGACTATAAAGATCACTGAATACACAAATCTAGATCAACTATATGGTTGTCTTATGATACATGTTATGAAAATTCCTCTCTATTCCAAGATAAAGAACTTCCAGGAGTAATTTTCATGAAAAACACAAGAAAACTTCTCATTAAATACACATTTAAATATCGATCAACTTCAATTAAAAAAACAAAAAACTCACATAATAAAACTAAAACAATTATAATTTGAATCAGAAAAAATTTCAAATGAAAATGTAGTGAAGACATTGAAATTTTAACCCTTTTTCCATTGTGCATGTTTTTTCCTCATGTTAATGAAAACCATGCACAAATTATATAAGTTCCATTGTAAGATAAAAGATAAATCCTACACCATTTATAGGGTTACATCTAGACATGCACTTAAACATTGTGCCTCCTTCTGACCTTCCATTTTCACTGTGAAACTCAATATAAATCATGGTCTTTCGCTGTTACTCATAATCAGTAGGTAAATACCTAAAATTTGAGTAAAACACATTATGTGGATCAAAACATGAACATAATGACATAAAACCCAAGGTATATTGAAGATCTAAATAATAAATTTTTTGAAAGGAACTCCTATACTCACCCCTCTCATGTTGTAATGGTCATAGATCCATCCTACCATTGACCCCCAAAAACTAGAGACCTTTGATACCATTTTTCATAGAACCAACCATGTTCAACCTAACCCCTCATGCGATCAAGAACACCATAAGTCCTGAAGTGTGATCCTAATCCCCACAAAATTGATACATGTTAGAGGGCATGACAACATACCATTTGGTAGTGGTTTCACCCTTAAATAACTAGTATGAAACATCAGTGAATTGGTAGGCCACTCTAACCAAATATATATGATCGCTACATATAGAGATATAAAATTTTAAATACAATAATGACTAAATTATAATTTCATAATCATCATGAAATCACCATATATAATAGGACATGCATATAGAATCCATATTCAAAAGCTCAAAAATCAAAACAGGGATCATGTCCCAAATGGGAAATATATAATATCCCATAAAAACTAGAAAATATATATTAATATAAACAAAATGTAATGAGGAGATACATCCTCCCACAAAAACAACCTTATATGGTGATAATAAAAAAGATCCAAAAACAATATGTGACCTTTTCTTTACACATACCCTATAATATATTCTTATATAGGCCTAATGGAATATTTACCATTTCAGGCACAAATTCTGGTAGGATACTACCATAAATCTGAAGTAATATTTTACCTTTTAAAACCAATAAGTATAGTTTTAATGTTCATTTTATAAAAAACAATCACCTTTTAATTCTTGCTCACTTGAAAATATTTATCCTTTATAAATTCATTTGGTTTTAATAAAAAAACAATGTTTCAGAATATGTGTAAAAAGGCTCTAATCTAGGGATTAAACAACTTGGCATGAACATGTTCAACACAACCAAACATCAAATAAACAATGGAATAAGAATAAAAACTATTACATAACCAAATAATTTATAATGGGTATAACACCTGATATATAATTCAACAAGGAATTAATATAATTCATGAAAGCATATAAATCGACTTGGAATAGGAAATAAAAAACATGGGATCTATCCATAAGGTCCAAGTGTGACTTAGACTAAAACAAGGTATCTAGTCATCTAGGAAAGGTAAAAATGTTTGGAAGATCTCTCGTTCTTAACCTGTCCCCATTTCTAAGATCCCCCTTGGTCCCACAGTCAATGTTTTGGAAGTTATCTTCGACTTCCTCTCAAGGTCTTTCTTGGTCCCTTGGACGACACGTTAGAAGGTCACTTTTTATTCCTCCCAATGTATTTCTTAGTTTGTTGGACAAAATATTATTATCATGCTCTTCTTTATAAGAAAGCTTAATTCAGTCCCTTATAAAATATACACTTTATCTAATTCATGCACACCCACACTCACAAGGTCTCCCATGTGTTACTCAATTCAATAAAAACAAAGTATCAACAAGTTCTAAAAAAATATATTTCAATTTTTTAATTCAATAACCAACCATTCCCATTTCTATAAAACAACCAACATAAGTTAAAACTATTTCTAAAACCCATTAATAAATTATATTAAAACCATGTTTTCACATTGATCAATTTTAATAAAAACTTCGAGTTCATTATTTCCAAATCCATTTAAAAACAACTTGGAGACAAAAAATTATTCCAAGACAAACCATACATTACATAAAACATGTAAAACTCATCAACCAAAAATCAAATTTAAATAAAATTTGATAAACCCCACAATGGAAATATGGAATTATCAGTTATACATGGAAAACACCCTTAAATAGATACATATACCTCGAAATAAATTCCCAACTTGTCACCTCCAAATAAAAACACTATATACAAGTATGGAAGTTACTAACACAACTAAACCACAATGAAACAAATAAAATATCCCATTAATAGCCCTAGGTTCTGCTAAGGGAATTTCTAGGGTTTCATACATCTATAAAATAGGATAAACCAAGGTAAAATATTAGAATGTAAGGATAAATCAAGAAGAAATAGGCTTACCTCAGGAATAAACATCAATGAATCCAGAGGAATCCACTATAAATAAGAGGGGAGAATCTTCACCACCAGTTGAGAGGGTTTTACATGTTCGTGATAAGAAATGAGGCCAAGGGGAGTTATATAAATCATGTTAAATGTGGTTTTTATCTAAATTTTAATTTTTTGATAGCCCACATGGTTTGGCCACACGTTTAGGAAGTCCATGTACCAACAATGTGTGATCCATTTTCTCCCAAAACCAAAGTCACGGGGTTTCTATTGAACCTAAAATGGTTATAAAAACAATGATCAATACATCCAAAATGTATTTTCCCACCAAATATCCATCTCACATTGTTAGCTACATTGATAGATAATCTATGTGCCAAATGTAATCATGAGTCTATTTCCCCCAAAAAACAATATTTTCCAACCCTTCAATGAAATCCAACAATAAATAAATAGATGGATAAAAACTGAAATAAGAATTACTAGTACCCTGGATTCAAAATTTCATAGCTCCTCTCCCATTTTCTCTAGAGTTTTGTTTTACAGGATGTTCTGAGATATGATCATTGAGGGGTTGACGAGGTTCATGGTGGGTCATCCTCTTTGGATTTTTCACTTCAGTATGTTGAGGGTTTTCTTTTTTGGCTATTTGTTTTAATTTTTCATCATTGAAATGGTGTGTTTTGGGATCATGGTTTTGGATAGTGGTGTCCATAGTGGTGGTTTTACATTTGAAAGGTCAAAGGGTTCATTACTAGCCATAGTGCTAGTTTCCTCTATTAGCTGTTGATGAGAGTAAGGTGATGTGGATGAGGGTGATTACATTTAGAATTTTTAATCATCAAATAATATTTGTGGACTTAACCAGTATCAAATATTCTCATGTGATGTTTTCTCTTAGGGTGGTGCGATGGTGTTCGGTGCTTGGTGTTTGGTTTGAATCTGCAATTTTAATTTTGAATCTTGACTAGTGTTTTTTAAGCGCGGTCTAGTTTTTTTCATTTGGATGGTGTTTTTTACAATAGATATTGAATTTTTTTATATGACTTTATTTGTACTGTGGTTTTGAATTTGGGTTGGATCATGTCTAGAATTTTTTTGTGAGGATACACTAAACAAAAAAAATTAGTTTATTTTGAAAATGGAAAACATGATATTTGGATTCATATCCTATATTTAGCCTCATCTCTTAGTCTTATCCAAGAGTTCTCACTCATGTACTCTCATATTAATCCCTAAAAACATAAAATATTCAATATAAGAAATATAATGTATTATTTATACCTTTAAAACTATGATCAACCATAAACTGTCAATCCATAATGACTATAATAATTTTTAATTTATCTTCAAATGATAACATTCTAACATCAAATTTTATATAAACTATTCCTTGATAACGACTAAGGCACCCTAGACCCAAAATACTAGATGTGGTGCTAATAATAACATACCTTATTGTTTGGGTTTGATACACATCCTTAATTACATGATTTTTAAAAAATAATGTAACATTTATATTATAAATACAATTTAGGTTGATATTTTTAGATAGATATGAAAAATATTTAACAAATATAACCCATGTTATTTGTATCAATTGTAGATTTTTCCCACAATAAGGAAAAACTACTAAATCTAAAGTGTCTTTAACTTCTCCCACATATTTTTCACAGAAGCTAATATTCTATAAAAATCACAAATAACACTTCCTTTAATAACATGTGGAAAATGGAAACAAAAGAATTGGTGACCTCAAACACGCATTAAGGGTAAATATAAGTGATAACAGTCAATGATCATAGTTGAGCATAATATGAAAATATATGTATAATCATGAAACATAATAAAATAATGCCGAACAATTCTTATATTAGAAATCATAATTCATGGATTAAGTCATTGAATAACCTAATAAATGAATCACAATAGAGTTAGAACATTATTCAATAAACATGAGTGATAAAAGCATAACATAGTCATATGAATAATAATAATACTATAGCATAATCATGATCATAGGTAAACATTACATAGTGAAACAATATTCACCACCTGATTCCTATAACATAGTGGAGAATACATCACTACCATATCCCTATTATGGAGAGAATATTACGTACTCAATTCCGATAATTATCTCATGAGATATAGCAACTTAAACAATGCATGAGGGGGAAATATAAGACCCCACCAATCACTATTCATACATATTTGTGACACAAGAAAACCATCACTCATCATATCATAAAGAACCAATAGAAGAAAATGGATTTCATACCCTTTTAAAATGGAATCACATAAATAAGTAATTCATAATTTCATAAAAAATCATAATATGATAATTCTAGAGAAATTAAATGGGTATCCAATGTCACAAAATAACTCTCAAGTAGATATAATTCTATTAAGTATATAGTTTTTACAACATATTTATAATTATTATACAAATTGTTTAATACTATTTATGATCAATCACTGTGTTGAATCTAGGTGAATTCAATTAAATCAAACAAATGAAAAATAGTGTACTTTTATAAGAAAGTTGTCAGAAGAAATATACTACCAATATGTAGGGAATGTTTACGAAATATAAATTTAGTAGTGGTTCATTTCAAAGATAGAAAGTTAAATTTCATAAAATATCCAGAGAAATATGTTGGATTGTATCATTTGGAATATATCCTCATTCAGGCATAATGTATGTTGACATAGATTAAAATCATTTTATAAATCATAAGGAAAGTCAGTTTAGAGATATGAAATATCCTTGAAATTTTGAAAACATATACAAGAAATATTTTCTATAACATGTAGATTTCTAATTGTTTTATAAAACTCTGAAAATAAAGAGAGAAACTTTCATAGAAAATGAAATGGGTGACAAAAAGATATGTTAACAAAGATTCTTTAAAATTGTTTATTTTTTTCAAAAATAATCTATAAGGAGAAAATTAATAATATTGACATTTCAATTGTTTTTAAATAAATTCAAGGTAGTTAAAAATGAAAATTTTCAACTTTTTAAGTAAATATATATTTTTAAATACTATTGGGTCATGCATAAAATAAATTATTTTTAATGTTTTTTTAAAAAAAATTATTGAAAACCACATTGATTTAAAATATTATAAAACATCTAGTTTTAAAATATGTAAAATAGAATAAAAAGATCATCAATAAAAAATAGAGGAGAATAAAGTTATTGCAATCCTAGAAAGAAAGACTATAAAAATTCCCCACATGGGTTATCACATTTGAGAGGTCTCAATTTTAAAATGAGGATGGGAATATAAATTTTACAACTCATGTAACATTTAAATAAAACACATAATGGGGAAAAATCATGAAATTAAACATCAAATTCCATGTGTAAAAGAAAATTCATGATATAATATAAAAAATAGACAATGTATGCACCATATAAATTTATATTAGTGGATAATCAGATGCATGTCCTAAGAAATAGGAATTGATACTAAGAACACATACATGGATTATAATCCTTGAGGTAAGAGAAATTTATTAATTAGGTTATGATAATGAATGATAAAACCCCCCAAAATAAGGTGGAAATACATTATGAAGTTTTCATTTGGTAGACTAAATTAAAATTTGAATAATAGATTCTAATACAAATTATTGGAACCCAATTAAAGGATATTATGTTCGAAAAAATCCATAAAACCATAGTATCCATTGAATTGAATTCAATTTAATGAAAGAATATGATATGTCTCTTCAAATACAAATAATTAAATTTATATTGTAAATTACTTTGTAACATCCCAATATTTTACTATATGTTTTTCCTATAAACAAATTCTATTTTTTCAATGATTTACTCTCTACACAAAACTAAACAAAAAGAAAACTGTGAGCTATTTTCAAGTTAAAATAAAAAAAATGTGATCATTAAAACATATCCATTAATTAATCTGATATAAATAAGAGTAATATTATTAAAAAATCAAGAATATGTAATAACATCAGGGGGTGGGGGTATTTCTTATGAATCTCATTTATCCAAACTCGTAAATTTGGTAAATTCACTTCGATTTTCCCTACACCATGCCAAATATAAACTCAAAAAATTATGAAATGAGTGGAATCATATGTGATTTAAGCTTAATCTCATGGAAATTATCATAATATCTATTCTTGTGCAATCACCACCCATGACTACCACAGATGCTTATCTTATTCTTAGATCATGTGCACAGATATTAAGGAGTAATATAATAAGAAATTAGGATGATATAAAAATGTAATTATGAATTTAATAAGTTATTTATCACATATATTTTACTCTTATCACATATTTGACTTGAAAATAAAAAAGAAATATTATTTATACATTTGTTGATAAAATTAACCCAATAATTTTATTCTTAAAAATGCATTTTTTTTCTTAAGTTGGATTTTTATAAGCATTATTTAAAGAAACTAATTATATTATAAAGAAGATAATTTATTGACATGAATAATACATTATCACCAATAAATTATGAGATGATATGAAATTAGAATATGAAGAATTAATATTTGAAAATTATATTTTCATATAAAATGGGTTTTCATTATATCAGATTCTTTTATTTAAAATCTATATTCCAAAATTTTAGAATTTAACATTATAAACTAATATTATTTTTTGAATTCATCATTATAATATTATATTAAATTAATTTTACTAGTTTTTCTAAAAATATTTATTTTCAAGGAATAGAGAAAAATAATTTTTTTTAAACCACGATATTTAAAAAAAATGTACAAGAATGAAATATAAATATATGAAACTGTTTTTGTAGAAAAAATATGTATTTTATAAGTGAAATATTATATAATTTTAGTTTCTATAACTATATTTTAAATTTTAAGATTTCAGTTACCATTTTCTCTAAAATTATTTTTAATACGCTATACATTTATTATTTTAAAATTTATTATTATCACTTTTAGAATGTGAATCTAATAAAATAGATTTAAAATTAATAAATAGATATTATATTTTTTTTAATAAGAATCAAATTATCTTTACACATAAAGGATAAATTAATTTGGTAAAAAACATGTTTCTATTGTAAATTCCAAAATGGTAAAAGTAATAAATCATGTGGTAAAGAGCTAGAAACAAGTTCCTACTTAATTTTTTGAGTGATTTAATACCTCATCACATCCTATACTCAATTAATTTCCATTTTTGTATCCACTTGACATGTTTAACACGTGAACCCTTTATATACAATTGTTTTATTTAAAAAATACCATTCTCACCTCTTATAAAAGGGGTCTCTCACAAACCCTTCAAGAGAACTCAATAAATTAGGTATACAATTGAATCAATTCCATATTTCCTTCTTGAACCATCATTATTCACTCACATTAGCTTATTTTAACAATTTATTCATCAAATTCATCTATTTATAAGATTTACTTCAAGATAATCTTTGAATCTCAAAGTAGGTACTCGATTAAAGAAATTTCCCAGTCAAAAAGGAGAAAATTCCAAGTCCGTGTAAGGAGTAATAAAATTTACAAATAACAATGGTCACAAAATATTTAAGTATAGAAAAAAATATGTGCGGGGTATGAAATATTTAACTTAAAGTGTCAGGGACGAGGAGGATCATGGTGTCATGATCATAGACATAGAAATTTTTAAGGGAACATGGGATAATAAGAAAATCATCCCTAATCTAAATCTCATTCTAATTTTTAGTTATTATAAGGATTTATAAAAGGATTTTTCTAATAGAATAGTGGTTCAGGATCTCATCCTTCATACTAATTAAGTTATGCCAGATTATTCCTTTACGAATAATATTTCTAAAAAGGATGCTCATAGAATGTTTTAAAGACCAACACATGTCGATTTTAATGAAGAACATGTTTCTTAGATTGAAAAAAAAATCATATTTTGATATTTGGAATCAATTAGGGTAATAATATCTTGGAGGATCACAAATAGTCATAGATGAATATATCATTCCAAAATGAGGATCTCATGAAAGACAATCTTGACTTCAAGGTAACCTCTATCTAATGAATATTATATATGGTTAATCATTTAGAATCTTGTAATTTTTTTTGAATAATAAGGTATTTTCATTTGTAATTTTATGTTTATTTTTGTGTTGTGTTGCTTTTTAGTTACCTACTTTTCCTTAAAAGTGATTTTGTGAAAGAAAATAATATTTTGTCAACTATGAAAAAGAGTATATACTACTCACTCTCTAATATTTTTCCTTTTATATCATTTTAATTTGACCATGTCTTGAACATTATGATATATTATCATTTTTATTACATATATACTAAATTTTTTTTATGTTTATGGGATATAAATTATCTACCCCTTCCCATCTTCCCTTAAGAAAAGAGAAAATGTCAATCATTCCAATGTGTTCACTACTGCCTCCACAATGCAAGGTGTTTAGTTTTCCTTCACTTTATTATAGAGATATAAATATTGTATAATATAATATATATGTATGATAATTATAACATGTTTTAGGTAATAAAATATTAATCCACATTATACTTTTCTACCTCTCTATGAAAAATGAAATCATTATCCATGGGTACGTGCAGACTACTGCCTCCATGGAATGGTGAATTCTATCTTTCATTATCACCTTTCATGGATTGTTATAAAAATGGTTTTAATGTATAAATGTGATTTTTATGAAATTATCAATGTTATGGTAAGTAAAATTGGGCATCCAATTAACTATCTGATCAATAAATAATTTTTGTAAATTCAAGAGTACAAAAGAGCATACTAAGAGAAAATATGACTTCTTCATACAATGTAATAACATCATAAATGCTGTATTATTCTCCTAATTCATTCCAATTATGATATATCACAGTAATAAACGCTTAAAAAGTTCATTATTATTCTTTTATAATGATATTACTAATAAATCACTCCATAATATTCTATTAATTATATTTGGTTCTTAGTTGGGTTGGTTTAACAACTTATTGTAAAAATGCTAAAAATGTATATCATGGATGATAATAGGAATTTAATTGCTGGTAATAAAAGATATAATTTATTAAATAATTAAATTTTTTTTGGTCTGGTTATATAAAAATTTAAATTATTATTGAAGAAAACATATTTTGTTCACTATGAGTCACAGAAACATGCTTTTTACTAAAATCATCTATAAGGATTGTAATAAAAAATCTCATAGAATTAGATTATAACATTATAAAAAAATTATAAATCAGTATTTATATTAATTTTTATAATATATTAATGATTATATTTTTTAAAAGTAATGAATAAAAACACTTTTATAACAAATCTAGGACTAAAGAGATAATTGAAGATAATAATATCCGATGATGAAAATAGAATAAAACTAACTAATAAATTTTTAATAAAATATTATAAATGAGATTTTTAAAAGGTTTTTGATATGAATAGGGTTTTCAAATAATTTATTATGGAATTTTATCTTATTAATAGGAGATTCAAATACTTTAGTGGAATTCTAGAAATATGGTAAGGGGTTCTCAGCTCAAATTTAATTTATTGAGTCATTTTGAGTATTATTCCCCATGAAATATTTAGTTTAGTTTTATGACTAACTAATGAATTAAATTTATCATAATAATTTAATTCATAGGTTTTCAAGACCGATATATTTTTCTTTTATTAAATGACCTTCAACTCAAAGGATTCCAAAGTAGTAAGGGGTTTTTCCTAAATCAATTTCCATCCATTAAATTAGAATAATTCCTATTTGGTTCTATTATTCCATGTTTGAATTATTATAACTAATATATAATTTGTAATATATTTCCTTCTTATTATATGGGGTTTTATAACTCTTCCATATAATTAAATTTTCAAATGACTCTTAACTCAAATATTATGCTTCTTGTATGGGTTTTTTCGTCTCAATTCGTAATTATTGGTACATGTTTTTGGTTTCGAACCAATTTACATTTATATGATGTATATATTTACAATTTGTAATATTATATAAATAATTTTATTTATTCATGTAATTTGTAGTTAAATATCAATATCATTCCCCTTCAAGATTTTGGTTTAAATTTTACTCAATTTATAATGGTTTTCTCAAATAAAATTCTTTCTCCTTGACCATAAATTTTCTCTTTGATTATGCTCCTATAAGTCTCATTTATCTTATCATTTAATTTTCTATATGGTGTCTTTCCTTTAACTTTAGGAAAATGAATTTATTTATATTAATATTTTCTTCTTTATGGGATATCATTATTTCTCAAAATATGACATTGTTAAGAACAATCCCTATCTTTTCAAAAGGTATATTTCTCCTCCATATCCATATTTAACTCCCTCTAATGTTATCATTTCTTATATTTAAAATCAAATATTTTTTATCTTTTGCGAAACTTATTTTTCTCCATACCTATTTTCAAAATGATGTTTTTTTAATTTTATGAATTGTGTTTCAATAATGGTATTTCAAAATAAATTTACCTATCATGGTCATATATTTTACTTTCCAATCTAAATTTTATCTATATAGTATTTATTTTCTTTTAAAAGACACCAAAATTTAGGGTTTTTTTACATGTAATTTTTTTAATGTTTTTAAATCACCTTTAAGAAAATGTTTTTTAATGTGATATAAAACATAATCTTCAATAAAAATGTAATAAACATTTCTTAAAAACTCTTTTATGGTTTCACTTATATTTCCCGCATTATCTAAAAAATTGTTTTATTTCTTCCAAAAATATTTTGCATAAATCACCCAAAAAATTATTGTACTACTTTGGGGGATTAATCTTGTTGAAATCCATCACTTCCTTTATCTTACCAAACCATCCACTATGAATTGGAGTAACTATTCTTCCCATGAATTTTTTTATGAATACCATTTTTTCCATGTCTTTGATTGAAGGGTGCCCAACAATATTCCATACATCGATTGATTTGTAAAATTATTAACTAAACCATATACCTTTTATCTTTACGGTGTTAAAACCCTACACTACATCATCTTATTTGAAGATAATTTACCTAGAGGGTTAAAAAATATCATTGGATAACCATTTATTTTCTATGGTTTAAACATGTTTTGTTTACTTATGGAACTTCATTCGCTTATGATGGTATGTGGATTCTCATAAGGGATGTGACTCTTCACTGGATTCACTATGGATTCATTTAATAGTTCTTCCATCCCCCCTCCACAAACATGATATTATCAAATGTTTAGGTTATTATATATGGTAATTCCTCTATATGGTTGAATCAACTATGAAGATTAAACACACCATGTACAAAATGATCTAAATTTAGATTTATTTAGTTTCTGAAAAACCTCATCAGATCTTCATTCGTACTATCCTAGACCTAATATTTTCAAAAAATATATTTTCCACTCAATCTCTAGTGTTTTGTTGGTTATTCCATATTATAGGGAACTCTTCAGCTACTTCTAGGAGGGTTTGATCTCCCATAAATCCTCATATCCATGTATGTAAATCCAATATAGTAAAATCTCCCATGATTTGAGCAGGTTCTGATAGTTCTTTGTAGGATAGTGGGGTGTTGGACCAGAGCTACAAAGAGGGATGTCAAGAGTTAAGGATCTGTCTCTCTATATACTAGACATGCCACCAGACCATTTTTTCTCTTTTAATAAGGTATCTCTTTACATCTCTAATGATGTTTCCTTTCATCAAGTGGTTCTTTTTAAGCCATACCTATAAAGTTTGTCGGACCTATATGGATCTTCCTCTCTCTTCGTCACCATAGCCTTCTATTCCAGAAACCTCAATGATGGATTCTATTATTGTGGTACCATAGATCCCAAATGATGCTTCATCTCTTATAGTCCTAATTGTAATACCTCTACTATTATTTTCACTTTATGTTTCTTTTTAAAAGGACTATAAAGGACATACAATATTCTAGGGGGTATCTTACCCCAAGCTCAAGGAGGACATGTGTCAATATGATAATAAATTTTGTTACCTAAAATTGGTGATTTAATGTCTCCCTCAAAAACCCTCCATCTATTCATAGAATAGTAAAATTATGTATCTTACTCCCACAAATAGTATTCTACCTACATAGACTATAAAAAAACACATTATAATGGATATTATTTTAAAAAATTCACCTCATGATAGAAATATGATCCTTAGAATGATATAGAATAAAAAGGGAAAAAATCCTAAAAAAGTATAAAATATCATCTCAAGGTCATTAAAATCTCACACATGTATCTCTTTAAAATCATGGAACCTAAGAAAAAATATAATTATATCAAAAATTATTCTCAAAAACTCTATTTTTCTCATATTATGCAAAATTATCCATGTAACTCTCAATTCATTATTTTTTGGGAGGATCAAGTTCTTATGGACATAATTTATTATTATCCAGAACACAACATTGTTAAAGTAAAAAAGCACTATATTTATTAGATTATAAATATTTTTATGGTAAATGTGATATAAGAGAATAATAAGTACTTATTCAATCTATTTCATCTTTTAATACTGGGTCTACAACATGGTTTTTATGGGGAGACTTCAATATTATTCTAGATCATTACTAGAATAAGGTAGGTGGTATTTACTCAAGTAAGGATATGGGATATTTTTAGTCATTCCTTTACAAAAACAACCTTCCTGACATAGGATTCATTCGTGATTATTTTACATCTTATAATAAAAAATAGGTCGAAGCAGGATATAGAGTAGGATGGATAGATGACTTTGAAGTCTCCAAACTATTTCTAAATCCTCTATTTCATTTATGAAGCACCTTCTACACTCTATTTTGTACCACTCTATATTTCTCATGAAAATTCATTACATGTTGTACTCTCTAAAAATATTCTTCTATGCCAAAATTTTGTTGGATAATAATTTTTCAGGCATATGGTTTATTCCTCTTAATCATCTCCCATACAAGGCCATCATTGGGAGATTATCTATGAAAAACATATGAGCCTAAAAAGATACATCATATTATATAAAAATAGTCAACATTATATTTAAATCAATATTAAAGTACTTTGAGATGAAATTAATAATCATGGAATATGCCTTCATGACTAATGGAAGGATGATATTTTTAACCATCTTACCCACAAATACAATCTACTATAAGAGATTGTTCTAAGAAATAAACATGTGGCCAAAGAAAATTAAAGGATCAAATAACTGAGGTAGGACAATATAATCTTGGCATACATCTAGTATTATTTAATGGATAAAACATTTATTGGGAATATTAATAGAACTATTGAATATGGCATATAGTCTGGTGATTTTAACACTGAAGGTACACATTCTATTTATAATTGGTTCCCTTTGATTACAAGTCCATTTCATGTATTGAGGGATGGGTATCAGTCTAATGATATTGATGATTTTTATTTGAGTAACATCCATGGTTTATTCTATCCCATTTAAGATAACTTATTTTAAGGGGAATGTTCTTATTAAGTTTCCCGTAAAACCATTATTGAGTTTGGTTATTTGTTCTAGACCATTGTAAAGGGTTATTTGGATATCTAGGGGAGATCTATGGGGAAGTAGAAAGATTCAGTTAATAGGAAAAAAATTAAAAATAAATATCCCAAAATAGACCCCTTAAGTTTATTTTGACCCAATGAAATGGGAATTTACAGTGTAAATTCTCAATTTACACCATAAATACAAAAATTCCAATAATAGGGGTGAAAATATATTTTGACCCTATACTCTTAAAATTATTTTTACCTCCCCATCCCTCATTTCTCATGCCCATAAGTAGTGATGGATAGATTATGTCCTATCCCACATAGGCTTTAAGATAACCTATCTATCCGGAATTAGATTCAAGTATCGTTGGTCACATTGGTTCACCCTTGGTATTTTTATGTTTCATATTAATTATTTTATCTGTTTTTCTCATTGTGTTTATTTCTATCTTTATAAGAACTAATATACCATATTTTAAAGGTGTTTTTCTAGTTCTTTTATTTCTCTTTTTCCATTTTGAATAAATGGTCACTACTAAATAAGGAGTCTTTTACCCATTTTTGGAATGAGGTCTATACCCTTTTTATAAAAGATTATGTATTTATAATATGTCTCAATTTGGTTGAAAGTTGTACAATCCATGGGTTTATTTGGAAATAGAGAATATATTAAATTGATCACTTGGGCCTTGAATTGATGTGAAATGAGACATTGGTAACCGGATTGTCAATGATAACGTCAACCTAAACCATCCCATTTGGTGGGTTTGAATAAATTCAAAGATGACTTATTATTTTTGTATGACCAAAACACTACTATAGTGAATTTGGATTGGAATTGTCCAATGAAATAATATAAATTGAATCTATAAATTTAGATGTGGTATTGACCTACCTATGGACAACATGATTACTTATAAATTATTTAAATAAAATTTTAATGGTAAGGCTAGGCCTTGTGACCCTTATTAATTGATTTAGTGATAATTTAGTTACATGTTTCCCCTTCATATTACTATTTAATTATATGAATTAAATTATTGATTAATATAGTTAAATTTCATGGATGTGATTACATCATGCAAACATTATATAATGGAAATGATGTTCCAAAATGATTAGAGGAAGTAAAGGACATGATGTTCCTTCATCCTTATCTATAACTAATGGACATGAATTTTCATCTAGATCAAAAAAATTTAATGACATTACATTCCTGATTACTTCTTGGGAATTAATGGAAATTTTTTTCCTTTTTGAATATCTAAAATAATTTTAAAATAAGTTCTCTATGGTATAGATGAGATTGAAGATCATGGAATTCCATACTGATTATAATTTTTTTTTTCAAGGCATTATGGAATAATTCAAAAGTAGGTTGTGTTGGATGTATGTCTTAAAAGGAACCTAAACTAATTTGATCTTTTTAAGTTTATTTATTCCCATTTTTACTATTACCATAAAATAGTTTCATTATATATTTATTGATTGGATTAGATTTAAACACCCTTAGTGTTGGAAAACTATGTTATACTCACACCCTGTTTGGGCCACTGATTGGTACTCGGATAGACCACATGGATGCAGGATGGGGAACAAAAAATCATCTAGTTATGGGAAATTTTCTTTTTATACTATGATAGAGTATGGGAGAAGATGACCATTTTTGTGCACGTGATACTATAAAATATATTTTTTAGTGTTTTGTGAATTTTTGTATAGATTTTACTATTTATGTATGGTGTCCTATTTTTTTACTTCATTTTTTATAGTATCATAGAATATTGATTTTCTATATCATAATGGATATTTACTATGTTTTATTATATTTATCTGCATGACCTACTTCCAATGTTCATTATTATATTTCTTACGTTGTAGATTTATCTTTTTATTATTGTTGTGCAACTCTGATAAAGAGGGTATACTCTCCCCTTCATGATATCTTAGACCCTAACTACTATTTAGTAGTCTCTAGTGTATGGGGAGGTTCTTTTGAGACCATGTAGAAAATTGGGTCATATTACATAAGAGTTAACCGGGTTTAGGACATCACAATGTTGTATCAGATCCCTTCTTTTCCTATTGTCTTACTATTTTGGGTAGGTATATTGGAGACTAGGAAGTGTTGGAATTTGGTAATGATCATGTCCCTGGGATTATCTTACCCACCTATAGAGATAATCCAGATTTTGAGGATAGATCTTTTTGTTCTGGTTTTTTCATTTTACAATTGTATTGATTTCTCCACTGGGTGATGCGCATGAATTGTTGTATTTATAACAATTATGGATTTTCTTTTACCCTTGGATGTTAATGCAAGTATGTATTATATCAATAATCATTATAGGTATGTAGTAATTCACATTAAATGCATATTTCCTGCCATGTAGATTTCATTTCTATATTATCAGATACTTGATGCATGTTCCCTATGTGAAATATATGTTATTTGAATAATAATTTTTTCATGATTAATGAGATAAAAAATTCGTTTATTAAAGTTTCTGGATCAACCTAATTGGTATTTTATTGAATATATTGACGGTGTTACATTAACTAACAAGTTATTACATGTTGATCCATGGACCATTGGTTGCATTTGTTGAAACAGTAGTGATTTAAATTAAATGGATGGAAATAGAATTTTATAAAATGCATCGACCTCTATAAATTGGGAATGGTAATCCTCATAATTAAACCAATGTAAAATGATTGTAGTTACATGAAGTTCCAATTATATCTTATAAATCATAGAAATTTTTACATAGGAATGATATTCACATATAACTGAACCATGGTATAGATAAATATATAAGGCTAGTTAATTAAAATCCTTAAATGAAATGATTAACGGTAAATGGGGATTGTAATTAAAACATAAAAGTTGTTTCCTTAATAACATGAAATTAAATGTTTATATATCAAAACCTCTTCTATATTATATGAGGCTTTGACCCATACATGACCTTAGTAGTGGGGTTTTGGAGTGTATTTTCTATTTCTTCTTAATCTTTCAAGTTACCTAGGCCTGAATTTATGAGAAGATTAATGTGTATTGACTCTTATATTGGAAGGCTTTGTGACTATCCTATTATTTTGGCCTATATCATTATATTATAGAGACTCATTTTAAGGTGTGCATTTGGGATTGTAGAAATGAGAATCCATGATGGCCTCATGTCAAATGTTAGTAAGGCGGTAATGACCATGCTCCTAATATGGGGGGACCTATCCTATAAGTAGTGTCACTTGTGGTACCTAATTTTATACATGAACCGGGCCCTGGCATTCAGTTTCAAGAGGGATTAATATAACCCATGAAGACAATAAATGGGATCCCCAAGACCTACCCCACCTATGGTAGAGTTCATGTTGGAGTTTTAAGACCATCATCCACCAAATATCTTGGGGATGGTGTGTAGATACCTGATTTTTTCCTTATATGACATTGAAATATTTCTATATATATTTATAGAGCTAGGTGATGAGACGACATGCGATTATGAGGCTCGGTGTTCCTAGAATTAATTTTATAAAAATATTAAATATATTTTATATAGCATGTGCATGATTAATTAAATAAAATAGAATAAATCTTAAATGGTTGATCAGATTAGAAATATAAGATATCGTTGTATCTGGAATGAAGTGTTTAACCTAGGAATGACATAAAATATGTCAGTGTGTCATGTTCGGACCCCGGGTCATTGGTGGTACATTTAAGTAGATTAATTAATTAATTAAACCTTATCCTATAATGAAACATATAGATGTGTCGTTAGGAATAATTCTCCATGGTCGGATCATAATTATCCCACTATCGGTGAAGCTCTCCACCCCTCCTCCCTTTGGTGAATCCCTCTGATGAACAAAAAATTCTTGCATCAACCTGAATCAAAGCTTGACGAATGTAGCAGATGCACTTGAAATCATTGGAGAGCATGTTCTTCAACATTGATTGATCCAAAATAATACAGGACTCATCATTTGGGTTTCTACTCCAATAGATTAAAAGAATTTATCATATCCATATTGTAACACCCCAAGCTTACATGGTATGTTTCTCTTTGAATAATGTAATAGCTTTCATTGTACACAACTTCGAGATTCTAACACACCGTGACCAATCAAACTAACTATTATGAATAGTAATACCCACTTTTTTAAAATTTATAAATTTTATTTTTCAAAATAGACTTCATTTTTGAATTAGGAATATCGAAATTATCTTGGGGTGAATTTTTTGTATTTTTTTAGAACATTCAATTTTTTATGAAATGTGAAAAACACTGCGTTATTGGTTAAAACCGTTAATTCATTGGAGTTATTTTATAATAAGTTTAGATATAAAAAATGTTATTGAACTTTTTACCGCGTTTTACCCACCACCATGGTGCATTAACAAATTTTCATAAAACGTAATTTTACGGTTTCTTTGAATTAAATTTGAAAAATCCAAGAGATATGGTTGATATCAGTATGTAAAATGTTGTTCAATTAGATGAAAATAATTTTTTATAAATAGTAACTTTTGACTTTTATTTTCAATAGTTAAATGTAAATAGGGTAATTAAATGTCAAAATGATATTATTATTACCATAAAACATGTCCTAATTCTATTGGATAAATCTATTTCAACCAAAAAACCATAGGAATAAAATATGATCCTTTAGGCTCACTTGGATTAGAATAGGACATTTATTATTATTTAATTAAATTAAGATTTAAATGTGTTAAATTCAAGGTTTCATAACTAATACATTTTTAATATAGGTTTGTACATAAGATAAGTTGGTTTATAAATATTCATTAGAAATATAAAATTATTTCTTACATAATGGTATTTTATTTATAATTTTTAGAAATTAAATAATTAAATTTATTTATGACACAATGATGATGCATTAATTACCTTATTAATGAAAGATTAAAATAATTGATATTATAAATATCCATAAAAATGTAATTTATACATTTTATGAATTCTACTAATTTTCAATGTTAATTTGACATGTTAGGTTTGATGAAATGAATTTATTTTGAAGTAATAATGATGTTATAAATTTAACAAAAACAAAATACCAAATAGTTTCCAAATTGATATAAAAGAGTTTTTTAAACAAATATTATATTATTAATTGATATAATAATACTAAAAATATAAGGTTAGACCAAAGGACTTATATAATGATAGTTATATCATTAATGAACCAATTGGGGTTCTCTTGGTAGTTTATAGTATGTTTATTAACCATATAATATAAAAATACAAAGAGACGCGGTAAATGTCAAACTATTTATCTAAGAGTTAAATAAAAATGATAAGCTTAATATGGTGACCTAAACCTATCTAAGACCTATTTTTTGGGAGGATTTAGACCCATACACACCTTAGACTCGAAATAAATTATTTTTTAGCTATTATAAACAAAATATTAATTTAAAATAAAATAATATTTTAAGTTTTTTCAAAGGTACCCCTCACCCCTCTTATAAAAGGGCACCTCCCCTTCTCTAAAATTAACACCTTCAAACCCTTTTGGCTCGGCCAACCCCTGACCAAATATCCTCTCAATTGTCCTCCATTCATCCTAAAGGATTTACTTTAGTCATAAATCCTACCTATGCAGCCATTCTGATCAAATCAAAAGGGAGAACCCGAAGAAGAGGTAAATATTTCATCACCTCTTTCAAGTTCTTTTCATCTTTCACTTCCTCTTTATTTGTTGTTTACATTATAAAATAATAACTCCAGTACCTTATATATACTGTGATGTTATTATAAAAAGGTCACAATAATTTTCTTTATTATATCCATCCTATAAATGATAATATCACCGTACGTGCGTACGTACGGCTTACCGTCTCCACGTCGTGGTGAAGTTTGTTATTCAAACACTTCATTATTCAGATGGCTATAATAATGTGTATAAATAATGTAAATAATAAATATAACATTATAATTATTCTTTATATATCACATACCATCCAATTATATACCAATTTAATATCAAAATAATGATATTGTCGCTCATGCGTATGTACGGATTACCATCTCCACGAACGCGATGATATTCATTCCTCATCGTAACCATTTAAGAATAATATTCAATTGATTATTAAAAATAATGTTTCAAGACTTGATATAATTATGGGTATGAATAAGATACATCCCATCCATAACAAACATGACTCATGTAATAAATAATATAATGGAAAATGAATCAGTTAACACTCGAAACGTCGATAATATTAAAATATTATTAACAAAGCATTATTGTAAGATCACATATTATATCAAAATTATGTATATGGTGATTGTATAATTTAATACCAATGATTTAAATATGATAATGGAGGTTAACATACACTCATCCAAGGAAATTTACAAGGTAAGGGTTAATTTCACAATCTCTTTACTTATCTGAGGTTGTTTATACGTAATTATCTATTGGGACCTATTTATCATCAACATCCATGTATTCATAAAAATAAATTTCAAAAAAAATTACTATTTCATATACTATGGATGAAAGTAATTTATAAACTTCTTTGACCTTATATGTTTTGAAAGGAATCTTTTTGTCATTTTCCAAACGATGTACTTTGTGACCTTTTCGAAAAAATTATGGTAAGAATGATTTTATAACTAATACGGCGGGTGTGGCTATTTTCCACCATTATAACATCGTAAAAGATTCCATTACAATCTTATAATAACATTTTCAAAAATAAATGTTTTCTTTATAATTATGTTACACTTAAATTATTTCAAAATAGAAAGAGATATTTCTCTCAAATAGTTTTGATTTCATTTATGTCAACATGCTTTGATAAATTTTACACTTGTTTGAAGTTGATTTATTATGATAAAAATATTTCATATTGTATTTATGGTTTTAAGATATGATTGGTCGTGGATGAGTTATTTTTATGCCATTAATGTTTTATGGTTAATGTATTGACATTTTTTATGCTAGTTTTAAAACAGAAGTTTATGTTATATTTCGATCTCTTCTTAAGATTAATGTGTATGAATAGTATGTTCTAGGTTGGGAACTAGTAAAAGTAATTCATCCGGGTTGGGGTTCGGTTACAGCAGACCCTCCGGGTTGGATTTCATTTACAGAGGCTCTTTTGGTTGGAGTCTGGTTATAGAGGCTCTCTGGGATGGAGTCCAGTTACAGAGGCTCTCCGGGTTAGGGTCTGGTTATAGCTAGCCCCTAGGTCTTGGCACGAGGCCTCGACACATGAATTAAAGTCCAGCATTATGCATTCCATCATTATGAATGTGGCGATTGATATTGCATGTGATTATTCAACTACTAGAAAATCCATGTTAATAAGTAAATGGAATTATTTGATTTTATCTCTTCTATATTATAATGAAGTTCATGTTTAAAAGGATTTTGTTTTAGTCTTATACATTTCCTTAAATTTTTATGCTTATTTAAGAATGTTTCCGCTATATTTTTATCCTTACTGAGCATTTGAGCTCACCCCTTTCAATGTATTATTTTTCCTATGATGTGAAGAAGTATTTTATGGTTGAACTGTGGGGATAGGCTAAGGATATAAGTGTGTTCAAAGGGGGTAAATGTTGTTTTTGTTTTTTATTTTATAATATAATGTAAAACATATGAATGTATCTAGTATTTCCAAGGATACTAAACTGATTAGTCCTCCGGGAAATGATTTCCTTGTATCATGTTAAAGCTATGTAATAATGCACCGACTCTCAGTAACTAGGGTTGGGGTGTTACAGTTGGTATCAGAGGAATTTCAGTACCAACCTTGGAATATAGATTTAGATAAACTCTGATTAGAAAAAATTACCCTAAGATAGACTTTGAGGATTAGTATAGAATAAAATCCTAGAATTTTGGTAATGTAGTGATTTTTGAGTTTTCCAAGAAATACATCCTTGTCTGGATATGAGCAGGTAGAGACAGATCTCGCACAAATGTACCTAGGGGTAAAACCCGAAAACACCACTTTGAGCTAGACTCGAACGGGAACTAGTGCACAAAAACAGGCCTTGATGCACTCTTGGTTACAACACTCACAGGGGATATACTTAGGATAATTCTCAATTTTTTATAAACCATTATGATGGATGTATAATTATATACCTTCTCATTGAAAACTTTTTTATGATTATGGATTATATCCATAAATATTTCAGTTTATGTTAAGTGATTGAAATGTTTGGAATTAAGTATTGCGATTGATGAAATAATCTAGTGTATCCCATAGTTTAGAAATAGAACACAGTGGAAGAAATGGAAAATGTATCAAAGAACGAAATCCATGTAGGGATTTCCCTCCTACTCAAGAAAATTATAGTGGAGCTAGTGATGCAACTGGTGCTGATCAGCTTATCACCGTTAATGGACAACTCACTCAGGTCATGAATAATAAACTTACCCGTATAGAGCCCCCTGATCCATAACGTGGAGGTTCAATGTTAGAACACATCATGAGGAAACAACCACCAACATTTAATGGTAATACAAATCCATTGGTAGCTGAGCAATGGATAAGTTCCTAAGAGAAAATATTTCATACTTTGGGGAGTAGCGAAAGGGAAAAAGTTTCCATGGCAGTTTATTGCCTCACCAGAGATGCAAATCAATGGTGGTCATTAATTCAAAACACAAAGGAGGATTAAGAAGTATCACGTATGGAATGGGGGAGTTTAAATAACTTTTCATAGAAAAATACTTTCCTCGTGACCATCGAGCGGATATAGAAAAGCAATTTCTAAGTCTAAGGAAAAAAGAGGATGAGAATGTAGCAATGTATGAAGGTAAATTTAGAAGGTTAGAAAGGCATGCTGAAGATTATATACGTTACCCAAAAAGTAAGATTGACCATTTATTTGATGGGTTAAACCATTTCCCTATCAAGCATTAGTATCGTCATCCTTCCCATCATACGAAGATATTGTCTCATGTGATATCAAGAAAGAAAAGGAATTCTATAAGTCTTACTACTTTAAAGCAAAGAAAGAGAAGAAGAGATCTACTGAACACTCTGGTAATTGAAATAAGGAAACAAGGAAGAAGGGAAGAGTTAAATTTTCACCCTATGATAATTGTGGAAAGAAGAATCCGGGTTCCTGTCTAAAAGAAAAAGGAGTATGCTACAAATGTGGACAGAAAGGCCATCTTTCTGGTGATTGTAAGGGAAAGAAAGAAACTACCAATGATCAATGCTACAATTTCAAGGAGACGGTACATTATTCAAATGAATGTCCTAAGAGTTCGAGAAACATAAATCAAAAACTTATAAGGATCGATGATAAGATTATGCTATCAATACTGCTGATGTTGATGCTTCGAAAGACATGGTGGAAGGTAATTTAATGGTTTCCTCAAGTTTTTCTAATGCTTTATCTGATTCTTGATCGTCACATTATTTCATATATTATCAGCTTGCTATGAAAATTAGATAATTACAATTTGATTTAACAAGGGATTTGTTAGTTAAAAATTCATAGGAAAGTATCATTGAAACAATGTTTTGTGAATTAGTCCCCATTAAGGCATATAATGGTTATTTATCTACTGATATCATCATCATACCCATGATTGAATTTGATATAATCCTCAGTATGGATTGGATTTTGGACCATGATGTAAAAATTTATTGTAAGAAGAAGGGGGTTACAATTTTTTATGATGATAAAGAGTACCTTATATTCAGAGCAGAAACGTCACAATATAATTCTTATCTAGATCCACCCCCAGTAGCTCAACTAAACTCAATTTTTTGGGGAGGAAGAGAATTAAATAACTATGGGTGGGGAAAGGAATTTTCAAATAGAGGACATACCTATTGCACAACAATATGTTGACCTGTTTCCAGAAGAGTTACCTAGACATTTTCTAGAACGTGAAATTGAGTTTTCCATTGACTTAATTATTGGTTCAAGGCCCATATCGAAGACCCATATACAACGGACATTGTGGAATTAGTGGAACTAAAAAAAACTATAGGAGTTGATTAATAAAGGATTTATTCTCCCTAGTGTTTCTCCATGGGGAGCCCCCATTCTTTTTCTCAAGAAGAAGGATGGATCAATGAGGTTGTGCATTGACCACAGGGAAATAAATTCTATAACAATAAAGAACAAGTATCCCCTACCGCGCATTGATGATTTTTTTCGAAGAACATCATGGAGATCAATATTTTTCAATGGTTGACCTTCGATTTGGATATCATCAGTTTTGTGTGGAGAAGGAAGACATTCCGAACAAATCATTTCGAACCAGGTACGAGTATTATGAGTTTACAGTAATGCCTTTTGGGCAGACAAATGCATCCTTTATTTTTATAGATATAATGAACAGAGTTTTCACGAAATATCTTGGGGACTTTGTAGTGGTTTGTATTGATGATATCTTGGTATACTCCAAAATCTATGAAGATCATGAAAATAGCTTTCTCATTATCCCAGGAACTCTTATAAGAAATGAATTATATGGTAAATTTAGAAAGTGTGAATTCTGGATTTATGAGATTTCTTTTATTCTCCATATTATCTATATAGACGGAATATCTTTTTTTATTTCTAAAACCAAGGAAATCCAAGAATGGATAGCACCAACAATTATAACAGAGGTATGAATTTTAATTGGTTTATAAGGTTATTATCAACCTTTCATCCAGAATTTTTCCCGATTGACTAACCCATTAACCAAGATCACACGTAAAGGGGTTAAATTTTTCTGGAAAAAAAGAGTGTGAAGAATGTTTTGAAGAACTGAATATAATATTAGTCAATGCTCCTATTATGACTCTATCATCAGGGAATGATGGGTTTGTTATTTATAGAGATGCTTCAAGTAAAGAAATTGGTTGTGTCCTCAGGAATAATGAAAGAGTTATTTCCTATGCATCACAACACCTAAAAATTCATGAACAAAATTATCCTAATCATGATCTTGAGTTAGCAATTGTAACCTTTTCTTTGAATATTTGAAAACACTATCTCTATGGTGAAAAATGTGAGTTATATACTGACCACAAGAGCTTGAAGTATATTTTCTCACATAAGGAACTCAAAATGAGGAAAAGGTGATGGCTTGAACTACTCAAATATTATGATTTCACTATACACTACCACGTAGAGAACGCAAATAAGGTGGCACATGCTTTGAGCAGAAAGGATCATGGATTTTTGAACAAAATGAGAGTTGAAAGAGATCTTATTTTCATGGATGTAGTAAAGATCGATATGGGAATAACAATGAAAGGTGAAACAAAATTCTTTTTCAAATTTTTTTCAAACCATCTTTATTAGAAACAATAAAAAGTTATCAAGCTGACGATGAGGAGTTTCAAAAGAAGATTAAAGATATGAATGACGGGAGATTGAATGATTTTGTATATGAAGATGGGATTTTGAAATTTGGGAAGAGAATTTTTTTTCTTGATATACCTGATATGAAAAGGGAATTGTTGGATAATTCTCATAGCTCCTATTTCTCCATAAACCCTAGTAGCACTAATATGTATAGTGATTTGAGGAAACATTTTTGGTGGGACAACATGAAGATGGATATTGCTGATTTTGTGTCGATATATATAGTTTTTCAACAAGTTAAAGTTGGAAGACAATATCCTAGAAGTGTCATACAACCTCTTCCCATACATGAGTGGAAATGGGATGATATTATGATAGACTTTGCCATGGGGCTACCAAAGACTCCAAGAATGAATGAAACAATATGGGTCATTGTTGATCTTCTTACCATTTCATCACACTTTCTTGCTATAAGATAAGATTTACCACTTGAACGTTTGGGAAGACTATATATTAATGAAGTTTTAAGACTTCATGGATTACCCCTATAAATTTTTTTCTGATTGTGATTCCCATTTTAAATCAAGATTCTGGAAAAGTCTTCACAAGGCCCTGGATACAGAACTTCGTTTGAGCACTTCCTACCACCCTGAATCTAATGGACAATTAGAACGGACTATTCAAACCTTAGAAGACATATTGAGATCTTTCTCACTGGACTTTCATGGTATGTGGGATCAATATTTACCTCTGGTCAAATTTTCCTATAACAATAGCTCTCATTCAAGTATCCATATGGCACCATATGAAACATTATATGGAAAGAGATGTCACACAAAAACTTGTTGGGATTATGTTGGTGCAAGAAAAATCATAAGCCCAGAACATTTTGATTAAATGATGTAAAAGGAGAAGGTAATCCAAACCCACATCAAAGCAGCTCAAAGTAGGCAGAAGATCTATGTCGATAACTGGAGAAAGCATTTTGGAATTTCTAGTAGGAGATCATGTTTTCTTGAAGGTATCTCGATGGATGGGAGTTATACAATTCGGTAAGAAGGGTAAATCGAGTCCCATGAACAATGGACCTTTCAAAATTCTAGATCAAATTGGGGTTGTAGCTTACCATTTGGAAATGCCTCCAAGTCTATCCGAAGTTTGTGATGTGTTCCACGCATCACTCTTGAGAAAATAAATGCCTAACCTAATGCATGTACTCACCTATGAAGAAATTGAACTGAAACCTGATTTGTCTTATTGTGAAGTGCCAATCAAGATTCTCAAAACAGGACAACAAGTGTTAGGAAACCGGATGAATCATCTGGTAAAAGTTCTATGGAGAAACCATAAAATGGAATAGGCAATGTGGGAACATGAGGAACTTATGATAAAAAACTACCAGAATCTTTTTATGTGGTAGTATTCTAGAAATTTCTAGGATTAAATTATTTGAAGGAGGGGTGAATGTAACATTCCATGATTCCAAGGTACGTTTCCCTTTGAATAATACAGTGGCTTTCATAGTACGCAACATCGAGATTCTAACACACCGCGACCAATCAAACTAGACGATATGAATATTAATACCCACTTTTTAAAATTTTTTAATGTTTATTTTTCAAAATGTACTTCATTTATGAATTCAGAATATTGAAATTAACTTATAATTAATTTTTGGTATTTTTTGAAACCATTAAATTTTTGATGAATAGTGAAAAACACTACATTATTGGTTAAAACCGACATTTCATTTAGTAATTATTTATTTTTTTAAAATTTATTTTAGGTAAAAATAGATACATAATACCTATATACGTTCAATTTAATTCATTGGAGTCATTTCATAATAATTTTAGATATATAAAAATTTTATTGAACTTTTTACCTTCTTTTACCCACCTCCGAGGAGCATTTGCCAATTTGCATAAAACTTAATTTTACAGCTTATGTGAATTGAATTTCAAAAATATGAGAGACACAGTTGATATCACTAAGTAATATGTGGTTCAATGAGATTCAAATAATTTTGGGTGAATAGTAACTTTTGACTTTTATTTACCACCGTTAAAAGTAAATAAGGTAATTAAAGGATAAAATGATATTAGTAATACCCTAACACATGTCCTTATTCTATTGGATAAATTTATTTTGACAAAAAACAACCTTATGAATAAAATATGATCCTTTAGTTCTACTTGGTTTAGATTAGGACATTTATTATTATTTAATTTAAAGAATGTTAAAAGTGTTAAATTCATGGATTCATAACTAAACAATTTTTAATATAGTGATATACATAAGATAAATTAGATAAAAAATGTTCATTATTAAGCTAAAAAGGTTTCCTACATAATGGTATTTTAATTATAAATAATAGAAAATTAATAAATAAATTTATTTATGAAACAACGATGATGCAGTAATTACATTATTAATGAAATATTGAAATAATAGATATTATAAATATCCAATCAAATGTAATTTGAGACTTTTGATGAAATATACTAATTTTAAAGGTTAATATGACATGATAGTATTGATTAAATGATTTTTTGTGAAGTAATAATGATGTTAATAATTTAACAAAAACAAAATACCAATTAGTGTCAAAAGTGACATAAAAGAGTTTTTAAAACAAATATTATATTATTAATTGATATAATATTATTAAAAATATAATGTTCCACCAAAGGACTTATATAATGATATTTATATCATTAATAAACCACTTGGTGTTTTCTTGGTTGTTTATATTATTTTTATTAACCATATAATATAAAAATAGAAAGAGACATTGTAAATGTCATACTATTTAACTAAGAGTTAAATCTAAATGATAAGGTTAATATGGTGACCTAAACCTATCTAAAACCTATCTATTTATAGGATTTCGACTCATACCCACATTAGCCTCTAAATAAATCATTTGGGAGCTATTATGAACAAAATATTAATTTATTATAAAATAATATTTTAATTTTTTCTTAAGGTGCCCCTCACCCCTCTTATAAAAGGTCACCTCCCCTTCTATCAAATTCACACCTTCAAAGACTTTTGACTCGGCCAAACCCTGACCAAATATCCTCTCAACAATTATCCCTTCTTCCTAAAGGCATTCCTTTATTCATAAGGCCAACCTATGGAGCCCTTTTGATCAAATCCAAAGGAAGAACCCGAAGAAGAGGTAAATATTTCATCACCTCTTTCACGTTATTTTCTTCTTCCACTTACTCTTTCTTTGTTGATTCCATTATAAAATTATAAATCAAGTATCTTCTATATACTGTGATGTTATTATAAAAATGGCACAACAATATTCATTATTCTATCCATCCTATAAATTACAAAATCACCATACGTGTGTACGTACGGCTTACCGTCTCCATGTCGTGGTGAAGTTTGTTATTAAAAAACATCATTATTTGGATGGGTATAATAATGAGTATTACATATGTAAATAATAAATATAAAATCATAATGATTCTATATACATGATATACAATCCAACTATATATGATTTTGATTTCAAAAGAATGATATTATCGCTCGTGCGTACGTACGGATCGCCGTCTCCACGAACGCGATGATATTCATTCCCCATCGTAACCATTCAAAACTAATTTTAATTTGATTATTAAAAATAAATTTTAAATACTTTATATAATTCTATATATTAATAATATACATCCCATCCATAACAAACATTACACTCAAAATAAATAATACAATGGAAAATGAATTATTTAACACCAGAAACGATGATAATACTAAAATATTATTAACAAATCATTATTAGAAGATCATATATGATACCATAACTATGTATATGGTTATTATATAATTTAATAACAATTATTTAAATATTATACAGGAGGATAATTTACCCTCAACCATAGAAAAGTACAATGTAAGGGTTAATTTCACAATCTATTTACTTATCTGAGGTTGTTTATACGTAATTATCTATTAGGACCTATTTATCATCCTCATCCATGTTTTCGTAAAAATATATTTAATTTTTTTACTATTTACTATACTATGGGTTAAATTCATTTATACCCGTATTTGACCTTATATGTTTTGAATGGAATCTTTTGGTCATTTTCTAAAGAATGTACTTTCTGAACTTCTTGACAAAATTAAGGTAAGAATGTTTTTTTAACTTATACGGAGGGTGTCACTATTTTTGGCTATTATAAAATCGTTGAATCTTACCTTACAAGATTAGAAGAATATTTTAAAAAATAAATGTTTTCTTTATAATTATGTGACTCTTAAATGATTCCAAAATAGAAATAGATATTTCTCTCAAATAGGTTTGATTTCATCTATGTCAACATCCTTTGATAAATTTTACACTTATTTGATACTGATTTATTATGATACAAATATTCCACATTTTATTTAAGGTTTTGTGATATGTTTGACTGTGGATGATTTATTGTTATGTTATTCATGGTTTATAGTTAAAGTATTTACATTTTGTATTCTATATTTAAAACAAATGTTTATGTTATATTTCAACCTCTTCTCAAGATGAATGTTTTGGACTAGTATGTTCCGGGTTGGGAATTGGTAAAAGTAAGCCATCCAGGTTGGGGTTAGGTTACAACAGACCCTCCGACATGGAGTCTGGTTATAGATTCTCTCCTGGTTAGAGTCCGATTATATAGGCTATCTGGGATGGAGTCTAGTTATAGAGGCTCTTCGGGTTGGGGTCTGGTTACAGTTAGCACCTAGGTCATATCATGAGGCCTTAACATAGAAATTAAAGTCTGGCATTATGCATTCCATCATTATGAATGTGGTGATTGAAATTGCGTGTGATTATTCCACTAGTAGAATATCCATGTGAATAAGTAAATGGTATTATTTGATTTTATCTTTTCCATATTATGATGAAGTTCAAGTTTAAAAGGCTTTTGTTTTAGTCTTATACATTTCTTTAAATGTTTATATTTATTTACGAAAGTTTCCGTTATATTGTTATCCTTACTGAGCATCTGAGCTCACCCCTTTCTATGTTTTATTTTTCCCCAGATGTGAAGAAGTATTTTATGGTTGACCTCCAGGGATAGGATAAGGATATAAGTGTGTTCAAATGGGGAAAATGTTGTTGTTGTTTTTCATTTTATAATGTAATGAAAAATATATGAATGTATCTAGTATTTCCAAGGCTACTAAACTAATTGGTCTTTCGGGAAATGATTTCCTTGTATCATTCCAACGTAATGTAATAATGCACCAACTCTGGGTAACAGGGGTGGGGCATTACACATCCTTGTTCTTAGATATATGTCAATTGAAACCTTGAATGGACCAAAGAACTTAAACATTAATTTATTTCTAAATTGTTTATGTAACCCTGGTTACCCGTTCATGTTTGTCATCCAAAAACACTTGGTTGGTTATGTATGAACCATTGTTTTTTTCTTCACTCCCTTGTTCATCACGTTCTTCACCAATGAAATCCCATGGTCCCTAGATTTACATTTGATGGGCTACCAAAGATTGACCGGGTACCCGGATTCATGGAGGATCGATGAAATGATGATGAACTTGTAAGCAAAGAACATGTCTGAATTTTCCAAGATTCAAGGATACTCGATCTGTTGGTTTTAGATCAAGAACTCACAGGATGAAAAAAGGATGATGGGTACAGCATGCAAAAAACCCTTCCTAATGACCAGAGCTAATTTCAGGCGAGAATTTTCCCAAAGTCATGATTCGTCGTTAAATCCAATCATTATGGGAGAAATTTTAGTGGGATCTAAGGCTGTTAGACCAGATTCGACACATGAAGACTGAATTTATAGATATGAACTTTCTATAAAAATCATGACTATAGTCCATGTGTAATGTAGACCACACATTGTGTAGCTTCCTTTTTTGGAGACACTATGGTTTCAGAGAAATCAAGGGTAACATGGCATGTAAACTACCCTCACACACCTTGTTCCCTCATTTGGTTGAATAGTCTGTGTGGCCGACCACACAAACATGATTCCTGCGTAGAAGGAAACAATTTCCAGTACAAGGTCATTACCACAGGACATGGCCCCAGTTTCGATTTGTCATGGCACGATGTGTGGTCTACCTACATGGTATGTTCTACTACATGGGGTGGATCCATGTGACAACCAGATTCACATCTAGGTAATGAAGTGGGACCAGATGTTGCATGGGTCCCCTTATATGTTCAGATTTACTTGGGACCTTTGACTAAACTTCCATCCTCCGTATCTCTTCATTTGAACTCAAATTTTGGCCCAGGAGTAGATTATCCTTAGTTTTTTTCACGTATAACATGGATGTTCCCTCATAAAAAGATTTGGAGATATTATGTTAAATATTATAGGTTTGGAGCACACTGAGATGACACCCGATGATGGAAACAATTAAACAAAATCACCAGAGCATCCTGGGTGTAACCCACATTAAAGGTTGGGTGGTGTAACTCCCTGAATATAGTAATAGGATTACCCTCTACAAGGACTAGGTAGTGTAATTCCCCAATTATAATTCCTAGTTACCATATAGAAGGATTAGGTAGTAGAGTTCTTCAATGTTCTATTCTAATCATATAGTAGGGATGGGCATTGGCATTCCCTGATGACAGTTCTGAGCTTACCCTCCAATAGGGTTGAGTAGTGGCATTCCCCGATGAAATCTTCTTAGTGTAACCCTCCAGCATGGCTGGGAAGTGGACTTCCCTGATGACTCATCCATCTTACACTCTAGTAGATCTAGATAGTAGGATTCCCCAACGGAATTTCCAAGAATAACCCTCCAGCTGAGCTAGGTAGTGGAGTTACTCAATTACAATCAGAGAAGGACCCTCCTATCATACGAGGATATGGGATCCTTAACATAAAATTGTCACCCTTAAACTATGAAAAAAAAGTGACGAGACATGTTTTTACATATCCTTGGACTCACGAGGAAGATGAACTCTTTCCCCACCGAGATGCATCCTGGTGATGAAACCTAAAACCATGAGGATGAGTTAGTACAACCCAAAGCAGATAGTATCAAGGTGTGCTGATTGAGTTACCTAGAGTTATGTTTTTCGTTAAGACACATGAGATGATGGTCATCATTTATAGATACTTTTTAAAAAATTGTCTACTCTTCTTCTTGGGATGAGCTGTGAGATGATGATCCCCCCCCCCACCCTCTAATTTGGGATTCTTTAACTGAGTATATATATATATATATATTATCATTAAAATTCACACCTTATATACTCTCCATCTAAGAGTGGTGAAGTTGCATGGTGTATGCCACTTTCTTACCATGTTTAGATTCTTGAGGTTGGATGAGTCTGATCTCCTTCTATAGGTAGAAAAGACTCGAGGAGAATTTCATATTCTCACTGAGTCAAGATCCTTTTGTTTGGAAGAGTTTACTTTCACTCTATTGTTGGGTTGAGCTGTACTATTTCACTATAAATTGTTTTATCTACTGAGTTCCTCTTAATTTTTATCTCTTATATCTCCCCCTTCATCCTTTTTGTGCCATTCTACTGGGTATTTATATACTCACCCTTTTACGGGCTTCTCCCACATGTGTCTTGTCTTTTTCAGACAATAGATAGGTTAACCATGACTTCGGAGGACCTTAGTTTTACTATGAGCTTAGACAGTGTATGGTGGTCATAGCTTGGGATATAGGATTTGGGATCTCTTATCTATTTATGATTTTCCAGTTTTTCTAGGATGGGTCATATTTTTGGTTGGGTGTGTATTTTGCCCTTCACTTTTTAGTTTACACTATCATACTCTTTTAATTTGTAGAAGTTCATTCGTCTTTGGTTTACATTACAGTTGTGTTGCATCATTTCTTCCTTCCATCTACACTTTTTCATTGATTTGGCTATCTACATGCATATAGGTTCCCATGAAATGGCCTCCCTGAGTAATTTATTCCTTCATCACTTGTCTTCACTAGTTGTACTATGGATTTAAGATTAGGGAAGTTGTTCCTTGATCCTTAGAATTGTTAGGGTTGTTTCAGATTGGAATCAGAGAAAGTTCATTATTTTAAATGTTATTCGGATATTTCCACTTAACGGGATTGGTTGGGTTTAGGAAAATTGTGTCCAAGTCTCTCGAGTGCGTCTCTCAAGCTAGGGAGTTCAACAATGGTATGCTTTACCGACATATTCATTAAACAGGACCCTGACTTCCTTCTTATGGACTCGAAATGTAGAGACATTTGTTGTAGGGATCAATGTTACATGAATTATATAGGATTGAGAATTTTTCTATCCACCTTGAGTTAGCTTCCCAATATTATTGATGTATAAATATGCTCATCTGATCGATGTACTCCTTGAAAATTTTTAGGATTCCTTAGTGATGAAAGCTAGCTGGCATACCAGCTCAGGTTCATAATGATGACCCTATAAATGATGATGCCTTAGTTAAGGGTTCATCATGAAATCCCCATCCTCTAAGTAGGAAGGTAATAACACCCCCACCTATTGAGATGCAGATCATCCGAGTAGAAAATTATGAGGATGATACAGGCTTAGCGCGCTCTACGCGTTCTAGCAACCGAGACCACTGAGGTTTCATTGTGAGCCAAATCCTCAGGCAGTAGAGGATTTCTGAGAGTCGGTGTGTTCTGTATAATCTGGATTATTTGGACCTTGATGGATCAAGTGGTGGATTTGGAAACCACCCTTTTCCATGAAGTACCTATACATTGGTGGATCTTGGTTACATAGATGCATGTTGAGTTGAAACTCTCGTGGGATGACTTGCAGCTGCTATTTCTTTAGGAGTACTACCTCTCTTGGTTACTCTCAGTTCGGATCCATGATCTTCTAGAGCTTCAGTATGAAGTGATGATAGTGCATGTGTATGTATTTTTGTTTACAGAACTTACGTAGTACTCTATATACATTATATGTAGTTGCTACTTTTGAGCACAGAAGATTGATAAAGGACTCGAAAAAGTGATCTGACCCAGCGTAGTGCTCGTGTGAATCTCCCCAATGTAGGGATGATGGATTGGGAACTTATGATAGAGATATTTCTATCATAGGGAAACCTAATAGTTTGAGTTGGTAGTGTTTTCAATAGAGCTAAGTCGTCTACAATAGCTGGTAGACTCTAGAGATATCAGAAGAAGAGAAACTTCAACGAGAAGGCACATGCATGTGGTCGTATGAGGCCAATATATTTCGGAGGACTATAGAACCCTAAAGATGGGTTTTTCATTACTTATGAAGGGTGAGGTCATACGGAATAGAACTACCTGAACGGGTATGCTGAGATTCCTTTCCAGATAGTATATGGACCACCATAGTAGAGACAACTATGTGATCAAGGATCAACCAGTGGGCATAGGGAGGTCCCTAGGAAGGTGAAGTTGGAATGGGATCAGGAGGAGCCATATGAAGAGGATAGCGCTATGATATCCTTCCTGTAGGATCGAAATAATGATGTAGATGCTCAATATACAAGAGGGGGGTTGAATTGTATACATTAAAAATTCCTTTTGGAACCTTTAAAGTTGGTTACGAACAACTATGTTTTCCTTAAGAAAAGAAAAGGGCTAAGTTTAACAAAGTTAAACTAAGAAAATTCACAACACCTCTAACACCAATTGAGAACTTTATAAACTTTAAGTTCTATGCACTTGCTAAAAACTGGAAAGAGATTCCGAAAGTAGGTTCCGGAAATATGGATCCAGAAATTAAAACTTAACTAAAGATTACAATATGAGATTCTACCCTAAAGCCTATAGAATCTAAATGGAACAGAGTACAAGTAAGGAAGTATAAGAAAGTTATACATTTCTTACAATACAATATGCAGCGGAAACAAACAAGTAGAAAAACTACAAGTAACAAGATATAAGCCTTTTAACCCAAAGATAAGGGTATCCAACAACCTTGGATAAAGGTCCCTTGATTTATACTTTCAAGCAAGTCTGTCTTACCCACACCAGGGTAAGCCCTCGATACAAAGATCGGAATCTCTGTCATGCTATCCCCACAAGCCCTCAACTTCATGGTAGTTGGCAACCTCTGTATTCCTCAGCAAGGAATCCCTTGAACTTCAAGGTAGTCAGCACCTCTGTCTTCCTATCCCCGGAAGTCCTCGAACTTTAAGGTAGTCGGAACCTCTGTCTTCCTATCCTTGGAAGTCCTCGAATGTAATCACCAACATTCGGAGTCGCACGAAGCAAAAACTGAACGAGCAGTTCAGTATGCACAAAGCATTAAAAGCTTTCTCTCTCTATAAATCACATTAGCAGCATGTGGTCTCTAGATCGATCAACTTCATTTTTTATTCTCTTTTAAATGAGCTCGTATTTATAGGAAAATTTCCAACGGTCGGCTCCCTCCACCAATGGTCATATTTTCCATGAAACTCGGAGGGACCTGTACACGTGTAACTCAACCAACGGTTAATTAGAAACATAAAAGATGACATCGTTTTAAAAACAAACCATGTAAAACTGAATGCACGACATCGTTTTGAAACAAAGCACATGTAAGTAAAAGCTAATCAATAGTTCGGAGTGTAAGAAAAATAATAAGTTCAGAGTGTAAGAAAAATAATAAGTTCGGAGTCTAACCAAAAATAAGTTCAGAGTCTATGTTAAGAAATATTCAAATTCCGTTTTATAGGAATTTGGAGTCTGATTTCACCAGAGATCAGATTCTGAACTTGCAGAGTTCGGAGCCAAACCACTTAAGGAGTTCAGAGTCGAACTATTAAAGAGTTCGGAGTCGAACTACATGTGAGTTCGGAGCCGAAATTCTTCAGATTTCGGAGTCGAACTTCTTAAGAGTTCGGAGTCGAGCTATTAAAGAGTTAGGAGTCGAACTTCTTCAGAGTTCGGAGTCAAACTATTAAAGATTTTGTAGTTGAACTGCTTCAGAGTTCAGAGTCGAACTATAAAAAAGTTCAGAGTCGAACTGCTTGAGTTCGGAGTTCAGAATTCGGATTAAGACATCATTACAGATCACATCCAGAATTTGGATCCTAAAAACAGAATGCTCCAAACCTTTTCATTAGATGACTCCATATATTTTAGTTATGAATCAGGTTTTTGGTTTTAAGAATAATATTTCTATGTATAAGAAAATCTAGGTTAAGGTAAATTTCCTTAAAGTAGTAAACTTTAATTATGGGGGTAAAAATAATATTTTATTAAGTATAAGGTGTTTGTGATTTTCAAAACAAGAAGGAATGGAGAAGTCATAAGGAAAAACTTATTGACTCAACAATCTCCCCCTATTTGAAAATCACAAACATCCTTACGAAAAAGCACATAAGGATCTTGAAAAATTTTATTAGACTTTGAAAAAATAAAACTTATCTCCCTTTGTTCATGGATAGAAATCAATACAAATTACTCCACCTTAGAAATTGAAACTCTAAGGATTGTATTCTGAGTTTCCGGAGTGGAGTTTTCAATAATATAAGAATGAAAAACTTCGTAGTGGGAAACTCCCCCTTTCATTAAGGATATTTCTCTTAGAAATTTTTCCCTTTCTCCTCCTTAGGAGTAGTTATTTTTCCTTCTCCCCCTTTGTGATTTTCAAAAAGAATTGATGGGAATGAAAAACAAAGTATGGTACCTGAAACATTAGTATATAACAATATACAAACCAACTAGATAACCATTTCATTAGAGTTGAGGGAAGAAAAATTTATAAGGAAAGACAATTATTACAAAAGATCAGAGTAGGTTCATTTGTCTTCCTTTTCTTTCGGATTGGCTTCACAAAGTTCGGAACCGACCTTAAGAAGAGTAGCAGAGCTTTGAGATGCAAAAACTTGGAAAAACCGATGTGGGACGAGTCTCGGGATCCCCTTTTTATAGGCAATGAATTTGACCGTTGGTCTTCCAAAAACCATACAACGGTTGAAAATACTTTGATCTGATCTGACGGTTAACAACAATCCCGTAGAAATAAAAAAATTTGACTCTGATCTTTTGGGGTTTTTTTTAAAAGAAAATAATCGGATTTGAGGTAAAACTAGATTCCGAATTTTTAAAAACAAGGAACATATCAGTAAGGAAAATTTGATTAAAAAACTATAAGTAAGAGAATCATAACTTACGGATTAGCAAGAAATATTATTCGTAATTGGTAATATTCTTCCAAAAACATGAGTCCAACAATCTCGTTACAAAAACTTGAATCTGAAATTTTTGTTACAAAAAAAACATATTATTACGAAAAATCCATTCCGGAAGTTATTAGTACGAAGGCTTCTATTCAGGAGGTTTTCAAAACAAAAATTTCCATTCCGGAAAATTTCAGTTTCAGAAATCCCCATTCTGGAATTTTAGTTATGGAAATTTTTAAAAGAAACTTTGGAAAAACATAGTTACTCTAACAATGAAATGTACTCCCCCTATGAAAAGGAGTTTATTACTGATAGGAGAATTGTTCAACAAGAAGTCAATGAAAAATGATTACCTTACGGTTATCATTCCTCACTTTTGTTTAATATATTCAAATCTATCAGAGGGTAAAGATTTTGTGAAAATATCAGCAAGTTGATCTTGCGTTCTGATAAACTGAAGAATAATATCTCCTTTTTGTGTGCGATCCCTAAGAAAGTGATGCCTATTATCTATGAGCTTTGCATGAGAGTGATGTGCAGGGTTCTTACTTAAGGCAATGGAACTTGTGTTATCACATAAAATTTGAGTTTTAGTAAAACTCAATCCATAGTCTGTGAGTGTGTGTTGCATGCACAACACTTGAGCACAATAAATTCCAGCTGCTACATATTCAGCTTCAGCAGTGAAAAGTGCTACAGAATGTTGCTTCTTGCAAGGCCAAGAAACTAATGAATCTCCTAAGAAATGACAAGTTCCGAATGTACTCTTTCTATCCATTCTACATCCACCCAAGTCAGCATCAGAAAATCTTTTTAGAACAAAATCATTTCCGGAAGTATAAAATAATCCTAGATCCATGGTTCCCTTAAGGTAGCGAAAAATTCTTTTTACTGCCTTTAAGTGAGATTCCTTAGGATTGGATTGATATCTTGCACATAAGCATATTGAGAACATTAAGTCTGGTCGACTAGCTGTCAAGTAAAGTAAACTTCCTATCATACCTCTAAAGGATGTTTGATCTACTGGTTTCCCAGCTTCATTAAGATCTAATGAATTTGAGGTACCAATGGGAGTATTTATACTTTTAGTATTGTCATAACCATACTTTTTGAGAAGATATTTAATATACTTATGTTGAGATATATAGGTTCCTTCTAGTTTTTGAGAAATTTGAAAACCAAGGAAAAAAATTAACTCACCCATCATACTCATTTCAATCTCAGATTTCATTAGACTTGCAAAAGAGTCAGTTAAGGATTGCTGAGTTGAACCAAATATGATGTCATCAATATAAATTTGAACAATCAAAAAAAATTTCTTATCTTTATTTATAAAAAGGGTTGGATCTGCATTTCCTTTAACATAGTTATTTTGAAGCAAAAATCCTGTGAGTCTATCATACCATGCTCGTGGGGCTTGTTTAAGACCATACAAAGCTTTGGTAAGTCTAAAAACATGATCAGGATGTTTTGTATCTTCAAAGCCAGGAGGTTGTTCAACAAAAACTTCCTCTTGGACATAACCGTTAAGAAAAGAACATTTCACATCCATTTGGAAAATTTTGAGATTAAAGAATGCTAAAAAGGCAAGTAGAATATGGATAGATTCAAGTCGAGCTACTGGAGCATAGGTTTATTCATAGTCTATTCCCTCTTGCTGATTATAGCCTTTAGCAACAAGTCTAGATTTATTTCTTACTATGACTCCATTTTCATCACATTTGTTCCTGAAAACCCACTTTACTCCAATAACAGAAGTTTCCTTAGGTCTTTCAACCAAGATCCAGACTTTGTTCCTTTCAAGTTCATTTAGTTCATCTTGCATAGATTTGATCCAATCATCATCACCTAAAGCTTCATCAGTGCTTTTTTGATTCTAATTGGGAAATAAATACTAGATGTTCTACTTAATTTCTCAAGGAAATCCTAATCCTTACAGGTTGATTTACATCACCAATGATACTATCACTGGGATTATTCTTAAGAAACACCTGATTTGGGTTTTGAAAATCCTGTTCATCAACATTGGGTAGAAAATCTTCTGGGGTAAACAATTCAGAAGTATCTTCATTAACATTTTCCTTATCAGAAGGATCTTCTATCAAGGGTTGACAATCAGTTTTTTAAAACACATCTGAGGATGTAGGTTGAGATGGTTTAAAAACAAAAGGATCAGACTCATCAAATTTTACATGCACTATTTCTTCAACAGTACAAGTATTTTTATTAAATACTCTATAAGACTTAGAAGTTGTGGAGTAGCCTCAAAAAATTCCTTCATCAGATTTTGGTGTGAATTTATGTAGGTTATCTTTAGTATTCAAAATGAATACCTTACAACCAAAAAACATGAAGTAGGATAGTCTTGGTTTTATACCATTCCATAACTCGTAATGAGTTTTATTAAGATAAGGTCTAATCAAAACTCGATTTATAGTATAACAAGAAGTACTTACAGCTTCAGCCCAGAAATGTCTAGCTATAGAATATTCACTCAGCATGGTTCTAGTTATCTCTTGAAGAATTCTACTTCTTCTCTCAACTACACCATTTTTTTTAGGAGTTCTAGGTGCTGAAAAATTGTGAGTAATACCTTTCTTACTACAAAAAGTTCCAAAATCAGAATTTTGAAATTCTCCTCCACGATCAATATGAATAGTTTTCAATGGAAGGTTTTTCGCATTTTTAACTTGAGCTCTAAAACTTTTGAAATAAGATAATGCTTCAGATTTCTTTTGTATAAAATAAACCCATGTAAATCCAGTGTAATCATCAACTAGAGAAAACACAATGTATTTGCTTCAAATACATTCAGTTTGTGTTGGACCAAAAATATCCAGGTGCACTAACTGTGATGATTCAGTTGTTGAGACTTCACCGATTGATTTAAAACTATATTTATGTTCCTTTCCATATTGAAAAGGATCACAAAATTTAGAATAATCAAATCTAAGCTTCGATAAATCCTAAACTAGTTTATTCTTAGAGAGTTTACATAAGTTCCTAAGGTTACAGTGTCCTAGTCTTCTGTTCCATAACCAGGAATGATCTTCCATTTCACTTAGGCAAGGTAAATCTTGGCTCCTAAGGTCTTCTAAATTTAAGGTGTAAACATTCTCTTGCCTATTGGCTGAGAGAATAAATTCTTCCTTGGAATTGTGGACTAAACACTTATCATTCCTAAAATTTACAAGGCAACCTTCATCATATAACTGACTTATGCTAATGAGGTTGTGCATAAGAACCTTAACAAAAAGAACATTTGAAATCAAAGTTTTACCAAGAAGAACAATATTACCAATACCAACAATATCTCCCTTAGCATTATCTCCGAAAGCTACCTTTCCTCCTTTCGTTTTGATAATCTTATTAAAATATCTTTTGTTACTAGTCATGTGCCCAGAACATCCACTATCCATGTACCATGTGTTGCTGCTGGTACTCTATTTATTTTCCTAAAAACAAGAAAAGAATTAGACTTTCGGAATCCAAACTTGTTTGGATCTGAGATTTCTAGATAACAAAACTTTAGGTACCCACATTTTCTTAGAGAAATAATAATTATGAAATCCTAGAGATTGGGTTTTGTATAAGGAACAATTCCTTGCCCAGTGACCACCACATTGACACTTGGTACAAAATGGGACACTTTGAGGAACAAAGTAATTTTTACTAAAAGATGGTTTTGCATGGGTATAACTAAATCCGAATTTATTTCTTAAAGGTCATATTTGAGAATACATTTTATCAAAATTTTATTTACCATGGGTAAAGATTGAAAAACACTTCTTTAAGAAAAAAATTTTGGACATGAGTTTTATAACCAAGTTTTTATCCTCAAAATAATTAGTTTTAGAACTAGAGCTAGGCTCGAAAACAGTTTTCTTGGAAATTACTTTTTCTAACTCTTTAGAATGTTTCTTCTTCTCATAACTTACTTCCTCATGATTTTTTGAAATACTTATAAAATTGGAATTTATCTTATCATGATCTTTAGAAAGATATGATATCTATTTTGTAAGAATATTATTCCTAGAGTTTTCCTTATCAAGTTTTTTATTGAGTTTGGAATTCTCAATTTCAAGAAGTTCAGCAAACCTAGAAACTTCTTCATAAGTAGGTAAAGTATGTTCTTCATCATAAGAGGATTCTTCATCAAAATAGTTATAATACTTACTATGATTAGTATTTAAAGATATATTGGTCAATGATTCAGCATTTCATACCTTATCCATGAAACAATGATTATCAATAGGTAGTCTGGCTATAAGACCAAGATTCTTCTGTCCTGAAGATTCATAATCAGAAGATTCATCTGAAGAGTCACTGCCACTGGCACTCCAGGTGTCATTAGATTTCAGAACATTCTTAGCTTTGGGTTTATAATACTTCTTTCTGTTCCTGTCTGAATTCCTTTCTTTCCTTTCTTTCTTTTTGAGCAAAGGGCAATCTGGTCTAATATGTCCAGCTCTCTTGCATTCATAACAAGTAACTTCTCCATCGTTCCTATATTTCCTTTCCTTCTTCTTATATTTGGATTGAAAACTTCTTTGGAAAGTTATCTTGTTCATCCTTCGAGCAAGATTTGCTAACTCATTTTCAGAGACTTCACTCTCACTAGATTCGGATTGGAAAATAACTTTCTTAGACTTAGATCTGGTTATTCTCTCTGGAGTCTTAGCTTTTATCTGATTTAATGTTGTTTTAAAATAAACAGTTCCATTTCCATTTTTCTTCTTGATGTTTTTAGCATCTCTTCATTCTTGTTTCATGTTGGAGAAGAGTTCCAAATAACCCATCAAGAGAAATTTGAGTAACTTTCATGTTCTCATCTATAGTAGTTCTTTTGGATTCCCACTCATTGGGCATAATATCAATTATCCGGTCCACAAGTGCTTCATCATCTAACCCTTTCTCTCCCATAGACTGTAAACTCTTAACTATAGTCATAAATCTGTGTTGAACTTTACAGATTGGTTCACCATAAGGAAAATTGACGCCATGGTATTCAGCTCTAAGCATAGCTCTCCTAGTTTCGATCACTTTAGAAGTTCCAAAGTGTATAACCTCTAAATTTTTCCAGATACAATTAGCTACTTCACAAGAAGAAGTTTGGCTATATATATTTCTAATCATTGAACAAAGTAAGGTATTGCATACCTTATAATTAAGTTGATACTCTTTCTTTTCCTGGTTAGTGAAAGTTCTAACTTCCTTATCAGGAATTTTATAATCACCTGTAAGCATAACAAAGTTTTCCACTCCAGTATTGATAACAAAAGTCTTCATTCGATCTCTCCAGTACTCATAGTCATTACCATCAAAGATTGGTGGTCTTGTAGGATTTAGATTATCAATAGAACAAACATTTACTCCTTCCATACTAAAAAAAACTTGGGCAACCAAACATATTAGTAGAAAAAGTTCGTAATCACAATGTTTGGAATTACAATGTTCGGAATGAAAAAGTTCAAAGTTTGGAATGACAAAGTTCAAAGTTCGGAATGAGAAAAGTGAGCAAGAAAAACTTATGCGTGAGAATAAGTATTTCAGAGACCTGCTTTGATACCAATTTTAGGATCTAAATAATGATGTAGATACTCAATATACAATAGGGGGTGAATTTTATACTTTAAAAATTCCATTTGGAACCTTTAAAGTTAGTTACGAACAACTATGTTTTCCTTATGCAAAGGAAAGGTCTAAGTTTAACAAAGTTAAACTCAGAAAATTCACAACACCTCTAACACCAATTGGGAACTTTATAAACTTTATGTTTTATGCACTTGCTAAAAACAAAAAGAGATTCCGAAATTAGGTTCCGGAAATATGGATCCGGAAATTAAAACTTAACTAAAGATTACAATATGAGATTCTACCCTAAAGCGTATATAATGTAAATGGAACAGAGTATAAGTAAGGAAGTATAAGACAGTTATAATTTCCTTACAATACAATATGCAGTGGAAACAAACAAGTAGTAAAACTACAAGTAACATGATATAAGTCTTTTAACCCAAAGAGAATGGTATCCAACAACCTTGGAAAAGGTCCCTTGATTTATACTTTCAAGAAAGTCTGTCTTACCCACACCAGGGTAAGCCCTCGATACAAAGATCGGAATCTCTTTCTTGCTATCCCCGCAAGCCCTCAACTTCAAGGTAGTTGGCAACCTCTGTCTTCCTCAGTAAGGAAGTCGTCGAACTTCAAGATAGTCAGCACCTCTGTCTTTCTATCCCCGAAAGTCCTCATACTTTAAGGTAGTCGTCACCTCTGTCTTTCTATCCTCGGAAGTCCTCAAATGTAATCACCAACATTCGGAGTGGCACAAAGCAAAAACTGAATGAGCAGTTCAGTACGCACAAAGCATGAAAAGCTTTCTCTCTCTAGAAATCACCTTAGCAGCGTGTGGTCTCTAGATCGATCAACTTCACTTTTTATTCTCTTTTAAATGAGATCCTATTTATAGGAAAATTTCCAACGGTCGACTCCCTCCACCAATGGTCATATTTTCCATGAAACTCGGAGGGACCTGTACACGTGTAACTCAACCAACGGTTAATTAGAAACAGAAAAGATGACATCGTTTTAAATACAAACCATGTAAAACTGAATGCACGACATCGTTTTGAAACAAAGCACATGTAAGTAAAAGCTAATAAATAGTTTGGAGTGTAAGCAAAATAATAAGTTCGGAGTGTATGCAAAATAATAAGTTCAGAGTCTAACCAAAAAGAAGTTCAGAGTCTATGTTAAGAAATATTCAAATTCTGTTTTATAGGAATTTGGAGTCTGATTTCACCAGAGATTGGATTATGAACTTGCAGAGTTCGGAGCCGAACCACTTATGGAGTTCGAAGTCGAACTATTAAAGTGTTCGGAGTCGAACTACATGTGAGTTCAGAGTCGAACTTCTTCAGAGTTCGGAGTCAAACTTCATAAGAGTTCACAGTCGAACTATTAAAGAGTTCAGAGTTGAACTTCTTCAGAGTTCGGACTCGAACTATTAAAGAGTTCTAAGTCAAACTGCTTCAGATTTCGGGGTCGAACTATTAAAGAGTTCAGAGTCAAACTTCTTAAGAGTTTGGAGTTCAGAATTCAGATAAAGACTTCAGTACAGATCACATCCAGAATTCGGATCCTAAAAACAGAATGCTCCAAACCTTTTCATTATATAACTCCGGATATTTTAGTTATGATTCCGGTTTTTGGTTTTAAGAATAATATTTCTATGTATAAGAAAATCTAGGTTAAGGTAAATTTCCTTAATGTAGTAAACTTTCCTTATGGGGGTAAAAATAATATTTGCTTAAGTATAAGGTGTTTGTGATTTTTAAAACAAGAAGGAATGGAGAAGTCATAAGGAAAACCTTATTGACTCAACACTTCCACCACCACCACCAGGTATCCCACCTCATGATCAAGGATCTAGTAGTCGGGCCTATAGACAGCTGCAATCTTTGGATGTTAATGACCCTACAACGCATGATATTATTTGAGATTACTACAGGGAATGATTCTTTTTTCCTCTTTTACCTATCGGTAGTGTGAACTATCATTTGGAGGAGAGAGGTTCATGTGCGGCCTTTTGGTTGTCATAATAGAACCCTATGACAACATCAAGGGAATTCATTTCTTTTCTATGGTTTGATTCCAGACCGACTGTCATAAAAAACTAGTCATATTCATATGTACTGATGAGATGAGTTTCACTTTCTCTAGTGAGAGATATCTCTTGGAAGGATATGTGGATTCTATAATAGGGTTGTTATAGCCTATCACCCATCATTTGTAAAGTGTATCCCTTGGAGCATTAGGATCTTAAGAAATCTAGGTTCCTTCAGTTGTGTAGGATTATATGGATGTCTTCTTCGAAGACATTCTAGGACTACCTCTGAGGAGGTATATGGAGTTTTACATTGACCTGTGACCTAGGAAAACCATGATATCTTCTATGGCATATTTGATGGATCCAACTGGGAAATGGGAGTTACATTTGTAGATGGATAACCTTTATGAGAAATGTTTCATCAAACCCAGTGTCCCCCTAGGCAGTTCCAATGTTTTTCAGGAAAAAGGTTGATGGGTACATATGGATTTTTGTGGTTTATCATTGCCTGAACAAGGTCATTCTAAAGAAAAATTACCCCTTTCCATGAATGGATGACCTCTTTTATTAGTTATGAGGCACAAAATGGATATAAAAGATCTATCTAATATCTGGCTAACACTAGTTGAGGGTTCATGAGTTTGAAATTCCAAAGTTAGATCTCTGATGCCACTAAGGACATTATGAGTTTCTAGTGATGCCTTTTGGTGTGAATAATACTCCCACCATGTTTATGTATTTGATGAACCAGGTCTTCCATCCATTCATGGAATTGTTTTTTAATCATCATCGATGGCATACTCATCTACATTATATCATATGAGGGTATTGTAGAGAACTTGAGTATGGTTCTCTATTTTCCTCGAGATCACAAACATTACGAAAAACTCTTGAAGTTCTTGTTTTGGATACATGAGGTTCACTTTCTATGGAATTTCATTTCAATGAATCTTTTATCCATGGATCCTTCAAATATTGAAGCAGTTATTCATTGGGATCCACCTAAGATGTTGTCATTGGGGTAGATAATTCTTTTCTTGGTGGGGTACTATAGGATATTTATAAAAAACTTCTCGATGATCACATCCCCTTTAACCACCATGATGCCTAAAGGGGAGTTAGTTACCTGGTTTGGGTAGTTCCAAATGTACGTTGAGTAGTTGAGGTAGAGGATGACCAGTGATATATTGTTGAGACTTATGGAGGAATTTTTTGAGTTCATAGTGTATTGTGATGCCTCAGGAGATGTGCTTGGTGGCGTGTTGATGTAACATCATGAAATCATCGCCTATAGATCGAGGTAGTTGAGATTCCATGAATAGAACTACAAGACTCGTGACCTTGATCTGGAAGTGGTAGTATTTGGAATGGTGGTGTGTAGAAGGAACTTTTTGTGATATCGCTTTGTGGTTTACTCATACCACCAGAGTCTCAGGTACATCTTCACCTAGAGAGACCTGAACCTAAGATATCGATGCTGGATAGAGTTCCTAAAGGACTAAAAATTCGATATAGTATATACTCCAGGGAAGGGAAACATTGTAAAAGATCCCATTAAGAGTAATTATAAGGATCACTTAGTGAAAGAAGATTCAAAGTAGTTAGATTCCATTCAGCTCACCATGTTGAAGAAAGAGGGATCTGATTTTCATTAGTCAATGGGGTTCACTCCTTCACATCTTGAGTGTGTATGAGGGCCTCAGCTGGGGGACATCGAATGAAATTTATTATATGATCAAATATCCACAGGCTATGCACCATAACGATATTCTAATGGAGATAATCATGCCATCATGTTCCAGGGGAGAACATTGGTTCCAATCACATTAATGGAGGAAGTGATGAGGGAGTTCCACACTTCTCCCCTAGTTGTAAATCCCGGTGAAGGGAAGATGTACAGAGACGTTCAAAAGTTGTTTTGGTGGTCTATCCTGAGACGAATCATAGATGGGTTAGTCTCTTGATTTCTAACCTTCAAACATGTGAAATGTGAGAACCATGTTTCGACAGGTTTTTTGTAGCCACATGAGATCTCGGAGTGTAAATCGGATAGCATATCCATGAACTTTGACATAAATTTTATGACCATAGCAGAGGTGCATGACACCATCTGGGTGATAGTTGAATGACTCATGAATATAGTGTTCTTTTTTTCCATTAGGGATCATTGTTTTGTGGAGAGTTTGGGGAATTGGTATTTATGGGAGATCATCCACCTTCATGGGGTATCCTCAATGATTTTCTTTGATCATGATGCGTGGTTTATGTCAAAGTTATAGAGAGACCAGTAGGAGTCATCAGGGGCCTAGTTTTTTATGACTACATCCTTTCATCCCTAGACCGAAGGTAGATAGAGTGCACTATTCAGGTGCTAGAGTATATGATGATGGCTTGTGTGTTGGAATTCAATCAGATATGGGAGGATCACCGGTCTTTTCTAGAGTTTGCGTAAAATAAGATATACCCCTCTGTCATCATCATGGAACATTTTGAGGACCTATACGGGAGACCCTACAAGTCAATCTTATGCAGTAAAGATACTGGTGAGTCCTCTCTTATGGGCCCAGAGCTTGTGAAGGTGACAATAGAGAAAGTTTTGGTCATCCATGACGTAATGAAGATGGAGTAGAAAAAATATAAATCCTATGTAGACCTTCTTCATAGTTCCTTGGAGTTTGAGAAAGGAGACCACATTTTCTTATGACTATGCCCACAAAGAGGGATGTAAAGGTTCATCTAGGGAGAAAATATATCCCCTAGAATCATCATGTCATTCGAGAACATGTAGATGTAATGTTAGGTTTCCTACCACCTCACCGTACACCCAAAACTGGAGTGGGTGTAGGACGTCTTCCACATGTTGTAGATGAGGAGATACATTCATGACCCCACACACATCATTTACTGGGGTGATATGGACATAGATGATGGATCCACCTTTGTAGAGTACCCTGGGGTGATCGAGGGCTGACAAGAGCAGACCTTGCATGGACAGAACATCTGTTTGGTTCGCATGTTGTGGCATCATGGAACCATGCAATGAAGTTCAAGGGAGTGGGAGTTCCATTTTCGGGCCCAGTATCCCGAGTTTTTTTCATTATTTTTTTTGGGGATGAAAATCATGAAGGATGGAATGATGTAGATATCCTTTTTTTCCTTTTATACTTTGTGATATTTGTATATATATTTCCATAGATAAGAGGTTATACAACGTGTGATTTCGAGGCTCGGTGTGACCAGAATTAATTTTATAAAAAATTTAAATATATTTTATCTTACTTGCATGCGGTTAATTAATGAAAATGGTATAACTCTTAAATAGTTGATTAGATCAGAAATTTGAACCCACGATTGGGTCTGTAACATGGTGTTTACCCCAGGAACGACATAAAATAAGTTAGTGAGGGAGGTTTGGATGCCTTGCATGTTGGAGGAATGTTTAGGTGGATTAATAAATTAATTAATTGATTAACTAAACTATGACATAGAATGAAATATATAAATGTGTAATTAAGGATAATTATCTAGGTCTGAATTGTAGTTTTTAAACCACTAGAAATGATCTATTCCCCTCCTCCCTTTGTGAATCTCTTTGACAAACAACAAATCTTGTGGATCAACATGAATCGAAGCATAAAAATGTAGCAGCTCCTCCCGAATTCATTGGAGAGCAAGTTATTCAATAATGATCAATAAAAACTAAGGTAAAACCCATATTTTTTTGTTTCACATAATTATATTAAAATAATAGAGCATATCTATCCTTTTTTTTAGATCTATGCCAATTGAAACCCCGCATGTACCCAAGAACTAAAACATTAATTTATTTCTAAATTTTTTACCTAACCCTGGTGCACCATTCTTGTTTTTCGGCCAAGAATTCTAGGATAACGACATATAAACATTTTTTTATTTCATCTCTCCTTGTTCTTCACATTCTTCATCAATGGAATCCCATTATTTCAATTCAAATGTTCCTAGGAAACCCAAGCTCCATCGGGTACACAGATTTATGGTGGATCAATGAAATGATGACAATATTCTGACTGAAGAACATATCTATAATTTCCGGTATTAAGGATGATCGATCTATTGGTTTTAGATCAAGAACTCAAAGGATGAATGAACAACATCAGGTAGAATGTGCAACAAAACCCTTTCGGGTGAACGAAGCTGATTTCCGGTGAGCAACAACCCAACATTGCAATTCACGGTCAGATCTGAAGTTTGTAGGAGAAATATCAGTGGGATCTAAGGTAGTTTGATTGAATTCAATGTGAAAGGACCATATTTTTAGATATGAACTTTCTGGAAAAAATTGCGACTACACACTATGTATAACCAAGAACACACAGCGTGTAACTTCCTGTTACAATGGTACTAGGGTTTCAGGGAGATTAAGGGTATCATGATGTGTAAACTCCCATCACACACTATGTTCCCACTATTTTCTAAATAGTATGTGTGTCCAACCAACCAGACATGTTCTCCGGGTATATGGACATGGGGCCTAGTACATAGACACAACCATATGACACAACCCTTGTCCCGTTTAGTTATGACACAGCCTGTAGTCCACCTAACGACATGTTCTACCATGTGGGGTGGAGCCGTGCGCTTTTTGGAGACACGTCCAAGCTATGGATCAAGACCACATGTCGTGTGGGTAACCTCACATTCCATGTATCACTTTGTAACTTTTGAGTAAACTTCCATCCTCTGTATATCTTTCATTTGAACTCAAATTTTGGTCTGTGAGTAGCCTATCTTGAGTGTTTTTTCACATATAATGTGGTTGTTCCCTCATATGAATATTTAGAGATACGATGTGAAATTTTCAACAAATTGAACATGTTGAGGTGACACCTGGTGAGGATAGAAATTATACAAAATCCCCATAGTATCATGGGTGTAACTCTCCAATAGGGATGGGTAGTGGAGTTCCCTGATGATAGTAATGGGCTTACCCTATAGTAGGATTGGATAGTGGCTTTCCCCAATGATATTTCCAAGTTACCCTTCAGTAGTATAGGGAAGTGGATTTTCTCAATGTTTTGGGATTACCCTCCAGCAAAGCTGGGCGGTGGATTTCCCTGATGATAGGACTGGGATAACCCTATAGTAGGGATACATAGTGGAATTAACTAATGAAAAATTCAAGGCATAACCCTCTAGAAGGTTTGGGTAGTAGAGTTCCTTGATGATTCATCTATATTACCCTCCAATAGATCTAGGTAGTGGCATTCACTGATGAAATTCCCAAGCATAACACTATAGCCAAGCTGGGCAGTGGTGTTCCTCAGTGACTATTAGAGTAGGAACCTCTTGTCATACCAGATTATGGGATCCTTATATGTAAAATTTTCCCCTCGACAATGCGTCATTGTGATGAGACATGGTTTGATATAGACTTGGACACACAAGGAAGAGGAATTATTTCCCCACTAAGATGCATCCTAGTGATGCGTCTTAAAACTGTGAGGGCGAGTTAGTGTCACCCAAATATTGTAGTATCATGGTTTGGTGATTGAGTTCCTTATACTTGAGTTTTCATGGTAGAAATGTGATATGGTATTCATAATTGAAGGATTATTTTGGAACTATTGACCTATCTTTTTCTTATGATAATCTCTGAGATGGAGAGCCCCTTACTCACACATTTGGGGTTCTTTGACAGATCATATATATATATTCTATCTTATGGATTCACACGTTGGATATTATCCTTTAAGGAGAGGCAAATACACATGGGGTATTTCACGTGATTTCTGTGTTTATCTTCTCATTTTTGGATTATTCCACTATCCTTATATATGTAACGAAGACTCAAGAAGAAGTTTATATTCTCACCGTGTTGAGATCCTTATTTTTGGACGATTTTACATTCACTCTTTTATTGGTTTGAGATGTACACATTCATTAAAAATTGTTCTATATAACGATTTCCTCTTCAACTGTATCTCTTATTCCTCCCCCTTCACCGTTTTTAGGGAATTCCACTGGGTATGTATATACTCACTCATACATGGGATTAACCCACAAATGTCATGTCTCTTCTAGACGATGGACATGTCAACCGTGACATTAGAGTAAATTAGATCTACTGGATGCTTAGACCTCATACGGTGGTTGTATCTTGGGATACATGAGTTTGGCTCTCTCATATGTTTACTCTTTTCCAATTTTGTCAGGTTGGGACATGTTTCTAGATGGGTGTGTATTTTCACCTTCACATTTTAGTTTACACTACCCCACTCTTGTATTATTGAGAGGTTCATCCATATTTGGTTTAATTTATAGTTGTTTTTCATATTTTCATCCTTCCCTCTGTACATTTTCAATGAGTTAGTTATTTCTGTGTGTATAAGTTCATAGGAAAACACATCTTCGAGTAAGTTATTCCTTCATCACTTGTTTCCAAACCCTGAACTTTGGAGGTGTACTTGGGTTAGTTGCAGATCAAGCCTCGACTTGGTTCGGGTTGGGATAAGGTGTCCCCCAAGCTATTGATTCTTGTCTTGAGTTCATCATATCTATCTATGATCACCTAGAGATTCGTAATGCGGGGAGGGTCATGATTTTAATTTATCTGATTCATGGATCTTCCAAGAGTTGGTGGGATTTGAAAATTAGGAAGGTCATCACCAATAGATGACTTGGATTTATTTTCCATGTATTTTCAAAAATTACTTCTACCCAGATATGTTTAGAGATGAATGATCTAGGTTGTTTATGTATATAGAAGAGGGTAATTTTTCAGTAATCGACTATTCATCTGAATTTGCGGAGCTCCAATGTTTATACCATACTCTTTTCGATGATGAGTTCACAAAATCAAGGTGGTTTAAGGAAAACCTTAGGTATTCCATCCATTTTTAGTTGCTTATTGTTTCTTATGCTTTTGTCGGGGCGTGCGCATCCATCTGTCGAGGATGAAGATGCACTGGCTGTCGCCCTACATTCCTGCTTTCCAATGGTGGGCGGCATCCGTCACTTATTTAGGGACATTTTATTCTTGATCGAAATGAGATGATGGGATTTTGGTTCCTCCTTCCGTGGATTCCTCCTCTGAACTCTTCACCTAGTCTGAGTCTCCCTTATATATTATGATGTTGTTCATGAAACTCTTCCCATTTTCATGTTTTCATGGATGTCGGTTAATTGCACTGGTTCTGTCAGGACATTCCAAAGGGTCCGACTAGGACAGCAACCTTCGGTCATTGGAGTAGTTATGTTGGACATCACTGGTATGTCTGGACGCTGCAACACTAGCACGTCTGGGTTTCTTTTGCTTATGATAGTGCTTCTTGAGGGCATGAATGCCTGAGGCATCCCACGTAGAATGTGGTGAATTGTATGCCATGGGAATGTATCTGAGGTTTTTCATAGCTTCACATGTTTTACATAGGGTATGTCATGATTTTAATGTCTTGCGGAGATAGATCCGACTAATCAAAACAACGATAAGAGTGGATCATATGGGTGCGACCGCAAGAGAGAGGGCACTGATATTGGGGCTAACGTGTGGTTAGTTACCCGCATACTCCTTGGAGAAGTGAAGAGGTGAATTTAATGATCCCACTGAGATGTGGTGGAACTTGTAAGAATTAGGATGGATAATAATGAGTGAGTGAAGTGGATGGATAATGAGATGGAACCAATGTGAGGATGATGGTGATGTGGTACTTGAGACTTGAAGAGGCCTCTTATATATCCTAGTGGCATGTAATCAAAGTATGTGTAGTTTGGTGGGGCGGTGGGATACCTGAGGAGACGGCCCGTGAGAATTGACGAATGGATGGGACCTAGAAGAGGTGGAACCTATTGGTTTGGGCATGAAATCAGGTTGTACGCAGTGGAAAATGACCTATTGGTGTGCTGGGGCTTATGTGTGGTTAGCAGCTTGAGTTGGTCTGACTCTACATGGGAAGACCATTGATGTGGGTCCCAATAGGGGGGACACCAATGTTTATCGATGTTTGGGGTTGGACCATAGGGAGGCTTCCTACATACCAAGTCTAGGAGACAAGGATCAAACCTACGTAATTCATCTGACGACAGATTACTATCATTCGGGGACTCCAACAGCTTACCATTGAATGGGGGCACAATGTCTTACAACTGCATGAGGTTCACAATGGCTTAACACTGGATAGGGGGATGTTTAGTGTCATGTGGGACAAAAGGGGCGTATAGTATAATGTCATACATGACGTGGGTGGACCGACATGAAGTGGTTGGGACCAATGGTTGTTGGGCTTGAATGTCACGGAGGTGTCCTATGTACCATACCCTGGAAGGGATCAAAGTCCACATAGTTTGGAATGTATGGGGAACTGACATAAAATTGTGTCGGAACAAATGGTTATTAGGCTTGAACCTCGAGGAGGCTTCCGACGTACCTTGCCTTTGCAAGGATAAAAGTCCTCGTACTTCGAAATGGGGGGTGGGGCTTACACTCTAGGATGCCCATGATGAGATTTCATGGTCAATGATTACTCTAAGAACATGAGAGTCATGCTTGGTGTGATAAACAAGAGGCAGTAAAGACCTGACGATCACGTCGTGGAGGGTGCGTCCATGGGAAGTGGAATGGGGATTAAACGTGGTTAGCATCCCAAAGATAAAACATGGGCTTACACGTGGTTAGTGGCCCAAAGAGGAAACTGGGGCTTACGTGTCATTGGTAGTATAAAGAGGAAACAAGGGCTTATGCGTGATTGGCATCCCAAAGTTAAAATATAGGCTTATGCGTGGTTTTTGGCCTGAAGATGTAACCGAGGATTACTCGTGGTTGGTGGCCCAAAGAAGAAGATTGGGACTTACTCCAGCATGGAGGCTTGGGAGGCGACAAATCCCAAAGGGATAGGGACAAGATAACAAAGGTCTCTATTCCACTCTCGCCTCTTATTATTTGGCTCAAATAAATAGAGGAGTAGAGATGATACCTCCTTCAAGAAAGTATAGGGGGATTACACAAGGTTGGTTTCCATTTCCACGTGGATAGATGTCGCTCCAACAAAGAGGATCTCATTCCATGTTGGGAAGATTTCACTCCCATGGAGATGAGTGGGCATGCAGAATGTCTATGGTGGGGAACCCATGTCTGATGCATAGGGAGAGGATATAGTTTAATTCCATGTACTAAGGATGATGATGCTTGGCAGTTTAACGTCCTGCAGCTCAAATGAGGCGAGTCCACTCTACACCACCTAGGACTTAAAAAAATGATACTCACCTGTCCTTGAGGAAGTGAAGGCATGAGTAATGTCATGGCATTGGGGTGTTATGGAGTGATCCATTGAGGGGTCCATGTTAGCATGGATATGCGAAGAAGAAATAACTATTATCGTTCCTATGTGAAGAAGCATGAGTTGAAGCAACACAACGGGAATTGCAGCCCAAGGAACTTTTAAATCACTTCGTGCAAGCCTAGAGTGCCGCATGGGAAAAGAAGTTGCTGAGGAAATGGGATCATAGCTGGAAGCCTTGTGAGGCTCTAGTTCTCCATGAAGTGGAGGGGCTTCGCGAAGGTGTGTTCTTCGAGAAGTTAAGTGTCCTAGCATAGGCATGGGGCATAAGTGCATATGGAAGGTGATTCGTGAAGTGAAAAGGCTTTCACGGATTAGTGATTCATGAAACAAGGTTTCCTCATCAAGCATAGCATTGTGATGCAATGTGCTTCATGAATCTCAATGACCCTGCCTTAGAATTTGGGTCACATGTTTATGGAGGGTACATTGCGAAGCATAAGTGCTCAGCGAAGACCCAGGTTCCCAAGGGGATCCCTTTCCTTTGTGAAGTCCCATGGGATCTGAGAAGGGAATACATCTTTGGAGAGGGACCCAATTTATGCAAAGGGGGAGTCACTTCATGATGCAAAAGTACATTGAAAAATCTCATGGCTCATAGAGATGAAATTTCTTCATGATTCGAGAGCTCAGAAGGTGAAAGGTCAGAGGATCCGTCCTTTGGGATGAGGGGGAGCCCAGTAATTATAGGCAAGAGGCTCCGCAAATCCGAACTCGCTCAGCATGAATAAAGAGCTTGCTCTGCGGTGGGTTTGCGAATGTCAAATGGTTTCGTGGAGAATCCCACCTCCTTTCTCCATGGAAGGCTTGCGAATGTCAAATCGGTTCACGGAGGTTCCAGCCTACTTCCTCCACGGTGGGCTCACAAATGTCAAATCGGTTGACAGAGCATCCTGCCTACTTTCTCAGTGGTGGAATCAAAAAAATCAAATTGGTTCGTAGAGCACCCCATATCCTTACTCTGTGGTGGCTTCACGAAGGAAGGTTTTGCAACTGCTGCAGGGCTCCGGGAGGCCCCGTGAATGGTATTCACGAGGTAGCCCCTAATGCTTTCTATTTGATCTTTTTCTTCCCAAACATTGGCGAGAACAAATTCCCCCCCTTAGACTGGGAACCGAGGAGAAATTGAGAGTCAAAATCTAAGGGTAAATCGCCATAATCCCTTGGTCAATAGTGAAGCTGACTCACGAAGGAGGCTTGCGAAGAAGAGCGGTGATGTGCTGGAGGAGTACACTGCAAAGCTCTCCGAGGTTTGATGCACTGCGATGTGCATGGGGTCCTCACCTATAAATAGGGGAGATAACTTTTCTTGTTCCCTTTATCTTCTCCGTATTTTTATCTTTTAACGCTCTCGATTCGCGAACCTCCATGTACTCCATTATTTCTCTCCACAAATCGGTCCTTCTGCTTCGTGGCACACAATGAGTCTTTTACTTCATGTCGGAGCACTTTGCGACTTGCGTTTGAATGTCAGGGCAGGTTCCTGTGAACAGCCTTCGCTAATGACATCTGCAAACATGATCCCCGAAAGAACTTCACAAACCAGAACCAAAGAACGTCCAAACTCAACAATTGAATGGATCACTAGGAGGCTCCCATGGGGTCCTTGTAGACTCTTCCTGAAGGGAAGAGATGGAAAATAGCATAGTTCTAGGGGAGTTGGTACATAGCCACGTTGACCATGATTCGTTAGTGAAGCTGCTGTCAGAAAGACAAAATAATTTTACTCTATGTAAGAGGCAGCCTTTGAATGGATTTGGGCTGAGGAATTATGTATTCATCTCTTATGCAAGTAAGGATGAGCCAAGTTACTAGTTATGGATCACGCAGTGCCAGCGCCAGTGGTTCAGGGTGGCTAGAGGCCATGCCCGAGAGGAATTCATGCATGTTATTACTGACTATCTGTACAATCATCTGAACAATGTTGACATGGAAGGAATTGTAGCAAGAGACATCCCCCCCTATATACTAGACAATCTTGAAGGCATCCGTGAGGAACTCAGGGAAGGGATGGTCTGATGAGTGGGATCTATGCTGGGGCGGCAACATCACTGATGACTGGGCTTGGGCCTAATGGGTAGGTGCCTCATGTGAAGAGTTTAGGGAAGAGTTGAGGAGAGTGGGCATGTATAAGGTGGGTTCGGCATCTCAATTTCATATTTATCAGCCAAAGCAGCTGATGCTGGAGTTTCTGAGCAGATGGTCGTCGAGGACCAATACCTTCCATTCACACCATGGAGAGTTCGACAGCAGTTTATGGGAGGTGCATCAGATCTGGAGGGTCTCGATATTGGGAGAAAGTTTTGATGAGTTCCTCCCCTTCATGAGTTTTTGGGAAGACCCAGAGAATATTCCGCCACCAGAGATGGAGTTAAGGAATATAGTGCTGGGATAATACATGGAAGTATTGAGGGACGTCCATTTCAGACAATGGCTCAAGCAATTACTGAACTTCCCAGAAGATATCCAGTTCCTTGTGAGGGCATTAACTTGCTAGAATGGGGCTCAATGAGGCAAGGAGCACTCATAATAGAGGCTCTTGGAGGATAGCTAGTGGAAATCCTAGGGATTCAATGTCAGCACCAGCAGCAGACGGTAGTCAGATTGGCTGCCTTCATTGCGGCACTCATTTGCGGTTGGATCCTACTGGTGAGGAATACAAACATGGGTGTTCAACCAAGAAAACTTCAAATGGAATCCATGTTGGCGACATGAGGATGGTTTAACCTCATAATCTCAATTCTCACCAAGCTATACAATATTTTGTGGAATATCATTGAGGGGAAGAATCCATAGAGAATATGCGGGCCATTCCACCTCCTATATGGGTGGATAGCAGTGCATGTCATGGGGGGGTCTATAAATACCCGAACCCCATCTCCCCTACAGGACCGAACTTTTTCCCATCCTTTCTGAATTCTGCATGGAGCTTTCCGGCCATGCTGAATGTGCAAGAGGAACTGAACCACGTATGGAAGGTAGAAGAATTAAACATTCATTTGTTCCCACTGCCAACGGGTGCTTTCACTAATGATGTAAAAGAAACGTTAGAGCACTGATCATATCTCCTGGCCTTTCTGGATGGAGTTCTCAGAAAAAGAGTGGACCGTGAGCCCCTCTGTGAGTCGTACACCTCGCACCAATTTGAAAGGAAATTTCAGTGCATGCAGTGACTGACCCCACATGTCTATTTGGGGGTGCTCTACGAGGAATGTCCATGCGTGATGAGGTAAATGTTTCTCAGGTTCACACGAAAATATGGAAGGATTCAGAATGAGATGCCTCCATGCATTTCCATATTCGAGTTGGTGAAGGAGTATGCAAAATCCAGGAGGCGGCCTACCCGGGGGAGATGCTGAAGCAGCCAACCATTCGGGCTAGTGATGGTGTGCCTCCCCAACCTCGAGGTGGCGGCCTTTAGGTGGTAAAAACATCCCATGGTGTTAGGGTCGTAGTGGTGGCGAGGCCCGCACCAGTTGATCACGGGAAGCGGCAGTGGATCAAGTAGTGGTGGCTGACCTGACAGTCCAAGACGAACAGAATTACCCGGAGGGGAGGCCACCAAGAGGATTCTGCAGAATACCCACCCAGGCACTGGGAATGTGACTAAGTCACATAGACATGCCGAAGAATTATATCTTCCCATAGGATTGGGACATCTGGGACGTCAACAAGAAATTCCTCAGCCCTCCTGAGATGTTGCAAAACCTGAACCATCTCGAGATGGATTTTTCGGGGATAGGCTCGGTTAGGGCAGGTTTTGCGGTGTCCCGGGCGGAAGTGGAGCAATATCTAGACGAATTGGATGACTTCGCCCACTCCTGGGGTACCCCACATCCAATTGTAGACCAGGTGAAGGTGTTGTTGGATCGAACTACTCCGCTGCAGTTGTCAGGTGCTGATTTGAGGGAACAATTCCCTCTACCGGAAGAATCAGAGGAATCCTCCTGGGGGTAGGAGGCCGGTAGAGGGAGCCCTCGGGAGGAGGGTAAATTCGGTGATCATGGTTCAGATCGTGGAAAATTTACAGAGGACATCATGGTAAAATCTTAAATACCCTCCCCTGCATCAACATCCTGGCTACATTGGACCCCTCACCACTGTTTAAACTGTATAAGAGAGCCTCATTCACAAACTCCATTCTCACCCCTCGGTGTATGCAGATGTGGAGACATTGGGTTCCACGCCCGCTGCTCTGGAGATTAGTGCATCCGACTAGGGCAGGACATCCAGGAAGGATACCTGGGAGTTTTCAGATTCCCTATAATAAACGGAGGGCCATATCTTCAGGTCCCCACAAAAACAAACCAAGAACGAAACCGAGAGTTTGATCTTTGTAAATCTCCTTTCCACAATTCCTAACTGACACTCATTGACCCAGCTAACAAAATATGTTCCCTTTTGATATGTGAAGTCCTTAAATTGGCATGGGCTTCCTTGGAGAGGTTGATTGGTACTCTTGTCGGCACCTTTCCCAAGGGCATGCTGGTGGTCGTGGAGGCAGATATCCAGACTGACCAAGTGGAGACGCTCCCGATCACTGGTGGGACTATTAGCATGGCCGAGACTGAGATTATTGAGGTGGGATTCTGCGATGAAGATCCATCGGACAGCCCGGGTCCCACCATAATCTATCAAACACCAGATTCATACCCTATTGACGAGTTCTTGGGGGAGTTCCCTGTATATGAGCCTACTAACCCCGCAGATTGGGGCAAGATAACTTTTGATGAAGAGGATAATAATATTTTCTGTTTCTGGTCATTGAAGCTGATCAAGAGCTTTATCGATGACACCCCTAAAGCATAGTGGATAGACTAGATAGAGAGAATTATTTTGCGGCTGCATGAACTGTGTGCTGGGGGAGTGGATGCTTAACATCCCCACATGCTCGTACGAGATCTCATGGAGGAGAATATTCGGGAGTATGATCATGGCCTTGGTGTGGGTTGGCAGTTGAGGAAAGCGGTGAACATCAAGAGGCTCCAATAGGATGAAAACAAGGTTCATCACCTGGAGGTCTGAACAGATGAGCACTCAGCCTCCCTCAACGCGTAATCATATCTAATATTAAAATTGAAGGCCTAGATAGTAGAGGACGAATAGCACATGAAGCAAGCCTATAAATAAATAACCATCATTCAGACCACCATGGAGTGGTCCCAGATTGTGGCTAACAAACTGCTCCACATCGCTACTGAGGAGGTGCAGGAGCTGAATAGGTGATATCAAATCTTCGACACCACAAGTCAGAGGGTGGTGGAGCTACAACCTTCTTTTAATGGGGCCAACCCATCCATGGGAGGGATAGATCCTCATGTGTTGTAATACTTGTAAGACTTCAAAAATACTTTCATTCTTTGATCATTTTATGATGGCTATATGCATGAATTTATTTATTTTTACTAGTTTATTGCATTCCCGTCATATTTATGGAGCATCAAGCATTCAATACCTAAGCTCATGTGGGTTAGGCCAGATGTGAGAAACAAGGTATGAACACCTTATTATTCCATTCAAATGTAAAAGTGCAAACCAAGTGTCAGACATCTGTGGGTTTGAACTACCAATCCGTAATTCCGGGAAGAAAAGGGGGAGGCCCAATTTGAGGATGAAGAACTTTGAAAAATCGATGTGTCATCCTCACAATGTTCTTTAGTGAACGAGTTGGGTAACTCTAGGGGTGTTTGAAATAATCAAAATATTGAGGAATAGAAAGTGTAAATCTTGAAACCCAATGTTCAAAACATTGTGAGGTTGGTGTGAAAATGAAGGATAACTATTGACTATGTTCGAAACACATCATCCATATTTTATTAGCCTGATATGGGGGTAAAAGATGAGGGGTGACCACTGACCATATTCAAAACATGGGGCCTTACTCAGAATGTTATCCATTTTTCTTCCAGAACATTGGCCCAAGACAGTAGGCAATCCATAGGCTGGGAATCCATACTATTAGGGGGTTCTTTTTGACATGAAAGAGGATGAGGGTCTGAATAAAGGTAACACAAAGAGTGTAGTGTGGAGTGATGGGTTGTTCGAAGGGTTTCCAACACTCATGGAATCACACCACTATAGTGGAAACACATTATGTGGGTGTATCTATCTGATGAGGGATCAAACATACTTCTGAAGATGATAGACCTGTAGTCTAACTTCCCATGGTAAAAACGGTTCTCATAGTTCAAAGGTCATACTACCTAGACAAGGACCAGGCCCAAAGGGCCAGAAGGGTTAATGACCCTAGGGCTAGGCCCAAGGCGATGTTCATGGGAATCGTTAGATATCCCATAAGGATGAGAATCAAGGAAGACGTAGATCATAGACACATCATGGCTGGAGGCCAACATTGAAAGGGGAAATCCTCTCTGGGAAGGAATCTGGTGTGTCTCATGAATAACATGGGGTATCCTAATCTTGTTCAGGGTAGAACCACTGTTTAGTGTCATTCATCAAGGAACTGTGGGCTCATGTAACTTAACATAAAATGATAGGATGAGGAGTGAAATGGGATATCCCAGGAAGAGTGTATGTGGTGTAGTAGCTATAAACCCCACATGAATGAGGACATAAGGAGTCCACACCAGACCATGTATCCCCAGAGGCAGTTCTTTAGGTCAAGGGACCAAAAGTGAATGTTAGGTAAGGCCTGTGACAGAGTAGTTGGGAGTTCCTATATATCCCATAAGGATGGGAATCAGGTCGCATGTATTTCTGGAAGATGTCATGTAGTTTAATGTCTTGCGGCAAGGAGGAATAGAGCTCGGACCGGGGATTGTAGAGAATGCGGGAGACACATGGTGAGGTAATTATAAAACCATGCATTAACGAGAACATGGGGTTCCGATCACCATGTGTTCCTTGGGGAGGTTTTAGGTTGAGGGACCGAAAACGAAAGTTATTCAAGGCCTGAGGAAAAGTGCATGGGCACTCCTACATATCCCATAAGGATGGGAATTGAGATACACATAGTTCTTGAAGGTTCAGTTTAACATCATCTAGGGCAACATACAGTTTAATGTCATGTGGTACAAGATGTATGAGGTACTAGTTCCTAGAATGAGAGTACATGGTGCAGTTATTGCAAACCCGATGTGAACAAAGGCATAATACCACACATGTCACACCATGAGGTCCTATAAGTGGAGGGGCCTAAAAGTTATAACAGGAGAGATGAATAAGAGGAACTTGATATATACCTAGAGACGAAACATCTAGGCATTCCGACGTATCCCATAAGGATAGGAATCAAGCCATACATATTTCTAAAGGGACCATGGAGAAACAGAACTCTTCCAAGCAGGCGTAGAACTCGATCTGGTCCATAAGCCCACGTGAGTGAAACTCAGTGTGGGAAACAAGGGCAGAATAAGTCTTTTCAACACATGGGATACAAAAAAGTTGATGTTGGTGCGGAGTCCCGAATGAAAACTTATCACGGCTTTTTCCTCCTAGCGTGTCAATGTGTACTGAGGGATTGTTCCATGAGTGTGAAAAATACACATGGACATGATGGAGTGGAAAATTATGTGAATCATGTAACAAAAATTTAAGGCTTGTTGGTGTTGGTGTGATGACGGAGGATAACTGTTGACCATGTTTTAAACACAGTATCCATATCGTATGACCTGAAATGAAAACAACAAATGAGTGTCAACAGCTGACCATATTCACAACGTGAGACTTGTTTCAATTTGTTGTTCAAAATCCTCGAGGATGTTGGCCCATAGTGGAAGGGGAGACCTAGGGCTGAGCATCCATGCAATTTTTGGGTCCCTTCAGATGTGAAAGATAATGAAATCTAAAATGAAGGGAAACACGGTGCCTGAGGAAAGGGTGAAAGCATGTCAAGGTAGAGTCTGACCCTCCAGGCTCTGAACCAGAGTACTCCTAGGCATGTTGGCCATCCAATGAAGAGGGTTGGGAGACCCAACTTAGGAGAATCCAACTCAAATATATGAGTATAGGGAAGGGGAGAGAAAGTCACTCGGGAGAGAGAGAGGTATGTGGTATGGTTATTACAAACCGGACGTGAATGGCGATACAAGACCATACCGAACCATATACACCACTCTTGTAAAAACATATGCCAAGGGGACAAGATGATAGGAAGGTTTCTATAAGATGTGTCTGGACCCGAAGACTAGACGTTCGGGTGGTCTTACGTATCCCATAGTGTTAGTAATCAAGCCACACATAGTTTTGGAATATGTCATGCAGTTTAACGTCTTGCGGTAAAGACGCGCAGTAAGGCCAAGGTACCCCAATGGGGGATGTGTATGGAACGACGAGAAACCCGACGTGAATGAGGATATAATCTCATACCATACTGTACAATACCAAGTGAGAACTGGGGCTAGGGGCCCAAGAAGGCCTACGGACATGAGGCTGAGCCATATATAGAATTTAATAGCCAGCTTGCATTTTGACGTCTTGCAATGACGAATATGGTGATCTTAGATTAATGTGATAAATCTCGAACCATAAACGCCTAGTATAATTCCATATTCATGGTTTAACTGAGTGGAGAGGGATAATCATCGTTCCAATAGAATAACACAAAGTCGAAACAATGATCGAGGACGATTGTTGACTAGGTTCGCAAAACAGTATCTGCCCTTGTGTGACCGGAGTTCGCGGGAAAGTAATTGATCATCAAACATTGACTGTATTCGCAACATGGGAATTGTATCGATTTTTTTCTCAAAATCCTTGAGGATGTTGGCATGTCTTGGTAGGAGATCCCTTAAGCTGAGCATTTACGCTATTTATGGGTACTTTCGGATATAGAAGATGATGGAAACCCAAATGATGGGGCTTGCGAAGCATGGAAAGGCCTGAACTTGTGGAAATGATGATAAATTAAGGAGGTATATCTCAGGGGGATATGTGTGGTGTGTCCAAATAGTCCAACGTGAATGACGACGTGATTCCATAACACACCACACGATCCTAAATGAGAACTTTGGCCAAGGGGCTGAAGAGGCCAAGGGACCTGAGGCTAGGCATCCCGTCTAGCTGTGGTCATATGGACACTCCTGTAGGTATTTCCTTATCATAGCTCCAAATCACATGTAAGCAATGCTAGATGTGGGAAATAAGGAGTATGATTAGGCTTTCCTCATCACATAAGGGGCCATTAGCTGGAATCACACTCCTGGTTGAGGAAGACAGCAGTTTGAAGAGACAGAGGGTCTGAATGAACCACTACACTCCATGTTTGGGACATATGGGGGGTGGTGACATCGACAAAGGATGGATGTTGACCAGATTCAAAACACAGTATCTATACCGTGTTACCCTAAATGGGAACAACAAATGAGTGTTGACCGCTAACCTTATTTGAAACACGATACTTATATCAAATTTTTATTGGAAATAATCAAGAGTTTTGGCCTGAACCGATAGAAGAGCCCTTAAGCTAAGTATCTATATCATTTGGGGGCCCTTTCAGATGTGAAAGATAATGGAAACCCAAAAATTGAAGGGTTGAGTAGAGCATGAATGTGCCTCTGTGTGACGAGACTCAAGGGGAGAACTTCGAGCATGGTGTTGGGCCTATAGAAAAAATGTTCGGGATGTCCTACGTATCCCATGTGGATGGGAATCAAGCCATACATAGTTCTAAAAGAGTGATACAGTTTATCATCATGCGGTAAGGACGTGGGATGAGAGAGAAACGAGGGAGGGAACGTGGTCCAATCATCATAACCCTACCATGAGTGGGGACATAGTATATTACGACGCCATGTGGGACCCTCCAATAGAACTATACCTAGGAAGGGATAGTCAAAGAGGAAACTAGGGTTGGGCTCAAGACGAAGCGTCTTAGTGTTCCTACGTATCCCATGTGGATGGGAATCAAGCCATACATAGTTCTTGAGATTTTTTTAACTTCATATAGGATAATGCAAAATTTAATGTCATGTTGGACATTTCAATGTTTAAGGTCATGTAGGACCAGATAGTTTAGGGTCATGTAGGACCCCCATGTAGCTTAGGGTTGTGCTGGACCACAAAGTATTTTAGGGTCATGTGGGACCATAATGCAGTTTAGGGTCGTGCGGGACCACAATGTAGTTTAGGGTCATGCAGGACCATACAATTTAAGCTCATGAGGGACTCGGAAACTTAGAAAAAGTATTTATTGAGGAACCTGGAATTGGTGGGAGGAGTTATACTCTCACCATCTTTTGTAACTTGGTAGTACACGCCATTGTACTAAACCTTGTGAACAATGTAAGGTCCTTCCCATTTGGGCTCCATCTTGGGATTTTTCCTGCCAGGTATCATTGGTGTTCTCAAGGACAATACCATGTTTCCTTGAAAGAAGGATCTGTGGTGAAATCTCTTGTTGAATGCTCATGATATCATTTCTGATGCCTCTCCAAATTGAGCAGGGTGCGAAGCCTATTCCCATTGTGTGCTTCTAACTCAGCCTGGAAGATTTTAGATACCTTATTCGGTAGTTCCTAATCATAAAAACTTGTGTACAATGAAGGAAATTGAATCTAGATTGGCAGGATAGACTCCGTTTTGTACAATAGGGAATAAGGGGTCACCTGGGTGGAATTATAAGTTGTCTTACGGTAATCCAAGAAGGTGTTGGGGAGCTTGTCCGACCAACTCTTATTATTCTGACTGAACATTTTTTGTAGAATGTTAGATAGGGTTTTGTTGGATACCTCGATATGTTCATTTTATTGTGCATGATAGTGGGAGGTATGGTTAGTGCAGATTTTGTACTTAGCATAAAATTTCTTCAGATCTGCTACAGAGAATTTCATACTGTTATTGACGAGGAGGACATGGGGGATTCTAAATTGTTAAGTGATGTTAGAGATCACAAAGTCAATGATGGAATGGGGCTTGACCTCCTTGAGTGGAACTAACTCTAGCCACTTGGAGTAGAAATATATAACGGACAGGATAAACCTACACTGTAAAGTTATCATCGTTGGATTTGTTCTCGTGACATTGAGTACCCATACTAAAAATGGACAAGAGTACATGGTTGTGTGGAGAGGCTTCGGTGGCTGATGCATAAAGATGGCATGAATCTGGCATGCGTGGCACATTTTGGAAAACTCAATGCAATCATGGATCATTGAGGGCCAAAAATACCCTATTATTTGGATTTAGTGAGATAGTTTTAGTCCAGTCTAATGATCCCCACATGAACTGGCATGACCCTCCTACATGACATTGGAAATATCGACTCTGTGAATGCAATGGAGGTGAACCCCATCAAACATGTTCTTGCAAAGGATCTGCTCATGACCAGGACCATCCTGGAGGGTAAACTATAGCGCGCGGTGTTGAATTCACTCGCGCGCGGTCTGATCTACCAGAAGATTACCATTTTGGAGGTACTCACAAAGGAGGTTCTCCAGTTAGGAGTCACTTCAATCACTGCATCAGGGGGACCTGGGGTTCCTGATATAGAGGCGTTAATAGTAAGTTGGATCACCTGTGGGCTATCACCGTCATCTGAAGCGATGGGAGAAATGACTATCTGGTGTGCCACGTGGATAATAAAAGCATCATGTTGGAGATCTGTAAGAGATGCGGCTAGGATGTCCAAGGAATTAGATCAACCATTCTAGGATCAAGGGACATGAGTGACTTTTGGCCGAGATTGGAACTAGGCCATTAGCTGGAGAGTGCATTCCAAAAATGATATGAGCTCTGGATTTCTGACAACATATTCAGTGTTGATTAGCTTGATGACTATATTGGAGTCACCTTTAACATGAAAATGGGGCACATCAATCTCAAGGGCCAGCTTGAGTCCAATAATTAGATCCTGATACTCTGCCTCATTGTTGGTGCAACATTCTAAGAATAAGAATGAAAACGGAAGAATGGATTATGCTGAGGTAATGAAGACAATAACTAGGCCCACTCTGTTGATTATAGGGTCATTGTGCCTTCTTCTAGTGGGTCTCTTGGAAGCACCATAAATTTTCATTTTCTAGAACGACATGGCTTAGTCTACCGAGACAATTGCCTCATCAGAAATATCAAGATCCAGAGATAGGTCTGCAGGATCTGGATGGGAAGCAAGGAAATCCGCCATCGCTTGCCCCTGAATAGCCTTTTGAGGGAAGAACATTATGTCGAACTAAAATAGAATCACTTCCCACAGATCTATATGGTATGTCAACATGGGGTGGTTCAAGATGTACTTCAGTGGATCTACTCAAGATACCAGCTGTACCTCATGGTGCTGCATGTAATGTCGCAATTTCAGTACTGTGAATATTAGTGTAATGTATATTTTCTCGATAGGGGAGTACCTGGTCTCTATATCGAGGAGCATTCGACTGAGGTAGTGTAGGTTGGTTTATGTACCCTCATTGATCTTCAGGGTGAGAAGGAAATTGAGAGATCATTCCAGGGCGGTCACACAAAAGACCAATGACATGTTGAAGACCGGTGGCATTAAGACTAGAGTCTTGAGTAGATACTGGTTGATTTCCTCAAAAGCAGTCTGACACTCTTCTTCCCACAGGTAGATGGTGCCTTTCTTCATGAGGTAAGAAAAGGGATTTCACTTGATGGCCAGATTTGCAAAAAATTGGCATATTTAGGTCATGTGGCCTTAGAAGCCTCGATGCTCCTGGAGGTTTCTTGGAGGAGACATCCGGATAATGGCGTTGGTCTTCTCTAGGTCAATCTCAATTCCCCTGTATCTAACAACGATGCTGATAAACTTTCTGGAGGTAAACCCGAAGGAACACTTCAATGGGTTTATCTTCAGGTGGTGAGAATAGTGGAAGCCGAACACTTTCTGAAGGTCTTTGAGATGGTCCTGATCCTGGAATGATTTGACCACCAGATCATCTACATAAAATTCCACCAGTGTTTTGAGGATTGGCTTAAATATGTGATGCATTGCACCCTGGTCGGTGGCTTCTGCATTCTTTAAACCTAGAGGAATGAATTGGTAACAGAAGGTACCATGTGGTGCCCTAGAGGATATAAACTCACCTTCCTCAGGGGACATTCATATCTGGTTGTACTCGGAGTACCCATCCATGAATTAGAGGTCTTGGAACCTATCTGTGGTGTCAATCAAGAGTTCTATCATAAGAAAGGGAAAATCATCCTTCGGGAAATGAAGTTTGAGATACCATAAGTTGATGCAGACTCTGATCTGTCTGTTATTTTTCATGACTAGAACAATGTTGGGTAGACATCCAGGGTATTGGACCTCCATGAAAAAGTTGGATCTGATGATCTTGTCCACTTCATCCTTGACCATGGCACAATGGGAATGGTGCATGTTTTTGGGAGGTTTCTTGAACCTGTGATGGTTTTATGAGAGACCGAGATGGTGGATAGCTACCTGAGGATCTAGTACTAGCATCTCATCATAACTCCAGGAGAATACATCACGATGCTGCTTAAGGAAGTGCACATTCTGTTTTTGTTCATTGAGGGTCTTGACGGAACTAATCAATGTGGGTTTCGGGTCTGCCTCGCTACTGAGGTTTACCTGCACCAATTCATCAACGGTGGTGGAAAAGACCTCTTTAATGGTGGAGGGAGCATCTTCTATGCCCCCTTATTCAATTATTGAGTAGATATAATCAGTTGTAGGAGTCTCCTCTGAGTCAACGGATCTTGAAGGGAGTTTGATACAAGCCTTAGTGGTGATGGACCCTGCATCGGGGAACTCTGGTGCCACCGAAACCATAGCGACGAAGGATGTTGATCTGATCCCACCTGGAATTTTTCCCAAGGGTCCATGCTTGATGATATCAAAGTAATAGGTCTGTGTCGGCTTGAGATGGTTTATGTTATCCCGAAGAAACAAGAAAGTGTGACGTATCGTTGTTTCCATGTGGTGGTTATCCCAGAACCTTATCGGTTAGGGATTTTTGGGATTACATGGGCCTAATTCATGTAGGATTATGAGGTGATCTCTCAGGGCCTCTTAGACACGAGAATGTGCTCCCCCCTCTATCCTGAAACTATGAAAAATTTCACCATGTCCGGAGTTGTAGCCTTTAATCGGTGGATGGGAAAGATGTAGGCATCTTCTAGATCTGTCCACGGGTCAGTTGCAGCCGTAGCTTGCTCAACCTCATTGGCCTGAATCAGCTTGTCCTTTCTCTTGTAACAATCATCATCTAGGTAGTGGGATTCCTAAGAATAAAATGGATAAACCTCGCCTTGGTTCACTCCCACTCGACTATTGAGGGAGTACTTAAGGAATTGGTTATATGATGATGGGACCGCCGCGTACAGGTGGAGACATTGCCTGACCATCAATGCATTGTAGGCCGTGTCTTGGGACACAACCATGAACTCAGTGTTAGCTACCATACCACCAAACTAGGTCTTCAAGAGGATCTTACTGGCCAGTGTATGTTCTGTCTTGTCATAACCATGGATTTTTAGGTCAGAGGGACTCATATCATATTCAGACAATCCCATTTTTTGTAGTGTATGAGTCAAGATTAGGTTGATCCAAGAGCCTGTGTTGACATGACAGTTGTGAACCTCCATGCCGTTAAATTGGACGATGATGTACAGTGGGAGAATGTTCCCCTATATGGGAGATCCTTCACATTCTCCAGAGAATTATATGATGGCTCGACATTCAGCATGCTCAGCCACTTCGGCATGGACGACCTCTGTGGCTGCTACCTCCATCTCGAACTAGAGAGGTATTTTTAAAGCCTCGACATGGACTTTGTGCAAATCTGCTGAGAAGTGAAGGGACTCCAGGATGGAGAGCTTTGCTGGGATGCTTGCAATATGTTTGAGAACATCATTCTTTTGGGGGATGCGTGAACTTCTACTTACAAGAGCTTACTCTGTGATAGGATATAAGGCAGGCCCTGAAGGCTGTACCGGCGGCTAACTGGTGCTGGGAATATCCCGTTGCTTAGTAGTCGAAGTCTCTATAGTTACTACCAAATGAGGGCCAGATGACTGAGGTCGTCCGATAGCAGGATGCAGCTGGTCACGATGCGGTAGGGTTGAATCTTCCTGGTCCAACAACACAAATGGCGGTGAAGGTAAACCTGATGATACCAAATGGGAAGGCTGTGTGTGATGAACTTTGCGGAGGGACTGCTGCCTAATTTCAGTTGCTTACACAGTCTGGATGGAAGTACTGACCTAGGAACTCTGATGACCCATGTAGCCATGGCTCTGATGACGTTGGAGATGGCTGGGGACATTGGTAGGATCCTCCTGGCGCTCTACATCTTGGGAATCATGTAGGGATTTACCAACTATATGGTGTTAACTAAGGCATACCCTTGACTGTCACTCGAAGAGTCATCCAATAGTGGGTGGATCCTAAGAGATATCTCCATCTCCGGGGGCATGATATCCTTAAGAGTACAGGATAACGAAGGCATTGGAGAGGGACTTTGTTTCCCCTTACGTTGACTATTCATACTCTGGGAAGAAGATGGATGGGATGATGATGTGGAAGTAGTAGCACCTGATGCATCGATTTCTGTAGGCTCGAGCCTATTTTTCCATGCACAAATTATACCGTGAGACCGATCAATATCCTAATGAGCCATCTAATAGTCATGCTTTTGGGACCCATGGATAGAAACCTAATACCACTCACTTTCATTGTCGTTGCTGCAATCTGGCTTTAGGAATATGCATGCCTCCTCTGCCGGAGCTGGGCCCAACCTCACTATGTTGTTGTCGACCTGGTCATGAATCCAGTCCTTAAACACATAACACTGTTTGAGGGTGTGCCCTAGGATTTGGTGATAGGGGTAGTTGTTGGGCCGATCAGTGAGATTTTACTCTTCTGGACTTCTGTATTTAGAAAAATGTACAATCCCATGTTCCATGGCACATCAGAAATAGCAGTGGACTTGAGCCTCAATGAATGAGTAGGTCGGGTTCCTCCTGTCCGTGAAGGGGGATATAGGGGACTGGCCCTCATGAGGGGCTGGTGGAGCCTGTCAAGGAGGTGGGGCCTAGTTATCTGACATGGGTGGTGGTAGCGCATTTTGTTGGGGTGCTTGCCAGTTATGAGGTGGGAGATGATGGGCCGGAGGCTACGCCTAAGGTGGTGGTCCCCTACGAGGCTGTGAAGGAAGCTCCACTAGAAAAAATTCTAGCTTCTTGGGGGCCTCTATTTGATCCACTAAATCCATCTTTTCCCTGGAGGCCCTTCTTGTGGTAATTGTAGGAGGCAACAGGCGTGTCGGGCTACCCTATAGCAATGCTTCTTCTAGGCACTGGGCATTATCAAAGAAGTCATGGAATCCTCCAGGGTAGTTCTAGGTGATCAAAGAGGGGACCAGTTCTATCTTAACATTCCCTATTCACATTTTTAGCAGTTTCTCATGAGTCAATGGCATGTCAAGGGAGTATGTGATCCATTTCCACCAGGCAACAAAGTTTGCGACGTGCTCATTAGGCCTCTTCTTGAACTTCAAGAGGTCTGCGCTACTCGTCTTCCGAGTGGTAGAACTGAATTAGTATAGAAACTGCCTACGAAGATCCTCCTAGATGGCTACTGAAATAATGGGTTGATTAATGTTCCAGATGAATGCATGACCTTCCAATGTCTGTACTAAGCATCAGAGTTTAGAATCTTCTTGTTGTGCTGGACTTCCCAACATTTTTTCACACCTTTAAATGAAATGGTCCAGGTGCTGCAGGGGATCACCTGTCCCATTTAAGGGGGAAATGTGGGATTTTCGAAACCCGGAGGTACTGGCATATCATCTACCCACACCAGATATGGCATTCCATTAGGCGGGATGGCCACCTATTGGGTCTCCAACACCTCGAGGCTAGAAATGAGTACCGCCATTGAATCATCTGGGAAGGGATTCATATCTTAACGGGGATCGAGGACCACTAGTGCATTAACAGGTTCTTCAACCTGATATTCAGGCCCAAAGGCTCATGGAGCAGCTAGTGGAATGACCAGTGGCGTAGTTGGGGGAACCTATGATGGACACCGAGGATTGTTAGGCTACTTAGGTGGATTTGGTGATACGTAACATGCCATCTTTCCATAATCTCAGGCTTTGGATCAGTCTATGGGGGTAGGGTGGTCAGGGTCACTCAGAGGCGAGTCCCCAGGGGGAAGTTGCATCTGCCCCGGCTTCCCCGGTTGAGGATCACTGTAGTCTGGCCGTCTCTCTATATTGTGTTCAGCAAGGAGGTTATCAACCATACTTTTTTTCTCCGTGAGCTGTTGGAGTAACACAGATTTTTTGGGATCTTCCCCTAACTTTTGAACTAATACAGAAGGGTTAGAGGGTTTGAAAACTCTGAGGTCCTCTTTTCCCTTATTTATATTTTAACCGAGGGTTAATTACATGGTTGGTACAGGAAGACCCAATAGATTTATCTATTGACAAGTAATACTTCCCAACAGATCCAATATGTGTGATACTCCCTTGGGGGTAGGTTCTCTCCGAGAAGCTCTAGTTCATTCTCTCCCCCTGATAGGTCATCCATGTTAACTACAACCCATCCTGGAGGCACATTCTCTATGTCTCCTGGAAGATCGGGATGGCACCGAATTGAACTCAAATGTGGGTCCATGTATTGCCCCGAACCACATATTTGTACGTCGGGAGAAGCCTCCTTGATTATCTTGTGGAACTCTTTAAATCCATGGACGCATCATTGCTGGAGGATCTTATGGCGGCTTGGTGACACAAGGCTTTAGGCCACGGGATATGTGGCCAAGTCAACCAAATAGCATTGTTGGCCAATGTCCTCAAGGTGCCCCTGGATCTTCGGGTAGGCCACTCATCGATGACGTAGGCGGAAATTGGTCGTCCATAGGGTTTGTCGAAATCATCCAACCTCCTCCTGGGTGAGTGTTTCCATCGCACTGCATTCAGTTCTACAACCATCCAAAATGTCTCTAGGAAATGGTATACTACAAGAATGTGACACAAACTCCTTGGTCCATACTAGGGGTCTAGGCCTTCATTTCCCCACTCATCAACCAGAGGTTTCTGGGGAACCGTTTGCGTTACTGATACAGACCACTACAATGGAAACCTGACCAGGGGAGAATACGGCAAGAAAGCTGACAAACAGCAGCATCTCAGGATATTCTCCAAAGAGTGTAGTGACTTGGCCACCACATCGCGGTAATACGGGATGACGACTATAGTTTCTGGCGTAGGGACTGCAGATACTAGTGTTGGACCACAATTCTTCTAATCCCCCATCAGTCCCCAGAATAGATCTCCATGATCTCTAGTCAAGGTAGAAAGTGAATCTGGTGATGATGGTGGTGATTGGATGCCTGGAACCTGTGGAGTTGCCAAATTTTTCGTCCTCCTATATATACCTATGGAGGGAGGCTGGAATATGGAACTTACATTCTAGAAGTATGAGGCTGATATGCCTCATTCATTCTCCAACCCTTGACACAGAGGATCCTGGAGAGGGTTCCATCGATGAGTCATATTCCACCTCAGAATCTAAGAAGAACACTGGTTGGATCTCGATTTTAATCTTCCCCATATTTTTTTATGGAAACGACGACCCTCCCTCCTACACTGGGATGGTTCCTCGGGATAGGGAAGATTTCTCACGCGAGGAGGACCTTTGGCCGAGCTGGTGCAGGGATGGAGAGGCCTTCTATCTGAGTGAGATGGGGTGTGAGGAGCACCTGAACAGATATTAAAGGGAACACGGGGAGGTCCTCCATGTCCCCTGGCTTATGTGTGGAGGAAATCCATTTGGGAAATACTGGAGTGGGTAGGACCTCTATTTGTGCTTATGGGATCATGGGTATGGCCTCTATGCTTGTTTCCCATAATAGTTTATGCACGAGGATGGTCCTCGTACTGGTCGAGCTGAACATGGGTAGGGCCTTTGTGCTGGGTTCCAATGAAGTGAGGATGACCTTCGCTTCCCTGATTTTTGAGGCGAGGAGGACCTTCTCCAGCTACTGTATGTAAATGGGGAAGGCCCTCATACTGGAGGTTGATCAGATGTGTAATTTCTCCATACCCGTGGTCTGTGACATGAGGAATGACCTCATACCTGATGTAGTGAGCGTGGGAGAGGCACCCGTATGGAGTGTCTCTATTGTGGGGAGGACCCTCATTCGGATTTAAGGTAGCATGGGGAAAACCTCCATGTCGAGCATGGAAGCGGGGAGGACTCACGTCCTCAATGGTGGTGTTATAGGGAGGACCTTCGTAATGGGTGTCACCAATGTATGTAAGTCCATGACAGCCACTACTTGTGCTAAAAACTGAGAGAGTTGAGCCAGACTGCTCGTGTGGTGGTTGGGGACTCGATACAAGTCTGGAATATAAGTTAACTTACTCAGCATGCACAGGGGGATGATGATGTGTGTCGGTGGTGGCACGATCCATAGTATCTGTTGAAGTTGACACCCTTTGGAGGGCGTCCTCCTTAGCATTTGCCCGATGCTGGCATCAGGTCAGTCGTATTGGTGTCGGCGGTGCAGGGGTGTAGCTTACCTGCTCCTCAACCCGGGGACCAGGTGGCGACACTGGTGCGGCCTAGTGTGGGCCCTCCATGGGGCCCCCTGGAATGAGATCTCGGTCAGGCTGTCCCAGACATCCCTCACCTCATCAGGATAGGTGAGGGAGTCATCAAAGCATTCTGGGGAGAGGCTACCAAAGTGATTGTGCGAAGAAGTGGGGAGCAGTGGATCCCAGTGCGGTCCTTGGGGGCGGTAGTGGCGACAAGGTACAAATGCCTCTATATCCTCGCAGGCCATATCCCAGGTTGGGATAATACCCACTTCCATGTATCAGTGGATGAGGTCACTTATCACCGTTCTTTGAGTGACTTCAGAAGGGGAAGTTGGGTGTGGGTTCCCAGTAGCCGTGGATGTGGGAGCTGTCGTAGAAGCGGTGGAGCCATGCTGGATTACCGCATTGGTGCTGCGCCTGCCCCTGCATCGGTGGGTGGGTGGTGACCAATTTCTTATTACAGCAGCTTGGTTCCTCAAAGGTAGGAAGATTAAACCATTAGTGCTAAAACAAGGGAATCAATGTCCAATTCCCCAGTGTCATTACGTCTTCGATGGCTAGTAAGAAGGATCCAGGCTAACAACATCATAAACCGGGATTCCAAACCTTCAACTATCCCAACTTCTAGTGAGTTACACTCTAGGCCCACTATTTTCCTGGTGGGACATGGCACCGGATAAATATATCTAGTGACATTCTAGTCCACTGATGTCTCAAACGCTACTAATATCGACATTGAGGAGAAGAACATCACGTCGGGTTCACCATTTCTATTTATGATTCTTTCAATGGGGCACGCGCATCCGACTATCGAGGAAGAGGATACACTAGTTGTCTCCCCGCATTACCTATTTCCAAACGCAGGCATCATCTGTTGCTTATTCAGGGTCGTTTTCTCCTTAATTGAAATGGGATGATGGGATGTCAGTTCCTCCTTCTGTGTATTCCTCCTCAGAACTCGTCACCTAGTATGGGTCTCCCTTATAGATTAAGACGTTGTTCGTGAAACTCTTCCCAATACCATGTTTTCAAGGACTCCGGTTAATTACACTGCTTCTGTCAGGACATTCCAAAGGGTTTGACCAGGGCAGCAACATTTGGTCGGGGGAGTAGTCACGTTAGACATCATCGACATTTCAGGACTCTAGAACACTAGCGCATCTGGGTTTATTCCCCTTATTATAGGGATTCTTGAGGGTGCAGAATCCCAAGGAATCCCATGTCGAATGAGGGGAATTGTATGATGTCGGAATGTATCTGAGGTTTCCCTTAGCTTCCCATGTTTTACATATGGTATGCTGAGATTTTAACATCTAGAAGAGATGGATCGGACTGATAAGAACACTGATAACAGTGGATCAGATGGGTGCGTCCCTAGGCGTGAGGGAACTGATATTGGGTCTAACGAGTGGTTAGTTAACCGAGTACTACTAAGAGAAGTGAAGATGTGAATGGAATGATCCCACTGAGATTTGGCAGCATGGGTAAGAATCAAGATGGATATGGACGAGTGAGTGAAGTGTATGGAGAATGAGATGGATCCGACATGAGGATGATGGTGTTGTTGGACTTGAGACTTGAAGATGCCTCCTACATATCCTCATGGAAAGGAATCAAAGTCCGCGTAGTTCTGTGGGGTTGTGGGATACCTGAGGAGGCGACCCCTGAGAATTGATGCATGGATGGGACCCAAAGGAGGTGGAACCTATGGGTTGGGGCATGAGATCATGGGGTATGCAGAGGACAATGACCTGATGACATGATGGGTCTCATGCATGGTTAGCAGCCCGAGTTGGTCTGACGCCATAGAGGAGGACTAGAGATGTGGGTCCCAACACATGGAACACCAATGTTTACCGGTGTTTGGGGTTGGACCTCAGAGAGGCTTCCTACATACCTTGTCTAGGAAACAAGGATCAAACCTACGTAGTTCATCTGACAATGGCTTACCATCAATCAGGGACTCCAACAGCTTACCGTCGAATGGGGACACAATTGATTACTGCTGCACAAGGTTCACAAAAACATACCGCTAGATAGGGGATAGTTTAGTGTCATGCGGGACAAAAGGGGCGTATTGTTTAATGTCATGAAGGACAAGGGTGGACAGATATGAAGTGATCAGGACCAATGGTTGTTGGGCTCAAACATTAGGGAGGCATCCTACGTACCATACCTTGGTAGGGATCAAAGTCCACATAGTTCATAATGGTTGGGGAACCAACGTGAAAGGGGGTTGGAACCAATGGTTTTTGGGATTGAACCTCAGGGAGGATTCCTACATACCTTTCCTTGGCAAGGATCATAGTCCACATAGTTTGGAATGGGCATGGGTCTTACACTCTAGGCTAACCAAGAGGATATGTCATGGTCAATGCTTACTCTAAGCCAATGTGAGTCATGCTCGGTGTGAGAAACAAGAGGCTGCAATGTCTTGACGGTCACATCGTCAAAGGTGCGTCTATGGGAAGTGGAATGGGGCTTATGCATGGTTAGCAACCCAAAGTGTAAAAAGGGCACTTACATGTGGATAATAGCCTAAAGAGGAAACATGGGCTTATGCGTGGTTGGCGACCCAAAGAGAAACAGGGGCTTACGCATGCTTAGCATCCCAAAGAAGAAACATAGGCTTATGCATGGTTAGCGGCACAAAGAAGAAACATGGGTTTACGGATGGTTGGTGGCCGAAAGATGAAATATTGTATTACGCATGGTCGGCGGCCCAAAGATGAAGATTGGGACATACTCCATGATTGAGTCCCAGGTGGCGACAAAGCCCTGCGGGAGAGGGACGAGATAATGAAGGTCCATTTACCCCTCTTGGCTCTTAGTCTTTTTCTTGGAAAAAGGGAAAAGAGATATTACCTCCCAATAGAAAGTATAGGGGCTTACACCAGGATGATTTCCCTTTCCCCGCGAACAGATGTTTCTCCATCAAAGAGGATCTCATTACATGTAAAAAATATATTCACTCCCTTGGAGATGAGTGGGCGTGCAAAATGTATGAGGTGGGGTCCTGAGTGTGATGCACGGGGCGAGGCTATAGTTTAACATCATGTTCTGAAGATGATGATGCTTGGACGTTTAATTTCCTATAGCTTGGACGAGGCGGGTTCACTCCGCACCCCCTTGGAAATACAAAACTGATACCTTCCCACCCTTGAGGAAGGGAAGGAATCAACAATGCCATGACATTGGGGTGTTATGGATTCATCCAGTGAGGGTTCCTTGTTAGCGTGGCTATATAAATAAGCAATAACTATTAGCGTTCCTATGAGAATAAGCATGAGAAAAATCAACACAACTTGAAGTACTTCTCAAGGAACGTTTAAATCATTTCATACAAACCTGGAGGTCCGTAAGGAAAAAGGAGTTGCGGAGCAAAGGGGCTCATAGGAAGAAGCCTTGTGAAGCTCTGGTTCTCCATGAAGTAGAGAGGCTTCGTGAAGGAGTGTTCTTTGCGAAGTTAAGTGGAATATCCTAGGCATGGGGCATAGGTTCATATTGAAGGTGTTTCACGAAGTGGAAAGGAATTCGCGGAGTAGTTCTTCGTGAAGCAAGGTTTCCTCACGAATCATAGCATTGAGAAGCAATGTTCTTCGTAAAGTATAGTGACCCTACCTTAGCATGTTGGTCAAATGTACATGGAGGGTACTTTGTGAAGAATAAGTGATCTGCGAAGACCCGGGTCCCCTTGGGGATCCCCATCCTTCGAGAAGGCCCGTGGGCTCCGCGAAGGGCATCCCTCTTTGGAGAGGGGTTGAATTTATGCAAAGGTGGAGGCACTTCATGATGAAAGAGTACCTTGAAAACCTCATGGTTCACAGAGTAGAAATTGCTTCACTATATAGGATCTTAGAAGGCGAACGATCAGAGGATCCATCCTTTGGGCTCGGTGGGGGGGGGGTATTTATTGGAAAGATGTGCCGCGAAGTAGAGCTCACTCAGCATGATGACAGAGCTTTCTCTGTGGAGGGTTCACAAACTCCAAAGGGGTTCGCAGAGCATCCTTCCTCCTTGCTCTGTGGTAGGCTCGCGAACATCAAATTGGTTCACGGAGCATCCCGACTAATTACTCCGCAGTGGGCTCATGAACGTCAAATCTATTCGCAGAGCATCCCGCCTAATTTCTCCGTGGTGGGCTCGCAAATTTCAAATCCATTCGTGGAGCATCCTGCATCCTTGATCCACAGTGGCTTCGTGAAGGGGAGTTCTGCACTGTCCACAGGGCTATGGGGGGCCTCGTGAATAGTCTTCGTGAGGCATCCACTAATTCTTCCTATTTGATCTTGTTCTTCCCAAATTTTGGTGCCAACAATTATTTTTCATTTAACTACCATATCTAAAATAGTGAACCAAGTTCTCATCTTTGAGTACTACCCAAGGGAAGATGAAGGTGTATAGTGTTGTGGTTTAGTACTGAGGAAGGGAAAAAATTATTCCATCAGTATAAAGCAGCTCTTTGATCCTTCTCATGGGTTCATTAGTAGTTAGAGTATGCACCCTGGAATCTAAGTGATATTTCATCATTTTGGGTATCCAAAACATATAAAACCCCATTGTAGAAAATACATTGTCGAGTGCTAAGATTTTGGTAGGATGGGTCATCTATTGAGTTTATTTAGAACCATTTCTATAGTGAGATATGGTCTTCACCGGCACTAGGTTCATGAGAGGGATCAGTAGATCTAGTTCAGTGATGTATCTATAGTACTACCATCTATTTAGATCGAGGAGGTAGTCGTGGACAAGTAATCCATGCATCTGAAATGCATTACCAACAGGGTAGACCTACTCATGATAGTTAGGTTATAACTCATGGTCATGGATTAGGCCATATATATAATGTATTTCCTACACATGAGAAGTAAACTATTAATACATCTACAACTAGAGGTACAATTTTAGTAACCCCAACTTTATTATCATTTTAATTGATATAGGAAGTTCACATTCATTCATATTTTTGTAAATCATCAAATTCCATGGCCTTGTTATCAAATATCTACGTTGAGTGATTGGTCATTAAACTATATTGAGAGTTAGATATGAAGATGTTCTCTTAGGTAGGGAGTTTTCTCTAGAGATTGTGGTTTTTTTTTTCTAGAACCTTTTTCTCCTTAAGATGATGGGTTTTCACATCATTCTTGAAATTGACTAGTCAGTGCCTTATTAATCCTATGTTGATTATTATCGCCAATGGGTGTCTTTTTCAACATTAGATGGTGGTATATGTATTCATAAATATGAGTGGGATGTACATGAAAATCAAGTTGTACCTGAGTATCAGGGACTCGGAGGAGTGATATCCCAAATTTCTAGTCCTTTCTTAAATGGTATGGGAAATCTGACGGACAGACTTCTCTCCTAAAGTGGATCATTTCATATACATCTTCGTTGATTAATTTCTAAAGTTACCACCCATGAGAGAGATATATTTTCCAATTTATATTGTTCTATTAGTCACAGTGATATTTATCCCTCCATATAGGATATCATATACTAATCTTCTAAAACTAAAAATATAGTTTAAGGACAAAGAATATGAATGGTTTATATGACCCAATCCCTTTCTGTGGGGTTCAACCATTATTTTTTCCAACAAGGTAGACAGAACCCTTAGGTTGCGTGGATTAATTTCTATTGTATCATATTAAAATTAAGAATCAGTATCCAATACATAAAATAAATTACCTCTTTGATTATCTTAGAGGATCTCCAGTATCATAAAATATTAATTTCTACTCATGCTATCATCAAGCACAAGTTAATCTGTAAAATATAACACATACAATAGTCCATAATTAATATAACATGCATGAGTATTTGGTCATGTCATTCAGTCACATGAAGAGTTCAATTGTTCTTAGCCCTGTTGAATTGGGCTTTCCAACCATTGATGGACTCTTTTGTGGTAGTTTCCATTGATAATATCTTGGTGTATTCTCAAACTCAACATAATTATTCTATGAAAACACATATTTTTAGTACACATTATTTCATGAATTATTGAATAAATGTAAACATGAATGAATCCCAAAATATCATGATGTATAGTGTCTTTGTGAGTTAGTTACATAACATAACAATTTGATACAAATATATAACAACATTATTCAAAACTTTCTTGACATACCCTACATTTCCATTTCACTTTTAAAACTAAAAGGGATGACCTAGTGACATACATAAGAAATGGGTGAGTTATAAAGCCCAGTAAGTGAATAAATAAAGAATGGGATTGTGTAAATCCATACATGTGAACCAAGAGGATTAAAAATATAACATAACATTTGAGAAACATAATCATGAACTACGAGCCATGATATAACTTGTTATCAAAAAAGGCAACATGGAAATGTGGAAACAACTTAAAATTTGGCATCATAAGCATAAGTCAGGGTCATCCGCCAAGATATCATAATGTACTGTGTTTAGTATAATATATCATAAACCTTTCAGGACATCTCATGAGAATAAAATTGCACCCTTTCCATTACTGTTCTATTTGGGAACACTATTCATAATCATATCATGTGCATGCATTAGCGTGCCACGTAGATCATATAAAAAAGAATGAATCCCATATATATTAACCCCTCAATTGAGGATTATGAGTTACACACATGTATTTCCCCAATAAAAAATGTATGGGTACATATATATTAATAGCCTCAAGTGGAAATGTATATGGGACTTCACATCATAGTCGTTTATCATGAAAAATCATACTGAAATGTTGGCACCATAATGATTTTACTTAAATATTCATAAAATGGTATAATGAAGAAGAAAGGGGTATATCATCATTTGGAAATAAAAACTAAAGTATGAGGGGTGTAGAAAATCATAACCCAACATTAGGAATTGAAAATCCAAGGGAATAAAATAATTAAGGTGCATGAATAAAGTTTATAAGGAGATGATCTCTTACCAAATACCAGTATAGAAATGGATTAGGTAAAAGTTATAATGATATGGAATAAATGATATATAATTATAATAAAAGTAACTGGAAATTAAAGGGAAATTTATAGAGGTTTAAAAAAATAACCAAATGAGATTAAAAAAGGATAATTACAAATAAGGTGCTTGAATGGAAAAGAAGAGAGGGAGAGGATCCCTCACTTGAGAGGTTGTTTCCAAAAGCTGAGGAGGATATTCTTGAGAGAATGGAGGAACCTTGGGTGGGATATAGAGATTAATGGGTATATTAAGGTTATTATACAATTTTTATTAAGGAATATTAATAGGATATTTGGTGGGTTTATATAGGAAAAGATAGGGGTGTTCTTTATTATTTCCTAAACTGTGATTTTGAACTCTATATAAAAAAGTAATCAAAACCAAAAACAAATACAATGGTTTTATCCTATGGTTTCTAAAAAATAGGAGTGGTTTTAATTAATTTTTAATTCTATGAATATAAATCATTACAATATTACACTTGTTCATGTGTAGTGAGTCATGTTCATAAATAATTGGTTTTAAAACCATAAGATATAGTTTAAGTTTTGGAGGATTCAAAAAGGTTTTATAAAATTAATAAAATGACCACACCAACATATTTTATAAAATGTAAAAAAAAATATTTTAACATGGATCCATTTTATTTCATATATTACATCTCTTTTAGGTCATTATGATTTCATATTAAATACTGTATATATATACCATATTAGATTTTTACCCAAAAATTCGACAGTTTTAGAAAAGTATGAAAAACTAAGTGTTGGATAATTTTGATATTATGAATCCAAATTTAATATATATTTTATCCAAATATATCTATAAATATGGAAAATTACAATTTTAAATAAAAATTTCCATTTTTTAAGAAATACTGGTTTTTTATAATGACATTTTTCTAGCACTTATAAATATTATTTTTGACGCCATAAAATTATATTATGAAGAAAAATTAAAAATATTATTTAATAATTATATTTTATTAAAATATCATTAATTATTGAAATTCATGAAATCTTCATAAGTATCTTTTTAATTGAAATTTATTATTACCCACAAAAACAATTTGAATTTTGTTATTTTGAAAAATAGTTTTTATCAAACTCATTATTTAATCATTTATAAAGTACAATAAATAAGAAATAAATATAAAAATTATTTCATATAAAATAGAAAAAAATTATCCATTCTACTAGGTTGTGATAGATAGGCCTTTATTATGTCAGTGAATGTCATAAGTGTAAGGTGTTTGATAATGAAAGTTTCTTGGGGTGATATGGTTAACATGGTTTGGGACATGATCTTGATGAGCTTGAAATTATCCCAAAAAAAGACTTCACATTCATTAGTTGTTGAATCTAGGATTTTTCGTATTAACAGTAAAATACTAGAGATTAAATATCCCATGTAAGCTCAGATAAATTGGATTCATAGGGTAAAATCCTATTGGTTGAGGCTGTCACTTATTTCATATATATCAAAGGAATTTATCCTAACCCTAATTTGTACTAATCATATGAACACTATTAAATATATATATTATCTATGGTTATGATTCATTATAGTATTTTATATTTGATAGGATATAATATAAAAAATAACTAAATTATTGAATTTTTTAACAAAATCATTACTAAATGATAAATTTATTCATTCAAAAAGAAGGAGTTTCATTTATAAGACATTGGTTAATTACACATTATAATGACCATGTAGAATCTATTAATGGTTTCATAAATAATTCCATTAAATTCTCATGGTTTTAATCTTGTGGAAAATCCTTCTAAGAGATGAACATAAGACCTGCCTCAATGTCGATCATGATTTTACCTAATCCAGTTAGAGGTTACATAGTATATTTTGATGCATCATGCATCAGTTTGGGAGTGATACTTTTGCAAGGGGGTCGACTCATGCCATATTAGTCTCATAGGTTGAGGCCTCATGATCATAATTACATAAAACATTATCTTTAGATCATTGATGTTATTCATGCCATTAATTTTTGGAGGCACTATATTTTTTGTAGAATGGTTTATAGTATACACGAACCATAAGATCCCTTACTACATATTAACTCAATGTTATTTGATCCTTATAAATTTATAATGACTTGAATTCCATCCATCCTTTGAATTTTACCTTTCTCATGTTCCTAGTAAGGAAAATGTAGTTATTGATCGTATGATTTGAAAGACTCAAACACAAGATATTTTGGAGGCTAGTAGTGAATTTTTCTTGTTTGATCTATTTTCTGATATGCATTTGGAGGTGTTGGGGCAATATGGGTATCATGTGATCGCATCACTATCATTTAACTATTCACTTCTAGATAGATTGAATATCAAATAACTATCAGATCATGAGGGATTGGTCCTGTGGGAGAGTGTTTCGGGTGAGGACACACTATCTGGTAGGGTCATTTATGGGGATGAGATCTTGTGCATTCATGGATGCATCTAGGTTTTGGCATACATGTGATAATATTTGATGTGAGAATATCATGTTTCAAAATTGAATGTTCATCCTGATCACACCAAGACGTTTCAATATTTTCAACGGTAGTATTTTTTAGGTTGAAAAAGGAGGTAACATGTTTTTTTATTCAGTGTTACACCTTTCAACATGTTAAGGTAAAACACCAATGTTCTATATGACTTCTATAAATGTTTCCCAGTTTTTAGTACAAATGGGATGACATATATTTGGATTTCGTGATGGGATTATTGAAATCCCATAATGGATTTGATTTTTTTGGGTTACCATGGATAAGATGATGATGTTCTCCTAATCTATATTATCAAGGAGATATTATCAGTGGATGAACATGAGAGGAATTACATCTATGAGAGTATATACCTTCAGTTTGTTCTACATATCATCATATTAGAAAGAGATGATCAGTTTACTTTTGGGTTCTTGAATGGGATGGAGAGGGATTTGGGTTTATAGGTACTTTTGAGTAAACATATCACCCCAAACCGACAGTCAGTCTGAGAAAATGGTACAGGTTTTAAAGGACATGTTTGGGAAAAAATTCTTGATTTTGGTGGTTCTTTAGAGAAACACCCACCTATTACCAAGTTTTCTTATAAAAATATATTCTAAGAGATTATATAGATGGATCCTAATGAGGACTTATACTGTAGATCATGTCGATCACCTCTATACTGGTTAGAGGTAGGAGAGGTAGCACTACTAATAACACATCCCATTTAGGAGACATCTAATAAGTACAACTTATCAAAATTGTTATGGATATAGATCAATATAGGATGATGTATTATGATTATCATTGTCACTGATATTGAAAGTTTGAGGTTTTATATTGGGTCCTCTTTCTTGTTTCACCAAGAATGGTTCATCGGCAGATTTAGAGATAAGGGAAGATGTCATGTAGATTTTTGGGGCATTTGAGATCATGTATAGTGTCAGGATGATAACCAATTGGTTAGTTTTACCTCAAACATACCAATCCATGCATGAATTCTTCCATGTTTCATATTATCAACGTTATAATTCAAACCTGTCTCTTTTCATCCATCTTGGGGATTTTGAGTTGGATGTTGACACATCTTTTGAGGAGTATCCAATTTCAATAGTGTATCTTCAAATGATGACTCTTCATGGAAATTCTGTTTCACTAGTTTGGGTGATATGGAATCATAATCATGTATAGGATGAGGCTAGAGTGTGAGAGGGTGAATTATGTGGTCAGGGGATAGAGTTATTCTCAGATGATTTTCAACCACCCTCGGAAGGGAAACTCGAAGATGGGTTATTTTATAGGGAGATATTGTAAGATCCTAACTTTTTCTAGGTTATTTATTGTTTAGTTTATGTTTCAAAAGTTTTTGAGTTTATTTTTTTGGACCATAGGAAAGGTTTCTTTATCTATTTGGCGGAGATTTATGGGGAAGTAGCAAGAGTTAATCTATAGGACAAATTTAGTGTGTAAATTGAAAATTTATGGCATAAATTGTCATCGACAGACCCTGTATGATTGGGTTAACCCTAGGAAATGGGAATTAATGGAGTAATTTCCCTATTTAAAAATATATATCATGAGAACTATAAAAAAGTATCTAAATTACATTATTACACTCTACAATTTTTACCTTATCTATTCCTCCCCCTCCGACAATATTCATGCACTATAGGAGTGGTGGAGAGCTTCTCTCCTCTCCCACCTAGGCTTTGATCTGTCATCTTGGTATGGAATCCAACTCTAGCACCTTCAGTGGCATAGGATAACCGTCGGTAAGTCTACATTTCCTATTCTTTATTTTCTCATTTTCTCTTTCTTTATTATATAATGTCATCATTTGAGTTAATATGTCATATTTTAGGGTATTTGTATATTTCTTTGACTTCTCTACTTCTACACCAAATCAAATGAAAAAACTTAATGAGTAGTTTTCTACCAATATATGTTAGGTGGTATATATATTTATCCTAAAATTTTAAGTGGTTATATTATGTCTTTTTTTTTGATGAATGAATGAACTTTCGTGTATTTCTTGAAAAACATGTAATATCATAAATTGATCACCCAAAAATGAATTGTTATTTTATGAGACACTAGTAACTGATTGGAGGTTGAAAACCTCAACCCAAACCATCCCACCGGGTGGGTTATATTAAATTCCCTGATGAATTATTCTTTATATATGACCAAAAACACCACTATTGTGAGTTTATCTTGGATATGGCTAACAAAATCCTATAAATTTAATTTAAAGTTTGATATGTTATAAGAACCTACCCATGGAACACTTGGATAATTATAAATGGATTAAATTAAAGGTGATTCTAAGACCATATCACTTAACAGATTTTAAATAATGTAGTGGAATGTATATTACACTTGGCCCCATCTTATTACTCTTTATTCATGTGACATGATGTTATATTCAATTTATTAAATGGAATGAATGTTATTACATCGTGAATACCTTCTTTAATAGATATGACATTCTTAATTGATTAGTGGAAGTGAATGACATGATGTTCCTTCTTACTTATCTATAACTAATGGACATTACATTCCATCTTATTCATCAAAATTTAATGAGATGACAATACTTACTACATATATGGAATCAACGAATAGTACATCCTATTTTTAATATCTAGATTGAATTAACATGATGTTCCAAATGGTTTATATGAAAATAAGAGAAATGATTCTCCTAAACAATTATAAAAATAATAATTATTCAAAGGCATTCTAGAAAAGTCTAAATTATGTAGTATCAAACGGGTGTCATGTGATCAACCTGATTCGACATGATATTTATATAGTTCATTAACTCACTTTTTTATTATTACCTACACAATGTTTCATTATATGTACTATTACTAGATTAGTTATAAACACCATTGGTGATGGCCTACTAATTTTTACTCACTCCATGTTCGGTTTGCCAATTGGTACCTAGATTTTCCTCATAGATGCAGGTTGGGACAAGGGAAAGTATCTTATTTGGGTGATTTACTTTATGTATTAGGATGGAGTATGGGAGAATAGGGTCAATATTCTGCTGGCAATTCTATCTGAGATATTTTTTATCCTTTTGTTCAATTTTTTATAACAAGTACTAATTATCTATGCTTCTCTATTTAATTTACTCCATTTTTAAAGCATTTTAAAATTCAAATTTTGTATATGATACTAGATATTGACTATGTTTAATCATATTTATCGAGATGATCTACTTACATTTTTCATTATAACACAGATCCTTCTTTTTTATCTGTTTATTACCATTACGCCACTATAATAATGAGGGTATAGTCTCCCCGCTCTACTATATTAGACCCTCACTGATAGTTGGAATCCTCTGGCAGATGGGGAGGCATGCTTGAGGCCATGTAGCCAACCAGGTCATGTTACTTATGTGTGAATGAGGTTATAGATTTTATAGGCCAAGATAGTTGTCTCATGTCTATAATCTCATGTGAATCATAAATCAAGGTGGAAAATAAAGGGCTTAACCCAAATAATTCCCCATTCCCATATGGGTTTCCCATATCTTTTTTTGATAATTAAGAGCTAGTGAAAAGGGATGTCATCAATGAAATTAACATATTCTTTAAAGGTTCCCCCTTCCCAGAGTATCTTCATAATATATCCTTGTTCTCATTCCAAATGTAATTAACCCAAATGGTTTTACATATTTATATTCCATTAGACAATAAAACTTAACAAAAATAATATGTGCTACTTTTATCAAAAAAATATTATCTCAGTACATGGTCCTACATATCAAAAATATGAAGAAAAAAAATGTTTCTAAAAGGAATAAATATTGAAGGTGAAATTATCCTTCCTCAAAAAATGATCTCAAATCTTAACAGAAATATTGTCACTTATAACATCATCATTAATCTTGAAATTGAAAAGAATTATGATAAAATGGAATGGATATTTATTTTTTTGGTTTTGAGACTATATGGATTCTATGAATGGGTTTGTAACCTCTTATTTCTGTGTTTCTCTTCACTTTGGTTCAAAATATCAATGATGGAATGGATATTTGGATTTTTATTTCTTCTAGGGGTCTTTGAAAAGGAGATACTTTTCTCAAAGCATATTCATTCTTTATCAAGATGTTCATATTAGAAATATAATCAATCGCATCAGAAGTGGTCTGATTCTCTCATACATATGGTGGTATAGTTTTAAAGTAATCTGTTATTTATTCTTTTATGATCATATATATTTTTATCAATGGTAGTAGTAATTAAATTCAAAATATCAAGGCAATTCTAAATTTTTGTAGTAGTGAGAGTGGGAAGTTCACTAATTTTATCAAAAGTAACATCTACTTCACTAAATCATACACTAGAAAGTGAGCTAGGTGTATAGAGGAGTGGCTTGGTATTTCTATGATGAAATTATTTATAGACTATATTGATTCCCTATTTCTAATGGAGTGATTCCCATTTACATTTTGAAGGTATTTGTAAAAAAATCATATAGAGAATAAAAAATTTGAAAATAAGTTTCGTTTCCTTTGGGGTTTGATTATAACTCATCAATAGTGTGTTGTTATCCATCCCAATTCAGGTTCTCTTGGTTTGGAGGGAACCAATGATTATTATACTAAATATTGAAAGAAATACTTATTAGTTTCATTTGGGACTCTAACAAAGAATGGATATTTCATTAGCACTACTGAAAATAAAAACATTTGTGACGGGTCTTTTTGGATGGGGTCCAATCGTAAATGACCTATTGTATAAAACAACGTCAAAGATACTTAATCCACAGTTTTAAAAATAAACTCTTTTGTGATGTGCATGTCACAAATATTTTTTGCGACAAGATTGACACGTCATAACGAAGAAAAATATTAATATTAATTGATTTTAATAAAATAATAATAAAAAAATAAATAATAATAATAATAATTGATAATCAAATTAATTAAATTAATAAAAATATAATTAAAATTATAAATAACATAATAAAAAATAATAAAAATAATAAAATTTATAAAAATGAAAATAGTCACAACAATATAAATAAATAATAATATTAATGAAATAATATAATAATAATAATAAAATAATAAAAATAAAAATAAAAAAAATCAAAAAAAATCAAAAAATCAAAAAATCCCAATAATATTAAAAATATTGTATTTATAAATGTAAATATATGGAATAATAAAAATTTTACAAAAAAAATTAAATCATATTTTTATCATAAAAGTATATAAATCACTAATGGGGTCATCTGGAGTAGATGGATGAGATGGCGGAGGGAACAATATCCCTAAACCATGATTCAGACGTCACATGTACTCCATTGTCTTCTCATGCTGTTGTTGCAACCATCGACACATCTCTTCCACCTACTGCCGTTGTCGATGAATCTCTTCCTTATACATATTCATGGTTTCTATAAGTTCACCCTACCTTTAAAAATTCTCATCATACTGTACAACAGATGATGATGACTCTCTGTGAGCCCCACTAGAGCTAAAAAATGGCATTACAGTAGTACCATAATAATCTTACGAATCAATCGAGAGTCGATATCATAAAATTGGTCTTTCTCGAAGGCATACCAAGTCACTTGTATCCGTGATGGATCATTAAATCCTGCTACACTTGTGGTATGATCCTCGGTATCGGCCTAACTATCAGCCTGTGTCTTAGAGGTCGTGGCCTCATATGAATCCTTCGATTGGAATTTAAAATTAAAATAGTTAAAATATTATTTTCATTAATTTTAAAAACCTAGAAAGAAATTATACTGGCTACAATATGATGTTAGTGATCAACTCTAATCTCTCCAGTAACATGATCATTATATATCCTCTTATAAACTTCAAACACTATAATATCGGGTCATTTGACATCCTATATGAGTAAAAAATAAAAAATTTACATTTTTAAGTTATATAAATTATTAAAAAAAGTACTTACCAAATGGTGTGGATGAGTACTGAATGTATGACTACTAGCTCGATGTGTCGCCTCCTTTCTCCCCCAGTTCTAACATCCTAATTACGCTATCCTCTAAAAAGTTGCTCTCATCCAATATGAACATAATCCATCCCAATCCTAAGAGGAGATATAATCTGGTCTGTGGGCGTAACAAGGAAGATCAAATTTTTTGACTCCCACATTCTGTATTGTTGTCCTTCTCATATTAGGAAAAAATTGAAGGAAACGCTCCCACGTATGGCCCTCTCATGCCTCCCAGATAGAGTCATGTATACTATCATCGACGCGATACCATAAACAAAACAAATAATTAATAATAACAAGTTATTAATTAAATAAATGTCAAAATAACTATTACTTATTTATTTACCATCCAATGATCAGACATGTGGTGTTGAACATCAAAGGAATTTAGAACCATGTAACCCGTGCTCGAGAAAAATTATTCCACAATATAGAACTTCCTTGTCTAATTTCTATATGAGAAAATCTGTCAAAAAAGATCAAATAATCAAACAATTAGTATATAAATATATTAATGAAAATTAAGGAAAATAACTAAAATACACAACTTAACATACAACTACATGCATAAATCGAAATGATGAATTGGATATCACTCTGTGATAGGGTCACAATACACCAATATCACAAAACCACAACCCCTCTAAGGGGTTGTTAAACAACTAGTAGTCTAAGGTTCAGATGATCCAACATCAGGCTCATTTCCACGTGGATTATCCTCCTTCCACTCATGAAATAGATCTAATTCCATCTGGAACAAGAAATGATTGTTATCAAATAGTTCAAAACAACTATTATTTGTATATATATATTATATGTGATTATAATGACTATTTGACTATGTCAATATTTATCTTCAACCTCATCTTCTTATCTGAAGATTTCAATATCTCCATATTAATCCTCAATAACATCAATTTCCATTTGAGTTTCAGTTTCACCATAGCTTGTCATTTCAATCTCATTTATTACATTAATAACATCATCGTCACCATAAACCCTTAACTGAGGGGGTGTCATCATCGTTATTCAGGTATCTTCATGGAAAATATTTATTTAGAGTAGTATCTTGAAAAAATTAAATTACTTGCACTCTAGAAGAACCACTTTAACTTTGAGTAAATTTATTTTCCTGATATTTCATTTTTATTATGCTCAACCAATCACCTAACTCTCTTAGAGTAGTGCAATAATTTTCTTAAAAAATTTGATGTGTCTGATGAACCAGTAAAAATGGGTCATTTACTAAAAGAATAATTTTACATTTAATATCAATGATTTCATAGTGTTGATGAACATGAAATCCTCTCCATGTATCCAACCATTAAAATGTAAACATAATCACGTAATCCTATCTTAGATAACATAGTTCAATTGTTTCTTACAGCATGCTATAAAATTCAAGTTTACATTCTCTATGATAACATCCTCTCAATAAAACACCATTATCAATTGTTTTTTTATTCTCTATATGCAACTGTTTAAAATCGAAAACTACTCACCACATATTCGTTATAAGATTTGACCATTTTGGATAGTGGGTTACTCAATACACACAATCTATTATAAATTTAATTATCATTTTGAGATACTTGAAAATTTGTAAACAGTTATCAATATAAAAAGTAATAAAACTATTTTATATTTCAAACCATAAATAATTTATTTTACCAGTTTTTGAAACTAGTAGGAAAAATTATTTTCTCAATGTTCTTCAAGAGAAGTTACTATAATTTATGGAAATAGTTTTTTGATATGATTATCATACAATATAAATTTAAAATAAAATTAATTTAATGTAACAAATATTATAGAATAAGTTATAGGAGAACTCACAATAAAAATGGTTTCATTTCTTCACAGTTGAGTAGAACATATGTATGAGCCCTGTGATGTTCATCATCTAAAATCCACCATTCATGAACTCTGCTAAATCTATGTTTGGGATGATTACAAACTCATAATTACTTTCTAATTTAATTTTCAACATTTAATCATTATAGACCAATCAGTAATGTATTGAGGGATATTTTGATAGAAAATAATGAGAGAAGGAAAAATTCCTCCTACAAATAATCTTCTATAACTAATCCTTCAACTGATGCTTTGTTGCATAACTTTTTCTTTATTTTTTGCATGAATCTATAGAATGGGTACATATATTGAAAATTTAATAGACCACCACACTTTTCTTCATGTGGAAAAATGTAATATCAAAGGTTCCATTGAATCAAAAAAAGTCGACAGGAAGATATTTTCCAATTTGCATAAAATTAAAACAACATCTACTTATAGTATACTTGTTTCATCATAGTCTGTTGTCACTACAGAAATGTCTCAAAAAAATATTTCAATTATCATATCCCAAATCATATAATTAATGAAAACCTAAAAATCCAATTGGTATAAGTATTTATATTATAACATGAAAGTATTGACTTTTTAATTTGATAATTTGACCATTTCAGACACATCTAGAAAATTGGAAGCATAACTACATGGAATCCTCAAATCTATAATCCACGGAAAAATAATTAATAATTGTTTATGGAAACTATATAAGTCACTTTTGGCTTCATTAATATTTGTGATCATTCATTTTCAAATATTTTGAGTTTTCATCGTCTGTAAAATTGGGAAAGATATAGTCGTGCATTAATATTATATTTGGTCTTAACCGGTGTGTCCAAAAATGTATAAAATATATTAGTAAAATATTTCTTCTCAATATGATTTACATACAACATGTGATGAACCAACAAATCAGACCAATATGGAATATTCCAAAAAATGATATTTTTTATCCAATTATTTTCTTTCCCGAAGCCATCAATTTTTTGTTTTTTTATAGTCGGTCCAAATGTAATAGAAGGTAATGAAGAGAAAATAGATTTTAACTCAATACCTGAGATCATTTTTGGAGGTCCATCATTTTAAATTGTTCCTTTTCTGAAATTATATTTATTCCTCTGATAAGGATGATCATTAGGAAGAAATCTTCAATGACAGCTGAGTAAACAAGATTTTCTTACATTAATGAGAATATATTCGTTTTTCTCTCATATAGTAAGGAAATTATTTTCGGCCATGCTTACTCTAACCAAATAACATATCATATGCTAGAAAGTCACTAATTGTTCACATCATTGCATCTTTTAGAATGAAATTCTATTTCTCAATAACATCTTATGTACTTACACAATTACTCCATGTTAAAAATAATTCATCAATCAATGGATTCAAATAAACATCATGATTCTTTTTCAGATGTCTTAAAATTAATAATGATAACAATATATATGTCTCATTCATCAACATCCAAGGAGGGGAATTTTATAGAGTTATCAAGATGGGACAACATCAATATTTACAACTTTAAGAACCAAATGGATAGAAATTGTCTGTAGAAAGACCCAATCACACATATTGAGATTTTAAAGAAAAATATGGATGTATTTGGCCAAAATGACTCCATGAATCACCATTGTCATGATATTTTAAGCCTTTACCAGTTGAAATATTAATTTTGCGCCATGAAATCAACAATGTTGTGTTTAGAGACATAAATAAATGCTAAAAACTCAATATAATCAGGAAATAACTAAATTTATTTACAGGAATAAATCTAGACATCCTTAGTTGAGCCTCTTTGTAACTTGATTTTCCACATTTAGGAAAACTAACAAAAAAATCATTTTCAGAATATTATATGATACAATCATATGAATGTTCATGAATTTTCTAATAACCAAGATTCAAATTACAAAGAAATCCTCTTACACTCATAGAATTTTTAGGCAACACATTTCTTTCAGGTAACATTGTTTGAACCAAATATAATATCTATTCAAACCATCAATTTGAAATTCATTTACCTTATTTAATAGCCACAAATTTTTCCAATCAATTAAAATTTCTTATCTTGAATACATGATATAAGGCTTCCATAGTAGACTATAAAAACTCATAAAATTTGTGTGGTTCTAACTATATAGTTGAATCAATATCATCCTGAGTTTTATTTTGTTGAAAAGATAGACCATCCATATCATGTACTAAATTTTTAAACCTTGATGGATCTTGAACAAAAATATTAGTATCTTCTCTAGAACTATGTTCACCATGTTGATACCAAAAAACATAATTCTATTGAAACCCAAAATCGTAATAGATGAACCCAACAATTCCAATTGTTTCAAAGCTCATTATATCACATTTCTTCCATAGAAACATAATTATCCCTTCAGAAATAACTTCATGTTTTGATGATTCAAATATTAAAAAATCTTTAACACCGTCAATATATACATAATTTATACCTAAACCAATAGGATTATTTCAATGACTTATCCAATCACAATCATATAATAAAGACTTTTTTGGATTTCCTTGCTCTATATTACTCTAAAAAAATATAAAATAATTTTTTTATAACTAATTTGATATAAGAAAAACAAAATCCAAAAAAGGTGTAAAAATTAAAAAAATCAAAATTTACTTTTAAATATTGTCAATTTTATCTGTTGTTGGCTACTTTTTACTAGTTACCACTAATTTTTACAAATAAACGTTAATTACTGCTAACTAGAAGTAATTTTTTCTAATTATATTTTTTTACATATTACTACTAAATATTACTATTTACCTCTAATTGTTTCAAATTATCAAAAAAATTTAATACTTATTGGTAATTTATATCAACCATGTCTTATCAATGACATATCTCCCCCTTCCTCCTACTACTATCATCGACGTGTCACATCCGATCTTCCACAGTTCTGGCGACCTAATGAAAAATTTGGACACGGTTGGCATAGATTGGTCATTTCTAATAACGTAAAAATTTTAAATTTTATAATTTACTAGAAAGGTGACAATCATAGATTTAACAATTGTCAAGTGATAAAACCAATTCATGCTAATCATGTAAAATTTTTTCATTGCAATTTTTTTTCAATTATGTATTTGTCATCAACGAATCACTCCCTCCTACTGGTGTTGCTCCATGAATGCCTCAAAAACTGTTTCTCTCAATCAAGGTGACCTTATGAAAGAATTTTATATGGATGGAATAAATTGGCCATTTATAGTCACATGGAGATTAGAAATTCTATGATTTACTAAACATGTATAAATTATAGATTTTACAATCATCAAGTGGATGAAACCAATTTTTTTCACCAAGTATAAATTTTCCATTGCACTAATTTACCCCAACGAAATCCAAAGTTTTCCTTACTCATCACCTTTAAATTGATGACACATTTCAGTTTTATTTATCTAGAAATTTATACTATAAATCACTATGTATAACTAAATACCACTAATTAATAGTAATTTCTAATAATTGTAGTTATTTAACGTTAATTTAAAATAATTAACAAAATTATATAATTATTATAGAGATTTATAATATTTTTTTCTAATTAATTCTTATCATTACAAATTACTGCTAATTACAACTTATTATTAATAATTTTTTTATTTTATAATAGTTTTTATGAATTATCACTAATTTTTATTAATTACTACTAATTATTACTAATTAAGACTACTTTTTACTAATTAATTTCAAATTTTACAAATCATCACTAGTTTTTACTAATTCCTGCTAATTATAGGTAATTATTCTTATTTACAACTAATTATTCTTATTTGCCACTAATTATTAATAATTACCACTAATAATAACAAATGATTACTAATTACTACTAATTATTCCTATTTGTTCCTACTTATTCCATTTTATTCTTATTTGTTCCTATTTATTCATATTTATTCCTAATTATTACTATTTATTTCTAATTATTTCTAATTATTACAAATTTTTAATAATTATTATTAATTATTAAAATCATTATGAATTATTATGAATTATTATTAATAATTACTATTTATTATTAATTTTTTTTATTTATTACTAATTATTTTTATTTATTACTATTTATTAATAATTATTTGTAATTATTAGTAATTATTAGTAATTATTACTATTTATAACTAGTTATAACTATTTATTGCTATTTATTTCTATTTATTACTATTAAATTCTATTTACCATTTATGACAAATTATTACTAATTATTACTAATTATTACTAATTATTACTATTTATTACTAATTATTACAATTTATTAATATTTATTACTAATTATTATTAATTATTACTAATTAATCTTATTTATTCCAATTTATTATAATTCATTCCTATTTGTTACTATTTATTACTATTTATTACTAATTATTACCAATTATTACAAATTATTACAAATTATTCCTAAATATTTCTAAATATTCCTAATTATTACTAATTATTCCTACAAATTACTAATTATTTCTAATTATTACTAATTATTATTATTGATTACTAATTATTCCTATTCATTACTAATTATTCCTATTTATTACTAATTATTCCTATTTATTACTAATTAGTCCTATTTATTTCTAATTATTACTAGTTATTACTAATTATTACTAATTATTACTATTTATTACTATTTATTATTATTTATTCTTAATTATTACTATTTATTTTTAATTATTCATAATTACTCAAAATTGTTCCTAATTATTATTATTTGTTCTTAATTATTCCAAATTGTTACGAATTATTCCTATTTATTCTCATTTATTATGACTTATTAATAATTATTACTAATTATTCCTATTTATTACTAATTTTATTCAAATTATTACTAATTATTTCTAATTATTACTAGTTATTACTTTTTTACTATTTGATACTATTTATTACTATTTGTTACCAATTATTATTAATTATTACTAATTATTACTAATTATTACTAATTATTACTAATTATTACTAATTATTACTATTTGTTACTAATTATTACTATTTGTTACTAATTAATACTAATTATAACTAATTATTTTTAATTATAACTAATTATTACTATTTATTCTTATTTATTCCTATTTATTAGTAATTATTCCTAATTATTCTTTTTTATTTCTATTTTTCCCTATTTATTCTTATTTATTACTATTTATTCCTATTTATTACAAATTATTACAGATTATTCCTAATTACTCCTAATTACTCCTAATTATTCCTATTCATTACTAAGTCTTCCTATTTTTTACAAATTATTCCAATTTATTACTAATTATTATTATTTATTACTAATTCTTCTTAATAATTACCAATTATAACAAATTAATATTAATTATTACTATTTATTACTATTTATTACTATTTATTTTTTATTATTACTATTTATTCCTAATTATTCATAATTATTACCATTTATTCCTAATTATTACTATTTATTCTTATTTATTACTAATCATTACTAATTATTAATAATTATTTCTATTTATTACTAATTATTACCAATTATTACCAATTATTACTATTTATTACTATTTATTACTATTTATTACAATTTATGACAATTTATTACTATTAATTACTATTAATTTCTAATTATTTCAATTTATCTCTATTTATGACCATTTATAACTATTTATTGCTATTTATTACTATTTATTACAATTTATTACTAATTATTACTAATTATTACAAATTATTTATAATTTATACTATTTATTATTAACTAATACTAATTAACACTACTTCATACTAATTAATACTAATTAATACTAACTGCATGTAATTGTTATTAATTATTAACAATTGAACCGAATTATTACAAATTCATATAATTTACATTTAAATAAAAACATTATATCTAAATGAAGCAACATATTTGTAATAATAAATAATGAAAAATAAAACATTGTAATTCTAATATAATTTAATTACCGCTAATTAGAAATAATTATTACTAATAATAAAATGAATTAACTAAAAACTAAAAGCAATAAATAAATACCTCAAAATTGAATCATTCATTTGATACAAGGCTTGAAAATTGTTCTGGTATAAATTTTAAAACATTGAAAAAATTGATTAGAAAAATATGAGAGCGGAGTAGGAGAGAGGGGTTGAGATTATAGTGAAATGAAAAAATATCGGATGGGCATATATAGGTTAGATATTTTGCAGCAAGGTGATTTGCGATAGGATTCACGTCGCAAATACTACCCCCTCCCCCTATTGATTAAATGCATCAGTTAAAAAGATATTTGCAATGGGTCTCATTGCAAATACCTACATTTCGACATAGTATTTGTGAAGGGAATAAAATATCATCGCAAAAACTAAAAACTCATGATAATATTTGGGGCGAGATATGTATCCTCATCATAAATAAGTTCTTACAACATACTATTTGACACAGGAATAGGGTCTTGTGACGAGACCCGTCCCTGTTGCAAATAACCCACCACAATTACCTCATTTTCTTATATTGTAGATTAGTTGGTTAAGAATGGATATGACTATTAATGAAGTGGGATTCAATCTTAGAAGCTTCAATGGGACAATTACCTATATGCATGAAATACATTCTTGGGAGGAAATCATTAGGAATTCCCTTTAGGCTAAGTTTATAGGGGGTGGTAATAGTCCTTTCAACTAGTCTAGAAACCCTACTGGATCTCACCTCTTGCACCGTCATCATAAATTCCATAACCTTCATTTAGGATAATGCTCAAAAGATCACAAGTAGAGGTGACATCTCTTTCTGGATTGATAACATGGTTCACTCTTCTCTCTTTTTTCCCAATATCCCCTACTCTTGACCTAATATTTAGACCTGCTACTACATATCCTCACTTCTTAGAGTTTTTCCTTAAGGATGAACAAAAATTTCAGGTTGGTAGTATTTTGTTGAATGATGTTCCAGGTTATTGAATCTTCTCACTATCACATTAGGGATCCTTCACCTTATCTTACCTTAAAAAACCATTAAAATATGAACGTTGTTTACCTAGGTAGTAATATTTAGTGAGATGAAATTCTTATAAATATTAATTTCATGGTTTGGTGACTTTAGAACCGAGATATATTTGTGAATGTTAATGTTAAGAAGAATGAGATTCAACTGGTCTCTAAATGCTAATATTGTGTTAGTGCTAATTATTAATCATTACTTCACCGGTTTGTTAATGGGGAATGGGCATGTTATATCTAGGGTTTACATGGAGAATCAAATCGATCATATGACATAATTGACTGCTTCCTTGAATCATGTTTCAATCTTCATGTTGGTACTAAGATGAATTCCCATATAAGAATCCATATCACTATTGAATTCTCAAGGTTATGGGACACTCAAAATGTTGTCTGAAAATAAAGAATGATTCTGGATAATGATTATTTCATATACAAATTCATTTTTAATGTCTCATTCCTCATCTCTTTATGTAATAAGGTTACCCCCTGTCAACCTTAGGTAAAAATTTCATTATAATCTGTAGAAGACTCATATTTCATAATAAAATAGACAATCATTGGTGTGTTGGTACACTCCATGAAAGGGTTTAAAACTCAATTCTTATGGGTCATGACTATTTGGGAACATCCGTGGAGGAGGCCTTTTCCATTATTGTAAAGTCTTAATCATCTTCCACATCCCAAAATTATTTGGAGTGTATCCTCCATCCAAATATAAGCAGTAGATATGTTTAATTGTGTTAATCTATTTATTTCTTATAACATCTCATTATCGTCATTAGAATCAGATTTATCGATTTTTGTCAAATATTTAAAAGACCATATGTCAGATCCTTGGTGAATTTTTTACATAATTAGGAACTCTTGGGAAATTATACATTGGTAATTTAAAATATACATACATGGAATGAGGCTAATATGGAATCCACCCATATTTATTCAAAAGAAGATATGTTTTAGCCTCTTATTTTTTTATCTTATCCTCCCTCCCTATAAGATGTAAAAACATCATCCAAGGTAATGACCTTTGTCTCCACTTATTTTTTCCATTTTGATTTCTTGTTGTTCTCTTCCCCCCCTCTTTTATTTTAATAATAAAAAATTGAAATTGTCTTCCAACTTGTTGATGGAACTGGAATTTTTTTCCTTATGTGAATCCATTTGAAAAGGATATGAAACCAATTTTATTTCTATGGGTTATTTATGATGTTTTTAATGAAATCCATTTTCCTTCCATAGGTTCTTTGTGATATGACAAAAGAATATTTTCAAGTGGGACACATATGTATGGATGATGATGGGTGGGTCCTATATTTCCCTCTAATTCATTATTTATGGTTCTATATGTCATGAGATAACAGTAGGAATTGAGTAAAGAATGATCACTTCACTATGTAAGTCATAGAGAGATTCCCACTCCCCTATGTTATGAGAATCAGGTGGCGATTACTAATCTACTATGATATTTGTATCAACCCTTATAGATGAGCCATAATTCTATAGTAACTTTCAATACAGGCTATACTTGATTTCCTTTTTATTCCATAATCTAATGATTATTATTATGAAAATGTTATGCTTTCAAGGCTCATGTTTAATGACCATTGTTCCCACACTCTCGATATTCATTTGTTATGTTATGTTATTCTATACCTCATGACTCATATTTTATGATCTAAGCATTTTTTGGTATGATTTTATTATGTCTATTGATTATAACCATATTTTCTTCTTACACTCACTTGTAATCATTTATTATTATAACTTTTGTTTACCCTTACTGGTCGTTTCAAGCCACCCCTTCTTATGTGTCTATTTTCTGGAAGTTATTAAAGTATTTATTATGTATGAATTATCTAGAAGATATTCATATTTTAAGAATTTATGGGAGATGTAGAAGATCTATTTTGGATTATGCGGTTTATTTTTAGTGAAAAATGATCATTTGATATAAATAAAATTTTCTTTTTTAGTAGATGATTTTTACTAGTTTAATAAATCTATAAACCTAAAATGTCTTGGAATGAAAATGTCATATTATTTGTGAAATATATTTTAATTAAGGATGTGTATGCAATACAGTGTATAAAGTATATTTTTATTGGCACTAATCTTGGTGTTGGAAACTTGGGGTGTCTCATACATCAATTTCAACATAATCACACCATATTTATAATTTCATGGTGTATAGTAAGAAATATATATCAGGAAATTAAATTTGAGATAAGAACCCCTTTACATAATTCCTGAATTACACTAATGTATATAAATATCCTATATATAATATATAACTATATTAATTAAAAATTCCTGAATATTTTTCATAACTATAACCTTTTATGGCCTCATTTATAATTATTATCTACATATATATTAGTTAATATTATCTATTTTTAATATTAGGTGTGAGTAGCCTTGATCATATTGAAATAGTTTCATAATTACTATGTTATTCTTTATTTTTCTCACAAATTTTATTATTACTAGATCATACAAGATAATATAATTGATTCTTTATAATTATTTATTATGTTATAATTTAATTCTATGGGAGTTATGGTTGTGATCCTTAGAAATGAAATTGATGATGATCATGTTTTAGTGATTTTTAAGAAATGAATGATGGAAAATTAATTAATAATTTAAAAAATAATTTTACCATTATATAACCAAAATAAAATCTTTATTTAATTATTTATAGAATATATTATAATTAATTATCTTGTTATAGTTAATCAGGATATTATTTTACAAAATTGCTGAAGTAGGGTTATACCAACCCAAAACGGAACATATGATAATTTAATTGATGATTAAGAATTTTTTAACTCCACATGATTTTATTATAATTTTTTATTTAAGTAAATATTATGTTTTTTATATCATTATTTACATGAAACATCTCTCTTAAATAACTTACGATATATAATAGAAATATTATCAATTAAATATGATCATTATAACCTAGTTGTTGGTTGGGGGTCTGAATAAGAGTAACCACATTATGAAATATATTTTCAATTTTTTCTTTATTAAAAAAATATTGATTTTTCCCTAGGAAAAAATTATTCAATTTTGAATAATAAGAACTAGGAACTATTAAGGGTTTAAAGGGTTATTTTTCTATAAAGGCTGGTTTTCTATATATTTTGTACATTCATTTAGAAGATAAATTTATGGATTTTATAATACTAAATTTAAGAAATGAATATTAATTTTTTTTTATAATATATTATTTGGAATAAGCTTAATTTTTTAGAGTTTTCTAAAATATTTTATTTTTGGGTGAATAATGAAAAATATAGATTTTAAAAATTCAGTCATTTTTTGGATATTATCATGATCCAAGAATGAATTGAAATTTAATGGAAGATTTTTATAGAATAAAAATATAGATAATAAGAAATATTATTCATTTGAAAATATTTTTTATATCATAATAATATTTATATCACATTATGGAAATATGTGTAATGTTTTTATACAAATAAAAACTATATTCGGTGCTTCTATTTTAATCATTTTTTACAAGGTTAATTTCCATTTTTAATTTGGTTTTAATGAAAAATAATTTTAATTTTACGAAAAATAATACAATAAATTCATTTTTAATCAACATTATACATTACTTTGTTATAAAAACATTTTTATTCATCAAAGGGACTTTTCATAAAAAGTTATTTCTCGTTGCATTTTACGTGCTTAAATTAAAATTAATTTATACAACTTATGGAAATTGAAAAATAGAAAATGTTTTATGTATTTTAAATTATAATTCTCACATTAGTTAATATGTTCCATTTCATTTTTATCCATAATTAACAGTAACCATGTTAAAATTTTATCATCGCGGTAGAGGGTAATATGGGATAAACGAGACTAAAAACTATGGGAAAATGTATAAAAATCAATATAAAATGTGAAATTAATTTACTATACAAGTTTAGATTGACTATTACAATCATATTTTATAAAATATTGAATTTTGTTTCAACTTAATATTGATTATAGCCTTTATATTATTTTAAGTAGGGGATAATAACAACAAATGACACTTTCTCTAAATTATTATGTTTTTATAATATAAATATTTAGAAAAATGATTTATGAATGAATATATGTGTTAAAATTTATAAAAATTATTCTAAATTTGTTATATTAATTAATTTTAAACTTCTAGTCATGTTATAATTAACTTGAATATTTAAGCAATGTCTATGTAGCACTTAAACAAAAAATTGAAAAATCAACTAAATGATATTAAAAAAAGTAAAAGTAATATATTTTTTTAGAAATTATGTAATTAAAAAAATTTATTGGACAAATATAAATTAATAGTGATGGTAAATTAATTTATATTTTAATTACAATGTTTTAATGATGCCTTTAATTTAAGATAAGTGAATAGTCATGAAAATAAATTTAAATGATATTTAATATTTAATAATATTTTTAAAAACATTAAGAAATCATAAAAATCCTATATCGACTCAATTTGATAGGATATTTTCAATCTTATAATCCATGTTTCATTTATTTGCCACTTTAATTTTTAAAATTTATTTCATTCTCTGTATAAATTGAACATTTTGTTTCTATTGTTATAGTAAAGAGGGTTAACAATGTGGTTAAACTAAGAGATAATGTTCAGAATGCAACATAAAATTGTAAAAATTTTATTATTTGAATTTTTTTCAACCATAGAATACATATATTATAATTTATATAAATTTTAATCCAATTTATGAGTTATATATATTATATAATTATATTTCAAGTATTTATAAGATTTCCACCCACCTCAACTATAAAAGGGAACCTCCTACGCTCCCTTCCTCATACATATTGTTCTATTTTTTCTTAAAAAATATACACCCAAATAAATTCATAACCATACCACATATGTTATAGTGGTTTTAATATCATAAAAAATACCAAGTTAGAATTATTATGGTTTAATCCAAATGAGTGTTTACAAAGAAGTGGTGTTACTCTTAACTGAGTATTTTTTTGTGTATTGCTTTCTCAACCTCCTTAAATTATTTAATAAAGGTGATAATATAATAACATAATTATATTACATGTATTTAAATCTTATTATTTTAAATGAACAATCCTTCTTCATCTAATTTTCCGCCAATGAAAAATGAAATCATCACTCATTTATACGTATAGACTACAACATCCATGAAGCGATATATTTCATTTTCCATAAACACCTTTTATGGTTGGTTTTTAAGATAGATATAAATTTTATATATTATATTTATAAAAAATATTATTGTTAATTAATTATAATATATTATCTACCTTCTTATCCTCTCATCTGCTGGAAAACAATGATGTTGGTCATGTATATGTGTGAACAACCATATCCATGAATCAATGTAATTCCTTTTTCATTTCTTCTTAACATTTAGTGTAAAAGAATTATTTAATATATAATATATATATATATATATATATAATATTTATGATATTATTATGATTAAATAATTATATATAAATATTTATATTTCTTTCTTTGATTTTTTTTGGAAAAAAAAAATATCAATCGTCTGTGCATATGGACGAACGTCACAATAAAGTGATGAACTTCATTTTTCATCTTCGGATTAAATGGATTTTTAAAAAATTATATATAGTGAATAAACATGTTATTTTAATCATAGTTTTTATTCTTTATATGATAAAAAAAAATATGATCATTATTAGAGGACTAAAACCATTGAACCAAAACATACATGAATAACTGAATAGTTAACAACCATAATGATGATATTAATTATGAAATATTAATAATTACATAATGAGATGTTATAATTAAATAATTTATGATATTATAAGTATGAATATTATTATTTTTTGAATGATTAGCATGTATAAAATCATTAACCTAGTAGTTCAAACATGTATGACTAAGTAGAGACCCAAGGTAAGGATTTCTCATCTCACTTTTTTATGGTATATATACCATATTTACCACTTATTACATTTGTGTGATCTATTTAATACCGTTGAATTTATTTTATAATTATTTCCATGAGAATTATGTGAATTAAAAAATCGATCTAAATTTATCTTTTCATGGAGTTTTTGATTTAGAGATTACTATAGTTGTATGCAACTTATGTTACAATCTCTCTTTGTTGTAGGATTGAATGTGTCAAATTTTCATTGAGGTAAATTATATTATGATTATATTTTGAAACCCATATATATTAATCATATTAGGTTATTTATATTTTTCTCATTTTTTTCTTATATTTTCTTTTCTTTATCACTTAAAATAATTGATAAAAAATATTTAAAAAAAAGCCGACCATATGGTTTCTTTTTTGGTCGAGAATATTTCTCCTTAATGTACAAGTTCTTAAAAATGGTACATATGTGTTTTTTATATACATAAATGTTTCATAAATGTTATTTTTAAAACATATTTATTAATTTTAAAATGTTTTAAAACAAATGTTTTTAAATTTTCTACTTAGGACTCACAGATGTTTATTTTGGAAAATTGAGAAAGAATTGTTTTTTTTTGTAATGCATATAACCTGAAAAACTTTTCTATATGTTAGGAAAGTTCATTAATTTGAATATTAATTTATAATTTTAAATGGATATTTTAAATTTAAATATTTTTATCAATATTAATGATGTATTTTGTCTAGAAATATATTGAAACAAAATAATATTCCCACTATTTTTTTAAAAATGTTTTAATGCACTTTTAAAGGTATTTTTATTCTTTGTTAAAAATAGTAAATGATTATTATGCTTCAATATGGATATTATCTTATTATACAATACATGTTATTTATTTAGACGGAATATTATAATGATTCTTTATGTATGAACCTATGAAACCTATTACATTACCATAAGATAATTATGTAATGATGAAATTATTTTGAAACCTGTTATTTTTCCACGGGTTTGTCAATTTATGAATGTAGTGATGTTTTTTCTTTGATTTTTATAATGAACTGAAAGATCTATTTATTTTATTCATGTTATGGTTCTTGTATTTTATGATAATGATAGGTAAGTCTGATATGGATCATGATGATAGTTGATCCCGATATAGCTCTTCAATGCATTTGATTATATGATAGAGTTAACTAGGTGGATGTTACTCATAAGATGTGATGAAGATTTCTAAATATAAGTAACTCCTAATAGATGAAAAAGATTACTAAATTTAAGAAACCATTAAGTGATTAAGAAGTCAAAAAGATGGAATTTACTCTTAAGAGAATGTTAGAATTATCATTTTTGGTTATTTAATGATTAATGTATTATGTCCTAATACACTAACGTAGTTTTCAATGTGTTCTATGAGATTTATTGATTCCTTTGACCAAAATTGATTTCACATGGTTTATTGTTGTTGACTCAAATGAAACTTGTCGTATTTTGAATTTTTATACAATGAATCGTGTTTTGTGATCCTTATTTTGATGGGTATGAATTCTATTATACTATTCTCAAGTACCTTGACTATTCTCGCATACCCTTATGTTTATCTTTTGATTACAAGTGATCATCAATTAATATCCTCTATGTTTACCTGTATTGAGAATCTAAGCTCACTCTTTATTATGATTCCTTTTTCTCATAGGTTATAAAGAAATGAAATTATGTAATATATGTCTAGAAGGATATCTTGTATAATTAATATTTATAGATACATTGAAGTATTAATATGGAATCATATAATATGGGTATAATTGGGAGAATTCTGACTTGATTAGAATGAAATTGGTTTTATTATGTAAATGGGATTTCTAACTCTCTAATACTATAAATGTAAAAGGTCGTTGGTATGAAAGTGACTCAATTTTGGTGATTTATATTGTGATTATAGATGGTTAAAATTGGGTAACATCAATTGGTATCAAATCCAGTATATAATGATTTTATTTTAGCATCTGATATGGGTGTATGGGTCTCAGGATATCTTAGTTAGTATTAGATAAGGGGTCATATATCTTTAGTGTTAAATAAGTTATCAGATGGGAATAATTTAAGAGTTAAGAATAATATTATAAGTTGATATGTTTACAGATGATCTTATGTTAAAATTCATAGATACACTTTTTATGTTTTATTTTACAATTCTTTAAATTGACTGTTGATATTTTGAAAAATGTTTATTAGCTTTTAATATATCATGAAATTTTATTTCTTTCCTTAGGGTTAAGAGGTTATTTAGTTTGATTTTATTCTTGAATAAATTTATTGGGTAAATTAGTTGAAAGAAACACAATACATATTTGGTTAACATATTACCTACAGATGAGGTAATTATGTTTTATGAGAATAAAGGGGTTATCATATTCTGAGAATATAAGGGATTAAAGTGTGATTTAGTGACTATTTTTTAAAATAATTTCATTATATTGGGAACAGTAAATGATTAATGTGGATGAAAGTTTTTGGCTTGTGTGGAATGATTTGTGTGTTTGAAGGAATTTTTTATTAGGCTATATAAATATTTATTATATGATTTTTTGAGTGATTAATATTAAATAAATATAATTGTTATGATGATTTTGTAAAAACATGTGACCAAATATTTCTTTGTTTTTGTTTTTTGAATTTGGAAAGACATATGTTAGAGTTTTTTAAGGCAAATTGCTTATGTGATGGACTAAGTACAACATTGGGTATTATTATCTAGTTTTTATAGATTATTCTATTATTCCATCATTTGAAGGATTATTAATATTGGATGACTTATGCCAACCATTTTGGTATTTATAATTATCTTGTGATAAGATGAATGTCTTTTCATTTTTTTATATCATTTGATTTATTAATAGTTAATTTTAGTGTTTCAGCGACGAACAATTAATCATGGTTTTTTATATAGAATATGAGATTTAAAAGGGATGGAAAACTACTAGAATCATAATAAAAGGGTGAAATTATTATTCAATAATGTAAATAATTCATGTAAGTATGTTATAACATTATCATTCCCTCGAGGGTAAATGAATTCCTCAACTCAAGTATGAGGAAGAAGAATCCATCAAGTCTTATATAGAATGTACCATTCAGATATCAAGGATTGTTTTTTGGAAACTCATGAGTATTATAATGATACATACAATGTTTTAGAAATAATTAATTATGAAATACTGTGTTTGCAAGTATTGACATTGAAATTAATTATCATTAGATTTTATTACTATGTCATGATACACTATTTCTAATGAGTTATAAATAAAAATTATGGTGGAAATTTTTATCTGAGATAGGTAGAATTTAACACCAAGATATTTTATAATATGTTTCCCTTCAAAAAAATTTAAGTATATGATATATTATTTTGCATGAAACACCAAACATAAACAAACTATGATTTAAAACAGAAATAGTATTATTTAAATATGTCTGTTATAATGTACTTGATGGTTTGGTGGGTATGAATAGGATTGAACGCATTCTGAAATATATGTTCAATATTTTTACTTAATAAAATTTATTTATTAGTTTCTAGCAAATAATTAGTCAACTTTCAATGATTTGAATTCGTAAAAGTTAAGGTTTAAAAGTACAAATTTTCAATAAATGAAGTTTTCCTGTATATTTTTTATTTAAATTTAAAAGATAAATTATTGGAATTATGATTTTTTTTAAATGATTTCGTTATTCGGAATATTGAATTTTTATAAGGGTGGATTTTTTAGTTTTTTTCTAAAATAGATGATTTTTTGGTGAGTACTGAAAAATACCGATTTAACAAATACTTTCAAATTTATTATATTACCATAATCCAAGAATGACATAAAAGTATATAAAACATTTTTATATAATTAATATGTATTTAATAAGTGATATAATTCCTTTTAAAATATTATTTTGATCTTATAAATCTATGTTTGACATTATGGAAATTTAAGTAATTCTTTTACTCATATAGAATATATTTTCACTATTACTATTGTAATCAGGTTTACACAAGATAAATTTTTTTCTTCAATTATTAAAAAAGTAAAATAAGTATAATTATATTAAAAATAATCTTATAAATTATATGAGAATCATAATTATAATTTATTTTGGTATAAAATTATTTTCATGCTTTAAAATGATTTTTTCAAAAACAATGGGTTTTCATTGTGTTTTAAAAAGTTATATTAAAAGAAAATTTTAAAATATATAAAAATTGAATATTAGAAAATGAATTCATTATTTTAGATCATGATCTTAATATTACGTAATATGGTCCATTTCATTCTTATTCATAACTATTATTAACCATGGTAAAATTTTATTACCATAATAAAAGGTGAAATGGGTTAAACGAGTTTTCAAATTATGGGATAAGGTATACAGATAAATAAATCAGTTTACATTAATTTATTTTATATTTTTATTTTGAGTATAAAAAAAGTAACTTTATTAATATGAAATTATGGTGCCACATGAATTTTATTACAACCTTTATATTATATGAAGTTAAAGATAATTACAAAATGTCACTTTCTATAAGTTATTATGTTTTCGTAATATTGAAATAGATAAAAATAAAATATTAATTAATATCAATTATAAAATTGATAAGGATTAAACTATAATAATTATATTAATTTATTTATAATTTTTAATTATGGTATAATTACATTGAATGATTACGCAATATTATTGGAGTTCTTGTGAAAGCAATAAAAAAACAAGTAAATCACTTTTAAAACATTAAAAGTATCATATTTTTTCATAGTTATGATTTTATAAGAATTACGTGGATAAATATATTGTATTAGTGATGGTTAATGTATTTATATTTTAATTACATTATTATCTTAATTCTATTGATGTTAAGATAAGTGAATAGTCATGAAAATAAATCTAAATGATATGTAATGTTTAAAAATTATATTCAAATAATAAAAAAATAATAAAATCCTACATTTACTTAAGTGGATGAAAAATAATAGATCCTAAAATCCAGGGTCCATCTATTTTCCATTTTCATTTTTAATATTTCTTTCATGGCCATTATATTTTGAAAAATGTGTTACTCTGGTTAAGGTTAAACGGTTAACAAGGGGTTAAACTAAGAGAAAACATTCGAAAATTCCACTTAAACTTTTCCAAATTTTATATTATATATTTATTTACACCTTATTCTCCTTATATTATAATATATATTACTTTGTAACCATTTAAGATAAGTTTTACACATATTACATGTTACTATTTCGTGCATTTACAAAGTTTCCACATACCTCACTTATAAAAGGGAACATCACATCCTCTATCGCTAAAACCTCTTGATCAGTTAAGATAGACCAAGATATAAAAAATTACTTCAAAAAATTCCTCACAATGTTATAAATTTTATGGTCTCATGAAAATACCATTCTAAAATGATGAAGTTGTAATCCAAATTTGGTTTCTCAATGAAGATGAAAAACTCTTAACTCAGTGTTTCCATGTTAATTTCTTCTTAAACACCCTTCAAATATTATATAACCATGAAAATATAATAAAATAATTTTATTAAATATAATCAATTTTTCTAGATTCATTGAGAAAATATTTTTCATATCATTTTCCATCCAATGAAAAATTAATGCATCGCTCATACATACGTACGGACTACCGTCTCCACAATGCGATGTATTTCATTTCCCATCACAAAATTTCATGGTTGGTTATTATGATGGATTTAATGATTATATATGTTATTTATTAAATAATTATTTTCCTATAATATTAATATATTACAAACATTCATACTATCCCATATATTGGAAAATTTGTTTGTCACTCAAGCGTAAATGTGGACTACCATCTCCACCGACTGATGTGATTCATTTTCTATTTCTATTAGATATTGATGGTCATAGGGATAGGTTTAAAGAGTGTATATATATATATATTATATAAATGATATTATTAGGATTCTATAAGTATATATAATTACTTATCGTTATTTATTTCTTTTCATTAGAAAATAAAAATATTGCTCATGTATATATACAGACTACCATCTCTATGATGTGATATAATTCATTTTTCGACAACGAATTAAATGGATTGTTATAAAATTTTTATAATGAATTAATAATATATTTATATCATGGTTAATATTATATATATGATTATAATATGATGATTATATAAGGATTGAGACCAATAAACCATAACATGAATGAAAACCTGAATTGTTAACACCCAAAATGATGATGTTAATAAAAAATTGTTAATAATCAGGGATAAGATGTTACAAGTAAATCATTTATGTTATGATAAGTATGAATATTAATATTTTAGGGGTTATATGTATGAAATAATTATCTAATATGATTAATAAATAACGACTAAAAAAGAACCATGTTAAGGTTTTCTCATCTCACTTTTTTTTTGTGATACATGTGTCTTACTAACCACTTATTTCATTTCTGTGGTGTATATATTGTTGACCGTTTAATTTTTTTTATGATCAAATTCAATAATGTTATTGATTATCTTTTTAAATTTTTTTAAGTATTTTTTTTACATTAATTTATCCAATAATTAGACTAAATGAAGGCTTCTAAAAGAGCTTAGAAGGACACTATGAAGACCCATAATAGGAAAAGAACCAACCAATCGGTAGGACTGCATTAGACAACTTGTAGAGAATACATAAGCACAATATGAACTTTCATTACCATTGGTTAACTGGTGGATATCACTTTCTAATTGGTAGATTCTAGATTGAACTAGAAGTGTATAAAAACCACACAAACTAGGAGGTTAAATCAAGTGGCTATCCAGTGGCTTCAAACTAGATCAATCAAAGAGCCTTTAAATAATGGTAAAGATTCATTGAATCAGTTCATTAATGGATGGTCTTAACCCAAGGATCTTCAAGCAACTATGAAGGCTAATAATATACATCATGTTAGTATTTTATCTCATCTAAAACACTAATGAAATCCAATTGATACAAAATGATTATTGATAAATCCATGATAAATATTCATAATATTTTACAAGAAAATATCCATTTTATAAAAAGGAAACCTGGTCCAAATTATCTAATACATTTTCAATTTATAGTCTTATTATTCCTTTTTATTTTTTTTCTCCCATGTTGTAATTCTTAAAATCTTATCGTTTACCTTTTATATATATATCTTTATTTCTATATCTCACTCTCTCTTTCCATCATGATAATCTAAATCATCAAGAGAGAAATGACTTCTTTGTAAAGGGTGTTGGATTTGGTTCCCTAGAACCTACTTCTTTGTACATTATGATAAACATGTATTAATACCTTTTAATATTAATAAACTACATATCACATCCTGATTGTTCTTATCCATGACATATTATGTAATAATGTCCTACGAGTAATTTTCACACTAAAAGCTCATAGTAGTTCCTGACTATGATGAGAACCGTTCTGCGCTATGAAACTATTCTTGAATATATGTTTCTTAACTGGATGATATCATTTACAGGAGAAAAGTTGTTTAATCTATCAGGTGTGGATACTCATAGGATTTTTAGGAACCTAATCATGTTGTACGCCCTTGGTAATATCCAATATAGATATTATAATAAATAGGCATGTCAGTAGGAAACACGCATTAATTTGTTTCTTTGGATGTTCCAATCATCTGACATGTGAATTTCTCCTTCGACACTAGATTATTATTTATGAGTATTGGGATTCATGCACATAGATGTATTGATGAAAATCATGATGTCAGATGTTCATGGTGATGTGGGATATGTTTGGTGTGTCACAAGTAATATTGCATTAATGAATAATGAAATAAAGGATTTACCTCTTCTATTTTTTAGTGGAACTTAATATCTCAGGACCTTTGATGGAAATGATATAGCCTAAGGAAGTCCATGGCCATGGTGTTCTATGGGCATATTCTATTTCACGAAAGTCAAATAATGAGATATTTAGCAAATAGGATGATGGAACTGGCATGCCACTTGCTTGAATTGATATATTTTTACAAAGGGATTTTATTAACTAGTAAGAGTTCAGATGATGTGGCATGTTGTTGCGGCATTAAATTATTTCTCTATGTTTGTCTTGTCATATTGCTAGACCCTAATCTTGGACATTAGGTTGTTTTTCCTAATGTCACTGAGAAAGAGGCCTAGAGGGTCACACACTATGTGTGTCCAAAATCTCAGTTAAATAATATATTATTTTTTATTATTTAACAGGTCAAATAAATATTATTCTCCATGTGGTTTAATAAATATTCATTTATGTTTCATAACATATAAAATGCCAATTTATGTTTAGTAAATACAAGTTTTATTTATTTATTGGTGAAGAATGCAATGATATTTATTTAATAAATAAAAAAAATTATTCAAGGTCTAATAAATATTGTGGAGAGATGGTGGAACGAGTTTAACAGTCCAGTGATAAATAATAATATTGAATATAATTGGGTTAAATAATATTTAATTATAATTTTCATGTTAATCCCATGTTAAGAAATAATATTATTAGTATTATTATATGACCTAGTTATTTTCTAGGATTATGTAAATTAAGGTACTTGTGCAATTATTTTATTTTAGCCACAGTAATATAAAAATAAATTATGTTAATTTATCAAGACTAAATCCATTTGTACACAATAACTCTTAGAGGATCCTCTCAATCTTAGAGATATCCCTTCTCCAAGAACACTCCCAAGAGAGACAGAAAATACTACTCCACTGGGTCAAGGATAACACTTTGAAAGCGGTTCTCTAGGTGATCAAGGTGGATGAAAAACAAGCAAGGATATTCTATTCTAGAACCCGAAGAAACCTTCAGAGATATCTAGATATTCTTGGAACACATGTGGATCCCTACTAGAGTAAATATACAATTGGTTTATATGATGAAACAATGGTGCACCATATATTTTTCAACGGATTCATTAATGAATAAATAATTCTGTACTAGTAATTCTTTATATAATTAAACTAATTATAAAAAATGCGTGTTGATCTCCCCTCTCTCGGTTCTAGAGTAATTAATTTTGTTTATATTTGATTCAATTCCATTGGTCACAATGATTAATTATCTTCTATATCTTTCATTGATCATTGATCATGACAAAAAGAAATGCTAGGAACTGCCTATCATATTCCTCCACTACACCTAGAACCTACAAGTGGTACCAGAGTAGGCACATTATTTTTTATATTTATTTTTAAAAAATTATTGATTTACACATTTCTAATTTAATTTTTTAATTAATGTTAAATCCTTATTTTAATCTAAATTTTGATATCTACTTCTTCCTAATTAATTTATCATAGATCTAATAAGGACATTTAATGTTTCTCTTAAAATAAAATCAATGAACTGATCTGGTGGAGCCAAGAATTTTTCCCAGATAACATAATAGTATAATTCGTGTAACTTAAGTTACATGTTGTGTGTTGTGTTCAACACACCAAGAGTTAATTCAGTAATTACACAACCCATGTGCATTGATGACATGCGATGTAGTTAATTGTTACACCACATGTTAACCGGGACAGACAAGAAAACGGTCAACTATAGTTCACACTGTGTAGCCCATGTACACGGTGTGTAGTCCCTTTTAGTCAAATAAATTCTATGTTATAAATACACTAGCTACCTGATTAGTGACCTTGTAACATTTAGTCAGTAGGGAATGTGTCCCATTAGACACACTATGTACTCTAATTTTTCTGAGGCACAAAATACCTATCAATTCCCTATGCATTTTTCTCGCATAAACGGTGAGAAGTGTACACGTCGTGCAAATCATATCTACATGTTATATAGTTATACCAAGTTGCGTAGATCTAAAATTGATTTATTTTATGATGCAATCTTTGTGACATGTACTTTCATGTGGTTATAAATATAGGACACACCATTCACTACCCATTTTTTTATTTTATTGAAAATCCAAATTGAGGGTAAGTGGGAACCTACAGAATCATTCCCCCAGCATCAAGTCACACCCTCACAAAACACACAGTACATAGTTTAAATTTTGAAATAATAAAATAGGACCATTCACCAAGACAAGACAATCATATGCACCCTATTTCAAAATTCAAAAAAATACCAATATCATATAAAATACCACAAGTCCCATGAGCTAAACAAGGAAATGGTGTCGCCCAATAAACCGACCAATGAGGAGAACATCACCTCACCACCATCGTCACATCGCTGGAAAATCACTGTCACCGCCATCACATCATCCCGTATTCAAGGTCATCACCCTATTCTACTCATCGTCATTAGCGTCACTTCTATATCCACCGCCTGAACCATACATCATCGTCTTCATCTTCACCTCCCACATTGGGACTATCATAAAATCCAAAATGACCCCACTAACAGTGTCTTCATTGAAACATCTTAGAGAAATGGTCATGACTCTTAGAACACCGATATCCACTTAAAAAAACACCTCGCAAAGATTTTGCGAATTCCACATCACTAGACCAACCCAGGGTGGAGAGATTTTACAAAAATATAGAGGAGAGTACGAGTATAAAGGAGAATTTATAGAGAGTCATGATAATTGACAACAGTGCCCAACCAAACTGATACCCCACTATCACCTGAACGATCGTTGGCCCCATGGAACCCCCCACCAAAATGCAAAACCCAACCCAAAGCCTCTTGGAAGCCAACACACCCAACCAACCAGGAAGAGAATGATGGACCTGGAGCCCGGATAGAAGTACGAATGGGTGAAACCTCCACAGAAAGATGAAACCAAGAAAGCACCACGAAACTCACCAAAAAGAAGCATCAGTAAACCTTCACCCGACAAACAAAGAATACAGGACCATCGAAATTCCCCAATATAAATAGATCTGAAACTCATAACCACCCGGGAATGAGAAAGAAGAAAATAGGATTGAAACACTAAATAAACATGGGACAGAATCACAAGGAAGAAAAGGTGAAAGGGAAACCTAAAGATGGGGTAGGGGATGAAACCCTAAACAAAAAAGGAATCAAAAGTGAGGGAATAAAATCATATGAAATGGAAAGGAATAATAAAAAATCTGGAAAGACACTCCAGAGAACATAGGGGGATGGATCCCTTAGAAGGAGGAAGGAGATCGCCCTAGTGAGTTTGTTAGGAGATTAAAAGTTGGAAGCGCACTCCAACATCGTGGGAGAAAGTCAGGGAAGGAGGAGAGAGGTGCAATTAGGGGAGCGCAATGTGAGAGAACATGGTCATCTCCTTTTTTAATATATTTATCCTTTAATATAGGTCATACCATTTGATAGGTTTTAATAAATATAAATATTTAAATTTTTAATTAATATTTTCATAATGTTTTCATCTGCATATCATGTATGAGCCATATTATATGTTGTTACTCTATATGCATTGAAGCATAAAATTTGACTGAAAATTCATATAATTCATATGATCATTTGTGAAATACAAATTGTAAAAGTACGCGATAAGTCATTTATCCCATAAGTCACAAGATTAAAACACAATACGAGTATAATACATGTTGGATATGTTTGGACCTGTATTCACCATGTTTCCTCCAAGGTACATTTAGGTATAAGGTTAATTTTAAATGAATTTATTTAATTTGTATAAAATTATAATTGATGAGAATATCATAGAAATTAATATAAGGATTAAGGTAAAAGGATTTATTAATTAAAGATAATAATTAATAAATTCAGGCTTGATTTATCTTCAATAATAATGATTATTAATTGAAATATAGTTTTATTAAATCTGTAATTTATTGCATGCATGTGGACTATCATGAGCTGGATAAGGCCTTTTTTATGTGATTGGTTTCATATTATTTATTTTTAAATTAAACTGTTTGATTGTGTGCCTTCTCTTCTCATTATTATGTAGGGAATCTGTGCCCATGGTTTATTTTATGTAAACCCATTTTCCTCCACACATGTATTTTAGTAAAAGGAATATGTAATGGATGGATCTCTCTAGATAGTGCAGGTAGTTCATGTTTGGGGATGAGGCAAAAACAATTCAAGGAGATACAAAGTTGGAATGGTAGAAAGCTGCAAACATTAAACTCAATTGGTTCAAGGTCATTCTCATCTAGGTAAACGTTTAGTTTATCAACTATTAGATAAACTAACCATTAGTATATGATCATGATCACACTGTTTATTTTATTTTTTTAGTTGAATGGTTATTTCATTATGGATGTCTTGTGATGATCACATAATTAATCAATTAAAAAGCATACAATATTGAACTAAAATAAACTGTCTTATGCATAAATATTATATAATACACGGCTAATCACTTGTGTAATCCCACTTAATATTAAAAAGCATGTGATAAAGATAATAATTGTAAATTTATATACAAAAGGATAAAATACCTCAACAAAATATTAAGTCGGTATAGCCTTCCATTACTCCAGTTAGAATCAAACCATAGTTAAAAGTGATTCACTAGACAATGTTGGGGTACATTCAGTTATCAGAGAATTATAACATGATATTTTGGGTTGACAAAACATGGTTTACATCAATGGTTGACTTCCAAAGTAGTTCATAGTGTAACTAAGAGGCAAAGGATGAGGAAATATAAATTAATGATTTCGGAATTGCGAAGTCTACTCAGTAGATCATGGAACTGTGAACTAATACAGGTGACATTTATAATGTATACCTAAAACTATTTGACTTGTTTGACCAACCACTTTTGTAATAATGAGAAAGGGAATATAGATCCTTGACAGTAGAATATCCTCGCAACAGGATATTCCTAATACAATGTGGAGGGATATTGGGTTTCTATAAAAAGTGAGAAACTAATAAATATAATATTTATTTATTTGACTAATTTTTTCATGTAAATTACTACAATTCTTCTCATCTTATTTTGTAGAAAAAATAATAAAATGACATAAAACATATTATTGTGATCCATAATTTATAAATAAAACCTTATCACTGGCATTAATCTCCAAGAGTGGCATAGGAACCTATGTGTCATCCTTCTCTATGAAAGGAAATTTTATGTGCTGGAAGAACCTTTACTAGTTGTTCCTGGAAACAAGGCAAGCGATGAAGAACTATATCTCTATGAGAAACATCTAAATGATGCTACATAATTTTAGTGTTTCATGCTATCATCCATGTTCAATGAACATTTAATGCAACATGAGAAAATGGATACATATTGTATGATTTCTCACCATCATGATCTCTATAAAGAGAAGGTGAACCAATAGATGTATGAGATATAAAATTCTTATAATATGAGAAATAATTAGCATATTCTCTCATAAATTTTTACCTTGATTCTCCATGTGGATAAGGACATGGGGAGTGATAAACACACAGTCCTTATAGTGAACATGAAAAGTAAGAACAAGAAAAAGGGCCCCCAGGCTTATAAACAATATAAATCACTAGAGCACCATCCTTACAAGAAGGGTATTATCTAATGGTAGGGAAAGGAAAAGGAGGAGAAATGTTTTGCATGGGGCAAGACAGGCCACTGGAATAAGAACTACACACAAAATCTTGTGGAAGCTAAAGGTTAGTTCGTTATTGAGTGAAAATTTTCCATATATACACATTGGGTATTAGATACAATTTTTAGTGCTCACATATGTATCTAAATATAGGAACAAAGTATATTCATAAATATTTCTAGAGGATAGGTTGATTTGTGAGCTACTAATGGTGTGAGGCTAGCTTCTCAAGCCATTAGTGACTACCAAATTTCATTGCCACTAGTAATGGTTTTGGTTTTAATAGGTTGTTATTATGTACCCATAGTTACAGAAAATGTAATTTCTATGTCATGTTTAGATGCATATGGGTTTATTTTCAATGTTAGAAATAAATGTTGTCCCTTTTATAAGGAAAACATATGTTATGATATGGTGAAAGTAAATACTGGTCTTTAGGTATTAAATTACGAAAACCAGGTGTTGGAAATTGATAACAAATATCATTCACATGACTCATATAACACCTAGTTGTGGCATCATCGTATTTGTTATGTAAACAAGAGGAGTTTGGGAAATCACTATCAAGATGGTTATTTAGACTCTTTTGAGCTAAAAATACTTGATATATGTCATTCTTGCTTACAGAGAATAATAACCAGACCACCATTCAGTGGATGGGATGAAAGGGACACAGAACATCTAGGATTAGTACACACTAATGTGTGTGGACCATTTACAGTAGAGGCTAGAGGTAGATATTCTTACTTCATAACTTTTTCTCATGACCTGTGTAGATATGGATATATCCACTTAATGAGGTATAAGTAAGAGTCTTTTGAGAAATTAATGGAATTTAAGAATGAATTAGAGAATCATCTTGGTAATAATAAAAAAGAATATTTGATTGGATCGAGTTGTGGTATATCTTATACAAGAGTTCATCGAATTTATAAAGGAGTTTGGGATTCTATATCAACTCACTCCACAGTATACACCCTAGTGGATTGGTGTAAGTGAAAGGAGGAACTGTACCTTGTTATACATGGTATGGTCGATGATGAGCCAAGAAGATCATTTATTATCCCTGTAAGGATATGCATTACAAACTATGAATTACACATTAAACCAAGTTCCAACTAAAGCAAAAATGAAATTACATTCGAGATATGGAGTGGAAAGAAAACCATTTTATCACATACACTTGTATGGGGTTGAGAGGTGTTTGTTAAGGTCTTCTCAAGAAAGAAACTAGAACCCAGAGGAATGAAGTGTATCTTTACCGGGTCTCCTAAGGAAGAAATGGATACTACCTATATGAACCCTCAGACAAGAAAGTGAATATCTCTGGAAGAGTCGTCTTTCTTAACAGGGGGAACATCCTAAATAAGTATAGTGGAAGAAATATTGACTTTGATGAAGTTGATGCCCAAGATATACAAGATTTGGTACTATAAATGATTCCATATATCCTCACGGAAGAAGTAGTTCATAAAAAACAAGTACTTTGTATGAGTGTAAGAGAGGTAAGAGAACAAGATAGATATGGTTTTCTAGTCATCAATGATGGTGACTCATTGTTGGTTGAAAATGATGAACCTATCTCCTACAAGGATGCAGCAAAGAGCTCATAAGCTAAAAGATGGCTAGAAGCTATAAATTTTTAGACAGATTCCATTTATCAAAACCATGATTGGGATTGGGTTGATACGATAGTTGATGTAAACACTATTCAATTAAAATGGTTATTCAAGGGGAAACTAGACTTGGAAGGTAATGTAAGTACCTATAAAGCAAGGATAGTGGTTAACGGTTTTAAATACTATCAAGAAATTGACTACGTTGAATTTTTTTTCTAGTTTCCATGTTTAAATCCACTAGAATCATTTTTTCTATAAAATCATACCATAATAATGTGATTTGGTAGATGGATGTCAAAACTGTATTCCTTAATAGGAACCTTCACGAAGTTGTCTATATGACAGAACCAGAAGGTTTTGGAACTCAAGGTGATGCCAGAAGGATTTTCAAGTTGTAGAGATCCATTTATGGATTGAAAAAAGAATCCAGGTCATGGAACATTCGATTTGATGAAACCATAAAATAATTTGGTTTCAATAAGAATGAATGTGAGAGATGTGTTTACAAAAGTATTAATGGGAATGAATTCTGTATCCTCATATTATATGTTGATGTCATATTACTTATTGAAAATGATATACAAGTCTTATAATCTATTAAATACTGGATAGACAAGTGATTTTACATGAAGGACATTGGTGAATAAACCTATATTCCAGGGATCAAGATCAGTAGTGACAGATCCAAGAGGCTTCTTTGACTAAGTCAAAGTACATATGTTGACCAAATACTAAAGAGTTTTAGTATAGAATAATCCAAGAGGGGATTGGTTCCAGTTACAAATGGTTTACATATTTATATGAAAATGTGTCTTAAGGCACAATTTAGTGATAGGGTCAATCTTGTATTTCATGTTATGTACTTGAATTGATGTTGCCTACGCATTAAGCATGGTAGGATGATATCAAGAAGATTTAGAAGAACAAAATTGTATTAATGTTAAGGTTATCCTTATGTGTGTAAGAAGAACTAAGTATATATTCTTGGTATATGGAGTAGATGATAAGGTGGTTATCAAGGTTTATATTGATGTTGGTTTTCAAAAAGCTCAGAATAGTCTAAATTCAAAATCAGGATATCTTTTGTTTCTCAATGGAGGAGTTGTGAGTTAGAATAGTTCAATATATTTTGTTTTCAATGATTATATAGTGGATTCAAAGTATATAATTACTTATGATGCAAGAAAATAAGACATTTGGATTCATTAATTTATCCATGATCTCGATGTGGTACCTAGTAGTAAAGACCCCATCACATTGTATTGTGATAATACTACAGCGGAAACTCTTCTAAAATAACCAAGGTCACACCAATGGGAAAACAATATACTTCATAAGTATAACATTATGAGGGATTTATATTAGAGGGGTGATGTTGAAGTAATTAGAGTACCCATGAAAGGGATCATAGTAGACCCCTTGACTAAAGAATTATCTCAGTAGAATCATGAGTATCATGTGAGAGATAGAGGATTAAAGGTTGTTAGAAGTTTTGTCTAGTTCAAGTGGGAGTCTTTTTATGTTAGTGCCTTAGAACAAACTTTTTTATACCTTATGATAAACAAGTATTCATTTCATTGAATATTAAAAAACTACTTATCACATCATGATTGTTCTTATATGTTACATAGTATGTGATATTGTCTTAAGAGTAGTTGTCATACTAAAAGGTCATTGAAGTTCCCCACTATGATGAGAACTTAGAAGTGTTGCGACAATATTTGTGAATATATGTTCTATAGCTTGATGATATCATTTGATGTGCACAACTGATACATGATATCTTGGGTAGATGCTCATAGGAATTTGAGGCACATTCTCATGGTGGCTGCTCTTGGTAATATCTAGTATGAATATCATGAGAATGAGTCCTTCCTATAAGAAACACACATTTATATGTGTCATTAGATGATCCTATATGTGGATGTGTGAATTTGGTATAAGAATTTATGATTATTATTAATGATTATTATGAGTCTTGTGATAAAAACCATGACGACATATGTTTACAACGAGGTAGGATATGTTGGGTGCATCATGAGTAATATTGAATTAATAAATAATGAAACAAAGGTTTTATCCCTTCTATTATTTAATGAAAGTTAATATCTCAGGCCCTTTGATGAAAATAATATAGACTAAATAAATCTATCTCCATGGTGTTCTATAGGCATGTTCTATTTTTGGAAAGTTAATGACAGAGATATCGAGCATGTAGTTTGATGGCACTGGCATGCAACCATCTTGATTTGAGATATTATGATAAAAAGATTATATTACATAGTAAGCATTCGTATAAGGTGAAATGTCGTTGCAACATTAAGTTCTTTATCTATGAGTGCCTTAGTTTGTTTCTAGACACAACCCTTGGACTTTAGGTTACATCACAAAATTCCACTAAGAAAGAGGCCTAGAGGGTCACACAATACGTTTTTCGAGAATCTCAATTAAATAATATATTATTATTTATTATTTAACAGGTTGAATAAATATTATCTCATATATGGTTTAATAATTATTCATGTATTCTTGATCAGATGTAAATATTTATTTTCTATTCAGTAAATATAATATTTATTTATTTATTGGTAAATAATGTGGTGATATTTATTTAATAAATAGATAGAAATTATCGAGGGTCCGATAAATGTTAAGGAGGGATGGCAGGAAAAGTTTAATGGTTTGGTGAGAAATAATAATATAGAATATTATTTTATTAAATAATATTTAATTATAATTCTCAATTTAATTTCATGTTAAGAAATAATAATTTTAGTATTATTAGTTAACATGTGGATTTTCTAGGATTAAATAAATTAGGGAACATGTTAAATTATTTTATTTCATCCCTAGAAATATAAATACTCAATTATCTTATTTTCTCACGACCTAATTCAGTTGTTCACAAGGAACAGTAGATGATCCTCTCAATCCTAGTGAGAAATATTCTCTACGAATACTTCCAAGAACGACAAGAAATCCACCTCCAACAGATTAAGGGGAATGTTTTGGAAGTGATTCTCGAGGCGATCAAGGCAGACGATGCAAGTACAAGGATTCTCTGTGGTAGAACCCATAGACTCCTTCAGCAACAATTGATGATTTCTAGAACACATGTGGATCATTTATAGAGGGAATATACACTTGGTTTCTACAATGAAATGATCGTGCATCGCGGATCTATCACCAGATTCACCAATGAAGAATGAATTACTTAGAGGTAATTATTTATCTAATTAAATTAATTATAAAAAATATATTTTGATCTCCTGTATCATTGTTTCGATGTTATTAATATTCTCTATCTTTGATTCAATTACATTGATCATAGGGATTAAACATCATATAGATCTTGGATTGATCATCGATCATTAAAAAAATAAATATTGTGCACTGCCCATCACATGCTTCCTATGCACCTAAAACCTACAAAAGGATTATAAAAACAAAAAACTATATTCTTAATATTCTTCATTAGGTTCTCACAGCCATTTATGTGAGGGTTCATGGTTCTTTACTTCCATTAACATCAAGGATATTTTTCTTTGGTTCATATTTTTGTTAAAATAATGTTATTCTTTTCTTCTTCATTGGTTTTTAGTTTCCATTAAAATAATGGTATAAATATAACCCACCCATTCATTATTTAGTGGATTATTTGTAGTGGATTCATACTGAGCTATTTCCAAACACCATTATCAATGAATACCTCTTAATTTATATAATTTATTTTTGACTATGTTTAATGTTTTTAATTAACATTATGCTCACTTAAGTTTGATGATATTAATATTAAATTGGATAATTTCATGATAATTTTTATAGCATAATTTATAAGTTTTTTTAATTGAAATTCATCCCTTTTCTGTCATTCTAAGATCCTACATTTGTATTCAAATATCAAGCCAAAAATCAATCTAAAGTAGTAAAGTAGAAAAATGAAATAACATTGAATGAAATAAATGATTAATCATATGATGGTGATATAATGGGTCATAAAACAAATAATATTAATAAATTCGTCAAATGAAATAAATCCTATAAACATTGCAAAAATGAGGATGAATAAAGAGAAAAATAAGTAACATACTTGAAATTCAAAAAGAAGGGATATATAAGGAAGGAATGATCCCTAGTGAAAATTAAGAATAAGGAGAATAATAATAAAGAAATAAATAATTGGGGGTTTCAACCTAGAGTGGAAGAGATTATTCCCTATGTACAAGAAAATCAAGAATCGGATGTTCCAAGTGTCTCATGCTTGAAGTCATGGTATGTAATCAAGTAAACTCTAACTCCTCTTCTGCCTCCTCCTCCTCCTCAAATTCCTCTTATTTATATTATTCTTATAATCACCTATGCTATAAATATATAAAATATGATAATGATCATCTTGAAGAACTTATTTTTTACTAAATTAATTATAAAAAAATATTAAAATGATTTATTATTAAAGGATTAAAGAAAAATAAAAAATCACAATTAAAAACTGATGAATTTTTGAAAATATTGAATGATCAACCAAATGTGAATGAGTTACAATAGAATATCAATGATCATAATGAATATATCATGAAATTTAATAATATAAAACAACATGTAAATTAAATTTTGGGTTTATAATTCCATAAAAATTATAATTTTGAATTATTTTTTTGAATAATGTTTGTTATTCAAAAAAGACAACAATTATAAAAGGAATCACTAAAAATTGTTTATTTATTATTTTTTCAAATACATATATCTGACTCATAAAACTAATTGAAAAAATAGTCCAAATGGTAGAACAAAAGGTATCCATATTTCATCTCATATGTCATATAATTAGCTGGATTTTCAAATAGGTGTTGAATCTTTTAAATTCAGTCAAACACATGTCAAGTTTTCTCTTAGGATTAGACCCTGGTGATCGGGGCCTTAGGCTGGTTAGTTATTTTAGGAAGAACTTATTAGGGGGATGGAGGCTGGTTGTAGGATAAATACATGATGTGTATTATAAATACATGGTGTGTATTTATAACACATTACATAAAATGGGTTGTCTAGACCCCCATTGCCTGTTGTTATCCAGTTTTTCTTAGGAGAGGAAAAACAATGATCTTTACATGGTGTGAAAAATTTATAAGCCCTTTAAATTACCTAGGTTTTTTAATGGAGGTGGAGCCACTTATTTTTGAACAGAGTCCTCATTTATCCCCCCACACATAGCATGAGCCGCACACAGATCTCCTCAACACCAAGATCTATATTCCTCTTGTTATCCTCCATCTGACACCCGATCGAGCTGTCATCTATCACATTGGATCTCTCTAAACAATATATTAGATCTATTATCCCATTTTCATAGATAATATCACCATATTTTGTTATATTTTTTTCTAAATCTCATATTCTTTATTTTTTGGGATTTTGTAATTTTTCTAATTTCTTTCGTTCTTCTTCAATTCAATGGTTGATACTAGACAAGAGGTTATCCATAGACATAAGGTAGGAAGTCAAGTCATTTTTACTAAATTTTTAGGTTCAATTTAGGAATTATTAGATGCTCAATATTCTATAATCTTCTATATGATTCCTTAAAATGTGTTATAATTTTTAAATAAATTTAACCATGTTGAGATACTCATATAGTTCTATGTTAATCCATTAGAGTATTTAATCCTCATTAGTCACTACCTCCTTGGGTGTTGTGAATTAAACACCCTATTCGATATATATATTTAATTGACAAAACCACCTCCTACGTGGTTTTTTTTGAATTTTAAATATGTATTTCCTTGATTTAAAAAGTAAATGAATAAAATTAATTTAATAAAAGTGAGTCTAAATACCACATCAGGTGTTATGATTAGTTAATGAATTATATATCTTGTAGAAGTCTTGGATTTATTGGGTTAGTTAAATTCCTTGTGATTATTATTATTTGACCATGGATACAGGTTATTGTAAAATGGTTTATGGGCTTGTTGATCATGGTGTTTCATACTCCATTACGATGGGTATTAAGCAGGATGTCTCACACAATTTACTTGGATTGTAGGCATGATGTTCCATGTTACAATACATTCAAGTGTCAGAAATGATGATTCACCACACTATTTTAGGTGTTTTTCATGATGACTTGTCCCACTTTCTCAAGTGATGAGCCTGAAGTTTCGCATTCTCAAGAGATTTAGGGCTAGCACCCTTGTTGGAGCTTATGGCTATTTTGTCTTTGCATAAATGCATGAGTTGTGACCCAGGTCCATTAGAACCTAGTATCTATATATATTACTATATATTTCCCCACATATATAATGTATATACATATATAGTATATATACATATATAGATATTATGTATAATTTATTATAAATGTATACACATGGTAACCCGAGATCAGTGTTATTCTAACCTATGCTGAAACAGTTAGAGTCTTCCATGTGTTCTACAATAACATAATATGAATAGTATTTCATTTTCAAAATCTTTTATTATATGTTATACCTATACACTATTATGTAATTAAAACTGAATGGATTATTCTAGACACTATTTGTGGTCGCCTACTACATTTATCTCACACACTATCTGAGACACCATTGGCACCTAGGCTAACTTTATGGATTCAGTTATTTAAAGGGGAAAGAACACAGTCCTAGATACTTGATCCTTTTTTCTTATAGCATGGGAGAATGGTATCATAGGACTGAACATATTCTCATGTAGCTAGTGAGGATTCCATTTGTGGTATTTTTTATTTTTTTCATCATGTAGTATATTCATGTACTTTGTATCCCTTGTATGAATTTTTTTAGCATGACATGACCTTGTTTTTTATATGACACAGCTTATAGATTTTGATTATTATTACTTCTTAAATGATTCCTATTCCATAGTGTTTTATGATGGTACTTATTTTCACTGTGTTGACTGTTACCTTTAATGATTATGGTATTTATTATTTTCGTTATATTAGATAAACCACTCTAATATGAGGGTATAGTATCCCCGTAATTACACCTAATTCCCTTCCTACTAGTTGGAAGCCTCTGGAATAAAGGGAGGCATACATGGGGCCATGTGACCCAGCAACTCGATGCACCATCTTAGTGGATCCTAGGTTGGGACATTACAAAGTGGTATCATATACATTATCCATTTTGCATTTATCTTACTATTTGGGTATTGCACCAGAGACTAGAAATGCGTCAGAGTTTGGTAATGAGCCTATGGCTAGGACTATCTTACCCATGAATGTAGGAAAATAAAAAACACATATGATGGGATTTTGTTGTTTTTGTGTTTTCCTATTATAGTTGAATTGAATTAACCATTGGGTGGCCCACATGTTTTTTAATGATATTATTATTTATATTATTGTTATGGACTTCTCTTTCCCATTCCTAGTATTGTGTGGTATATTCACATGAATCATTATAGGCACTTGAGGATTCACTTGTCAGGCATCATGTAATACCATATTTATATGACTTTGTGCATTGTCTTTGTTTCCTATGATTATTATGAGCGACTTGATTATAATATATGGAAATGTGTTAATGTTTCGTTCATGGAAAAAAAAATTATTAATTAAATTTACAATGTAATTATAAATGGGTTTTTTCATATAGATTGATGAAGAGACCTTAATTAGTCAATTACTCCTAGTTTGAGTCATGAACCATTGGTTCAGTGGGATGAAACATTATTTTATTTGATTGCATGAGTGAAAATGGTAATTTATGAAGAAATTAAAACTATAATTATGAATGGAAATTCATTTAACAAGTCATATTACATGATCTCTTATATCCTCATACTAGAAGTAAGGTACAAGTCATAGTTAAATGACGTGAAAATTTCAGTCTATAAGGAGTATGTATTTTATAAATTGGGAATGATGACACATCCAACTTGGTTATGTTATATATATATAAGAGTATAAACTTAAATAAAACATAACATTGAAATGGAAGGGTTACCATTAAATAAGGATAGTAATTGCAAATTAAAGGGTGTTTTCTCCAATAACATGCAATTGATTCTCCATATGTCAGGACCTTAGTCGTGTGATACAAGTATAGACCAAATCCCAATATTCATAGTGAGAAATGGAGAGTGTATCTTAAAATTATTTTTTTTCCTTTTATGGTTTTTCTTTTGTCACCTAGACCTAGATATAGGATCAGGAAGAGAAGTGTTAGTTATAAATTATGAAGTCTTGTACATGTACTGATTATTTATCTACAATCTCTTCAACTGTTATTTTCTTTTTTGTGGCATGCATCTAGCATTATAGAATCATGCCCCAAAATATCCTTGGGTTGTATGCCGAGAGGGAAGTGATGACTGTGCTCAAGAGGTGGTGGGACCTAAGTCACAAGTGTTACCTGTAGTAGTGCACCTAGAGGCACGACATGCTTTTCATGACTTGGTAACTAATTACCAGTTTCAAGAGGGTTTCCTTCGTATGATGTTGTCTATGAAATAATTTTCATGACCTTCCCTAAATATGGAAGATTTGATGTTGGAATTCCAACAGAAGCACCATACGACATTTTTTTAGAGATGATGACCCTCAGGTATTTGAGTCATGGATATAGGACATGGTTTTTTCTATTTAATTAGTTGGAGAAGCCTCTAGAGAGTCTGATAAATATCATTGCTTATATAAAACATGGATCTACCAAGAGATGGTGGGGTGTCATTAATCAGGTATACCAACATTGATACATGATATTAATGGATTTCTATCTGGTCTTATTTGACTAATTCTTCCCAAATACATTGAGGGATGGTTGGGATAGAGAGTGCATGAACATGCAATAGGGAGTTATGTTTATGATGGATTATCCTTCCCATTTTATGGAGATTCAGTTATTCTCACAGAATTTATAGAGTGACAATACCATGATTATAAGGAAATTTGATGATGGGATGGTATACACCATTCAATCACAGATTTATGTTATCTGATTGATAACTATTTCTGAGACAGTGAATAATACCCTCATTACTAGGAGTCATTTTTGGGAAGATGACGGTGTGATCCACTGTGGTTCAGTTGCCAAACCAGGTAGTTAATATTATTTTGGAAGTATGGATCTCGATGAGGTTTCTTGAATGGAAAGTTGTGGTCACACATATCATGATGAATGTTTTCTTATATGACATGAGTACGGGAAACTAGGACACAAGAAACCTCAATGCATGTAATATCCATTTGAATGTAGATGATGTGGTTGGATGGGTCATATTCAATGATTCTAGGAGACCTATCCATTAGTTCCGAATGCGATAGGGTCTATACTAGATCCATTTTCTAGAATAGGTCTATTAATACCGTGCTAGGAAGGTAGATGGAGTACCCCCATCCGCTCCGACCAAGGTGGTGGTCAAGGAAGAAGGAAATTGACTAAGAATTCCTAGCTCTATCAAAGAAGGAATGTTCAAGGAAGTCAGGTTGTAACAAAGGGTCATGGTATGGTCCAGTTAGCTATAGTTCAACCTATGTAATAGGAGAAGATTGTTGGGCCATCTACAGTTCTAGGTACAATTATAGTTTCCTCTAAATTAGTTTTTGCTTTTTTTGACACATGTAAATTTCCATCTTTTATATCTATAGAAATTATAGAGATTTTCAGCCTTGAGATAGAGTACTTATATGGAATTATGAAACTCTATATCTCATTAGGTACCAATCAGATATATTTTGTTGATGTAAATAATTTCCCCTTGAGATAGGTGGTTATCTGTTCTTACGGAATAATTTTTTCCTCGATGTGATGGGGTTTGAAGTAATTAATTGGATGGACTGGTCGGTTACCTATCAATTCTATATTGATTATTATCATTGGAGGGTGATTTTTACATCACTAGAGGTCAAGAGACCTATTCACAATGGAGAATGGGATGTTCATGCAACTTGAGTGAGACTTGAGAGTTAGGGGCTAGGCAGAGTGATGGTCCAGATCACTAGGCTCTTTCTAGATGATGAGGGTTTTCAAGCTACCAATTTTAATCCTATAGTGGGTCGTTTTATAGAAATATTACGTGATGAAAGTTTAGGGATACGAACAATGAGAGAGGTATTATTCAAAATTGATCCATTTCCAGGAGCATCAGCACTGTCTATTCCTATTTAATGGATGGCGCCTACAAAGCTTTCGAAGCACAAGAAATAGTCATAAGTATTGAATACTAAAGGGTTTATTCTGACAAAATACCAGACCATGGGGTTCATCGATACTTTTAACATAGAAGTAATATGATACCCTTAGGATTTGTGTGGATTATCGATGGATAAAAAAACTCATAGTTAAGTTTCAGTATCCATTACCTTGAATAATCAATATATTTGATCAGCTCGGTGGAGAGACAGTGTTTTCAAACATTGATTTGAGGATGGAATAACATTAGGTGAATGTTAGCTCTCCATAAATACCTCTGCCCACTTTCTGAAGTGGGTATCATCTTTATGGGTACCTGGTGATATCTTTTAGTCTCATGAATGTGCTTGTAATTTTCATGGATCTGATGAATTAGGTTTTCCACCCATTTCTAGATTCATTTATTGTAGTATTTTCGGATGGAATATTTGTTTATTATCAAACTCAAAACAACCATTCCAAAAATCATTATATCATACTGAATACACTAAGATATCTCTATAATTATTCTATGATCATTAATTCCCACTTTTGATTAAAAAAGTGCAATTCTTGGGTCGTATAATTTAGATATAGATGTATTAGTAAACCCCAAAAAATAGATAGCTCTAGTTTTATGGGAGAATCCCAAGAACATATTTGATATAAAGGGATTATTAGGGATATATAGGTATTAAAAAAATTTATTCCATGATTTTTCATGTCTAGAAGCGCCTTTTATGGGATTGACTAGGAAGGGTGTGAAATTCATATTGTTAGATCTTTTGAAATATCCTTTAAGTAATTGAAGGGAAATTTTAATTTAGCATTAATCCTAATTCTTATGGATCCTTTCAAGATCTATATAGTTTATTGTGATTAATCAGGCATCAGTTTTAGATTAGTTATGATGTAATAAGAGTGATTCATTGCATGTGGGTCTCGTCATATGAAGAATCATTAGTAGAATTACCCAATGCATGATCTTGAGCTAGTATTTATTGATCATGATTTATGTTTTTGGAGACATTTTTTACTTGGTGATAATTTTTTGGTATTTAATGAACATAAAATTCTCAATTATATCTTTATGTTGCATGATCTAAATCTTAGGTAGCGCAGAATATTTGAATACCTGAAGTCTTTCAATTTTATTCTTGACTGTATGCTTCTGAAAGGCAATGCGGTAGGTGATGCTATGATCCAAATGAATCAAAAATAGGTGGTTTGGGATGATAGTGTTGAGTGGCATCTTATGGCCTTGTTTTTTGAGATACATTTTTAGTTCTTGAGAATCAATAGTATATAGACCTAATAGATTTACCAGTCACCTCTACCTTTATGGATTGGGTAAATATGAGACAAATTCTTGAACTCGAGGGCTTAGACCTGAGTGAAAGTATCTCAGAGAAGGACTCATCACCTAGTTGTACCGTGGATGAGGATGAGTCCTTATGCATACATGGTAATATATGGGTTCCAGAATACATATAAGAGGAGTTTATGTAGGAATACCATACCTCTACGTGAGAGGTGCATCCTTATATCACCAAGATATATCATGACTTACATCTCCATTATTGGTGGCATGGTATGAAATTAAAGATAGCCATATTTATTACTTTGTGTTACACCCATCAGTAGGGAAACAAATAATACTAGTTACTCATATGTTTCTTAGAATTATTGTCCATTCTAAAGATGAAATGGGATGATGTCAGCATGGATTTCATGAAAGGTTTTCCTAGATCACCACGAAGAAATGATATAGTTTTTGCCATTGTTGACCTATTAACGAAGGTCACTCACTTCATACCTATTTGTGTAACTTCTCAATGGATGATCTAGGTAATATATACGTTATGGATATTGTATTACATCCTAGAGCTCCATGTTCTATCGTATCAGGTAAGGATGCTCGATTAACATCCTGGTTTTTGAAGGTATTAAAGAAGTCCTTGGGTACACAGGTGCTTTTGAGAATAGCATATCACCCCTAGATCAATGTTCATATAGAGAGTAAAATTTTTGGGTTAGAGGTCATGATCTTCACATATGTTCTTAACATTGGTAGTTCTTGGAAAAAACGTATACCCTCAGTTGACTTCTCTTATAATAACAATTTTTAGGATACCATATATACGAATTTTTACAAGGCCTAATATAGTAGAAAATGATTATAATATCTATGCTGGTTGGAGGTAGGGGAGGTAGCACTAATTGGAACGTATCTTGTCCTAGAGACTTCAAATCAGGTAGAGCTAATAAAGAAGTGCATGATGACTACTAAGTTTAGGTAACAATCACATGGTAATTTTTTTTATAACCTCTCTATTTTGAGGTTGGGAACTGGGTTTTATTTCATGTACTCTTAGTTTAGGATAGTGACATATTTTTAAGTAGGGTATGATATCATTGAGATTCCTTATATGTTGGCTATAGGCCAAATACATGATGTGAAATGGGATTTTGAGACCCTCCTTGCACGTCATGAACTGATTTTTCCTATGAGGGAAAAAATAAAACTATATATAGATTATAAAATTTATATGTCAATGAAATTCCTTGAGACATTTTTTTAAAGGAGGACGGGCCTCTTATTTTTGGAGAGAGGACTCATTTCTCCTTTGATGCATAGCAGGATCTATGCAGAGAGATTCTCCATGAAAAGAACTAGGTTCCTCTCTTTCTCCTCTATCTGAAACCCAATCGAGCTATCATCTAACACGTTGGATCACTATCAGTAAGATATTTTATCTATTGTCCCTTTTTCTTAGTTCATCTAACCATAATTTGTGCTTATTTTGTGGAATATCATATGCCTTATTTCCATATATTTTTTTGTTTTTTCTGATTTCTTCTAATCTTCTTTGATTCAACGACTGATATTGGATTAGTGGTCGTCCACAAACCTAAGGTAGGTGGTTTAGTAATTTTTCAAAAAAAATGAGTTTTTATATCAATCACCATTATTCCACATGCTAACAATTTCTTCATGATGATTTACATTTGTTTTCCCTTTTTTAAATAATTAAACCATATTGAGATACTTATTATTTTCTAAGTTAATCCATTAGAGGATTTATACATCTTTAGATTCCACCCATTTAGGTGTGTATAATTAAACTCCCTCCATGATAGTAATTTTTAATTGACCAAAAAATCTCTTAAGTGGTTCAGATTGGCGTTAAAATTGGGATTACATTAATTTCCAAATTAAATGATTAAAATTAATTGGACAAAAGTGAGTGTCAAGACCACATCATGTGTTTTGATTAGTTAAAAAAATATAAATCTTACTGTACCCATGGACAGATTGGGTTTATTGAATATAAATTCCTTATGATTATTATGATTAGACCATGGATATTTGTAATTAGAAACATTTATGGTAATAATTCATAATGGTGTTTCACAGTCCCTTAGGATGGGTGTTATGCATGGAATCACACAATATTTACTTGAACGATGGGAATAACGTTCCACATTCCATTACATTGGGTTTTGGTCATGATGAATCTCCCTATTATTTCATTTGTTGGGCATAACAACTCACCCCACTATCTCGAGTGAAGAGCATGACATCTCACATTCTCATGAGATTTTAGACCAGTACCCTCACTTGATCTTATAGATCATTAAACTATGCATAGATGCTTGAGTTACGCCTAAGGTCTAGACAACAACTAGTATCTTTTTATATTCCTATATATGTCCTCACATATATTGTGTATATAAATATATACATATTATGTAAAATTGGTTATAAATATATGCACATGGTAACCTAAGATCAATTTCATTTTGACCTATAACAAGGTATGTAGAGTTTTCCAGATGTCCTACAGGATCTTAATATAGTTAGTGTTTAGTTTTCATATTCTATTTGTTATCAATTAAACATGCGAAGTATAATTTTATACACACAAACTATATTATTTTACACATTTTTACTGTTGTCATACTGAGTTTATCTCACACCTTATCCATACCGTCATTGGCACCTATATGGAATTTATGTTTCCTGATATTGATAGGGGCAAGTTCTCGATCATGGAATCTTGATCTGTTTTTCTTTAATCATGGGAGCATGGGAGAATATGACCAAGTTTATGCTCGTGATTCTAGTAGATATTCCATTCTGGGTCTATTTCATTTTGGTTAGTATGTTGCATATACCTGTATTCTGTATCCCATATATCCCCTTTTTTATATCAACATGACATGACATGATTTTTTATATAACTCAGCTTATGGATTTTTATTATTATTACATATTAGATGCTTCATATTCTACTTTTCATTATTATGGTACTTGTTTCCACTATGCTGAAAATTACCTTTTATTCTTCCGTTATTTATTATTTATCTTATGTTTGTTGTGCCACTCTAATATGATGGTATATTCTCCCCACCATACTATATTAGACACTTACTTCTAGCTAATAACCTTAAGATTGCGTGGAGTTTCACTTGATTAAATGTGACCCATCATCTTCGGGCACCATCTTAATTTCTCCTATGTTGAGATGTTACATCTCATCTCAGAAGTTGTTTCAAATCATATTTGGGAACCAAAATCTTACTTATCTAGAATTTTTGGATGCAAAGTATGGTTACAAAAAACATAATAACATAGATTTATATGAAACATGTCTAAAGAGTCTCTAATGGTAATGTGGTAGATAGATAATGGATTCCCTCAACCCATGTGTGTTGACCCCTCCTAATTTAATCACTAAAAATCAAGACACAGGATACTTTATTTTCATTGATAATTCAAGAAGTATAATTATCAGTATAAGTACAATAAATTTTCATATTCCATTCTTAAAATAGATGTTTTGTTAATTTATTGATTAAAAAAATTCCCTATTGATTATCCAATTATAGAAAAATGATTTTAATTTATATTTCAAAAATGTTTTTAAAATAATTCATTTCAATGGAACACATTTTTATCAATTTTGGTTTTCAAAATGTTTTTAATTGCTAATTAAATTATCTTTTTTCAAAAACTGTTAAATTGTGTAGAATTAAAGATATTGATTCATGTCTATTTAATATATTCATTAGTCAATATATCACACACACTAATTAATCTTAACTGACATCATCTAGTACAATATTTAAAAAAATTACATTCCAAAGGAAATATTATATATGAATATGAACAAAATGATAAATAGAATAAAAATTATTTTAAACCATACCAGAATTATTAAACTCTAAAGAAATTGATATTACACACCTTGAAATTTTTTGACCAACTCAATTTAAAGTATTAGATGAAAATCATATTCTTTTGGGATTTTCAATAATTATACAAGATTAACTTGGGTCTTTTTTATGGAACACAAAAATATGTCTTGTATATTTTTCATAATATTTACCAGTATGGTAAAAAATGAAAAAGGGAAAAAATAATTTATATTCAAAGTGACATCATATAAGAGTTTGATAATAAATAATTTGATGAAAATTGTGCTTTAAAAGGTTATAATCATACATTTTTCTGCTAGAACACCTCAACAAAATAGGGTTTTCAAAATAGGGAATCAACATCTATAAGAAATATCAAGATAACTCTTAAATGATCTCAATATACCATAATAATTTTGGTTTAAATATGTAAATACCACTTCTTATAAATAAACCATGTTATTATAATAATATTCATCTACAAAATTTTATTTTAAACTTTGTAAAAAAATATAAAAGTTTTATTTTTCAAAATGATTGGATGTAAATTCTATGTCGTTAAAGCTAAAGACAATGTAGGGAAATTTAATCCGGAATAAAATGAAATAATATTCCAACGGTACAAATACTCAAGTAAATCTGAATGATTCCTAAACAAAAGAACCAAACCAAATGATGAATCTATTCATATCTAATTCTATTAAAATATTCCAAAAGATTCATCCAAATTTGAAAATATTTTGGATAATATTAACCATTTAACATTGAATGTTACACCTTCTCCAAATGAACCTATCATAAATGATTTTATTTCTAGTAATTTACCTAATGATGTGGAAAGAAAATCCAAATTCAATCTATTGGAATATATTATTAGTGATCTGCAAATTGGTACTCATACTAGAAGTTCAATCTTATATAAAGCTAAACATGGTTATTTTACTTCTATTGTAGAACCAAAAAACCATAATATAAAGCATAGAAATGGATAAGATAAATTATTTTCCTTCATTATTAATATTCATTAATTTGATTTTATAGAGTTATATAAATTATAAAAATATTAGGTAATTATTCATTCAAAAGGGAAAATTCATTATTTCTAACGAAATTGGATTTTCATACATTATTTCATTTTATTAATAAATATAATTTATAAATTATTGAACTTTATTTTTATAAAATTATCTTTTTTTAATTCATCATGTCAATATTAAATTTGGTTGTAATTTTTATAATTTTATGAAAATATAAATTTTTTAATGAATAGTAAAGATAATGATTTTTATTGAAAACTATATTTTCTTTTCAATTATTTAAAGTTACATTTAATTTTATATTACATTTAAAATTTAATTAGTTTATTTTGGTTCAAAATAATCTAATTAATGTTCTTTTATTTAACAGTGTACTTCGATTTTATATACAAAAAAAATTATACTTTAAAAGGAATTTTTCTAAAAAAAATCCTCATGTTTTGCAGGTTTAATTTTAATTTAAATACGACCAATTTTTTGAATTTAATAAAAAAATATTTCATTTTTATAATTGTAATAATTAATATTGTTTAATAATATTAGGTTAATTTTTTTAAAAATAAGTAGTAAAAATAGTAAAATTATGATTCAATGGTTAAGGTTAAAACAAGTTTACCCGGGGTTAAAGATAAGTGATAAGGATTTAAATGAAATAGAAACTAGTAAAAATTATAGTGTATGGATATATTTCTACCCTATATAATCTCATGTTTTTAAATATTCCATTTTGGAGCTATTTTTCTTAAGTAATTCATTAATATATTTTAAACATTTCAAACATTACAAGTGTGTCATATTCCCCACTTATAAAAGGAAACCCTCTATCCTATCTTATCATAACTTGAAGAGCCTTTATTTAAAGCCAATGAATAAAAAAATTACTTCCTTACATCCCTCCCCATTTCTTAGGGGGTCTGGTTCGACACAAAAACAAAACTAGTAAAGCTTTACATATAAACATAAAGATGTTGTTCGAAGATGAGGTTCAAAAATTTTACGAGTGTTTCTTTATACCTCATTTATTATCCTTAAATTATTATTAAAACAAATTGAAATTAAATTACCAATAAATTAATTATTTTTATATTTTTTATGCTAATAGAATAAAATATAACCATCAACTTCTTCCAAATAATGGGAAATGAAACCATAATTCTTGTGTACAGAGTAGTACCCCTTCATGAACCGATGTAATTTATTTTAAATCATTGAATCTCAATACAGTTCATCATTATATAAATATAAGATATCAATATTTTTATTACCTTTCTATCCATTGAGATATGATAAAATCATTAGTTAGTACGTTTTGATCACAACCTCCATGAAGCGATGTGATTATTTTTTGTGACCATATAATAAGGATACTACATATAAGTGTATTTAAATCCATAATATTATATTTAAGATATAATTATCATTCTGTTATGATAAAATTATATTTACATTCCTTCCATCATACTATTTGAAAAATGAAAATATTACTCATATGTAGGACCAACCATCTTCATGATTGTAACACAATTCCTTAGTTATAACAACGTTTCATATTTGGATTAAAAATTATAATTGATTTATAAAAATGATTATTATTTTATGATTATTATTCTGGATATAATGTAATAATGACCTCTTTTCACAAAATAATCTTACAAAATTCATTTTGGATATATGAGCTGAATATGATCATAACGTATGATGTGAACTTAAATTGTTATGTAATTATAAATTCCTTGGTAATATATAACATAATATTAATATTTAACATGAAAAAGGTTTTTGAGAAGGAAAAAAATTAACATACCTTTATTAATTATGAAGATAAAAAAAGTATGTGACAACTCAAACTTGAGGTAATGGATACTTTACCTTGAAAACCTCATTTTATATTTTTTTAAGATTCATTTTACAAATATTTTTCTTCAATGTTGATATACTTAATTTTTTTAAAAAATATAATTATATTTATATAAATTAATTACTGGATATAAGAGTATAAGAATTTCTACAAGAGAGGGGGTGAATTACAGTTTATAAAATAAGACATAAAAATTTCCTAAACTTTTTTAAGTAGAATTTTCATAATGAATATTCATCAAAACATCATATTTTAAATTGAATGGATAGTTCATCTAAACATTAGAGTTTATAAATGTGCAGAAAAATTAAAACTCTTCTATGTAAATAAACAATGTAAAATTTTGATTTTCAAATCATGTAAAGAAATATTTTACAATGTTTTCAAGAAAACTTACCAAACTCTATAGAAATATCAATCTACACTTTAAACTACAACGTTAAGGAAGTTTATAACCCAGTCATAAGGTATCCTTAGTTTTAACTAAACTATTAAGGTATATTTACCTTAATATAGGAAACCCTATATACTAATAATAGAATTACTCTTTTTCCCTAGCCATGGGAACCCTAGATCTGAATATCTAACACAACATCTACCTTTATATCCCTAAAATCACTCGATCATACTAGATATAAAAAACAACAACAATTAAAAAAAATGTTCTCATGCATTTAAAATCATCACATGGATCTTTTAGGAAAACCTCTATATTGAATTAAAAAGTATGAGTGACAAGATGTTACAACTTAGTAAACTATATATGGGATGATTTTCAAAAGAATATGAACCACCTATATGAATTTGACTCAATTTATTGGGATGTTTATAATATCCATATTCTATGATTCTCAAAGTTAGTTGCTACAGCCTCAAAGGAAAATTCACGTTGATAGATGTACATTATTTTCCTACACTCGGAAGATTAAACGCCTTCATAGTGTAACAATGTTTCATACAGTGGAAAAAATTTGTTCATCTAGAAAATATCTATATCTGTAGCATGAATATTTAAGGAAAATTTCATTTGGAAAACATTTCTTCTTCAATCTAGAAAATGTTTTTCCAAAAATATTAATATAATGTCATTAATTTTTATTTATTTAAATTATCACTTCAATCCTTTTGTAAATAATAATCTAAAAATATATATAATTGTTCTTCCGAACATTAAAACATTTTCTAAAAATTAATTGTAATTTATTCCATTTGAAAAATGTATATTCCTATTTTTATAAAAAAATTGATTTTCTGTAAAAACATACATAAATAATAGAAAAGTAAAAAAGTTAATAAAATATATATTTTAATAAAATGTATTGTGATTTTCAAAAATAGGATAGAAATTATTGTAATATATTTTTAATAAAAATAAATTATAATGGAAATTTTATATCACTTGTGACATTCATTAAATAGTTTTCAAAATGAATATTCTTATATATTTATGAAAATTGTTTTGAAAGAAATGAAAAAATGAATATTCTATTTTAAATTATACATAGTCATCAGTTTTTCCTTCCACTATTACTATTATTTTATGACTGGATTGAATTAAAAGTTTTTTTTGTTTTTTTATATAATGAACCTCAAACCCATTATTCTAGGTATTTTTCAAAAAAGTTTTTAAATGTAATGAATATTTATATATCCTGAAATGTTTTTATTATGGGTGAAAATATATATTTAAGAGCATTATTATGGAAATTAAATATATAAGGTCTTATGGTATTATAAAGGTTTTTGAAAAAAAAAATAGTTGATGGGTGAGGTTGGTATATATTATATTTTTGGTCAAGACCAATATAGATCTGGATGAATGGAGAGCCAAATATTGATCTCCAATGTATTAGTTAAATGGAAAAAGAAAACCAATTATATATTTCCCCTAAGAAATTATTGTAATTTACCAGGTAGTTCATTCAATTTGTAAGAGTGATTTTATGAGTGATATTAAAATGTTGTCCGAAGTTACCTGCATCATTTATATATTCTTTCTATGTGTTTTTATGAAAAATCATATGAAATCAAAATGTAGGCCAATGAGAGTATTTGTAAAAGCTGTATTTTACACTATCTACCTAAAACCAATGTTTTCATAAAAATAACAAAATACACTACTATGATTATTTGACATGATGAATTCACAAATGTAGTTAATTTTAAAAAATGAAAATTAAAAAAATTATGCATTTTTTAAATTTAAATACAATACATAAAGAAAAATTACTTTTATTGAAAATTACCATATTAAAATATTTATTTTATTTAATCCTATTTTTATGAATATATTATTTATTAAAATGTTTTTTACATAAAATAGTTTTTTATTATCCTTAAATTTCCTCAATAATATTTATCTAATAGGTTGTAGCTTATTTTATTTATGTTTTTCATGTGAAACAACCTATCTACACAATGTTAATTTAATGAAAATCATATATATTAATATCTTGGGTCATTAAAAGATTTAACCCACATATATAATGACTATTTTGTACAAATTATAACACTTAAACATAAACTACATGTTTCAACTTTCTTCCCCTACTTAATATTTAAATTTGATAATATTTTACTCATATATTCTGTATTAGACATGAGAATGTTTTCCACATCTTAATTCTTCATATTTTTTCATTAATCTATACGTTGATTATCATATAAAATCCTTCATTATTGATTTATAAACAACACTTTCATTTTCAATATTAATTTATTATAATATTATAAATATGTTTTACAATCCAGCTGAATTTTCTTCCCTAAAAGCATAGATTCTATTTTTTATAGGAAATTCCATTATTCTCCTTGTTCCTTTTTCCATTCATCATATCAATAATTTTATCTATATAACAATGCTAATATTATTTAAAAAAATAGAAAAATACATATACAAAATAAATTATTTTTAGTGATATCATGATCAAATTAATTTTCGATTATTTTATAAATACATAGAAATATACACACATGTATAATGTATCCTCTTAAACTGAAATACTAACATCTTATCAATGTTATTCCTTGAGATTTTTTCATTCCAATTTTAGTAAGAAATTTAATCCTTTTCCCTTATTCCAAAATTATTACCCTTTAAATAAACCCTTGTTTAAGTATCTATATGAGAATATCCTTTTTAGACAATTCTGTATCTTCCCATGTTATGTGGTTATTATTGTGATAGACACTTGTTCAAATCCTTGGATGATCTCATATAATAGCTTGGAACTTATTTAAGAGATTTACTTCTAATAGATTATGAATAATAAGAAATGTATTTTCTTATAAATCATAATAGGTATTTATTGTTTTTACCACAACATACATGACCCAATCCCATTGTTTTAACACCTGGATTATAGACAAGGATGAGTTTTCCTCCAAATGTATACATCCAAAAGACTAGGGGTCCATGAATTATAAGAAAATAATATATATATATATATAAGTGGAATTTATTTACCTAGGAAACATAAAATAAAGTCTCACCACAACTCTATTAGAAAGAAACATATACAATTGACATCCATAAGTAAAATAAAATTCATGTGACAATATATATGAAATACACTAGTGAATCATATGAAAAATATAAAATCGAGATTATAAAATGACATATATAGTGAAATACACCTAACATGGCATGAACATGTACATAAATTAAATCCTAAATAAATTCCTTAATGAGTATACTAATACTCCTTTAACACGACACCACAACCAATCAATACATAAATCACCATTACATATGGACACCATCAGATCTAAATCATTATATAGTCTCGTAAAAATAAAATTTATAAACAAAAATAGGGATGTTAGCCCACCAGATCCTACATAAGGGTGAATAAAATAACATTGTAAAACATACCATGTTTTGAGAAACACCAATGTTGAGATCATAAATTTATTATATTGAATGAATATGAAATCACAATACATAGTAACAAATTTCTGCAATTGCATTTTTATTTTTATTTTCTAAATAATTACACTTTTTATCTAACTTGAGAGGGATGAATTACATGATCTGAATATTCGAGTGTACATGGATTGAATCCCTAAAGGTAAATGTTATTTTAGAATTTTTCCAAGTCCATAAAATGAAATAACCCCTCCCAATTTGAGGCTCACTATATACCATCCATTGTCATCCTGAAGTATATTATATAACATTCTTTCTCCACCCCATTCATAGGTGTGTGTGGCCTACATCAAGATTTATATGTATGTTTTTTACAACATTTGATGACTATTATACACTCGGATTACTATCCCATTTCAATTGCATAGGCCAGTAAGAAATTAGGATACTATATCATCCTAAAAAGTCACCTATGATATTTTATATGAGTCTATATATTCATAGAATTATATAAGTGAGTGGTCATAATTAATTATCATTAGAATCTATAATATTAATTTTCACCACAACATCATTTCTCAAATAAAAAAAACTTATAAACATACACACATGATAATAGGGACACAAAACTAACCACATACTTGTCCCAAAGGAATATAAATCATTAATGATCAAAAAACAATTCTTCTAAGCATTAATCTATGGTGGAGGAACATCACCCCACTAGGGGTATATATAGGTAAAGGGATAACATGAATCTATTGATGGTAGGACCTTCCCATTTTAAAAAAGGAATTGACTTGGGGAGTACCAGGACCCATTTATCATATGAAGGACCCATAACCTATCAATAATAGTGTATATCAATGTAGTACCTAAACCCACCTCTCATTTGTATGCATTTTGAGATGTAGTGTCAATCAGTGGAGAAATAAACCCCAAAACCCATGTATGGGAACACTATATTTTTGATGATAGTGTGGATTTGGAGTGTACTTAAACTGATTCCCAATTAAGAGGACTCATACCTCATTGGGAATGTGATAGATCAAGGGAGTACCTTATTGAATATCCCAAAATAGATACAAACTACTAACTATAGAGACCCTCATCTTAATTTAAGGGTAATACTGAGAATAAATCTAAAAGAGATTTTTCTCTATAGTTTTATTACTGAAGTAACCATAAAATCATCAAGAATTGAACATCAACCCATTATGAAAGTCATAACCAGGTGATACATTTCCATAACATTATCTCCCATAATATAAAGACCATTCTATCAATCATAACATAACCATGTTTTATTCTATAATAAATAGATAGAATATAACACACAAAACATTATATAACACGATCCTCGGTCAAGTAATCATTATCAACACCATCTCGTGATATCTCCTTCATTGGGCCTTCTCCTTTTATTAATTAATCTGGTCAAACAAATAACATGTCTGTTAGTATCATTTCCATATCATCTATCCCATAATGGTGCATAGAGGACTATTGGATAACAAGTATGAAGAGTAAAATACACTTCTTATCACACTAAAAACCTATATCAAAGAATTATATAGATTAGGGTATTGATACATTCACTTTCTTATAGTATAATACCTTTTCATTCCAACCATAAAAAAATAGTGTTATCTAGGTCATAACTCCACTATGATCATACATAATCTAATAATGCTCAATAAAGGATTGTAATATAGTGAACATACAGAATATGCATAAGTTGGTCCACATTATCAAACATAATTATTATTTATGAGATCATCACAATATTTGAAAATTTATTTAGGAGTCTAATTGATTCAAATTATCAAACACGTGATCATGGGTCCCAATGATAGTCTTAGTTTTCATATTTTTCATAATATTTATTGAAACTTTCACATTCGTATCAACTTTTAGAATAAAAATTTAGATAAAACATCATCATATGATCTATAAAATACCTAAAAAGGTTAATGTTATTTTATAAACATAAAAATAAACAAGATTATTCACTCAATATTTTTTAGGTTAAATCAATGAAGAATATGTTGTCCAATCATTTAAAATGCCAAAAATATTCTTTAAATAATATCAAATGGAATCTGAATTTTCACTATAATTATATATATGTAAAAATAAAAATTTAAAATTCACTCATTTTGAAATAACTATTAATATTTTTGAACCAAAAAATATATTTCTAATTACACAAACACAAAATATTGGGGGTGATATTTGAAATTCCCCTAATAATTTTTTTAATAATTTAGATAGCCATTATGCGGTTATGTTTTTACATGCCACCTACCTTTTTAATTGGATATTGGGATTCCCCATCAAAATTGAGCCTCATATGGGGAAATACAATTAATTTGTTACTAATACATTGGTCCAATATGGATTTATTATTTTACCCATATTTTCTATGCCCCCACTAGAAATTGTAGGCATGAATATTAAAGTATCATTTTCCTAGAAAAAAAAATTCTTCTCTCTACCAACCTACGAAAATAATCAATTCAAATGAATTTCATCATATCAATAGGATCCACCTCAATAAAAATCACTAAAAAACTATGTCATATCCCACTAACCATGAAAAACCTCAGGATATCCACACCATACCCCATGCATTGTTTCACTATGACTATATTATATCATAAGTACCTTGTTTTTACTCCATCAATACTCAAAAAATGATAGAAACTAATAGTTTCTCTAATCTTACTATCCCAGGGATATGAAAACCTAATACACTCTCTCAGTGATGAAATACTTGGGATGTTGGGTATCAATCTATTATTTTGGTTGTGGTGTTGTAGGAATAGGTTGACAGTTCTGGCCTAGAAATAACTACAAAATGAAGGCCATAATGGTTAGTAGTGGGAAAGACATGAAAAAAATGTATTCAGAATTTTATCTGTGATCTCTAGCGATGAAATTGATTGAACATTGTTTAATTAAAACAAATAACTAGATAAAAATGATATAGTATTTTATTTAATCTATATAAATGATATTTTACAATATAAATTATTTTTTATTAAATATATATACTATATATTAATAGGTATGGGTTAATATTCTTACACAGAAATTTTGGAACCTCATTCATCGTGTTGTCCTTAGATTACCATTCAACAATTCTTAAAATTCTAGGTCAATATTTGTTTAAATAATTGAAATGACGGTAACTTGTAGAAGAATTCATCTCATGATCACACAATGAGGGTCAAAATCACATACACAACCAATATCATCACAAAATAGAACATTGTGTCTATATAAATACTATATGAGAAATATTTCAATCAATTCCATGTCCATTGGATATTATAATTTTTCCATATAAGAACCTTATTCATATAGAATTCAAACTTTCATATGTTTTCTTCAAACTTATTTTGTAGATTAATTAAACCATACCACAAGATAATTTATTATATAATAGAAACAAACCAGAAAAATGAAAATGATGTTGATATTATAATGAAAATTTAAGTCATTTTTAATTTAAACCTATTTCACTGCATTCTCCGCACCTTTAGAGATTTTCATCCTGAAAAGAAAAAAAATATAAAGGAAATAATTGAGATTATATTCAGACCTCACACTCATATATAATTATCTACAAACTATCCCTACATTAAAAATTTTATCTTATATAATTCACAATTATATATTTAATCCATATCATGTAAATTACCCAACATCACCGACCACTAAATGAATATGAAAAATATATTATGTATTTATCCTCTCAAGATGTTAATGAATAGAGGGTAGGATACCTCACATACACTCTTTAGACATGAGAAATACATTTAATATTTGTGATATTTCTCAACATTGATAAAGTTTTATTAATACAAGACAAAGATAAATCACTAGGGTTCCCTAGTTTTATATAGAAAATCACAAGAATGTTCTTTATACATTCATTAATAACAAATTGGTTTATTTCATTCTCGTATTCACTAAGAAGTAAATCCATGTACTTGAATGCATTTGAATATGAAGTAGACCATCGATAGCTAAGAGATGAGACAAATAGTTTCGTAGGTGGTGTCTATAAATTACATAGTAAGAAATAACATATTAATAAATTATATAACCTGTTGTATGAAAAATCATAATATAAAACCCATGGATCCAAGGTACTAAATGATCCATAAATCAAAATAATATGTTTTTAATTTGGTTTTATAGGTTTATATCAAACTTTTCCCCTTTAAATAGACACATTTTTGTGGGATATTTGAAAAAAAATGTTTTTATATGACCTAAAGATCAGTGATTTAAATTAAATCAATAATACGTGATGAATTCATATAAAATTTATTAATAAAGATTTCGAAAAATCAATGTATAGATCATTTTTTCATTTATTTGGACAGTTAATAGTATTTTCCATATCCAAGAGGACAATATATTATCTTCTATAGTCCACATCACTTGAGTGGAAATTTTAGAAACTCTCATATCTCCCTAAAAAAATTTCATCATATCCTAAGTGCCAAAGGTTTCCTTAAATACCTGGTGAAATGGTTAATGATTTACCATTTTTTTAATTTTTTTATGTTTACTAGCACCTTTATATGACACATTACAAATATCACATTCTTTTGAGGCATAACACAATAATCCTCTATCCCTAGTTGAGGTGAATGTATCAATGATGCCAATATTTCAAAAAAAACCCTCCAATTCAAAAAATATCTTGTAAAAAAATTAATAACATCACTAATAACCTCATTATCATTTACTATAAAATTATAACAGATCTAAAAGGTTAATATTCTAATATAAGTTTGTACTTATTTCTTTACAAATAAATCCAATTCAACAATATACATTTTATCAATACTACAATAGAATATATTTTAAAGGAGTTTACATAGTAGATAAGAAGAACTATTCACTCTCATACCTCACTCTCAACTCATCTAAAAATAATATTGAAAATATAAAAAATCTATTGGGGACTTATACATCCTTTTATAAAGTAGATATTCCTTTTCATATATAGATGTGAAAAATTATCTAGCTCGAACACCATGATTACAACTATCACATCGAGAAAACCGGATTATAATAAAAACATATCATATCTTTGTCTAAGACATTCACTAGAATCTCTATCATGATATAATAAACCATTATTTCCACTAAAGGGGGATCATACCAAATTCGATAGATCACAGATCCTATAAATGGAGAAAATAAAATATTCCATAAAAAATAATTGTTGTTGGATCATAATAATCACGTACAACATGAATCATTCCATCTCCCAAATCCCCCATTACATGTCTTACTTAATACACTAACTTTTTATTTTGACATAGGGTATTTCTATTGAAAAATATTTTATAGATAATCTGATATTAATATGATGAAGATAACTAATTTTTTATTCTAAATCATACTCTACTTTTGATACTCTTTCTATAGGTAAGTTAGATGAATGATCATATATAAATTTAAACATTATATTTTTTAATTGAGAAATTTTATGATGTTTAATAGGTCTAAATGTTCTATTCAACCTAAAACACAAAAGTTATTCAATTTTTAATCAAAACTCTACTATGATGATCCCTATGAAATTATATCCTCACAGATCCTCAATGCAATTCATGTCATGTCATCATCACATGAACTACCCTTTTGCGTCACTTCTATGAGCTATTACATGGCATATAAATACTATGGGTCTCATAAAAATATAATAATTCACCAAATCAAGTGAAATGATATATAAAATGTGATAAATATTATAAAAATCACATATCACATGTTACCATTCCATCATTATAACTACGTTCTAACTCATATCAAAATAATTAGAATCTATATCACTAGGTCAAGTTTCTCATCACCTCTAACTAAATGAAAATTATCCACCATGACTCACATAATCATAAATAAATCATATCATGGAAAGAAGTATCAAGGGAAATAATATTATACCTAGTGAAAAAATATTTCCAAGATCATCTAGAAAAATATTTTCCACTTGGTATTTGGTTCACCCAAACACATCAGTAACATCATAAACTGAAACACAACCAATATCTTATCATCATGAGTTTTCATAACATACATGGTTATTCTAATCCTCAATATGGAAGCAGGTTTGGATTTATCATACTCGGGTCCCTAGATAAAATCCTTATCATATTTATAACAAACTAAGGGCGGTACTCTGACAGATATTAATACGTTAATCCTCATATCATAACATCACATATAAGTTTTTAAATGGTGTAATTTATTATTTATAAATAATTAATAATTATAAATTGATTTAGAATAAAATAACATATATTTTATGGGGATATGATTAAAATATTTTGACTATTCATCCTTGGATAGTTCCATTATCATAAGAAAGTTTGTGTAGAAATTATAAACTATCCACTACATGATGTATGTATGAAACTAATTGATCTTTCAAACAATTGTATATGTAGTTTAGTTTGTTAGAAAATAATAAAATTCATTACATATGTTTTTTAGCCACTTTACCCTAATAATGGGTTCCCCGTCCCAAAAAAATAAGTACCTCTATCACAGTTGTCTATGTTTTCAAACAAAAAACTCACATATTCCTAACTTTCAAGACCCAAACTTCGCATGAATAATTTTTATAGCTTAATAGATGAATATTCATTACATTATATATAGATAAAAACAATAATAATTTAGGTATTGTGCCATTGGAAACTTAGACACATTAACAATTGGTCCATAAGTGAGTGATTTCATTTTCAACAATATTCATCATAACTTTCACCCTTCTTAGACATATCATACATAATACATTTCATTATAACATAGGTAAAGTATGAATAATAAAGGGTGAGATAAAATAATTAGTAATGGTAAACAAGTGAGAAATAAATATATCATGATAATAATGGTATAAGAACATGAGAATAACATTTGAGAAACCATAACCTTTATACCATAGATCATAAAATTGATTCATGGAATAAATCCTGGTATTTAATAAGACATCAATCATAATGTAAACCAAGAAAATGAACCATGAGAACATAACATGTTCATCAGTCATAAAATTCTGGTATACATATATGTTTAAAAAATCATTTACCTAGTAGTTCATTTCGTGTTTCCAAGAATATCATCGTGGAATGGGTTCACTCCCCAAACCATTGTAGTAGTCAAGGTTCACTCACAAGACATTCATATTGGAAATAGTCACTTACTAAGTAGGTTTAATCCCCATTATAGTCCTATTAATCTCATGAGATATCAATATTTACCCAATATATTATAGAGAGAGATAGGTCCCACTCATCACATTATTAAAATCATATATATTCATTACATAATATTATAAAACATACATCATATCAAAACCGAAGAAAATAAAGGGGTTTCAATTTTTTTATCAAAACATAACTTGTTAAAAAGAAACAGGTTTCATAATCCTTTTATCATTTCATCAATTAATTACCCATTGAAATGGAATTGGTTTTCATAGGCATTTTATCCTTAGATAATCCATGGAAGAGAAAAGAGCCTCAATTTTTTTTATTATAAATATAATTGTTCTAGAGAAAAAATAAAAATGATTTTTTGGATCATATCCTCTATAAAGAATAAGTAACATCAAAGGATGCCATATTATATGGAAAATGATTTTGAAAGATCAATTGAAACATTTATTAATGAAAATATCAAATCAAATTTGAAAAACACGTTTTAAAAAATAACAAATAATATAAATACTTGTCTTTAAAAATAACCTTGGATATATATAAATGAATATTTAAGATTAATATAAAATAATTCATGTAAAAAATATACTTTCCACTTTAAATATTTTTTAAGCATAAAATTTTTTCAAAATCCGTATTTTTTTTGAAAATAACAATGGAACCCTATAAAATAATCTTTAATACATTGACTGGTCATTACAGTGCAATTTTTTTTTCATGTCGTACAATTTAAAAATAAATATTCATTTCAAATTTTTGGTAAAAAGAAAAAACAGTATTTTTTTAAAATGATATGATTATTCCTTTTAAAACATTTTTAAAAGTCAAAAATTGGTTAAACTGTATTTAATAAATCATTTGGATAGTGTGAAAATATATATTTTAGAACATTTTTCGAAGACATGGATATAGAAGAAAAAGGGTTTTTGACTAAAGTGAGAATTAAAGTTAGTTTAATTTAAATACATTCTTTTTGAATTTTGAGTACATAAATAGATGAAAAGTAAGGTAAAACATGTATTCTAAACTAATAATAGTATCATAATAAAATTCATGTTTTTATTTAAATATAGATCATAATATTTCATCATCTAAAACATAGGTATAAATAATCTCAATAGATAATGAGATTTTATCATGAAACCCATACAACTTTGGTAACATTGATGTGTATGACCCATGCAATAATAATGTTAAAAGAAACTTAAAATATCATGAGAATAATTAGTTTCATGATATTAAATTTTAAATGTGTTTTATATACACCTCATGAAAGAACATAGGTACAATACACAACATATGTTTCAATGAACGAAAATTGAGACAAAAATCCCTTACCGAATTAGTAATATTTTAAATCATGTACCCATGAAATTTATATCTAAAAAAGGATATAAAAATACTAATAATATTAAGTAGAATAATAATTATATAAATTCATTAGAATTATACACACCACAGAAAATAAACATGGTTGAATATGGCATGTTTCTCATTAAAAATAAAAGTAAGATGGAAATCCATTACCTTAAGTCCTAACTTCCTTCATAAAAATTATTTCCTACTCCATAATAAATATAATTTTATGATAAATATATTAAATAACCATAAATATATATATCATACGGTATATAATTTAGTTATGACATTTTTACATATTTATTAATAATTCCATGTTAAGGTCACGTATTAGGCAACAATTGCTTTATTTTACATGCATTATTTGATTTACTATTTGTTGTACTCAAAAATTTATAATGGATCCATATTATTTATAATTTTAACCATGATATAAGTATAATTTATATTTATTATATATTTATTTATAGTACTCCATAAAATTTAGCAATATAAAATTTAATACACATTTTATGGAGATAGTAGGTCATACGTACGCATGAATGATGTATCCATTTTCTCAAGATATTTATAGAAATAATTGTAAATAATATATTACCATTATATAAAAATTTAAATTACATATATATCACATTTTATCATTAAATTCATCTTTATTACCTTTTATATATGTGCGAAAGAATCACATCGCTTCGTGAGGTAGTAGTCCACCATAAACATGGGTGATGTTATCATATTACGAAAGAATTGAAAGTTAGAAGTTAGATGTGATAAAATAATTCCATAAGTATAATTAAATATTATAGATCTTATAAAAACATTTAATTAATCATTATATCCATCCGAGGGAAGTGGTGACTAAAAATGAATATCATCGGTCCGCGAGGCGGTAGTCCACCGTACACACAAATGATGATTTCGTATCCTATTTCATTGAATATGAGACGTATATAGGTCATTACATTAAAATAATAACATATTAGTATATAAGATATTTTTTTATTATATCATCATAATTTAATAATATTTTAAGGAGTTAGAAGAAGAATTAAAACAATAATACATAATTAAAAGCTTCACTACTTCTTCCAACAACCTCTTTAGGCTTAACCTAAATCCATACTGTATTTTATTTATGATGTCAAAAAGGCCTCTAGGATTTGGTTTTGGATTTAAGTAATACGTTTAGTAATTTCAGGGAATATACAAAGGGGTTTTAATGTGTGATGATGAGAGGGGAGCGGCGGCCTTTTATAAGTGGGGATATGAGACACATGGTATTTTTGAAAATAATAATGTGTACAGACATATTTCATTTGAATATCATTCTAAATGGGTAATTATAAGACCATATAGGCGATTAGATCGAAATATAGTCATAAAATTTATTTTTTACAAGTTTATAGGTAATTTTTAACCCTTCTCTATTTAGTTTGACCACCTAGTAAACCCATTTTTACCTTAAATATGGTAAATAATTTTTACTATTTTTACTATTTAATATCATCAGAAATTAAGTTGAACATATTACATAATATATATTATTCTAATTCAAAATATATAATCTATTTTGATAAATTTAATTTACATGAGTGGTTGAATTTAATTTAAAATTAAACCTGCAGACGTGATGAGAAATCATTTTTCCATAGGGAAAATGCTCAAATGTTCAAAACGTTTTTATATCAGAATTAAATAAGAAATTTATCAAAATAAACTAAATTGGATTAAAATATATATAATTAAACATATTTAATTTTTAAAACTATTTTAAAATAAATTTTATCTTCTAAATCATTTGAATGAAAATGCAGTTTTTAACAAAAACCAGTATTTTTCATTCTTCACTAAAACAATTATCTTTTTTGAAATATTATAAAAATTAACCATAACATAAATTTTATATAATTTATTTCAAAATGAATTTAATTTTTTAAAATAAAATTTTTAAATTTTTAAAACATTATTTCTAAAATTAAGTTTGCAAAATGAGATAAAATATCAATTTAGAAAAATATAACTTTTAACCATAAAATCGGATTTTTTTATCTAATGCCTATAAAATACATAAGATAAATTATAAAACATTTAATTTAATATATATATATATATAAACATCAATTAAATCATTTACCAAAAGTTATTTACTTAATATATTGAGATAAAGCAGGTGTTTGGGAATAAAAATAGTTTTTCAGAAAATAATGTTTTTTATTTTCAAATGGTTTCTATTTTCATTGTAATTTAAATGGTAAAAAATTAATTTATTTTTTTAAATGTTTAAACCATATATTTTTATAATTTATTTAAAACTATTCATATATTCAATTCCAATGTCTAGGTGGCAACTATCATATTATATAATAAAATTTTAATAGTATATTGTGGTTCATTAAAACTCAATGTTATGTCTAACACAAGTTATAGAAGAAATAATATTTAACAAAAAAATATTTCATAAAAAAATTATGGTGTTACATTCTACCCCCTTAAAATTATTTTCACCATTTAGATTCCTTTACTTTTATACTAACAACAGAGGATACATCTGCCTCATTACATCCTCATGTTCCCACATAACTTCCTTAATCCGTGAATTATCCACAAATATTTGACTAGTTGAGTGATCATATTTCATAAAAATTCCTTCATATAATCTATAATCTCCCTTTAATGTTCCTCATAAGATGTTTCATACTCTATTATTATGACCATAGATTTTAGTACATGTGATGGATCAAGTATTTACATTCTTAGGAGAGATAGATAGAACACATATTGGACATGGGATAAGCTCAGTGGAAGCACCAAATGATAAGATATGAAACCATCTTATTAATATCAATAATTTCAAAGTGACCAACTTAGTTTGCACTTATTTTTATATACTATTTTCCATGGTTAAATTTGTAGAACCATATTCTCACCAACATAAAATTCCCGATTACACAAGTGATTGCCAGCATAAATTTTATATTAACTTTTTGTTGTCCTTAAGTGTGGCTGAATGGACCTAACATTCGTTGACATTTCATTAGACTACTTTGTTCCCACTATCATTCTTTCTCATACTTTATCTAGGTATATTTCAGTTCTACACTTTTTTCATAAAGGGATTCATAAACAGGAAGTTAATTGGTTGAGTAAATGTTATTGTAGTATAAAAACTCAACTAGTGGAAGGTATTGATCTGAAACACCTTTTCAATCCATAGAATAATACCTTAGAATATCCTATATAGTTTTAATTATTCTCTAAAAATGGCTATCACTCTGAGGATGATACACAATAATGAAATTCAATTATGTATCAAAAGATTACTGAAGACATTTCTAGAACATTGAGGTAAATCTCAGATCCCAATCAGATAAAATTGAATATGGTTGTCCTTGAAACCATAACACTTATTTAATGTAAATCATTGAAAGGGTATTCAAAGAAAAATATTCTCTATTAGTGATGGCGTGTACTCTATTTGTAAGATTATCAACTAAAACACATATAGTATTATTCCCTTAAGATGTTTTTGGGAGTCTAATGATAAAATCCATGGTTACATTTTCTCATTTCCATTCTAGAATGGATAACGGTTTGGGGATTTCCTAAAATATTTATATCTCAATCATAAATTGATGACATACAAAATACTGAGATACATGCTCGAAAAATTTTCTCTTCATTTTTTCCCATCAAAAATACTATTTTACGTAGGATAGTTATAGGTGTTATAACCTTTTCGCCCTTTGGTTGTGGGTTCATCCCCTATAACCATGCCAGATGTGAAAAGGTTTCACCGAGTATGAGGGCTATCCATTTTCCAAAATTATTAAAATATAATTCCCAAATTCAAATAACCCATATTTAACTCCAAATAAAGGATACGATAAACCCTAAATGTTACCAATTCAATTAATCTTATCCCCCAAAATGTGAAGGAATTTTTATTCAAATAACATATAAAAAACCAAAGGGTTGTATTTCAATAACTTTTTTCTAAAATACCCTTAAACTTGATGAAAACTCATCACAAAGAAAAACATAAAATGTTAAGTATAATACTTTATAATTATGATCAAACGTAAACAAAATAACCCATGATAATATCCCTAATTATTTTAGCTTCAGTAGACCCCGATTGGTGTGGGTTGTGGTTTTCCCACATATCCAAGTTGTGATGTTCTTTGATCTGGTAGTGGGTTTCCTTAACTTGATTGGTGATACAGGTGTCTGGACATAGAGGCTTTCCACTACATATTGTTTGTATAAGGTGATGTGCCCTCGTTGTTGGAATTGAGTTGTTGGGGTTTGGAGATAGGGTCAGCGATGTTCTACTGGACAGTGACGATCAGATTAAAAACAAGGATGAAAATTCCAAGATTTTCTTCTGTGGATGTGGATGCATAATCCCATTGCTGGATTCATTATGATGGGTTCTGTGTCTAGGTATAGATAATTTTTCATTTTTTCTAGTTGTTTTTATTTGAATTCATTTTGTATATTGGGAGTGGTTGTTTGATAAAGGTGATGGTGACATTTTTAGTCATTGATTTGGTTTCAATGCATTTGGTGTTGTACTACATTTTGTAGATACTACTGGGTGGGAAGCCTCATATGAGAGATGAGTGTGTTGGCACTCATCATGGGTCATATATTCTTTTTGAACAGATGGGTACCCTCACTTGATTTTTCATAGTGGTGTTGGTCTTTATTTGTGTTTCATCTGGTTGACCGGTTTTGATTTTCTCATAGGATTCATCGAGTGGGTGAGTGGAAAGAGAGATAGGTGTTCTGGCATATATCGTCTGGTCATTCATTCACTCCTCAGTGTTAGTGTGTTTCTATCCCTTTTTGTGCTTCCAAGATAACATAACTTCTTGGAAGGGGGATGATTCTTATATTTAACTTACTCCACTGTTGTATTTTCAGGTTACGGGGTGATGAAACCAGATCCTTTTATTAACTTGTTTTTTCTCTTATTAGATGTATTGGTCCTTTTTTTCTTCTAGTTTTATATTTGTGTAATTTTGATTTTGTGATTTTAATGGGTTCCCTCTTCTCCCATATGTCAAAAGGGATTTTTTTTATATAAATGGGGATTTCCCCTAAAACTGTATTAAAAAACAAATGTGCTTCAAAAATTTATATAATTCTTACATGTTTCAATATTATTATAACAAAAAAAAAATTGGTAAGAAATACCTCGAAAGGATAATTCATGAATCTCAATATATAAATACTTCAACCATCCAACTTCATTCTCAAACCACTAATTAGGATTTGTTATCATATTCCTTAATAACTTCTCCCTTTCATATTCCATTTTCAGTATCATCATCATCAATGAAAAAACCAATACTCATACAACCTTATTGATCATCATATTTAGGTTTCATCATAGGTAATGGATTTTCATAATTCACATAATTTTCCCATTTAAAACATTCATCTATTGATAATACCTTAGGGAGACCAATATTACCATCCACTACATTAAATGAACATTCTATTTTCCCTGTAAAATTACTTTCTATATGACCTTTTTCTATACACCTGAAACATCTTCTAATTATATTGAAGAATTCCATATATATTTTCTTCCCAGATTCATGACATATAGGAAATTGAATCCAATTTTCATCATGATTTCCACTACCTAATCTCCATGTAACATCTTTCCTTCTCTTCTCTTGTGAGTTTGAGAGTTGGATATGATACAATTCTTTAATCATATATCATGATAATTGATTGAGAATAATCAAAATATATGTTACTCTATCCATCATCCCATTTAGTTTCCCATTAATACATTTCATGTCACATTTAACATTAATTTAGTTCTTTTTGGATCTCCTCATTGACTAAAACCAAAATAAAAAGTTTGAGAAAGAATAATAATAGTGGGAAACCATATAATCATGAAAAATAACATATAGGATGTCTAAATCATGACATATTACTTTTTATATATTTCACCTTTGGTTTATACAAGGTCATTTATAGTCATTCATCTATTTAAATTCTTCATTATGTTTTATAAAGAGTTTGTGAATTTCCAAAACATATCCACCCGGTGTATCAAAACAAGTGTGTAGAAAGGCCCATTATCATGCACCATGTTTTGATCTATTCCATATCAATGCACCCTTTTTGAATTTATTACCCTAAGGTACATATGTTCCAAATCAATTTCTACTTTTAGAATCCATATAGGGATGTAATTTTATATAAACCACTCAGTCTACCCTTCACCAAAATTCAAGAATATTTTCCTATACATTGACACATGCTTATACTTATATTTATACATATCGTTAGGGAAATAACTAATGTTTTATCACCCTTATTTCCAAAGGATTATTACACCATTCTATGATACAAACTGTAATTAACCAAACATATCATATATAATTATTGCATCTTATTATATTAATATTCATTACATAACATAATGATCCATGAAGAATAATTTTGGTATAATGCCTTTTGAAACATGGGATTATTAGAAATTAGTTCCTTAATGAGCCATGTCATCTACCACTATGTTCTTCATAACTAGCACCCATCATTTACATATCATATATAATACCTTTCATTATAATGGAAACTATACATTACTAAACTAAGTTAATTCCCCATTCCATTCATGATTATTTCATGAAATATCAATATTTACCCTATGAATTCGATGGAGATATAAGTCCCAAATGAGACATAATGAAAATAATACATATGTTTTCCACAAAATTATATAGCATTCATCATATCAGAATCCATGAAAATAAAAAGGTTTCATAAACATTTCTTTATAACATAACCAATTTAAAAGAAATAGGTTTTATAATTATTTCATCATTTCAACAAAGAATACCCCTTGGAAATGTATGTGTGTTCAACTAGAATTTTATCACGGTGTAATCCATTGAAGAGATATGGGTTTCATAATCACCTTGTCATAATATTAATAAATCATCATGATAAATAATAAGAATGGTATCTTTCGGTCACATCCAAAGTGAAGAATAAGTAACATCAAAGGATGTCATCTTAGATGTAAAATGATTATTAAATATCTTTTAGAACATATCAAGAGAAAATTATCCAATCAAATTTGAAAATAAAATTAAAACAAAAATCATTTTTAAAATAATTTCTTTAAAAACTAACTTGGAAGCTTATAATGGAAGCTTTAAAATCATTTAAAGTGCTTCATGAGGAAAATCACCTTAAATCATTGATTTTTTAAAAAAACATAATAAAAATACTTTTATTTAAAAATATCCTTGGAAAAATAGTGATAAAAGCCTTTAAACATTGAGTGGTTATGATGTTGTAAAATTAAATTCACGTTGTAAATGTCTAAAATAATGATTCCTTTGGCATTTCTTTAATAAATAAAAACTAGCATTATTTATTGGAAAATTAATGGGGATTATTTTTAAAACACTTTTTAAAATTCAATAATGTGTTAAAATTTATTTATTAAATCCTTTTTTTGATTCTAAAAAATTTAAAAACATATTTATAAAACATGGATATGAATGAAAAAGTGTTTTTCGAATGAAGAGGGAAATAATGTTGGTTTACATTAAAAATATTCATTTTGAGTTTTGAGTATCTGAAGTGACTATAATGAAGTGAATAAATTTATTATCAATTAATTACTTGAGGATAATAAAAACAATTTTTTTCCTGAGATATTGATCTTAATATTTCATCGTTATTAGTATAAATATAAATAATCTTGATAAATAATGATATTGTATCTAAAAACCCAAAAAAAATTGGTAACTTTGAATCGAAATCTCCATGAAATAATAACATTATGTGAAACATTAAATATCATAAAAATAAATGATTTCATGATATTACCTCTCAATGTGGATTTATATACACATCAAAAAATAATATAGGTACACAAGACAACATATTTCTCAAAGAAGGAAAAATTAGAGAAAAATGCCTTAGCACTCTAGTAATATTTTGAATCGTAAGTTTTTGAAAGAGAGAAAAACGTATGGATTTGTAAATAAATATACTTTTATTGATAATAATCATAATATAGATTCATGGGAAGTATATACACCACAAAAAATAAACACATGGTGAATATGACATGTGTCTTACAAAAAATAAAAGTGAGACAAAAATCATTTACCTTATGTCTCGACTTCCTACGTACACATTAAACCCTCTTATATAATAAATATAATTTTATTATAACTATATTGGAAAACTATATTTATATATTTCATATCATATATTATTTACTTATGACCTTTTATTACCATTTTAAGAATAATTCTAGGTTATTTTCACGTTTCAGGGAATAACTGTGTTGTTTTTAGTGTATCTTTTGATATGTTATTTTAGATCCTCTTAATTTGATCATGGTTCCATAATAAATATAATGTTAAAAATATTAAAATATAATATATATTTATTATATATGTTTATCTACAGTAATCCATAAAATTTAGACCTAGAAAATGAAATACATTGATTAGGGAGACAGTATGCCATAAACATGCTTGAACAATGTTTAATTTTTCTCAACGGATTAAAATAAATATTGATAAATAATATATTAAAAATTTATAATCAATTATATTTCATGTATATTATATATTTTAACTAAAATAATCTACATTACTTTCCATGTAAAGAGTGAACAAATCACTTCTCTTTGTGAGGTGGTAGTCCATCATACACCTGACTGACGTTATCGTATTCCCAAAGATTTTAAATTAAGAAGATATATATGATATAATAATTAAATAAGTATAATAATATAATTTTTATATAATATATAAAATTTTAATACATCATTATATCTATTCATGAGTGTTGGTGATGGAAAATGAATAACATCAGTCCGTGAGGCGGCAGTCCTCTATACACCCGAATGACGATTTTGTATACCATTTTTCGAAAGAGAGGATGCATATAGGTTATTAAATTAACATAATTAAATAATATTATACTAGATATAATTTTTTTATTATATAATAATTATTGAATAATATTTTAAGGTGTTATAAAAATTGTAAAACAAAAAAAACATAGTTAAGATATTTCCCTCTTTTTCGAACAACCACTTTAGGATTAACCTTAATTATTTTTAGATTGGGTTTATGATCTCACAAAGGAATATATTATGTGGAGATGGATTTAATTAATATATTTTGGTAAGTACTGGTTGAAATTAATGGTTTTGAATGTGTGAAGAGTGAATAAGAAGTGATGGCCTTTTAAAAGTAGGGGAGAGGAAACAGATTGTATTTTTTAGGAGAATAAAGTGTAACCAATTTTCCATATGAAAAAAATCTCCTATATGGGTCATTATATAACCTTATTGTTGATAATGTTTAAATATTTCTATAAAATGGGTGTTTGACCTGTTTCTTGTCCATTATTAAACCTTATCTTTTTAGATTAACCCTTATAGTAAACCTATTTTTACCTTCACTAATGTTAATAATTTTTACTGTTTTACAATTAATTAATGTAAAATATTAAGTTAAAAATATTTGATAATATAAATTATTATGATTTAAAATATTTAATGCATTTTTCCCAATTTCATTATCATAATTGTAAAAATTAATTTAAAATTAATCTTGCAGATGTGATAAGAAAGCTCTTTTATAAATTGAAAATGATCAAAAGTCAATGAAGTATTTATATCAAAATTCAAAATCAAATTGATTAAAATAATTTAAATTATATTAATAAATATATAATTTAAATAATTTTACTTTTAAAAAAATAGTAAAATAAGCTTTATCTTGTAAATTCATTGAATTAAAATGCATTTTTTTAATAAAAATCATTATTTTTCTCTATTATGTGAATAACATATCATTTCATTAATTTATCAAAAATTAACCCTAATATAACTTTTAAGGATGATTTAAAAAATTAATTTAATTTTATCAAATATATTTTTTAAAATTTTGTAAAATTAATTTCAAAAATAAATTCCTGAATTTCGATAATACTACATTTTAGAAAAATATAGTATTTAAGTGTAAAATTTGATTTATTCTTATCTCATGTGTACAAAAAACATAAGATGAATCCAAAAACATTTTATTGAATATATAATATTAAAACTTTATTAAAATAATTTTAATAAGTTATTTCTTTAATTTATTATGATAAAACATGTTTTTTCACATAATTTTTTTTCAAATAATGATTTTCTTTATTTTTCAAATTGTTTTAATTTAAATTTAAATTTAACAGGACACCAAAGATTTCATTTTATATAAATGTTTAAACCATATATTTTACTAATTTATTTAATCCTATTCATACTCATAATCCCAATGGCATGGTGATAATTATCATATTAAATAATAATATTTTAATAGAATGTCGTGATTCATTAAAACATGGTGTTGTGTGTAACACAAGATATAAAAGAAATTAAATTTAACAAAAAAATTATTTAATAAAAACACAAGCTGTTACAATAACACTTTTAATATTTCCCTAATATATGACCAATCTGACATAACTTTGACATGACCTAATACGATTTGTATATTACTTTGGATGGAGATAGAGTTATATATGACTCCCAATAACCACCATCTATAGGACAAGTGTTGGTAACATACACTCGTGTAAATATGTACACTATGGTAGGAATTATCCCACAAATACCCTAATGAAAAATAATCAAAATTCCTTTCGAAAAATATATTTGAAATGGAAATCCATAAGTAAACTTAAATTTATGTGACTATATATATGACCTACCAACAGCCATGAATAAAAATGTAAAAAATAAATATAATATAATAACAAGTCCATTGAAACCCCCTTGTTTTGGAATTAACTTATTCTTAAATAAAATCATAGAGGAAGGCCACAATAAACAGATAAATACTATGAAGTCATGACACCACTAAATATCACTATATAATCCACCGCTACAGTTTGAAACCACTAGTTTCACATCACCATGTGTTCTTATAAATATTTAAATGACTACATAAACACATGTATATCATCATAAAAGTGATTTTATAGGGGTTAGTACAATAACCTAGTATGATATTATAAGTATTAAGTAACATTAAAGTTGATCTCATTTATGCATAATAATCAATACATATTGTAACACCCTGAGAATTTGTGAATTTTTTTTTGTATAGCTAATTTAATATTTTTGATATTTTTTTCACACAACACATAGATTATCTATTATTACATGAAACAATTTTTTTGTCTTATGCTTCATACAATTTTGAGTTCTTTTGATAGGTTATGTTACACAAAAGATTGTGTTTTACCGAACTATAATATACTTTTAATTTTGTTATTAAAATATTAAAACAATTACCACATAGCCATTAGAATGGAAATTGCATATAAGATTTTCTAAATTGTAAAAATATTATTTAAATAAATGTATAAAATGAATCATTTTTTATATCAATTATCTATAAATGAAAGTAATAACTATTTCAAAATATAGAAATTCATTTTCTATGAAATCTATTTCTCTGTGTACAAACAACACTTTATCTCAATAAATCAGACTAAACACTATTGGTAAATGATTATAATAAATTTTATATATTATGTAATCAATAAATTTTTGTGACACTTATCCATTAGATTTTATAGGAATAAGATAAGAATAAATCCAATTTTATTAATTAAAAGATGTATTTTTCAAATAGTGTAATTTTACCTCCTTTTAATGAAAACCCCATTTCCAATCAAATTATTGAAAATTTTATAATTTTTATATGAAAAATAAACTTATTTTTTGAATTATTAATATCAAAATTTATTTAGTTTAATTTTTTGTATTTTTCTGTTAAGTATCATGTTTTGATGAACAACGAAAAATACTGTATTTTAATTTAAAACAATTTTTTTATCAAAAAACTTTTATAGTGAAAAATTCTCTATTTTACTAGTTATAATGTATAATTAGGTCATAATTTTGTCATTTAATTCAATTTTTGTCATTGTTATTAATTTAACATGGAATTTTTAAATAAAAACATTTAAATCTTTTGAATATTTTAACTTTAAAAACTCATATTCTCATTTTGTCAATAGGGTTAATTTTAAATAAATTTTAGAAAATTATGTATCTTTAATTGGGAAAAATTTATTCCATATTTTGAATAATAAATTCTTAAATTTATTAAATAGATTCCTTTTATTTTTAGATAATATGAATAGTAACTTTAATAATGTTTAATACTATTAGTAGGGGTAAATCGTGTAATTAAGGTTGAGAATAATAAAAATAAACTACCATAACACTTACCCAAATGTTATTAGGTGAATTTAAATTTACCCTTATCACCTAAGGAACTCCACAGCAAGAGAAGACCACGAAATCGCACGACGCCGTCGAGATCCTGGTCGGCACACTGAGCTCGAGGGGGAACGTCGCGTCGTCCGCAGCGAAGGGGCGACATACTCTTCGGAGCGCCCCTGGGTTCATTCTCGGCAGTTCGCTGGTGTCTGGCGGTGTGCTTCTCAGTGTCTGATGGTTGCGATCTTGCGTCAGTGGTTCTTGGGGTCCCAGCCTCTCCCAGGTGAGTGCAGTGGGGTTCCATCATGTCTGAAGCGGTCGTTTTGGTTGGTGGCGGCGGGTTCTTCAGTTTCTGGGTGCTGCTTGTGCAGTTGGGTGGTTCCTGTGATGTATGACCTTCCGGAAATGTTTTGTGTTTCTTCCTCATCTCTTTTCATGGTGAGTTGATGTATGGTTTTACTGGTTTTGTGTCTTTTCGTGCCTTCGATGAGGTGTTGATTTTGGAGATGGTGATGGTGACGGCGTCGCCAGTGATGTTGTTGTTTTTTGTGAGTGTTTGTTCCCACTGTGTTTCTACCAGTGGTGATTTTGTGGTGATGCCAGAGGAATGTTGGCTTTGCTGTGTCGACGATGGCCGGAGATCAGTCTCGCGGGTCGAGATGAAGATGATGGTTCCGACGCTGGTGAAGGGTGGCATGTGACGGTGGAGGGCTGTCGTTCGACCTTCGTTTGGCGTGCAGACTGAGCAGACAGACTGACGTTGCAGACGCACGACCTGTCAGCGCAGAGGGGTACGTGGACGCTCAGGTCGTGGCTCGTGGTGGCTGGAGTTTGAATTTGAATTTGATTTTGAAGTTTGAATGGTGGTTCTGATTTGGATGTGGTGATGTGGTCTACTGGATGGTGGGGAACGGTGTTTGGGTACCGGCAACCCCTTAAACTGGCCATATGAAAATGAAATAAAAATGATTAGTGGGGGGACTTAGATATTATTCAAATCAAAAAGAGTGACAAAATGTCACACTCTATCTTTAAATACATATAATATTTTTAATATGTGGTTAAATAAAAGATATGATCAACTATGTATATGATTATAAAATATAATTTTTTTTTATAAATTATGGGATTTTCTTTTAATATTTTGTTGAAAAATAATTTCCATAAATCATTAAACAATGATGATGGTGTAATTATTCAATAAATGAAAATTTAAAGGCCTTTGAGCTGTTGGATGGAATTAATGAAACAATCAATTAGATTATATTAGAAATATTAAAATAAATATAATGTGACTTAATTAAGATTTTCCAAAAAATTTATAGGTTAATATGAAATGTTAGGGGTGTATTAAATTAATTGGTTTGAACTTGTTGTATGTATTATCATAAATTCAATGTTATGAATAGTGTTAAAATTGATAGTTGTGATATTTTAAGCAAATAATATTTTATTAAATTATTTAAAAATCATAAAAATATTATATAAGGACAATGGGATAGTATATGGATTAAATTATCATAACTTTTCCTTTTATGGTCCAATTTAATCTTTATATTTAAAAAATATATCCTCATAGTATTGAAAAATTTGTTACAATAGTTAAAATTAAAATGTCTTAACTAAGGGTTAATCAATATGATAAAGTTTAATATAACACCCAAAACTATATAAAATGTTTTTTTCGATGGGATTAAAATATTATTATATAGTATATTCTAATAAATATACTTTTTGAACTATTTGTATTGAGATTGAATTTATTATAAATCAATATTTTTAGAAATTCCAAAAGGGGACCTCCCCTCTCTTATAAAAGAGAACATCTTCTTCTCTTTTCTACACACTTCAGAACCTATTTTTTGGAAAAAAAATGTATCCAAATATCCTTAAAAATTATCTACTATTATCATATAAGCCTTAATTTGGATTTAAATCCACCCAGAGAAATCATTTTGTTAAAATAAAAATAAGATACCAATAGAAGATGTAATATTCATCAACGAACATTTTTGTTTAATTTATTCCTTAAACCACGTAAATTTTTTTAATTCATTTTTATAAAATAATACCAGTATCCTTAATATATTTATTTGTTTTCATATTAATATTTATATCTACAATTACACACACTTCCCTCAAATAGGATACACAATCATCATTAGTGTGTACGAATGACAACTGCTTCATGAACTAATGCCATCCGTTCTTCCATTTCTACATTTCTTGGTTGGGAATAATGATGTAAATTATAATTTCACATCATATATATGATATATATGATATATTTATTCTTCTATAATTATTATATAACTCATACATCCACACTTTCCATTTTGTGTAAATACGATAACTTCATTTATGAATGCGTGGACTACAGCCACCTCAAAGCGATGTGGTACGTTCACACATTACATGGAATGTATTAATGATGGTTTTAGTGAAATTATATAATATATATGTCATAAAAATTATGCTTAAATTATATTATATATATTTTATTTTATTCTTTATTTTAATATGATAACAAAATGGAAACAACATTCATGCGTATGTACGACATATTGTCTCCATGAATGGTATATTTCATTTTCTAAGTATATCGTTTATAAGTTATAATGAATACATGTATAATAAATATATATTATTTTTATATTATTTTTATCATTTTTGATATAATTTAATTATTTTATAATAAATAGGGAAAAAATATAATAAATCAAACACATGCGAAAAACAAGGCAGATATTCCGCAAAGCGTGACATTAACATGGAATTGAATATAAAAGAGTAATATAATGTCGTAATAAAATAATATATGGTATGAGATATAAAAATATGGTTCTATAATAGATTTATAATAAACTTATATTTATTATATAATATGGTTGTACAAGTACGACGAGAGTCATGACATGATGTAAGAGATGTTTGTCTCACTTTTATTTCTATGGGACACATGTATTGTAAACTTCTTGTTTCATTTTTGTATGGTATATAATACTCCTAAATATAATTAATGATTATTATTCTGAATATTATGATATTTTCATATCCATATAATTTTCCTTCTTTCATGGGACATACTATTCTACTGATTATAAAGTTGTATGTGTTAATCTCACAATCTCATTATTATTTAGGATTGTTTGTATGTAAGTATATGGTGGGAAATATTTGTCTTCTATGTACAGGTTTCTTAAAAAATCCAATTTTCTTAAAATTCTACTATAATTTTTTAATGCAAGTTTTTACCCATTTCTTCATTTTTACTTAATGGAATGAAAGGAATATTTATTTCATTTTCCAAACGCGCTACTTTGTGACATTTCCTTAAAAAGTATGAAATGAATATATTTTTTTAACTTATACTGCATTATTGGATTTATATGATTTCATGACAAATTAATTCCTATAATCTTCCCTTACATTCATAAAAGGTTATTTTTCCAAGAAAGTGATTTTTTTTAAAATGAGCGGTATTTTAAGAAGAAAATGTGTTTAAAATAGAAAGCATATTTTCCTCAAGAATGATTTCAAGTGATCACATAAAATTATTTTCCATATAAGATAATTTTATTTTTGGTTTGTTGTGTTTTAATGGGGATATGATCTAATGATACTATTCTTATTATTTTCTGAATAGTTTATGTTTATGATGGATTGATGTATATGAATTATGTTTCATTCCCTTAAGTTATGTTATGAAAAAAAATTATGAAACTCATTTTTTATGGGTTATGAAGTTATTTATGTTCCTATGTAAGACATATGTATGGTATTAATTATGTGATGGGTGGGACATATTTCTCCCTCCAATGTATTTAGTAATGATGGATAACTCATGAGGAATATATTTCATGTGTGAACCTGATTTCATGTTCACAATTTTATCCATGGACCGGGTTTTCATGTCCATATATTTATGCATGAACCTGGTTTTCATGTCTATATATTTATGCAAGGGCCTGATTAAATTTCTTTAATTTAATGAGTGAACCTATTACTGTTTAAACTTGTTCAAAAAGTTACATGTTTATGTGTATGCTACTATTTCATGTCATAGGTCAATGTTTTGATCTCATGGATTTTGTTCATTGATTCCATTATGATTCTTGTGTTATGAACTACCAATATTTATTCCGTGATTCATGTTTATGATCATTGATAGTTAGGCTATGATCTTATAATGTTATGATCATGTTCTCATACCCATTATGCTCATGTTTATGCTTATACATCTCCCTTGTTTACCATTACTAATCATATAAGATTACCCATTTTTTATGTTTCCTTTCCCCAGGATATGAATTATAATTTTTATGTATGATATATCAAAAGTTTCCTATATATTAATAAATTGGTTGGAGAATGTCTAGAGTTATTATGAACCTATTTTTTATGATTCCATGTTTCCAAAGCCACTAAAATAATATGGTATTTGGGGTGTGTATGTATATTTCACAAAAATGATGTAATATCCATGTACATTAATCCTGGTTCATTATACATATAATACCATAATATATATTCATGAACACACAACCCAATAATACCTATATTTAATATATTTCAAATGTTATTTGAAAGGAAATCTCATCCTTAATTTCTGATAAGATACTATATATGAGTTTATCTCATTTTATATGGGTTCATGTATTTCATCATAACCCTAGCTTGTCAGATTATCACAAACTAAAGACCAATGAATAACACCCTAATTGGAAAATCACGTGAAGATACATATACCAAAACATATCCCCAACACTACCCATAATCTCATATTATGGAATATCAGTCACAATGAATTAGTCAATCACTCTCTTTAGGAACTAAAATATGGTGGATGACCTATGCCTCATTGAAGGATTTTATTGATTAATGGTTTATCGGTATCCATTGATGGGGGAACCATGTCACTTTTTAAAGAATTAGTTGACTTGGGGAGCACTTTAACCTATCCATCATCTGGGGTATCAATTCCCCATCAATGATAGTTTCATGAATTGGTGTACTTAACAACGCATATCACGTAGAAAACCCATTCCTGGTCAAATATTTTTTGAATCATGGGAAAATATTAACTCCTATCTCATGTAGAGGATCATAGGAGTTCTACACTCCATGAAAAATATGGATGACTATCACCTTTTCAGGAATGAGTCCAATAATGGGAATAACAAAACCTATTTGTGTCCCCAAAACCAAACTCATGGTTATAAAGACACTCATTGTAGTGCTAGTTTGAGGATGAGAATGAATCTCTCGGTTTTCGTTTGATACAATTTTATTTGTCCAGAAACAATAAAATTGTTAGGAATCATACACTATGACATTCTAGTATTAATAACAAAGGTAGATATTCTTACAACATTTTACTTTATCATATACAACCCAATATAACTTGTTATGAGATCCCCATGTCATTATCTCCAAGAATAATGAAATAAATATCATGATAATGGTTGTATAATATACAAGTTGGTTCACTCATTATTATAAGTAGTGTCTTAAAATATCACACTCACTAGGAAATATCCTACTATCAATCAAGTTGCTCAACCAAATGAAATCCCAATTATTGTTTTCCATAAGTTAGTTATCCCAACACAGTGTAAAGGGTTCCATTGGGTAAGTCCCACCTTGTTAATACTATACATTGAATCACACTAGCCACTTATATCAAGGAATGATGGACATGAAGGAATCATAACATTAGTTATTGCATTGATTCACACTCTATCTGGCCATAAATCATTTTGAATCAAATTTTCTAGATCAAAATACTATAATGAAAATTCAAACTCAATGATGTATCATATCTCAATGAACAATCTAGTGATTCATTAGTAAACCAATATCGCTAATCTCAAATGCTTGAAACATGTGATTCATAGATAAAGGTATTTTTTATAGAATTCTATAGTTTATAAATCTTACCAAGGTTATGTCATAATAAATCCTTCACAAAAATATCAAAATAATTATACGTTGATATGAAACACTCATACCAATGGATTCTAATAGTCAAACCCATGATGTGGGTCCCACAAGAAGCTTTCATTTAATCATATTTTTATATATGATTTATAGACTATTTTAATGAACATCGGAAGCTAAAATATAATTTTAGAGAAAAAACTAACTTTTGAACATCAAGACACTAAAAAAGGACATCGTTTTTTTGTACTCATAAAATGAGAAATAGAATACTCTTGGAATTTTCTTGGGACAGTTCATCACTAAATTTGGTGGCTACTTATTTAAAATAAAAAAAATAAAAAAAATGGAATTAAAAATCTCACTATTGGGATGCACCTGCAAATATGAGTAAAATAGATTATTAACTCATATCAAAAGGAATCTAAATATTTCTGAATAAAAAAATATATGTAATGATATATATATATATATACAGGGGTGGGGATCTAGAAAAATCCCCCAAATTGGTTTCCCTTATTAATAATTCACTCAATATCTAGAAGGGTGGAGTTTACTACATCAACAACTTGAACAATCCGAATAAATCATATCAATCAATGTAGTATTACTATATGAATGATACCCTATATAATTCATATAATCAAGTATTTGGTATCAATAACTATGAAATAACATAAAAATTTCATGGTTACTCTCACCTCATCATGGTTTTTGAAATAATTTATAAATTAAAAAATATCCCAGGTGAAATAAATCTAATTAATAATTATGAAAAATTTTATTTCTCATTGTGAATCTTCCTAAATATATTTTTATATGATGAAATCTCTCATATTTTAGAATAAAAATTATACCAAAATTAATTCTCATTATAATGTCTACTTATAACATCTCGTACCCAGACGTGACTCAACAGAGCCCCGAGCCCAGTTGGCTACTTGTCCTCAAGAACATCTAGCCAAATTCAAGAGAATTCAGACTTGTAGTGATGGACTAACTAATTTATAGGGAAGACTATTCCCTCATTACTAGAGTATACACAACATAATATCAACAACGTAATAATAGTAGAAATAGATACAACATGAAGATAATTGATAACTAAATAAAAAAGGAATATATAAACAAGCAAGATGAAATATTATACAAAAATGATGATAATGATATGTGTCATATGTCTATCAAAACATACAAAACAGGTACACAAATGAGTATTACAATACATGTCTCCAAAATCCTAATGAACAAAAAGTGCTATCTCCAAATAGCATCGTGAGCCTCAGCTCGGTCACATGACCCCCACTCTTAAGCAGAAAAAAACATCATATGTTAGCTTGCTTTACCTTTTCATTACTTTCAGTCATATAATTTATTTGGGTTCCCAAAGGGAGGCCCAAATATGATGTGAGATAACAACCTAGTAAGAAACCACCCAAGATCTATAAATTTCATAGTGTGCAATATAACAAGATAAGAAGTTAAACAATAATAAAAATGATAAAGTAAATGTGACCATGGAATATAAAATACTAATCTAGTGACCCATTAATATCCTTTCAAGGATTCCTACAAAATTGTGTCAATCCCTTGCACAAGGAAGCCATATGAAATATGAATAAACAACACAACCTTTCTAAATAACCTAATGATTCAAAACATCTAGGGACAATCCATATAATCGAGTTAATCAAATTACCATGGACATTCAGTAATAATCAAAATATAATACTATTAAGGATAGGATCGAAGGTTTCAAAGAACAAGGAATCCTTGTCGAGTACTAGGATAATCTCTATGGAAACACGGTATACAAACTGGTTGGAGTCCAAGGAGTACATCATTCCCGACAATTCCTATGCGAGTCCAAGAAATTCAGATCCATGGGGTATCAAGGCCCAAGCATCCCACAGAATAAAGACCCAAGAAAAAAACTCAACCCAAGGAATCCACTACCACATTCAAGATCCATAGAGATCCATCTATGAAATCTATACAAACATTGATCCATTCATGTCATTTTCATACATAATACATGTGTCTACCCACTCATGTGAACCATTCATATACCATCATATAACATGGTTATACCCACCCATTTATCACTAATAAAATTTAAGGCATTTAATGAGTATACCCACTCATTTTACATTATTCATAATATGATACATTCAAAGAGTACTCCCACTCATTATCCAATTACCAAAAAATCCAATTAAGTCATCCCAAGTGAAATATAAGCCATTTGATCAAATCAAAAATTAACTAAATAAATTCAACATTTAATAAAATAAATAAATGTTGTAACCCATCATCCCATCACGTAACTCAATTATTTTTAATCATAATAAAACTTAATTTAATTAGGAAAACATGAGAAAACATCCCATGGATGGATCAACATGTAAAAAATAATGATTATTCATATAGCACGCCCCATGTGTGACCATGGTTGGGGAAACACCTACCAACGAACCTAAAAGGAACCTAAGGGAATCCCTAACAGGTCCAAGATCATTTAATTCAATTAGACAGTTCAATTTCAGTGCCACGCTGGAAATTTAAGTGGGTGGAATAATGGTTTATAGCTCTATAAATCCCCAAAACTCAAAAGAAATGTATAATCCACCTACCTCAGCTCGGTAGTTGAGTGCTCATCCAGTATCAAGTCATAATTCGACTAAGATTAGGAGAAATCTAAAAAATAGAGGAAGAACGAGATATTTGGGTATATGATCCTAAATAAAAATAGAACATATAATAGCTATAAGAATCAATAATAGATAAAAAGAAATTGATTTCATACCATTACAGATCCAACGAGACAGATCGCGCTTGATACAAAGCTTAGACATATGATCTACCTAAAATCCTACATTAGGATTAATGGAGAGACTCTTACAAGATATTTTTTAGTGTATATTAAATAGAGATGAAATATAGTTTTAAATTTATTTTAAATTTAATCAAAAATTAAAAAACATTCAAAAAATATAATGTCCCATAGTTTATGTGCATGGTTTAGAAAACGATGCACAAACCGTGCAACGGTTTCTAATAGGCCAGGGGCATAGTGCATGGTTTACCCGCATGGACTAAAAACAATGTAAAAACCTTGATAAGAGATACTACCACGCTCTGCAAAAATTTCATACCTGGATACATGGTTGTGCGACCCAACTTGCATGGTTCTCAGTAATAATGGGACCTCTTATTTTCACCCAAATATAGGCTTCCAGGATCCAAAAAATCCCTAGACACTCCAAACCCCCTATGACCTCAATGGGTGATCATATAAGTCCATAATAAAACAATTAAAGAAGAATTGGGTTCTTACAAACTTCCCCCTTAAAGAAAATCATCCCTGAATTTCCCTTTCAAGGGTGGTGATGGATAATCTGAGATTAAATCTGGACACTAAAATCAAATATCATCCTCTCTCTCCTAGGTCACATCCTATACTCGGTCATGATTCCATAGCACCTATACTAAAGGAACGGAGCATCCCTGGAGAACCATCGTACAATGATCCACAATTATTATAGGATACTTCTCATAGGACACATCTACTTGTAACTCAACCTCCTTAATTTGAAAGGTATAAGATGGGTCTAAATGGTAGTAGTGAACCTGAGATACGTTGATTATTTCATACATTACCTAGTTCTTTTAAGGTCACAACCCAAATCACTGGGTCTAATCTGGAATGCTATATGACCATATGCATGCATGAGGTCATGTAGAATGTCGTCTGAGACCTGGTGATTCTGGTCGGGACGTTACAAAATGGTTTCAGAGTATCAGGTTTTTACTAACTTTTTTCTCATGGTTTTCTATGGTTGGGATAGGTTATATAGGAGCTATGATAGTTGGGACTCAGGTGGGGTAATCTATGTCAGTGTCTGGCCAGCACTACATAGTGGACCTCTAAGTTACAATAAAATTGGAAAATTTTATTTTTTTCTTTGCTGTTGATTAAATTCACCCAGTTTGATGCACATGATATTATATGTGATTTATAATATTTTTCATATGTTTATTCGTTATAAATATTTATATAGTTTCACTTTCAATGAATATACCTATTATTGTGCAACACAATAGTTCATTAATTAATGATAATTTGATAATCATTCAACAAAGAATAAGAATTAACACATGTGATGTTTTATTTATTTGATATAAAAATAAATGTTTTGATTCTAGGAAAACCTTCTATATACCTTCAGCATCGGCATCCCATCAACTTAAGTCATGGACGTATCAGCCTAACGTTAGAAAAACTACGAGAGGATTTCCAACTATTATGGTAAGAAGTTCCTTAAACTTTTGGTCTTGTGTGCAAATTATTTTCATTAATATGAGTATGTGAAGACATGCTTAATGACCATGTGAGATCGTGAATTCATGTGGGTATGTTTGTAGCCCCAGAAATCCAATATTACACTTGATTCCATGAGCACCTATAATTGTTTATTCACATTATTTTGTTATTTCATGTAAAATGTGGGATACATTGCTCATGATGATGTTTTATTCTTATGTATATATATATATATATCAAACCATGTTGTGTATACTGTGGGGGGTTTTCCTAGTGTCATGATAGGTAGACCGTGAGCATGTGTTATCCTATGGATAAGGGATGCGCATGACTGAAGACAAGGGTCTAATGCATGGGGTATTCACATGAAGATGCATAGGGGATACAATGTGCTAGACCACCACAACTTGTGTTATCCTTTGCACGAGGTATGTTCATGACTGATGAAAAGTATCCAATACCCGAATAAAGAACACGAAAATGCATTTGGATGCACGAATCTGACAATAATGGTTATGATAATTCTTTTGGAGTATCATGTAGCAGACTATCATGACTTGTGTTATCTTTTGGATGAGGGATGCAAATGACTGAAGATGAGGGTTCAATGCATGATAAGGGAATACTGTGATTCCTTGGGATTCCCTCAATGAAGAGAGGAGTAATTAGCTCTCGGTCCCCAGTATGTCTTCTCAAAAGTGTGATTTGACGACTAAGGGACATGATTAATTATCAGTCCTCGGTATGTCAACTTGATTATTAAGGGAAGATAATTATCTCTAATTTCCCTTTCACATACAGAGAAAATTATATTCTTGTAGAGAATTGATACTTTCGTATGAAGATGTTGAGAAAAATGATTCATTAGAGTAATGGAAAATCATTGATTCATCTAACATTCTGGATATCCATTCCGTTATAGAGGTGAAGTAGGTATGGCTGAGGGTTATTTTATATTGGTTAATGCACAACTTCTTGGTTTTGGTTTTCTAGTTACATAGAATTGTTTTATATGAAATATACTTGTATTTTGAGCACATCAGGTTTTGGATATGTTGGTGGTGTCCTACTGAGTCTTGGGCTCACACCCTACTTGGGAATGCATGTGTGCCTGTAGATTTCGTCATGTCATGCCCCGATGTTTGAATTTATTTTTATTTTATTATTTTTGGGCTCTGCAGTTTTTCATCAAGGATCAGGCTGGGTTCCGATGTTAAAATTTCAGACGTTTAATGTTCTTGGGGAGTTTTAGACCCATGCACGGGCACTGCGTGGTTGGCAATGACCATGGGGTCGCCCCAGGTGCTTATGCGGGTGCCCAAGCAGAACGCATTGAGGCCCGCATTCAGCATGTGCGTTTTCTTTAGAATGTGCGATGAGCGTGCAAGTACCCGGTTTTCATAATCTGTTAATTAAATGTATTGTGTTTTAAAAATAATGGTTTTTGATAATAATGATATATGTTGTAATTATTATTAATATTATTTGTATTATTATTAATATTATTATTTTGGTATTATTATTATTATCAATATTATTAATATTATTGATATTATTATTATTAATATAATAGAATGAAAAAAACAAAGAAACCCTACATCTACCCACAAGCCCAAAGCACCCCCCCCTGAGGTTCCCCTTTCCCTCGTCCTCCACCTCTGCGAGCCGACACTCCGCATCTCTTCCTCGCACCAGCCCAACACCCAGCCGCCGGTCCCCACCCCCACACTCGCGCGACCCGACCACCCCGGCTCCGCCTCGCCCCTTCTCCGCGTGACCCTCGCAGCACCCATCAACCCCATCGCCGACCCTCCCTTGCCACTGTCGTGCTCCCCAGCACCGAGTCGCGCCTCGCCAGCCCTCACACCCACGCTGCTGCCGCACTTCCCCACCTCCCGCTCTCCCATATAACCCTCTTCGACGCCTTTGCCTCTCCCTGTAGGACCTGGTGTGGGCCCTGATTTTTCCCCTCCTAGAGGCGTAACAGACCTTTTCCCCCTCTCCTTTTAGCGGTGCAAGGCAGCAGGTCTCCTGCGCTAGCCCCTGTCCATCTTGTGCCCCCTGTGGAACTCACACGAATCACTACTCCCTATTTTCTCCCGTATCTCTGCCCTCATACTCCTATGCCTCCTGGTTTTCCCCTCCATGCACGCTGGCCTTATCTCGACTCTCCCTACATAGCACCGCCAGCAATCCATCCCTCGTTGTTCCAACAGGCAGTAGTGCACCCGACTCCCACCTCCCTACTCTCCCTACCGCGATGCGGCACCTAGCCACCTAACACCCCCTTCCTACTCTGGTTCCCCACCTCCCCCTTGCGCCGTGTCCCGCTGGCCACCCTATGGCCTATTCCCGAAAATAAAATCCCTTCTCGATATATTTTTCTTTTTCTTATAGTGTTTTTATCAGATTAAATGAACTCTAATACCTTGAATTGTAATTCATGCACTATTCTTATTGATTAGAGTGTGCGGTTAGTCTGCGGTGTGTGGTTTTACCTTTCTTAATGTTTAATCACTTTCGCACATTCTTGAGGTAGGTAAATCCATTTTTATTTTCCTTCCGAATTATTCCTGATATTGCTTGCATGTTCTCAATTAATTCATTTACTTGATTCATGCCTCTGTAAATTAATTGGTCAAAATTCTTTGACTATTTCAAGTTTTTTTAAATCTATAAAGGTGTTCTTTGTTTTATTTGTGGCGTGTTAGATGTTTTCATGTTCTTTGGGTGCTCATGTTTTGAGAATAGACTCCTAGTGACTAAAATTGTCATGTTTTTATGTGTGTCATGATGTTATATTTCAATGAAGTGGGTTTTAAGAGTGTTTAAAAGGTGTGAAAGCACTTTAAAAATGATTTGGCATACGTGTGTGATGAAATTGTATTTTCTGTTAGAGAGGGTGTGTTTTTCATTTTGGTTTTGTTTTTGTTATTTTATATAAGTGTTTAATCAAATTTTTATTGGGTGTGAATTTTATTTTTAAGTTGGTGACCATGTTTAAGTGTTGGGAACATGATTTTTAATGGAAAGCGGAGATGTTTTGTGAGTTTAAATGGGTGAATTATTTTATAAAATGTTGTATGGGTTGGTTGTTAAGTGCGAGTCATGTTTTGGTGTGATGATGTTGTGTGTTTTATTTAAAAGTGTTTTCTTATGTGAAACTGAGTATGTTTTTTATGTGAACATTGGCTTCACCATTTGCGGATGTTTTATGAATTATTCAAATGGATTATTCCTTTAATCATGTGGTGCATATGATGTTTGTAATGTGGTTAGTGTGTCTAATGGTCGTGATTGGATTATAATATAGAGTTTTGTTGTGTTTTGATACGTGTTTTGGATTTGATCTTTTCAAAACGTGTCGAGATGGTTATTTTGTGTTGTTTGTATGTTTGGATCATTTAAAGCCCATGTTTATGTGTATTTAGTTTGTGCGGTTGTTGCAGCGTGTCGGTGATGAAACCGCGATACTACGATCATCGGTGTGTGCGTGCTTGCACACCTTCGCAAGGCGTGTCGCGTCATTGTGTTCAAGCTGCAAATTGAGGTAGGTCCCCCACTATGCTTGCCTTTAAATTTAGAATTTATTAATTGCTTGTTATTTTATTAATTTTGATTAATGAGAAATAATATAAGATAATTAATTTTTAAATGATTATTTGGTTTAAAAATACCCGTTTATTTTATACACGAAACATGAAAAATTTTCTTGACCAGTAGACACCCAGTATTGAAAGAATGCCCGTTTGACCTTTAAACATAATTCACAGAATTTCAAATGTAGTTCTAGTTTTAAAGATAAATGATTTCTAGTGAATATGTGTTTTGGATTTTTTTGAGAAATGATGTTTTTCATAAAAATTGGTGAAGGACCGTTTGGAACTTTAATAAAATAAATTATCTTGGAAAACCCACTCAGGGGTGATCTTTGGTGTGCGTTGATTGCGTGAGCTGTATGTGATGTTTTTGCATCGTGACTGTATGATTTACATTATGGACGCACCCCTTTTTATTGATTGTGTTGATATGGGAACCTGGCATAGTGAGTGAATCTTCTGAGAAGGATTACTGCACTAGTTTAGATTACGCACTTGCTAGTGGCCCCAAGAATGGATGACACTCTACTAGGGGATGGGGCCCCTCGGTTAGGCCATATAGGGAAACACTAGGTGCTAGGGCATTATGATGTCATCGAGAGAAGGAATTCCTTCAGTATGAGTCACATGTAGAGCACGTTCTAGATTGTTCATGATCTCCTAGGTTCGACCCATGTTTTCTTTAGTGTTTATTTTTATGTGGAAAACGATTTAGTTGTCTAGTTTAGTTGTCGTCCCCGGTGTGCCACTTTTTTTCCATTTCCCTTAGTGTGTTTTGTGTATGGTGTCTGGTTTTCCATTTGACCAACAACTGAAATTTGAATTTCTAAATTGTTTGCAGAAATGTTTTAAAATTCAATGCACCGATTCCTTTCAAGAATTAAACTGTTTTACAAATTAAAAAGGGAAATGGGCTGTTATTTGTCTTAGAAATGGAAGCGTATTTGTGGAAACCCATATTTTGTATAATTTAGTTCAAACCTAGAATTAGTAATTTTCTTTATTTAAAGGTAGTGCTTTGGGAATAGTTTTTTGGGCACACTTACTGAGTTTTATTGGTCACGCCTATAATGTTTTACATTTTTTAGTTTTTGTTGTAGGTTTGACTTGAGCATGGTCACCTTGGGCGATGTCCTGTAGTGAGTAGGAGAGTGACCCATGAGGCCACACGAAGATGGTGGTGGACCTGCTTGGTTAGTTTTATTTCATTTAGTTCTTGGTTAGTTGCATTATTTGGTTTATTTATTCTGAGTTTCTCTTTATTATTTCCTATGCTTTTATTTATTTATTCTAGGAAAATCTGTTCCCATCGTTTCTGGTGATGCCCTAGAGCTTGTCGCCAGCCCGAGCAGATCGGGAACGCCTCTTTGGATATGTCGCGGATCGGCTCGGGTGAGTGGTTCAGGGTCGACCCAGGTCGGTTCGTGACAAAATGGTTTCAGAGGGGGCCCTAGTTATTTGGGGTTTCTGGTAGATGGAGATTAGGATTTTTGGGACTCGAGAGGTAGGTACGGGAAGGACATCATGAAGCCTCACCCTTTCCGCATCTCGAGTCACCAGGGATAGACTGAGAATTAAGTCTTTGATTTGTTTTGGTTTGTTTTGGATTGGGGGATGACAATGAAGGTAAACCGATGTTACATCGTTATCTCACATGGAGTAGTGAACCATGTGGAGTCTAGGTAAACAGTTTGAATTCCTCCTAGTTGTTGATGCTTAATTGGGGCATGGCCCACTACCATGTCACTAGGTTATGTGTGACCGCTAGTCCCTCACTCCATTGGTTAGATGCAGTTTGAGTGTCTTTTTCATTCTGGTTGGTGTAAGGACATTTTTGAAAATTAAAAAAGGGGTTTTTGAAAATTGGAATGTTTTCTTTTACTTGACTTTATATTTATGAAATGGGTTTTAAAACTGAAAGCATTTGGTTTGGAAAACTGGTGTTTGCTTGGAAATTGGTCGAGAATGGTTTAGGGTGAAACCTCAGGTACTCCTTGTGAACGTTTGCACATGTGAGAGGATGCGTGGAAAGTGTGTGTTGGTGCGTATGAATGAAAGTGGATGAAGACATGTGAAACGGTTCATGGGATTACCTGGGTGTGTTTGAAATTAAAGGCTTGACCTTGTTTTCTAAATTTTCTTTTAATTAGGAAAATGGTTTTGGAAAGAGATTTTGGTTTGAAAAGTGGATTTGGTATTTTGAAAGTGGTCTTGAAAGAAAGCGGTTTTGAAATAAAAAAAATAGTGGTTTTGAAATCTAAAATAAAAAGGTATTTTTGTGTCGTGTTGGTTTTTGTTGGGTTTTTGAGTTTGATGCTTTTGGATGAAAATGCATTCAATGATATTTCTTCGGCTAGATATTGGTTTTGGTTCTATGTTCTACATGTTGTTCAGAAAATGCCACCCAGAAAGGTCCCCAGATTTTCTGATAAGTCATGCCCAGTTTTTGGTCCTTCATGGACATTTTCTATACATAATGGTGATCGGGGTCCTTTAAAGGTAGTAATGTGGTTTGAAGAAGTTGAGTGTGCTTTTAGGATTTTGGGAACTCACGAAACTATCGGAGTGCTTGTTGATTTGGGACTATTTGAAGGTCCATCTCTGGACGTGTGGGAGTTGCTTGCCCCACCGTCAATGCAAGTTGGGATGATGTGGGATGTCTTCAAACCTGTCTTTGTCCGATGGTTCATACCTGAAGAGGTGAAGATAAATAAAAGTAAATAACTTATGAGCTTTCAACAAGTCTAATGGACGATGAAGACATATTTTGACCATTTCAAGGAACTTGTGTCCTTTTCTCCGGAGGTAGCATCACAGAATTTGATGAAGACTTTTCTCTTCATCAGGGGTCTTCATCCAGAGATCAAGGAGTATCTCCTCCCTCCAAGGGACCTTTTTTTTAGAAGTTAGTGGTTGATGCGTTTTTAGCGGAGTTGGTATCTGGAGCGCAGATGGTTGGAAATCCAGCGTGTTCGGTTGCTTGTAAAGGTTCCCCATCTTGCGAGCAGGGCATGCCAGCGGAACCCGTTTTTAAAGAGTCATCTTCAATGGTTCCGGTTTCTAGTTCGGTAGACCATTCAGTGGTGTTCCACCAGTGTGTCCGGTTCAGGCACGTGAAGCTGTCATGTCGCATCCCTATGAGGACATGTCATGATTGCAGATGTCTGGGTCTTCTAGAGAAGTTTTTCCTGAAGCGTCGCCTAAAGAAGATGTTGTGACCGAAGGATTCTAATGCCTGACTATGAGGAATGAGATGATTCAGCCTTCAGAACACCAACCACATGTCTTGGGGTGAAGCTCGCGCGCAGTCGGGAGTTGTCGGGGGTGTGATGCCTTTGTTCGGGTTTCATGTTCTGTGTTGGCAAATAAACATTTAATGTCCTTATGTTCTCATTATTCCATTGTCAATGTTTTGGTGTTGTTGTAGGTCCTTTGTGTCGTCATGAGGTTGGGATGAACGTGTTCGTTTGTAATCCAAACTGTCTCAATTTTCTGATTATGGTGTTCTGGATCGTGCATTTTTCTTAAAATTATATTTGGACCATGCATGGGTTAATATTGGTTTAGCAGTGTTCGTTTAGAGATATAAGTGCCTATAGAGGAGTCCAGGTTTGTGGTTATTCTTGGGTTTAACACTTGGGTTATGTTCTGCTCAGTTTTTTTCTCTAATGTCCAGGATTTCATTTGTCTGAGTCGAGAGCTCCATGTTTGGCGGAGGTGTTGTTTCACTCGTGGTATGGAGGTTAGTCTGGATCAGTTGAGAGTTCCCGTGTCACCCCCTCCTATCAGGATGGTGTGTTTGAGTGTTGAGTTTCCATACTAGTTGAGATCTTGTGGTGGGGAGAAATCTTGCGTGATCTTTCATGTTCTCTCGTTCTCTTATATTGTGGTTCCTTTTGTTTTCAACCAGGCATTGATTCGAGTTTTGTTTATCGTTCGATTGGGTCACATTCTGCGAGCATAAAGTGTCAGTGGTGGGGATAATTATCACACCATGACATTTGAATTTATTTTTATTTTAATATTTTTGGGCTTTGCATTCTCGCAAGAGGATCAGTCTAGGTCCTGATGTTAAAATTTCTGATGTTTAATGTTTTTGGGGAGTTTCAGACCCATGCACGGGCACTGCGTGGCTGGAAATGAACATGGGGTCTCCATAGGTGCTTGTGCGGGTGCCCAAGCGGACCGCGTTGAGGGGCACATTCTGTGTGCGCGTTTTCTTTAGGACGTGCGATGTGCGTGCGGGTACCCGGTTTTCATAATTTGTTAATTTAATGTATTGTGTTTTAAATATAACGGTTGTTGATAATAATTATATTATGTTATAATAATAATTATTATTATTTTTGTTATTAATAATATTATTATTCTGGTATTATTATTATTATCAATATTATTAATATTATTGATATTCATTTTATTAATATAATAGAACAAAAAAAACAAGAAACCCTAGATCTACCCGCAAGCCCGAAGCACCCCCCTGCGGCGGAGTTTTTTTTTAATATACATTTTTTCAAAAAAAAAATTTTGAAAATACATCTAGGTTAAAAAAAATTATTTTTTTACACCCCAAAGGCGGCACCTGGTGTGCCGCCTTTGGGGAATTTTCCGCCCAGGGCAAGGCGGCACATGGTGTGCCGCCTTTGCCCAAAAATAACCGCAAAGGCGGCACACCAGGTGCCGCCTTTGCCTAAAAAATTTTTTTTTAAATTTTTATTTTTATTTTTATTTTTTGTTTTGTTTTGTTTTATATATATATATATATATATATATATATATATAACAAAATTTTTTAGCAGAATTTTTCTGCTATTTAATATCCAGCGGTTCTGCCATTACAGCAGTCTGGATTCTGACTGATACCCTCACCCAGGACTCCCTTTTATAAGGGGGTTTGCCCTGAAAACAATACTGCATTTCCGATGTGGGATTCTGGTTCTCCTTTTCCTGCACAGTACATTCTGCGTTTCCGATTTGTGATTCTGTTTCAAGTACGCGACTTTGAAAGACTATAAAAGTTAAACTATAAGACCAATACAAATGAAACATTAAACACTGAGTAAACATATAAGAAATAGTTGAAAACAAAAATAATTTCATAAAAAATGTTGATACAGATTAATTTATAAGCTTTCAAAACCACCTACTTGAAACTTAAACATATTTGAAGTACGTGACTTTGAAAGCTTATAAAAGATAAATTATAAGACCAATACAAATGAAACTTTAAAAATTGATTAAACATATAATAAATAGTTGAAAACAAAAATAATTTCATAAAAAATGTTCACCAAAAACAATTTATAAGCTTTCAAATCCATCAACATGAAACTTAAAAATGTTTCAAGTTCCCGACTTTGAAAGACTATAAAACATAAAATATAAGACCAATATAAATGAAACCTTAAACATTGATTAAACATATAAGAAATAGTTGAAAACAACAAAAACATCATAAAAAATGTCCATAAAAATTAATTTATAATCTTTCAAAACAGTCTACTTGAAACTTAAAAATGTTTCAAATACGCGAATTTCAAAGACTATAAATTGGCAAGAAGAACATATTGGATGACACTAGAGAACCCATAAATGTTCCCATGGTTGGGAAGATTCAACCAGGAAATCTAATCATAATATTCAGTATGTTCAACCTAACTAGGTTGGAACTTTATTCATGTACATGTCCACTTCCATGTAAGTTCATAGAGAAGAAAAAAATCCATAAATCCCCAAACCATAGATAGGATATAATACTAAACTAGAAAGAAATTTTTCACTAATATAGGTAGACTATAAGCTCCCCAGACCTAAAAAACACTATCCAACTAATAGAAGATTTCATTATATAATTCTCAGAATTGATGCCAAATCTAATAATATCCCAAATGACTCCTCTCACATCTAGAACGTGAATAGAAATGACCAATAAAATCCAATTCAGAGGCCACAAAGACATGATTTGAGAAAACTAAAACCCATCACCATTTTAATTGAAACCAGTACTATCCCTATAGGGGTGAAAATAATAGGGCACCCAAAATAGTTTTCAGAACCACATAAATAACATAAAAACCAATACAGTTCTACTCAACCACATGTAAAAATCCTTAATTCAAGACCATATAAATAGGACCTCATCCATCCTCTTGGAATAAAACCTATATCCAATCAATACCTCACACATTATAATATACTAAAAGGTCCATCAGACCTAATTAAAACTTTACTTAATAGAACTCATTTGTTCTTGACATCCCCATAGGGTCACCATATCATAATGTCTATAAAAAAACTAAACTTTGAGAAACTGACTAATAAAACACAACCATGAGACTACACTATCCTTAATTATAGAAAAAATCAAAAAGAGAATAAAAAAATACACCATGGTAATTCTAAGTCATTCCAAGAAGAAATCCTACAGCCCCCACTTGGACCTCACACCACACTTCCTTTAATAGGATTCTAAAATAAAAACCATGAAGGGGTCCTCCAAAAACCATTGTAAAAACCAAATATAAATATATAATATATCAATAATTTCCTCATATCACCACTTCATCCTCACACCTAAAATTCATAAGAAGTAAATGGTGTGTTCATCATGTATATAGAATGTTCCTCCTCAATCCTTACCTTCTCATAAAACTCTTCCCAACCTAACATGTACATCCAAATTATATGGAATGTCTCCCTTATACATAGCGTGCATATCAAATGGGGTACCTTACCATGTACCAAAATTTAATCTTTCCATGTTCCAACATGGAATCCTTCCATGTTCCAACATGGAATCTTTCAATGTTCCAACATGGAATCTTTCCATATTCCAACATGGAATCTTTCCATGTAACACATATAACTACTTTCTACATATAATAAATGGGATATGGTGATGTTACTTACATGTCAATATTCCCCCACATAGGGTATCCAAAAAACTAAAAATCCACACCCATATCTACTCTAAATTGAATTTCCCAAAAAAGAAAATAGTGTATCCACAAACCATTATTCACACGATTAATCAATCACATGTGTTGATAAATGCCAATGAGAGTCAAAGTTGAGGTAGATCAATGAGAAATCCCTATAATTTCAATCCATCGAAACAAGGATCCAATCCATCAGCAGCATATGAATTTTTCACTCTCAAAGATAGAGAGTAGAGAATAATGGTGGATTCCACAACAATAAGAGATATCAACATCGAAGGAAGAATAATAACATCCATTGTTACTTTGGTCTAAGAATATTACGGGTTAGAGTGGTCAAAATAATCTACTGAGAGCCTAAAAAAACCAAAGGTTCAAATTAGAGTTGATTAGGAGGAGTTAGTGTAACATCATATCCTGGGTGCCATAAAACCAGTGCCTCGGTTAGGAAAGGCCTTCAGTGGAAGCACTAAAGTGAGAAGGAAAGAGGCATTGTAGGTGTGCATGAATTATAAAATATTTTCATGAAAATTAAATAACACTTACATAAAATTATCATGGAATATTTTATATTTGTCTTTTTTAAATAAAATTGAATTGATATTCCATTAATTTTATATACATAAATATTGAGACCGATCTAGGTAGTGTTTCAGAAGATATATAACCATGTTATGAGTTTTTTGAGATTAGTCCAGGAAATTTTATGTTCAATGGATAGTGATAAAGATAAGGTCATTGAAAAACAGTTGCCTAATTTCATTAATATTGTACATGGGTAGATCATGTGCTTTGGTTTGTTTTTTGAGAAAGACTATATACGAAGGTTTTCCAGAAATATAAAAATTTGATAGATATATTTAGGAAAAAGTTCATATATTGTGTGATTTAGGAATTTTGAAGTCTTTTTTGGGACTCAGATGTAGAAGAGGTCACCAGTGGGACTCTCGAGTAGGCTTATGAGATTTTAGAATCACCATGGATATAGTATAAAGATCCACCTATGGGAGTTAAGAGTTGTTAGTGAAGGTGGGATCTTGTAATTTATAGTGGGACTCTAGATATGAAGCACTATTGGACTTATTTTTTATGGGGATACAACTTTCCCATGTTGTAACCGACTAAAAAAAGTGAATAACCTTTATCAAGGTGTAATAAATGGTTATAGTAAGGAGTAGGCCTTTGTAATGAACCTAATAGAATCCCTGTGTTTTTCATTGATTTTATTTTTTCATTCAGGAGGATTTTCAGAATTTAAGATAAGGGATAGATAGTTTAATCAGTCATAGATTTTAGATTACAGAATAGTGAATTTTTAAAACAATGTACTATGGATTCACCCCCCCCCCCTCATTAGAACCCAACTGATCCTTGGTTAAATCAAATGGTATCATAAAAAGATCCCCTCTCATGATAAGAAAACATTATGAGAAATGAAGGATCATAATTTAGTGAGAAACCATGGAATGCCTAATTTTAGGGAAATAACTACCATACATAGAGGAATATTATACTCTTTTCCTTCAATCGCTTTTCTTATAAATGAAAGACGTATCAACCATTAGATTACCACCTATTATTAAGTATTATTATTGTACTAAATCTAAAATGATAAATCTTGAAGTTGATGGAAAATATCATAATTATACCCTAATGGATTTATCAAAAATGTTATACACTAAAGCGATGGGTGTTGAAACTACCAACGATATTTTAGACAAACTAGGAAGTACTTATGAAGGAAATATTAATGTTAAGAGAGATAATATGAAAATACTAAGAATAAAGTTTGAGAATATTAAAATGGTCGATGATGAAATCATTGATGACTATTTCATTAGGTTCAATGAGATGGTATGTAATATCTATGGATTTGGTTAGAAGATATAAGATTCAAAAATTTTGAAAACACTTTTGATAAATTTCCCTATATGATTTGATGCCATGGTTTTAGACATGGAAGATAGGGAATATATTTCATTAGAGGAGTTATATTTTATTCTCATAGATTATGAAATGATAAAGGAAATGAGTTTCAAAAAGAAGATATAGATTATATATCCTTTGAGGCTATAAGTAAAAATAAGTTCAAATAATTGGAAATTGGGGAATCAATTGATTCTGATGATGATGAATTTGATGAATACATTAATGAAATTTATTCACCTATTTAAAGATGGATTATATAGGGTAAATGAATTTAAAACTAAATAAACCACTATGGTGATGAATCTATAATTTCATTGGAATCTTTTCCATGAATTTTATAATGAAAATGGATAATTTATAATTTGATAAAAAAAGTGAGAATCCTCTAAAATAGAAAAACGATATGAAGAAGACGTATCATTCTAGTAATAGACATAATAATTTGATAAGAAATTATTTAAAAGATAATTCATCAACTAGTAGTTCTTAAAAATATGAATTTAGTTTCATTAATCAAGTTGAGAAATTTTCAATTTATTCATATAGTAATGATAATGGTAAAGCTAGAAAATACAATAAATGGATATTAAAAGATGAGTTGGAATATTCTCTTGAGAAAACCACACAATGTTGTATCATTATGCCTATAATTTTTATTAGGATCATAAGAATATTATTCTAATAGATAAGTTAAAAGTGGGAATATTTTAGTATTAAAAAATGTAGTTTAAAAGAAATAAACTAAAAAATAAAAAACTCTTACATTTTTTATTGGACATGGTTCTCAGTCCAATCAAATAATCATAAATAGAAACAATTTGATTAAATCAGAATGTAAAAGATCAGAGTCTATATGAATCCGAGTAATCAGAGTACAAGAATCATAATCATGATATATTTTATTAATTCAAAAGTTTTGTTATTATCAAAATCATATTAATATGGATAAAATCATAATAAAAATACTAATATGATGTTTTGAATTCAATTATATGTGTGGTGGAAATATAAAAACTTTTTACAAAAAAGAAATACAATTTTATACAAAACAAATAATGACTTTCAAATCCATTAAAAGAATAATGTCTTTTAACCTTAAGAGAATCGTATTCTATAACCAAAAAATAAAGGTGTCCCTTATTTTATAATTATAAGAAAGTCTATATTCTCTTAAAAAAGAAATACCTCGATATAATGAATGAAATGAATCTATCTTCCTATCCAAAAAATCCATAGATACAATGATCCGATTATCTATCTACCTAGCCCTAGTATCCCTCAAACTGATGGATCAGATTCCCTATTCAAGTAAATTGTTCTGAAATATTATAAATTAATTTTTATGGAAATTTTTTAGGAAGTTTTTGTTGTTTTCAACTATTTCTTATATTTTTAATCAATGTTTAAGGTTTCATTTATATTGGTCTTATATTTTATGTTTTATAGTCTTTCAAAGTCGGGAACTTGAAACATTTTTAAGTTTCATGTTGATGGTTTTGAAAGCTTATAAATTGTTTTTGGTGAACATTTTTTATGAAATTATTTTTGTTTTCAACTATTTATTATATGTTTAATCAATGTTTAAAGTTTCATTTGTATTGGTCTTATAATTTATCTTTTATAAGCTTTCAAAGTCACGTACTTCAAATATGTTTAAGTTTCAAGTAGGTGGTTTTGAAAGCTTATAAATTAATCTGTATCAACATTTTTTATGAAATTATTTTTGTTTTCAACTATTTCTTATATGTTTAATCAGTGTTTAAAGTTTCATTTGTATTGGTCTTATAGTTTAACTTTTATAGTCTTTCAATGTCGCGTACTTGAAACAGAATTACACATCGGAAACGCAGAATGTACTGTGCAGGAAAAGGAGAACCAGAATCCCACATCGAAAATGCAGTATTGTTTTCAGGGCAAACCCCCTTATAAAAGGGAGTCCTGGGTGAGGGTATCAGTCAGAATCCAGACTGCTGTAATGGCAGAACCGCTGGATATTAAATAGCAGAAAAATTCTGCTGAAAAGTTTTGTTTTATATATATATATATATATATATATATATATATATATATAACAAAACAAAACAAAAAATAAAAATAAAAATAAAAATTTTAAAAAAAATTATTTAGGCAAAGGCGGCACTTGGGGTGCCGCCTTTGCGGTTATTTTTTGGGCAAAGGCGGCACACCCGGTGCCGCCTTGCCCTGGCCGGAAAATTCCCCAAAGGCGGCACACCAGGTGCCGCCTTTAGGATGTAAAAAAAAAATTATTTTAAACCCGGTGGTATTTTTAAGAATTTTTTTTTGAAAAAATGTAAAAAAAAAAATAACCCCTGCGGCGCCCCTTTGCCTCGGCGTCCACCTGCGCGAGCCACCCCTCCGCAGCTCTTCCTCGCACCAGCCCAACGTCCATCCACCGCTCCCCGCCCCAGAACTTGCTCGGCCCGACCACCCGGCTATGCCTCGCCCGTACTCCGCGCGACCCCCGCAGCGCCCGGCACCCTCGTCCCCAGTCCTCCCTCGCCCCTGCCGTGCTCCCCATCACTAGGTCGAGCCTCGCCGGCCCCCGCGCCTTCTCCGCTGCCACGTTTCCCCGCCTCCCACTCTCCCCTGGACCCCTCTTCGATGCCTTTTCCTCTCCCCGTGCGCACCCTCCTTTTTCCTCTCCCAGCAGCGCAACAGACCTTTTCCCCCCTCTCCTTCTAGCGGTGCAATCCAGTAGGTCCCCTACACCAGCCCCTATCCATCCATCGCCCCCTGCGGAACTCACCCAAAGCAGCACTCCATGTTTCCTCCCGGATCTCCGCCCTATTGAGCCTCTACCTCTTGGTTTTCCCCTCCACACACTCTGTCCTTATCTCAGATCTCCCTACACAGCACCGCCACCAGTCCGGGCCTCCATGTTCTATCAGGCAGCAACACACCCGACTCCCCCCTCCCTTCTCTCCCTTACGCGATGCGGCCCCCATCCACCTTACACCCCCTGCCTGCTCCAGCACCTCACTGCCCCCTTGCACCACGTCCTGGTGGCCACCCTATGGCATATTCCCAACAGTACAAGCCCTTCTTGGTATATTTTTCTTTTTCTTATAGTGTTTTTCTCAGATTAACCGAACTCTAATACCTTGAATTGTAATTAGTGCACTATTCTTGTTGATTAGAGGGTGTGTTTAGTCTGCGGGGTGTGGTTCTACCTTTCTTGAATTTTACTCGCTTTTCCACGTGCTTGAGGTAGGTGAACCCGTTTTTATTTTCCTTCTGAATAAGTCCATGTAATTCTTGCATGTTCTCAATTAATTAATTTACTTGATTCGTGCCTCCACAAATTAATTGGTCAATATGCTTTGATGATTTGAAGTTCGTTTAAATATATAAAGGTGGTCTTTGTTTTTATTTTGTGGTGCGTTAGATGTTTTGAAGTTCTTTGGGTGCTCATTGTTAGAGAATGGACTCCTAGTGAAAGAAATTGTCATGTTTTTATGTGCGTCGTGATGTAATATTTCAATGAAGTGGGTTTTAAGAGTGTTTGAAAGGTGTGAAATACGCTTTACAATTTTTTTGATATAGGTGTGTGATGAAATTGTATTTTCTGTTAGAGAGGGTGTGTTTTTCATTTAGCTTTTGTTTCGGTGATTTTATAAAAGTGTTTAATCAATTACTTATTGGGTGTGAAATGTATTTTTAAGGTAGTGAACATGTTTAAGTGTTGGGAACATGATTTTTAATGGAAAGCAGTGATGTTTTGTGAGTGAAAATGGGTGCGTTATTTTATAAAATGTTTTATGGGTTGGTTTTTTGGTGTGAGTCATGTTTTGGCATGATGATGTTGTGTGTTTTATTTCAAAGTGTTTTCGTATATGAAAATGAGTATGTTTTGATGTGAACCATGGTTTCACCATTTTTGGATGTTTTATGAATTATTCAAATGGTTTATTGCTTTAATCATGTGGTGAGTATGATGTTTGTAAAGTGGTTAGTGTGTCTAAAGGTTGTGATTGGATTCTAATATACAGTTTGGTTGTGTTTTGATACGTGTTTTGGATGTGATATTTTCAAAACGTTTCGAGTGGGTTATTTTTCATTGTTTGTTCATTTGTATTATTTAAAGTCAGTGTTTTTTTTTCTTTAGTTTGTGCGGTTGTTGCAGTGTGTCGGTGAGGAAACGACGATACTACGATCATTGGTGTGTGCGTGCTTGCACGCCTTCACGAGGCGTGTCGCGTCGTCGTGTTCGAGCAACAAATTGAGGTAGGTCCCCCACTGCACTCGCCTTTAAATTTAGAATTTATTAATTTCTTTATATTTTATTAATTTCGATTAATGAGAAATAATATAAGATAATTATTTTTTAAATGATTATTTGTTGTAAAAACATCCGTTTATTTTATACACGACACTTGAGACATTTTCTTGATGAGAAGACACCCATAATTGAAACAATTAATGTTTTAACTTTAAACATATTTCACAGAATTTTAAATGTAGTTATAGTTTTAAAGATAAATGATTTGTACTGAACAAGTGTTTTGGGTTTTCTCAAGAAATGAGGTTTTTCTTAAAAATTGGTGAAGACCCATTTGACATTTTAATAAAATGGATTATTTTGGAAAACCCACTAAGGGGTGTTCTTTGGTGTGTGTTGATTGTGTGAGTTGTATGTGATGTTTGTGCATCGTGACTAATTGATTTACATTGTGGACACACCCCTTTTTATTGCTTGTGTTGACATGGGAACCTATCATATTGAGTGAATATTCTGAGAACGATTGCTGTGCTAGTTTAGATTATGCACTGGCTAGTGGCCCCAAGTACATATGACACTTTGCTAGGGGATTGGGCCCCTCGGTTAGGCCATGTAGGGAAACGCCGGGCATTAGGGCGTTATGATGTCATCGAGAGTAGGCATGCCTTCAGGATGAGTCACATATATAGTACGTTCTGGATTGTTCACGATCTCCAAGGTTCGACCCATGTTTTCTTTAGTGTTTATTTTTATGTGGCAGACGATTGAGAGGTCTAGTTCAGTTTCTGGCGCCAGTGTGCCACTTTTTTTCATTTCCCTTAGTGTGTGTTCTGTCTAGTGTGTGGTTTTCCATTTAACTAACAACTAAAATTTGAATTTCTAAATTGTTTGCAGAAATGTTATTAAATGCAATGAACCTATTCATTTCAAGCATTAAACTTGTTTTTTAATTAAAAAGGGAAATGGGCTGTTATTTGTCTTCGAAATGGAAGCATGTGTGTGGAACCCCATATTTTGTATAATTTAGTTCAATCTTGGAATTAGTATTTCTCTTTATTTAAAGGTAGTTCTTTGGGAATAGTTTGTTGGGCGTGCATACTGTGTTTTAATGCTCAGGCCTGTAGTGTTTTCATATTTTTAGTTTATGTTTAAGGTTTGACTTGAGCTTGCTCCCCTTGGGAGATGTCCGTTCATGAGTAGGAGAGTGACCCATGAGGTCACACGGAGATAGTGGTGGTTCTCCTCTGTTAGTTTTATTTACTTCAGTTCTTTGATAGTTGCATTATTTGGTTTATTTATTCTGAGTTTATCTTTATTATTTACTCTGCTTTTAATTATTTATTCTAGGAAAAACCATTCCCATAATTTCTGTCAATTCCCTGGATCTTATCGGCAGTCCGAGAGGATTGGGAACACCTCTCGGGCCATGTCACGGACCGACACGGGTGACCGGTTCAAGGTCGACCTGGGTTAGTTCATGACACGTAACCAGAGATCCAATGAAGGGAAGGGGCCCTATGGTGGATGGTTGAGCGGTGTAGCATAGAGGTAGAGTGTACCAAGATAGGAACTGGATCACTACATGGATGATTGTTTATTTTCATTCTAGTTTTTTCTACTTCTTACATGGGTTTTATATCTAGTTTGGGGAGATGTTACATTGTATGTATGTCATATTTACATTTCTTCATTTTACTCTGATTTCTTATATTGTTATTGTTTATTTATTTTATGATTCGATATAGAGGGTATACTCACCACAATGTTCTAATTGATACACTCACTACTATTTTTTAGTCTCTTGCGTACAAGGAGTCATGTATGAGGTCATTTAGCATTCTAGATTGGACCAAATGATTCTGGTCGCCTCTCTCTAAAATATCAAATGACCCAATATATCATGGTGAAATATTACCTTGTCTCCTAATTTTTCTTTTTCCCAACCATAGGATAACACATTATGACACCCGATCCCTAAACTCAAACTCTAGATGTCATCTGTGATGAAAGGTGTAATACCTATGTCAAGACATTACAGTAGCCATATTCTTCTAAATCAACTGGGCCTACTCATAAGTCTCCTTCATGATACGTGGTCCTAGTAAATCTGCCTTACCTACCACTAACCAGTATAAGGGTGATCCGCATGGACTACCATAAAAAACATTATAAGGTTCCATCTATATCGTAGCCTGAAAGATATTGTTGTAGGAAAATTCAACCAGGGGTATATACCTCTACATAGAACCCATGAAGTCCAGGACACATACTCACACTATGTCCTTAATGGACTGAATCGTGTTCTCTAACTCACTATCTTTCTAGGAGTGTTATGTCATGCTTAGAATCACCTGTGTACTTATATCGACTAATTTTTTTTTTCTGGGTTTTAAAAAATTTAAAATATGATAAAAGGGGTTAGGGTTCGGATAATTTTAAAAATGGGTCCGGGATGCGTGAACGGCGTTCACGCATCCTTCGCCGCGGAAGGATGCGTGAACGCCGTTCACGCATCCCGGACCCCGATGGTAATGCGTGAACGGCGTTCACGCGTCCTTTGCTGACCAGCTAAAGGAAGCGTGAACGCCGTTCACGCATCCTTGCGCGGGAAAAGATGCGTGAACGACGTTCACGCTTCCTTTTGCGGCGAAGGATGCGTGAACGCCGTTCACTCATCCTTCGCGGACGAGCTGAAGGATGCGTGAACGACGTTCACGCATCCGGCCGAGAAAAATTATAAAAGGAGGGGTCCCCCCCAATACCCATTGTTCTCCTCTGATTTTCGTTGCGAAGCTCTGCAGAAATTCTTTCTCAACAAATATTTGCTGCTTTTATTGAGGTAAAATTTCTATTTAATAATTTAATTGTTTATTTGTGTTTATTTATTTCATTTGTATGTTTAATTGTATTTATTTATTTCATTTGTATGTTTAATTGTGTGTATGATTTATTTATTTCATATGTTATGCATGAAATGTTTTGTATGATTTAATTTTCTTGATGTTGAATGTTCGTATGATTTAATTTTTTGAATGTCTGTTGTCTAAATATTGAATGTTTTATGTTATGTCTAAATTTTTTAATGTTTAGAAAAAGTAATTTATGTTAGAGAAATTTATTTTAATGGATGGTTTTGATGTAAGTGTAAATTAAATTACTTTTATTTACTAGTAATAATATTTTTAATCAATAAAGTATAAAATATATTTACTTATATTTTGAAAAGTATAAGAATGCCCAAAAAACATTACAATTTCATAAAATTTAAAATAACAAAAGTGTTTATTATGTAAATCTCAATTAGATCAGTTATAATAAAATTTATTTAATGTTTTTAATAAATATATATATATATATACACATGAAGTTAAATTTTTGTAAAATAGGTGTAGTATTTAATATAGATTTTATATAATACGGATAATATAATAAATATACCAAAAAACACGGTATGAGTGATGACTGATCTTGAGATTACCGACCACGCATAATTGAAATTGCATGTTTTATTTTGTGTATGTTGTTATTCAATTTGTAATAATTGCATTTTTTCGGTATTGATGACCTGCGAGTCATCTCTCAGTAAGTGTAAGGACCTGCGTGCCCGTTTAAATTAATTTATGTATTTCATACCCCTAGACCCTCTCACATGCATGTGAGTAAATTTGTAATTAAAAGACTGACGCCCCAAAGAGGTGTCGACGAAGAGGCATCCCCGAAGAGGTGTCGACGAAGAGGCATTTGAGAACTCGTTCGAGAGGAGGCATTGCTATTTGACAGGAGATTGGCGGTTGCTGCAATATTTGATAATAGAGACAGGAATTTACTCATATAAATTGTGGTTAGTTTATCAGATAATGATAAACTAATCGCAAGTCTCAAGATCAAGTCATGATTATATATTCATAAGTAATCAAACTTTATGAAACATTATATTAAATTTGCTTTTGTGCTAAAATCACAATCACTATACCTTAACAGTGATAAATCAATACATAAAAAAGTCTCAAGATAATCAATTATTCAAAACCAAATTAAATAATTTAAAATTTTAATGTAGTGTATAATATTTTTAATATTTTTTTTAATAGGTAATTATGACTTCTCAAATATATTGCAACGGTGAGGTAATTTGTACCGAGCAGGGTTTTAGCTACAGTGTGCCACCTGTCAAAGTGGTAAATCTCCATGGCTGTATGACATTGGATGCAGTTCGTAATAAGATTCATAGTCGGTTAAAATTGAGTGCAGGACAAGCAATCACTTCAATTAGATACCGACATCTTCAATATCCTGAGCGTATGTGGCACAACGACTACCCTATAGTCGATGATGAGGATTGGATGGAGGCTTCTCAGTTATTCAGGCAACAATGTATTAATGGTTTGATGGAATTATTTATTGTCATTTCTGATATTGATGTGGTGCAATCGATTACTACAGAACCATGCTTTGTGACCTCTATAGAAGTCGGTCCTTCACAACAGTCTTCTTCATTGCCTCCTTCTCATACGACTCCTGTGGAAGAATGTAATGAGGAAGATCATCAAAATTTGGAAGGAAATGTAGATGACATCCTTTTCTGTGCTGATATAGTGCAAGAAAGTTTATCTGAGGAAGAAGAATATGGGGAGTCAGCAGGAGATGATGTGGTTGGAAATGAACCTTCTGAGGTTCCTTTGAGAGATAGACATCCACTACATCCACCAGTTAGTGGTAATCAGCCTTCAGTTTTGAGTTCCTTAGTTGGAGGAATGTCTCGTGAACAACCTTTTGATTGGGATGTCATTACACCAGCTTCTGAATTCCCTGGCATTATAGGGAATATGCCTGCATCAAATGATAATGCCATATATGTTGGGCAGGAGTTCGAAAGTAAACAGGTCATGAAAAATGTGATAAAGCAATACCACATTGAGCGACATTTCACATTTGTGGTTTATGAGTCAAAGAAGACCAAATATCTCATTCGTTGTGAAAAATATGGGTCAGAATGTAAATTTCGATTAAGAGCACTATTTGATAAATGTTATGGATGTTGGAAGATAACCAAATTAGAAGGCCCACACACTTGTCTGCATCCTAGCTTGGCACAAGATCACTCTTCTCTTGATGCAGAGTTTATATCTACTGTTATTTGTGAGATGATACGAACAAGTCAGGATGTTCCTGTTGCCCTTATTCAGGAAAGAATTCAACAGTTGTATAACTATAAGGTATCATACAACAAAGCTTGGAATACAAAACAGAAAGCCATTGTAAAAGTGTATGGTGATTGGTATGAGTCTTATGCGTTGTTGCCACAGCTTATGGAATTGTTGTCTCTCAATAATCAGATTGTTTATCAGTTGGACAATGTTGAGTATATATCCCAAAATCATCTAGTTGATCGGTCAAAGGTGAAGTTCAAGAGGATTTTTTGGGCATTCAGACCGTGCATTGCTGCATTTCCCTTTTGTAAACAATTTATTCAGGTAGATGGCACATTCCTTTATGGAAAGTATACAAGTGTTCTACTCATTGCTGCCACACAGGATGGTAATCGCGCTCCTCTGCCACTTGCTTTTGCTGTTGTTGAAAAAGAAAATTTTGAATGCTGGAGCTGGTTCTTGGCATGTGTACGTGTTCATGTCACGCAGAAACAGGGCGTGTGTCTGATATCTGATCGTCATCGAGCGATTATAGAGGCCGTGAGTAGTGATGGGGTTTCTTGGACTGAGCCGAATGCTTATCACCGTTATTGCATTAGACATATTGCAAGTAATGTGCATAAGCAGTTTAGAGATGAGGCCATAAAGAAGGCGATCCTCAAATTGGGTATGGTTTTCTAAACTTTCTTTTTTTAACAAAATTTACTATCCATTTTAATACATTATTATGTTATGCTTTCAGCATATGAACCCCAACAAGAAAGGTTTGATCGACGTCTTGAAGAGATCCGAACAGTTAATGAGGAGGTATATGAATATATGGTACAAATTTCAAAGGAAAAATGGTCATTAGCATACGATGGTGGCATGAGATATGGGCATATGACCACTAATATAGTGGAGTGCGTAAATGGGGTCCTCAAGGGTGTGCGAAAACTCCCAATCACAGGGTTAGTGCAAGAGACATTTTTTAGATGTGTTCACTACTTTGTTGACCGGTCCCAAAAGGCCTACCAGAGGATGGAAAATGGAATGCTTTTTACTCAACATTTTCAAACTGATATTGACCGGATACGGAATGAGGCTTCACGATGGAATGTTATAGCCTTTGACAGGGAAAAGAGGAGTTTTCGGGTAAGAAAGTGCTACGACCAGGGTGCATGCACTAATGGTGGAGTGTTTGTCGTGATGTTGGATAACAGGTACTGTGATTGTGGCAGCTTTCAATCATTGAGATATCCATGTGTACATGTTATTACAGCTTGCGCTTCGGTAAATATATCGTGGGAGCCATATGTTGACCCGGTGTATCACATGAGCACTTTGGTTAACTGTTATAGTGCTGCTTGGATGCCTGTTGGTGACTTCCATTCTATCACATTGCCTGCTGATCAACCGACCATTGTCCCTGATATTTCCAGGTTTTCATAAGTCGGTTTTGGTATCATTTATAATTTTTTCAATGTGTGTCATTTTTAAAATTATTGGCTTCATGCTACTAGGTTGCGGCCTCGAGGAAGACCGAAGTCAACTCGCATCAGAAATGAGATGGATTGGCCTCGGCAATGAGGAGGGAGAATACGATGCAGTATCTGCCACGCAGAAGGACATACTCGTAAGAGATGTCCCCAAGTGGCAGGACAGAGTTCCAAATCTCATCATCCATGATCGAGTCTGTGTACCTGCTCTAAGAGGAAGAGGTTGTGGTTGGTGTCGATGATGAAGAAGAAGAATAAGAAATAGAGGATGGGGATGAGAAGAAGTAGAAGACTAAGAGGAAGAGGTTGTGGTTGAATAACCTATTGTGGAAGTTTCTATAGTTACTTAGGAACTTGATCTATTTGGAATAATGTTAATGGTTATCTAATGGATAATGGATAAATTAACAAACGTAATTTCACAAATAAGAAGAAATAATTAATTTTTCACTTTTTCCTCTTAATTTTTAATGTGGAATAATGTTAATGGTTATTTAATGGATAATGGATAAATTAACAAACGTAATTTCACAAATAAGAATAAATAATTAATTTTTCACTTTTTCCTGTTAATTTTTAATGTGGAATAATGTTGATGGTTATTTAATGGATAATGGATAAATTAACAAACGTAATTTCACAAATAAGAAGAAATAATTAATTTTTCACTTTTTCCTGTTAATTTTTAATGTGGAATAATGTTGATGGTTATTTAATGGATAATGGATGAATTAACAAACGTAATTTCACAAATAAGAAGAAATAATTAATTTTTCACTTTTTCCTGTTAATTTTTAATGTGGAATAATTTTGATGGTTATTTAATGGATAATTGATAAATTAACAAACGTAATTTCACAAATAAGAAGAAATAATTAATTTTTCACTTTTAAATTATGGTTTTCTTATAAGATGTCTAGTTTTAGTAATGGCATCTGAGTGTCTGAGCATCCTTAACTAATGTTGATTGTGAGACTAGGCTAATCTTTATTGTGACACCAAATAAAAATGAATATATCATGATTCCACTATTAATAAGTAACGATGATATCATGTGTGCAGATGACAGGTTTTCCATTGCTTACATCTCAGGCTACTCATGTATCACGACTGCTTTTAGAGGGACGTCCTGTGGCTCCCTTGAGTGTACGTAGATCTCACCATTTCCATCATACTACACCACCTCCCGCTATCGTCCCACATCTTCGTCGAGATGGATTTTATGGAGTAGCGATGTGCGACTTCACATTTCTTGATCATCAGCTCATTGCCGCACTTGTCGAGAGATGGAGACCAGAGTCGCATACTTTCCATTTCAGTGAGGGAGAGATGACTATTACATTGCAGGATGTGGCTATTATGTTGGGCCTCCCTATCGACGGACATGCTTTGACAGGCCGAGTTCCATCAGATTTGCCTGAGCTTGTTCATAGACTTCTGGGCATAGAGGTCCAGGATGATGGCAGGACCATCGTCGGTGGTAGATTGCGGATGCCTTGGTTAGACCAGCACTTCACGCATTTACCAGATGATGCTGATGACGTCACCGTGCTGCGCTTTGCACGGGCATATATTTTGAGGCTGATCGGTGGCACGCTTTTTGTTGACCACTCTACTACTTTTGTGCACCTGATGTATCTATCTTTTTTAGAGGATTTGGACCAGGCAGGTCGATATAGTTGGGGGTCTGCCTGCCTAGCATATACATACAGAGCCCTATGCAGCGCATGTCGCATCGATAAGATGCAGATCACAGGATGCATGGTTCTTCTACAGATGTGGGTATGGGAGCACATACCTCGTTTAGCTCCACATGCTCGTGCGCCATTACCCGTAGATATTGTAGCAGAGGCTCCATGTGGACGTTGGTATGTTATTAATTCTTTCTAATATCTAACTTACTTGTATAAAATTCTTTTATGAAATGTAAAAGAAAATGTTATCTACAGGTGGAGTCAGGCGCATCGACATTCAGATTCTCCCAGACATGATGTTCACGCCTACAGACTTATGCTAGACAGCATTCGACTAGACGATGTAAGTGATTATTATTTATATTATTAAATCTTTACTCTTTACTGTAAATCTATTCATTTATTAATTGATTATTCATTTTTTCTTTCAGATTACATGGATTCCATATATAGATGCTACCCTTCAGAGTCTGCCCCCATACTGTACAGTGATGCTTGATATCGGCTCCTGCATGGTTCCACTGATTCATTTTCATATAGTCGAGTGGCATCAGACGGATAGGGTTATGAGACAGTTTGGATTCCTTCATCCAGTTCCTGACCCGCCCAGTCAGTTGGATTCATTGCATTCCCTGAAGATGTCAGGGAAGAGAGATTTTGATTGGAGGAGCTACCATGCGAGATATGTTGCGTTATGGGACAGGCGACGGGAGTCCCAGTTGCGAGGGGCAGGGACAGTACGCTTTCATTTGATGGATCATATGGATTATGCAGGCTGGTACATCAGGTCTCCCGTCAGATTTCTGACACGTCACGGACGGGGCTTCCATGACTTGGTATGCATTCTTTCTTTCACAGTTCAACATATTTTTTATTCAAATTAGTTAACAACAGAATTTGTTTTCGCAGGATGCTCGTATTTTTCATCTACTGCATATGTCTGATCCAGTGGAGAGAGCTGCCTTTGACCCAGCATATTTTCACAGCCTTGTACGACAGATGCTACCGTCGATGGACGAGATTTATCATGGAATTTTCTTTGATCCACCACCTGCTGCGGAGGCCGCGGAGCCTGCTGCGAAGGCCGCGGAGCCTGCTGCGGAGGCCGCGGAGCCTGCTGTTGTTCCACAGGATGAGGCTGCTCAGCTTGCTCAGCCACATGATATTATTCCACTGGAGGAGCGTGTTCATCATGACCAGTCATATGCTCCTCCAGCTTCTCAGGCACAGCCATAGGTACTTACAGACGCTGACTGGATTGAGTTCGATGTTTTATTGCAGTCATCCGCAGCAGAGCAGCCATCTACTTCCTATATTGGTGAGAGTTCCAGCCAGCTTCCACTATCCTTAGATGCAGGCCAGGGTACAGGCGGTGAGACTGTATATCCACCGTATGTCACACAGGAGGATGTGGAGGTGGCTGTCGATGAGGATGCGCAGCGTACGCCAGAGCACAGACGTAGACAGACACGGCGTGGACGCATCCAGTATACGCCTGACTGTGGGACAGAGGAGCATCCACATCGGAGGCGTAAATTAGGTTGACATTTGATTTATGATACGTTTTGTATGTGTATTACTATTATCTAGACTTCTATTATACCTTTAATAAGTGTCTTACTGTTATCAAATTATCTACCAATGTATATATATATATATGTGTATAATAAATAATATGATTAGAAATTCCATAATACTCATATAAATTCAATAAGTTCAAGATAAAGGTTAAATAATAATCCAAGGCTATTTATTTTATGAATAACATATTAAAAGACCAAGTAAAATGTATTGAAGAACTTTAGGAGGATTTTGTTGGCCTACAATTAAATATAGGATCAAGAGAAACTCTTGACTCCTAATATGATATTAGGAAATTAGGTCACACAAGTGATGGAAAAAAGGGAAATTATGGTTCATAGGTCCAAAAAATAGTTAAAAAATGTTTAGGGAAGAAAATGATACATCGTAATGCCACAAATGGTATGGTTATTGTTCATAAACAGAAAGCAGTAATGATTGGTGTCAGAACACAAGAGCCTGTTATGTGGATAAAGATTTATTTTGGTATGAATTAGAATCAGAATATTTAGTGATCTTAAGGAATAATGAGTGGTGTATTAGTGATGCACATGAATAAACCATTTATCAAATATTATTTTTGTGGAAATATGGGGAATTCTTAGAATGCTCATTCCATAGCCTTGAGGGTCACTATTTTAGGTTTAGAGGATTTAGACACATGGAAAAATATTTCTCATCAATAATGTAGAGAAATTTACTAAAGTATACCCAAAGTGGTAATATACAGTAGATCAAGGGATCATCAAACAAGATGATAATGAAAAATAAATTTTCATCTTTTCAGGATGACGTTAGACCATAATAATTTTATTAAGATTGATAATATTAGTCAATATCAAGTATGAATTCAAATACATGGATCAAAAAGAATATTTGAGAAGGCAGTGATTGTAGAGATTTCCTTTAAACCATCAAATGAAGACTCTATTTCATCAAAAGTCTTGGGATCCTTCAGTTCATGCACGACAATGCATGAATATTGAACATGACTTGTTCTTGGATCATGCTTGGATATTATAAGTTCATCATGGAATTCTTAATATGGAAGGGTCCTTGGTTTTATCCAAGGATTCCCAACCATGATTTTTGTGACTCATCAATGGTAGATAACCAATGCTCTATAAAACCCTTGAGAAAGGGAAGAAGGTTCTCACTGATTAGACAACTTGAAAAAGTTAGATCAAACTGTTGTGTAAATGTCTGCATGTTTTTAGTGGAGAGACAATGATTGTGTCACCATTTTCCCATATAATAATATCACTCGGTTGAGTGCTTCCTTATTTATTTTATCATTCCTTCAGCTTGGTAGAAGTGATTACTGGGGTATGCTCTCAAATCCTCACTGGCATCGACCCATGTTGTCTTCTCTAACACCATTCCACTGCACATGATTGAACCACCACTCTAATACCATGTGCCTCATGTGAATTCATGCTCGCCTACCATTTCTTCCCATACAATAGTCAACTCCAGTTCCCACCTCAAAAGTGGCTGCACCTAATTCCCTTATCTAGCTAGTTGGATGGATTCCTTTTTAAATAAAGTTAAAAAAATGTGTTAGATAAAATATTCCACCAAATTCCATATTCACTCCAAATACCAATCCTTATTCTTCATGAAAAATATAAATAATATATTTATACTTTTTTCATATATCTCTTCATTCATACTTTAGTGAACATTTTTGAAAACTCCTTTGCACATTTTTTTCTATTTAAGATAATCTTAAATAATTCTCACTTTTAAAACATGGATAATTATCCAAATATGAAATTAAATTACATAACATGAATCCATACAAATTATCCAAGCACCACCACTTCACATATTGACATATTGATAAAACATACAACCATTTTTTCCAACAATCTCCCCCTTTATCTTCTGTTGTTAATATCCATTCATATCATAAAAGTTAATATGTGGTAACATCAATTATTCTCCCCCTTATTTAAAATAAAATGAAAAGGATAATTGGACAATTTTAAACTCATATTTCTTCTCAAAAAAATCTTCACATATATTTTAAATAAGGGGATGATATGACATGATACTTGGAACAAAGCCTTTAGTTAATAAACACTATATCTATATGATCCATCCTAGTGTAGAAAGAAATAATTAAATAACCAATATAATATAATCTACCTATAACACATACTCATATGTGATACTAAAATTAGATATTCTCAATTATCAGGATGAGTAATTTTAAGATAAGAAATACATGATCCTGCACACACTTCAAAAAACACATTAGAAAGTTCAAGTGTAAGAACAAATCCCCCTTTTCTCATTTTTTCATTAAATAAGTACTCAACATTAATGAATATAATTAAGAAAAAATGTAAGATAATGTGATTAGAATACCTCAAATCTCTTATAAGATCCTCCTTAAGAGATGAACTCATTATTCATCATGGGAATTTATGTACTCCATGATGAACAATACTTCTCCTTAAATTCTATTCAAGTAAACTCATAACACATAAAATAATAAGGAATAAGGAGGAACCTCTTGTATTCTATAGAGGAAACATTCAATGTGAGAGTTTTCTCTCATCCTTTATTTCTTCTTATTTCTAATCCAAGCATGGGATGTGATTTATTTCTTATTACATGCTTCATGGATTATGCACATATTTCCTTCCCATGAATTTCCTCTTTATTTGGAATACATTTCCCCCCTCCTCCACAGCTGGTACAACCTCATTATTTTTCTTCCAAATTTTTCATCTTCTCTTCCAAGATTCTTATTACGAGGGATTTGATTTTAGTTCTTTAAACACCATTTTTTGATACTCGTTTTTATCTTTAAAAACATTGAACTTATTTTCTATCTTAATATGACTTCTTTCAGGATACAAAAATTCCTTGTAAGTCATATGAGTAGAGTTTCTCCAAGTTCATCTTAGAGAAAAAATACATAATATTCCACTCATAACTGGACTTATAAAATTCTTATATTTGAGTCCTCTTTCGCAGTGCATTGGACACTACATTTCCTTTACCAGGAATTTAGGAAATCTCAAAGTCAATTTATTGTAGGTACTTCACCCACCTTTGTTACCTTATATTAAGATCAAACTATGTGAATAAATAATTGAGATCTTTGTGGTATATGTACACCAAAAATTGCTTTCTAAATAATAATGTATCCAATAGTGAAATGTGTGAACTAATACAGTTAAATTGAGATCATGCGTCAGGTAATCACTCTCATGTGGCCTCAACTGCCAAGACCTGTATGCCACGACTCTATCCACTTGCATCAGCACTGCTCCAAGTCTGGTACCTAATACATCATAATACACAGTGTAACTCTTTCCCAATTTTGGCAGTATCGATATTGGTGCTGAATTCAACCTCCATTTCATCTACTAAAAGGATGTCTCACATAAATATGACCAAAAAAACATCACACCCTTCTTAGTCAATCCCATCAGTAGAACATCTAATAATTTTATGTCCTATATAAAACTCCTTTAGTAACCATCTATCCCAATAATGAATCATATGTCCAAATAAGTCTTTGGATTCTCCTAAGGAACAATAGATCCCACCTTCTCTAGGTCTATTGATACTCCTATCTTTGAGATGACGTGACCCAGGAAGAGAATCAGATCCACCTAGAAGTGACACTTTCTAATCATAGCATATAACTTATTCTATATCAGTGTATCCATAATGATATCAATATGTTTGGCATGATTGTGTCAATTTTGATAATACACTAGGATATCATCCATGATAACCACTACACACAAATCCAGAAAATGGTGGAACACTCAGTTTATCAGTGGAATGAAAATGGTTGGTGTGTTCATGAGACTGAACAAAATAAATAGATAATCATATAGAACATAGCTTCTACAAAAGGTTTTGTTGGGTACCGGGACTGCGCAGCGGAAGCCAATGGGCCGTGATTTTTTTTTTTATAATTTCTGCTTCACCGGAGTGACATAATCTTGTCAACTCCGGTGATCTCATCCCAGCTTGGTCCGAGGATCTCGCAAGGTTCATAAGGAGCACAAAAATAAAATTGAACGTTTACCTTGTTCAGAATTGACGTGTAGGAAACCGGCGATCGTTGCTCGAAGACTCCGACGTCGAAGCCCTCTAGATCGTCCACACACGCCTTGTGAATCTGCCCGCGCGCCGTTCGTCAAGATCCGGGTGCTAGCGCGGATCTTCGACGCACACTTCATATAAGGCCCCAGCCTTAAACCTTACTTAATATTTAATTAAATTAATAATTCACATTGAGGATCTTTTCAGGTTTAGAGTTTTAGAGAATTAGAACATAACAATTACATCTTAAAAGATTACAAAGTAGACACTTCTACTAAGTCTCCATAAAATAAAAACTCTTAAAAAGAAAGATGTCTAGATTACATGTTTTAGATAGCATGAAATTCCCTTGATCCCATCCTTGACCTTATTCCACTTTAAGTCCTGTGAAAAACATTTCGAAAAACTTGGGGTGAGCATAAAAAGCTCAGTAAGGGATACAAAAAGAATGAAAACTGTTAGTTTTTCAAACATCAAGTAAACCATGTATACTATATCAAAGTAATACCTTCACCTTCATGAAGTAGTAAAAAAAAATCTTCACTGAATAAAGTATCATTACTTACCTTTTTGTAACCAAAGGATTACCATAAAACCCATATAAAGAACACATAGAATATATAAAGGTAACTTGGGACATAAACATACTTAAGTGTAATAACCATACGGTTGACTTCCACACATATCACTTAATGGAATAGCCATACGGCCAATTTCCATACATACTTAATGGAATAGCCATACGGCCGACTTCCATACCCAATGCATTGGAGGTTATAACGTAACCACCCGTCCTGGTATTCACGACACCACTCGTCATATGGTTTATAATGTAACCACCCGTTAAAATGTCCAAGTACCAATATAAAATCATAAAACATAAAACCAATATAAAGGAATGATAACATTTCCACATTTCAATCATAATATAACATAAATATATTGACATAATAGAATCCTTTATCAAAACCATTTTCAATAACAAAATACATAAAAGAGTATATGGTATTTATTTTATTCTAAAAACAATACGGCTTGTTGAGGAAGCCAAAGACCAAAAAATACTCGCAACGGCGGAAAAAGTCGTTGTCACCGCGTACGTTAAAAAAAACATTCCTTTTTTTCGTTTAGTAAAACGCTTCGTAGAAAAAGATTCCTTTTGTATAAAAGTAAAAGTCAAAGGAGTTTATACACCGTATAAAATAAAGTTTAGTATAAAACGAAATATGCCTCAATGAAAGGAGATTGAGACGAAGTCCCTTACCTTGGGTCCGACTTGACTCGATCGTTCTTTAACGTCCTGAATAATAAACTTGAGTTAATGTATACTTGATTAAGAACCTTTTTAATGTTCATTATTCCTTTTATATCACTTATTGCCATGTTATAAACATTATGTAACCATTTAATTTAATAATGTTTGTTTTGTCAATATTTGGTTCTTAAGTCGAAAGTTGACTTCTTACAATTACATGTTGTTCGTGTGGTCAAAAGTTCTTTATATCCAGAATGAAATTCCTGATTTGGATATCATATATATCATATATATCCAGCATATACATGTATTTATAATATTACATAATCATTTAGAGGTAAGAAATGAAATGCACCGTTCATGGAGACGGTAAGCCGTACGTACGCATGAACGCTACTTTCATTTCTTTGTCATATTAATGGAATTAAAACTAAATGAGAGGAATGTATATTTTAATTCCAGAATTATATTCATCATTTAGATATATCATTAATTATATATATATACATTATATACATGTAATTTTAATAGTACATTACATTTGGGGATTAAGAAATGAAATGCACCGTTCATGGAGACGGTAAGCCGTACGTACGCATGAACGCTACTTTCATTTCTATCTCATAATTTAATGAAAAAATAATAATAATGATATAGAGGTATATTATAATTCCAGTATAATAACATATATAATATCGTTAACTTTATCCTTTACACATCCCACATATGGTATTAACGAATCAAATCACTTTCAGGGGGCGGTAGTCCGCACTTCCTAAAATGAAGATATCGTGTTTACCCATAATGGAAACCATAAAGGTATGCCAAAAATGAAAAATACAGAAGCTTAAAGAAAACATAAACATATTATATATCATATATAAAAATAGTGACATCATAATGGCCACCCTTGAAGGTGTTAAATGAGTATTGAACAATCATCGTTTCGGGAGGCAGAATTTCGCCATCCACAGAAACCGTATGTTCTTTAACCATTTGATGTAGTTGTGTGAGAGTGTAGCTCAAATAAATATTATAACAACATCCTAGTATATTGAAGATACTGGTGTTGTTACAAAATAAGTAAATAAAAATAGTTTAGAGGGTTGGAGAAGCAAAATAAAACAAATGAACAAGAGAGAATGAATTACCTTTAAAAGTGTAACTCCCTTTTGATTTGAGCCTAAAGGCTTCCTTTGAAAGGATTATGCCCAAAGGGAATCCTATAGGATGAGGAGAGGGATGTGAAGAGAGTAATTGGGCAGGGTTTGGCCGAGCCAAAGGCTTGAGGAGTGTGTGAAATGAGGTAGAGGTGGGGGCCTTTTATAAGAGGAGAGGAGGGGCACTTTTGGAAAGTAAAGAAATATTACTTTATTTGAAAATGTGTTTCGGTTTTAAAAGGTCCCACATTGATAGAATTAGTGGATACAGTGATAAGGGTTCGAAATCCACTCATCCAATTGGTTTCGGACATGTGTAGTTTATAGATTTTACATTATCTTTCCATTTTATTTAAATCGTCAAATAATGATGTCATCGCTGCAACATTATTATGTCATAAATAATTTAATTTATTTAATGTCTAAAAATCTTAAAAAAAATACTATGATGTAGGAAATCTTTTTATCTTTCCAATGAATATTTATAATAAAAAATCTGATCTTTATAACCCCATGTAAAAATTGTTTTCGTAAAACATTTCTTGTTTGTGTCATTTTTACTTTAACATTTAATAAAAAGTTATTTATGTCATTTCCAAACCAAAGTGTCTCCATGGGGTCCCCAAGTTGACCCATGGCTTGTCTTGGTCGGCCATGACACAACCAATAAGGTTGGGACATGTGTCTAGGTCATTTCATATTATTAAAGCATTATTTATACCTTAAACTACACTAATTACCACTAATCGCGATTAATGAAAAAAAGTTACTATTCACCAAAAAATTATTTTAATCTCATTGAACCACATTTTACTTCTTAATGACAACCATGTATGTCGGATTTTCAAAATTCAATACACATTAGTGGTAAACTTTCATTTAACTGAAAAATCAGTTTGCTTGATTACCACTTAGTGGTTTCACTATTCATCAAAAATTGAAGTTTTTCAGAAAATTACCAAAAATTCACCCTAAGCTATATTTGATATTCCGAATTCAAAAATGAAGTCCATTTTACAAAATTCAAAACATATAAGCCAAATTAATTAATTTAATAATTAATTCCCGCTGTCATGACAAATAGCGTGTTTTTGTGAAACAATAAGTATCAAAAGATTGACACCAGTTTAAGTCCAATTTCAAAGTGAAATTGATTCCAATGACCACCATTGGATTACCAGGTAAAAATATTTTCTAATTTCACTTTAAAACCAATTAAAATAATAATCTAATCATATAAATAATTTATATTAAAAAGAGGTTTTGAATTAAAATACAACATTTTACACTATTCATAAAAAAATGAACTTTATCAGAAAGGTACCAAAAATTTACACAAAGTAAATTTTGATGTCCCGATTCTAAAGAAGAGTTATATTTGGTCCAAAATAAAGTATAAGAGTGATCAAAACTATATTTAATGACGGTTCACCATTAAAAGGTGATAAGTGAACCTTTAGTGAAAATTAGAGTATATATACCCTAAAATTGAACTCTTTCCATATTTTAAGCCTTTATCTTTTATTGGGTAAATGTATAAACATTTAAAAACATATCTAATCATATTTTAGTTATTTCTATCCATTCCCGCCAGTACAACGACTACTTGTTAACTAACATTTAAAATAATATTATTTTATTACTAGTGTGCTACGTAAGTTTCAAAGAAACTCATCGTTGCGTATCGGGTACGCTATCGAACATAGCAACCCCTTTAAAAATAAAATTAATATTTAATTCGTAAATATTAATAAATATGAAAATTATTTATTCTTTATTTACCTGGGATGTTACATCCTTCCCCCCTTTTGGGAATTGCGTCCTCGCAATTTTATTCACTTATCAAAATAAGTGGGGGTATTTATCCCTCATAGCATTTTCAGATTCCCACGTTGCCTCTTCAATCGCATGGTTTTTCCACAAAACCTTTACCTGATGAATCACCTTATTCCGTAACACCTGCTTCCTGTGGTCAAGAATCTGGACTGGTTGTTCCTCATAAGATAGGTTCTCTTCCAGCTGAACTACCTCTGGGCTCAAAACATGAGATGGATCTGGCATATATTTTCTCAACATTGAAACATGAAAAACATTGTGTACCTGAGATAAACTCGGAGGTAAAGCCACTCGGTATGAAACTGATCCAACTCTTTCCAGAATTTCGTATGGTCCAACCAACCATGGACTCAACTTTCCTTTCTTACCAAATCTCATCACACTTTTCCAAGGAGAAACCTTGAGAAAAGCATGATCACCTACCTCAAAAGATAGATCCTTCCTCCGGTTATCCGCATAACTCTTCTGCCTGCTCTGAGCTGTTCTCATGTGTTTTCTGAATCAACTGAACTTTTTCTGCCATCTCTTCTACCAATTCTGGTCCCATCAGCTTCCTTTCACCCACTTCATTCCAAAATGCTGGAGTTCGACACCGCTTCCCATATAATGCCTCAAATAGTGCCATCTGCATACTGGAATGAAATCTGTTATTATAAGAAAATTCAACCAAAGAAAGATGTTGGTACCAACTTCCCTGATAATCCATCAAACAAGCTCGTAGCATATCCTCCAATGTCTGAATTTTTCGTTCTGACTGCCCATCTGATTGAGGATGAAAAGCTGTACTAAAATTTAATTCAGTACCCAACGACTTCTGAAGGCCTTTCCAAAAGTTAGAAGTAAACCTGGGATCACGATCCGATACAATGGAGAGAGGAAATCCATGTAACCTGACTATCTCTTTAAGATACAAACGGGAAAGTTGATCAAGAGAGAAAGTATCTCGTATAAAAAAAATGAGCAGATTTGGTCAAGTGATCAACAATAACCCAGATTGCATTATTACCTCGAGATGTCCTCGGTAATCCCACAAAAAAGTCCATGGATATGTTTTCCCATTTCCACTCTGGCACTGGTAAAGGCTGAAGCATCCCTTTCGGTAACTGCTGCTCTTCTTTAACCTGTTGACATGTCAAACACTTCACAGTAAAATCAGCAATGTCTCTTTTCATTCCATACCACCAGTAAATACTCCCGCAGACCTCTGTACATCTTAGTACTGCCAGGATGAAAAAAACAACTCATTCTTCAACTGTGAATCACAAGGAACACATAACTTCTTCACAAACCTCAAAACACAAACACAAAATTATCCAAGAACTCATGGAAAATTTTATTCATAAGGTCCATGAATACAGCAGGTGCATTGGTTAACCCAAAAGGCATAACTAAAAATTCATAATGGCCATATCTAGTATGGAACGCAGTCTTCAGAACGTTTGCTTCTTTTACTTTCAACTGATGGTACCCCGAACTCAAGTCAATCTTCGAAAAATACTGAGCTCCCTGGAGCTGATACCACTTCATTCGATGGCCCAACATCTGCTGAAGTTGTTGCAAAGGATTTTACCACCCCTTTCTGCTTGTAGTCTAACTGCTTCCCATCACTCAAGCTCCTTGTCGGACACTCGTCTGCATAATGACCCATTTCATTACACTTAAAACATCTTACCGTTGGCTTTTCATTTCCTGCTTGATCATCTTCCTTACAGTTACGGGCAATATGACCAGACTTACCACACCAAAAGAACTTACCAGACTTGGATAAACATTCTCCAGGATGCATTTTACCACACTTCTCACAGGATGGATATTTGGTTTTCTTACCTCCTTGCTTCTTTGATGAATTCTTCCCCTTTTCCTGCCAACTAGATCTCTTATTCTGTTGTTTGTCATAGAACACCTGATCATCGGCAAACTCCATTTCTACCTTCTCCACACATCGAACAAGTTTTTCATAACTTTTGAATTCACGAGAAGCTAAAGCCCTTCGATACTTTGGCTTTAACCCTGAGTAAAAACGGTTTATTTTACTATCAAGAACTCGTATGAAGTTTGGAGCATACCTTGCCAATCGAGTGAACTTTTCTTCATAAGTAGCCACTGAATCATCCTCCTGCCTCAATTCTAGGAACTGTTTTTCCATCCTAAGACGAACCAACTTAGGAAAATATTTCTCAAGAAACATACCTTTGAATTCGTCCCAGTGAAGATCCTCAATCTCATCACTATCCCTTATATTTTTCACCATCGACCACCACTGATCAGCTTCACCTTCAAAATGGTAAACAGCAAGACTAACCTTTTGATGTTCTGAACACCCCATGACATCAAAAATCTTCTCCAGTGCTTTAATCCACCCTTCAGCTTGCACAGGGTCAGATGATCCTCTGAATGATGGAGGATGTTGCCTCATTAAATGTTCCACCACTGACATGTTCCTCTGCGGTTGATCTGGCTGATCTCGTGCATGGATACCACCAACATTTATAGCCTGAGTCAACTGTGCCATCACTGCAACAAACTGTTCAGTTCCGATTCCGACCATCTCAGGTTGCTGATTTGGAAGTTTATCTTCCTCCTGATGTCGTCCCAACATAGCTGCTTTGTTTCCTCTGCGGAAAACCATTCTGAACACAGAAATATCTTAGGCGAAGCAACATGGTAATCCGTAAATGCTATATCATTTCAATCATATTATAATTTAACACTTTTCTAACTCCTAAAGTTATCTAAACTGACCTTTGATACCAACTATAAGGCCCCAGCCTTAAACCTTACTTAATATTGAATTAAATTAATAATTCAAATTGAGGATCTTTTCAGGTTTAGAGTTTTAGAGAATTAGAACATAACTATTACATCTTAAAAGATTACAAAGTAGACACTTCTACTAAGTCTCCATAAAATAAAAACTCTTAAAAAGAAAGATGTCTAGATTCCATGTTTTAGATAGCATGAAATTCCCTTGATCCCATCCTTGACCTTATTCCACTTTAAGTCCTGTGAAAAACATTTCGAAAAACTTGGGGTGAGCATAAAAAGCTCAGTAAGGGATACAAAAAGAATGAAAACTGTTAGTTTTTCAAACATCAAGTAAACCATGTATACTATATCAAAGTAATACCTTCACCTTCATCAAGTAGTAAAAAAAAATCTTCACTGAATAAAGTATCATTACTTACCTTTTTGTAACCAAAGGATTACCATAAAACCCATATAAAGAACACATAGAATATATAAAGGTAACTTTGGACATAAACATACTTAAGTGGAATAACCATACGGTTGACTTCCACACATATCACTTAATGGAATAGCCATACGGCCAATTTCCATACATACTTAATGGAATAGCCATACGGACGACTTCCATACCCAATGCATTGGAGGTTATAACGTAACCACCCGTCCTGGTATTCACGGCACCACCCGTCATATGGTTTATAACGTAACCACCCGTTAAAATGTCCAAGTACCAATATAAAATCATAAAACATAAAACTAATATAAAGGAATGATAACATTTCCACATTTCAATCATAATATAACATAAATATATTGACATAATAGAATCCTTTATCAAAACCATTTTCAATACCAAAATACATAAAAGAGTATATGGTATTTATTTTATTCTAAAAACAATACGGCTTGTTGAGGAAGCCAAAGACCAAATAATACTCGCGGTGGCGGAAAAAGTCGTTGTCACCGCGTACGTTAAAAAAAACATTCCTTTTTTCGTTTAGTAAAACGCTTCGTAGAAAAAGATTCATTTTGTATAAAAGTAAAAGTCAAAGGAGTTTATACACCGTATAAAAGAAAGTTGTGTATAAAACGAAATATGCCTCAATGAAAGGAGATTGAGACGAAGTCCCTTACCTTGGGTCCGACTTGACTCGATCGTTCTTTAACGTCCTGAATAATAAACTTGAGTTAATTTATACTTGATTAAGAACCTTTTTAATGTTCATTATTCCTTTTATATCACTTATTGCCATGTTATAAACATTATGTAACCATTTATGTTAATAATGTTTGTTTTGTCAATATTTGGTTCTTAAGTCGAAAGTTGACTTCTTACAATTACATGTTGTTCGTGTGGTCAAAAGTTCTTTATATCCAGAATGAAATTATTGATTTGGATATCATATATATCATATATATCCAGAATATACATGTATTTATAATATTACATAATCATTTAGAGGTAAGAAATGAAATGCACCGTTCATGGAGACGGTAAGCCGTACGTACGCATGAACGCTACTTTCATTTCTTTGTCATATTAATGGAATTAAAACTAAATGAGAGGTATGTATATTTTAATTCCAGAATTATATTAATCATTTAGATATATCATTAATTATATATATACATTATATACATGTAATTTTAATAGTACATTTACATTTGGGGATTAAGAAATGAAATGCACCGTTCATGGAGACGGTAAGCCGTACGTACGCATGAACGCTACTTTCATTTCTATCTCATACTTTAATGAAAAAAAATAATAATGATATAGAGGTATATTATAATTCCAATATAATAAAATATATAATATCATTAACTTTATCCTTTACACATCCCACATATGGTATTAACGAATCAAATCACTTTCAGGGGGCGGTAGTCCGCACTTCCTAAAATGAAGATATCGTGTTTACCCATAATGGAAACCATAAAGGTATGCCAAAAATGAAAAATACGGAAGATTAAAGAAAACATAAACATATTATATATCATGTATAAAAATAGTGACATCATAATGGCCACCCTTGAAGGTGTTAAATGAGTATTGAACAATCATCGTTTCGGGAGGCAGAATTTCGCCATCCACGGAAACCGTATGTTCTTTAACCTTTTGATGTAGTTGTGTGAGAGTGTAGGTCAAATAAATATTATAACAACATCCTAGTATATTGAAGATACTGGTGTTGTTACAAAAGAAGTAAATAAAAAGAGTTTAGAGGGTTGGAGAAGCAAAATAAAACAAATGAACAAGAGAGAATGAATTACCTTTAAAAGTGTAACTCCTTTTTGATTTGAGCCTAAAGGCTTCCTTTGAAAGGATTCTGCCCAAAGGGAATCCTCTAGGATTAGGAGAGGGATGTGGAGAGAGTAATTGGGTAGGGGTTGGCCGAGCCAAAGGCTTGAGGAGTGTGTGAAATGGGGTAGAGGTGGGGGCCTTTTATAAGAGGAGAGGAGGAGCACTTTTGGAAAGTAAAGAAATATTACTTTATTTGAAAATGTGTTTCGGTTTTAAAAGGTCCCACATTGATATAATTCGTGGATAAGGTGATAAGGGTTCTAAATCCACTCATCCAATTGGTTTTGGACATGTGTAGTTCATAGATTTTACATTATCTTTCCATTTTATTTAAATCGTCAAATAATGATGTCATCGCTGCATCATTATTATGTCATAAATAATTTAATTTATTTAATATCTAAAAATCAAAAAAAAATACTATGATGTAGGAAATCTTTTTAGATTTCCAATGACTATTTATAATCAAAAATCTGATCTTTATAACCCCATGTAAAAATTGTTTTCGTAAAACATCTCTTGTTTGTGTCATTTTTATTTTAACATTTAATAAAACGTTATTTATGTCATTTCCAAACAAAAGTGTCTCCATGGGGTCCCCAAGTTGACCCATGGCTTGTCTTGGTCGGCCATGACACAACCAATAATGTTGGGACATGTGTCTAGGTCATTTCATATTATTAAAGCATTATTTATACCTTAAACTACACTAATTACCACTAATCGCGATTAATGAAAAAAGTTACTATTCGCCAAAAAATTATTTTAATCTCATTGAACCACATTTTACTTCTTAATGACAACCATGTATGTCGGATTTTCAAAATTCAATACACATTAGTGGTAAACTTTCATTTAACTGAAAAATCAGTTTGCTTGATTACCACTTAGTGGTTTCGCTATTCATCAAAAATTGAAGTTTTTCAGAAAATTATCAAAAATTCACCCTAAGCTATATTTGATATTCTGAATTCAAAAATGAAGTCCATTTTACAAAATTCATAACATATAAGTCAAATTAATTAATTTAATAATTAATTCCCGCTTTCATGACAAATAGCGTGTTTTTGTGAAACAATAAGTATCAAAAGATTGACACCAGTTTAAGTCCAATTTCAAAGTGAAATTGATTCCAATGACCACCATTGGATTAACAGGTAAAAATATTTTCTAATTTCACTTTAAAACCAATTAAAATAATAATCTAATCATATAAATAATTTAGATTAAAAAGAGGTTTTGAATTAAAATACAACATTTTACACTATTCATAAAAAAAATGAACTTTATCAGAAAGGTACCAAAAATTTACACAAAGTAAATTTTGATGTCCCGATTCTAAAGAAGAGTTATATTTGGTCCAAAATAAAGTATAAGAGTGATCAAAACTATATTTAATGACGGTTCACCATTAAAAGCTGATAAGTGAACCTTTAGTGAAAATTTGAGTATATATGCCCTAAAATTGAACTCTTTCCATATTTTAAGCCTTTATCTTTTATTGGGTAAATGTATAAACATTTAAAAACATATCTAATCATATTTTATTTATTTCTATCCATTCCCGCCAGTACAACGGCTACTTGTTAACTAACATTTAAAATAATATTATTTTATTACTAGTGTGCTACGTAAGTTTAAAAGAAACTCATCGTTGCGTATCGGGTACGCTATCGAACATAGAAACCCCTTTAAAAATAAAATTAATATTTAATTAGTAAATATTAATAAATATGAAAATTCTTTATTCTTTATTTACCTGGGATTTTACACTTCAGCGCAGCGATGATCACCGCAAGGGTGGATTCTTCGATCCGGGATGGATAAGCTTGAAGATCCTCCTTGCTTGAGAGACTCTCTCTCTAAATTTTAGGAGGAGAGAGATGCTCTCAAATTTGACACACGAATAGTTCTGGTGGGAGAGCATCTCTCTCACTTATATAGGGAGTATTAAAACACGCGGTGTAGGTTCCCGGCCCCCGTGTATTAGGCGTCCGCTATATAAGTGATGTAAATAATTATTTATGGAAAATAAAATTATGCCATAAATAATATTTACAATTTATCACTTACTTGTAATATATAAATATATTACGTGATAAATTTGAGTCTTTAACTCGACTCATACCTCCTACTAATATTAAACGAACCTAGGATATTTAAATCCAGTCGAATAATATTAATACGTGTATTTACCATACAACTTGTAAATACATGTTATAAATAAATTCAAAGAATTATTCTGAACTTAAATAATTAATGAACTTATTTATTCTTTGGTGATCCATAGAACTTGGATTGTACTCGGACCCTTTGGCGGGGCCCACCAAGTTCTAAATTCTTATTCACAGAATAGGGAAAATTTTCAAGGCACTATCGTGTGTGACCCTCTAGTCCCTTATCTCAATAGCAGTGAATAATATCACAGACCTAGAGCGGGGTCTAGCAACCCATCGAGGCCCCTATAGAGATAAGGCAAAGTCAAAGCAACGACTGCCTTCCTATGAACATGGTCCGTGTAATATAATCTCTTCGTCAAACGATATCTCAATAAAGCAGAATGCATACTAGTGTCATCATTCTTTATTTGCTTTATTTTTGTTTGTTGATTTGTCCGGACGGTCTTACCTTCGTCTACCATGGCCATGGATTTAATGAAGGTTCAACCATCCTAATCAACCAGGCCCGAGATATCTCTTCCTAAACTTGGAAGCGACAAATCCTTTCTCGATAATTCAATCAATGCCATGCCATTAATGACGTACCCAATACAAACTACCTCGCCACGACTTTGTCGCCATGGTTTTCGCCTTATATCAAATGTACGTAATTAAATGACATTCATTGATAATGATCTCAAGTCAGGAGACCATTACACATGCCCATAGATAGGAACGACCAATGACACCAGAAACATGTGGTGTTCCTATTAAGCGGGTATGTCCTCATGATCTCGTTAGCTAGAGATCATCAAGTGCGAACTTCATGAGATGAAGTCTCAATGCTTATGAGCCCCCCAGCACCTGATGGTCACACATAATCTGTGTCCTTTCAGAATTATGTAACTAGACCATAGGACGTTACTTTGAGATTACTGTCATGGCATTTCAGGGTTCTCATTATAGCCTAGGACCTGCTATAACAATTTTGATGCGACATGTAATCTAAGGACATTGCCATTAATAAAGTGGATGCAGAAGTATCTACACTATCATGACAAGATAAATACATGTATAAAACAAACTGAATACATGTAGCAGTAATCAAAGTACAAAACAAGTTGGGTCTAGGGCACCCACTTTCAACACTCCCACTTGCACTAGAGCCAACTGCTAACAGTTTTCAATCCGCTAGCTCTCACATGTGAATCATGCTTCTGCTGAGAAATGGCTTTAGTCAGGGGGTCTGCCACGTTGTCCTCTGTGGCCACTCTGCTAACTGTCACTTCACCTCTTTGAGTAAAATCCCTTAAGAGATGGAACTTCCGAAGAATATGCTTTGTCCTCTGGTGAGACCTGGGCTCCTTGGCAAGCACCACTGCAGCAGTATTGTCACAATATACTGGAACATGGTCTGCACTGCTAGGTATAACACCAATGTCTGAGATAAAGCTATGTATCCAGACTGCTTCCTTTGCTTCATCAGAAGCTGCAATATATTCGGACTCTGCTGTAGAATCAGCAACCACAGCTTGCTTTGAGCTTCTCCAGCTCACTGCACCACCATTCAGGCAAAATATGTAGCCTGACTGTGATTTCATATCATCATGATCTGTCTGGAAACTAGCATCAGTGTATCCCCTCACAACTAGTTCCTCATCTCCTCCGTACACCAGGAACGTATCCTTAGTACGCCTCAAGTACTTAAGGATAGTTTTAACAGTTGTCCAGTGCAACTCTCCTGGATTGGCTTGATATCTACCCACCATGCTTAAAGCAAAGGCAACATCAAACCTAGTACATAGCATGGCATACATGATAGAACCCACTACCGAAGCATAAGAGACTCTACTCATTCTGTCAATCTCCTCGTGTGTTTGTGGACACATTTTCTTGGAGAGATTTACACCATGTGACAGGTAAAAATCCTCTTTTGGACTATTCCATATTGTACCTTTTGAGTACCTTGTCAATATATGTACTTTGACTTAGGCCAAGCATCCTTTGAGATCTATCTCGATAGATCTTGATCCCTAGAATGTAGGCCGCTTCACCTAAGTCTTTCATGGAGAAACATTCATTTAACCAAGTCTTAACTGACTGTAAGACTTGAACCTCGTTTCCCATGATTAATATGTCATCAACATATAAAACTAGGAAAACAATAGCATTCCCTTCAACCTTTTTATATACACAAGGCTCGCTTTCATTTTTGACAAAACCAAAATCTCTTATGGCCTCATCAAAACGTACATTCCATGATCTTGATGCCTGCTTCAATCCATAAATGGATCTCTGCAACTTGCATACTTTATTGACATTCTTTGACTTTACAAACCCTTCGGGTTGAGTTATATAGACGTCTTCAACCAACTTCCCATTTAAAAAAGCAGTTTTGACATCCATTTTCCAAATTTCATAATCATGAAAGGCTGTTATTGCAAGCAATATTCTGATGGATTTAAGCATTGCCACTGGTGAGAAGGTTTCATCATAGGCAATGCCTTGACGTTGTCTGAAACCCTTTGCAACCAGTCTTGCTTTAAAGGTATTAACCTTACCATCCATGTCCAGTTTTTTCTTGAATACCCATTTACAACCAATGGGCTTCACATCAGCTGGAGGGTCTACCAAAATCCAAACTTGATTTTGGTACATGGACTCCATCTCAGAATTAATGGCTTCTTTCCATGTAGCAGCTTCTTTGCCTTCTACTGCTTCCTTGTAGGTCAGAGGTTCATCATCCTCAAGGATTATTGTGTCACCTGACTCGGTGACAAGAAAACCATAACGTTCCAGTTCTCTAACCTCTCGTGTAGACCTACGCAGTATCTGTGTCTCAAGAACAATTTCTTCTTCCACTTGTTCTTGTTGAGATTGTTCCTCTACCAACTCTTGTGCATCTGGAGCATTGAATTCATCGAAGTCAATCTTGCTCCCACTATTTCCATTAGAAATGTGACCCCTTTCTAGAAATGTGGCGTATCTTGCCACAATGACTTTTCTATCTAAAGGGTTATATAGGTTGTATCCTCTAGTTTCTTTAGGATAACCTACAAAGATGCACTTAGTGCTTCTGGATGCTAATTTGTCACTTGGTAAAGTCTTGACAAATGCCTCGCACCCCCACACACGCATGTGTGGCAGATTGGGTTTCTTTCCAAACCATAACTGATATGGAATCACATCTGTGACTTTAGTTGGTACTCGGTTAATGGTATATGCTGCTGTCTGTAAGGCGTATCCCCAAAAGGATAATGGAAGAGTTGTATGAATCATCATTGATCTGACCATGTCAAGCAAGGTCCTATTCCTCCTTTCACTAACACCATTCCATTGTGGTGTATAAGGAGGAGTGAGTTGAGATACTATTCCAGACTCCTTCAAATGATCAATGAATGCTTGGTTAAGATATTCTCCGCCTCGGTCTGAGCGAAGTGCTTTTATCTTCTTACCAAGTTGGTTTTCTACTTCATTTTGATATTCCTGAAAGAAACGAAAGTAATCTGACTTATTCCGCATTAAGTAGATATAGCCATACCTACTATAATCATCGGTGAAAGTGATGAAGTATAAAAAACCACCCCTTGACTCTACTGGAAATGGACCACATACATCGATATGTATTAATTCCAGTACTGCATTTGCTCTTTCTCCCTTTCCTGAGAAAGGTGCTTTGATCATCTTTCCTTGTAAACAAGCTTGACATACATCTAAGGGTTCTAACTGTACTGAGTCTAGATACCCTTCTTGATGTAATTTTTGTAATCGCTTCTCGTTTACATGACCAAGCCTAAAGTGCCATAGGTGGGTGTTATTTGAGTCATGTTGGTTATTTTTGTCATTTATGGCCATTACTGAGTTTTCTAGTTCTAGTATATATAAACCATTGTTAAGATGTGCCATACCATAACACATGTTATCCCTATAAAAGAGACAACTTTTATTTCCAAACTTGAAATAAAAACCCATAGTGTCTAAAAATGACACAGAGATAATGTTTCTGGTAACAGACGGTACATAATAGCAATTGTTTAAAACAAGAACCAAACCAGTTGGTAAAGTCAAGTGATAGTCTCCCACTGCCAAGGCCGCCAGACTTGCACCATTTGCAGCTCGGAGATCCACTTGACCTTTTGTAATCTTCTTGAACCTACTTGGTTCCTGTATATGAATACAAATGTGTGAGCCACATGCCGTATCCAATACCCAACTTGTAGATAAAGATAGATTGCATTCAATGACAAAAATACCTGAAGCAGAAGCATCAGCTTGCTTCTTCTTCCCTGCTTTGCAATTCTTCTTCCAGTGGCCTTTCTTGCCACATCCAAAGCAGATAGCTTCTTGCTCATTACTTTGCCTCTGAATCTTTGTCTTCTTGGCAGGACGATGCATTGGTGTCTTTGGCCTTGACTTGGCCTTAGACCCCTTTGCCTTGCCCTTGTTTTTCTTGTTCACCATAAGGACAGATGTATTGGTGTTTTTCATGTCCTTATCATCTTGACGAACTAAAGCCAAAAGATCCGGGAGCGACTTTGTCATATCATTCATATTATAATTGACAATGAAAGTCAAGAATCTTGACGGTAAAGAGGCAAGAATGAGATCCACTGCTAGTTCTTGGTTCAGTTTGAACCCAAGGGCTTCAAGCCTCTCAATATACCCAATCATCTTGAGTACGTGAGGACTGGCTTGGTGCCCTTCTGCTAGCCTGCACTTATAAAGTGCACTTGAGATCTCATACCTTTCTTGCCTAGCCCTCTCCTCATATAGTTCTTGGAGATGTGAAAGCATCTTGTAGGCATCCTCTTCCTCATGCATTTTTTGCAATTGGCTAGACATAGATGACAACATGATGCATTGTACATCAAGTGCATCATCTACATGCTTTTTCCACTTATCTTTTTCTGTCTTGCTTGCTCCCTGAGGAGGCTCAGCAGGAGTTGGGGATTCCAGCACATATAACTTCCTTTCTTGGCGTAGTACTATGCGCAAGCGCCTGTACCACTCCTGGAAGTTATTGCCGGTCAGGATATTTTCTTTATCCAAGATTGATCGCAGTGATAAAGTACTAGTGGTGTTCGTGATTTCCATTTTGAATCTACATCAGATAAACATTTTAGCAGTTAGTACTTTGTCTTGATTACCTTTTGACATTTTATGATTAATAAAATATCATTTAATGTCTCCCACTATTTTAACGAACCTAATTGGCCCTCACCATTAGATTCAGAATACTCTATCGCTTGAGCATTCTAATGGCAAGGATCCTATGAAACCCCTTTCATAATCTACAAGCTAGGGCTATGACATTACTTGAAGGGTTTCAAGGTAGGCACTATGCTGGCCAACCACTTGTTCTTGTGGTTCCTTGTATAGTTGAGTAAAGTCCCAGTGTTTTGGAATCTGTACTTGATTCCCTCAACCTTTCACCTCTAAAGTGATATCAATTTAGCTAAGGCTAATCCTTGACTACTCACTTCAGTTAAGTCGACCCATTCCTCATATGGAAACGCCCCGGTAGTAAGAGGCACTCTCAACTGAGGCTGATGAGCACCCAAATAGCCGGTTTTGTTTAGATATGAGAAATGGAAGGCATTATGACTTAATATATATCTTTGAGGGATTTTTAAATTATTAATTGACGAATATAATCCCTTTTCTATTTATTATGTTCAAACTAGGTTGTTATGCTCACAACTGAACATTAAAAAGAGAATTTATTCGTCATAACTTTATGCATTTTCTTTGTTTACTATCCTATGTGATCATGCAGTAATCATGCAGTCACATAAAAATAATAAACTGTGCATAAAGTAAATCAACCATTCCGACTGGTCTTGAGCATTCTATAATGATTGATCATTAACTGATCAATCATCACCTAGGGGCACCCGTACCTGAGTCAATACAAGACTCGTGTCGCTGCTGGCCCCAGTGAAAAGCGTCCAACTTCTGTCTGGTCTACCGCTTCATTTTGGCGGGGTCTGCCCTCAGATCGTCATTGAATAAATACAAATATACTCGCACGCAGGCGAGGGGGTCTGGGGTACAAAATACAAGTGGTGGAATGGACACGCAGGCCCTTATACATATTTGAATTAAAAGATGATTCGCAGACCGTCATTTATCTAATTAAATATTACAATCATCGCACGCATTGAATAAATAATTAAATAAATACATACATGCCAAACATACACAGGTCGGTCAAAAGCTCAAGACCCGTCGGGGTAATCGTGCAATAAAATTAAATTGCAATAACTTTAAATTATGCGAGGGTGTTATAATAAATTAAATGAATTTGATTAAATTCAAATAATTTATTTTTATCGGTTCCATTTGTTTAATTTAATTTTAATTCTAAAATTAAATTAAATTAAACCATTAATTTAATTCTAAACATAAATTAAATTAATATTCTTGGATTAAAATAATCTAAACCCCTAAATTAATTTCAATTAATTTAATTTCAAATAAATTAATTAAAATTAATTCAGTGCAGGTTACCTCTAACCAGAGAGTAGTCCTACGGGTCTGCGTACCGACGCGAGATATCGTCCTGGAACCGCGGCGTGACCGCGGCGCGACCGTGGCGTGACCGCAAGGTAAACACGGCGTGACCACGGCATGACCACGGCGTGACAGCGGGATCTAGCGCTTCCCGCGACGGTTGCATCTCCCGACAGACCGCTGCTCCGGTGAGCCGACGAGGCTGCTGTCCGGCCAGGCTTGGTTTCGAGTCGGCCGGACGAAACCGGGCAGCCGGGGCGGGCTGAGGGTGGTCGGACAGAGGAGGTCTGGCGTGGACGAGGCCGGCAGGGGTGGTCCGGCAGGGTTTCGCGTCCGGCGAGCGCCGGCGAGGCGGGCCGTGTTCGGCGAGCTGCGGCGAGGGCCGCGTCCGGAGAGGCGGGCCGCGAGCTGCGGCGAGGGCCGCGTTTGGCGAGGCGTGCCGCGAGCGGCGGCGAGGGCCGCGTCCAGCGAGGCGGGCCGCGAGTTGCGGCGAGGGCCGCGTCCAGTGAGGCGGGCCGCAAGCTACGGCGAGGGCCGCGTCCGGCGAGGCGGGCAGCGAGCTGCGGCGAGGGCCGCGTCCGGCGAAGGCGGTCCGGGGAGGAGGCCGCGACCGGCGACCCTAGGGTTTGCCGGCCTTAGGCGGCACGAGGGAGAAGACCCGTAAGGGTATTCTTCCCCCTTTTTTTATTATTATTTTTCTCTCCTTTGCCACAAAAATCCAGCCGCCCACCCCCTTTTTTTCTTTCTTTAATAAAAGAGAAGACCCCATTTTGGGGTCTTTGATTCTCTCCTTTTTTTTATTTTTTTTTTGAACAAAAACAAGAAGACCCATAAGTCTTGGTCTTCTTCTTTTAAAATATAATAAAATTTATTATAAATATAAGCAAATATTTATTATAAATTATTTTATTATATCTTATAATAATAAAATAAAATTATTTGATGTTAATTCTCAACACCAAACAAGCATGAACACGGGCGTCGATCCGATTAAAACTTTCAAATGATCGTATCTTGATCATTTGAAATCGAAACGACGCGCGGTCAAATCCGAATGAACCGTTTTAACACCCCGCAATTAAATTTAATGCAATTTAATATTTTTTGACTCAGAAAAACCTTGCGCTCCCTCTGATACCACTGTTGGGTACCGGGACTGCGCAGCGGAAGCCAATGGGACGGGATTTTTTTTTTATAATTTCTGCTTCACCGGAGTGACATAATCTTGTCAACTCCGGTGATCTTGTCCCAGCTTGGTCCGAGGATCTCGCAAGGTTCATAAGGAGCACAAAAAAAAATTGAACGTTTACCTTGTTCAGAATTGACGTGTAGGACACCGGCGATCGTTGCTCGAAGACTCCGACGTCGAAGCCCTCTAGATCGTCCACACACGCCTTGCGAATCTGCCCGCGCGCCGTTCGTCAAGATCCGGGTGCTAGCGTGGATCTTCGACGCACACTTCAGCGCAGCGATGATCACCGCAAGGGTGGATGCTTCGATCCGTGATGGATAAGCTTGAAGATCCTCCTTTCTTGAGAGACTCTCTCTCTAAATTTCAGGAGGAGAGAGATGCTCTCAAATTTGACACACGAATAGTTCTGGTGGGAGAGCATCTCTCTCACTTATATAGGGAGTATTAAAACACGCAGTGTAGGTTCCCGACCCCCGTGTATTAGGCGTCCGCTATATAAGTGATGTAAATAATTATTTATGGAAAATAAAATTATTCCATAAATAATATTTACAATTTATCACTTACTTGTAATATATAAATATATTACGTGATAAATTTGAGTCTTTAACTCGACTCATACCTCCTACTAATATTAAACGAACCTAGGATATTTAAATCTAGTCGAATAATATTAATACGTGTATTTACCATACAACTTGTAAATACATGTTATAAATAAATTCAACGAATTATTCTAAACTTAAATAATTAATGAACTTATTTATTCTTTGGTGATCCATAGAACTTGGATTGTACTCGGACCGTTTGGCGGGGCCCACCAAGTTCTAAATTCCTATTCACAGAATAGGGCAAATTTTCAAGGCGCTATCGTGTGTGACCCTCTAGGCCCTTATCTCAATAGCAGTGAATAATATCCCAGACCTAGAGCGGGGTCTAGCAACCCATCGAGGCCCCTATAGAGATAAGGCAAAGTCAAAGCAAAGACTGCCTTCCTATGAACATGGTCCGTGTAATATAATCTCTTCGTCAAACGATATCTCAATAAAGCAGAATGCATACTAGTGTCATCATTCTTTATTTTCTTTATTTTTGTTTGTTGATTTTTCCGGACGGTCTAACCTTCGTCTACCATGGCCATGGATTTAATGAAGGTGCAACCATCCTAATCAACCAGGCCCGAGATATCTCTTCCTTAACTTGGAAGCGAAAAATCCTTTCTCGATCATTAAATCAATGCCATGCCATTAATGACGTACCCAATACAAACTACCTCGCCACGACTTTGTCGCCATGGTTTTTTCCTTATATCAAATGTACGTAATTAAATGACATTCATTGATAATGATCTCAAGTCAGGAGACCATTACACATGCCCATAGATAGGAACGACCAATGACACCAGAAACATGTGGTGTTCCTATTAAGCGGGTCTGTCCTCATGATCTCGTTAGCTAGAGATCATCAAGTGCGAACTTCATGAGATGAAGTCACAATGCTTATGAGCCCCAGCACCTGATGGTCACACATAATCTGTGTCCTTTCAGAATTATGTAACTGGACCATAGGACGTTACTTTAAGATTACTGTCATGGCATTTCAGGGTTCTCATTATAGCCTGGGACCTGCTATAACCATTTTGATGCGACAGGTAATCTAAGGACATTGCCATTAATAAAGTGGATGAAGAAGTATCTACACTATCATGACAAGATAAATACATGTATAAAACAAACTGAATACATGTAGCAGTAATCAAAGTACAAAACAAGTTGGGTCTAGGGCACCCACTTTCAACAGGTTTTACGAGGTATGTTTGTAGTTATAACGTGCACTTAGTGACTTCCAAACCTCAAATCAATTTTTGAGAAAACCCAAGATCCTCAAATATGATCAAACAAGTAATTTATTTGTGGAATGGGTTATCATTTTTTAGTTTTTAGCTAATTTAAACTCCGATAATCCATGCACAGCCTAAGGGTACCATCCACCTTTTTCACAAAAAGGTCAAGTAATCCCCATATAGAAGTATTGGGTCTAATAAACCCCTTTGCCTCCAAATACTATAACTACCTTTGAGCTCCTACAACTCCATCATGTCCATCCTATAAGGAGGAATGGATACTGGTGTATCTCCTAGAACTAGCTAGACGGAGAAATTTACCTCTCTCTAAGGAGGTAAATCAGAAAATTCGTCTGGGAACACAACCCTAAAATGAACAAACACTGTAGGAAATTATGTCTGATGTGATCCCTGATCATCCATATAAAATCTAGTGATCGGGAATTTCATCTCACCTAGCATACGATGTTGTGGTCTAGCTCATATCATCTAGATATCACATTCAACCTTGTGAGTATAAACTACACCCTTCTTGCGAGGTGAAAGTCACCCTTTGATGATAGCAGTAAATATAAGATCTATATGCTACTAGCCAATCCATCCTGTGTATGATGTGAATCCATGTCATCTCAAGGACATAAATATCCCAGATGAATTGATAGCCACTAACCTCCAGGGGGAACTCACTACACTAGTGTATGTTCTCCATTCTGATTTCCAGCAGTATGTCTCGAATCAAAACGCCCTTAGAAGATAGTAAAACAAGACCATGTATTTTCACCACCAGTGTAGATATAAAACAATGTGATGCACCTGTATCAATAAGAGAATATGAAATAGTAGAGGCTAATAGGATTATACCTCTCACTATATATGATCTAGAACCTTTCCCCTTGAAGATAGGTTATACAAAAAAATAACTGACATATTCCATGACTATGTGACACCACCTCACTTCCCAGAGTAGGCCCTCTCTGATGTCTTCGTGTAATTGGTGTCTGGCCTCCTAATACATGACCACCAATAACTCAAAGTGATCAAAAAACACTTCTACAACTCCCTACCTAACGTGGAGTTAAGAATCCTCTATCTGATATTGGCATCAGAGCTGACCCCCTTCCACTCATAGCTAGAGGGAGGTCCTATAGAAATAATGCACGTGGACCATCTTGCCACAATCTCGACACTTGACTGGGTCACAATCACACTAATTATTTATATGGCCTCACATATTACACTAATAGTATAACAATATGCTACCATTACTCACAGCCTGATTGGTGATATTCTCATTGGAAGCCAAAGACGTCGCTTCGTACCTGAATATGATGAAGCACTGGGTCGAGAAACAACACTTACCTACTATGCACTCCATGATTCAGATTCCTCTCCATAATAAGTTCCTAATTCACAATTTCACTGATAGAGGTCAACTAGAACACATTGAGATACTATTTGATAGAATTTCATAGACCTTCGTTGAATCATCTCTCCATTAATATTTCATTTGTAAGGTACATCAGCACAAAATAATCCAGCTCTATAAACTGGGTCATGTAATCCATAACTATCATTGTTCCCTACTCTAGACACATGAAATCATTAGACTACTCTATCAGTAGTTTTGTGGTGTATAAATATCCATATATTTGGGTTTAGAAATTAGAACAATCTATATCTCATAGCCTGTCATGCTAGTTCAAAACATCCCACCAGTGCACTTCTGCTCCATGTAGTATATTTGTGGAAAGATTTACGCTCCTCTCATGAGGCATATTAGGATGCTCAAATATTTCTAATGTGGTCTCTAGCCACATCTCAACAGCCTTTGGTCCTCCATCCCCCATAAACATGGGCAGATTTTAATGCTAAAACTCACACATCAACTCTTCCAGAGTCAGTGCATGTCACTATGCTCTCCTAACGGTCTACATGTTCAAAATAAAGACTTCATGAAACTTTGCCTCAGTACATATTTTTGGTACAACTCTATGTTCCATGGTAGGCACAACTAGAGGATACACTGGTAACCCATGGCCTATCACCACCTGAGTATGATCATCACCACCCTCTTGGCGCACCACTTGAGGTCACCATAGTGGCATGGATCTACAATTCCAAACCCACACCTCAGTTCATGATCATTAACAAATATTGTAGGTAAAAATCATAGATATTTAAGTAGGATAGGTAAAAGCCTTCCTATATAAGAACACACCCATATTCCTACTCCATGATTCAGGTTTGGGTGACGTATAGATTAGATATAAGTGAGATACACTACCAAAAGACCACTACTATGGTCGGGTCTATTCTAGTTCTTTACAACAAATAACTCAAGACTATATTTTATTTTAATTTAATTTCTTTTCAATTGAGTTCACATATTCATTTAAATTTTCCATTTGAATTCATGATTATTCATATGTATATCACATTACAATTTAGAAGGTTAAACCATGGTTCACCAAATTCTAATCAATAAGATCCTATACTCCCTTGGGACCAAAACATGATATCCATCCAATCTATTCCACAACATATCAAAATAAAAATATCAAAATAGTGGGAATCTCTATCATGAAATCAATAAAAATAGTATTCAATAGTAATTCTCCATAAATGGAATGGAAAATGCATGGCATGTGATTTCTAGAAAGTGTTTAATATGATGCATGAGATGTAATACCCTTATCTCATCAGGTTGTAACCAAAATAGAATCCCCTAATCATATCAATAACAATAATAATAAAAATCAATTGTTTTACAAAATGGTGGAATCAAATCAACTATAATAGTAAAAATCCTGAAAACATCAATTATTTTTTATTAATGATGCCTTGGTAAAAAGAACAAAGCACGTAACTATAAAAATAAATAAAGCAATGTTACAAGAGTCTAAACGAGGAAAATTTATTATAATATTTTTCATGTAATGGGATGAGATATTTTGGGCGATTTTCCATCTATGTAATTTCACTGTTAACTCCTTTATTGGAACGACCATCAGCTACCATGTTAACCTCGTGATAATAATGAGTGATTATATAGTTGAGCTCCAAAAAATGTAGGAGGAAACCATCCATTTTGCTGTGCGGGGCCATGCCAAGTGAGTATCACCATGTCAAAGGTACTGTACAATGGTAGTGGAATCACTTTTGATCCATATATTATTCCATTTTTTTCTTGATGAAGCCAACAACAATAATGACACTGACCATCTCCATTTCTAAAGAGGATTAAAAATGACATGTACCATATCATCACCCCATAATATGTCTATTGTGATTACTGAACATGATTCCATAGCCTGTGGGGATAGGGGTTCCTTTTGAGTCATTATCCACATTTATTTTGAGCCAAACAAGAAGAGAAAATTTCCAGAAGACTTCAAACATTTCTTTATTTTGGCCGAGTCTTCCTTTAACTCTAATCTGATGAAGAATTATGATATCCCTAATGTAATTGTGGTAGGTACCTATTTGCATCATACTAGCTTCCTTGATAGAAATGGAGATCTTCAACTGGGTTTCACAAAGATTAAATGTATTATTTTTGTGAATGGTAAGATTTATTTCATACCAGATCACATGAATTAGCTCAGCCACAACAACATTGAAAAGATAATCAATCTGAGAAGATGCATCCAAAGTAGTGCATTCTTGAATTTGTTTCATAATGGAGTCCAAGCATATCAATATGAGACCAAAAATGTCAAAAATATAATCCCTTAATTCAAAGGATGTGGCTCAAGATAAGAAATGGTGGTCAGCATCCTCTCGGTTTTGATTACATATTCAACATTTAGAACAATGTTGAATACCAAATAATTGAATATTGCAATCTGTGGGAACTCTATTTTGGGATATTATCCATACCAAGGTGAATTTGGATGGTCTAACCTGTTACTTATTAAATCTCTTTAAGCATGAAAAAGCATAGATATTATTAATAAAATTATTATTGTAGTAATTTTTAGAGTTTAGAACACCATTGTGAGCCGGTTCCCAAACCAAGAAATCATTAGTGTTGACAACAGGGTAGTTAATAATAATATTTATCTCATTAGGTCAATCCAAATCCATAGATTTTAGACATTCCTTTTAAAGAGATATTAATATCAGAAGCTATATTCATAGAATTAGTCATGGAACTAAGAGGTTAACCATTCATTTATCGGACCAAAATCTCAAAGAAGAATCTTTATTAACAATATATATATAACAAGAAAATATTTTAGAAAAATACTACTTAATGGTGGTACATATAGAATATTCCATGTATAAAATATTTCCTTTTCTTATATTATTGTAGAATATGAATCAAAGTAAATAATGGGTTGATTAATTATTATTTTTGAGATTCCATGAGATTTTATATTGAAGGGCTTCATTAATGACGCATGGGTTATTAATACTGAGGCCACCACCGTCAATGGATTTACGAAAATTATTACAAGGAAACACGACAAGTTTTCTTTCTAGTGTTTTTCCACTCTTGAATTTTTTTAATACTACTTTTAATCATTTTAATTAATTCAATAGTCCATTTATAAACCATCATGGAATAAACCATTTTTAATACAATCCTCTATTTGATAATACAAAGTCGGTCTTCCATCAATAAATTTTTCCCTTTACAAGTAGATAAGTGATTATAAATCCGATCAACCATATTGGAAAAATGAGTGCTTTTCCACTTTCCCTATAATATGGGAACTCCAAGGTACATGAAGGGTAAGAAAACCCTCTTTTATACCAAGGTCATTTATAATACCTTCTTTTCTATATATGTGAAATCATTTTCCAAATAAAATGTAAATTTTTTCCAGTTTATTGATTGACCAGACACATATTCATATTTTGAAAAGGAATCTTTAAAATTTCCGACATTCCTTTTCTCCCTTTGAAGGAATAAAATAATATCAACCGCATACAATCGAGGATAGAGAACTGTCAGGTTTCTATAGGCAGCAATATAATTAATGTTACCTTAGTGATAAGTCTTCTAAGGTAGTCCTCAACTATAAAAAACAAAATGGATGATACGGGGTCACCTTGATAGAACTCTTTTTTGAAGTTTAAATAACTCCTTGGAGTGTCTTTAATCAAAATAGAAATGTGGGGATAGCCAACAGGGTTTTATTTTTGTTAACAAAAGTGTCACTAAACCCGAAATTGGTGAGAACCTTAAAAACAATTATCCATTCAATAGTGTCAAAATATTTTTAATATCAAGATTAAATGGAATGATTCACCCTTTATGACTCTTATTTAACATATTAGTACTTTCCGAGGCATGGCTGATGCAGTATTGTATGTTACTTCCTTTAAGGAAGACAAATTGGTTCCAAAAGACAATTCTAATAGCAATGGGGGATATTATATTTGATAAAAGTTTATAAATGATTTTATAAATAATGTTAATGAGAGAAATGGGCATGAAGAGGTGTATTTCAGAACCAATATCTACATTGTGAATATGTAAGAGGAATTGAGAATTAATACCATAAGTAGGGTATCAATTTTCAAAGAAGGATTTAACCAGATTATAGACATCATATTGGACGATATCCTAATAGTGTTGAAAAAAACGGTTATTGAAACCATCGGGACCAAGGGCAGTATCAGGCATTAAGATAAACATAGCAACATTAATTTCAGGTTCTTAGAAAAAACTATTCAAGAGAGTGTTTTCATTTTCACCCAAAATTTTGGGAATGATATCTATCCATATTTCCTTATTAATATAAGGAACATTAAAATTATTAGTAAAGTATGAGACAAGATGATTATCCAAACCTTCCTCATTATCAATGATGTTATCCCCATATTTAAGGAAGGTAAGAGGTATACAAGATTTCCTAACTCTTTGAAGAGCATTGTAAAATTTATAATTTTTGTCGCCATCCTTATGTCGGTTAATTTTGAAAGTCTATTTTCAAATATTATATTTTAAAGTGAGAAGAGAATTAATTTTAGTGCGAAGTTCCATTTCCTAATTATTATCATTGGAAAAGACAGAGTTCATAGATTAAACATGAATTTGGTTGAGGTGTTTTCGAGGTAGTTAATTTCATTATCAGTTTAGTGAATTTATTCAGTGCACTAGGACTTTAGTTTTTGTTTTAGTGGTTTTAATTTCATAATACAAGCTGAAGAATCACTGTTAGTATTCATCTTGTTGCAGGTGTCCTTAATGATATTTTCACAATCAGTAACAGAGGTGCTTGAATTATTAAATGTAATGGGAAATATAGGTTTGAAGTCTTTAGTATTGAGGCTAACTCAAATATGTTGATGATCCGAATTTAGTCTAGGTAGAGTGATGCTAGAGATATTATCCCAATTATTATGAGATTGGGTGTATGTGATTGCTCTATCAAGTTTACTATCCATAACCCTGTTATGATGTCTTCTATAAAAATTATATTTATCACCTACAATGTTTATCTGAATAATATTTTTGTAATCAATACACACTTTAAATTATTTAGAAGTAATGTTTGAGTGGGAGGGGTGTAACACCCTGAGATTTTAAGGAAAATATTCTTTTTAATTTCATTAATGTCTTGTGTTGTATGCTACACCAAAAGGAGCTTTCACAACACGCATCCCGGACTTGGCTTGCATTACATGCAATAAAGTCCTTCCTCGATAGCGTGTGTAGTACGCAATACCAAGTTTCACTAAACGAGATATTATTATAATATTATTATGAACTAGCCGTTATTACTAGTAATACCCACTTTTTGAAATTTTATAAATTTTATATTTCAAAAGGGATCTCATTTTTTGGATTCGGAATATTAAAATTAGCTTAGGGTGAAATTTTGGTACTTTTCGGATAACTTTTATATTCTGATGAATAGTGAAAATTATTATATTTTAATTAAAAACAACTTTTTTAATCGAAATAATTAATAGTGATAAATTATTAATTTGAGTGGTTTTAAAGTATATTTAGAATATATTTTTACCATTTAATACAATCTTGGTCATTGGATGTAATTTCACATTTAAACCAGACATAAACAAGTGTCAATCTTTTGATAGTTATTATCTCTTAAAAAACAAGCTATTTGTTTTGACGACGAGAATTAATTTTTAAATTAATTAATGCAACTGATATGTTTTGAATTTGGTAAAATAGACATCATTTTTGAATTCATAATATCAAATATAGCTTAGGCCTAATTTTTGGTATTTTTCTAGAAACATTCATTTTTTGATGAATAGTGAAACCACTAAGTGGTAGTTAAAAAACTGAATTTTTCATAAAACGTAATTTTACCACTTCTATGAGTGGAATTTCGAAAATCCGAGAGACACGGTTAATATCAAGGACTAAAATGTGGTTCAATGAGATGAAAATATTTTTTGGTGAATAGTAACTTTTTACTTTTATTTACCACGGTTAAAAGTAAATAGGATAATTAAGGGTAAGAATGATATTATTGTTACCCTAACACATGTAAAAATTATAATGGATAAGTTTAATTCTACCAAAAACAACCTTAGGGAAAAAATATGACCATTTAGGCCCACTTGGATTAGATTAGGACATTTAATATTAATTTATTTAAAGAAGGGTTAAAATAGCTATAATCAAAGTTTAATAAGTAAATCATTTTTAATATAGGGTTATATATAATATAAATTAGACTATAAATATTCATTAGAAATATAAAACCATTTCCTACATAATGGTATTTTATTTATAATTTTTAGACATTATATAATTTAATTTATTTATGACACAAAGATTATGCAGTAATAATCTTATTAATGAAATATTGATATAATTGATGTTATAAATACCCAAATAAATGTAATTTGATACTTTTTATGAATTAAACTACATTTATAGGTTTATATGACATGTTAGTATTGATTATTTAACGTTTTTCAAAATAATCATTCTGTTATGATTTTGAAAAAAATCAATTACCAAAGAGTGTCAAAATTGACATAAAATAGTATTTAGAACGAATATTATATTATTAATTTTTATTTTATTCCTAAAAATATAAGGTTCGGCCAAATGACTTATATAATGTTATATATATTAATAATAGACAACTTGGGGTTCTTTTGGCTTGTTATAGTAAGTTTATTAACTTTATAGTGTAAGAAAACAAGAAGACACGGTAAAAGTAAAATTATTTAACTTAAGGTTAAATCTAATTGATAAGGTTAAAATAGAAACCTAAAATTGTCTAAATTCTATTGTATGAGAGGATTTAGAACCATCCCCACATTAGATTCGAAATAAATCATGTCTGAGCTATTCAAAACCAAATATGACTTTATAATAAAATAATATTTTTAGTTTTTCCAAAGGTGACCCTCTCCTACCTTATAAAATGGCACCTCCTACCACTCTTCCTCACAACACTTTGAGCCTTCAAGCTCGGCCAACCCCTGCCAAATTATCTTCTCCACTTACATAGAAACATCCTAGAGGTTCTGGTCTTCTTCTATGACCACTTTTAGTGCCCTAAGAGGAGGTCTCAAAGAGGCGCTTCAAAGAAGAGGTAATGTTTGTTACTGATTCTTTCAACTTTATTTATTCTTCCACTACTTCTTCTTTAGTTGTTTCATTATGAAGTAATAACATAAGTATAAATCATATACTGATATTTTCTTATAATTATGAAACTACCCTATTTCACCATCTATCTATCCTACAGAAAATGAAATCACCACGCGTGCGTACGTACGGAATACCGTCTCCACGCCGTGGAAAAATCTGTTTTTCCACCAACACCTTACATGGATGGGTATAATGGTGCAAAGAATAACTATATATGGTTATTATAACATCATACTGATTCTCATATATTATACCATCCACTCCAATTCTATTGAATAATTATGGGAATGTTATCATCGCTCGTACGTATGTACGGACTACCGTCTCCACGACGCGATGAGATTCATTCTCCATGTTAACCATACATGAATGATCATAAAGTTTATATAATTAATAATAATTAAATATATGAAATAATAATGCTACTGGATTTATGTATATATATATGTATGTCATATATTTAGTTTCATTCAATTCAATAAGGAAATGAAAACAGCGTTCATGCGTACGTACGACCTACCGTCTCCATGAACGATGTATTTCATTCCTTTTATCGATCTATAATATATATATGTATATGATGAATATATTTTATATATAAATCATGTTTTACATTCTGGAATTATGTAAATCAGGATATAAGTATTAATATCAAGAATGACAAGTCGAAACACATACGATAAATGAAATGATTTTACCCAAAACGCTGCTTTAACATGGAATTTACAAAAGAATGGATAATATAAAGTCATAAGTGAAACATATATGATAAAATAAAAATGAATATGATTCTTTAATAATTCAATGATATTATTTAAATCATTATACCAGAGTTTCGGATACGTACGAAGCATATCGGACCTAAGGTAAGAGATAATTTTGCAAATCTCATTTTTATCCGAGATTGCGACTTCGTAAGTGTTTACTGGGGTTATTTCTATCATCCATGTCCATGTTTTATAAAAGTGTATTCATGTATGTTTAAATTTATTTTTACCCATTTGAATTTTACCCCACGGTATGGAAGGAATCTTTCTTTTATTTACCCTACAAGTTACTTTTTGACTTTTCCAACAAAAGTATGAGAAGAATGTTTTTTTAACGTATATGGCATGAAAGGATTTTTATGGTTTTATAAAGCCTTATTTTCATGAAGATTCCTCCAAAATATTTCATGACTATTTTCAAAAAATACATTTTCTTTTAAAACTGCATGACATTTTGTGAAAAGAAAGTGATTTTGAAGAAGAAAAGATATTTTTCTCAAGAATTCATTTCAAGTGTTTTATCAAAATCATTTTACATCCAAGATGAAAATATTTCATATGTGTATGATTCAAGAATAATGTCTCTATGATTTAAATGGTTCCACTTTTCTTATGATTAAATATCAATTTCTTTTATATGGATTATGTGATGATGGGATGAGGTTTATGAAACCCATTTTATTCATTGAGTTATTATGAATGATGTATGTTTATTTTGTGGAACAAGTAATAATGATTTCATTATGAGATGGGTGGGACCTATATCTCCATACAATGCATTGGGTAAAGAGTTATATCTCATGAGATAGACATGGCTGGAACAACAAGTTAAACCGGTTCAGTAATATAGGACTGGAACGAGGAGTGAACTCGATTCATAAAGGGACTTTGTCCACTAAGATGGTCTTGGCAGCAATGCCTTGACTACTATGAAAATCATATCATTTGCTTAATGGTTTCCACAATTACATGTTTTATTCCCCTTCTATTTTATCATGATTGATGTTCCCTTATGATATATGCCTTACATACATCCATGATTCATGTCTTTGCTCACGATTTTGATGTTTAGATTTTATGTTCAAGTTTTTTCATTCAAATGTTTATGGATTGTTTTATGTTCTCTATGTTTACCCTTACTGGGCATTTGAGTTCACCCCTTTTATGTTTTCTTTTCCCCAGGATATAAATAATGGTTTTAGGTATGAAAAAAGGGGAAGATCTTTATTGGGAGATGTTGAAGATCTTTCACCACGATTAGAAGATTTTATTTCGAGTTTCCAAAGACACTAAACTATTACGATCCTTGTGTGTCTTTTTTTGTTATGTATTAAGTATTCCGCAAAAGTAATGTATTTTCCAAGTACGTCATGCTTTGGGTCTCTACAGCTGGTATCAGAGGAAAGGTTTAGTCAACCTTTGGAAACTAGGATGCGAGAACTTTAGTGAGACCCCTAGAGATATTTATAAGGTATGTCTAGGGATGTCCCTATGGTTAAGTTTCAGTATAGGTTATAGTCCTAGAATTATGCTAACAATATTAGATTAAACCTAAGATGTTAGATATTAAAGTTACTCCCCCTTTATTATGATTTTTTCCTCTCACACTATTCTTTTTGGGTTTTAGAAAATGGATGAAAACAAGATGATTCACGATAATGGAGGATATGATGGACAATGGAATGATATTCTTCATGAGAAACCAAATGAAATGGGATTTGGAAGTCCAAACATCATTATAATTCCGAATCAGCAATCTCATAATATGATCAATAAACTCAAATTTGGTAAGTTTCCTAACTCGGCTAATAAGAGAAATATGGAGATTCATGATGATCATAGAGGAAGGAAAGTTCAATTTCCCCTATGTAAATCATGTGGGAAGATGCATCAAGGAGAATGTTTCAAAGGAACTGGAAGATGATTTGGGTGTGGAAAATAAGGACATAAAGCCAGTAAGTGCAAAGGAAAAGGTACAGTTAACACCATGGATGAGGATAATGGTATTACTACGACATCAACAATGGTTAAATGTTTTAAATGTGGAATGTACTGGCATTATGCAAACCAATTCCCTAAGGGAAAGTCTAATGAAGAGAATCAGTATGGTCATATGGGTAATATTTATGTTGATGATGATGAAGAGACTACAAATGATATGTGAGATTAAAGAATTGTTGAAGCTCGGTCAATGGTTTAAGAAGGTAGTGGAATTATTACATGTTTATCAAGTGTAATGTTGTATAAGTAATCTCATATGTAATAAAGAGACATCTATGGATTCTTACACTGTTGTCTTTCCTTAAGTTTTGAAAGTGTGTGATGAATGGTACCAGTATTTTTGAAAAGTAGATGATATGCGCATAATGAAGGGATAAGGAGAAAATTAAATGTTTGATAGTATTCATGAGCTCATGACTGATATATGGAGAAGGTTATATCATTGTTAGAGTATATAGAATTTTTGGATTTTGGTATGTGGAAAGAGTTATCTTTTGACATCATTCATGTTTTCACTAAGGTTTAATGGGTATTCATTTTTCAAGAGAATACATGATTAAGGTATTCACATGATTGGAATGTGACCAACAAGATAATGGGGGATAAATGATGGTTGGTTGATGACATTTCAAGTAATCATTTTCTTTATAATATGAGCGTGGACCGAAGTATTTTAGATAATGATTAGAATGGATTATATTGTACATAAGATAGTATTGTTTAAGGATAGAATTTTTTTTCAATATTATTGATGGGATGTTATAGTAATGTAGTTTTAGAAAAAGGACAACCTGCAGGGCGGGCGACAACCCATCGCGTCGGACAAGGCTGTGGGAATCAAACCCACAACCGAAGTGCGACTGGCCTTTATTGCCTACCACTAGTCTACAGGAAGTCCCTGTTTAGTAGAAACTAGTTTTATTATATTAAGCAGAATGATATATGAAGTATAAGTCCATTTTAGGAACCATATATGATTAATCACACTACAGATCGACTTATGTATATTTAATAACTTTTACTAACCTTTTGTTTGAGACAGATGGAATGACCCATCATTCTATCACATGATATGATAACACTTCACGAATAACAAATCCAACTTCATTTCTTTAATAGATTAAGTGGAAATTGTTCAAGGCATGAACAACAGTGAGATTGTACCAAAATAAAGTAAGTATTTATTCTAATTCAAATTCATCAACTTTAGGGAAATGATCTTGAAAACCAAAAATGTTGTCCTAGTGCCCTTATATCTGATGAATCAGATGGTACCCCAGATCATCACAAATTTATAGTTTTGTGATTGTTGGATTTTTCATATCCATGTTCTCTACCACTCTCCATCAGAACCTGATGGTTAGATTTTTCTTCCATATCCATATTTTTTTACCTATGTTCTCCTACGTGAAAACCCAGTGATGAGTTAATTTGGGTAAACGTTACATTTCATACATTAGTTTTTAAAGACATGTTTTGGTATTCCTTTTTACGATGTGGGTTTCTATTAAATAAAGTTTAGAGTAGTAAACCATTTATAACCCTGAAGAATTTCGAGGGTGAAATTCATTTTAAGGGGGGTAGAATGTAACACCCCAAGATTTTATGAAAAATATTCTTTTTAATTTCATTAATGTCTTGTTTGGTACACTACACCAAAAAGTTCTTGCACAACACGCATCCCTGACTTGTCATGCATTACACGCAATAAAGACCTTCCTCGATAGCGTGTGTAGTATGCAATACCGAGTTTCACTAAACGAGATATTATTATAATATTATTATGAACTAGTTGTTATGAATAGTAATACCCACTTTTTAAAATTTTATAAATTTTATATTTCAAAATGGACTTCATTTTTGGATTCAGATTTTCGAAATTATCAAAGGGTGAAATTTTGGTACTTTTCAGATAACTTTCACATTCTAATGAATAGTGAAAATTACTATATTTTAATTAAAAACAACTTTTTTAATCAAAATAATTAATAGTGATAAATTATTAATTTGAGTGGTTTTAAAGTCTATTGAGAATATATTTTTACCATTTAATACAATTTTTGTCATTGGATGTAATTTCACATTTATACCAGACATAAAAAAGTGTCAATCTTTTGATATTTAGTATCTCTTAAAAACACACTATTTGTTTTGACGACGAGAATTAATTTTTAAATTAATTAATTCAACTGATATGTTTTGAATTTAGTAAAATAGACATCAATTTTGAAATCATAATATCAAAAATAGCTTAGGTCTAATTTTTGGTATTTTTCTGGAAACATTCATTTTTTTGATGAACAATGAAACCACTAAGTGGTAGTTAAAAAAATGAATTTTTCATAAAACATAATTTTACCGCTTCTATGAGTGGAATTTCGAAAATCCGAGAGACATGGTTAATATCAAGGAGTAAAATGTGGTTCAATGAGATGAAAATATTTTTTGGTAAATAGTAACGTTTTACTTTTATTTACCACAGTTAAAAGTAAATAACATAATTAAGGGTAAAAATGATATTATTATTACCATAACACATGTCCTAATTATATTGGCTAAGTGTAATTCGACCAAAAACAACCTTAGGAATAAAATATGACCATTTAGGCCCACTTGGATTAGATTAGGACATTTAATATTAATTTATTTAAAGAAGGGTTAAAATAGGTAAAATCAATGTTTAATAAGTAAATAATTTTTAATATAGGGTTATACATAATATAAATTCGACTATAAATATTCATTAGAAATATAAAACCATTTCCTACATAATGGTATTTTATTTATAATTTTTAGACATTAAATAATTTAATTTATTAATGACACAAAGATGATGCAGTAATTATCTTATTAATGAAATATTGACATAATTGATGTTATAAATACCCAAATAAATGTAATTTGAGTCTTTTTATGAATTACACTACTTTTATAGGTTAATATGACATGTTAGTATTGATTTAGTTATATTTTTTAGAACTAATCATTATATTATGATTTTCAAAAAAATCAATTACCAAATAGTGTCAAAATTGACATAAAATAGTTTTTAAAACAAATATTATATTGTTAATTGTTATTTTATTCGTAAAAATCTAAGGATAGGCCAAATAACTTAGATAATGTTATATATATTAATAATAAACAAAATGGGGTTCTTTTTTCTTGTTATAATATGTTTATTAACCTTATAGTGTAAGAAAACAAGAAGACATGGTAAAAGTAAAATTATTTAACATAAGGTTAAATCTAAATGATAAGGTTAAAATAGAAACATAAACTTGTCTAAATTATATTTGATGAGAGTATTTAGACCCATCCCCTCATTATCTTAGAAATAAATCAATTTGGAGCTATTAAAAACCAAATATGACTTTATAATAAAATAATATTTTTAGTTTTTCCAAAGGTGCCCCTCTCCTCCCTTATAAAAGGGAACCTCCTACCTCTCTTCCTCACACCACATTGAGCATTTATGCTCGGCCAACCCCTTCCAAATTCTCTTCTCCACTTCCATAGAAACATCCTAGAGGTTCTGGTCTTCTTCGAAGACCAATTTTAGTACCCTAAGAGGAGGTCACAAAGAGGCGCTTCAAAGAATAGGTAATGTCTGTTACCGATTCATTCAACTTTATTTCTTCTTCCACATCTTATCCTTTAGTTGTTTCATTATGAAGTAATAACATCAGTATAACTCATATACTGATATATTATTATAAGTATGAAACTACCCTATTTCACCATCTATCCATCCTACGGAAATCGAAATCACCACGCGTGCATACGTACGAAATATCGTATCCACACCGCGGTGAAATCTGTTTTTCCACAAACACCTTACATGGATGGGTATAATGGTGTAAATAATAACTATATATGGTTATTATAACATCATAATTATTCTCATATATTATACCATCCTCTCAAATTCTATTCAATAATTATGGGAACGATATCATCGCTCGTACGTATGTACGAACTACCGTCTCCACGACGCGATGAGATTCATTCTCCATGTTAACCATACATGAATGATCATAACGTTTATATAATGAATAATAATTAAATATATGAAATAATAATTATACTGGATTTATGTATATATATATATGTATGTCATATATTTAGTTTCATTCAATTCAATAAGGAAACGAAAACAGTATTCATGCGTACGTACGACCCACCGTCTCCATGAACAGTGTATTTCATTCCTTTTATAGATCTATAATATATATATGTATATGATGAATATATATTATATATAAATCATTTTTTAAATTCTGGAATTATGTAAATCAGGATATAAGTATTAATATCAAGAATGAAAAGTCGAAACACATACGATAAATGAAATGATTTTACCCAAAATGCAGCTTTACAATGGAATTTACAAAAGAACGGGTAATATAAAGTCATAAGTGAAACATATATGATATCATAACAATGAATATGATTATGTAATAAGTCAATGACATTATATAAATCATTATACAGGAGGTTCGGATATGTACGAATCCTATCGGACCTAAGGTAAGAGATAATTGTGCAAGTCTCATTTTTATCCGAGATTGCTTCTTCGTAAGTGTTTAATGGTGTTATTTCTATCATCCATGTCCATGTTTTATAAAAGTGTATTCATGTATGTTTAAATTTATTTTTACCCATTTGACTTTTACCCCATGGTATGGAAGGAATCTTTCTTTCATTTACCCTACAAGGTACTTTTTGACTTTTCCGACAAAAGTACGAGAAGAATGTTTTTTTAATGTATATGGCATGAAAGGATTTTTACAGTTTTATAAAGCCTTATTTTCATGAAGATTCCTCCAAAATATTTCATGACTATTTTCAACAAAATCATTTTTTTTAAAATTGCATGAGGTTTTGTGAAACTAAATTGATTTTGAATAAGAAAATATATTTTCCTCAAGAATTCATTTCAAGTGTTTTATCAAAATAATTTTACATCTAAGATGACATTATTTCATATGTGTATGTTTCAAGTATAATGTCTCTATGATTTACATGGTTTCACTTTTCTTATGATGAAATATCAATTTCTTTAATATGGATTATGTGATGATGGGATGATGTTTATGAAACCCATTTTATTCATTGAGTTATTATTAATGATGTATGTTTATTTTGTGGCACAAGTAAAAATGATTTCATTATGAGATAGGTGGGACCTATATCTCTCTCCAATGCATTGGGTAAATATTTATATCTCATGAGATAGACATGGCTGGAACGACAAGTTAAACCGGTTCAGTAATACAAGACTGGAATGAGGAGTGAACTCGATTCAGAAAGGGACTTTGTCCACTAAGATGGTCTTGGCAGCAATGCCTTGGATACTATGGAAATCATATCAGGTGCTTAATGGTTTCCACAATTACATGTTTTATTCCCATGATATTTTATCATGATTGATGTTCCCTTATTATATATGCCTTACGTACTTCCAAGATTCATGTCTTTGACCAAGATTTTGATGTTTAGATTTGATGTTCAGATTTTTTTCATTCAAATGTTTATGGATTGTTTTATGTTCTCTATGATTACCCTTACTAGGCAATTGAGCTCACCCCTTTTATGTTTTCTTTTCCCCAGGATATAAAGAATGGTTTTAGGTAAGAAAAAGAAGGGGAAGATCTTTATTGTGAGATCTTGAAGATCTTTCACCACGATTAGAAGATTTTATTCCGAGTTTCCAAAGACACTAAACTATTACAATACTTGTGTGTCTGTTTTTGTTATGTATTATGTATTCCGCAAATGTAATGTATTGTCCTTGTACATCAAGATTTGGGTCTATACAAGGGGCCCATCATTTCACTATGTCTATGAATGGCATTTATATCTCCAGAGATGATCTGTGGGTCTTGGATATATCTGTTTAAAGAATTTAAGTTGTTTCAAAGAGATATCATATATTGATACCTATTATTTTCATAAATAAAAGTGCAGAAGTTACTTGAGTTATGAAAATTTAAATCACATGTGAAATCATGAGTGCCTAAGTTATAAAGATCAACATTTATTAAATATGAGTGAGCAATAATCCATAGGGAATCAATTGAACTATTGTTAGAAGTAGAACCAATGAAATTTTTACCATATTTATCAAAACTACTAAATATAGAAGAAAAATTAATTTTAGGCTCAGAGATAGCAGAAAATTTTGTTTTATGTATAAATATTTTTTTTAAAATTTATGAAAGTGTCAGGGTTAACAATACCATAAATTTTTAAATAGAGTTTATTTATTTTGTCATATGTTTGGGGTTGGACCCTGATTTTATTTTACCTATGGATGACTTACCCCATGTGGATTTTCTATGGGTCTTGATAGAATTCTCCTTGATTGAATTTCTACCCTATTTGATCATGGAATGGTTAGGAGAAATAAATTTTTTTATTACTTATCATGTTCTCTATTAGAGAAATTATTTTTTCACCAAAGATTTGTTGTTTGGAGACATCTCCTTCAATAATGTTGTCAAAACTGATCATTCAAGTAAACAGGTTTTGTGTCTCTACCTATTTTCAAAATTTTGTTTCAAACACCATGAGGAACATGTCCAGTTGATGGATGCCTCGTTTTTTCTTCTACAAGTATGTAGTTATTCTCTTCAACCATGGGGATATAATATAGGATAGGCAATGCATCATATCTGAATTTATCATGTGTACTGAAGGAGGATACCATAGGAATCAATGGATCTCTATCCTTCTCTTGTTCACCAGTCAATGTGGCTATAAAGATAACATCTAGTTCATTCTATGTGATCCTGTCTCTATTTGGACATTCCATTATTTTGTTCTTCCCTGTTTTAGTGTGCACATGATCAATTCATTTCATGTTTTAATTGATATCAATTTAAGGGGCTTGAACAATAGGAAAATTTATTATGTCTTCTCTAGTAGCCTTTTGAGTACCAACAGCTCCTGTTGTTGAGCTGTTAACCAATTCAGCACTAGTGAGATCATTGTCATTATTCCGTGAGGTAGTGAAATTAACTGCCATCTTTTATGGGTTAGTCTCAATGGTTCTTACAGTGGTGGTGTCATCACTAGTCATATATGATTTGAACATAAGGATGCTTTTATCACCATTCTTATCATTAGATTTAACCTCTGTGATGGGAAAAGAGTCCTGAAATTCTAATTCATGTTGAGGTTGGATGATAGTGTCCATAAAAAGGGATGTAACTTCATCATCAATATATTTTTCATCCTTTTAAATATATTCCAATTCAATTATATATACCCATGATTTTCTTAGGGTATCCTTTGATGTAAATGGGGAAACGGTTTTCTGAACCCATATTTCATTTTTAGGCTTCTCTAAAATAGGTCTTTTATATTTATCAGTCCTCTTGATTTTAGTCCATTCCTTATCAATGGGTTGATTGACATGTTTTTTAACCACGATACTATTCACGATGGAGTGTCCAATAATATTATAATAATCAAAAAAAATGGTTTCTTAAGCTTGTATACAATCTTGACCTCAGTTCTGTAATCTTTTGAATTGAATGTGATGACATGATGTAGTTTTGATTCCTGATTTTCTTCTACCATAACTCTATCATATATACCCAATTGGCCATTTATGGTTCTATGGTCAACCTTTAACGGGACCACTATACAAGAGGTTATATCATTTATAATTTTCAAGTTCCCAAAATACCAATTTAGACCATGCATCTTAACCCAAAATTGAGCCACATTGTTCTTATGGGTGAATGGATTGAAAGAAAAATACCATTTAGATAATTGAATATATCCAGGTTTATGTTTTATGCTGCCTATTTTCCAAAATCTTTCAAATTCTTCCTGGGAGTGAAGGATTATATGGAAATAACCTTTCCCAATATGAATGAGTTTCCAATTTTTTTACCCCAATAGTGATCAATTCAAGGCTTGAGCTCTGAAATCGGCTACGGTTTATCCCCTTTTAGATAAGAATTTTGGACATGGATAGAGAACACACTCATTTTATCTCTTTGTTTATGTGTTGTGAGAGCATCATCGACCACGATGCCTCTATCATATACCTTTTTAAAACTTTTGGTCTTTGATGAGGAAATATTTTGCATATCCATGCCACGAAGTGGTTCAACAAAAGATATTCCTTTGGTTTTTTTGTATGAAGCTCAAATTGCATCATCAGAGAGAGTATTTTCATCCCGTGAAATGGGTTTTGTTTGTTAGAAGGATCTTTCCCACTCAGGATTGAAAGAATCCTTGGAGATCCATCACGATCAATCCAGATTTTTTTCATCACTAAGATTCACTGATGTAGGGTTTGCAAGTGACCGTTCGTGAGCTCTCTCAGGGTGATACAAACTTTCCATCTCCCAAGAAGTGGATAATTATGAACTTGTAAAAATATTATCTAATCAATCAGTTAGTCCTAGAAAAAAGAAATTCCATTCGAGGAAATTTGGGTTTTCCTTCTATATGGTTTAACTACGCCCAAGAAAAACTCATTACCAAATACATGTTCCTTTCTATTCCTTTATATTATCACTAAATAGAAAATCAATGTATAAAATAACCTCTATAATGCCACTATGTAATTTCCCATACCTGGATTCCACTCAACTGTGCCCCACACCTAGTTGGCCACATGACCTCAAGCGCATATCCCCAAATAATAAAGGATCTAGCATCGAGGTCCTAAGTTTGTTATTGGGGAGAGTATTTCCTCATTACCAGATTATACACAATATAATATTAATAAAATAACAAGATAAAAAATAGATACAATAGGAAAAAATTGGAAACTAAATAAGACAGGAATATATAAACAATCTAGAAGAAATATTATACAAAGATGATGATAATGATACATTTCATATGTCTAATAAAACATCCAAAATAGGTACAGATAATATTATTACAATACATGTATCGAAAATCCTACATAACAAAAGGTGTTATCTCCAAATAGAATCGTGAGCCTCAGATCGGTCTCATAATCCCTCTCTCTTATGAAGAAATCAGCATCATGTGTTAGGGTTCTCTAAATTATTATTACCTACAATCATATAATCAGTTTGGGTTCTCTAAGGGAGGCCCAAAATGTGTATGAGATAACATCCCAGTAGGAAACCACCCATGATCTATACATTTCACAGTGTGAAATATATTAAGATGAGAAGGTAAACAATAATAGAAATGGTAAAGTAAATATAACCATGGCATATAAACTACTAATAAAATAACCCTTTAATATCCTCTCAATTATCCCTGCAAAACAATGTCAAGCCCTTAAACAAGGTTGCTAAAACCAATATGAATAAACAACAAGAACTTTCCATATACCATGACGTTTCAAAATATCCACGACTAAGATATATAATCAAGTAAATCACATTCCCATGACCACACAATAATAATCAAACTATCACACCATGAATGGTAAGATCTAAGTTTTCAAAGACCAAGGACTCCCCATCGATTCCTAGGAGAATCTCGATGGAAACTCAGTATAGGTACTGGTTGGATTCCTTGGATGATGTCATACCCGAAAATTCCCATGACAGTCAGAGAAAGATAAATCCAAGGGGTAGGATGGCCCATGGCATCCCACAAAATCAATACCCAAGGGGAATAATCAACCCAAGGAATCCATTACCATATTCAACATCCATATAGAGCCATCCATGTAATCTATACAAACATTCATCCATTCATAACATTTACATACTTTATACACGAGTCTAACCACTCATATAAACCATTCACATCCCATCATATAAAATGAGTATACCCACCCATTTATCACGATTCACATTTAAGATATTTAATGAGTATACCCACTCATTGTCCATTATTCATATTAGGTTAAATTCAAAGAGTACACCCACTCATTAACCAATAATCAAACAACCCAATTAAGCCATGCTAAGTGAAATAAAAACTATTTGATCAATTAAAAAATTAACCAAATCAATTAAGCATTTAATAAAATAAAAATGATGGTAACCCATCACCTAATAATGAAACACAATTCTATTTAACAATAATTAAACTCCATTTAAACATGGAAAAAACAAGGTTTATTCATACAGAACACCCCATGGTTGACCATGGTTGGGGGAAAAACCACAAAAACACCTCAAAGAAACATTAGGGAATCCCTAATAGGTCCAATTTAATATAATTCAATTATACAATTCATTTTTACGTCCACACAACAATGTTTTTCAAGCAACAAAACGGTCGATAGCTCTATAAAGCACTAAAGCTTGAGATAAATTTTTAAACCACCAAACTCATATCGGTAGTGGAGTGCTCATCTAGTATCAATATCTAATTGGACTAAAATTCAGAGAAACAAAATGAATCGAATAATAATGAGAAATTTGGGCATATGATACTAAAACCAAACAGTTCATCTGATAGCCAAAATTATCTCGAATAGGTATAAAAAAATTAAGGTCATTCCATTATAGATCCAACGAGATTGACTGTCCTTGGAACGGATCTCAGACATCTAATCTACCTCAAATACTACATTAGGATAAAATGAGAGAATATAAAAAGGGGTTAATGTTGTGTTTATGAAATACGGATTAAACATAGGTATAAATTATTTTTTAATTTTTTAAAAATTATGTAATTTCCCAAAAATTGCAAGTCACATGGTTTATGCGCACAATTTTAAAATCCATGCACAAACCATGTGTAAATACTACAAGGATTATTATAGGTATGGGGAATAACACATGGTTTACCCACACGTTTTACTAACTATGGGCAATACATACAATGATCCAATGCCATGTTCTGCAATGAACTGTATACCAGGCCGCAACATAGTGCACCCAACCCGCATAGTTTTCACTAACCGTGTGGCCTCTACTTTTGACCCAAAACTAGGGACCTAAGCTCTAGACCACCCCCAAAAACCCCCAATCCCGGTATTACCTCAATGAGAATTCATATTATAGAATTTTTAAGCAATTATACTTATAACTAACCACAAACATAGAATTTCTACCTCAACGAAGTACTGGATTCTTACACTAGTAGGTGATCTTATGGTATAATATAGAATTGAAGAAATTATGAATTCCTCAATCAATAATTGTAATCCAAGATCAAACTATATAAAAATGAAATAAAAAATCATACTACAGAAGGATTTGTCATGATCACTATCAAACACCCTTACATCTATATATAAACTTTTCCACTAAAAATTGTCTCTCTATACAATATATCAATGAGTTTATAATAATTTTTTACAAGAAATTAATTAAAATATTATACATGGAACATTTCAATATAGTATAAGACAACTCATATAGTCACATTTCTCTAAAATAGAATAACTAGATTAAGGGAATACATCACATGTTATTTTTTGTAGTAGCTGAGCATACAACTTTTCACTCAACCGAGCACACCCTTAAACTACAAAAGATTATGTAAATTGAGGGATCAATTGTAATAATTATCTTCAAAGAGGATAAACCCCATCTTTATTAAACTTGACCAAAGATATGTTCAACAACCTACCCAACCAGCCTCTGATTTGATCAACCTTATGGTTGGTGTTAAAATTGTTTAAAATTATATAGGATAAAATACTAAGTACATTGTTAACATCAGGTAATAGGGATTAGTCTTAATTATACACCCCAATTATATCAATATTCATATGACATTCCACTTCATATACTTTTCCAGGCCAGTAAAGATAAAAAGTTTGTAGTTATCATCACATGAGGAAACGTTATATTTTATACAATGGTATACTCACACTAATTATAAAATATCATAACAACTCATAATAATAAATGATGACCAACAATTAGGGATATCTCAAGGACATATAGTGAGGAGTTTTTATCTTTCCACTATTCAGGTAAAATATTAAGTACACAATAATGAATGATAAATATAAATTTATGTTATTGTAAAAGCATGATAAATTTAAATTAATGAAAACCATAACATATTATATCTTATGTATTTAATATGTAGACACTTTACAAGAATATCACGATTCTTCTATATTAATGGTTTTGTCAATGGGTTTGTTGTATTCTCATTTATATCCACCCAATAGACATTTTATCACAAGTCCTAATAATATCTCAAATGAAATTTTATTTGAAATGGTTATTTTTGTCCTTCAGTGTGGCCAATGTTTCGTGGCCAGATCAATAACACTATAATTATGAAAATAATTATAATTTCTCCCAAAATTTTAAGAGCCATACTAAGTTTAATGATAAAATTATTATTATAAATTTCTTCCTTCAAAGTATCTGATGCAGTTATATACTTTTCATCTATTGATAAGTCCACCACGGTGGGTTATATAGATCCTCTGAAATGTATTTCTCTACTATTGAGGTATAACATGAAAGTGTATAATGATCTAATTTCAAAATATTCAATTTTGAAGCTTTCATTTGTGTAACCCTTTAAAATGATAACTTCCTTACTTGCATATACCATGAATAACTCCTTAGTTTTTAATAGGAACATAAGATATTCTTGTAATCAATGTTGTAACTTTAACCAGGATTAGATTATTGTATAGTATTTTTGTTCAATGTATAATAAATAATATAATTTTACACATAATTCATTATTGGGTCGATCCTAAGGTGGATTTTTAAGGAATAAAATTTATGTTCATCCTTTATAACTATTTTGAAGGGCATTGGGTCTTTATAATGATTCTACCATGAAACATTAATGAAGACTTCATTATGGTTTTCTACATGATAAAACACATACACACTTTTACAAAATATATTTTCTATTTTAGTACATGTATCATTTTAGAACAACCTCTATAAATCATTATACCTGGTATATAGAATGCATCACCAATGTCTTTCATCAAGAATAAATTTCATTACCATACCTTGGAATTATATAATATTATTCTAAATGAGTAGTATGTAATTTATACAATACACCAAAAATACCATAACAATCCCATAAACCTAAATTTGTATAAAAGAATCAACCATATTCTTGATGAAACCAAACTCTTTAAGTACCTAATCCATTTATTTAAGGGTAAATTTCCATAACTTTTCAATTCATTTTAAAAAACCAGTAATTATAATAATGTTAGGGAAAGTGGATGGTCAATAATTATGCTCAGATAGTAGAACCATTGTGTTCTATCATCCTATCTCCCCTTATATATGTTTATATATGGATGAAAAACCCTCTAGATTAATTTGTAAAGATTGAGGTGGGTGATGTGTATCTCTAAAAGAAACCACCACTATTTTTTCAAGTTTATAAATATATTCCACTTTATATCTATTGGGCCACTCAAAACTAGATTTTCCCTATGGTCCCGTGAAATATAATGATGGCTATTATATCATTGGTTTTGATAGTAAGATGTTTGTTCTAAGAAGTGATGGTAATATGGTTGGTCTAAATAATGATATTTCACTACCTCCTTCTGTGAATCATTCCCAGTTTTTTGGTGTGGTATTGGGGATGTTATTGCAAGAGACCTAAAAAATTAATGTATGTTAAATGGTTTCTACATATTACTAAAAAATCATGAGGCCAGAAAACCCTTCCAGAATGAATGATTTTAGTAGGGAAAATTTTCCCCCTTTGGAGATAATGTAGTATGAAATTAAGGAAGGTAACATTGATCATATGATTCATGTAAGGATATACAATGGAACAAATAAGAAGAGTCTTTTTTATTTGTGTATTTATGATGGATTTTACATGATGAATCTATAAAGGAAGGTGGTGAATACCCAAAAAGAAGGATTATTACCATTAAAGCATCTCGAGATATGGAATTTAATAATATGTTTAATGGGTTGAAGGGTAATTTTTTTTGTCAACGAGTAAGGATAATTGATAAAGGTGATATATGATAATGAAAGGTAATGATCAGGTTGTAAAAACAATGAAAATCAAACAAAAAGAGGTAAAATAGGATGCAGTTAACTCCTTTTCATAGGATGGTTCAACTATCGATGCCTCCAATTTGATTTCATAATATTATGTAGGAATGGATCAAGAGGGAGAATTATAGCAATAAAGAAGAAATAAAAGGATGAAGAAAACCTTTATCTAAGAAGTTGTAAAGTGAAAAAAGGAAATAAACGAAGAAGTCTTAGTTATTAATCATACTTATCAAATACTATGGAGATATGTTCAATAAAAAAGTCAGTGGAATGTAAAGAGACTGAGTTTTTAAATACTAAACCAATGAAATAAAATACATAGATACATATGTCTCATAAAGAAGATAAAATTGTAATATATTATATTGTTGAAGATCATAGTAATTAAGATTGAAGATACTTCACATTTCCTCCATTTGTACTAAACATATGGTAATTGTTTATAACAAATTCGGTATAGATTTATATGAATAAAACTCTATGGAAAAGAGCATGGGATTTGGACTAATATCAAAGGAGAGGATCAAAACAAGGAAGTTGATATATTCAAAGGAATTTAGTAAGGATATATATAAATTATATAACTCTCAACTTCAAGTCGTTTATATGAATTTGGGAGATAAACCTCAAATAATTGATATCATAATTGAAATTTCTAAATAAAAATCCAACATAATTGAGGGTTACTGAAGGTGACATATTAAATTAGAGATCAATGAATTAAATTAAAAGTATTGGTTTGATCCTCTCATGATGAATTTTCATTGACACTAGTTGATGGGTTCTTTCCTTGGTGGGGATTTTTAGGTTTAACTACATTTTATTTTGGGTATTTTTTATAAGGGTATACTCTAAACTCCTAAAATTGGTCGATATAGTAAAAAATATTTGGTTAGATATATTGTTTAAACTTTGAGAGTCTATATTAAATACATAAATGGAATATTGAATGTAATATAACTTAGAAGAATCATCACAAACTATAAAAGCTTCAAGTTGCATTACATAATTAAATAAATTCCAACTAAGTAAGTTGGTTTTGATATTCATTTAACATATATCATAATCATAATGAGTTGATATTATATACAATATTTGAATGAACTTTATGTTCACAACAAGTGAAAAGGAATCTTCATAGTTAGTTCAATAATTTTTTATAACCCCTCTCCACTAAGTGTGACTTTTAAGTAGACACATTACCATCCATGATGGTTCTTTTGCAGAAAACCCACATGCACGCTATGTGTCCCATTCCTTAAGGTGTTTCCACCATGTTTCAAAAATATTTTTTATCCAAGGAGTCCATATCAAGTATTATAACCTCTAATATTAACAACCTATATTTTTAAATGAAGGAAATTGTGTTTGATAACATATATGACACCCAACATGGAGCTTAAACGAGTTGTGGGGTATACTATTTTAATACATTCGTTATAATGTTTTTTTTAAATTTGATGGAATGAATAGGATTAACTATTATTTAAAATATATATAATTTTACCACTCAAAATAAATTTATTGAAAAATTCTTGGTAAATAATCAGCTAATTTTTAGTGGAGTCATTATATTCTCCAAGAATATTTTTTATTCAAAAAGAATTATTACTACTTTTTGTGAGAAAATAAAATAAATAACTTTTTTAATTTATATAAAATTAATTTGATAAAATTAACTTTAGTTTTGAAGCCATCCTATGAAAATTATCTTAGGGCATATTTTTTATATTTTTCTGAATTTTTTTCAATGAATAGTGAAAATAATTTTTTTTAATAAAAATTGTTTTTAAATGCATAATTTATTTCAATTTCAATTTATAAAAATAATATTTAATAAAGATTAATTTAATTTAAATATATATTATATATATGATGATATGAATTTAAATCTATATACTTATGATCACTAGTCATATAGTCAATGTGTGATCATCTTATGCTTGAAAAATGTTTTCTTTGGAAAACCATTTTTCATCGTGATTATGAGTTTAATTTTAAATAAAACCCACCACATTGGTGAATTGAATTTTATAAAATAGACTCCATATTTTGAATTACCATAATTTATTTTAGGTAATAAGGGAAACATAATTTCTTGTCATAATGAATAGTAACAATAGTAAAAATATGTTACCATGGTTAAGGGTAAAACAGGTTTAATGAGGGTTAAAAGAAATAGATAATTGTTATAATTTCATATGATACTTGTCTAATATCTATTTTTTCATATTTTTAACATATCTCATCTAATTCCTATGAATATTCCATTATGGATAAATATTCCAATGATTGTTTACCTTTATAATAATTTAAGTAAATAAAAGGAAAAAATCATTCTCTTACTTTTATAAGTCTCTTATGGGTTCACATAGGGATAATAAGGAAATTTTTTCAGTTATAAATCCGTTGGGTTGGAGGAAATCCCTTTTATTAAAAAATTGTGTTTAGTTATAAATATTAATTTTAAGTATAAATAATCTTTATTTATCATGGAAATTCATTTATGATTTTTAGTGATGAAATAATTTCATTAAATGCTTACACAATGTTGACATAGTAATTATTAAATTAAACAGAAAATAGAATAAATGATTTCAAAAATATTAAAAGTAATATAATTTAAAAATTACTATATTACACAAAATTTTTAGATAATTATAACATTTTATATAAGTGTGAAGGGTTTATATTTTAATTACATCATTTTCATGGTGTCTTTAATGTCAAATTAAATGAATAGAGTGAAAATTATGTTAAATAATATTTTGTGAAAATAATATTTCATTAAATAATTAAAAAACATAAAAATATTTATATATAAATTGGTGAATAATATATGGTCTATAATTTTATCCCCTATCCATTTAAGATCCAATTTTTACCTTATATATAAAATAATTACTCTTTAATAGTAAAATTTAATTAATGTAATTAAGGGTAAAATTAGGTTTTGCGTAGTACATGTGCATGTTATAATATTGGTTTTCCATGCACATATAAGATTTATTCGAACAATTGGATTCCATACTTAGAATCACTCGGTCCAAATAATCTAATAATGCTCATTTATTTTATTCTTAAAGGATAAATTACCTAGGTAAAAAAATTATATGTCATGCTGAAAACAAAAATTATAAAAGTAAACTTAGATTTAAAGGGAATAACGAGTTTATAACTTATGACCTTCCAATTTGTTGTAAAATGATAATGTTACTCATTCATACACGTGGACTACCGCTACAATAAAGAGATGTGATTATTATTTAATTTTAATTTGGAATGGATGGTCGTAAGGATAGATTTAATAAATATATATGATATCTTGGATATAAAAATATTTGTAGATTTGAATTAATAGTTTCTTTTCTTCTATTCTATTCATTGAGAAAATGGAAAGAATGGTCATGATATGTACGACCTATCATCTCCATGAATGGTGTAATTAACATATATTTATTATACAAGAGTTTTTAATGCATATAAAAGAAGTTGACACATGAGGTAAGAAATTTTTTTCTCACTTTTATTTTTGTGGGACATATGCCATATTCACCACTTGTCACTTTTATATGGTGTATATACTATCCGTGAACATATTGTAAAATCATTTCATAAAAATTATGTGATATACATATCTATCTAAGGTTATTTATTTCTTGAGTCTTATTATTAAAAAATTACCAAAGTAGAAAGGGTTTTATATTAAAATATCATTTCTTATAAGGATTGTTTGTTATTATACTTTTGATAATGAAATTTCATGATCTAACTCTCAAGAATGTCATGAATTTTATTCTGGTATAAATATTTTTGGAATTTACATTTTTTCATTTCATTTTCCACTGTTTATGTATTTAAAATTATGAATGAATGTTTCTAAGGAAAATTGAAATTATTTCTCTCTTCGGTCAAAAATCATTTATCTTCCATGTATAATTTTTCAAAAAGAATAATTGAAGAATGTTTTGACTATTATGAAATGATTTTTTAAATCCATTTTTACCCATGTTTGAATTTTAAAAAATGAATTAAAATGAATCTTATTATCATTTTATGATTGAGGTACTTTTAAATTTTTACTGAAAATGTGAAAGGAATTTTTTTTAATGTATATGACATGAACACTATTCCCTACCATAGTGATTTCTCAATGATTTAGGTCATACATTTCATGTTTCCTAGTTTATTTGAAAAGAAAATTTTTTCTTTGGTATATGAGAAATTTTGAGATTTTAAAAAGTTATTTTCTAAAATAGGTCTTTTATATTTATCAGTCCTCTTGATTTTAGTCTATTCCTTATCAGTGGGTTGATTAAAATGTTGTTTATCCATGATAAAATTCATTATGGAGTGTCCCGTAATCTTGTAATAATCAAAAAATGGTTGCATAAGCTTGTAAACAATCTTGACCTCAGTTCTTTAATCTATAGAATTGAATGTGATGACATGATATAGTTTTGATTCATGATTTCCTTCTACCATAACTCTAGAATATATAAACAATTGGCCATTTATGGTTCTATGGTCAACCTTTAACGAGACCACTATACAAGAGGTGGTATCATTCATAATTTTCATGTGCCAAAAATACCAATTTAGACCATGCATCCTAACCCAAAATTGAGCCACATGGTTCTTATGGGTGAATGGGTTGAAATAAAAATACCATGTAGTTAATCAAATATATCCAGGTTTATGTTTTATACTGCATATTTTCCAAACTCTATCAAAGTTTTCCTAGGAGTGAAGGATTATATAGAAATAACTTGTCCCAATCGGAACGAGTTACCAATTTGTTGTACCCCAATAGTGATCAATTCATGGCTTGAGCTCAGGAATCGGCTACGGTTTATCCCCATTTAGATAAGAAATTTGGCCGGGGATAGAGAACACACACATTTTCTCTCTTTTTTTAAGTGTTGTTGGAGCATCGTCGACCACGAAGCCTCCATCATCTACCTTTTTAAAACATTTGGCCGTCGATGAGGAATATTTTTGCATATCCATGACACAAAGTGCTTCAGCAAAACATATTCCTTTTGGTTTTTCGTATGGATCTCAAATTGCATCATGGGAGAGAGTATTTTCATCTCATTAAATGGGTGTGGTTCATTAGAAGGATCTTTCCCACTTAGGATTAAAAGAATACATGGAGATCCATCACTATCAATCCAGATTTTGTTCATCTGCGAGATTCACTGATATAAGGTTTTAAAGTGACCGTTCACGAGCTCTCTCAGGGTGATGCAAACGGTCTATCCCCCAAGAAGTGGATACTGTTTAACTGGGAAAACAATTATCTAATCAATCCAATAGTCCTATAAAATGCAACTCAATTTCAGGAAATTTGGGTTTTTCTTCTATGTGGGTTAACTATGCCCCGGAAAAACTCATTACCAAATTCATTTTCCTTTCTATCCATTTCTATTCTCACTAAATAGTCAATCAATGTATAAAATATCCTCTCTCATACCACTTTATAATGTCCCATACCTAGATGCCACTCAACAGTACTCCGCAACCAATTGGCCACATGACCTCAAGCGCATCTCCCCAAATGATAAAGGATCTAGTAGTGAGGGCCTAAGTTTGTTATTGGGGAGACTATTTATAACTCCCCAGACTTAAACATTACTTAATATTGAGTTTTTTCAAGAATACATATTGTGGATCTTTTCAGGTTTAGAGTTTTAGAGAATTAGATCATAAAACATACATTACATTCAACATGTAACAAGGTGGTTATACAAAAGACAATATTTACTCTTCTCATTAAAGGAACCATATTTAAAATAAAACATGGATTCATTATTGAAACTTCCTCGACACTATCATCACATTATGTAATTTTCCTTTAACCTATGAAATTCATTTCAAAAACTTGAGATGAGCATAAAAAGATCAGTAAGGTATATAAAAAATATGTAATGAAAACATTAGTCCATGTATACATAAGAATCAATGAAATCATACTTTATTCATAAAACATAAGCACTTTAACATACCACATCAAATCATGAATAAATAAGAGAAATCATAATACATGAAGGTAACTTGAGGTATTCATAACATTCTTACGTAGGGAGTAACCCTCATGGTTACGTTAGGAATACCCATCACAATATATTCCCTAAATCTCTTCGGAGAAAGCATAGCGTTTAACCCCTTCACGTTACCCAATAATGTAAACCATAAAGGAATGCCATAAATTAAAAATAAAGAATCTTAAGGAAAACATAATCATATTATATATCATATATAAATGTAGTGACATCTTAATGGCCACCATGAAAGTTGTTAATATAAGATTGAACAATCATCATTTCGTGAGGCAGTAATTCGCCATCCACAGAAACAATATGCTCTTTAACCATTAGATTAAGGTGTTTGTATATGTATATAGATTACTTTTCCTAAAAACTTCCTAGTATATTGAAGATACTGGTGGTGTTACAAAATAAAGGAATAAAAATAGTTTAGGGGGTTGGAGAAGCATAATAAAACAAAAGAACATTAGAGAAGACTTTACCTTTAAATCGGGTTACTCCTCTAGGTTTGAACCAAAAGGGTTTCTTGAAAAGCTTTATGCCTAATAAAAAGCTTCTAGGATGAATAGAGGGATATTGGGAGCTTATTTTAGTAGCGTTTGGACTAGACAAAGGGCTTGAAAATTGTGAGAGATGAGTAAGAAGTGGGGTCTTTTTATAAGGGAGAGGAGGGGCTCTTTTGGAAATCTTGAAACTATTATTTTATTATAAAATGAAATTCGGTTTCTAAAGCTAAAAAAATAATTAAAGTCAAATATTAGGTGTTCCATGTTCGAAGTAAAATCATCCAATAAGAATTTTACAAGTTTTGGATATTATTTTAAACATTATATTCTTATTTATTTAAATCATCCATTAATGACGTAAACACTCTATCATCATTGTGTCATTTATAATTTTATGTTTTTTGATGTCTAAAAATTATAAAAAATTTACAATGATGCAGGAAATATTTTTAAATTTATAATTAATATGTATAGTCAAAAATATAACTTATATAACCCCATGTAATATTTGTTTTAGAAAAACAATACATGTTTGTGACATTTTTATTTTTACTTTAAATAAATGGTATTAATGTCATTATCTTACCCAAGTGACTCCATGGGGTCCCAAAAATTTACCCATGGATTTTCATGGTCACCACTGACATATCCAATATGGTTAGGACATGTGTCAAGATATTTTTATATTTTTATAATATCATTTTTATCTTAAATCACACTAATTACCTCTAATCGCGGCTAACAAAACTCAAACGTTATTGTTCACCAAAAAATATTTTAATCCCTTTGAATCACATTTTACGTAATAATGATAACCGTGTATGTCTGATTTTTAAAATTCAATCCACATAAGCTGTAAAATTTCATTTAAACAAAAAATTAGTTTGTTTAACTACCACTTAGTGGTTTCACTATTCATCAAAAATTGAAGTTCTTCAAAAAAATACCAAAAATTCACCCTAAGATATATTTGATATTCAGAATTCAAAAATGATGTCTATTTTGAAAAATTAAAAACATATAAGTTTCATTAATTAGTTTTATAATTAATTCACGATGCCAACAAATTGCGTGTTTTTAAGAAATAATATCTATCAAAATACTAACACTTGTTTATGTCCAATTTCAAAGTGAAATTAATTCTAATGACCACCATTGGATTAAATGGTAAAAATATATTCTAATTGATCTTTAAAACCAATTAAAAAGATAATATATCAATATAAATAAATTATATCAATAGAGGTTTTGAATTAAAATACATCATTTTTCACTATTCATAAAAAATGAACATTATCAGAAAAATACCAAATATTTTCACAAAACAAATTTCGATGGCCCGATTATAAAGAATAATTTTATTTGGTCTAATATAATGTATATGAGTGACAAAAAATATATTTATAGAGGGTTCTCCATCGAACATATCAACCCCATTAAAAAAATTAATACTTAAAAAAATATTAATAAATATGAAAATTTCGTATTCTTTATTTACCTGGGATGTTACATCCTTCACCTCTTTTGGGAATTGTGTCCTTGCAATTTATTCACTTAAATAAATGGGGGTATTTATCCCTCACAACAATTTCAGATTCCCATGTTGCATCTTCAATCATGTGGTTTTTTCCACAAAACCTTTACTTGATGAATCACCTTATTCCGCAATACCTTCTCCCAGTGGTCATGAATCTGGACCGGTTGTTCCTCATAAGATAGATTCTCTTCCAGATGAACTACCTCTGGACTCAAAACATGAGATAGATCTGACATGTACTTCCTTAACATTGAAACATGAAAGAAATTGTGTTCCTGAGATAAACTCAGAGGTAAATCCTCTCGGTATGCATCTGATCCAACTCTCTCCAAGAATTTCATATGGTCCAATGAACCTTGGACTCAGCTTTCCTTTCTTACCAAATCTCATTACACTTTTCCATGGTGAAAATTTGAGAAAAACATGATCACCTACCTCAAAAGAGAGATCTTTCCTCCTGCTGTCCGCATAACTTTTCTGCCTGTTCTGATCTGTTCTCATGTGTCATTGTATCAGCTGAACCTTTTCTGCCATACTATTTACCAATTCTAGTCCCATTAGCTTAATTTCACCTACTTCATCCCAAAATCTGGAGTTCGACACCGCTTCCCATATAATGCCTCAAATGCAGCCATCTGTATACTGGAATAAAAACTATTATTATAAGAAAACTCAACTAAAGAAAGATGTTGGTCCCAACATCCCTGATAATCCATCGAACAAGCACGTAGCATATCCTCCAAAGTCTGAATCATTCGTTCTAACTGCCCATATGATTGTGGATGAAAAGCTGTACTGAAATTTAATTCAGTACCCAACGACTTCTAAAGGCCTTTCCAAAAGTTTTAAGTAAACCTGGGATTACGATTAGATACAATGGAGATGGGAACTTTATGTAACCTGACTATATCTTTAAGATACAAACCGTAAAGTTGATCTAGGGAAAAAGTATCTCGTATAGCAATGAAATTAGCAGATTTAGTCAAGCAATCAACAATAACCCAAATTGCATTATTACCTCGAGGTTTCTTCAGCAATCCCACAATGAAGTCCGTGGATATATTCTCCCATTTCCACTCTGGCACTGGTAAAGGCTGAAACATCCCTTTTGGTAACTACCGCTATGCTTTAACCTATTGACAAGTCAAACACTTCACAGTAAAATCACAATATCTTTTTTCATTTCGTCCCACTAGTAATACTCCCGAAGATCTCTATACATCTTAGTACTGCCTGGATGAGATGAAAACGGAGATCTATGAGCTTCACATAACAACTCTCTCTTCAACTGTGAATCACAAGGAACACACAATCTCTTCCCAAATCTCAAAACACAATCATTATCAATGTTGAATTCAGGCAACTTACCATTCTGAACCAGCTCTACCTTTTTCTACAACTCACTGTCTTGCTTCTATGCTTGCTTAATTCTGTCTGATAGAGATGATTTCACTGATACCTGAAACAAAACAGAAGAACATCGTGCACCAACAACTTCTATGCCAAATTTAATCAAATCCTTAACCAAAGTATCACGTTCCAAATGTAACATGGTTAATGAAGCATTACTTTTTCGACTGAAATCATCAGCCACTTTATTTGCTTTTCCCGGATGTTAATGAATTGTACAATCATAATCCTTGATTAATTCTAGCCATCTCCTCTGTCTCATGTTCAATTATTTCTGAGTGAATATATACATTAAACTTTTGTGATCAGCATATATTTCACACTTTACTCCATAAAAATGATGCCTCCAAATTTTTAAGGTGAAAACAATAGCAGCTAATTCCAAATCATGTGTAGGGTAATTTACCTCATGAGTTTTCAGCTGTCGTGAAGCATAAGCAATTACCTGATCATTCTGCATTAGGACGCAACCAAGTCCTTTCAATGAAGCATCACTCTAGATAACGAAATCACCATTCTGGGAAGGCAATGCCAAAACTGGAGCATTCACCAATCTTCTTTTCAATTCCTGAAAGCAATCATCACATTCTTTTGTCCAGAGGAACTTAACACCCTTCCAATTTAGCTTAGTCGTTGGACTAGATAACCGTGATTTTTTTTAAAAAACCTTTGGTAATAGCCTACCAAACCATGAAAACTACGTATCTCAGTTACATTTGTGGGTCATGGACATTCTTCAACAACCTTTGTTTTTGTAGGATCAATAGTTATTCCATCTTTAGAAACAATGTGATGAAGGAAAGAAATTTGTTGCAACCAAAACTCACACATTCTCAATTTCCCATACAATTTATTTTCTTTTAAGGTTTGAAAAATAACCCTTAAATGACTTTCATGCTCCTTTTTACTTTTCTAAGACACCAAAATATCATCAATGAAAACAACCACAAAATTATCCAAGAACTCATGGAAAATTCTATTCATAAGTTCGATGAATACAGAAGGTGCATTGGTTATCCCAAAAGGAATAACTACAAATTCATAATGGCCATATCTTGTACGAAGCACAGTCTTCGGAACATCTGCTTCCTTTACCTTCAACTGATGGTACCCCTATGTCAAGTCAATCTTTGAAAAATACTGAGCCCCCGGGAACTGATCAAACAAATCATCGATATGAGGCAAAGGATATTTGTTCTTAACAGTGACGTTATTCAAGGCTCTATAATCAATGAAATGTCTCATTGAACCATCTTTCGTTTTAACAAATAATATAGGTGCACCCCATGGTAATGTGATAGGTCAAATGAAACCTTTCACTAATAAATATTGCAATTGCCTCTTCAACTCTAAAAGTTCAATTTGAGCCATTCGATAAGGGGGTTTTGAAATTGGATTAGCATCAGGAACTAAGTCAACAGTAAATTCAACTTCCCGATCTGGTATTATTCCAGGAAACTCATCAGGAAAAACATCAGGATACTCATTTACCACTGGCACATAATTAATCTGAACGGTTCCTTTGTTTTCAACAATGTGTGGAAGGTAACATTCATTTCCATCTTTTACAAGTTTCTCAGCCTCTTGATATGTTATCAATAGTAAGAGTTCATTCTTGTACACAAACTGAAAGTCTTTCTGAAAAGAAACTTCTTTAGATCTACAATCAATCTTAGCATGGTAAATAGAGAGCCAATCCATACCCATGATAATATCAAACTCTACTAGAGGTAAAACAATAAGGTTTTCAAGTAGGTTCTTTCCACGGATACAGATAGGAAGATTCTTATAAATTATTTTTGCCTCAAAATTTCCCCCATGTGTTTTTACAAAAAGTTCAGGAGTCTTATATTGAGACGGTATTCCCAATTTACTTAAAAAATTTTCAGATATGAAAGAATGTGTAGACCCTAAATCAAACAACACACTGGCATAATCTGAAAAAAAGAACAAATTACCTGATACCACTTCATTTGATGGCCCAACATCTGCTGAAGTAGTTGAAAAAGATTTCACCACACCTTTCTGCATGTAGTCTGAGTGCTTTCTATCACTCGAGCTCTTTTTCGGACACTCGTTTGCATAATGACCCACCTCATTGCACTTGAAACATTTCACTAACTGTAAATCAAATTTGGTCTTACCATCACCCTGATATTTTCCAGTGCAATAACGAACCTTATGTCATATCTTACCACATTGGTAGCATTTTCCAAAATTCAATAGACATTCCCCAGCATGATTTTTACCACATGTATCACAAACTAAAAACATAGTTTTCTTATGATCAGACCTTTTTGAAGGATTCTTCCCTTTCTCCTGCCACCTCGGTCTCTTCTTCTATTGGTTGTTATAGAACACTTGATCATCAGCAAACTCCATTTACACATTCCCACCATATCGAACAAGCTTTTCATAAATTTTGAACTCACGAGAAGCTAATGCCCTTCGATATTTCGGCTTTAATACTGAGTAAAAATGATTGATTTTACTATCATGGTCTAGGATAAAATTCGGAGCATACCTTGCCAATCGAGTGAAGTTTTCTTCATAAGAAGCCACTGAGTTGTCCTCTTGCCTCAATTCCAAGAATTTATTTTCTATCCTATGTCAAACAGCCTTAGGAAAATATTTCTCAAGAAACATACCTTTGATTTCATCTCAGTCAAGATCATAAATTTCATCAGCATCCCTGATATTTTTAACCATCGACCACCACTGATCTTTTTCACCCTCCAAATGGTAAATAGCAAGACTAGCCTTTTGATTATCTGAACACCTCATGACATTGAAAATATTCTCTAGTGCTTTAGCCCACCCTTCAGCTAGCACAGGGTCAGATTATCCTCTAAATGATGGGGTATGTTGCCTCATGAAATGTTCCACCACTGACATATTCCTCTCTGGTTGATTTGGATGATCTCGTGCATGGATACCACCACCATTTAACGCTCGAGTCAACTGCGCCATTACTGCAACAAACTGTTCAGTTCCAATTCCGACCATCTCAGGATGCTGATTTGGAAGGTCATTTCCTTATGTATGCCTTCCTAGCACGGCTTCCCTGTTTCCTCTGCGAAAAACCATTCTGAACAAATATGTCTTAGATGAAGAAACATGGTAATATTCAAATGCTATATCATTTCAATATGACCATAAAAAAATATTTTTGGATAATCATTTAATATAATCCTAACTCATAAAGTTATCTAAACCGACATTTGATACCAACTATATGGCCCCAGCCTTAAACATCACTTAATCTTGAGTTATTTCAAGAATACACATTGAGGATCTTTTCAGGTTTAAATCTTTAGAGAATTACATCATAAAACATGCATTACATTCAACTTTTAACAAGGTGGTTACATAAAATAAAATATTCACACTTCTCATTAAAGGAAACATATTTTAAATAAAACATGGATTATTTCTTGACACTTCCTCGACACTATCATCACATCATGTACTTTTCCCTTGACCTATGAAAAACATTTCAAAAACTTGGGATGAGCATAAAAAGCTCAGTAAGCTATATAAAAAATACGGAATGAAAACATTAGTCCATGTATACATAAGAATCAATGAAATCATACTTTACTCATAAAACATAAGCACTTTAACATACCTCATCAAATCATGAATAAATCATAGAAATAATAATACATAAAGGTAACATGAGGAATTAATAACATTCTTACGTAGGGAGTATCCCTCACGGTTATATTTGGAATACCCATCATAGTATATTCCCTAAATCTTTTCGGAGAAACCTTAGCGTTTAACCTCTTTGCATTACCGAATAAAGGAAACCATAAAGGTATGCCATAAATGAAAAATATAGAAGCTTAAAGGAAATATATACATATTATATATCATATATAAATATATTGACATCGTAATGGCCACCATGAAAGGTGTTAATAGAAGATTGAACAATCATCGTTTCGTGAGGTAGTAATTCGCCATCCACAGAAACAATATGCTCTTTAACCATTAGATTAATGTGTGTGTAAGTGTAGCTAGAATTATTTTCATAACAACATCCTATAATATTGAAGATATTGGTGTTGTTACAAAATAAAGGAATAAAAGTATTTTAGGGGGTTGGAGAAGCAAAATAAAACAAGAGAACATTAGAGAAGACTTTACCTCTAAATCGGGTTACTCCTCTTGGTTTGAACCAAAAGGGTTTCTTGAAGAGATTTTTGCCTAAGGTAAGGCTTATAGGATGAATATAGGGATATTGGGAGCTTATTTGAGTAGAGTTTGGACGATCCAAAGGGCTTTATAAGTGTGAGAGATGAGTAGGAAGTGGGGTCTTTTTATAAGGGAGAGGTGGGGATCTTTTGGAAATCTTGATACTATTATTTTATTATAAAATGAAATTCGGTTTATAAAGATCCAAAAATCATTAAAGTAAAAGATAAGGTGGTCCATGTTCGAAATAAAATCATCCAATAAGAATTGGACATGTTTTGGATATTATTTTAAACAATATCTTCTTATTTATTTAAATCATTCATTAATAACGTAAACACTGCATCATCATTATGTCATAAATAATTTTATTTTTTTTGATGTCTAAAAATTATTAAAAATTTACCATGATGTAGGAAATATTTTTAGATTTATAATTAATATTTATAGTAAAAAATATAACTTATCTAACCTCATGTAATAGTTGTTTTAGTAAAACAATACATGTTTGTGACATTTTTATTTTTACTTTAAATAAAAGCTATTAATGTAATTATCTTACCCAAGTTGCTCCATGGGGTCCCACAAATTGACCCATGGATTTTATTTGTCAGCCATGAATTATCCAATAAGGTTAGGACATGTGTCAAGATATTTTTATAATATCATTTTTATCTTAAATTACACTAATTACCTCTAATCGCTGTTAACAAAACTCAAAAGTTACTATTAACCAAAAAATATTTTAATCCCTTTGAACTACATTTTACTTAATAATGATAACCATGTATGTAGGATTTTTTAAATTCAATCCACAGAAGCGGTAAAATTTCATTTAAACAAAAAATTTGTTGGATTAAATACCACTTAGTGGTTTCACTATTCATAAAAAACTGAAGTTCTTAAGAAAAATTCCAAAAATTCACCCTAAGTTATATTTGATATTCCAAATTCAAAAATGATTTCTATTATCAAAAATTCAAAACATAAAAGTTTCATTAATTAATTTTATAATTAATTCTCGTTGTCAAAACAAAAAGTGTGTTTTTAAGAAACAATATCTATCAAAAGACTGGCACTTGTTTATGTCCAATTTCAAAGTGAAATTAATTCCAATGACCACCATTTGATTAAATGGTAAAAATATATTTTAATAGTACTTTAAAACCAATTAAAAAGATAATATATCATTATAAATAAATTATATTAAAATAGGTTTTGAATTAAAATACAATATTTTTCACTATTCATAAATAAATGAACATTATCAGAAAAATAATAAAAATTTATCCAATTTTTTTTTGATGTCCCGATTCTAAAGAATAATTTTATTTGGTCTAATAGAATGTATATGAGTGAACAAAAAAATATTTAAAGAGGGTTTTCCATTGAACATAGCAACCCCATTAAAGTAAAATTAATACTTAAAAAATATTAATAAATATGAAAATGTCTTATTCTTTATTTACCTGGGATGTTACACTATTCTCTCATTACCAAAGTATACAAAATGTAATATTCATAAAATAACAATAGAAAAATAGATACAATAGGAAAAAACTGGCAACTAAATTAGACATGAATATATAAACAAGCGAGATGAAATATTATTCAAAGATGATGATAATTATACATATCATATGTCTAATTAAATATCCAAAATAGGTACACATAATATTATTACAATACATGTCTCTAAAATCCAAAATAACAAAAGGCGTTATCTCTAAATAGAATCTTGAGCCTACGATTGGTCTCATACTCCCTCTCTCCTAAGAAGAAATCAACCTCATGTGTTAGGGTGCTTTCAATTATTATTACCTGCAATCATATAATCAGTTTGGGTTCTCTATGGGAGGCCCAAAAAGTGTTTGAGATAACATCCCAATAGGAAACCAACCATGATCTATACATTTCATTGTGTGAAATATATTAATATAAGAAGGTAAAAATAAATAGAAATGGTAAAGTTAATATAGCCATGGCATATAAACTACTAATAAAATAACCCTATAATATCCTCTCAAGGCTCCCTCCAAAACAATGTCAAGCCCTTACACAAGGTTGGTAAAACCAAAATAAATAAACAAAATGAACTTTCCATATACCATGACGTTTCAAAATATCCACGACTAAGATATATAATCATGTAAATCACAATCCCCTGGCAACCCCATAGTAATCAAACTATCACACCACGAAGGGATGGATCCGAGTTTTAAAAGACCAAGGAATCCTCATCGAGTCCCAGGAGAATCTCGTTGGAAACTCAGTATAGGTACTGGTTGGATTCCTAGGATGATGTCATACCTAAAAAGTCACATGAGAGTCTGAGCAAGATAAATCCAAGGGGTAGGATGGCCCAAGGTATCCCACGGAATCATGACCTAAGGGGCATATTCAACCCAAGGCATCCATTACCATATTCAATATCCATATAGAGCCATCCATGGAATCTATAAAAACATTCATCCATTCATAACTTTTTCATACTTAATACATGAGTCTAACCACTCATATAAACCATTCACATCCCATCATATAAAAAGTGAATACCCACCCATTTATCACGATTCACATTTAAGATATTTAATGATTATACCCACTGATTGTCTATTATTAATATTAGGTTAAATTCAAAGAGTACACCCACTCATTAACCAATAATAAAACAAGCCAATTAATCCATGCTAAGTGAAATAAAAACTATTTGATCAATTACAGAATTAACCAACTCAATTAAGCATTTAATAAAATAAAAAAGGTGGTAACCCATCACCTAAGAATGAAACACAATTCTATTTAACAATAATTAAACTCCATTTAATTAGGAAAACACAATAAAACATCCATGTATGGTTCAACATGAAAAAAAACAAGGTTTATTCATATGGAACACCCCATGGTTGACCATGGTTGGGGGGGAAAACCACAAAAAAACCTCAAAGAAACATTAGGGAATACCTAATAGGTTAAATTAAATTTAATTCAATTATCCAATTCAATTTTACATCCAAAAAAGAATGTTTTGCGAGTGACATAACGATCGATAGCTCTATAAAGGACTAATGTTTGAAATAAATTTTTAAACCACCAACCTCGTATCGGTAGTGGAGTGATCATCCAGTATCAATTATTAATTGGACTCAAATTCAGAGAAATATAAAGAATGGAAGAAGAATGACAAATTAGGGAATATGATAATAAATCCAAATATTGCATCCGATAGCCAAAATTATCGAGAATCGGTAAAAAGAAATTTAGTTCATTCCATTACAGATCCAACGAGATAGACTATCCTTATAATGGATCTCAGAGATCTAATGTTCCTCAAATACTTATTTAGGATCAAATGAGAGAATCTAAAAATTGGTTAAGGCTGTGTGTATGAAATAAGGATTAAACATAGTTATAAATTAATTTTTCATTTATTTAAAAATTATAAAATTTACCAAAAATAGCAGGTCGCATGGTTTATGGCACAATTTTGAAATCCGTCCACAAACCATATGTAAAACATTCATGGATTCTTATAGGTATGGGGAATAGCACATGGTTTACCCACATGTTTTTAATAACTATGGGCATGTCATGCGAAGATCCACTGCTATGTTCTTCAAAAAACTGTAGACCTTCCCGCACCACCAAGCACCCCAACCCGCATAGTTTTCACTAACTGTGTGGCCTCTACATTTCACCCAAAACTAGGGACCTAGGCTCTAGACCACACCCAAACACCCCCAATCCCGGTATTACCTCAATGATAATTCATATTACAGAATATTTAAGCAATTACACTGATAATTAACAACAATCATGGAATTTTTACTTCAAAGAAGTAATGGTTTCTTACACTAGTAGGTGATCTTATGGTATACTATCGAATTGAAGCAACAATGAATTCCTTAATAAATAATTGAAATCCAAGATCAAACTCTCTAAATATGTCATAAAAATCATACTACAAAAGGATTTGTCATGATCACTATCAAATACCCTCATATCTATATATGAACTTTTCCACTAAAAATTGTCTCTCTATACAATATATCAATGATTTTATAATATTTTTTCTACAAGACATTAATTAAAATATTATACATGGAACATTTAAATATAGTATAAGACAACTCATATTGTCAAATTTCTCTGAAATATAATAACTAGATTAAGTGAATACATCACATGTAATTTTTTGTAGTATTTAAGCAAACCACTTTTCACTTAACCAATCACGCCCATAAACTACTAAATATTATGTAAATTGAGGGATCATATGTAATAATTATATTAAAAGAGGATAAACAACGTCTTTGTTAAACTCGACTAAATATATGTTCAACAAAAAACACAACTAGCCTCTGATTAGATCAACCTTATGGTTGGAGTTAAAATGGTGTAAAATTATAAAGGATAAAATAATATGTACACTATTAACTCTAGGTAATAGGGATTAGTATTAAGTATACACCCTAATTATATAAATATTCACATGACATTCCGCTTCATATACTTTTCCAGGCCAGTCAAGATAAAAAGTTTGTAGTTATCATCACATGAGGGAACATTATATTTTATAGAATATTATACTCACACTAATTATAAAATATCAAAACAACCCATAATAATCAATGATGACCACCAGTTAGTGATAAGTCAAGGTCATACAGTGAAGAGTTGTTATATTTCCACTATTCCTGTAAAATATTAAGTACACAATAATGAATGATAAATAGAAATATATGTTATTGTAAAAGAATGATAAATTTACATTAATGAAAACCATAACATATTATATCTTAGGTATTTAATACATAGAAACTTTAAAGAATATCACGATTCTACTGTATTAATGGTTTTGTAAATGGGTTTGTTGTATTCTCATTTATATCCACCCAATAGACATTTTATCACAAGTCCTAATAATATCTCAAATGTAATATTATTTGAAATGGTTATTTTTTTCCTTCAGTGTGGCCAATGTTTTGTGGCCTGATCAATAACAGTATTATTATCAAAATAATTCTAATCTCTCCCAAAACTATAAGAACCACACTAAGTTTAATGATAAAATTATTGATATAAAATTATTCCTTCATAGTATCTGATGAAACTATATACTTTTCATCTATTGATATGTCCACTACGGTGGGTTATATAGATCTTTTGAAACATATTTCTCTACTATTGACGTAAAACATGAAAGTGTATAATGTTCTAATTTCAAAATTTTCAAATTTGAATCTTGCATATGTGTAACCCTTTAAAATGATAACTTCTTTACTTGAATATATCATGAATAAATCCTTAGTTTTTCTTAGGAACATAAGATATTCTTGTAAACAATGTTGTAACTCTCACCACCATTAGATTAGTATACAATATTTTTGTTCAAAGTATAATAAATATTAGAATTGTACACATAATTCCTTACATGGTCAATCCTAAGGTGGATGTTTAAGGAATAAAATTTATGTTCATCCTTTATAAATATTTTGAAGGGATTTGGGTCTTCATAAGGCTTCTACTATGAAACATTGGTGAAGACTCCATTATGGTTTTCTCCATGATAAAACAAATACACACTTTTACAAAATATATTTTCTATTTTAGTACATGTTTCTTTTTAGAACTACCTCTATAAATCAGTATACCTAGTATATAGAATGGATCAACAATGTCTTTCATCAAGAATAAATTTCCTTACCATACCATGGAATAATATAATATCATTTTAAATGAGTAGTATGTAATTTATACAATACAGCAAAAATACCATAACAATCACATAAACCTAATTTTGTATAAAATAATCATCCACATTCTTGATGAAACCAAACTCTTTAAGTACCTAAACCATTTATTTAAGGGTAAATTTCCATACCTTTTCAATTCATTATAAAAAATCAGTAATTATAATTTGTTAGGGAAAGTAGATGGTCACTAATTATTCTCATATAGTAGAACCATTGTGTTCTAACCTCCAATCTCCTCTTATATATGATTATATATGGATGAAAAAAACCTCTAGTTTAATTTGTATAGATTGAGGTTGCTGATGTGTATCTCTAAAAGAAACCCCCTATATTTTTTAAGGTTATAAATATATTCCACTTTCTATCTTTTAGTCCACTCACAACTAGATTTTCCTTGTGGTCCCGTGAAATAGAATATTGGCTATTATTTCATTGGTTCTGATAGTAAGATGTTTTTTCTAAGTAGTGATGGTAATATGGTTGGTCTAAATAATGAAGTATCACTACCTCCTTATGTGAATCATTCGTAGATTTTCGGTGTGGTAGTGGGAAAGTTAATGCCAAAGACCTAAAAAATTAATGTAGGTGAAATGGTTTCTCCATATTATTAAAAAATTGTGAGGCCAGAAAACCCTTCCAGAATGAATGATTTTAGTAGGGAAATTTTTCCTCAATTGGAGATACAATAGGATGAAACTAAGGAAGTTAAAATTGATCATATGATTCATGTAAATATATTAAATGGAACAAATAAGAAGTGATTATTATTTTTATTTGTGTTTTTATAATGGATTTTACTCGATGCATCAATAATGGAGGTGGTGAATACCCCACATGAAGGCTTATTACCATTGAAGCCTCTCTAGATATGGAATTTAATAATATGTTTTATGGGTTGAAGGGTACATTTTTAGTCAATCAGTAAGGATAATTGAAAAAGGTGATATAGAATAATTAAGGGTAAAGATTGGGTTGTAAAAAGAATGAAAATCAAACAAAAAGAGGTAAAATAGGATGCAGTTAACTTCTCTTCTTATGATGGTTCAATTATCAACACCTCCAATTTAATTTCATCATATTATGTAGGCATGGATCAAGATAGAGAATTATAACAATAAAGAAGAAATAAATTGATGAAGATAACCTTTATCTAAGAAGCTTAAAAGTGAAAATAATGAAAAAATGAAGAAGTCTTAGTTATTAATCATACTTATCAAATAATATGGAGACAAGTTCAATATTAAAGTCAGTGGAATGTAAAGAGACTGAGTTTTTAATTACCGAAACAATGAAATAAAATACGTAGATACTTATGTCTCATAAAGAAGATAAAATTGTAATATATTATATTTCTGAAGATCATAGTAATTAAGATAGAAGATACTTCACATTTCCACACTTTTTACTAAACATATGGTAATAGTTTATAACAAATTCGGTATTGATTTATATGAATAAAACTCCAAGGAAAAGATCATGGGATTTGGCTAATATCATAGGAGAGGATCAAAACTAGGAAGTTGAGATATTCAAAGGAATTTAGTAAGGATATATAAAAATTATATAACTCTCAACTTCAAGTCATTTATATGAATTTGGGAGATAGAACTCAAATAATTGATATCATAAGTGAAATTTCTAAAAAAATTCCAACATAATTGAGGGTTACTGAAGGGGACACCCTAAATTAGTGATCAATGAATTAAATTAAAAGTATTGGTTTGATCCTCTCATGATAAATTTTCAGTGACACTTGTTGATGGGTTCATTCATTGGTGGGGATTTTTAGGTTTAACTACATTTTATTTTGGGTATTTTTTATAAGGGTATACTCTAAACCCCTAAAATTGGTCGATCTAGTAAAAAAATATTTGGTTAGAGAGATTTTTTCAACTTTGAGAGACCTTATAAAATACATAAATGTAATATTGAAACAAATATAACTTGGACGAATCATCTGAAACCTCAAAACCTTCAAGTAGCATTACATAATTAAATAAATTCCAATTAAGTAAGTTGGTTTTGATATTCATTTGACGTATATCATAATCATAATGAGTTGATATTATATACAATATTTGTATGATCTTTATATTCACAAAAAGTGAAAAGGAATATTCATAGTTAGTTCAAAAAAAATTTATAACCCCTCTCCATTAAGAGGGCCTTTTTAGTAGACACATTACCATCCATTATGGTTCTTTGGCAGAAAACCCACATGCACCCTATGTGTCCCATGCCTTAAGGTGTTTCCACCATGTTTTATAAATCGTTTGTATATAAGGATTCCATCTCAAGTCTTATAACCTCTAATATTAACAACCCATGATTTTAAATGAAGAAAATTATGTTTGATAACACATATGACACCCAACACAGAGCTTAAATGAGCTGTGGGGTATACTATTTAAATACATTCGTTATAATGTAGTTGTTAAATATGATGGTATGAATAGGATTAACTATTATATTAAATATATATAATTTTACCACTAAAAATGTTTTATTGATAAATTATTGGTAAATAATAACCCAATTTTTAGTGGAATCATTTTATTCTCCAAAAATATTTTTTATTTAAAATGAATTTTTAGTACTTTTTGTGAGAAAATAATATAAATACCTTTTTTAATTAATAAAAAATTCATTTGATAAAATTAACTTTATTTTTGAATCCATTCTTTGAAAATTATCTTAGGATATATTTTTTATATTTTTCTGAATTTTTTTCAATTAATAGTGATAATAATATTTTTTTATGAAAATTATATTTAAATGCATAATTTATTTCAATTTAAATTTATTAAAATAATATTTAATAATATATAATTTAAATTAAATATATATTATATATCTGATGATATGAATTTAAATCTATATACTGATGATCACTTGTCATATAGTCAATGTGTGATCATCTTATGCTTGAAAATGCTTTAATTGGAAATGCATTTTTCATCGCGATTACGAGTTTATTTTTAAATAAAACCCACCACTTTGGTGAATTGAATTTGATAAAATAGACTCCATATTTTTAATTAGCATAATTTATTTTAGGTAATAAGGGAAACATAATTTCTTGTCATAATGAATAGTAAAAATATGTTACCATGGTTAAGGGTAAAACTGGTATAATGAGGGTTAAAATAAATAGATAATTGTTATAATTACCTAAGAAACTTGACTAATATCTATTTTTTTCCATATTTCAAACATATCTCATCTAATTCCTATTAATATTCCATTTTGGATCAATATTCCAATGATTATTACCTTTATAATAATTTAAGTACATAAACAGAAAAAACCACTCTCTTACTTTTATAAGTCCTTTATGGGTTCACATAGGGATAAAAAAGAAGTATGTTCAGTTATAAATTCGATGGGTTGGGGGAAATCTCCATTATTAAAAAATTATTTTTAGTTATAAATATTAATTTTAAGTATAAATAATATTTCTTTATCTTTGTAATTCATTTATGATTTTTAGTGATGAAATAATTTCCTTAAATGCTTATGCAATGTTCACATAGTAATTATTTATTTAATTAGAAAATAGAATAAATGATTTCAAAAATTTTAAAAGTAATATAATTTAAAAATTACTATATTACACAAAAGTTTTATTTAATTATAACATTTTCTATAAGTGTGAAGGGTTTATATTTTAATTACTCCATTTTCATGGTGTCTTTAAAGTCAAATTAAATTAATAGTGTGAAAATTTCTTTAAATAATACTTTTTGAAAATAATATTTCATTAAATAATTAAAAAACATAAAAATATTTAAATATAAATTGGTTAATAATATATGGTCTAAAATTTTATCCCCTATCCATTTAAGATCCAATTTTTACCTTATATGTAAAATAATTACCCTTTAATGGTAAAATTTAATTAATGTAGTTAAGGGTAAAATTAGGTTTTGCGTAGTACATGTGCATGTTTTAAAATTAGTTTTCCATGCACATATAAGCTTTATTTAAAAAATTGGATTCCATATTTAGAATCACTAGGTCCAAATAATCTAATAAGGATCATTTTTTTATTCTTAAAGGATAAATTACCTAGGTAAAAAAATTAGACGGCATGCTAAAATCAAAAATCATAAAATTAAACTTATATTTAAAGGGAATAACTAGTTTATAACTTATAACCTTCCAATTTGTTGTAAAATGATAATGTTGCCCATTCATACATGTAGACTACCGCCACCATAAAGAGATGTGATTCTTTTTTAATTTTATTTTGGAATGGATGGTAATAAGGATATATTTAATAAATATATATGATATATATGGTATAAAAATATTTGTATATTTGAATTAATGTTTTCTTTTCTTCTATTCCTTTCATTGAGAAAATGGAAACAATTTTCACGATATGTACGACCAATCATCTCCTTGAATGGTGTAATTAACCTATGTTTACTATACAAGAGTTTTTAATGTGTACAAAAGAAGATGACACATGAGGTATGAAATTTTTTTCTTGCTTTTATTTTTGTGGGACATATGCCATATTCACCACTTGTCTCTTTTATATGGTGTATATACTACCCGTTAACATATTGTAAAATCCTTTCATTAAACTTATGTGATATACATATCTATCTGAGGTAGTTTATTTCTTTAGGCTTATTATTAAAAAATTACCAAAGTAGAAAGGGTTTTATATTAAAATATCATTACTTATAAGGATTGTTTGTTATTATACTTTTGATAATGAAATTTCATTATCTAACTCTCAAGAATGTCATGAATATTATTCTGCTATAAATATTTTTTTAATTTACATTTTTCTATTTTATATTCCACTACTTTTGTATTTAAAATTCTTAATTAATGTTTTTAATGAAAATAAACATTATTTCTCTCTTCGACCAAAAATAATTTATCTTCCATGTCTACTTTTTCAAAAAGATTTTTTTAGGAATGTTTTTACTATTATGCAATGAATGTCTTAATCCAATTTTTACCCATGTTTTAATTTTAAAAAGTGTTTAAAAATGAATCCTATTATCATTTTATAATTGATTTACTTTTAAATTTTTACTGAAAATGTAAAATGAATATTTGTTTTATTATATATGACATGAACATTATTCCCTACCATAGTGATTACTCGATGATTTATGTTATACATTCCATGTTTACTAGTTTATTTTAAATGAAACATTTTTCTTTGGTATTTGATAAATTTTGAGATTTTAAAAACATATTTTTAATGTGTAAATTGTATTTTAATCATGAAATTTTTAATAGTATTTTAATGTCATTTCTATTCATAAATGAAAAATAACCTTCATTATTATTATGATCTATAGGGGATATAATCCAATGATAACATCTATGTTCTTTATCTATATGGTTTATGATTAAGATTATAGGATTTTTAGGAAACCCATTTCATTTCCATGGGTTATGCAATGATGAAATAATGAAATATTTATTAAAACTATTTCTTTTAGATGGACTATGATATGATAAAATTTTATAAAAACCATTTCTATTTTATCAGTTATAATATAATGAATGCTTAATGTTTTTTTGGCACACAAATGTATGATTTGTATTATGTGATAGGTGGGACCAGAATTATGTACCCCTATAATCTATTTGGTAATGATTAATGTTATATGAGCATAAAGGGTGCACACGAGGTTATCCAAAGCCCAAAAATGGTACATGGGAGGTTATCCCATGCTTGGATTAGTTTTATGGGTAGTTAAACCCAAAAAAAACATGTTATGAATGTCTTGTTGGAAAGGCTTGACATATGATTTTTTATGCTTATGTGTGTGTGAAAAATCTATTCCTTATTCCAATGTTATGCTCTAATGGATACTGCTCCTTGATCCTTTATGATTCATGTTTTATGAACTAATAATATTTTTAACATGTCTAAATATTATGATCATTGATATTTAGTTTTTGGTTTTCAAATGATAATCTCATGTCCTTTTTCACTTATTCTCATGTTACACTGATGTGATAATTTATATCTCTAGTGTTTACCCTTATCGAGGATTTGATCTTACCATTTCTTATGTTTACTTTCCCCAAGTTATGAAGAATTCTATTTTGTATGTTATTTCTATGAATGGTACTAGTTATAAAGAATATAATGGGCTATGATATACTTCACTTATGAACCAGTTATCTATGTATCCAGATTTCCGAAGATAGTTGACTTATATGATTCTAGTGTGGATTTTTATGATATTTAATGAATATCCATCTATTAAGATGTAATATCTGTGTATAGAATGTCTGGTTCACTATAGTTGGCATCATTAAAAGGTTTATTTTATCATTAGAAATGAGGGTGATAAAACTTTAGTGAGAATCATATCATATAAGTAGAAGTATGTGAAATTTTCCTAGAATTTTGGTGAAGGATAGAGCATGTGTTTTCCAAGAAATTACATCTTTGTTTGGATACTAAAAATGGATGTGGTGATAGAACGACCGTATGAAGAGTTAATGACATTGAAAATGGCTCATTTAAATTTGAATCAATCATCTCATGCTGCATGAAAATGGGCCTTGCATTAAACCTAGTTTAAAACTCCTCAGGGATATGTTTTGGAAATTCACAAACTCTTTGGGAACCATCTTGAGTGATATGAATAGATGATGACCATGAATGGACTACGTTATACTTAAGTCATCTTATACTAAAAATAATTTTCATGATTTATAAATTATATAAATGATAGTGTTGTTTCCATTATGATTATTATTGTTTATACTATGCTCTTTGGTTTTAGTAAGTGGATGTAACTAGGTGGAATCATGTTAACACCGAATGAGATAGACAATGCATTGATGACAAGAAACTAAATTGGATTATGATCGGAGAGAATGTTATTGTGGTTATGCCCAATGTGTTATCATGCACTTCTATAAAATAGAATTTTAGTAGTGCCGGCCTTTATCATCCCATTTAGCACTTTATTTTTCGTTCCCATGAAGAGATCCTTTATCAGTGTTGATAAAAGTATGAAAAAAGTGGAATGAAAAAATAAATAAATAAGAAAAATGTGTTTATTAAAAAATATTATAAATTTTATTGATAAAATAATTATTGATAAAAATGAATAAATTGATTATTCAATATATATTTTATAAATACTATTAAATTCTATATATTAAATATATAGATATATGTAAAATGAAAATTATAAAAATAAAAAATAAAAATAAGTAAATTGAGAAAAATATTAAACATTTTATTAATTAAATAATTATTGATAAAGCCAATAAATATTATATATAACATATGTAGATATAAATGAATGTATATAAATATGATTTATATAATAAATATTATTTATTCTTTAAATAGTAATATAATTAGTGACTAATGCATAATAATAAAAAATTAATATGAATCAAAAATACTAATTAATTGCATCGACTAATGGACATAATTAAATGTCGTTTGATTTTCCCATTTAACATAGAAAATGTATGTTATATTCATTTCACATACATGTAATTAATGAATTTTTATATACAACGCACAAACAAAAATAATTTTTTGGAAATTTAATCTATTTATATTATTTATTATATATATATTGATTTACACTGTTTTAATATTTTGAATTTGTATTCATCTTTATTTAAATATATATGAATTTTCAAATATTTTATATTTAATTAATAAAACTTATCCGATTTTTCAATATTGTTAAAGTGAACTATTTTTTAATTATTTAACTCCACTCATTTTTAACTTTCATGTACGAATGATTAAATATTCATTAATAATGTTAAAAAACTATTTATAAAAAACTATTTATAAATAAAAATATTTATAAATGTATATTTACAATTTTTTAAAATTTATAATTTTATAATTTTATAATTATAAATAAATTAATATGATTTTTCAAAAATATATTTATATAATAATATATTTATAATAATTTTTCCTAAATAATGAATATATTTATTATATTTATATTTATGAATATTAAATATATATTTATAATTATATAAATATATATAATGAAATAAATATTTTTTAAACGAGTATTTATATAATTATAAATAATTAATTATATATTTAAATAATTATAAAATTATAAACTGTAGTTGGGGTTTGGCTTAATGGTAAGAACCCCATAATCCTACATGAATATTGGGGGTTCAAAACCCATTGGGTGTTGTGACTGTATCCGTAATTTAGTAAAGAAAGCATTGTAGCAATGGCGATATTCTAGCGGTGGCGGGGAACTATGCGGTAACTATAACAAGCGGGTACTGTAATAATACTATTCACAGAATGGGCCTTTGGCCAAAATTTCTGGCCGACATGCCATGTAATGGGCTACCTGACCACTGGGCCTTCGGGACAAATATATATGAGGTAATATAGTGGGTAGTTGGGTTGGTTATCCCTAGGGGGGTGGGCTATGACCTGCCTTTCAGGCATGTGTGTGTGTGGTGTTTGTGTGTTTGATGTAATTGTACCCCTAATAACCTAATATATATAATTATATAAATATATTTACAAAAAAAATATTTATATTTTTAATTATAAACCCTTTATCAGTGCTATATTAATTTTTGCTGATAAAATACATCTTTACCAGTTATTTTTTAGTGATGATAATGCTCTATCATTATCAGCTCTAATTAATTTAGTGTTGATAAAAGAGATCTTTACCCATAATTTTTTGGAAGTGCTGATAATAGTGTCCTGATCTATTTAAATTAACCACAACCAGTCATGAAATCATCACGATATCTAAATTTTTTTGTGGAATCCACCCTATCTCAGCTCTCCTCCTCGGTGATTCAAATATCTAATCAATCCTTGAATCCAGGATCGAAAAATTTCAAGGCTCAAATCCAAGACTTAAATGATTCAAGTTTCGAACAAATCCAAGGATTGAATGTTTTCCAAGTTTTCGATATCTCTACATTCTCCTAGATGATTCAAAGCCTCAATCAAAGGTATCTTATTTTCTCCCCATCCTCTTCCCTCGTTTATTGATTTTATGGTGAAATCTATTTGTGATTTGTTTATCATCACTCTTGATTTACTATTGGAATATCCTTGGTGTCGACAGTTTTTAGTAGGGATATTTGGTTGAAAGGATATACGCCTATCATTCCTTTCACACCCCCACCATCACCCTTGCCGATTCTGTTCATCCCGCCCACCCAAAATCCATTGAAGGAAGAAACTATTTATTGTTGAGTCTAAAAATTCCATTGGAATCATGGATCATTAATTATGTGACTTCATTGCACTCTATAACCAAGAAGGGATGCATGGATTATTATGTATCTCATTTTTTCATCAATTTCCATTATGTTGATGATAAAGATCTTTTGATAATGCAGATGGGTGTTGTTAAAGAAGATATTTCATATGAATGTTGCTCAAACTCAAAAATAGTAATACACATAGAAGTTTTATGGATGAACATAATTTTCTCTTGTCAACTGGATGATGTAGGATTTGGGTCATGGTTCATAAATGAAAAGTGTAAAATTACTCAGTGTTCCATGGTTTTGGATTGTAGTGTAAAATATTGGATTTTTTAAATATAGATACACACAGATGTATATTTTAAATGTACAAATAATATATATATATATATATAATACAAATACATTATGAAAATTTATATATTACAAAAATAAAAAAAATATTATACTATACAAATATATATTATACAAATATATTATACAAATATATAATACCAATATATTATGAAAATATAGTATGTAAATATATTATACAATTATATTATAAAATATATATATTATAAAAATATGTTATTCAAGCGTATTATGAAAATTTATATGTATACAATTAAAAAATACAAATATGTTAAATATTTATACGTAAATAAATAAATATTACATATTACATATCTATATATTATAAAAATATTTTATAAAAATATATATATTATGAAAACACAAATATATATTATTTTAAAAATATATATAAAATAAAAATATATATTACAATGATACAGATATATATTACAAATATATATATATATATTATACAATACACAATTATATATTATTTAAATATATATTAAACAAGTATATTATAAAAATATATGACAAAAATGTATTATGGAAATATATTTCAATACTGATCATTCAATGTTTGAAATTCATCATCCAATTTTACTTATAATGATTCGCATCACTTCAAAACTATTTTTGTAAGAGTGGTTCATCTTCCATTTGACTTTAAAACTCTATTTCTTATATAATTACTATTATTTATTTCATTATGACTACAACTTTATACTATGTTACCAAAATCTCCATAGAACCCATAAATGGACAAGAAAATGAAATTTTCTTAAAGAGACAACTCTTCGCCTCCTTGAAAATAATTCTTGTTTTCAACCTGTCTAGATATAATTCTTAAATAAATTTATCAACTTATAATTTTAATATGTTTAGAACATTTATCATTATTAGGTATATTCTTTTCCTAATATTACCTTGTCCATTCCTTATCGATTTTTAATTGAAATTATAATTTTTAGTTGTTTTCAAATATTTAATATACCATTAATATTAAATGTAATAATTCCTTAGGTTGTTGCATTAATTGTTCTACAAAATATAATGGAGGTTATCAAATTCTATATATGTTGGAATAATTATTAGAAATTATTTCTAGGTTTTCATCATTTTAGGTCTACATGTATTGGTTCCACCCCTATGAATCTTGGATTACCATCCATCTATATGAAATGACTCTTTATTTATTAAAATATTTTCTCAATACATTTTTATATCTTGTAATTGATCAAATGATAGTTTATTATTGTTGGTTGTCATAATTTGGTTTCTAATTACTCTTAAATTTCATATATTATATTTTAATTATATTAATGGTATTTATGAAATATTTGATGTCTCATTTTAATATAGGTAGGACTAGTCTTATGTAAAGGACCTAATGTATTGAAAATGAGATTTAACCTAATAATATAGAATTCATAGAGGCCCCAAAGATTCATATATCATAACATGTCCCTAGTGAGACCCCTTTAATCACATAGAAGAATTTTTATTCCCCCCAAATCTTGCCTTCAAAAGGCCACAAGTTAGTACCCAGTTCCAATTGTTCAATTCTCATAAATGGGAGGCATTACCCATTTTAGAGAAGACAATTCAGTACAACTTTCATCCTCATCAACTTCATATCCTGAACAACTGTTATTTCATTTCTTTTCCTTGAGACTCCTCCCCATATCTTTTATATTTCTTTTAGTACTCTAATCATTAACAATCCCATGGATGACTACTTCTTAGAGTATTTCAAGAAACAAAGGTGCATATTCACAAGAGATGTAGGATGTGTGTCAAACAAAAAAATGTAATAATAAATGTTTAGGAGATGTGCTGATGAGGATGAAAGACGCCTATAACATTCACCATTGAATGAATTTATAGGATAAAATATGAGCCATTCATAATGGGCTTCATGATGGTGAATTTTAGTGTGTAAGGAGAAAGAGAAGATATATTTTATACATTTATTTTTTGTATTACTCGTATATGAATTGTTTTCTTGTAAAAGTGGATTATTTTGTTCGAGTTAGGGTGGTATCTCCAAATTTCATGTCTCTATGCACCAAAAATTACACATACTATATATCCCTTAAAACCTGTTCTCACCTACAGTGTTTTAATTTATCACATTCCTTCATGTTCCCTCCACTATTCAATCATAGAGGTAATCATAATGTTTTAACAATAAAATAATTGTCTATATAATTAATATAATCTTTCATATTTATGTTTAATTTTTTTATTTTTAATATTAATGTATGTTAATTATTTTCATATGTGGGTGGATTAATTTTTTAATTTTTGGTGGTTTGTTTGAATCTTTTCATGCTCATGAGATATTGGAATTTGAGCCCTCAATTGAGATAATGATAAGAAAGAAATGTGTTAAGAATTTATACAACCATCAAGAAAATGTGAATTTATAATACTTATTTAATTAATTATCTCTTCATTTCATTTATTATTTGTAAGTTAATTTCCTTATCATTTTTATCAAATAATTATTTAGTTATTTTCAGTGATATTTTTAGAATTCATATTTTTATTTTAGCTATCTACAACAAGCCACAAAAAAGATAAAATGTTTCTTTTTTTCAACATTACCATGCTTTCCATTTCCATTGTCATTCTTTATTAAACTAATAAAACTTCATATTGAATCAATGTTCTTAGATGAAAAAAAACCATTATTGAAAGAAATAATAGTAAAGGAATATCATGTTTCCATTGTGGTGACTTTTCATGATATAATGGGAATATGAGCTTGCCCCTCTCTTCTAGATTTCAACAACAAGAAAGGATTTTTGGCTAAGAACATCGATTCAATATGTAGTTTTGGATGTTTGGAAATGAAAGGAATTTGAAATCATGGTAACATTGAGATATATATTTATTCGAATTTGGGACATGTATGAATCATCCTCACCTCAATATGACACATAGTGTGACTGATATGACTCCACGTTCTTTTTATTTAAAATTGACAATGATTTTAGTAAAAACGAAAACTGACATACTCAAAACTAGAAAAACATATTTTGATTATTTTGATACATTAATACAATGATCTATAAGTCATTTTTTACATTTAGGAATCATCCTCACCTGAATTTTATACATGATGTTCTAGGTATAACTCAAAGTGTATGTTGTCAGTTTAAACTCGACATTTCTAAAAAGTGTCACTCATTCAAAACTGAGAAAATTAACTCATATTTTCATCATAATTTCGAAAATCAATTCATATATCATTTTTTACAGGAAGTAATTAGTCTCACATCAAACCGATACATGATGTGATCGACATGAGTCAATGTGCGTGTTTCCAGTTAAAAAACACTTTAATAAAAAAGATAAGTGACGTATTCAAAAACAATCAAGCACATTAATATTGTTTTGATACTTTAGGAAAATGATTCATAATTTATTTGAGATGTGTAGAAATCATTATCACATCAATATGACACATGATGTATTTAGTATGACTCGAAGTTGTTCTTTTTATTTAAAATTGAAATTCATTTTATTAAAAAGGACAAATGACATACTCAAAACTGAGAAAATATATGTTGATTGTTTTGATAATTTATTAAAAATGATTTAAAATTAATTTTATATGTTGATGAATTTCTTTTACCTCAATCCAATGCACATTGTGACCTATATAACTCTAAGTGTGTATTTTTATTTAAAATTTTCATAAATTTGAGTAAAAAGGAAAACTGACCTACTCAAAATGAAGAAAACATATTCATATTGTTTTGATAATTTATGAAACAATATTTATGTAATTTTTTATGTGTATAAATCATCCACAAATAAATATTATTCACAATGAACCCGATATGACTCAACGTGTCTGTTTTCTATTTTAAATCGACAGTTTAGTTAAAAAAACATCACTTATTGAATACTGAGCATACACAGTCATATTTTCCTAATAATTTAGTAAATAGATTAATAATTGATTTTAGATGTGTATGAATTAGTATCATGTCAAAATGATACATGATATGATCGATATGATTCAATGTGTTTGTTTATTGTTTAAAATGGAATTTTATTAAAAAAATTAACATAATAAAAAATTAGTAAAAAAATTATAATTGTGTTGATACATTAGTAAAATGATCCATATGTCATTTGAAACATGTAGGAATCATCCTCACTTCAATCTGATTAATGGTGTGACTGATATGAATCCAAGTGAGTCTTTTAATTTAAATTTCCCCTCAATTTTAGTAAAAAGGACAACTGACCTACTCAAAACCAATCAAAAACATTCATATTGTTTTGATACATTATAAAAATGATCCATAGGTAATTTCAGATATATAGGAATTATACACACCACAAATTGATTCATGGTGTGGCCGGTATGACTTTAAGTGCGTCTTTTTATTTAAAATCGACATCAGATTTAGTAAAAAGGACAACAGAACTACTTAAAACTAATAAAATTCATCATTATTGTTTTGATACATTAATAAAAATATCTATATGTTATTTTTGATGTGTAGGAATCATCCTAAAATCAATCTGATGCATTATGTTCTTGGTATGACACAATGTATCAGTATTCAGTTTAAAATTGACAATTATGTTCAAAAAAATTAACTCAATTAAAACTAAGAAAACATGATTAGATTTTATTGATAGTTTATGAAATGGATTCATAATTCATTTCTGATGTGTAGGAAGTAATCTCAAATAAAATTGATACATGATGTGATTGATATGATTCAAAGTGTGTGTTTCCAGTTTAAAATTTCATTTTAGTAAAAACCCAAGTAACATATCTAAAACTATGTAAATATATTCATATTGTTTTAAAACTTTATGAAAAAAATACATAAGTAATTTGGGATGTGTAGGAATCAGCCTCACCTTAATATGACACATAGTGTGACTGGTATGACTCTAATTATGGGTTTTTATTCAAAATTGACACCAATTTTAGTAAAAACAACAACAAACGTACTCAAAACCATGAAAATGTATTCATATTGTTTTAATACATTCTAAAAAAATTTATAAGAAATTTTTGATATTTATGAATCATATACACCTCAAAATAATACACGGTGTGACCGTTATGACACAAAGTATGTCTTTTTATATAAAATTGACATCATTTTAGTGAAATGGACAACATACCTTTTCAAACCTGAGAAAACACATTCAGATTGTTTTGATACTTTAGTAAAATGGTGCATAATTAATTTTTGATGTATAGGATTCAACTTCACCTCAATATAATAAACGATGTTCTCAGTATGACTCAATGTATCTGTTATAAGTTTGAAATTGACATTTTACTTCATAAAGTTCCACTCAATCATAACTGAGAAAATTTACTCATATTGTCTTGATAATTTAGGATAAAGATTTATAATTTATTTTGGGATTTTTAGGAAATAGTGTCATATAATTCCATAACATTATGTGACTATTATGAGTCACAATGCGTGTTTTTAGTTTAAAATTACATTTTACTAAAAAAGACAAGCGATGTACTCAAATCTGGGAAAAAACATTCATATTGTTTTGATATTTTAATAAAATGATCTATAAGTTATTTGAGATATTTAATAATCATCCACACCTCAATCTGATGCATGATGTTACTAGTATGACTTCTTGTGCGTCTTTCCAATATATAAGTGTCATTTTAGTTTAAATCTCACATCTTGTGACGTGAAATAATCAACCACAACTCAATCTGGTACACAATGTTCATGGTATGACTCAATGTATATTTTAAAAATAAAACATTGTATTTATTTATTTATTTATATTATTAATAATATAGGAAGTTTTTTCTTATACATGTGTGCTTTTTTTTTTCTGCAAAAGGGGTTAGGATCACAAGACAAAGGAACACTAATGTTGTTGAAAGTATATAAAAATTTGAACATATGTAATTGTATAAACCCATGTCTATAATATAGTGTTTTCTTTATTGTATGTGTGTTTTAATTTTTCATAATTTAAATTATGTAATGGTAAATTATTTTTATAATTTCATGGTGTTTTTTGGGGTTGTGGTGTACTTCTACAGCACACTACTGCATTCCCCTTTATCATCTCTTCTACAAGTGCTGATATCTGTACTTTTAGAAGTGCTGATAAATGGATCCTTTATCATTTCTTTTTTATGCATGTATAAAGGAAAAAATTATCAAAAAATAAAAAATTACTGATAAAGGACCCCTTTATCAGTGCTCCTATAAGTGTTTATAATGGAATTTTTAATCAATGCTTTTTTAGCCCAGATAAAAGACTAGGTATTTTAATCTCACTCGGATAGTCAGGACAGATAAAGACCTTTTTTACCACTTTTAATGGCCTATTTTGTAGTATTAATGATATATGATAACAAATTACACCTTAACCAACTGTCAAAATAAGAAAATATATGTATAAATTATACTGAGTGATTGGATTGTGGAGACCATAGAGGAATGAAGACTCAATTCCTTTATTTCCGAAATTTGGAAAGAGAAATCCAGGAGAATGTCTTAAAAGAATAAGAAATATTTTTGTGTGTGGAAAATAATTTAATAGAGAAAAAAATTACAAGGTGTTTATTGTTTTATTTATACCTAGCATGGGCATTATCATTGAAAATTCCCGAATCCCAGAGTGAACTCCTAGACTAACGAATGAATTATGCTATGAAAATCATAAAATTAAAAGTATTTAAGTGTTTATGTATTGGTATTTGTGAAATATATTGTGAACATGTTATATAAATTATATTTCTTTAATAAGAATATTGAAACACTTAAGGATTTATCCATAGTTTTTGTGGATTTTACAACAGGTGTTCAATGGTAATGATTACCGAGAAAAATAATTTAATGGTACATTGAAATTTTATGGAAAATACATGATTTGGGGAATGTTAACCATTAATACCTACTTTATGTTTATGTAATAATGTTTTGTTTGGATAATTATTTGATTGAATTCATGATGTTATCCTAATGGTATTGGTGACCATGAAAATAATTAGTGATTTTGTGATGAAGTATTTTATAGTGGAGTTTATTTCATTTTCATATTCATGGAATATATTTGATCATATATGATTTTAGTTAAGGAATTATGATATAATTAATTTTTATAAGTATTTTTATTTCCATAGTGGTTCTATAGTGATCATGGTATTCAAATATTTGGTATTTTACATTAACAGTTACTTTATAATGTTTGAGGGATTAATATTAAGTTACTTTTAGAAATTAAAAACATTATTCCTAAATTTTTGAATTTTCAATTTGGTTAGACATATTTTGGAGGAGTCTTATGGTAAACTATTTATGTAATGGATTATGTTGAACTTTGGGTGTTACTGTTGAGGTTTTAGAGATTAATGTATTGTATTGTATAAATTATGCTGACCATTTTGGTTTTGGTAAATATTTAGAGAAAAACATAAATAATTTTCTGTCTTCTATAGATATTATGATATATTATAAGATAAATTAAGTGTTACAATCATTAAAAAAATTACCATACATATTCAATACATGGAGTAAGAAATGAAATTGAAATTTTTTGAAAGACAACTAAAGGATGAAATTGTCCTTATGAGATGGAAAATAATCCATCAAGTATTTTTTTTGTTCACTATATTGATTGTAAGATAATCCTTAAAATTTTGGAAATGGATCTTGAAATAAAATTTTATACTTTTACCTTCATTTCCAATGAATCAACCGTCTAATCACCCATCAAATATTTATGGATTTGTGGCTGTTAACTTTCTTTAGACCATGTTCTCTATTACTCTCTATTTTCCCTTGGGAATTAGTTTCTTTTTTCATGTCCACATTTTAACTTCCCACTAATTTTTTCCTACATGGAACCCTAATTATTTTTTATTCTAGATGATCTTTTTTACATTCCTATATCTCTGATCAAGAGGAAGATATATTAACCCTTTTCATGATGTGGGATTTCAATAAATGTATTTTTAGATGAAAGACCATTGATTACCAAGATAAAGTTAAAATTGTGAGCATAAACTTTATTAAATCTGAGGAATGAATTCAACACCTCCATATTTGAAAAAGAAAACAATATGTTCGATACAATATACAACAAACAACACTGAGCTTAAACTACCGATTTAATATATTATTTAAATATGACCACTAGAACCTAAACATTGAGTTGGTAGGAATGAATGGGATTAAATAATTTATTAAATATATATAAGGTTCCTATTCAACATAAATATATTGATAAATTCATAGTAAATAATCACTCAAATATATGTAAATTTATTTAATTCATCCAAAATACATTTTCATTAAAAATTATTGTTACTTTTTTTTATGAGAAAATAATATAATTAATTTTTTATACTTTTAGGAAAAAGAAATTGGTAAAATTAAATTCATTTTTTAAGTCAAAATAAAAAATATATATTCAGGAGGAATTTTTTGAAAATTTTGATTTATTAGTAAATAGTGAATAATACTACATTTTATTGAAAACTATTTTTAAAAACATTATGTCTTTCCATTTTAAATAATATAGATAAAATTTAATAATGAATAATTTGAACGAAATTAAAATATAATATATTTAAATATATTAATTTCAAACCATATAATTGTTATCACTAGTCATATAGTCAATCTAATATCATATTATGATTGAAGAATTAAGTCCTTACAAAATTGTTTTTCATCGTGATTATGGGTTTAATTTTAAATTAAATTATTCCAATTTTTGTGAATTGAATTTCATAAAATGGATTCCTTATTTTTTTATTTCCAAATATATTTAAGTTAATAATTAAAACATAAATTTTTTCATAATGAATGGTAAAAATAGTACAAATTGGTTACCATTGTTAAGGGTAAAACTAATTTACCAAGGGTTAAGATAAATAGATAATGGTTATAATGACCTAAAAACATGTCTAATTTCTATTAAATAACCATATTTAGACTATATATCATCTATTTTTTGTAAATATCACATTTTTTGTCCATATGGACCTGATTATGACCTTAATAATAATTAATGTGATGAAAAGGACAAAATGTCACTCTTTTAGTTTTATAAATCTATTATGTGTTCACATAGGGATAAAAATCAGATATGTTTGGTTATAAATATACATTTCGAGTGAACATAATTTTTTGTTTTTCATGGTAAATTATTTATAATATTTAGTAATGAAATATTTACCTAAAATGATTACACAACACTGACATAGTATTTTTTAATTAAAAAGACAATAAAATAAATAATTTTAAAAAACATAACATTAATATAATTTGAATAAATTATTGTGTTAAAAAAATTGTATACTTATAAAAAATTAGGTAAGTGTGTTAGGTTTATATTTGAAATCCATATTTCCTATAGTTTCCTTAAAGACAGATTAAAAAAAAGTGTGAAAAATGTCATTAATAATAGTTGGTGAAAATAATATTTTATTAAATTATTTAAAAATATTTAAATTGGAATAGTTGAATAGTATATGGTTTAAAATTTCATCCCTTATCCATTGATGATCCAATGGTAACAATTTAAGTAAAATTCTTACCCTTTGATAGTAAAAATTAAATACCGTGGTTAAGGTTAAAATGAGGGTTTTATCATTGCATGCACTAGTATTAAAATTAATTTTCCACACAAATAGGATCCTTATTTGATAAATTTGATTTAATATTTAGTGTAATTGGGTTTAAATTTTATAATATGTATCATTTTATTTTTATTAAGAAATACAAATTACCTTACCAAAAAAATACTAGTTTTGACGGGGAAAACCAAAATGGTAAAATAAGTAAACCTAGAAGTTAAGGGAATAACATGTTTAAAACATATATCTCTTTTAGTATTGGAGGTTTTGATTGACCATATATTACGTACAATACATTATTTATCAATTTTTTTGGAACTTGGTGTAACGCCATAAAATATTATGTAATTTTTTTCAAATAAATTTAATTTCATCAATAGCTTTTGTTACATGCAACACTAAGTTTTAATGAAACACGGTGTACTATTAAAATATTATTATTTAATATGATAGTTGTCACATAGAAATGAGAATTGACAGTATGAATAATATTAACTATATTTATTGAGCCATATGGTTTACACATGTATGTAAAATTAATTCTTCAGTGACCCATTATAAATGAAATTAAAAGAAACCATTTGATGATAAAAGAAAAACTTTTTCTGAAAAACAATTTTATGCAAAAAATGTGTTTTATCTCAATAAATAAAATAAATGATTATTTTTTAAATATTTTAATAAAACTTATATATTATATATTCAATCAAATGTTTAACATTCATCTAATTGTTTTCTTAGGCATGAGATAAGAAGAAATTCAATTTTACACATAAAAAATATATTTCATCTAATAATTTCTTTTGTCGCCTATTGTACACTTTTTTTTAAATTAATTTATTCTAATTTTATATAAATTATTTAAAAAATGGATTAATTTTTTTAAATAATTATTTAAAACTTTTCGTGGAGTGATTTTTTTTTGAATTTTCTTAAAAGATAATGTTTTCAATGAATAGTGAAAAACAATGGTTTTTTATTAAAAAACTACACATTCATTCAATGAATTTACAAGATAAAGTTTATTTTAATATGGTATTAAAAGTAAAATTAATTTAATTTTATATATATTAATCCAATTATGTTAATTGGATTGAATTTATCCTTGAATATTTATATTAAACGTTTTTTTCTTCTGGACATTTTCTCTTTCAAAAACTGCTTTCTCATCGCATATATGAGTTTAATTTTAAAATATTTTTTTAAACTTATGTTAATTGAATTTGAAAAAAATTCTAAATATTTGGAATTAGAATAATTTATATTATATAATAATGTAAAAATATTTTTTTCAAAACGAATAGTAAAAATAGTAAAAAATAATTATTGTGGTTAATGTTAAAACAGGTTTACCAGGGGTCAAATTAAAGAGATAAATAGTAAAATGACCTTGAAACTTGTCCAAAATACATTTTATGGTAATATTTGGACTTTAAAAACACTAAGGTTCATTAATGATTCATTTTGGAAACTTTTAAAATTGAGAAAATGTGAGTACACTTTATTCTATTAAAAAATTCTATGTGTGTCCTCTCCCACATTTATCAAAGGCCACCCCATCAACTCTCGTTTTCATAATATAAAAAACATTTTTTATTCCAATATTGAACAAAAAATACTCATTAATTCCATACCCACACCTCACATGATTCTTTTTTTATAAGTAATACCTTCTATGGAGGTTTTTGGTGTAAACCTAAAGAAGTTCTCCACATAAGAAGTATAGTCCTTAAACTTGCGTTTTAATTTTATTTCTTCATCTAACACTTTCAAATACTCTTAAAATATTATGATATAACAAAACCATTTTCTAATATATACTTATATTTTATTATATTAATTTAATAACCTATATTCATCTCCTCGTCTATCAAATTGGAAATGAATCCATCCATTATGTATACAGCGGACTATTGCCTTGAGAACCAAAGTTATTCATTTTTGATGGACACCTATCATAGATGGATATAATGATTGATTTAATGTTTATATAATATATAAATGATATTTTTATACTTATTTAATTATAATATCACACATACCTTCTTACCTTCCATCTTGATTGAAAACAATAATGCCACTCGTATGTACGACAGACTACCACCTCTCAAATCGATGTGATGTGTTTTTCATTTCATATTTACTTAAATGGTAATAGGTATATATTAAATATACATATATATGATATTTTTAACTTGTTTTTTCTTATATAGTAGTATTAATATTTCTTTTTTTATTATATGTGTAAAAAAGCCATGTCCAGAGACACTTACAAGGACACAAACAACCCCATCATTCAAGGGGGTCAAAAGTAGTGCAGCCATAAAGCATCCCTCATCACAAAAAACCGACACTCAAGAGGCATAGTGCTCGTTCTTATATAAATAATGGGCTCTTCCTCGGGACTTACAATCTTTGATAAAACATCCACAAAAAAATTTCCCTCCCTCCAGATATGTTGTATGATATGTCCTTGGTTAGTTTCCATGCTACACCTCCCGATGATATAAGCTAGCTCGCAAGGCACGTCTGTCCCACCCTGTACATGAGTAACCAAAACTTTCGAATCTGTCTCCACCTCCAAAACTTGGAAACCACTTCTCTTTCATACCTGTATCCCCATAAGAAGGGCTCGAGCCTCTGCCCACAATGAATTGCCTATCCCAAAGGTGACACTAAAGGCCAGGAGAACCGAGCCTCCTGAATCACGTAAAACCCCACCGCCTCGCATCGTTCCATTCATGCAGGACCCATCCAAATTTAATTTAAGACTTCTGAATGGAGGTTTCCATCTAACCCATCGCCCTCGAAACCGTTCTGTACCATAAGGTATCCCCAGGATATTTCACGCCGAGTCCAAGCACTGATCGATTCTCAATAGGGAGACCAGCTCATAAACCAGCAACCAAACTCTTAACTGGAGCATAGAGATCGAATTCCAGGAACCCAAAAGTTCCTTATTCCTGGACTCTGAAATGACCCAGTATTGCAGCAAGAATACATGAATGTACCTTACCTTCAGAGTTGTTGCTATGACTTCCGGTAAACCACGAGGAGAGAAGATCCTGGAAGCAGAAAACCTCGAAGCTGGCTCACACCTGAGGAGTGAACATATTCCAAACAGTTGTCACCCAACCACTCTGGAAAAAGAGATGAGTAGTAGATTCATTCTTCGGAGTTCTACAGTAGAAGCAGCGGGACTCCAGGGATATTCCCCTACTTTGGACATTTTCATCTGTCGGGAGGGCTCTGTTGCGGACATGCCAAACCAGAAAATTCATTTTAGTTTGGGTCTCCTTACACCATATTCTCTATGAGCCATTCCCAGGGTTGGTCTCCACATTCTTCCACTCCCTATAGCTCCGAGTGGAAAACCAACCCGAGCTTGAGCCCGTAAAGCAGTAATGATCGACTTCCTCATTAAGGCAGATACTATCAAACACCTTCCTCTGTTCTTGGTTAAGGACTAAACAGATGAGTGTTGGATGTCCAAATGCCTCCCTAAAGGTGATATCTGGTGCAGGTCATCCGGGAAAAAACAAGCGCTCCCCAACCCAGTTATCTTTCCAAAAACTGATGTCCCCTCTACCAATTATCCACCTCTCCGATCCACTTAGCTCCTCAAGGAAAACTAGCATGCTCCTGCCCAGTCGAGAGGGCCGAACCCTGCGCTCATTATTACTCATCTCCAGATCCCTGTATCGCCCTTTGATGAAAGTGGACCATAAAGAGTTTCCTGCCATAATATCCCACGCTAAACATGCCTGCATGCCCCGCATGGTGATCGTGAGATCGCGTAACCCCACTCCCCCGTCCTCAGTGGGTTTAGCCAGTCTAGCCCAAGAAGCCCAATGGCACCGGCCTGTGTGATTGGCAACCCACAGGAAGGCAGTGAGGGCCTTTTCCATCTTATCCATAGTTACCTTTAGCGGATGGATGATAGAGAAAGTATGCATTGGAATCTAAGATAGGAAATTATTGATCAGGATAACTCTCCCACCGAAGGATAGAAACCTAGTTTTCCAGTTATAGATTCTTCCCAGCAACCGGTCTGTAACCCCCTCAAAGAGAGCTCTTTTGATCTGACCATAAGATAGAGGAACCCCGAGGTAGTTCATGGGGAAGTTTTTCTGCTGGCAGCCAAGGATGGATTCTATATTCCTGCATCTCCTAGAAGGGCATTTAGAAGAGATGTAAACCTAGATCTTGGTTGGATTGATGAACTGTCTGCTGGCTCTACCGTACCTGGAAAACACCTCCATAAGGTTGATCAGGGACCGTCGAATCTCATTGGTGAATATTAAAACATCGTCTACAAACATGAGATGTGAAATGCTTTCCCTACCCCGCCGCCCAACATATGGCTTCTGTCTTCCATCCTCCGCTCTCCTCTGGAGGTTCCTAGATAGAGCCTCCTGTGCCAAAATGAAGAGGCTAGGAGATATGGGGTCTCCTTGTCTCACTACTTGGACCATATTAAAGAAGCCAAATCATTTTCCTCTGAAAGAGATGGACAACCAGGGAGAAGAAAAACACCGAAAACAGAGGTCGCAAGTCCATTCTTGGAAGCCAAACCTGTGCATCACCCTCTAGATGAAAGACCATTCCAGATTATCATAGGCCTTGTCCATATCAGCTTGAAAAATGACAATGGATCCCACCGAGCACTGGTTGATATCATTAACCAGATCGCTCGCAATACCCACCGTGCCTTGAATGCATCACCCCTTAATGAACCCATGATGCTGCTTGGAAATCAGATTTGGAATAATACCACCCATCCTCCTAGCTATGAGGCTTGCAAGGATTTTATAAGGCACATTGAATAAGCAGATGGGTCTGAATTGGCCAATGTTTGTGCGGTCTTTAGTCTTCGGAATTAGTACAACCCTAGAACCGCTCACGCCCTTGCCAAAAGCTCCCCCCCAGAAGAAGTCCTAGACCGCTGCCACCACTTCTTGACCAACAATATCCCATGCATGCACATAAAAGCCTGCTGGGAAACCATCCAGGCCAAGAGCGCTATCCCTTGGAATTTCCATCACTTTCCTCTTGATCTCTTCCTCCTCTAGAATCATCAATAAACGCTCATTTTCAGATACCCCCACCAGTCTTGGTATACACTCCATAAAATCATCCACATCCTCACTACTACCCCGACTCCCGGATCTTACCTCCCTCGATCCATCCAGTAACCTTTCAAAATGGTCCAGGGACATACCCCCTGTAACCTCAACATCATTCGTATATTCACCATTATCCAGCCAAATATTAATCCTCAAGGATTCTCTCTCTTTTAGGCATGCATGAAAAAAGCCACTATTGTGGTCGCCCTCCTTAATCCATTTGATGTGCGCCCTCTGTCTGAGGTCCCTCTCAATCTCCAGAGCTTGTCTTCCAAGAAAAACCTTTTTTCACAAAGCGAGGTAAACATATCCTCATTCCATGACAACAGCCAATCCTCCTCCATCTGATCAATATAATTCTGAATCGAGTCGACTCATGTGTTGTCATTTGGTCTGTTGCCTAGCCAAACTAGGATATCCTGTTTGAGACGTTTGAGACGTTTGGACAACCCATACCAAGGGCCCCTTCCTCCCTACCCACCCACGAGCTCCTCACCATTGGCCAAAAATCTGGCAATTGATGCCAGCTGTTGGAGTAAAGTAAGGCCCGGTTTTCCTGATGTCTTCCGCGTGCACATAGTTCCACCAGCAAAAGAGCGTGATCCGAGAGTGTACGTGGGAGGTGAGTAACTGATTTGAGAGTGAAGGAGTCGAGAGCCTGGTGATTCGCCAGGCACCTATCCAGCCTGATCCAAATACGACTAGCACCTTTCCGGTTGTTGCACCAGTTAAAGCGGCTGCCCCTGAATCCCAGATCAAAGAAGCCCATAGAGGAAATAAAGTCTTTGAAGTCCCTCATTCCATTGAAGTTCATAGAGGATCCACCCTTCTTTTCAGATGGATCACTGATGGAGTTGAATTAACCTCCCAAAACCAAGGCATAGAGTCTGTCTGAAACTAATCAAAAAATTGCCAAAGCTCCAGATGCATGCGTTCCTCATTGCTCGCGTAAACGAAGGACCACAACACCATGCCCTTCGAACATTATATTTTTGTGTCGATACACAGCGACGTTGCGCTGCTCAACTCCACATAAACATACTTCTTCCAGCAGATCCAAATATGGGAGTTAGCCGGGCACCCATGCACAAATGATTTATAGCCGAGCTTCCACGACAGACCAGGATGTTTACCGTGATCTTGTTTCGGCTAGATAATGAAAAAATGGAATCACGAGACTTCTTAACTTTAGAAGACAGAAGGGTGCGCTTAGCTTGCGCCCCCATACCTCTTGCGTTCCAAATAATCAGGGACAACATTAGACTTTTTGAAACCCATCTTTGATACCGGGGGAACCCAGGGAGGAGAACAGAGTCCTAGCAGTGGCTTCCTTCGATTTGGACCGAGTGAGAGGACCCATACTGCCTTCTGATACCACGCACACTTTTGGAAGGAGGATCTTATTCTTGAAGGCTCCATCCTCATCATCGATAAGAGACAGTTTCACCGTAGATTGCGGTCGTGCCATACATACCTCAGAGTAACTCTGGAGAACTGATAGTAGGAACGCCCTCTGGGGAGAAGCACGTTGGGACTCTACCTCCTTTGACACACCTTCCGGAACCAGAGACACCTGGGGCACCACAGAGGACGCCGATGCCAGTTTGGTGTGTAGGGATCACGAAAGTGACAACAGAGATAAATGAGAAGGAAAACGAACCTGCACTGGAGGCGAAGATAGAGCCTTACACGGAGAAGGCATGGAGATGGAAAAGAGATCAAGCTTGCTCCACGGCTGAGCTTCAGACCGACTATCGAAAACTACCCTACTAAAAGCAGGAAGGGATCCGGATGAAAAGGGGGGCCATGAGATTAGATCCACTACCGAAGTGTCAGAGTCCGGTGCTACAAACCCCAGGCCACGTTCTTCATCATAAGGTGTCATGGACCTGTGGGCCCCATAATTTGAATTTTAAAGACCAACGGTAACATTTCCCCCCACCGGCGTCGCTGTGATCGGGGAAACCGCCTTCTGAACCACCCAAGACTCCAGTCGAGATAGCCTCATCGCCGACGTCTGCTTGCCAGCCCCTTCACCCGATGCCTCCGCAGGACTAGAAGACCCAGGAATCGAGGACGTAGGGATGCGGTGACTAAGACCCTCCCCGCCCGCATGCGCTTTCGAGGCAATAGGTCTGTCCAAAGGCCCATCCCCGGACTCCTTGCCAGAGGGGCCTGAAGCCGATCGACTTTTCCTAAAAAAGGTGGCTGAGTTCCCTTGGAGCCCGCATGACGCACAGAACCTCAGGGGACATGTATAGAGATCCCTCTACCACCACTGGAGATCACTCCCTATTCGAACCAGCACCCGAGGAGGAAGCTTCTTAGACAGATCCATTTACACACAAATACGAGGGAACGCCGTGCTCAGGAGAGAAGAGGTGTGATCGTCCGAACAAAGGAATGATCCAATAGAGACACCAACTGATTTGAGAATCAAAGGGTTTTATAGGGGAAGAGGAAGGCCAGGGAGGCGCACCCAGACCGCCGCCGCAGAGGATTCCCTGCCATAGTGATGTTCTCACCTCCAGCGCGATAGTGATAACCGCCAGGATCCGCATCGCCGCTCCACTCTGGACCAGGCCCATAAAAAATCATCCCTAGAAGAGCAGTGGATATAGAAAGAAACTTTTGAATGCTCAGACTCCATCTTTGGAAGCTGAAGACCCCAAGAATCAACAAAGGTCTGAAAGAAGACTAGCGACAGTTAGTTGAAGCCGAAACGGACAACCAGTGAGAGATCATGGAAGGAGGTCATGTCCAGAAGCTCTGCCTCCGTCAAATCAACCACATGAAGATCATCAACCTGGCTTGGATCTTTGGGGGAAACCACAATAGGGGGAATGGAAACCCTAATCGCTGGAACCTTACCACCGAAAGATACTGAAGAAGACAAAACGCCACAAAGAATCTCTTTAAAAGACGGTTTCGAGGGGTCGACCACCGTCGGACTCGCAGGCCGGAGATCCACACCGGCCGCGGCCAAACCCTGGGAAGAGAAAGGAAGATTGTAAGACTTCGAGGAGCTTTCCATATTCTCATTTCTTATATAATTATAATATCACATATACCTTCTCACATTCCATTCTGTTGGGGATATTATAACATCGCTTATCTGTATGGTTAACTACCGCCTCACGATGTAAAGTAATTTATTATTGACTAACGCTTTTCACAAAAGGTAATAATTATAAAGATGATAAATATTATATATATATATATAATAGTTATTATTTAACTTTATTTGGTTCCATACATTAAAAAATGGAAGTAACGTTCATGCGTACGTACGACCCACCATTCTCTATGATCAATGTATTTCATTTTATATCTACAAATTTTATGCATTTATCTAAATAAATATATAATTATTATTTAAGATAATTAAGAAATGTTTAAAATTCTTGATATTATGGAACCACAATCAGTTTAAAAGGACCAAAGATACCAAACAAAAACATTGATGAACAATAAAGTAGTTATTACCCAAAAGATGATTTTAATAAGGGATTGTTAATAAATAGTTAATAAAAGGTCAAAGGTATAAAATATATGGTACAACATATATATTTATATTTATTAAATAGATTTTGAAAAAACATATATTTACTTTACAGTAGGTTTGAATGTGTATGATGGAAATTGAAACTTAAACTATATGATATCTTGTCTTTTTTTATTTATGAGAGATATATTCAATATTCTCCCATTTTTTATTTTTTATGGTGTATATACTACCCCTTTGACATGTTATATCATAACTATTTTATTTTCATGATATTTAAAATTTCATTTGATTTTATGCTTCATCGGTTCTTATGATTCGAAAGATTACCGAAGTGGTAATATATTTTTATCTCAATTAGTATTCATTGGGACATAGGTTATATTTTATAGCTATATTAATTTATGAGGAGTTTATACATACCCTTTCACATGTAATGTCATGAATATATTTATTATCATGTTATAATAAGTTTCATTTAATGTTTTTATTACAAGGGACTTATGATTCAACGTTACCAAAGTGGTACCATTTTGTGTTATAATCTCATCATTTATCAGGATTATTTATTATTATGCTTTCAGTGATGACATGTTATGATCTATCTCACAAGAAACTCATTTATTTTATTAAAAAATGTTTTTTTTCTAAGAATAATTGTTTTTATTTCATTTTCTTATCTAAATGGATTAAATATTCTAACATAATTTTTTTAATAAAAAACATCTGTATTTCTCTCTTCTTAAAAAAAAACATTTTATTATATATCCATTATTTCTAAAAATGTTTTCAATTTTTTGTAAAATTCTCAAAAGAGGTTATCAATGACATTTTTACCCATTATTTACTTTTTATAAAGTTTATTAAATGGAATATTCATATCATTTTCCAAATAAAAACCAATTTTTTTTTCAAAAATGATAAATGAATGTATTTTTAAAAAGTATGAAAAGAATGAAATTTTCCACCATCATAACTGACAAGTGTTTTAAAGCTTCATTTATAAGTTTAAAATGTTATTTTGAATGAAAATTATTTATAAAATGTATTATGTTTTAAAAACTATTTTCAATGTAAAAATAATATTTTTCATAAAAAATGTTTTAAATAAACTTTACAGTTTTCATTATACGTTTCCTAGGTTATTTTCAAATAATAATATTTTGAAAAAAAAATTTGATTTAAAAACTATATTTTTAAATAAAAAGAGTCTATTTTCCAAAATAAATGTTCTATGTAATCTTTCAAAATAATTTTACATCTAAGATGATTTCCTTTAATGTAACTTAATATTTACTTGGTATATGATCCAATGAAATAATCATTATTGTTTTTCAATATGTTATATTTCTATAATAATAAAAAATTTATAAAACTTCTTTCTTTTCCATGGGTTATTATATGATTAAATGTTTCATTGAAACCATTTATTTTCATTTTTTATATGATAAATGTTTTATGAATCCCATTTATATTCATGGGCTTTAATATGAGGATTGTTTTATAATATTACCGAACACATATGTATAAGTTTTATTATGTGATGGGTGGGACCTATATCTCCATCCAAAGAATTAGGTGAAGACTAAAATCTCCTGAGATAAATAGGACTGGAATGAGGATTGAACCCAGTTCAGTAATGTAATATTTCCCTTAAAATAGTCTTGAGTTTGAATCTTGAATACTAGAATTGTTTGGGGAGTGAAATTTTTTTAACTATGATATCATTGATAATGATATTTGACTACTATTGAAATGAATTTCTATACTTATGTGTATGAAACAATTCTATGTCTTATTCCAATGTTCTTCTCTCATGGATCATGTTCTTTTATTTCCTTATGATTCTTGTCTTATGAACTACCAATATTTATTCCATGACTCAATATTATGATATTTGATATATAGGGTATGGTTTTAAAATGTTATTAGCAAGTTCTTAAACCATTATTATCATGTTATGCTTATATATCTCCCTTATTTACCCATACTAAGAATCTCAGATACCATTTTCTTATGTTTATTTTCCCCATTATATGAATAAATATATTTTGTATGATTTTTCTAATAAGGGTTCTAATTATATATAATATAGTTGGATATACAGTATCTCGAATATGAACTAGTTTTTTATGTTTCTATGATTCAAAAGGCATTATACCTTTATGACCCTTAGTCATGTGTTTGCGTAATGTAAAGAATATTCATCTAAAATAATTTAATATCTATTTATGAAAATCCTGTATTTCTATTATTGGTATTAGAGTATAGTTTCTGTTATCCTTTGGAAGCTACGCTGGGAAAACCTTAGTGAGATCCCTAAGTATATTTCTAGCGATAAGTCTAAGGATATCTCTTTGTACAAGAAAACATACTTGAATATTGGTGAAGGATAGATTGAGTTGTTTCCTATAAATAAATCCAGGTTTGGATAATAAAAGAGAATGTGGATCTGGAAAATATTAACTTAGTGGTAAAAAAACAGAAAAATGCATGTTAGGAATGACTTGAGTGTTAATTAGCACACAACAAGGGGCCTTACTATGAAACTGGTTTGACACTCCCGTGCGATATAATTTTTCAATTCACATACTATTTAAAACTCATCTTGAAGGATTTTAATATTAATTATGTATGAACTAGTATAAACCTATGGTTTCATATATGGAAAAGCAGGGTCATTGATTTAGACAACATAAAAGTTATTTTTCATTATTATGTGGTTTCCCACTATGAATATTTTTTCTCACACTATTTTTTTAATCAAAGGAAGTAACCGAAAGGAACTGGGTTAATGATTAATGTGATAAAAAATGTTTTGACGAGAAACCAAATGGGATGATAACTAGAGTGAAGGATATTGTCATTATTCCTAATAAGTTATTATAATATCTTATTAACAACTTCCACCATAACCAACTCTCGAACTCAAAAATGATGATAAGGATAGAGTTATTTGAAATTTAATGTGGTGGAGACCATGGAGGAAAGAAGATTCAATGTTCTATAATTTAAGAATGTGGGAATAATAACTCCATTTAATTTCTGAAAGTAATGAGAAAAGGTTTTATGTGTGCAGTATAAGGGAATAGACTAAGTGATTTATAAGGAAAAAATGAAAAATTATGTTAATGCAATATATGATAATATTTTTTCCCCTAAGGCATCATAAATGGTTGAAAATTATAAATTTTTAAGAAATGTAAATTATACAATTTGATTTTTTGGGGGAAGTATCATGAAAATAATCAATAAGGTGGTATGAGTAATGGTTACACTACGGATGATGAAGATACCATGAATGTCATATGAATGGTATGGGTTGTTTTAATAGAATTTTTATGTTTAATAAGAGAAGAATGATTAAAATTATTTTGATGAATATTAATACATAATTCATATTTCATACATTAAGAAAGATAAATTAAGGAATAATATTCTGAATCAAAGTTAATAGTATAATAATGATGTGTAAAGATTAAATTGTTTGTGTATAATAAATCATGAATTATGTTATATGAATCATGAAAAATATAAGGATTATTTTTATAAGTTTTTCATTAAGTATTTTCAAGAATATGTTGAATGGTATTGGTGACCTATAAATTTTGTTTATCAGTAATGAGATGTTTTATATAAAACACATGATTAAAGGAATATAACCTTTAATATGATCCTGATGTGGAGAAAATGGTGTTTAGTGTGGATAAATAGATGATTGATATGGATAAAGTAATCATGATTGTATTGATGACCCCAAAAATGATTGATGGTTTGTTGAAACAGTGGTAAATCTTATCATTTATATAACACACATCATTTATGGATTTATGGAATATATTTAATAATTTTTGTTAAATATAAGGAATAAATTATTATGAATGTTTTCAATGAGATTTTATGGTAATTATGATTATTATCATGCATTTGGATAATAGATGATCAATGTATTCATATATTTGGTATGAGAACATTAAGAGATACATAATCATATTTGGTGGATTAATGTAATGTTGATTTTGGTGAATTTAGTGGCCCTCATTATAAATTATTAATTTTGAAAGGTTTATAAGATTAACCACTTATGGAATGGTTTATGTTGAACATTGGATTTTGTTTTATAGATTAATTTAATAATTGGAAATATGAAAATTTATGAATATTTTATAACCATTAATAAAAATTTTCTAATGATGATAACTATAGATATAAGGAATAAATTATCATTTTATTAATGATCTTGTGATTCATTGTTGCCTCTCACATAACAAATTCATCATCATTTCTTGGAGTAAGATAAAAATTTTAAACTGATCGAATAAAAAAAATTGATGAAATTTTTCTTAGGATATAAAGGATCACTAAGCCATATAAATATCAGTACTTTTGAAATTTTTATCATATCGAGACTGTAGTCTATCAATTGGCGCTTCCACTCAAACTCTTTCAAGATCAAGATGTGTTCCATGTATCTCTACTGATGATGAAAAACCTGGACCTTCACATGTACAAATATCAGAGGTTGTACAACTGAAGCATTATATTTATTAAGATGAATAACCAGATAGATTTTGGGTCATAAAAAAAGTGCTATGAAAAAATACCACTTTCCTTGTCATATTTTTTTGGAAAACCTAGAAACATGAAGAACCTATATGGGAACCTGAGGATGTAATGACGAATAGGTATCCTTCTTCGTTCTTATCAAATTTAAGAATTAAGAGGGACAAAGTAATTTAAAAATGGTATATTGTACCACTCCTAGATTTTATTAAATATATTTTTAAAATAAATTTAATTTCCTCTATGGCTTGCATTACAAGAAACATTATGTTTTAACAAAACATGACAAAATATAAAAATATTATTATTTAATATGATAGTTATCGTATATCCATTATAATGATTTATATGAATAGGATTAACTATATTATTAAAACATATGGTTTAAAATTTTACAAAATATTAATTCCTTGGTTATATATTTAAATAGAAATTAAAATAAAAAGAACCATTTGTAGATAAATGAAATCATTTTCTAAAAAGCAATTTTTATGGGCACAAACATGTTTTATTGCAAAAAATTAAATAACTAAATTTTGGTGAATTCTTTCAATGGATTTTATGTATTATATATTCATTAAAAAATTTATCATTCATCTTATATGTTTTCCAAGCATGATATAAGAATAAATCTATGTTTACACTTAAAAACTATATTTATTCAAAAAAGTAGTTTTGTCACTTTTTTCTCACTAATGTTAAAATTAATATTTATCACTTATAGAATCTTTATTTGAAAAAATGAATTTTTTTTAATAATAATGTAAAAATTATCTTGGAGTGATTTTTTTATAAATTTATGAAAATATAAGGTTTTTTAGTGAAAGTGAAAAAATAAATGTTTTTATTAACAAACTTCATTTTCATTAAAATAATTTACAAGCTACATATTATTTTAATATTTTTATATAAGTAAAATTTGATAGTATATAAATATATTAATTTATTTTATTTCATTGGAATCTATTTTATATTTATTTTTTATATAAACTCTTTACACTTTTGATCATTCTTTCATTGGAAAACTTTTTTTTCACCACGTATACGGGTTTAATTTTAAAATAAATATTGTCAATTCTATGAATTAAATTTTTAATAATAGATTAAATATGTTTAATATAAATAAATTTTATTCTATAATAATGGTAGTTTATCTTTTGTTCAAAATAAAAATTAAAAACAGTAAAAATGAATTTCCATATTTAAGGTTAAAATAAGTTTATCGTGGGTAAAACAAAAAATTTAGGGGGAAATGAATGTTAAACTTGTCCAAAACCCATTTCTTTGATATATTTTTACCTTATCACCAATAATATTCTATAATTACCCATTTAATATCTATTTTTCTTGTGAAAAATGTGGGTACACATTATTCTTTTTAGACATTCCTTATGCGTCATTTCCCCCACTTATAAAAGCACACAACCTATACTCTCATCTTAATACATCCAAATACATTTGAATATACCATGAAATACCGCAATTAATTACTTTATTAACACCTCGCATCCTAGAGGCATTATTTTGACTAGTAATCCCTCATAAAAAAGATTTATGCATAAACCTAAATAGGATCTCTGATGAAGAGATATAGTCCTTAAACATGGGTTTTCATTTTATTTCCTCCTCTAACTTCATAAAAAATTATTAAACAATGATTATATAAAAATATTATATAATATATACTTATATTTTATTATATTATTTGAATAACCTATATCAATCTCCTCTTTTATAAAATGAGAAATGAAACCATTCACATGTTTACGGTAGACTATCTCCACAAGAACAAATGTTATCCATTTTCCATCACCACATCTCAAGGATGGATATAATGATAAATTTAATGTTTATATAAGTTATTTATGATTATATTATAATTATTTAATTAAAATATCATACCTACACTCTTACCTTTAAACCCTTTGGAAAACAATAACATCGCTTGTGTGTATGGTGGAATGCTACCTCGCGAACCGATGTAATGTGTTTTTCATTTATGTTTTACATCAATTTTAAAAGAGATATAATAAATGAATATATATGATATCTATAAAATAATTATACATTTTAAGTTATCATATAATATATGAATTCTTACATTCCAATCTGTGTGGGATACAATAATGCCCCTCGTGTGTATAGAGGAATACCGCCTCACGAAGCGATGTTATTAATTTTTCACTAAAACATTCCATGGAAGGTAATAGAATAAACTTAAAAAATATATGATATGAGAAATTAAAATTTTTCTATAATTTAAATTATTAGTTAAATTTCTGTATTTCCATCCATTAAAAACTATAACCAGCTTTTAGGCATACATACGGCCAACAATCTCCATGAAAAGTGTCTTTTATTTTATATCTATGTCTTTTATGGATTAATATAAATAAATATATAATGAGTATATAAGATATTTTTAGAATTATTTAAATTATTTAAATTATGGAACCATAATCAATGTAAACATACTAAAGATACCAAACCAAAACATATGTTAAAGATAAAGCAATTGTTACACAAAACGTGATTTTAACAAGAAAATTGATGATGAATGAATAATAAAAGGGAATAAGTAGATCACATATGTTATGATATATATAACATTGGTTATATAATATAATTATAATAAACATATATTTATTACATAGGAGGATTTAATGTGTACAAATGATGTTGAGACTTAAGATAAGGGGTTTCTAGTCTTTCTGTTATTTCTGGGTGAAATATGCCACATTCACCACTTGTTTCATATGTTTTGTTTATATACTCCACCAATCACATTTTATATCATAAAAATAATTATTTAAATGATATTTAAATTTAAATTTTACGTTATTATTTATTGGGTCGTATGATTCAAAAGATTAATAAAGTGGTAAGGGATTTGTGCCTCAAATTTTCATCTTTAGAATATTTGTTATTCTATACAACTATCTTACTTTATGAGGTTTGTATAAAACCCCATTATCATGAAATATCCTTATTTTTTTTATTCTCTTGATATTATAATTTTCATTTAATTTTATTCTTTCAAGGGTCTTATGATTTAAATTTTCCAAAGTGGTATGGATTTTATGTAATTATCTCATTCGTTATCGAGACTATTTATTATTATGATTCCAATGATGAAATATTATAATATAACAGTCAATAAACTCATATAATTTATTATAATCTGGTTATTTCTACTGAATAAATATTTTTCCTCTATTTTTCCTTTCTTAAACTATTAAATAGGCCCAAAGAATGTTTTTAAGAATAATACACTTTATTTCAATCATCGGTCGAAATATATTTTTCTTCTATTTACATGATTTCTAAAAATGTTTTAAATTATTTTATCATTCTCGAAAGGATTTTTTAGTGAATGTTTTGACCAGGTTTTACTATTTATATACTTTTTAAAAGTAATATTCATGTCCTTATCTAAATAAGGTCTGTTTGGATTTTTTGGAAATTTTTAAATAAATTTTTGTTTTAACGTGTATGAAATGAAAGAAACTTCCAATAATCATGAAAATACAATGATTTAAATCTATGTTTGTAATCATTAAATTTTATTTTTAAAGAAAATGATTTTTAAAATTTTTTATGTTTAAAAAAAATTTAAATTGGAATGGTCTCTTTCATCATGAAATGTTTAAAATGATATTTAAATATTTATTTATATGTTTCCAATGTTATTTTTAAATAAAAGAATTTACTAAATGATTAAAAAGTGTTTTTCGAAGTGCAATGAATATTTTCCTAATGAAATGTTCCAGGTGTTCTTTCAAAATAATTTTCCATCAACGATTTCATTGATAATCTTAAATCATATATATATTTTTTGTCATTTAAGTAAATATTATCATTGATTTACCAAATAATGAACCTAGTATGTGTTGTTTATTACATGAATTATAATTGCAAGGTTTCAATGGAAAAAAAGAAGAAAATTTAGATATTACAAGTCATGAAACTGCATTACAAGATGTATAGTAGCATTTCACCACATGTTACGAGATGTGAATAAAGTCATGACAAATTTTAGGCCATAAGGAACATTACATGATGTGAATCATCATTAAAATATTTGAACCTTCCTTACACTGCCTGAATCACTAGTCCATGATGTGAATCATTCAAAACATATTTCCCTAAAAAATGACGGTAGATTCATGATGTGATATCCAGTTACATGTCATGAAAGGAGTAAAACTTCCAAGTCTCAGACAATATACATTTAAGATATACATCAATTCAAAAACCATGGAGAAATGCATGGATGAGCATGACATGATTTGAATTCATGTTACACATCATGTAATATTCTGTCAATATATATAGCAACGAGGCACTGTATTTTGAAGATTTATAGTGGATAGAACATGCTATATTTTATTATTCTATCATTCCCTTCTAACTCCTCTTCCGAAACATGAATTATTTTAACTCTCTTCCATTGATTTAATTTAATAAAATTATCATGGATTATTTTCAACATGTTCTTTATTTCTCTTTTCACATTCATTTTATTGATAACTAATCATAAAAAACTTTTATTACACTCACTATTATTACAATTTCAATAAATTAGTTGACTAGATTTTCTTTTGATTCAAGATTTTACTTTCTTGTTAATAATCGAATGTTCAATATAAATCATTGTATGTTTTTCAATTATTTAATCTTAATATTTATTAGCATGTTAATAATCATTTCAATTCGTTTTCAATATATAATCATTTTTAGCATTAGTGGATAAACCACCTAGGTTAAGGATCGAGTGTATGGGTGAATGCATATTATAAATCTTTAATTCTTAAATTGGTAACATTAAGGATTAGTAATCAGGGGAAATAAAAACTGTGTATCCAATTCAACCGAACATCTCTTTCCATTGGATATTTGAATAAATGATCCTATTCTGGTTGGAGTAGAAATGTCTATAACCAATATCCTATTTCACTTTATAACTTAGGAGCTAAGATTAATTTACTTGGGTTTTGGTTATTTCCCAAACAAGGAATTTATGCCTCCTAGATAGAACTATTTGGTTCGACCATAGTCAACGAACAACCTCATCTTGCTTTAAAACCACGATTTTATGACCATAAAAATATATGATAGAGATTATCTTTTACAAAAAACCCTAAATTTAACATTAATACCCTCTCTATATCTGATTCAAGACCTTGAGTCCTTAATAATGGTTTTCCCAAACTAAAACAATCTTGTGAGGACATCTACCCACAATGTGTTCCAATATAAAGGTTTCCATTGCCATCATGTTATCCATATGGGATCAACCCCGTACTATCAAAATACTACATCTTAGTAGCAAGTGAAGATTGGTAAAAAATTAAATCTAATCTTACCACATCCCACAAGAATTAAAGGATGCATGCAGGCACATTAAATATTAGTGTCATTATCGGGGAACTCTTTTCTTATTCCTTTTACGGTAACATATGACCAAAGAACCTAGGATTTCCTCTCCGTTTCCACATTTCACTTTTTATTCCTTTTTATTCTTTCCAATGCCATTACATTCCTACTTCATGAAATATAGTTAACGCATCAGGCCCCTTTGAATTATTCACGGATACTTTACGCAGACGAAATAATTACCTTAATTCATAAATTGAATGGTATCTCTCGGTACGCCACTAGTTAAACATGGAAGGACACAATAATCTTGTGGGTCTAAACCTATGGAACCCACCAAAAATTATACCATTATTTCTTGGAGAGCATCTGATGCAACAAGTTTGAACCATCATGGATAATGGATTTCCATAAATCCATGGGGTTATGCCAAGAATCATTTATCCTCCTATACATGCACACACCTTCGTGATAAAACCTGGACTCATTCGCATGATCCATAACATTGTCCAGTTCAGTGGGCTTCAAAGTGAAGATCCCCATGAATAAATTTCAAACTTCCTAGAAGTGTGGGATACCTTTCACAACATGGTAATATCTTCTAATACATTTAGGATTTGATTATTTATATTCTCATTGTGGAAAAAATATAAATATTGGCTCTAAATTCAATAACCTGAGTCAATCATGCTTTCGGAAAATGTATCCAAGAAGTTCATAGACAAATACTTTACACCCATCAAAACATGTAAATTATGGAGAAAAATTAAAAACATCACTCATATTGATGGTTAATCTGCTTGGGAATCTTGGTATATTTTTAATGAGCTTATGAGAAAGTTCATGCATCATGGAATTGAAATGTGTACCCAACTCCAACCATTCTTCCAAGGCCTCCAACCAGCCGCATGCATAGTTATCGATGTTTGAGCTAATGACATGCTTATGTTCAAGACACATGAAGTTGGAAGATAAATTTTTTATTAATTCTATCACAATTCCAATATATGGAAGACTGATCATGTACCCCCTTATTGTGGTATCCAACAAGTCAAATAGAATACTCGACTACCTTCACAGGTATAATCCTTGACTAAGAAGCTTGAATCCCTTCAAATACCTAATGCACCCCCACCCCCACCTGCTCCCGTAATGGAAGTACAATCATATTAAATGTTTGGTTGTCCCACATCTATATCAATACTACATAAGAACTATTAATGAAAAAATAACTCAAGATTGTAATTACATCAATAATAATAAAAAAAATACACCATTCCAATAGTAGTATTAGTACTATTAGTAGAGGTCGGCTCCTCAACAACCTCAAAACGATCAGGGCTATTCTCAATAGGGTATTGGTCAGGCACCACTTATTACTCAAGGAACACTAGGGTACGAACCCAAGAACCCTATTCCTAGACAGCAACAAAAATCACAACAACAAACTTATCCTCAGAGAGAACAATAGCATTTTCAACCAGCTCAAAAAAGACATCAGTAGAAAACTAATCCTCTCCAAAGTAACATAGAGAATCTCCTTGATACATTTATTAAAAAAATAAAATATTAAATTACTACTCAAGAGACGGAGATGCATGACCAATGATATTCCCTATTCAATATCAAAATTCAGATGGTTAGATCTAAAATACTAAATCAGATTGATTACCAGGTACTCTACCTGTTAATATAGAGACATATCCAATGGAAGAAGATGCGACTATAGTGGTTAGAAGTGAAAATATTTGGATTTTTAGCAACCATATAAAAGAGATGAAATACAAGCTGAGGAACCTAATAAAAATTCCCTAGTATAAGAACAAAATTTTGATTAGATCTCTCATTTAATACACCAACAGGTATAACAAGCCATAAAAACCCAAACACCTAAGAAACAAAAAGAGACAGTCTATGTTACACAACCACCATACAATCCACCTCTTCCTTTTCCAAAAAGAGAAAGATAATGAACAATGGAGGCACAATACAATATGTTTTTGGAAATGTTCATGAAATTGCATATCAACATACCCTTTACAGAGGCTTTTCCTCAAATTATTGTTTATTTGTAATTACTAAAATTTATTCTTTCCAATAAAAGAAAAAATAATGATCTAAAAGTCATCTCACTAAATTAAGAATTATTTACTTTAGTTCAGTTGAAAATTCCACCTAAAATGAGAGACCTCATAAGTTTTTCAATTCCATGCGCTATTGGAGTGTAAAATTTTTAATGATCTCTATGAGATATCATGGAAAGTATTAACATCATAATAATGAGTGTGTATAGAAATTTGGGACTTAAAGAGATCAAAAAAATCAAGAAGAACAAAAATATGTAAACCTATCAATACAGTACCCTCATGGAATTCTCTAGGATGTATTAGCAAAGTCAAAAAGTTAATCTTTCCAGAAGTCTTACAATTTTTAGACGTGGAAGACAATGTTGATGTCACCATTATTCTAGGAAGACCATTCCTTTCCATAGGAAAGGATATTATAGACATAAATTATGGGAGTTAAAACGTTTGAATTGGAGAAGAAAAGATAGTCATCAAACTCATCAAAGCTACTAAATAATATGATGACGACTTTTATTACATCCCCGTCTCTCTTACCCATGAGAGAAATGGATATATGTCCATTGAAGAAGAAAATGAAGAGTCATTCCATGATAAAGAATAAGATTATGACTTTGAGGAATTTATAATTAACAAACATATCAAAAGGGATACATTCCTACCTTTCATACCCTCAGTCCTTCAACCACCAACACTAGAGTTGAAGCCTTTACCTAGTACTCTTAAGTATTCATACTTATGAGGATCAACCACTATATTAGTAATTATTAACTTTCAACTATATCAATTATATGAATAAAAATTAGGGGGAGTCCAAAAAAGACACAATCAGTCAATTTCTTGGGGAGTGGCTGACAACAAAAGATTCAATACTCATTTATGCACCCACAAAATTCTTCATGAGGAAGGTAGAAAAATCAAACACCAACCTTAGTGGAGACTAAAACCATAGATGATAAAGTTTGTTTAAAAATATTTCTAGAGATTTTTAAATGATAGAATAATATTTTCAATCTCTGATAGTGATTGGGTGAGTCAATTGAAAGTAGTTCACATGAAAGGTGAGATCATAGTGGAGAAACTGATGAAAATGAATTAATCTCAACATGAACCACCGGTAGATGGAGAGTTTTCTTAGATTATAAAAATTTAAACATGAAAAACCAAAAATATCATTTCTTATTTCCTTTCATGGAAAAATGATGGAGATACTAGTATGAAATTAATTGTATTGTTTTATGGATGTATTTTTAGGATATAATTAGATTGCAGTCAACCCATTTGATTTCTCCAAAATGAAATTAACATGTCCATTCGGTTCCATCACTTACACAAGAATGTCATTAAATATTTTTAATGTACTAGAAACATTTCCAAGATGCATGAAGTGGATATTCCATGATATAGCTGAATAATTCTTAGAATTATTTATGGATGACTTTTTAGTTTATGGATCATCTTTCAAGGTCTCCCAAAGAAATCCTTAGTTTTCCATGCGATGATGTGAAGAAAAATGTCTAGTTTTAAATATGGAAAATTTCATTTTATGGTTTATGTAGGCATATTTCTTTGGAAAAAATTTAAAAATAGTTCCTAGAAGTCAATCCCTCTAAGATTAATTTCGTCAAATATTTACATAAACCTTCAACGTTTAATGGTATAATGATCTTTTTAGGCCATGATGGATTCTAAAAGTGATTTGTATAAAAAATTAAAAAATTAACCCACCCCTTGATTAACCTATTTCCAAATGAAGTCTCATTTTAATTCACTATAGAATTTTGGTATACATTCAATAATTTAAATAAAATCATGATAGCATCCCTTCTAATCATTTCAACTAACTGGGACAAAAAATTTGAATTAATGTCTGACACTAGCGATTTTGTTGTTCATCTTGTTTTAGGATAATGAGATGGTCAAATCTTATGTCCTATCTACTATTCTAGCCACACACTTAATGAATCTCAATTAATCTGCACAACTACATATAAATAACTCTTAGCTGTTGTGAATTCTTTTGAGAAATTTTATTCCTATTTTGTTTATTCCAAGGTAGTTATACACACCGATAAGGTTGAACTTAGGTATTTAATGAAATAATGGATACCAATACAAGGCTAATAAGTTAGATCCTCCTGCTATGAATTTTTTTTATTTTCATCAAAGATACCAGTGGGACATAAAATGTGATGTCTGATCATCTATCCCGACATCCTCTACCACTCATCAAGGAAAACAATGATATCGACATTGATTTTTATTTTCCTGATGAAACTAATTTCAACATAAAGGAACAATTGTTGTTTTAATATATGTAATATTATCTCTCCATGGGATTTTTACACCAAGACCTCTCATATGAGCATAGAAGAAGATTTTTAGTTGAAGAATAAAAATTACTGCTTGGACGAACCCCTCATGTTCAAGCACTGAACTGATGGATTATTACGATGTTTTATTCCTAAATGTGAAATCCAAAATGTGACAGACAGATGTCATACATCACCTAATGGAATGAATCATATACTTGAGCGCACCGTAGCAATGATCCTACAATGTGGTCTTTTTTGGACCACTCTACCCCAAGAATCAAGGTAATATTTTCAAAGTTATTATAGGTTCTAGTGGACTGGAATCATTGGTAAAATAACCAAAATTCCTCAAAACCCAATCATGGCAGTCAAAATATTTGTCATATGGGAGATATATTTCATGGGATCATTTCCCAATTCACATGGAAAATCATATATCCTCGTACGCATTGATTATGTTTCAAAATTGGTAGATGATGAAGCTACAGTGCATGACACAACAAAAGTGGTCATTAATTTCTTAAAAAAGAATTTATTTTTATTATTTGGATTTCTTGGATTGATCATCAATAATTGAGGAACACATTTTGCAAAATCAAGTTTTTAATGGATTTCTATAAAAAATTGTGGAATCTAGTACAAAACATAAACTCCATACCACCTGAAAACAAGAGGGCAAGTTGAATTGTAAAATCTGGAAATAAAGATAATACTAGAGAAGATTGTGAACATTATTTAAAGTGATTGGAGTTTGAAATTTGATGATGTAGTATGGGAGTACCACACTACATACGAAACACCCATTATTACCACACCATTCATATTTTTTTATGGAAAATCTTTTCATATGTTAGATGAATTAGAGAATCACTCATACTAGGAAATTAAGAAGATACATTTGGATTCTCAAAATTATGGAAAAGATCAAATACTACAATTTGATTAATTGGAAGAAATCAGAAAATAATCATATGAAAACACAAAGATATACAAATAGAAAAAAAATAAATGTAATAATCAACGCATTGCAAGATAAATCTTTGTCCTAGGAAATAAGGTATTATTAGAAAATTAAAGATTAAGATACAATGTAGATGGTTAGCACCATTGAATGTCATTAATGTTTTATCCTATGGGAGCATTGAAATTCATAAATAAATGGACCACCATTTAAATTCAATAATCAAAAATTAAAAAACTATTAAGAATCATTTTTTCAAGGTTGTGTCATCAGCATGAAATTCGTCTAACCCTTAAAGCGACAATCTCTCAACATTAAAAGAAGTGATTACTAGGTGGAATCCTAGGATAGGTCATCTTAGGCTAGATTAGGTTTGATTCAAACTTAGGATAGCTTAAGGAATACTGGGAGCAATGGTTGGCACAAAAAATTAGAAAAAGATTCAATTACACATCGTGCAACCCAATTTCACGGCGTGTACTTTTTTCATCCACAAATTATTAAAAACTTGTGTTACATGATATGAAACATAATTACATGTCGTGTTACCCTGGAATAATGTTAAAAAAACAGTTCTTGAACCTAAGGTTCATGGCCCGACAACCCTCCTCCCTCACGTGACACCTCCCCTCTTCCCTCCCTCACGACTGTAACACATGAATCCTCCTATCCTTCCTTCCCTCATGGTCGTGACACCCATCCTTCCTCCTATGACACCATCCCCTTCCCTCCTTCTCAACTGTGACAATTGAACCACCCTCCCTTTCCCTCCCTCATGGTCATGACAACCCTTCCCTTCATTCCCTCTTGTCGTGACACCCAAAACCCCTACCCCTCTCCCTTATCAGTTGCAACACCCCCTCCCCCCACCACCTCAGGTCCCATCTCCCACACCTCCTGTTATTGCATGTGTCAAGCCAGCTGCTAAGGAAGAATCCCAATTTAACTCCAATGAATCATCTTGGGATGAAATCCCGCATTTACACTGGATCCTACACATCTATGATCTTAAGAACCATGTCTCCCTCAACAAATTATAGGAAGATCCAATGATGGTGAATAAAACTATCGTTCCAGCTACTCTCTCCCAGAAACATATGATAAATGAGATCCTGCCACTCCTTGAGCACATCCATGTTACATACTTCATTGAGTTACGTGAGGATATGTATGAAGAACTATTCCTAGAGTTTCTCTCTACCCTCGAGGCAGTAGTGGACAACCTCTTCTTTTGACTAGGCAGATGACCTCATGAGATTTAATTTTTTGAATTAGGGAAAGGCCTCGAAATTTACACCGATGAGTTTTCTATGCCATAGATATTTCAGATCCTTCTTGTCGAGTCTCCTAAGTCCGATTTAAGGCGACTGTGGTGGATGATTGCATGTGATTCTTAGAAAATGCATGATCCCCAAATCACCAATTTGACCCAGCTCTATATCCCAACACATTGTATCTTTCATCGATCCTTGACACATGCATGGTTTTGTTGCAAAAAATCACATGGCATTCTGAGCAAGGTAGATGTCCTCATCTAAGTAGCTTCCATGGGAGGGCCTGACATCAACATGGCTTCTCAGTTCTCCGATTACTATCAGGTTCACACTGAGTTTCCTAGAGATACATTGATGGCTAGCTCCTTCATCACTCACCTAAACCACCATCTTGGAGTATTTTATTCCTCCCTTACACTCAAAACCCATGAAATAATAGATTCCATTGATTTTTTGATTCCGGACAGTATACAGCTACTAGTTAGGGATGATGAAACATACCTATGGTCACCATGAGTCTATATAGAAGCGGATGATCCCCCAAACAATCATGCAGTAGACCCTGCATCCGACCCACCCACCACTTCACATCCAGAATATCCCACTCATATCACAACCTCTACCACCATCACATAAACTATTTCTACACCCACCCATCCCACCCGGATAGATCTCTAGTCCATGTAGCTTTTGATCCGAGAGAATCTAAGATGGATTTCTACCAATATGCACACCCCCTTTGTAGATATATCCCATTTAACCACCCCTAAACCAACCTAATTTCCCTTAGGCTCTCATCTCCCACCGGTAACTACCATCCCGTCCTCTTCTACCATTCCCGCTCCACCCACAGCCCAGGCTGACTTTCCTTCAGATCTCTCAAACCGTACTTCCCAGATAGAGTAGCTTGTAGAGTTTCCTTAGTGAGAAAGGGGTTGGCCACTGCCCCATCCACCAAGGAACCATTTATTGAAATCGATTCCAGACACAGAACCCCACTGAGGATCGATACATCCCCACCACCTACACCAGTACATCCTTTCAGTTCAATAACTCCACCCTCTATAGCTAACCCACCAACCCCTACTATCATCACTACCACTGACCAGGTTGGACAACGACTAACACCACCTGATCGAGAGTTGATGTTAGAGGATATTTTTTATTTAACTGGATTAACATAGTTCCCCACCATGATCATCTTTGTTTTAGACATGTGTATTAGGGATGGTTGTTTTTATATTTAGTCTATGTATTCTTTCATTTTCTAGTGCTATAGTCATATATATATATGGGAACTAATTTTTCTCCACTATTACATGGATTTATATTCAAATATATATAATTTTATAATATCTATGTCTAGATCCCCTATTTTATATATGGTTGTCGATTCACCTATACAACCATCTATTCTGGTTCGATGAGTGACTCGGCACATGGTTGAGATAAAATGTCAGATTTAAGAGCTTTTATTAGATATTTGTGCTCATAATCCACCACCGAGAGAACATATAACCTTCATTCCATATCATATCCATGACCTATATTCTCATAAAGTAATCAATCCTACCATAATACCCTGAGAGATAGAGGATACTTCCACGAGTATATGCAGATGATAATGGAGACACTGATTCGATGGATGAAACTACTTAATACGTTTCTCTATTTCTCTAGCTGAAGACATAATTTGTTAGTGATTTATAGGATGCAACCCATAGTTCATCATTTTTATCAACTTATTCTTTGTTCTGAAATTACTTCTAATGTCGTTTCAATTTTTTTCGATGAGTTACTTTAATTTTTATTATAGAAACATACATGAATTTAAACAAAATTGGTTTTTATTTCTCATCTTAATGTGCACCTACCAGTATATTTGTTTAAAAAATGTTTCAAACCTATGAACTAATGTTTTATCTATTTTGGGATTTGTATTTATAACCCATTTCTCTGGTAGACCAAATTCAAAATTAGGACTACCCAGGTTCCCCCATGGAATTCCTATTCTTACAAGGATCTCTTGATTCCCTTAGTTTTTAAACGTTCAATTTCCATTTCATTATTTTGATATTTATATTCCATACCTATACCAAAATAATTCTGCTGGCACCAAAACTTGGGAAGAACAAGAAAGAATAGAATGCCTTTGGGGATTTCTCGCGAAGTGTGTTCACAGAGCCCCACAACCCCATAGCCAGCGCAAAGCTCCTCTTCTGCGAAGCCGCCGTGGAGCAAGGATGCATGAGGCCTCACGAGCCTATTTGACATTTGTGCAGCCGCCGTATAGAACGGAGGTGGGAGACTCCCCGAGCCCGTTTGACGTTTGTGAATCCACCGCCGAGCAAGGAGGTGGGAGGGTCCACAAGGTCATTTTCCATTTTGTGAAGCCGCTGCCGAGAAAGGTGGTGGGAGGCTCTGAAAACCTGTTTAATGTTTGCAATGCCACTACGGAGCAAGGAGGTGGGAGGCTCCGCCGTTATTAAAACGTTATACGTGTCTTCGCACCAAGCGAGCTCTGCTTCATGTTTCCTCTTGCCTATAAATACTGAGCTACCCTCAAGCCCAAATGATGGATCTCCTGATATTTCTACTTCTAATCTCTTAAATCGTGAAGAAAATTTTTCTCTGTGCATGATGATATCTTCAAGGTACTTTAGCATCGCGAAGTGCCTTTCCCTCTTCTTGAATTGAACCCCTCTTCAAAGAGGGATTCCCTTCGCAGAGCCCATGGGCCCCCGTGAAGGAATGGGATCCCCAAGGGGACTCGGGCCTTCTCAGAGCAGTTATGGTTCAGGAAATACCCTTCACGAACATGTGGCCCACTTTCTATGTCATGGCCACTATGTTTTGAGAAGCACATTTCTTCGCAATGCCATGCTTTGTAGGGCACCCTTGCTTTGTGAAGAACTGCTCTGTGATTGCGTTTTTAATTTTCAAAGCACCTTCCATATTCACCTATGCTCTATGCCTAGTCTAGGACACTTCACTTGGCAATGCACACCCCTTCACGAAGACCACCCCCCACTACATGGAGCACCAGGGCTTCATGAGGCATTTACCTATGAACCCCTTTTCTCTGCAACACCTCTTCCTATGCAGCACTCTATGTTTTCATGAAGTGATTTCAATGTCCCTTGGGTGGTGATTCCCATTGCGTTTCTTAGCCTTATGCTTCTTCGCATAAGAACACTAATAGCTACTGCTTCTTCACATAGGAATTCTAACATTGACCCCTCAATGGATCACTCCATAACACCCCAATGCCATGAAATTGTTGATGCCTTCCCCCATCCAAGGGCTGGTGGCTATTAGTCATGTATGTCTTAGGGGTGCGGAGTGAACCCGCCTCTTTCGAGCTGCATGATGTTAAACTGCCAATCGCCATCTTCCTCAGTACATGATGTTAAACTGTATCCTCTCCCCATGCATCGTATGCGGGGTTCCCCACCTTTAATATGTTGCACTCCCACTGGTCTTCACGGGGCTGAGATCTTCATCACATGGAATTAGATCCTCTTTGCTGGAGTGGCATCTGTTCGTAGGGAAAGGGAAATCATCATGGTGTAATCCACAAGCCTTTATTGTAGGAGGTTGCATACTTGATCCTAATATATTCTTCCTTGCGAATTACTAATAGGTGAGAGGGGAACATGGGCCTTCGTTATCCCATCCCTCTCCCTATGGGCTTGGTCGCCAATCGGGCCTCCATCCTAGAGTAAGTCCTAGTATCCAACTCCCGGAGCTACTAACCATGCATAAGCCCATGTTTCCTCTTTGGTACTCTAACCACGTATAAGCCCCATTCCACATCCCACAAATGAACCTTTCATGACATGATCATCATGTATTTGTTTCCTATTGTTTCTCACACCGAACATGACTCATGCGGGCATAAAGTAAGAATTGACCATGAAATCCTCTTTGGGCAGCCTAGAGTATAAGACCCACACCATTCCGAACTATGTGGACATTGATCCTTATCAAGTAAAGGTACGTAGGAAGCCTCCCTGAGGTTTAATCCCAAAAACCAGTTGTCCTGGCCCCTTCATGCCGGTTCACAAAACCATTCCAAATTACGTGGACTTTGATCATTGCTAAGGAAAGGTACGTAAGAAGCCTCCCTGAGGATCAATCCCAACAACCAGTTGTTCCGACCCCATTCACATCAGTTCACAACACAATTCCAAACTACATGGACTTTGATCTTTTCCAAGGACGGGTACATTGGACGCCTCCCTGAGGTTCAATACAAACACCCATTAGTCCCGACCACTTCACGTTGGTTCACCAACCATCCCGAACTACATGGAATTTGATCGTGGCCAAGGAAAGGTACGTAGATCGCCTCACTGAGGTTCAATACCAACACCCATTTGTTCTGACCCCCTTCATGTCGGTTCACAACACCATCCTGAACAATGTGTACTTTGATCCTTTCCACTGAAAGGTACGTAAGAAGCCTCCCTGAGGTTGAATCCCAACAACCATTGGCCCTGACTACTTCATGTCGATCCACCCCCATCCAGGATGACATTAAACTGTACACTCCCTTTTGTACTGCATGATAGTAAACTGCAAGCCCATCCACTGGTAGGACGTTGTGCCCCCATCTGACTGTTAGCCATTGAAGTCCTCGATCAACGGTAAGCCTTCATTAAATGAACTACGTAGGTTTGATCCCTGTCTCCTAGAAAAGGTACATAGGTCACCTCCATGAGGTCCAACCCCAAACACTTGTAAAAGTTGGTGTCCCCCCTGTGGGACCCACATCTCTACTCCACCCATCGAGCGTCAAACTACCCCGGTCTATTAATCACGTGTAACCCCACACACGTTGTCAGGTCATAGTCCTTCACGCACATCCTGATTTCATACCCAAACATAGAGGTTCTACTTCGTCCGGGTCCCATCAATATGGGTAGTCTCTTTAGGCATCCCATTGCCTCACATAACTATGTGGACATTGATTCCATACCACATGGATATGTAGTAAACCTCCCAAGGTTCATGTCCAACACTACCATCACATTCGTGACAGTCCATCCCATATCCACTCTACTTCATTCAACTCTCCATAATCCACCACGAGTCTCACTCGGGCCTCCATATACCGGTGGGATCATGCCATCTCATTTCCTTACTACTCCTAGTAGCAATCGGGTAACTAACCACACATTATCCCTAGTATCAGTGTTCCCTCCAGGGGTTAAACCCAACTGATCCACTCCCGCCAGTGTTCCAATCAATACATTCCATCTCCTCTAGACGGTAAACTCATGGAATACCCTGTGTTAAACATGGGATGTCGAGGTAAACCTCAGAGACATGGCTATGAAATATAATTCCCCGCATTCGACATGGGATGACTCAGGATTCCATTCCCTCGAGATCCCTATACAAAGGAGATGAAACTAAGGCACACTAGTGTACCAGCGTCCAAACACACCAGTGATGTCTAACATGACAACTCCCCCAAATGAAGTTTGCTTCCTTGACCATACCCCTTGGAATATCCTTCAAAAAGCAGTGTAATTAATCGGCGTACATGAAAATATGTCAATGGGAAGAGTTTCCCAAAAAACGTCTTAATATCTAAGGGAGACCTGGACTAGGTGACGAGTTCTGAGAAAGAATCCATGGAAGGAGAAACTGACATCTCTGCATCCCGTTTTGATCAAAGAGAAAATGTCCCTGAATAAGGGATGGATGTCTCCCACCATTGGAATGCTGGAATGCGAGGAAACAGCCAGCACGTCCTTGATAGACGGATGTGTGCACCCCGAAGAAAGCGTCATAAATAGAAATGTTTACCCAACGTGATTTTAGTCTTCTCATTGTGGAGATTAGTAGTGTTCGAGAAATCAGTGGACTAGCACGTCACTAGATCCAATTATGCGGTGTGAGCTCCCAGCAAGAAAATAGTGGGCCTGGATCGAAACTCATAAGATGTTGGGGCAGTTCAACGTTGGACATCCCAGTATGTGACATTGTCAGCATGGTTCTTTTTTACCAGCCCTGGAATATGGAATGGCACTGGGGAACAAGACATTGATTTCCTTGTTTCACCACTAATGGTTTAATCTCCCTACCTATCAGGACCCAAGCTGTCATAACAGGAAAATGATCACCACCCACCCATTGACGCAGAGGCAGGGGAAGAACCCACATGGAAATCCCACGTGACTCCACTAGTTCTGCGCCAGATTCCACACATACTAATTTCCCACACCGCATCTCCCCTTCTGAATCCATTCAGTGAAGGATAATAAATGACCTCTTCTCTAATACCAGGAGGCGGGGATTATCCCAACTTGGGATATGGCCCGCTAGGATTTATAGGTGTCTGTGCCTCATCACCACTACAATCCCTAAGGGCCTCACAGGGAGCCGCTGCTCCCCACTCTGATTCACAATTGTTTTGGGAGCGTCTCCCCAGAATGCTTCGGTGACTCCCTCCCCTACTTCGATGAGGTGGGGGATTTCCAATACAAACCATCCGGGATCACATTCCAGTGGCTCCGAAGGAGGGTCCCCACTAGGACACACCAGTGCCTTCACCCGCCCCCAATGGTCGAGGAGCAGGTGAGCTATACGCCTTCACCGACAGCCTGAGCCCAGATGACCTGACGCCATCATTGGGCACATGCTGAGGAAGATGCCTGCCAAGGGGTGCCAACATCAACAACTACCGTGGATAGTGCCACCACCAATGTATACTATCATTCCCCTACATACACTGATCATGGGCACCCATCCACCTGGCTCAGGTCGAGGCCTGAACTACCCCATGGGCAGGCTGGGTCGACTCTCCTAGCTGCCGGTGGAGGTAGTTACAGCCGCGGGCCGACCCGCAGCAATGACACCTAGTAAGAAGGTCCCCCCGTACCACCTGCATTGAAGATGTGGGTCATCACCACTTCGATGTTCGTTGTGGAGTTCCAGACCATGCCACCTTGAATCCAAATGAAGGCTCTACCCATGGTAGCAACACTCAGTATGGGAGGCTCTCTTGTGCTCATTAACTCAGATATGGAGTCATTGCTCCTTCCACAGGTTTCCAGCGTGGGGATGTGATACATCTGGTCAATCTCCAGTGTGGGGGCCTTCCCCATGTGTTTACAGTAGTCAGTGAAGGTCCTCCTCACCTCAGCGGTCAGAGGAGTGAAGGTCACCTTCGCTTCATCAACACCTAGCATGAAGGTCCTAATCATGTTCAGCTTGACCAGAACGAGGACCCTATTCGCACTAACACTACTAGGGGGAGTAAGCAAAGAGGCCCTACCCATGCTCCTACCAACTCTGGAGGAGGATCTACCTGCTCCAACACTCCCAGCAGATACCCCTTCCACACATCATCTAGTGGACTCGAAGGACCTCCCAGTGTTTCTTTCGACATCTGTCCAGGTGCTCCTCGCACCCCAGCTGACTCAGGAGAAATCCCTCTCTGCCCCATCACTAGTTGGGCCAAAGTTCCACGTGCTAAAAAATACCATGTCTCAAAGAGACATCCCGGGGTAGGAGGATGGGTCGTCGCTGTCACAAAAAGAATGACATGAAGATTCAGGCCAATATTAAACCAGTCTTCTTCTCAAATGCAGAGGTGGAATGTGACTATGCAATGGAGCCCTCACCATGATCCTCTATGTCGAGGGTCGGGGTAGGAACGAGGCATATCATCCTCTTCCTTCTAGAATGTGATGTCCATCATATTATCACCTCCCTTCCCAAGTACATCCAGGAGGAGTAGGAGTTGGTGTCTCCCTAGGGTCCGACCATACAATCGCCACCATCATCGCCAGAAGCACTCTCTACCACGACTAGAGATCACAAAGATTTATTTTTGGGACTGATGACAAAAGAAAACTAGCATAGTCCACTTATAGTAGTCGTAGTCCCTACACCAAAAACTATGGTCACCTGCCCATCTTATCGTAATGTGGTGGATAAGTCACTACACACTTTGGATGAAATACCGAGATGTGGCGGTTTTTTAGCCTGCTCTCCATATTCTCCACCGACCAGCCTACCGTCTCAACAGTCTACATCGGTACTACTACCGGTTCCCCAGACACCTCCAGTTGATGAGTGGGGCAATGAGGGCCCATATTTTGAGTCTTGACCAAGGATATTGTGGGACATTCTCATAGTAGACCATTTCCTATAGATGTTTTGGTCGGTTGCAGCATATAATCTCAGTCTGTCGGAATCACTCACCCAAGAGGAGGTTGGATGATTTCATCAAACCCTCTTTACAACTCATTTCCACCTTGGAAATTGATGAGTGACCTACCAAAAGAGTGAGGTGCACTTTGAGGACATTGGTCAATAATGTTGTTTGGTTGATTTGGTCGCACTCCCTATGGCCCAGTGCCCTGAGTCACCAGGTCGCTATAAGACCCTCCAAAAAAGATATGTCCAGAGAATTAAAGTGCTCTACAGGATAATCAAGGAGGCTTCTCCCCACATGAAAATTTGTGGTTGGGGGAAGTACACAGCCCTCCATTTCAGTTCTATCTAGCACTAACCCGATTTTTCTGGATACATAGAGGATATGACACCAAGAAGGGTCAAGGATTACATGGACAACCTATTAGGGGGATAAAACGATCTAGATATTCTTGGAGAGGACCTACCCCTCAAGGGAGTCTCACACCTATTGGATCCATTGGGGAGGATAAATCTCCAAAAAAGGAATTTACTAGGTCTTTCTGTACATACTGAGTCATTAACCCTCAGTCGGAATATGAATAAGGGAAAAGAGCACCTCGGAGCTGCCAAACCCTCCAACCCATCTGGATCAGTTCATAAGGTAGAAGAAGATCCTGAGAAAGTTTTGTTGTGCCAATACCTCATAGAGCACAAGTAGATGGTCACCGACCTCCTTACCGAACGTGCTACGGAGCGACTATCGGACTATGGTTATCCTTGACCGGGAAGTTGGGGTAGATGTAACATCCCCCCGACAACTTGCCTCCATGTGACTTTGATCATCCTGCCCCTATAGATAGGATAGAAGCCAGAGCATATGGCTAGACGACATAATACGTATCGCCAAATCCTCTTGAGTGGTGTGACAATCCTCGACACACAACTTAGGTTCCCCAAACTGCAACACATGTCATTCCACCAGCCGCTCCATAAGCCTCTAGGCCTGTTTAACATGTTGAAGAACCCACCAATGCATTGGTCGTCTGATATCCCTGTCAAGACATGAATTCCAGTGAGGTGATCTAATGGAGGCACTTATTGCCCACCTCGAGGCATTATAAACTCAATAGGTGGCAATCCTGCCTAATGGAAAGTCATATCTGGTGTGGTTGGATGATGTTCTAGCACCCTCAGGTTTTGGAAACCCCACATTTCCCCCCTTAACTGAGATAGGTGATCCCCTGAAGCAACTGGCACATTTCATTTCAAGGTGGGGCCCATATTGGGAACTTTAGCATAGTAGGAGGCTGACAAACTCCGATGCTTCGTACAGACATTGGAAGGGCCTGCATTTTTCGGGTACAACAAGTTACCCATCAGATCAGTAACCAGTTGGGAAGATATTACTAGGAATTTTATTTATTAGTTCAGTTCCACCACTCAGAAGATGAGTATTGAAGACCTTTTCAAGTGCAAGAATTGGCTTGATGTGCATGTCACAGACATTGTCGCCCAGTGGAAAGGACTCACATACTCCCTTGACATGCCACATACTCCGAAACAACTACCGACGATGTGTGTAGGGAATTTCAAGAATGATCTGGTCCCCTCTTTGATCATCAATAATTAACTCGAGGGATTCCGAGACTTCTCCGATAAATCCCAACGCCTAGAAGAAGCCTTGCAACAGGCCATCCAGGCACGTCTATTGCCTCTTTCAATCCCCAAAAAAAGGACTGATAGGGTTTATCCCACTATGGTGTTCCAAATAGAGGCCCCCACACAACTAGAATTATTACAACTAGGGACATATCCACAGCCTCACAGAGGACCCCCACCATAGGTGCAACCTCTGGCCCAGCAGTGCCCACCTTGAGATCAGCAGCTGTCACTGTGGAATGCACCACTACCACCCATGTGAGATAACCAGGTCCCACCTCCTCGACATGATCCTCCAGCCCTTCATCAGGGTCAGGCTCCCAGATCCCCCTTCTCGGACATGAGGAACCAGACCTACTTGTTTAATAAGGCTCAATTGCTCGGTTATTTCTAAAGTACCTTCGAGCTAGGGATTGTACATTTTTCTGAATGTAGGAGGCCAGAAGAGGCGAACCTCACTAGTTTCCCTAATGACTACCCCTATCACTAGATCCTTGGGAACACCCTCAAGCAATTCTATGTGTTTAAAAACTGGCTTCAAGACTAGGTGGACAACAACATAGTCCGGTTATTCCTAGCTCTAGCACCGGTGGCATGCGTTTTCATGAAGCCATATAGTTTCATTGAAAGCGAAGGCGAGTGACATATAGTTTATAACTATGAGTCCCAAAAGTATTACTATTGGATGGATTGTAAGATAGTCACTCGTGCCCATGGTATTATCTCTGTGCACCAGAATCGATCCGAACCTTCATAAGACACTGCTCCCTCCACCTCCAATACTTGTGTGTTCATAGCTCAACCATTCTCTTCCCATAAGAGAAAACATCGGCGGCGAAAGGGTAAACAAATTCCATCATCAATTTCGTCTTTATCATGTACCATCAGCGACTTCATGCCCCCAAAGATGGTGATTCCTCCCAAAATCCATCCAGTGGTGGATGACTCATCGAGTGACAGTCATGGGTATGCCTCGGATAATACCATAGTGATAGTAAACCCCTACATGATTCATGGAAACGCGGATCACCAGTTGGACCCTCTTAACATCCCCAGTAGTCATCAGCATCGACAGAACCACGACTTCACAGGTTGTTATAGTGCCTCGATCAGTACTTCCAGCCATGATATGAATGCCACAAAAACTATATAGTTGGCCCAGGGCAAAGCCCAGAACACACAGCCTTCTCAGTTAGTGTCATCATATCCACCTCTACCACCATTTGTGCTGCTTGATTGGGATGAGCCACCTCGACTACACCGTGATCAGCCACACCCTACTAAAGAATGGTCTTAGTCGTCTATACCTCATCCGTTAATCACCCCAAAGTCTTATCCTAGTGAGTAGCAGGATAATCCCAGCACCAGTCAGCTGCTGGACCAGCTGGTAGGGCCCTTTATACTTCTTGTCATAGAGAAACCTCTTGTCAGTTGAAGATTACTCTTAGCTCGAAAGTATGATGTCCTCAAACATCTCTCTAAAATCTTGCTAATACTCTCCATCCTTGAAGCTCTTTTCATGTCAGACATTATGCGTGAAGCCCTCACCAAGGCTTTAAGAAGACCCATCCTGTTCGAGACGGAGGTAGTAGCCGTAGAAGCCTTCCATGATGAGGCGGTCGAGCATGCTGAATGATGGGAAATCATCTCATTATCTAGAAAAGATGAATGCTCTCCCATATAGTGGCACATTCTCCCATTTTACATAACCATCCACTTCAATGGTGTGGAGGTTAGTTTCTATCTTTTTGACATAGGACTTGGGATAAACCTAATCCCATCTCAGACACTACAAAAACTAGGGTTGTCCAAGGATGATCTGAGTCCCTCTGAATAGAAAATTCAAGCTTATGATAGGAAAGAACAAACATCGGTTGGAAAGATATGCCTGAACACCCCATTTGGTGGTCTGGTAGCCAGGACTGAGTTCATGGTTGTATCCCAACACATTTCTTATAATACGTTGATGGGTAGGCCATGGCTCCACCTTCATGTGGCGGTCCCTTCATCGTATCACCAGTGCCTTAAGTACTCCCTAAAAGGTCGAGTGGGTGTGCTCCAAGGTGATGTGTCTCCCTTTTTCTCTTGTGAAGAGTGCTATCTAGATGATGATTATTACAGGATCAAGGAAAAATAGATTTAGGCCAATAGGGTTGAGCATGCTATGGCTGTGACTGACCAGTGGACAGATCTTGGTGATGCCGACATCTTCCCAATCCATCTATTGGAAGCTACAACCCCAGACATGGGACAATGTTTCTTTGTTTCGGGAATGAGGGGAAAACATTCCCAAGTATAAGAGACACTAGAAGATCACCTCATACTCCTACAAAAATCAGGCTTACGTTGTCCCAGATCCCCATATGCCCATAATGTATCAGGATGTATACACCATGACAACAACAATATGACATACTTTATTTTTCTATCAGGCTGGGATAAACTGGCTCAAGCCGACACACCACTATTTCTTTGATATCATCAATCATGGCCCCTTGGGACAGAGATCAGATGGGATCAGATCGATTTCTTTCATCGCTATGGTTTCTGCAGTACTGGAGTCCCCAGATGCAGTGTCCACCACCACTCAGGCTGCTATAAGTTTCCCATCGGGATCTATTAACTAAAGGGAAACCCCTCCCACTGAGGATCCCACCTATATAAGTGAATAAGAGGATATAGAGGATGCACCCCAACAATTGAATAGGGAGTTTCCGCCATATTCGACAAATTGGTACAGGTGAACCTTGGTAGCGAGGCGTACCCGAAACCCACATTGATCAGTGCCAGAATGGCCGTCGGTGAGCAACAGTAGTATGTGGAATTCCTCAAACAGCACCATGATGTATTCACTTGGAGTTACAATGAGATTCCAGGACTAGATCCCCAGTTAGTCATCCACCGCCTCTGTCTCCTGGCCAATCATTGTGGGTTCCAACAGCCTACCAGAAAGATGCACCCATCCCATAGTGCCATGGTCAAGGATAAAGTCCATAAGCACATCAGATCCAATTTTGTTAAGAAGGTAAAGTACCCCAAGTGGATAGTTAACATTGTGCCCATCAAGAAGAAGAATGAACAGATCAGAGTATGTATCTACTTCTGGTATCTCAACAGTCACTACCTAAAGAATGATTTTCCACTTCTTGTGACGAAACTATTGATCGATGCCACAACTGGATTCCAGGCCCTCTCATTCATGGATGGGTATTCTGGGTATAACCAGATGATAATGGCTCTCAATGATGTGGAGTCCATGGCCTTCAGGGCACCACAAAGTACTTTCTGTTACCTAGTCTTGACTTTCTGTTTAAAGAATGTAGGAGACACTTATCAATGTGACATGCATCACATATTTAAACCAATCCTCAATACATTGGTGAATGGTTATGTGGAAGATCTGGTGGTAAAATCTCACCATCATCTGGAACATCTCAAAGACCTCAAGAAAGATTTCATCTTCCTCTGTTCTCACTACCTAAAGATGAACCCATTGAAGTGTGCCTTCAGTGTCACCTCTGGAATGTTTCTCAGTTTCTTTTTCAGATACATGGTCATTGAGATCGACCCAGATAAGATTAATTCCATTATCCAAATGTCTCCTCTAAGAAACATTCGGGAGATTCCAGGTTTCTAATACCACTTAGACTACATATGCCTATTCATTATGAATTTGGCAGGAAATTGTATTTCCTTTTCTCGTCTCATGATGAAAGGCACCGTCTATGAGTGGGACGAAGAGTAACAGACTGACTTTGGGGATATCAAGAAGTATCTTCTCCAGCCTCTAGTCGTAATGCTACCCATCTCTAGAAATCTGCTGGTCCGTTATGTGACTGACGTAAAATGATCTTTTAGTTCCCTTCGTTCCCATAAGAACAATGAGAGGATTGAGAAAATTCTCTACTATCTTAGTTTTATGCTCCTCGATACGGAGACATGATACTCTTCTATCGAGAAGAGATTCCTCGCTCTTGTATTCTCAATACAGAAATCGGAAAATTACTTGCAGCACATGAGTTACTATTTGTGTCCCGGGTGGATCTGCTGAAGTACATCCAGAACCGACCCATGCTGATAGGATATATATATTGGTGGGAAGTAATCATTCAGAAGTTCAACATCAGGTTCGTTCCTCAAAAGTCTATCAAGGGGGAAGCGGTGGAAGATTTCCTTACCGCTCATCCAGCTCATGTGGACTAGTCTAGGGACCTTGACATTCCTGATGAGGTGATTCTCTAGGTTGACTAAGACATCCTGTGCTAGAAAATGCATTCTGATGGTTTTTCTCGGAACCCCACTGGGAGAAGTCTTGATAAACCTAGGCCCAATAGAGTAAGAACTGGTATTGACTTTATTACCCAAGTGCAATCCATCCTTCTGTATTCATTCCTATTTTCAGAAGGCTGCACCAACAATGAGGAAGAGTATCAGGCTCTCATTATAGGCCTTGATCTATCCCTTGAGATTGATATTCCCCACTTTCATGTGAAAGGGGAATTTAAACTAGTAATTAAGACGATCAATGATGAATATGTATTCAGAAATCCAGAGTTCGTACCATTTTTCAAATGCACTCTTTAGCTAATGGACCAATTCCCATCTCGGCCAAAAATCACCCATGTCCCTCAATCACAAAACAGTCGAACTGATTCCTTGGCCAGCCTAGCTGCATCACTTGCGCCGCTCGAATACAATGATTTGATTATCCACGTGGCACACTAGAGAGTCATCACTCCCGTCACTCTAGATAATGATGAAAACCTACAGGTGAGACACCATACTGCCGAGGCCTCCATGTCAGGACCTCTAGGCCCCCAAGGTGACTCTAGACTGGAGAACCTCCATTTCCAAGTATCTCCAAAATAGTAATCTCCCAGTGGATCGGACCAAGCATGAGAGAATTTAATGCTTTACGCTACATTTTACCCTCCAGAGTGGTGTCAGTCTTGAGCAGATCCTTTACAAGCATGGTTTCAATGGGGTCATCCTTCGTTACATTCAAGGAGATGAGATTTGTCATGTTATGCAAGAGGTTCATTCTGGTTCCATTGTTGCTCATCAGACCGGGCCAAAAATATATCACTAGGTTCGGAGGCTAGGGTATATTGGGCCCTCCATGATTCTTGAGTGTATATATATCTCGAAAAGGTGCCGCGCGTGCCAAATTGCTTACAACACTGTGCATTGACCACCAGAGCCTCTCCGCACTACCAAGTACTCTTGGACCATTGTGGTCTGGGGACTCGATGTCATGGGACTGTACCCACTGGAAACTTCACGACAATAGAGGTTCATCCTGACCGCTATGGATTTCTTCTCCATGTGGGAAGAGGTAGTCCCTCTCAAGGAGGACAAGACGAGTTCCATCATTGACTTTGTGAGCTCCAACATTATCTACCAATTTTGAGTCCCTCATGTTGTTCTGACCAATAAAGGCATGAACTTTCGGGCAGATGAGCTGAGGAAATTGTAAGCTATGTAAAACATACGTTCTAACCATACCTACCGTTATCATGTGCAAGAAAATAGATAGATCAATGCGTTCAACAAGACCATATCTATCATTCTGCAGAAAATGGTTGGTCAGAACAAGAAGAGTTGGTCGAACAAGCTCCCAAACACCATCTGTGCTTATCAGACAATGAATCGTTATTCCACCTAGGTAATCCTATATTCTTTGGTGTATGGAACAGAGGCCATCCTGCCCATTGAGATTCAATTTCCCTCATTTCACACAACTTTCTATGATCAGAAAGCACCAGATAAATTAGCTGAAATCTGTCTGGATGAGTTGGAAGAGCTCGACGAGAACAGTGTTTATGCCCTACACAATGTGGAATGGCATTAGAACAAGATACCTAGAGTTTTCAACAAGAAAGTTCATCTCCACTCTTTATTACAAGGAGAAACGGTGTTGGCCCTAATATAAATTGATGATACCTGGTAGGAAACCACCCATGTTGGAACCAAAATGGGAAGGACCTTACATAATTCACAACGTTTACTCCATTGATGCATACTCCCTGGTTACCATGGCTGGTGAGCATATAACTCATCCCACCAATGCCAAGTTCCACAAGCAATACTTTACCTAAGATTCAAGGTCCTACAGGGCCTTAAAATCTCTAGTCTTGCATGACATTAAACTGTATGTCATCCCGCATGATGTTAAGCATTATACTGTCCCACATGATATTTAACTATATGTCATCCTTCAAGACATTAAACTATGTGTTGTCTTGCAAGATGTTAAACTACATCTCAAGAACTGTATATGGAATGATTCCCATTCTTATTGGTTATGTATGAACGCTTGGATGCCCCGTTTTGAGTCAAGCCCCATGCTCTTATCGTTTGGCTACCCTTCTTGGTTGTAGTTCCCTTAGAGTATTTCATGTGACGCAGCCTAAGCTTCTTTGTCCCCACTCACGGAAATATTATGAAGGTCACGCCATGTTCCCCTCCTCGTTCTTCTAATCATACCACATCATTACCTTATGATGTTAAACTGCATGGCCCTTCCAAAACTATGTATTTCATGATTCCCATCCTCATGGGATACATAGGACCGCCCAGACATTTTTTCCGTAGGCCCAACCCCAAACTCTAAGGTTTCTCCTTGATTATCATCAGGCATAGGCATATTAATGCTCTACTCAGCCCCATCATTTGGGTTTACATCATCTTCTATATCGAAAAGGACCACCAAATGTCGTGGGTTCTCATCCCAAGGTCTCTCCTACCATTACGTGCCAACACCTCGAGGGTTTCAAATAAAAAATTGATACATTTCCTGTATTACAAATATGGTCAGTAGTTGATTCCCATTTGTTTTTCTGATTTTAGGTCACATGATATGGATGATGTGATTCAAATCTGGTCAGCAAATATCCTTTTTCGTTTTCACCACCCCAATTTGTCCCACAAAAAAAGTGTGTGTAGTGTTTCATTCATTCCCGCTATCCCTTCAATCTTTGGTCTTCCTTGGGCAGGAGTGTGATTCCAGCTGTCAGACCCTTATGATGGTTATAGTCTAGCCCTACTCATTTTTCCCACACTGATCATTGCTCACATGGGCTTTAGAGCTATGATAAGGCAATTCCCACATGAGAGGCCATATGGATATAGTTGGGCAGGACGCCTAGCCTCCGGTCCCTTTTCCCTTTCGGCCCACTGGTCCAAGTTCTCATTAAAGATCATGTGGTGTGGTATGGACTCACATTCTCATTCACATTAATCTATTTTCCACACTACACATATCCCCTTGAGACATAACTCCTTAATTTATAATCCTTTCCATGAATGTAGGCCCCTACATGCTTAATTCCCCCTATAATTTGGGTTTCCATCATCTTCTATATCCAAATGGCCCCCTGAATGGAATGTTTACTTGGTCCAAGGGATCTCCTAACATTAATGATCAACATCCTCAAGGGTTTCAAACAACAAATTGATACAAGTTTCATGTTGCGAATATGGTCAACAGTCGATGCTCAATTGTTTTCACCCAAATCCTAGTCACAAAAATATAGATATTGTTCTATGAACATGGTCAAAAGTTATCCAATATCATCGTTGAATCTTTGTGGTTTTACACAAGAACAATTATTTGCCTCCTTTACTCAACTATCCAACTAGGCATCTATGGTCCGAGCCCTTATGACTTTAAACTAAGAGCACCATCGTCCCTGCTGCAAGACGATAAACTGCACAATGTGCTATCTTCATGAACTACGTATGGATTGATTCCCATCCACATGGGATACATAGGACCACCTGAACATCTAGTCCTTGTGTCTAGCCCCCTCCCTTAGAAACCTCATTATCATTATGGCACCATGGCCTAACTCTTTTCAGGGGAGGGGTTGGCGGTTTGTTATGGACTCACGTTCTCATTCAGGTCAGGTTTGTAACAACCACTCCACTTACATCTCTCTACTAAGTTCCCTTCATTCCCCTTCACTACACTAATCTTTGGTGATTCGCCGAAGTGCTCAAGAATATTTTGGTTTAGAGTCTAGAGTGTCGGATTCTACCTGGGCATGCTTTCACTAATTTTTTAGGATTTGTGTTCCCCTTCATCTGGGATTCCATAATCTTTTACATCTGAATGGACCCCCAAATTGTAGGGATGCTCAGTCTGAGGGCTCTCCTACCATTAGGAGGCAATGTCCTAAAGGGTTTTGAACAAAAAATTGATACACATCCCACATTGTGAATACAGTTAGTTGTTGACGCTCATTTGGTGTTCCCATTTCTGGTCACACGATATGGATGATGCGTTTTAGACATGGTCAAGAGTTATCCTCCATTGCCACACCAACCCCATCATACCTTAAATGTTGGTTACATGATTCACATCATTTTCCACCCCATCATGTCCAGGTGGAATTTCGACACTCTTGGTACTATCCCTCAATGCACATTTTCATGTTAGGAGGAAAAAGATGCAATAAGGCATCATTCGGGGCCCTGGACTGACTTTACCTTTACATAAATCCCATGTGTTGCAAGGAACTATTTCTCCATTGTTTGCCACACCGGGTTTTACTCATGTGGGCATAGGGATCAGATCGAGGCTTTTTCAATCTTGGAAGTGTGTCACTTCTTCACAGCATGAGATCTAAGAAATTAAACTAAGATCTCCTTGAACATTGTCTTCTAGAACTAAGTCTAGCTTGATTCCAATCCTTATGGGATACGTAGGAATGCAAGGACATTTTTCCTTTGGGGCCATCTCAAATTTCATTAATTATCACTTTTGTTCATCCTTTTAGGCCCTGATCTATAATGGATTGCGTGGTGTAGTGTGTGTGGAGTTATGACTTCATTTACGTGTGGTTTACAAGATATTAACCATGTAATACCATTTTGAGGGCTAGTCTCCCCTACCCCATATTCCCTATCTGTTTTTGACCAATCTCCCTAAGGATTATTTTCTGGAATCACACATGGTGTGATGTGGACCTCATCCTCATTCACGTAGGGTATGCTTTATCAGGTCGTGCACATCCCATCTTGAACCTCATCTCTCATATGTCTAATCCATATGACATTAAACTATTCTTCTATTTTTCCCACATGACTTTAAACTATTGTATTAGTACTGCATGATGATAAAAACCATGGTTGGTCCTACCACACGACCTTAAACTATGACATTATCGTCCTGACCACACGATAAAAAGCGGCACTACATCGCGGTGTACTCAACCTAGGGGACATCATGTTTGGTATCAGTTACCCACCATAGAAGTTGTTAATGTCTATATACGGCATTATTCCTGGGGCGATACTGGGACTCTCCATCCAAGTTCCATTGCTTAAAAAAACACACATTCATCCTAAAGGAAAAACATGAGCTATCAAATGCCACTTCTTTAGTATAAGGGCCAGACCCACACGACCTTATTATCCCTGGAACTGGTCACTTAACATTACACATTCAGAACTACGTATGGCTTGATTACCATCCTCATGTGGTATGAAGGAATGCCCGAGAACTTTGCCTCAGACCCAGCCTAACTTTCACTTTTGGTTCCCCAACCAAAAAGATTCTTGGAGAGCACATTGTGGTGAAACAGACTCCTACTGTCCTCATTCACATTGGGTTTAGTAATTACTTCACCACGTATCTCCCTCCTCCAGTTCCATCTATGGTTTGAGCTCTATAACCATAAACAAAGATTACTCTGTATCCATTCCAGAAAATGTTAAACTGCACAACATCTTCTAGAACTATGTATGACTTGATTACCATCCTCATGGGATACGTAATAACACCCAAGCATCTTGTCTTCGGGTCCAGGCCTAGGAATCTAAAGTCCTTCCCACTATCATTAGCCCCTTGGTCCAAATTCAATTCGGAACATGTGGCATGATGAGTACCTCTTGGGTTCTAATTCACATCAGGTTCTGCAATAGCCACACCATGTGTGTCCTAAGTATTTTCCCAATCTGGTCTGAGTTCTATAACCCTATACTAGGATCTCCCTATGAGAACTACATGTTAGGTTTGTCTACTTCGCCACCCTACACAATTCCAGGACCCTTTTCCTTGGAAAGGGACTTGACTTCCTCTATATGACATGGCTCATTGGTGTACTCAAATGCATCTTGGCAAATATCCCAAGGTGTGTAATTTTCACATTAACATCCCTTCATTTCATGTCCATGTTTCATGAGACCTTTATTTGGATCCATATCCTATTACACATCTATAGGGACCCCCTTTATGACCTTGTCTCACACTACATTGACTTACCTACCATCTTGGTCCAATATTCCTGAAGACCTCGGAAGACATTTGTGACAGGTCCCGTGTTCCGAACATGGTCAGCGGTCGACCCTCTTTTGTCTTTCACCATTCTAGGCCAATGCGATATGGATGATATGTTTTGAAGATAATCAATAGTTCTCCCCTATCGCCACACCACCATCATTGTGGTCCAACTCTCGAGCATCCTGATTTACATTCTTCCACTTTCTTATGTTTAAGTGGAATTCAAACATATTTGGATTTACCCCTTCATGCATCTAGGTGCGTTATGTATGAGGTTCATCCTTATGGGGGTATCATTCACCTATCTTACCGTTGCCCCTAATGTGTGCTTCTAGGTACTAAGAATGTCACATCACTACTCTGTGTTTCCCACATCGAGCACGACTCACGTGGGATTAATAGTTTTGGTAGGACGTGTACTGGTGCAGCAGTGCCACACATGCCTTTCCTCATCCCGCATAACGTTAAAATGCGTACTTAGAACTACATTTGTCTTGATTATAATCTTTTTGGGATACGTAGTGACACCCAAGAATTTCACCTTGGGCCCAACCTCAGGGTCCTGAACCCTTCTAGCCCCTCGACCCAGATCTTGGTCCGAGCAGTATGATCTTTAAACTATTTGCATCGTCCTCACTATATGATGTTTAAACTACACATTTATTATCCTCATTGGTATAATATAAAGATATAGATCATTCCAAGTCCTTACGAGAGGGTTCTGGTTCGGAAGTATGTTTGATCCCTGATTAGATAGATATGCCCACCTAATCAGTTTCCACCACGATGGTGTGATTTCAAGAGTGTTGGACTTCATTCGGACAATCCATCACTCCAACCTCCATGTTTTTCCTTCCCATTATTTAGACCATCATCCTTTATCATGTCTAAAGGAACCCCCTAACAGTATGGATGCTTGGACAATTGATCACCTACTATCCTGGGCTAACGTTTCGAAAGACTAATGGATGACATTTCGAGTCAGGCCCCATGTTTCGAACATGGTCAACGATCGGCCCTCATTTGTTATCCCCATTTCTGGCTAACATAATAGGGATTCTGTGTTTCGAACATGGTCAATATTTATCCTCCATTTTCACGGTACCCCTAAAATGTTCCGAATCATGGGTATCATGATTCACAGATTCCACTCCCATATTTTCGGATTAATTATAACACCCCTAGCGTTACCCTGCTCGTGCACTAGAGCACGTTGGGAGGATGGAACATTGATTATTCGGAGATCTTCATTCTCCAGTCAGGCTCTCCCTTTTGTCCTAGAAATCTAGATTGGTTGTTCAAACCCAAGATTCTGGAATCTTGGTTTGCACTCTTCTATTCGGATGGAATAACAAGGTAGGTTATCCCTTGTTTCTCGCATTGGGACCGACCCATGTGAGCATGGGGACTGATCATTGGATGTTCCAAGAATGTAAAAAAATTAAATTGACTAAAAAATAAATAATAGAACTCATTCATGCATCTAAAATAAACAATAAAAGAATGAAAGTGTGTTCAAAAGTTACATGCATTACATTACACATGGATAGACCCCTCCCATGGTAAGTTTGACCTCATCAAAAGAGCATTACAGATACACCAGCCTCTGGCTCGTGGTGTCTAGGATCAACTATTTCTTATTCAGTTCCTCCTCCTCCTCCTCGGTAGCAATGGGGTGTAGTTCTTCAACTGAAATCTGGGAAAACTATTTCTCACTTCGGACGATAGCCATATTTGCCGAGGATTGGTTTGTCTACTCTTAGACCTCTACCAGCAGCGGCTTCAGCCGTGATATAACATCTGATTTCACATTGAGGAAAGCATAATGATCATCTCTCTAGATATAAAATCACTGAATCTTCTTTTTAGCCTCCTAGATCCTCTTACTTTTCACCTATTTTCTCCACTTACAACCCATACCAAGGACACAATCATACTCTTGAATATTCTCAGCCATAATAACTCAGAAGAGCATGTGGGGACGCTGGGCATCTACTCCACTAGCGTTCAATTTGCACAGTCAAAAATCAATTCTCTCTGTCTGGTCTATCTATTGTGCTTGAGGGGTGTCATTGATGAAGCACATGATCCGCTTATATGACTGGAGATGGACTATTTTTCAATCCTCTTCATCAGAGGCCATCTTTTACAAGTCCGTAGGGTTGGAAGGCTCATACATGTGGAATGCCCCTAAGAAATAGTAAGCATGGTCTACATCTGCTGTCTAATCGGTTATGGATGGACCCGTGCTATCCGATCGATCTTCATCATCGGATCCCACCTCAATAATCTCAGGATATAGCCTACTAATAGTCCCACCAGTGTTTGGGAGCACCACAACTTGGCCAGTTTGGGCATCCGCTTCCCTAACCACCAACATTTCACGAGTAAGGGCACCGCTGTGTGAAAAAAAAACCTTGCCAAGGTATCCTATGCCATTTGAAGAACTGTGCATACCGAGAACCGCACAGATTTCAGTTAACCTGATCAATGGATAGAAGACATGAATTCTGTAAAGGGGACTTACAGAGATCAAATTTTCATTCTCTCTCCTGGGGTTTTTCCATCAGGACCCCGAGGCTTCGCCCTCCGTATATTTTTGGGATGTATGAAAACTCTGGAAGAACCACCTCAGGTGTCCTGGACCTACTGGATGTGGTAATAACCATCGTTGCGGGCATAGATCCCAAATTCTATGCATCTTCATATACTGAGGGGTGAGACCGGGTTCTGCGTATGAGGCCCTCCTGCACGGTTCATATATTAGTGATGGGTCCAGTGTAACCTGGAAGTAGATCCTGAGAAAGGAACTCAGGTTTTTACCTCAAGATACTCTACAAACTCTTCACGATATAGGTCTGAATCACCAACATCACCCTCCTCCAATGGAATCCCTCTACTGGACTCCTCCCCCCAGGATGAGTCATCTGATTTTTCTGGAAAAGGGAAGCACACTCTCATTTCAGCAGATGATAACTGCAGAGGGTTCATACGATCCATCAACTCCTTTACCCAAACTTTCATTAGGCACAGGGCACCTTAGGAGTGCACAAAGTCCTCCAACTCAGCTAGGTATTGCTTCTCCTCCACCTGGGATACTACAAATCCAGCACTGACGGGGCCGATTCCCAGAAAATCCATCCTTAGATGGTTCAGGTGATTCCATATCTCGGATGGGTTGAGGAATTTCTGGTTGATAACCAAGATGTCCCAATGTTCTAGGAAGGTGGAGTTCTCTGACATGTCTACATGGTGAAGCCTCTTTACCTGAGCCCAGGTCGATATCTTGCAAAATCCACTTGTTGGCATCCCCTCCAGATGAATATGCTCCTCTAGGACCGCTAGGTCTGCTGCCTATGCTGGATCCTCTACTGCCTCTTCTTAAACTAGTACATGCCTCACCACCACTATATCTATGCCACCAAGAGATGACCTCGCCACCTTCTGGCCCAAACCTGGAGTTAGGGGGGGCACTCCATCGTTGGCCCGAATGGTCAGTGGGTGGAGCCAGCTCATTCCGCATCTTCCCATAATTATGTGTGAACATGATCCACATCTACCTCATTACACACAGGTGATCCTTGTGGTGCACCCACAGGTAGACCTGTGAGGTCAAAAATGGTATACACTGAAATTTCCTTGTAAATCGGTGCAATGTGAACAAATCATAGAGGGGATCACGGTCCACCCGTGCCACTAAGACCCCACCTCGAAATTCCTGGAGGTAGGACCGATTCTCTTCCATTTTCTGGCCATCATCAGTGAATACACCCGCTGGCAACGGGAATGGGTGAAAGTTGAAATCATCTACCTTCCAGACCCATTTCTGTACTACCTTCATGGTTAGCTTAGCCGAAAATCTCACTAAGACATTTAGAATGGAAGGAGGATGTTTAATTCTAGAGGGGATATGGGGTTCAAATATTCATATATCCCCCTAACGTGCACCATTATCCACCCATAGAGTAGGTGGAATGACCCTCATATTCTATGTGGCTTCTTATCCTCGCTGATATTCCACAAAATCATGTACATATTGGCAAGCATCGGGATACTGATGTTTACCCACACTATTGTCACCAACATGGACGCCACGATGAACGTGATCGGTCACATGCCCATGTTTGTGTCTTTCACTGGCAGGATCCAACCGTAGATGAGCACCGCAATAAAGCCAGCCAACCATACTATTGGTTGCTTCTCAGTACTGACACTAAATCCCCACATCTTCCATTGGCTATCCTCCAAAAGCAACTAGTACAAGTGCTCCTTGCCTTGTTGAGCCCCCTTCATGCATGTCTGAGGCCTCACAGGTAACTGACTATTTTCATAGAAGTTCAAGAATTAATTGAACATCCATTTGAAGTGGACGTCTCTCACTGACTGCTTGTCCTCTCCCGGCACTAGGATAATCAATTCCATTTCCAGTGGTGGCATCTACTCCGGATCCTACCATGTACCAATAACGAGTAGGAACTCATTAAAATTAATCCCCTGTATTGGGACCCCCTAGATCTGATGCAGGTCCCATAAATTGATGCCAACCTCCCTATGGTGCAACTGGAAGTTGTTGGACCTAGATGACCATCTGCTCAGCATCTCTAGAATCAGATGCCTTGGCTAATAAGTATGGAATTGGGAGACCCAATTTGCCTCATACTAGACCACTCTTCTCATCTTTGTCCAAAATTCCTTGCACGAGGAACCTACCTAGAAGGCCCAGCCCCAGTTGTCTGTGAAGTTTCTTCCCTGGGATAGATCCCACTCGGCGGACCACCCCTTTTTCAGGGTTCCTCACGGCTAACTTCAAGATAGTATGATACAACGGGGGAGAGGACTCTGGCTGTAGTTCCTTACCATCAACAATGTTCAAGTGATTGTACATACAATCAGTGTTGATAGGCGTAAAGTCCTCCCGGGCATGGCCATCAGCTACCCTGAACAACTGGCACTGGCACGAAATGCTCCTGAACCAGTTAGCTGGCTCATCACTACTGCTTTAGGGATGAATTTATCATCCCTCAGTCCAAATCCATACAAAGGCAGCCTCCTGCACGAATGAAAGTTATTTTGGATTTCCTATAGCAGTTCCACCAATGAATTATGGTCTGAATGGATCAGCACTAACTCCCATATTTCCGAGATATCCTCCATCTCCTCCCTCTTGGAATCATCCACAAGGACCCCCTTGGTAGCCTCAAGGTGAGCCATTCAGTTTTTGAGATTTTAGGTTTTTTTGCTCTCCAAACCATTTTGCGGAGCTCGTTCGCGAAGCACTTTCTCAAAGCTCGATCCTAGCAACGAAATCTTGGAGCCCCAAACTGACCTTTGGCCACAAGTCGTAGAGCACATCGTCGCGGAGTCAAAGACTCTCTGTGAACCATGAAGCAGAATGCCCAATTGTAGGGAGAAATCACGGAGTATGTAGAGCTTCGTGAATCGAGAGAGCTATGTGCAAAAATGCTGGAGAGAGAAAGGACAAGAGAGGGGTCAACTGCCCCTATTTTTATGTGATGACCCCCCTGTGCTTCACGGCGCGTCTGACTGAGGTGATCTTCACAACGGGTCTGACTGAGGTGAGAATCACAACACACTCATCCCACGCATTGTCTCTCCACCTCACGAGCCTCCTTCACGAGTCTTCTTCGAGATTGACCAAGGAACATTGGCGATTGACCCTCAGTCTTCAACGCTCATTTTTCCTCGTCTCCAAGTCAGAGTGGGGGAATTTCATGGCACTAAAAGTTTGGAAGAAAAATAATGCACAGAAAGCCATGGGGGCTACCTTGCGAACCATGTTTGTGGAGCCTCGCAGCCCCACAGCCAGTGAAAAGATTCCCCTCTATGAAGTCGCCACAGAGAAAGGAGGTGGGAGGCTCCGCGAGCCCATTTTACATTTGTACACCTTCCATGGAGCAAGGAGGCGGGAGGCTCTGTGAGCCCATTTGACATTTGCGAAGCCACTACCGAGCAAGGAGGTGGGAGGCTCCGCGAGCCCATTTGGCGTTTGCGAAGCCGCCATAGAGCAATGAGGTGGGAGGCTCCGTGGTTACGACAACAATCCACCTATCTTCGCGCTGAGCAAACTCTACTTCGCGGTGCCTCTTGAATATAAATATTGGGCTACCCTCAAGCCCAAAGGACAGATCTCCTGACCTTTATTTTTCTACGCTCTCAAATCGCCATGAATATTTTTCACTGTGAACCACAAGCTCTTGAAGGTACATTAGCATAAAAAAGTACCTTTCCCTTTGCTTGATTTCAACCCCTCTTCAGAGATGGATTACCTTAATGGAGCCACAGGCCTCTATGAAGGATGGGGATCCCCAAGGGGTCTCGGGTCTTCACAGAGAACTTATGCTTTGCGAAATACCCTCCATGAACATGTTACCCACATGCTAAGTCAGGGTCACTGTGCATTGTGAAGCACATTGCTTCGCAATGCTATGATTTTTAGGGAACCCTTACTTCGCGAAGCACTGCTCCGCGAATGCCTTTCCACTTCACGAAGCACCTTCCATATGCACCTATGCTCTATGCCTAGGCTCGGTCACTTCACTTCTAAAGAACACCCCTTCATGAATCCCCTCAACTACATAGAGAACTATTGAATCATGAGGCCTATACCTATGAGACCCTTTGCTCCACAACTCCTCTTAGCATGCAGCACTCCAGGTTTGCACTAAGTGATTTCAATGTCCCTTGGGCAGCACTTCCTCTTGCGTTTCATGGCCTTATGATTCTTCTCATAGTCACGCTAACAGATATTTCTTCTTCACATAGCCACACAAATGTGGACCCCTCAATGGATCGCTCCATAACACCCTAACACCATGACATTGATGATGCCTTCCCTCACCCAAGGGCGGGTGGGTATCAGTCATGTAAGTCTTGGGGGTGCGAAGTGAACCCGCCTCGTCCGAGATGCAGGATGTTAAAATTCCAAGTGCCATTTTCCTCAACACGTGATGTTAAATTGTGACCTCACCCTGTGCATCGTACAAGGGGTTCCCCACCTTGGATATTCTGCATGCCCACTAGTCTCCACGGGGGTGAGATCTTCTTCACATGGAATGAGATCCTCCTTTCTGGAGTGGAATCTGTCTACGGGGAATGGGAAACCATCCTGGTGTAAGTCCCTATACTTTATATTGGGAGGTAGCATCCTTTCTCCTCCAATCTTCTTCCTTCCCAAAGACTAAGAGGCGAGAAGGGCACATGTACCTTCGTTATGCCATCCATCTCCCTCTAGGCTTTGTCACCACTCGGGCCTCCATCATGGACTATGTCCCAATCTCCATATCTATGGGATGCTAACAACGCATAAGCAACTGTTTCATCTTCAGGTTGCTAAACACATGTAAGCCCCATTCGACTTTCCAAAGACACTACATTCGTGATGTGATTATCATGTATTTTTTCCTCTTGTTTCTCACACCGAAAACGAATCACGTGGGCTTATAGTAAGCATCGACCATGACATCTTCTTCGAAAAGCCTAGAGTACAACCCCACACCATTCCAAACTATGTGGACTTTGATCCATGTTACGGCAAGGTACATAGGAAGGCTCCCTGAGGTTCCAGTCCAACAACTATTTTTTCCGAGCCCCTTCATGTCATTTCACAACACCATTCTGAACTATGTGGACTTTGATCCTTGCTAAGGAAAGGTACGTAAGAAGCCTCACTGAGGTTCAATCCCAAAAACCAGTTGTTCCGACCCCCTTCACGCCAGTTTACAACATTATTCCGAACCATTTGGACTTTGATCTTTGCCAAAGAAGGGTATGTAGGATGCCTCCCGGAGGATCAATCCCGAAACCCATTGGTCCCGACCACTTCACGTTAGTTCACCAACCATCTAGAACTATGTGGACTTTGATCCTTTCCAAGGAAAGGAATGTAGGACACCTCCTGGAGGTTCAAGCCCAACAACCATTAGTTCTGACCCCCTTCACGTCGATTCAAAACACCATCTTGAACTAGGTGGACTTTGATCCTTTCCAAGGCTAGGTATATAGGAAACCTCTCCGAGGTTCATGCCCAACAGCCATTGCTCCCGAATACTTCACGTTGATCTACCCCCATCCTGAATGACGTTAAACTGTACACCCAATTTTGTCTTGCATGACACTAAATTTCAACCCTATCTAGTGGTATGCTCTTGTTCCCCCATTCGACGGTGATTCATTGAAGTCCTCAATCGACGGTAAGTCATCATCAGATAAAGTGTGTAGTTTTGATCCTTATCTCCTAGACAAGGTACGTTGGAATCCTCTATGATCTCCAACCCCAAACACTGGTAAGAATTGGTACCCCCTATTGGGAACCAAATCTCTGGTCCTCCCCTCGATCATCACACCACCTCGTGCTGCTAATCACGCGTAACCCCCAGCACGTCGTCAGATCATTGTCCTCCATGCAAACCCTGATTTCATACCCCATCTCGGAGGTTCTACTTCCTTCGAGTCCCATCCAAATGGTTAGCCATCCGTAGGCATCCCATCACCTCATCAAACTATGTGGACTTTGATTCTATGCAATGGGGATACATAGGAAGCCTCCCGAGGCTCAAGTCCAACACAACCGTCACATTCACGATGGTCTATCCCATTTCCCTTCTACTTCATTCAACTCTCCATCATCCATCCTGATAGTCACTCGAGCCACCACATCTCGGTGGGATCATGTCATCTCATTTCCTTACTTCTCCACACAGCAATCAGTTGAATTACCACGCGTTATCCCCAATATCAGTGTTCCCTCCTAGGGTTACACCAATCTGATCCTCTCCTGCTAGCATTCCAATCAGTTTGATCTATCTCTGCTAGATGTTAATCTCGCAAAAAACCCTGTTTTAGACATGGGTAGATGAGGAAAACAATAGAGACATTCTTATGCCATATAATTTCCCCCATTCGATATGGGATGCATCCGGCTTACATTCCCTTGAGAAGCCCTGTAATAAGGGGATGAAACCCAAGCGCACAATTGTTACAGTGTCCAAACATGCTAGTGATATCCAACGTGACTACTCCCCCGACTGAAGGTTGCTTCCCTAACCAGACCCCTTGGAATGTCCAGTCAGAAGCAGTGTAATTAACCAGCATCCATGAAAAAATGGAACTGAGAAGAGTTTCACGATCAACGTTTTAATGTATAAGGGAGACCCGGAAAAGGTGACAAGTTCCGATGAAGAATCCACAGAAGGAGGACCAATATCCCATCATCCCATTTCAACCATGGAGAAAATATACCGGAATAAGTGATAGATGTTTCCAACCTTTGGAAAGTGGGAATACGGGGCAATAGCCAGCACGTCCTTGATAGACAGATGTGCTCACCCGGATGAAAGCATCAAAAAAACTTCCATGGACAATGAGGAAACAATCTCCTTCTATGATTTGGATAATGATTCATTATTTCACTTTCTAAGCACTTGAATTTTTGTTTTCACTCATTTATATAGGAGATATTTTTTAATTTTGAAGCATGGATTAAACCTGGGACTCGGTATAACCATTTAAATAAAAGAACATTTTATGTCGAAATTGTTGGAAATCCATTTTTTATCCCTATTTAGTTATTCTGATTGATTCCTGAGCGTAGAAAATTAATTTAAATTCAATATTTTTTAAATTACTATTAATTGACATAATACTTGGTTTTATACCATTAGTGATTTATAGTTCTTTATTTATTACTATATTTTGAGAGGCTTTTGAGCCTAAAATTGAATATTATTTTCTAAGAATATTTTTTGAGTGGCACCAGTGACATTCCAAGCTATCAAAAGATGCATTTACATCTTATTTAGGCTATGACTGAACAAATAAAATTTTAAGATAGTCGAGGAAATCTTTGTTGGGATTTTTTTTCCTGATACCCAATTTACATATTTCCCTCATTATGCACATAGTTTCCATGAATATCCTTATAGGACTCCACTATCCCAAGATGATTTTCCCTTCCTACACTACTCTTCGTATAATACATGTCTTTACATTGAACAAGTGTAGGGGAGTTTTTCAACTGTCATCACGAAATTGTTTTACTAAGAAGATGTATTGTAGATCTTGGTATACAAATTTATTATGATCAATGTGTTCTTTTTTATTAATTTAAAAACATCTTTTTCCTTTAAAAAATATACAAAAACAGAATGTGATTTGGATTTTTTATTAGGAAGGTCCAAAATCACCACTTCTAGACTGATGAATCCCTTGAAGGAGTATATGTTGTTAGGGGATGGATGTGAGATCAAACCTAGACATGACTTTTGAAAAATAAAAATGAATCCATCATGATTGATTTTTTATTTGTCTTTAGAATGTGGATATGACATATAAAATTCAATCCTATGGTTAGAAGCATATACACAGGGTATTCACATTACCCCTGTTTTATTTCACCCTGAGTAATGAGAGAAAATTTATTATGTGGAAAATCTACAATTGGTATAGAGTTCAAGGAATTATTATGAAATTGTAATTAAAGTATTAAGAATTTATTGAAAGAACATAGATATGAAGCATGACTATTTTTCTATGCATGGATGATTCACGTGACTGACCTTTTTCTGCTTACAATTGGTTTTAAATATAAGGATAAAATAAATGTTTCATGTTTTAAAATATTCTTACCCATTTGAAATCCCTATTGAGATCTTTTTTCTTGAGAACAATCAATTTTTTGTGTGTGGGGGAATTTGATAATATTAAATCATATATAATTTTCCACGCATTTCATAATGGATTTTCAATGTTTAAATAAATAATGCACCTAGTATGTGTTGTTTATTAAAGGAATAAGGATTTATATGTTTCATAGTGAAAAATGAAACAAATTAGAAAATTTGGTTATCACACATCGTGAAACTACATTACACGATGTGTAGTAGCATTTCACCACATGCTACAATACGAGAAGTAATTTGTGACAAATTTTATGTCGTAAAGCTAATTACACAACATAAATCTACATTTCACAATGTGAACCATCTTTACATGGGATGAATCACCATTCCTTGACATGAAGCATTAAAATCCTATTTCCCTCCATCTAAAGGAAGACTCACAATGTGAAATCTAGTTACATGTCATTAAAGGAGTCAAAATTCCAAATCATAGATGAGACACATGTTACACATAAATAGATTCAAAATACGTGGAGAAAAAATGTGGATCATAATTACATGACATGAATTCCTAATACACATTGTGTAATATTCTATCTATATATATAGTAGTAGGGAACTAGATTTCAGAGGTTGGGAGTGGACATAACATGATTTATTTTGTTCTTATCTATTTCCCTTCTACTCCCTCTCCCAAAACATTAATTCTTGCAATTCTCTTTCATTGGTTTACTTTAATAAAATAATAATGGATTGTTTTCAATGTATTATCAATTCCTTTTCTCACATCTATTGTTTTGAGAACAAATAATTAATAAACCTTTTCTATGATCATTATCGTTCCTATTTCAATTAATTAGTTGATTGAATTTGTGTTTTATTCAAGAATTTAATTGCTTTTTCTTAGTTGAATGTTCATTCAAAATCGTTGGATGTTTTCAAATTATATAATCTCAATATCTATTAGAATATAAAGTATGATTTCAATTTTTTATATATCTGTAATAAATTTTAACATTAGTGGCTAAACCACTTAGGGTAAGGGTTGAGAGTATGGGTATATATATTTAATAAATCCTTAATTCTGAACTTGGTAACCTTAAGTATTATTAATCAGGATAAATAACAACCGTCTATCCAATTCATTTGAAAAGCCCTGTCCATAGGATATTTGAATGATGGACTATATCCTAGTTAGAGTGGAATAGTCTAGGACTCATAGTCTATGAAACATACTTCCATAGAATTTAATCTTAATATACTTCTGTTGTGGTTATTTCAAGACCAAGGAATAACTACCTCCTAGGTATAACAAGTTGGTTTGACCATAGTCAACTAGTGACCTCCACTTTCTTTTCATCCAAGATCTTAAGACTATATGTTAGGATATAGATTATATTTTACCAGAAACCCAAAAATTGTCCATGATACATTCCCTATATTTGATTCCAACACTTAAGTATTAATCAATAGTTTCCCCAACTGAACTAAGATCATTAGGACTCCAACCCCAAAGGGTTCCATGCCGAAGGTTTCCATCACCAGGATAATTTTCACATGGGATTAACCCCACACTATCACTATACTATGTCTTAGTAGAAAGTGATGTTTGGGAAATAATCAAATCTAATATGATTGCGTCCCATGCAAATTAAACATTGTGTGAAGGTGAATCAGTCATCCATTGATATAAATTTATATTTACTGGGGATATCATCTGATGATACCATCATTATTATTTCTCTATATGGTTAAGTTTTATGGTTAGAAATTGTTTGTGAAACCTGTTTCATTTCATTGGGTTATGTTATTATGAAATGTTTCATGAAACCCATTTATTTTCATGGGTTCCAATATGATGGATTTTTTATGAAACCCATTTATTTTCATTGGTTCTGAGATGAGGAGTGTTTTATTATCTTATGTAATGTATATGTATGAGTTTAATTACGTTATATGTGGAACCTCTATCTCCCTCTAATTCATTGGGTAAGTATTAAAATATCATAAGATAAAAATGTCAGGAATGGGGAGTGAACCCATTTTATTAATGGACTGTGTCTATTATGATAGTATCAGGAGTGAACCTTTAGTACTATGATGGTTTGGGGAGTGAACCCTTTCCACTAGTATAGCCTATTTAATTATCCTTTAGTACCATTGAAATGAATTTCTATACTTATTTTTATGGAACAATTCTATGTCTTATACAAATTTTATTCTCCCACGCGTCATTTTCATTTATTTCCATATGATTCATGTCATATAAAGATCCAATATTTATTACATGACTCATGATTAATATTTTTTATATATAGGGTATGGTTTTCAATTATTATGATAATGTTATCATACCCTAATGCTCATTTTATCCTTTTATATCTCTCTCTTATTTACCCTTACAGAGAATTTAAACTCACCATTTCTTATGTTTCCATTCAATTGGTTATGTTAAAAAAATATTATGTATGATATTTCTAGGAAGGGTTCTAATTGTTATAACTTATTGGTTGATGATGTAGTTCACATATGAACTAGTTGTTTATGTTTCCATGTTTACAAAGGAAATATACCTTTACAGTCCTAGGGAGTATATTTATGTTACGTAGAAAACTCTCATATATAACGGTGTAATATCTATGTATGAAAATTGTGGGTCATTATATTTGTCTTGAGGGTGACTTCCCCCAACTGAATAGTTTTGTGTATTCAAAAAAATATCACTCCTTCTCACTTAGAAAAGGGAACTACCTATCTTATTTTTTTAATACATATAGATCCTTTTGGTTCATAAAATACCTAGACAGATACATCCCTTACATACCTTCTCACTTTCTATAGGACATTTTTTTGAGTAAAAACCCGTTCTTGGAAGGTTTGTGTGAAATCGTAAATGCGTTTTCCTAAGAAAATGTATCGTTCTTAACCGAGCATTTTTGTTTTTTTATTCTTCTAAATCCTTAAAATATTCTCCAAATATGTTGATATAATATCAGTAGTACCATATAATGATATGTTTTTATGTTAATTGTATAACATATATCTGTATTCTCTTTCATTAAATTTGAAACGAAACCATCGATCTTGTGTATAGAGGACTACCACATTGCATACCGTTGTAATTCATTTTCCAACACTTCCTCCCATGGATAGAGATAAATATTGATTTAATGTTTATATATGATATTTATGAAATATTTATAATTAAGTAATTATAATATCACAACTATTGTCTTACCTTATAATCTATTGTAAAACAATAATCTCACTCATTCATATGTATGGAACAATGCCTGCATGAAGCGATATGATTTGTTTTTAATTTTATTTTGAAATAGATATGAATAATAATATATCTAATCAATATATATGATATAAAAATTATCCTATTATTGTTAATTAATATTTACCTTTTTTTCATTCCATCCATCGAGAAAATAGAAACAATGTTCATGTGTACGTATGGCCTACTGTCTCCATGAACAGTGTAATTAATTTTTCTATCTCTAAACATTATTTTAGACCATAAATATGTATATATTTAATATATATATGATATTTATATCACAATTAAAATTATAGTGATTATAAAACCATAATCAATGTAAAATACATGAAACTACCAAACCAAAACATACACGAAAATGAAATAGTTATCATCAGGAATATTGATTTTTTAAAAAAAGAATTGTTAACAAATAAGAGATAAATTGTTAGAAGTAAATCATATATGGAATGATATATATTATTATGGTTATTTAATAGATTCATAATAAATATATATTTATTATACATGAGTATCGAACATATATGAAGGAATTTGAGACTTGAGGTAAGGTATTTTCATCTCACTTTTATTTCTGTGGGAAACATGTCATATTCGCCACTTTTTTATTTTATGTGGTTTATATAATTCCCGTTATGGAATCATATGATCATTATCATGAAAATTATGAGATACACATATATAAATATTTTTATTTCTTTCAAGGGGATTATGATTCAACAATTACTAAAGTAGTAAGGGTTTAATGTTACAATCTCACTGTTTATAAAGATTATTTATGATTATGATTATAATGATGAAATTTCATGATAAATCTCTCAAAAATCACAATTATTTTCTTCAGAATTTTTTTTTATAATTTACATGTTTCCCTTAATTTTCCTCTGTTTATGTACTCAATATACAGAAAGACTTTTTTAAGGAAAATTGACATTATTTATCTCTTCGATCGATGATCCTTTTTTTTACATGTCATTGTTTTATAAAAATGTTTTCAATTTTGTTTTTAATATTCTCTAGGTATTATTTAAAATAAATTTTTTCCATTTTTAAATTTTAAAAAATTGATTAAAATGAAAATTAGTGTCATTTTTTAATGAGTTACTTTTGGCTGTTTACCGAAAATGTGTATGGAATATTTGTTTTAACATGTATGACATGAATGGTATTTCTTGCAATCATGAACACTCAATTATTTAAAGATCACTTTACACGTTTCCATGTTTATTAAAAACAAAAATTTATTATTTATTATTTGGGTTGTTTTTATATTTTAGAAAGTTATTTTCAATGTGGAAAGGGTATTTTCCAAAAGAATTTTGTAATGATGTTTTAATGGTATTAATAATCATTAAAGAAAAAAACCCTTGATTATAATTAGTATATATTAGGGATATAATCCATTGATACTATCACTATTATTTCTCTAGATGGTTTATGATTTTGATGAAATGAATTTTATGAAATGCCTTTATTTTCCATGAGTTATGCTATGATGAAATCTTGAAAAGTTTATGAAACCCATTTGTTTTACATGGGTTATAAAATGGTGAAATATTTTTGAAACCCATTTAATTTTCATGGGTTATAATATGATTAATGTGTCATGATCTTGTGGAATTGATATTTGTGATTTTCATTATGTGATAGGTATGCCCAAAATTATATATCCCTATAATGTATTGGGTAATGATTAATTTTTAACAAGAACCAAGGGTATTTGGGAGGTTATAACAAGAACAAAAGTGGTACATGGGAAGTTATACCAATCCCAAAATAGGGTACATTAAATGTTATCACAAGATATAAGTAGGTAAATAGGTGGTTATCCTAAGCCTAACATGTTATAAATATGTTGGTGGATAGACTTGACAGAGGATTTTCAATGCTTTTTTGTATGCCAAATATATATATTGTTTTCTAGTGTTAAGATATCATGGATTTTTTTATTTAATCATTTGTGATTAATGTAATAATAACATAAAATTTTAATGTGATGTCTCGAGATTATGATCCTTGATATTCAAGGTACGATTTTCAAATGTTATTCTCATGTTCTCAAAACCTTATGCTCATGTTATGATGATTTGATCAATGATATCTCTCTTATTAAACCTTAAGGGGATTATGAGATCACCAATTCTTAGGTTTCCATTCCTTGAGTTACAAAGAAAGGTATTTTGTATGATATGTTTGAGAAGGGTGTTAGTTATGAATAAATGATTTGTAAATGATGTATTTAAAATATGAAACAATTGCTTATGTATCCATGTTTACAAAGACACTAGAAATATAATATTATTAAGTGGATAATTATGACATGTAATGAATATTAATCTGTTAAGAGTAATACCAATGTATGGAAAATCTAGGTCTCTATACTAACCATCTCCGAAAATTTAAACCCTTATTGTTCATATGGTATATAGTATTTTCATAACTTTTAAACAATTATTTATCATTATTTTACCAATAAAATCCAAATATATTATTCTTATAATGAATCCTACTATATATTAGAGGTTATTTTTAAACCAATGTTAATTTTATTTCAATAACATCTTATAGTGTTTTCTTAATTCTAATCCCTGGAATAATTCTAGTATATTTTCTTTAATCTTAACCACATTTAATTATCATTCCATAAAAACCTCATTTCATTTTATCCTTCTCAAGGAAAAAACCATATCAAGACATAAAAAAAATTCCCTAATATATTAAAAAATTAATTATCAATAGATTTTTCTTAATAATCAAAAATGTATTTATCTATTTTAGGAAGTTGATTTTTAGAATCCAAACACTATATATATCCTCCCACCAAATCCGTATAAAAAATAAATTTGGATTCCTACTTTTATACATATTATATGATTCCCCTATTACTACATTTTATGGAACATTGTTTAGTATAAATGATGTTACTTATATAGTATATCCTCAAAATAATATATGATTTTCACACTAACACATCATTAATCAAAACATACCAAATAAGGTAATATTATTTCCCTTGGATACATCAATACACTATGGTGTTCCATGAGTGAAGAGTTGTAAAAAAATACATGATCATTCATATTATTAGTAAATTTATATCTCCTATATTTACTACCTAGATCTGATTTAGGATATTAATAATTTTTCCTAGTTGATTTTGTATCTCACTTATGAACACCTTGAGACTTTCAATGGTTTTATACATGGGTCTCATAAGAAACACATAACTATATATAATAAATCCATCAGTAAAGGAAACAAGTAATGTATAACAACCAATTTCTTGTGTAATCATTGATCCATATATATAACTAGATATTAGATCTTTTATTCAACTATCGCTCTTAGATTTTCCATTGAAAGATCTATAAGTTAATTTTACTAAAAAAATATTTATAATAATGAAACAATTCATAATCAAATTGTTTAAAATATATTTTCCTATAGAGAATTTGAATGATTTTGTGATATATATTGATGGTGAAAATTTTTAAGATAAGTTATTTGGAATAAACAACCTTGTAATTCTTATATAGATTATTATATACCAAATTATCTATATTAAAAATTCATAACCCATTCATTATATCCCCAAACCCATAATTATTTTCTTTCATGTATACAACACAACTCTTATTATAAATCATGAATAAAGGCACCTTGTATTCTAAACATGGTATAGAAATAAATTTTATATTTACATATAGAACATTTTAAAAGACTTTATATTCTATAATTACATCAATAGGTTGACTTAGATACTTGGTACCATCTTTTAATGTGAATAATCATTCCTTATTTATTCTACGTAGATCAACATATCCTTTTATCAATTATCTATTATTTATGAGTATATGTTTATTAATAAAATGTGTGATGAAAATGATGTATCCAATACAATTGAATTATAATTTATAAAAAATGATTTCTTTAACATTCACATCGTTATAATGATTTTTTGTGAGAATACATTTCAACCGTATATACAAATCAGTTATACTATAGTTATAACCTAAAATAGTTATCAAAAAATATTAATGATGTATGAGATAGGGTATCATTACAATTGTATAAAATTTGTTTCTTTGATAGTTTAGTGGATAAATATTTTCCCTAATATATCATATGGATGAAATCAGATATATTCCAAAGGATTCCCAACACATAGTTTTTTTCCATAAATTATAGAAAAAATAATAAAATGGGATAAATTTACCTAACTTTAAAGGTTTTCCACATCCTCCATACCTTATACATGTTAATACATAGGCAACTAAATTTATAATAAACTATCATACATTGATTGTTGAACACTTTTAAATAATTTTATTTAGAAGAAATCATACACTTAATATTTATATTGATTTCTTTGTCATTCAAATTCTATAGGAATCTTACACATATCATGTGTAACTATTTGATCTCATGTAACATTTATATCTCAGGTTATCTATGTATTTATTAATGCTTTTGGTGATTTAGTTTTGAATCTTATTCCTTCAACTAAATTAATATGTTATAAAAATATTAATTTATAACAACTTATAAAACTCATATTTTATGATAATTTACTAAGAATAAATTCAAATTATTTACTCATATATCCAAATGTATCCCATGTATATGGAATGTTAAAACATTTCATATAAAGTATTAGAATAATTTGAATATAAAATCCTGATAATAGTATGTATGATGCAGTAGGAATTTAACCCCTACTTTTAAAAGCATAGACTAAGATCCCAATAAAGTTACAATTTTTTCTCAAACTACTACTATCCATAATCCAATACTCAATAAGTCCTTATTTCAGTTAAAACTATAACACCTAAAATCTATAAATCATAACTAAAAATTAGTTTTTTTTTTATAACTAAATATGAATTCATATTATTGATTGAAAAAAATTAAACCTATATGATGTACATAACATATAACTATTATATGCATGGTAAGATAATTATATGAAGTATTTTACACAATTTAAACTAATGTATAAGACATTTATAACTCAAAACATTTATATACAAGAATATGAAAAAGAGGTTTGAAATATAAAGTAATAATTAATATATTTAATTTGAGATAATAAAACATTATAAAATAATTTTTTTATACAAGTATATTTTGATATAGTTTAGAGTCAAAAATATTTATCTCGAGCTTCAACCACACTCTAGTGAAAGTTTTTAAGAAATTATTTTCTTATTTTCAAGAAAACCATTATCTAAGAACCATGGTGTTGTTTCTCTATACATGTCATTTCAGATATAGAATTACTCAAAGGTCATACCAATAACTAAAAAACAATTTTAAAGGAAAATATATTTTTTATAAAGGCCACAACATAAACCTCAGATTGTTCTTATTTTCCTTTTAATGATTTTCCTTACAAAAATCTAATTTCTAGGAACAACAACGATTTTAGTAAAATCAAAAATTATTAAAATATTAATTTTATGATGCAAATTTTTTAATAATAAATCAATTAAGTTTTTTTTAAAAACCATTACATATTTTTTAACACAATTCATAAACCATGATGTTTTTATATCACCATGGATCTAAAAAATAGAAAAATAGTTTTCATTTATTGATATTAATATTATCAACTCCTCATTGAAATTGGATCTAATACCATTAAAGGGGTTTTTTGTACTTCACGAGGAAAAAAATGAAAGACCAATACACAAAATCCATATATGTGATATACAAGAAGAGGAGAGGATAAAATAAATTGAATAAATATTATATTGTGCATACCTACCTATCCATGTTTATTCTAAAACAACATTATGTTTGAATGAGATCCCTAAAAAATGGGTCTCCTCACCTAAGGGTATCCACAAGCCACTAGATTCACTAAATACTTTGGTGGGGCCACTTATACTTTAATGTTATATTAGCACCTCCTCTACAAAGTAACATGAAAAGAGGAGAAAGAATTGTATTTTTAAATTTATCTTCAGATTCATGTGTCTATAAATAATGTCCATAAACTATATTATTCATATATATTATTCATTGAATAAATGAACCTATTATATGCTAAATATTTCATAAATTATGAAATTAAAAACATTTGGTTTTCTTCATATTAAATATATATAACAACTATCATTTATATAATGTGATTATAAAAATTATTTAACAATCAATAAACTATATACAAATAATTATATGATGTATCACAAGATAAATAAAACATGTTAATAAATTTATTAATTACATTCAAGTGATATCATATATCATTAATTATATACACCATGATGTGATATCAAGAACCATAACATAACACACACCATAATTTGCTTACTATATCCACATCATATATCAATTTTAGTGAATAAATTAAACATATTTTCCATGATACTTATGAATTAATTTCAAAAAATGTTTCAAAATGAGATAAAGGATATTTTTGAACATGATATCATCATCATCTTCATTTTAATCTGAATTATTAGAAGAGTTATATTTTTTATTTCTCTTATATATTCTCATCCTTCTTAGGCGTAATGTAAAAATATTTGTTAGCTTTATAAGTCTTATTGGTGGATATACCCTTTATCATCTCACATATATTGAATATGTTATACTTGTTACCAAAAATAAATTCATCCAGATAAAAATCTCTATGATATGATTATTTAGGATTATACATATCTAGTAGAATTCTATGATTCTTTCTTACAATAGTGAAATCTTCCAACTACTCACTATACCCCTATCTGATTTTATTCTATGAAGAAAGCTTCCAAAATACCTTTATCATACAGAAAAAAACATTAATCTTCACTTTCTAGGTATTAAAATAATCTTTCTTTATCATTTTTTACCTTCTTTTATATTCATAAACTCATCCCATATTACTTTAATTATCATGATTCCCATCATATTTTTGAATTTCTTATATAATAGTTGTACTTGGATTCTAGTAATTTCCATCATTATCAATGATTCTATTATTTATAATTGGAATAATAACATGTTTTATGATTGCAACATAATGAACAACCACCACATCAAAAAACATCAATACTCATATATAGAAAATATTGAAGCATATTATCTTCCAATATATGATAAATATTCTAATTAAAATTTTTAACCCCCATTTAATTGACTAAATTTTGTTTACGAGTAATACTACATAATGATATCATTTAAATCTAGAAATAAAAAAACCAATACCATCACAATGTTAAATTATCCAAAGAATACCCTACATCAAAACATTGATGCAAATATTTGGGAACCCAAGGTAGATATTTATATATAAAGGGTGGTTGAATTTGTGTTTACATTCAATTTACGATTTTAAAAAGCATGTTATTCGATCTTCATTTATCAGTTAAATAATATGACATTTGTAACATTTTACCTTCTATCACATGTTAGATAGAATACATGCACCCACATACCATAATATAGGATTTACAATGTTTATAAACTAAAATGGGTTGATAATCCTTGGAGTGTTGTGGTTGTTATCCTATTCATCATGACTATACTCTTTTTTAATTACAATATACTATGGTGGAGGGAAGAACCATGAATCCACATATAATCTACCATATGGTAGTGTTTTTACCTCAAATAGATATGATTACAAGAATAACAGGAATTATTAGATTCATATTGAAAACAAGGGATCCTTTTATTGTATGATAGAGGATGATATTTATATATAATAGAGTCTCTAGCTTCATTTTGTTTCTTCTCTCTATAATGATACCCATAATGACTCCCCATCCTCTTCAACACACTTTTACATCTTTTAATAGCAGAAAGATTCATATTTTATTCCCCTTTTTGTTATAAATCACTTTTCTATTAGTGTAGAAAATGTTGAATATGGTAAATAAGACTACACATATTAAGTCCCAACTTTATTCCTAATCTTCTTTTACCCATTCTTGTATTTTATCTCATATAAAAAAATTATTTATTCCATTAATCTGGTAATATAATCACCCCGTTTAATATAATTATTTCACTTTGGCAATGAAGATTATTATATTTAATATTAAATTATATGATTTATATGATTTATCTTATAATATATATGGATAAAATCTATAAAATATTTAGAGAATATGATATAATTCATCATAGTAGAAATCATGGATTCCATAATATTATTTCACATAACCGCCACCATTCTCTATTATATAATAATTAAAATCCTCTATAAACCATTATAAAACACTATATTTACCATTATATAGTTTTTTGTCTCATTGATCACCATTAGAAAAGTATTCTCCAAACATTATATTGCCTTTCCATGTCTTGAACTACCAATTTGCAATAGACAGTTAATTTTTATGTCAGAGCCACAATTATAAGTTCATTAAGTAATTCTCAATATCACGAAGACTTGATTTCAAATATTAAATACTATTTAACTTTGATAAAAACATAAATATCCATTTCATTTATGAATATACCATCATAAAAAATTATGAGCCCTTACATTGATAGATTCCATGCACATATTATTATGTACCCTTGGAATTATTTATTCCACTCTTATAGAGTATAAGACTCATACTTAAGAAACAACTTTTTTATATTCCACAAAAAAATAACTTAATTGTTTTTATACTTCTCTTATATAGGCTCCCCAACCATTAATCAAGCTTTAAAAAATCAGTTTTTACATTTATAAGGATATTATATTCCTATTCACTTCACATATTTACCCAGTTTTTTTTTCTTTCTCATTGTTAGTGTATTTATATCTTTATTCATCCACACAACTATATATTAAATTGATTTATATTTTAGGGACCGAATTTTTTCCTTGAAATAAATTGAAATATATCTACACATAATCACAAAGATGGTGTATTATTCTGAGGCCCGGTGTTCCCGGAGTAAATTTTATAAAAATATTAAATATATTTTATATTTAACACACATAATTTGTTAAATAAAATGAGATAACTCTTAAATAGATTCTTGAATGAGAAATATGAGACCAAGGAATACTCCAGAACACAATGATTACCCTATGAGCGACCTTAAATAGGTTTGAACAGAGCATTCAGACATCTCACCCGTTGGTGTTACATTCAGTGGATTAATTAATTAATTAATTTTCCCCGAATGAAATATTTATAAATGTATCACCATGGTGATTTTCTAGGTATTAGCTTCATAATCCTAGGATCTTCTAAGAGATTCTCTTTGCTCCTTTCGTTTGAAATTCAAATCAGATAACAACGAAACGTCGAATCGGAGTAGATCGGAGTGAAATGAATGCAATGAAATCCTTCAGTATTTAGTGACCATGTTAATAGATGAATAATTATTCAATATCTCAATAGGAATCATAAATTTGTGGTTTATGACCATTTTGATTAAATTAATTGAGCATATCGATTTGTTACTTGGATCTATGCTAATTGTGGCCAATTTCAAGGTCTCATGTACGAAAATTTATTTGTTTATTTAACATTATCACATGGATTATCCCTATTATTGATATTTAACCACAAAGTCTTGTAAAATGATTGTTAAACCTTTGTTCTTGTACCTTTACCCATCAATTTCTTTGTGTTGTTAAACAGTTGGATCCCACGGTCTCAGTTCGATTTATCTAGGTGGTACTGAGCCGATCAGACCCCCAAAATCACAAAATAATCATAGGAGATAGAAAAATAGATTGATTATTCATAGATATAGAATGGTTTTGGTTTGTGTATGATCATTTTGATGATCAAATATTGAATAATCAAAGAACGAAGAATCTAAGGCGAGAGGTTCATGCGACAGACCTCTGATTAACAACGAGATTGGATTTCCAGCCACTGGGTTGTTGAAAATTATGAAGAATGACAAAATTCATCGATTTAGGAAGAAAAAAATTTACTTTTGATGGTAGAAGTATAGATCTACCACACATAGAAAGGATTTGTGATTCTTTGAAAAAACCCGACTACATGACATGTGTTTTGATGAGCACACAGTGTGTATCCCCTGGCGATAATGCCTAGGTTTTTGGTAATATATATATATGGAATGGAGTTTATACTTCCTACATGCCATGTACCTCATCTCTATATTAATTAATGGTGTATCGGAGCACACAAGTGGTACCCCATGTGGGAGTACAAGGCCTGGAACATGACTGTGTACTGAAGTACATGGACATAGGTCCAAGAACACAAACATAGCCAGAAGGACACATCCTAGTCTTTGATATTTTGGACACACCATGTAGTCCACCTACATTACATTTACATCTATATGTATTGGGAACCACATGCTAGCCAGAGACATGGCCAGGTGGTGGAGGGGGGCCACACGTCACGTGGGTCTCCTCGCACATTTTGTACCCATTAGATCCTTTTAAGGAAACATTAATATTTTGTGTATCCTTCCATTGGATTTGTATTGTGGCCTATGAGTAGAATATATTTAGTATTTTTCGTGTATAACATAATGTTTTTTTCTATCATGGATTTTGAGATACGATGTGAACTATTCCGGGCATAATAATTACTTGAGGCGATGAGTGATGATGGTATTGATTAGGTGGGATCACCAAAGGATTCCAATATAGTGGAACCCCCATTATCATTGAGGTTTTTCATCTACAATTACTCATGAGTGGACCCATATTGGATAGGGTGTACGTCCTCATTGACTAGAGTGGAATCCCCTATCACACCAGGGCGCAGGTCCTCAACCATTAGAGTGGAACCCCCAATCAGCTTGGGCACATGTCCTCAATAGTTACTCCAGAGTTGAACCCCCTGTGAGATATGGTGTGGGACCTCGATGACTAGATTGGAACCCCCCAGATGCAATAGGTAACATGTCCTCATCCTTTAGAGTGTAACCCCTGATCCGTATGTGTGCAATTCTTATAACTTATCAAGTGTAATCCCCTATAAAATCAGGTTTGGTTCCTCAATGACTAGATAGAAACCCCCTAACACACTAAGGAATAGGTCCTAGACTTTTAGAGTGGAATCCACATCATTATCGATGAGGGTCCATTACCTATTGAGTGGAACCCCCTATCAGATATAGTGTGGGTCCCATAACACTAGAGTGTACCCCCTCCCATCAGCTTGGGTGTGGGTCCTCTACAGATACATACAGAGTGGAACCCTCTAATACACTAGGGGTTGGGTCCTCTACATTGATTTTTCCCTCTAGACTTTGTGGAAAAGTGATGAGTCATGTATTGACATGCATAATTACATTTGAGATGATGAATGAGATACTGGGCATCATTGATGGGCCTTTTGGAACTGTTGGAGGATCATATTTCTTGGCTGAGTTATGCGATTGAGATCTTATTTCTATTTAATTTTAGAATTTTTGACAGAGAATATATATATTAGTAAATATACACACCATAGTATTTGGTTACTCTCCTTCCATGGGTTGTGAAGATGTATGGGGTATGACATGTGATTTTTTTATTTAGGTACTCCTGGTTAGATGAGTCAACTATCTTGCTATAAATAGAAAATACTTGATGTGTAGTTTACATACACACCATTTTGTTACCCTTGTGTTTCTATGAGGTTACTCTCTCTTGGTTTGGTTTAATCTATTCTCTTTCACTGTACCTAGAAACATGTGTACAATTCTACTGTCTTTATCTTCCTATTGTATTTCTTACTACTCCCACTTCATCTTTTAGGGTGTCCTACTTGGTATTTATATAATCAATCCTGCATGATCTTTCATACATGTGTTGTTTGTTATATAGATGATAATCTAGCTAGAGATGACTTTAGAGGATCTTAGGGATACCTAGAAATTTGGACTGCATACAGTGGTCATATCTTGGCGATTAGGAGTTGGGATCTATCAGCATTATACTTTTTCATCATTTTCAGGTTGGTACATATTTCTATATTGTCATGTATTTTTTCATTTCACTTCTCGGTTTGTATTGTCGTACACTTGTACACCCTAGAGGTTAAGCATGATTGGTTTACTTTTAAGGTGTCTCAACTGTTTATTATTATTCATCAACACTTTTGCATTGATATGGTCACGTGTGTGCATACAGGTACATAGGAAAATGCCTCCCATTTGTGATATTTATTTCCGTGCTTGTCCCCACCCACTGGCCTATGGAGGTGGGCATGGAGTAGTTGTGGCTCAAGCCCCAACATAGGTCGAGTTGTGAAATATTTGTATCAGATTAGTTCATTCCTTTTAAATTTTTCTATAATAGTCCCCTTATGAGGATTTGGTTGGTATTAGGGATATATTGTCAATGTGTATCATGTGTGATTCATAATCCAAGGAGTCCAGTGATGGAATAGGTTGTCGATGTATCCATTCACCATAAACATGAATACCTACTTGTCGACTCATAATATAAATACATTGGTTTCAGTGATCAATGAAACATGCATCATATTAGATCGAGGCTTTGATTGTACTTCTAGAGTAAAATCCATATATATATATATATTCTCATTTAAACATGGTATGTCTTGATAACTTTCAATATGACTCCACAATGATAGCCATCTAGGATACCGGTTCTGTACCAGGGAGATGATCTGATGAGATATGAGGCCTTAGATAAGGGTTAATCCCATGATATTATTCCTCTATGTGGGTTGGTAGAAGAACAACCACCTATCAAACAGTAGATTCTACTAGCCGAGATGGATGAGGATATGCATAAGCTTAGCATGCTCTATGAGTTCTCCCACTAGTGGTTGAGGATGTTCCACAGTTAGTTAGATCCTCATTCAACAAAGGATTGTCTAGAGTCAGCAGTATGTATCCTCAGGATTGTTCAAACCCTAACAGAGCATGTGGTTACACTAACATCAATCTTTTTCCATAGAGTATCTAGGTGATGGTGGTTTCCTATTACCTATATGCATGATGATTTGACACCTTCATGGACTGACATCCATCATATGTTTTGTGAGGATTAATATCCCTCCTGTTTGCACTCAGTTTTTATTCAATATATTCTAGTGCTACAATAGGTAGGGATTACAGTGGTTGAGTATGTATCAAGGTTCACAAACCTTACACGATACTCCCCCAACATGATCTGGGATGAATACTTCTAAACATGAATGCTTGAGAAGGGTATCCACATATATATCCATCCTATCATGGTTCCCTTGAGCATCCACAAATATATTGGGGTATTGGAGTGGGAACTAGTGACATAGAGCTTTCTATTAGAGGGAGTCCACAGAACTGATGCTCATAGTGGGTACCATAGGGTTGAGTCATCTACAGTGGCTACCAAACTCCAGGTGCCAGGATCTTGATGTAGGAGAATTCCATGTGATCAAGCATAGAAAATGGGTAGGGGATGTGGAGAGGGTCGGGATAGACTAGAGGGGCGGTTCTTTTCATGTGATGGAAAAAGTCACAGAGCATTATATTTCATGACCAGGCATGTTGAGGACCATAAGAAGATAACTGATGTACTACCACAGCAAAGGTAGAATTGTGATCAGGGATCTCCCAATAAGGGGTAGGGTGGTCCCTAGGGAGGTGGAGCTGGAATAGGAGTGGGAGGAGCTATGGGTGGTGGATGGTGTTATGATATCCTTCCACCACCACCACTATGTGAACAACATCATGATTAGGGAGCTGGCGGCTGAGGTTGTGGACAGTTGTAGTCTATGGAGGCTTATAACCCCATAATTCATGAGTTGATTAGATGTATGATCTTTGTTTATTATACTCTTGATTCATTATTAGTAGACATATTTTCAAATTATTTCTTCATATCTATACTCATGCACTACATGAAAAAGGAATATTTACGATGGGATGCCGTCGCAAAAGACCTTTTGCGACCGAGCTCCATCGCAAATTGCCCGTTGCCGAAAACAACGTCGCAAATAGGTGTTTTTTGTAGCGGTCCCATCATAAAAATAATATTTGTGACGATATTTTTCCCCCGTCACAAATTGGTTTCCGTTTATATACAAAAAAGGTATTTGCGATGGTTCGTCGCAAATATATTAGTTGCGATAGGTTTCTGACCCGTCACAAATGGGAAATTTAAAAAATATTTGCGGCGTAGGTATTTGCGACAGACTGTCGCATAAATAGTTTTTACGACGGGTATCCTTCCCGTCGCAAATGGGACAATAGAAAAAGTTTGTACGACGGGGCACCTCGTCGCAATAACTCCCGTCGCAAATACTAAAAAAAATAAAAAAATAAAATAATTAATACAAATCGTATAACATTATATAAAAATAATAATAATAATAATAATAATAAAATATTCTATTATTATAATAAAAATAAAAAAATATATAAAATATAATTAAGAAATATTAATATAAAATAATAATAATAATAATATAAATAATATAATATATTATATATTAATACTAATATTAATAATATAAAAAATTAATATAATATTATTTTTATTAAATTATGTATATAATAATATTAATAATATTAATAATATAAGGAAATTATATTATTATAATATTAATAATAAAAAAAAAATATAATATAATTATGAAATATTAATATCAAAATATAATAATAATATGAATATAAATAATATAATATTATATAATAATAATACTAATATTAATAATATAATAATATTATTATTAAAATAAACATACATTTTTATGAAAAAATAATATTAATAATATTAATATTAATAAAATTATAAAATTATAAACTTCTCAATATTAACAATAAATATAAAATATTAAAAGTAATATTACTAAAATAAACACACATTAAATATAATACTGATAAGTAATAAAATATTAAAAAAATAAAAAAATATTAAATCATGAAATATTCGTACCAATATGAAAGATGAATTATAAATAGTTAATATGACAATAAACTAGGAACTTAAATGTTTATTACATGTAAAAACATCACTGGGGGGTGGATAATCTGGAGGACCTGGAGGAGGTGGTGGAGGAAACTACATCCCTAAACTATGAGTCAAACGACGCATATACTCCATCTTCTCTTGATGTTGCTCCTCATATCGATGCCTCTCCTCATCCTACTACTAACACATCTACTCCTGCCATCGACGCATCTCCTCATCATACTGCTGACGCATTTGCTCATGCCCCTGACGAAAATCCTCTATAAGCTGACTCTGAGCACTTTGCTGCACCTGATACTGTGAGGTAGAAGATGATGTCTCTCCACGACCTCCTCTCAAGCTGGACGCCAACATCGCAGTAGTACCATAATAAGCTGCAGGAGTTAAATGAGAGCTGATACCAACTACTCAGCCATTTTCGAAGCCATACTGGTTCGCCTGCATCCATGTCGTCTCATCAAAATGGTGAGCACTAGTCTGATTACCCGTCTCGTCTTGACTCTGAGCCTGTGTTTGAGAGTTCATGGCCTCACATGACTCCTTACTATTCAATTATAAATTAAAATAATGAAATTAATATATTCAATTAATTTGCAAACTGAAAAGAAAATAATACCGACCACAATTTGACGCTGGCGGTCACCTCTAATCTCTCTAGTAGCCGGATCAGTGTACATCCTCCAATAAACATCGTACGTCATAATACCGGGCTGCTTGGCTTCCTATATTAATATAAAATAAAATGTTTATATTTAACGATGTATAAAATATTAAAAAATAAGTACTTACCAGATGCTCCCTATGCGCACTTAATATATGACTACTGGCTTGATGCGTCACCTCTTGTCTCCCCCGATTCTGTTGACCCAATGCATATCTCCACTGAAACCCACCACCCAACCAGTGTGTACAAAATCCGTCCCAAACGTGAGATGAAATGTATTCTGGTTGGTGGGATCTACAAGACTCATCAAATTCTGTCACTCTGGCTTTCTTCACACCCGCCTTTCTCAGATTATGTAAAAACTGACGGAAATGGTCATGCATAGACACCACCCATGCCGCATGGATAGTGGCATGAATTCTCTCATCGATGGGATAAAATAAACCCTAATATAAAGTTATTAATTAATTAAATTTCAAAATAAATAATATTTAATTATGTACTAGCCAATGATCGAACATGGCGGCCTGCACATCAGCGGGAATCTGATCCCATGTGAGCCAGGGCTGAGAAAAATAATTGCGCAAGATACAGCTCCCCTGTCCAATAGCTATATGCGTAAAAATGTGAAAAAAGAACAAATGATCAAACAATTAAAATATAAATAAATTATAATGAAAGATAACTAAAATACAAAGATTACCATACCACCACATGTGCGCATCGAATCCAAGAGATGGACGTCGCTCCGGGATATGATCTTGAATCATCAGTCTGGCAAGACCACGACCCCTCTGATTGCTCCCTGTAAGGCCAATAGCTTGAGGGTAAGATGACTCAAGAACCACATCATCCATAGGTAGATCAGCCTCCAGCAACTGATGATACATTTTTGAGTCAATCTAAAACATGAAATGATTGTTATTAGTAAACATTTGAAAATAACTATTATGTATATATATTATTTGTTATGATTCTAACCAGCATTTTACTGTGTCAATGTTCATCTTCATAATCATTTCATAGTTTTCAATGTTAATGTCTTCATCTTCCTCATCAACATCATCAATTTCTATATGAGTTTCACTTTCATCATCTCTTGTCATTTCAAATTCAGTTGTAACATCATCGACAACATCGTCACCATTGACCCTTAACTGTGGGGTGTCATCCTCGATATTCATGTCTCTTTGTGAAAAAACATGTGTTTTGAGGAGTGTCCTGAAAAATTTCATTTCCTTGCACTTCAGTGGAACCCCATTCAGTTTGAGTAAACTGATTTTCTTGAGATTTAACTTTTATTATACTCCACCAATCATCCAACTCCTTTACAGTAGCACAATATTTTACATAATAAATTTTATGTGCCTCATGAGCCAATAAAAATTGTTCATTTACTGTATGAAGACTTTTATGTTTAATATCAACAATTCCATGAGTCGGATGAATACGCAAGACTCTCTCAGTATCCAGCCATCGACATTTAAACATTGTTACATAATTCTGTCTCAAATAACACAGTTCAATAATTTCTTCAAGAAAGACGTAATAGTAAAATTCAATATCTCTATGATGTGATCCCTTCAAATAAACACCACTATTCATTGTTTTCTTTGATTCACCATATTCACATGTATGAAAGCGATAACCATTCACCACATATGCATTATAAGATTTAACCTTTTTGGATGGTGGGCTACTCAATATACGCAATCGACAATCAATCTTATCAGTATGTACAAATACCTGATAATTTGTAAAACATTTATCACTATTACAAATAACAAATTGATTTTATATGTAAAACCAAATAAGAATCTACGTTACCAGTTTTTGAAACCAATAGGAATTTTTTTTTTGATGACGTTCTTCTAAGCCAGCTGCTGTAATTTGTGGAAATTGTTTCTTGATATGATCATCATATAACCTACAAATACAATATGATTAGTCAAATGCAACAGAATCTATAGAATAAGGGATATGAGCACTCACTGTACAATTGGTGACATTTCTTCACAGTTGAGTAGAACATATGTATGAGCTCTATGATGTTTATGATATGAAATCCATCTATCATGAACTCCACCGAAGCCATGTTCGGGCTCATTGACAATTGATAATTGATTGTTTATATCATCATCAAAATTCCCCTCATTCCGGCCCATGTGGTTAAATTTTGAGGGATATTAAGATTCAAAATAATAAGAGCCAAATAAAGAAATTTCCTCTTGCAAATAAGCTTCAGAAATTGAGCCTTCAACTGATGCTTTGTTACGTACTTTTTTCATCAATTTCTGCATGCATCTCTCAAATGGGTACATCCATCAAAACTGAACTGGACCATCATTTTTTGCTTCATGTGGAAAATGTAATATAAAATGTTCTATTGAGTCAAAGAAACCCAGCGGAAAGATTTTTTCCAGTTTGCATATAATTACAACAACAGCTTTTTCCAGTTTGGTTAGTGTATCGTAGTTTGTTGTCACCGCACACATATCTCGGAAGAAAAATGATATATCTGTTATCGAATCCCAAATATTAGAATTCAACAAACCTCTTAATCCAATAGGCATAAGTATTTCCATTATAACATGCCAATAATGACTTTTTAATCCGGTAATATGACCATTTTTAACACATCTGCCCAAGTTGGAAGCATAACTATTTGGAAGTCTCAAATCTATAATCCAATGACAAAATAATAAGAGACAATCTTTGTTTAGTGTATAATATGCTTTTGGTTTCATTAATCTCTATGACCTGATATTTTCAAACAATTGAAGTTCTGGTCGCCTGCAAATATGGGCAAGATCTAATCGTACCTTTACGTTATCTTTGGTTTTACCCGGTGTATCCAAAACTGTATGAAATAAATTATAAAAACAGTTCTTTTCAATATGCATGACATCCAACATGTGTCAGACCAACAAATCAGACCAATATGGCAGATTCCAAAAAATGCTCCGTTTTGTCCAATTGTGTTCTTTCCCAAAGCCATGAATTTTCTATTGGTTTATTTTCGGTCAAAAGTGATGGAAGGTAATTAAAATACAACTGATTGTAACTCTGTACCTGAGATCATTTTTGGAGGTTCATGTCTTTCAATTCTCCTTTTTCTGAAATGAGATTTATTCCTCCGAAAAGGATGATCGATTGGAATAAATCTGCAATGACAGTCAAAATAGAAAGGTTTTTTTGCATTCACGAGAATAACTACTTTATTGTATCCCATACAGTAAGGACATGATTTTGGACCATGTGTACTCCAGCCAGATGACATGCCATATGCCGGGAAGTCACTAATTATCCACTTCAAAGCAGCTTTCATTACATAATTCTATTTCATAGCAGCATCATATATACCAACACCATGACTCCAAAATAATTTTAACTCACTAATCAATGGCTTCAAATAAAAATAAATATTATTTTTTGGATGTCCCAGGATTAATGATGTCAAAAATATATAAGGCTCTTTCATCAACATTCATGGAGGTAAATTTTACGGAGTTATAAAGACAGGCCAATAAGAATACTGACAACCAAAAGATCCAAATGGAAAAAAACTGTCAGTAGAAATACCCAATCGCACGTTCTGGGATTCTAAAGCAAAAGAAATATGCACTTGATCAAAATGTTTCCATGAATCACAATTAGATGGATGAATCAAGATTTTAGCATTTGAAATATTGGTTTTGTTCCATGAAACCATTGTCACTGTGTTCTGAGACATAAATAAATGCTACAACCTGGGTTTATGCGGGAAATATCTCAACTGTTTAACAGGAATCAATCCAGACTTCCCTGATTGAGCTTCTTTATACCTCGATTGTCTACATGTGGGACAACTATCCAATGAATCATTTTCACTAGAATATAATATCCAATCCTTTGAGCATGCATGGATCTTCTAATAACTAAGGCCCAGATTACGAACCAGTCTCTTGCTCTCATAATAATTAGTAGGCAGCACATTTCCTTCAGGTAACAGTGCTTTAACCAAAGAAAATATCTGATCAAACCAGTTATTTGACATTCCATTATCTGATTTAATAACCATAAATTTTGCAACTGCTTATAATTATCTTATCTTACAACCAGGATATAATGCATCTTCATCAGACCTAAACAACTCAGCAAATTCAGATGGTACCAACTCAGGAGGTAAATCAACATTGTCCTCGATTTGATTTAATTAAACGGATGAACCTGCAACATCATGTACTAAATTCTGAAACTGTGATGGATCCAGAATCAAATTATCAATATCTTCTGTGGAACTGCGTTCACCGTGTTGACACCAAAAAATATAATCTGATTAAAAACCATAATTCAAGAGATATTTCCAAAGATGACAAATGCCTCAAACGTTCTTAGAGCACATTTTTTACAAGGACACTTAATTTTCCCTTCTGAAACAAATTCCAGGTTTGATGATGCAAATGATAAGAAAGATTCAACACCATCAACATATACAAGATTTAAACTAGAACCGTTTGGATTTCTGCGCTGATTTATCCAAGCATGATTATCTAATAATGATTGATGTTGATTTCATTGTTCTATATTCATATATTTGTTTCTACAAAATTTAAAAACATTACTTTTTTTAAATAATTTGATATAAGAAAAACAATATCCTAAAAAGAGAAGATACATAATTACAGTTATTTCTTAATAATTACCAATAATTATAGGTGACACAGTTTGTTTGTAATCATCCCCACTAATTATTATTAATTTAGCAATACGTAGCAATACATGAAAAAATGAAATATGCTTGAATAATGAAATAAAATTTTGTAATCATCGTTATGGAGATTTTATTTCTAATTATTCTAATTTGTTTCCAGGGGATTGGCGGCAACTCTTTTACCAGACGACTCATCTCCTTGCAAGGAGACGAGTCGTTAGGGAAAAGAGCCTCTTTTGTCCGATGGGTCATCTCTTTTTAAGTTTCTCCTGAATGAAACCAGTATGAAGAACATGCTCTTATATACATTAGAGCACATTTTTTATACTGATTTAAGTGGAAGAAAGTAGCAAAGATATGAGACATTGAACAAAATGTAGCCGCCAATCCACTGTAAATTGTGCCAATTTATAACTATGAAATCGAATTTATTTGATTTTTGGTTAATTAATACTAATTATTACTAATTATTATAAATTTCAATATTTACAACATATTTTTCTATATTCTTAACATGTTCAAATATTAAAGGGTCGTCAATTTTCAGGTCATGCCCAATAAAATTTTTGCGTCAACCATGTCCAATGTAAACTCTATAATTGTCCTTACATGGTTGATCACCTCACAAGTAGTGTTGCAATAGGAGTACACAAGTAATGTCATTCTTGTCTTTAGGAATCATTTTGGATGACTCTTTACATAGATCATTCTTCCTTGAAATATTAAGATAACTTCAGTATCTTTCCATTAATTTTTCAAGAAAGAATGTTCTATGTAAAAACTCATGTGATATGATTCTTATAGATGAGAAAGACATGACTTGGGTTGTCCTATTGCAGCGCTACTTGCGAGGTGATCAACCAAGCAAGAACAATTATAGAGTTTACATTGGACACAGTTGACGCAAACTTTTTATTGGACATGACCAGAAAATTGGCGACCCTTTAAGATTTGAAGATGTTAAGAATAGAGAAAAACTTGTTGAAAATATTGATAATTGTAATATTTTATAACTTTTTTATAATTTCAATAATATTAATATTTTTGTTTATAAATATTAAACATATAATAATAAAATAATTATATTATTAGCATTATTTAATTATTAATAATAGAGTAATATAATATTTTATATTATGTTACTATTTATGTTACTATTTATGTTACTAATTATATTACTAATTATGTTACTAATTAGAAATGCGATGATATGCATATAGGTCGGGTGGTTAATCAATAATTTAATAGAAAAACAAACATGTTTGACCACTAATCTATCTTAATTTTCTTTCATTTGTGCGTTGAGGTTGACATGAAACTTCTACCTCCACATGTAATATTTTCTTTTACTATCAAATTTATAAACCTCCTCACCACTATGCTGGCGAGGAGGCTGATAATTTTGATATTAAAATAAAATATTACATGTCGAGGCAGAAGTTTCCTGTCAAGCCTCAACACACAAATGAAAAGAAAATTGAGATAGTTGATCGGTCAATCACGCTTGCTAATTTTCAGAATTCTTTCTATTTGTTTTTTAATTCTTTTTAATTGTTTCCTAATTGTATCCTTTTCTAATTGTTTTTAATTATTTCCGATTTTTTTTAATTCTTTCATAATTGTTTTTAATTCTTTCCTAATTATTTTTTAATTCTTTCCTAATTCTATTTAATTATTTCCTAGTTATTTTTAATTGTTTCCTAATTCTTTTTAATTGTTTCATAATTCTTTTTAATTGTTTTCTAATTCTTTTTAATTGTTTCTTAATTCTTTTTAATTATTTCCTAATTATTTTAAATTGCTTCCTAATTATTTTAAATTGTTTCCTTTGTTTCCCAATTATTTTAAATTGTTTCCTAATTATTTTTAATTTTTTCATAATTATTTTAAATTGTATCTTTATTTTTTAAAATTGTCTCCCAATTATTTTAAATTGTTTCCCAATTATTTTAAAATTTTTCCTAATTATTTTAATTTATTTTTAATTGTATCCCAGTTATTTTTAATTGTTTATTTTTAATTATTTCCTAATTATTTTTAATTCCTTCCTAATATTTTTAATTGTTTACTAATTATTTTTAATTTTTTCTTAATTATTATAATTGTTTCTTAATTATTATAATTGTTTCCTAATTATTATAATTGTTTCCTAATTAAATCTAATTATTTCCTAATTTTTTTAATTGTTTCCTAATTATTTTAATTATTCTAATTATTTCTAATCAATTAAATCTTATTATTTCCTAATTATTTGAAAATTACTTTAATTAAATCTAATTAAATCTAATTATTTATTAGTTATTTGATAATTATATAATTATTTCTATTTAAATATAACTATTTCTAATTTTTTCGAAGTAAATATATTTATTTCTTAATTATTACCAAAACATCCTCCCGGAGTGTCGAACCAAGAGTGCAGCAATGCCCGTTGTCGTGTACGAGGTTACCCCGAGTCAAGCTCGAAACACCTTGTCAGAGTTTTCACTCCTAGGTAAATCTGTGCTAGAGCCGCCTCTACTTGTTCGTATCCAGACAAGGATTATTTGGTACAACCACTTAATCTAATTATACCATATAGCTACTAAAAATTCTATTAAAAAAAATTAAAAATAACAATTAAAAATAAAATTAACAATTAAAAATAATTTAACAATTAAAAATAATTTAAAAAATAAAAAATATATAAATACCTGAGTTATTTTGTTGTAATTTTCACCTTCTAACTCCTTCTCTCCTCTTCTCGTAAGAAAAAATTAAATCGAAAGAAATTCTCTACTTAGAACTGGAAGTTAGAGAGAGAGAGGAAGTGAGATCTGATTTTTTTGGAAAAAAATGGGTGGGTTGTATATATAGGTTAGATTATTTGCGACGGTCGTATTTGCGACGGTATCCCATCACAAATACCTTTGCCCGCATTAATTACGGGCAGTGGTTAAAAGGGTTTTTGCGACAAGCCCATCGCAAATAGCTGCCTACTGACATACCATTAGCGACAGACGGATATCCCCGTCGTAAATTCCTATATACCGCCGCCGCGATTGGTGATGGGCCCCGTAGAAAATACCTTCGCCCGCATTAATTATGGGAAGCGATTAAAAGGGTTTTTATGATGGTCCCGTCGCAAATAGCTACCTACCGACACACCATTAGCGACGGTCATATATCTCCGTCGCAAAATCCAATTTACTGCCGCCGGTATTGGCGATGAGACCCATCGCAAATAACACCTGGTGAATATTTTTTTGTGATGGTACAATTTACCCATCGCAAATAGTATTTACTACCACCGGGTAGTTGCGACGAGTAGAAGGCGACCGTCGCAAATAGTCTTCCCGCGTTTTGGCACGCAAACCGCACCATAGCTATTATGACAGGTCCTGTATTTCTGTCGCAAATAACTGACCATTTGCGACAGGAATATATTCTCGTTGTGAATATGTTTTTCGTCGGAGTTGTTGCAACGGGAATAATTCATGTCGCAAATGCCACATCGCAATAAGCGGTTTTTCCTGTAGTGATGGTGAGAGATCTGGAGCTCCCAGTTGAGGTTCTATCCCATCAGTTTCATCTTGAGGTACTTGCATGGAACACTTCTTCTATATCTTTTATCTGCAATCTGTTCTAGCTATCGCTTGGTGAAGAGAGGTTCATGTTAAAAATTTTGGACATCACGATGGAACCCTATGACCCCGTCTTGGGTATGGTTTGGTTTTCCATTGTCCTATCCCGGATTGACTATCAACCCAAACCAATAAGATTACTACACCCTGATTGGATGATATTCTACTTTATGGGTGAGAGAGATATTATAGTGGGTTGAATGGGTTTTGTGAGCCGGATTCTTCATCCCATCACCAATCAATTAGTGAGTATTTCCCTTAGTGCAATAGGCTCTTCAGCAATCTATATTCCCTTCGTTTTGGAGGGCAAAATGGGTGTCTTTTCCATTTACATTATAGGACTACCTTCAAGGAAGGAGATGATTTTTTTCATTGTATTTCATATCGGTACTACATCGATATCTTTTTCAACATATCAAATGGCTCATACCATGATTCAGGAGCTTCATTTGTAGTTAAAGGTCTTTTGAGAGAAGGTTTTCATCAGAACCACTATGTCCCTATGGGTAACTCCAATCTTTCTCATAAAAAAGTGGGATGGTAATTTGTGTCTTTTCATGGATTATCATCACCTAAACCAAGACATGATAATGAAAAAGTACCCCTTTACATGTATTTGACAACCTCATTGATCATTTTCAAGGAATGAATGGTTCTCAAAGATCGATCTTAGGTCTAGCAACAACCAGTTGAGGGTTTGTGAGGCTGATATTCCAAATTTGGAAATTTGATGTCGCTATGGACACTATGAGTTCTTAGTTATTCCCTTTGGTGTGAAGAATTCCACCAACATATTTATGGATAAGATGAACATGATATTCCAACTATACATGGACGATTTTTTGGTCATATTCATCGGTTAAATACTCATCTACTCTGCATCAGATGAGCAGCATGCGAAGCACTTGAGGATGGTTATAATTTTGATTTAATATCACTAGATTTATGGTTTACTCATGAAGTGATAGTTATTGATTCATGAGGATCACATTATAGGTCATGTAATTTATGAGAATGGTTTAACCATGGACCCAGCAAATATCGATGCAATGCATTCATGGGATCCACCCAAGAATGTTTCATTGGTATAGAGCATTCATTATTTTGTGGGGGTAATATGAGAGGCTTATAGAATACTTCTCCAAAATATTATCCCATTTCATCACCTAGATATAGAAAGGGATGTTTCTTACCAGGTCTAAATAGTGACATTAGGCTTTTAAGGAATTGTGGCTAATGAGTGCTTCTGTTTTGAGACTACCAAATATGGGAATGGAGTATGTAGTGTATTACGATGCCTCAGGATCTAGGATCAACTACACATTGATGCAACAACAGATAGTTATCGCATATGGTTAGAGGAAGTTGAGTCCCCATGAGAAGAACTATGTGACTCATGACCTAGAGCTGGCAGTTTTAGACTTCTATATGAGGATATGAAGGACCTATCTTTTGGGGGAGTACTTTGAGGTTTAATCTGAGAATCAGAGTCTCAGGTACATCTTCACTCAGAGAGACATGATACTGAGATAGTGGTGCTGGTTGGAGTTCCTATAGGAGTATGCGTTCGTTATAGTCTATAACCTACAAAGGAAAATGTGGTAGTAGATTCCCTTACGAGGAAGTCCTGGGATCACTTAGTTCAGGAGGCTTCAGAGTAGTTGGCCTCCTGATAAATGACCTTGGTGGAGCAGGAAGGTGAGTTTTTCTTAAGTCAATGGTGTTGACTCCTTTACTTATCAAGCATGTCAGTGATTCCTACTTGGGAGAGATATTCTCTAAGGTATTACATGGATAGATATTCATCATGGAATCACCAGATAGATATTTTTAAGCAGATAATCACATCATATTTTTCATGGGGGGAGGGTGTAACACCCCAAGGTTTTGAAAATAAATATTGAATGAATTTTATAAAACTATCCATTAAACACAACATTTCCCCTAGTGTGTTTTGAATTTAAAAAACCAGTCATCTAGAGTTCTGACCAGTAAGTCATTTAGAGTCTGATAGAACAATCATGATTTTTGGTGAATAGTAACATACCCTTATGAATAGTAATATGACCCTTATGAATAGTAAATAAATATATTATTTTATTAAGGTAATAAGATAATGAGATCTTAATTAATTTTTCAATGTCAAATAAAACTAATTATAACTTTAAGATAGTTGTTTTTAGATTAACTATGACTTTATTTAAAAATTAAATTAATAATATTTTGAAAATTATTTTTGAAAAATGGATTTCACTTTTGAATTCTACATGTCAAAAAATGGTAGGGGTAAATTTTTGGTATTTTTCTAAAATTCTTGAATTTTTTATTAATAGTGAAATACGGTAAAATACCGTATAATCAAATTATTAGTTAAATACACTATTTATGAAATCATAAGTCATGAAAGGCCAGCTGGTTCTAACTCACATGACCTTATTACTATTATGGGTCACATTAAAAAACACTATTTTTTGTCTTGATGGAAATAATAAAATAATGAAATAAAATATTCAAATTTTACCCCTCTCCTCAACTATAACCCCCCCCCACTCCCTCTTCTCATCACTTTTCTAAGACTTGAAGCTCCTCAAAGTTCTCCCCAAATACCCTTCACTAGTCACTCCACACGACTAGGAAGCTCTTATTATTTCCAAAAGACCAAAACCGCTTCCCTTAAGGAGATTCTCAAGGAGGTTATTTCAAGAGGTAAAGTACTCTTCTTTTCATATTGTTTCATTTCAATTTATCTGTGTTTATTTTCCTCTCCTCACCTCCTATGTCCAAAAAATCATGATAAGTCTAGTATCATCTATATACTAGGTTTATATCATGTGAATTGGTGAACCACCATTAGTATTCTTACTCCCTCCCTTTTAATTTTATAAACAAAATCAACGTCCATGAGGTTCCAATTTATAGCCTTCATGGACGATGAAGTTTCGTTCTTCAATTTATTCTTTATTACTGGTCATGAAACCATATTTATGGTTGAACCAGACTATAATATATGTATTATAACCTAATTAATATTCAAGAACTACTATATTTACATATAATTATATAATTATGTTATGTGACAAAACTAGTTCATAATAATCAAAATACCGCCAAATAATCGAAGTGGTTGTCATCTAATGATTCATCCTCATTCCATGTAACCAAATTATATAAATGACCATTATAAATTATGGATGTTCATAAATAATATGTATGTCCAATTCTGGATATTTACAACCATTCCACCAGAACTCTATTACTGAAAAACAAGTGAAGTGACTATGAGAATCAAGAAAACAAACTCACTGGAATGACAAAATTTGATATTATAACATATCAATAAGGAAATAAATGAACTGAACAGAATATTGATAAAATAAATACACGTCTAATAGGTTCTGAATTAATTTATTAATGAGTATGATTTCATATTCCAGAACCTTCATTTCAAGAAGGAAAAACATTCAGATTTAAGGTAAGGGTTTTCCACCCGAACATCCATTTTCATTCGGGATAATTTCATTGTATAATTACCAGAATGAAATTCATATGTATTTTTATTTACTCCACATATATTATGTATGAGTATCATATATATGTTTACAAACCATAACCCTTCCTTATATTATGGATAGTTAAATATTTTAAAAGGAACATTCAAAACTGTTTCCAAAACACAAGCCCGATTCAATGTAATTTCTCAAATTATTACCTATTTTCAAGGGCACACTATAATCTGTTTTTGGAAACCATTATCTTTATAAAATCAATTATTTTATTATGAAAATACTACCTTACTTTACTTCTGGTTTTTACAATTATTTTTCAAAATAAGTCTTCTTTTAAAAAAAAGAGTATTTGTCTCAATAATTACTTAATGATTTTATAAGAGTGCTTTAGTCAAAATCAACACTCTTGTTGATTCGATGTCATTATTGGGATTAATAATTTATAAATTCATCTACCATATCTTATTTAATTGTTTCTGACTAACTCTATTGAGGATGATCTATCCTAAAACCATTCACCATATTTCTCAGATTGGTTAGTGTTTTATGTTTAATGATTGAGGAATGTATGTTACATTTCATATGATAGCTTCAATATGAATGTATATGTTGTTTATGTTGATCCCAGCTCATATGAGGAATTAATTGGACTTATTATGTGATGGTTGGGGCCCTCAATATCCCCCCAATGAATCAGTAGGTTTCATGAGACAAATAGACGTGGAATTGGCCGAGGCCTTTCCTAATGTGATATATGGATTTCAGTCGAGGCCTTAATCATTAGATGTTTTGGCCGAGGACTTGAAAAGATGTTTCCGAATGTCCAAAATATGCACTTACCTCATTATGAAGCTAGAAATTTAAATTTCATGTGGTTATTCGACTAGTAGAATACCCATGATTATGTTTTATTATGGAATTGTTTAATCAGTTCATATTCATGCCATAATTTGTTCATGTTTATTATTAGAGGCATGCGTTTTAAATTATTCACCATGATTAATTTTTATATTATCTTCCTCTATATTTCTTACTCTTACTGAGCATTTGAGATCACCCCTTTCTTTATGATTCATTTTCTCAGGACATGAATAAGTAATTTATGTATGACTTGCAAGCAAAATCCAGGAGACTTGATGTTTATAGTGGAATAAATTAGTGTTGTTTTCCCTTCATGTTGTAATGTAAAACTTATTTATGTATCTTTTTTCCAATAATACTAAACTACTCGGTCCTTCAGGATGATTATTCCTTATTTGTATACCAATGTAATCAAATAAGGCACCATCTCCAGGCAACTAGGGTCGGGTCCCTATAGTTGGTATCAAAGGATGTTCAGTAGAAAACATGGAAACTAGATTTAGGAAGTATAGATTATGAAAGAATCCCAATTCAAGTCCTTGAGGATAAACACATAAGAAGGTGATGGTATTTTGGTAAGGAATAGATTATGTGGATCATTCAAGCAATATATCCCTGTCTGGATACGAGCAGGTAGAGGTGGGTCTGGAATAGATATATCTAGGAGTGAATGATCCGAAAAGGAGTGAATGATCCGAAAAGGAGTTTCGGGCATGACCCGGTGTATCCTCATATATGATAATGGGCTTTGATGCACTCTTAGTTATGACACTCCCGGGGGATATGCTTAGGATAATTCACATTTTCATTACAGGCCATTATGAAGGATTTAAATGTAAATGTTTCCTCAAAGATACCATGTTTATGATTAAAAGATTAGCAATGCGTAAAATTTCAATTTATGTTTAGTATTTTACTACATTTAGTTTATAAATTATGATTCATACCCTAATATAGTGTATACCATTATTTAGAAATGGATCCTAGTGGAAGGAATGGAAACCGCACGAACGCAGGTGTCGCCTATAGGGATTTTCCTTTGATGCAAGATAATGATGTTGGATCTGGTGTTGTGACTGGTGCTGACCAACTCATAACTATACTGGGAAAACATACTCAGGTTATGAATAATTTTCTTACCCATATGGAGCATCAGATCCACCATGTGGAGGAGCTATGTTAGATCGATTTATGCGATAACAACCTCCATCATTCAAAATGACTAAAAACCCTTATGTAGTAGAACGGTGGATATATTCCCTTGAGAAGATATTTCTCTCTTTGGGATGTAGTGAAAGAGAGAATAATTCGATGACAGTCTATCATCTATCGGGAGATGTAGATCAGTGGTGGTCGTTAATCCAAAACAAAAAGGTGGAGGAAGAAATAAAGGATATGGAATGGAGGGACTTTAAGGAATATTCATAGAGAAATACTTTCCTCTTGAACAAAGAGAGGATATGGAGAGGCAATTCATGAATCTGAGGTAGAAGGAAGATGATAATGTTGTAAATTACGAAGCTAAATTCGCAAGGTTAGCAAGACATGTTACGGACAACATACGAAATCCAAGGGGAAAAGATGTTCGATTCTTTGATGTCCTAGAGCCATTCCTCCGAAAGGCACTGGTCTCCCAATGTTTTTAATCATATTAAGATATAGTTTTAATGTGCTATCAAGATAGGAAAAGAATCCACTATGTCTTATGACTTTCAGGGAAAGCAAGAATAGAAGAGGGATGTTGAAAACTCTAGGAAAGGGAATAAGGAAACATGGAAGAAGGGAAGAGTTGAATTTCCACCCTGTGTTAATTGTGGAAGGAAACACCCTTGTGTGTTCTTAAAGGGAAAATTAGTATGATACAAATGTGGTCAGAAAGGCCATATTGTTGGTGATTTCATGGGGAAGAAGGAAGCCATTGATGTTCAATGGTATAATTGTCGGTATATGAGACACTATGCTAATGCTTTTCCAAAGCGTCAAGGAAATATGCAATAGAAAAGGCCAAGGTAGAAGGGACAAGCTTATGTGATCACAACTGTAAAAGTTGAAGTTACAAATAATGTGGTGGCAGGTACTTTGATCATTTAATCAAACATAGCCAATTCTTTATTTGATTCTAGATCATCACATTCATTTATAACTTTCCAGTTTTTCAAAAAAAATTAGATATGTCCAATTTTATTTAATAAAAGAGTTATTAGTCAAAAATCCCAATGGATGTATCATTGCAACAAGGGAATTTCGATTAGTCCCCCTCACGACACATAAATGTTCATTAGTTGCTAAAATTATCATCATACTAATGGTTGAATATGATATAATTCTCTGTATGAATTGGATATCAAATTATGATGCAAAGATCTATTATAAGAAGAAGGAAGTTACACTTTTTGAGAATAGTGTATAATCCCTTAATTTTAGAGAAGAATCATCACCATATGATTCTCATCTAGATCCACCCCAAGTAGCTTTACTGAATACAATTATTGGGGAGGAAGGGAATGAAATAAATATAGGTGAGGAGAAGAAAGTAGAAATAGAATATTTTCCTGTTGTGAAAGAATATATGGATGTCTTTCCTGAGGATTTACCTGGACATCCTCCAGAGCTGGAAATTGAGTTTTACATTGACTTAATTCATGGTTCATGGCCCATATCAAAGACCCCTTATAGAATGCCCAATTTATAGATAGTGAAACTGAAGAAAAAACTAGAGGAATTGAGTGATAAAGGATTTATTCAACCTAGTGTTTCTCTAGGGGATCCAATGTCCTCTTTGTCATGAAGAAAGATGGATCCATGAGGTTGCGCATTGATTATAGGTAAATAAATCCTATTATAATAATGAATAAGTATCATATCCCAAAAATTTATGATTTAATTTATGAACTTCAGGGAGCCCAATATTTTTCCCAGATTGATCTTCAATATGGATATCATCAGTTTCTTGTGAGAAAGGAATACATTCCAAAAATAACATTTCGAACTAGGTAAGAGCATTATGAATTTTTTAGTAATTCCTTTTGGGCTAACCAATGCACCATCTGTTTTCATGGACCTCATGAACAGAGTCTTGAAGGAATATCTTGATGACTTTGTAGTGGTTTTTATTGATGATACCCTAGTATACTCTAGAATCCATGAAGATCATGAAAATTACTTACGCACTATTCTGAATACATTTAGAAGAAATAGATTATATGGGAAGTTTAGCGAGTGTGATTTTTGGATCCAATCAGTCTCATTTCTGGGCCACACAGTCTCTAAGGATGAAATATCTATGGATACTACTAAGACAAATTCTATGAAAGAATGGCCTACTCTAATGAACGTAACTGAGGTACGTAGTTTTATTGGTTTAACATGTTATTATTGGAATTTCGTTCTGAAATTCTCCCATTTAGACAACCCAATGAATAATCTCACATGGTAAGGGGTTATGTTATAATGGACAGAGGAATGTAAAGAATGTTTTGAAGAATTGAAGAGAAGTATAGTGAATGATTTGATCATAAACCTACCATGGAGGAATGATGGGTTTGATATCTATAGCAATGCATCAAAGAAAGGACTTGGATGTGTCCTTTTGAATAATGATCGAGTTATTTCCTGTGTGTCTAGGTAGCTAAAAATTCATGAACAAAACTATCCAACTAATTATCTTGAGTTAGCAGTTGTAATATTTACCACGAATATTTGGAGACATTTCCACTATGGAGAAAAATGTGAGATATATACAGATCATAAGAGTTTGAAATATATATTCTCACATAAAGAACTCAACATGAGACAAAAAAGATGGATCGAGCTACTCAAAGACTATGATTGCACATATGAAGGTTTCATTTTGAAATTCAGGAAGAGGATTTCTGTTCCCACTATTCCTGAGCTAAAGAGGGAGCTATTGGATGATGCACATATCTCTAATTTCACTATACACCCTAGTAGCACAAAGATGTATCGGGATCTACGAGAAAATCATTGGTGGGACAATATGATAAGGGAGATTATTGAATATACATCAAACTGACTGGTATGTCAACAAGTGAGGTCTCAGAGGAAAAACTCTAAGGGGATGATGCAAACACTACCCATACCAACATGGAAGTGGGAGAACATTACCATGAAATTTGTCACTGGACTTCCAAGGAAATCAAGAGGAAACAATGTTATATGGGTCATTGTGGATCTTCTTACTAAGACAGCTCACTTTATCGTGATTTGATAGGACATCTCGTTGGATCAACTTGCATGGATATACATCAATGAAGTGGTAAGGATTCATGGAGTACTGCTTTCTATTGTATCCGAATGTTATCCTAGATTCATCTCGAAGTTCTAGAAAAGTCTCCAATATGATCTAAGAACGTAACTGAACTTCAGTACGACCTATCATCCTCAAACTGACAGCCAATATGAGCGGACTATTCAGACATTGGAAGACATGTTGATAGAATGTTCTATGGAATTCAAAGGAGGATGGGACCAACATCTTCCGCTGGTTGAGTTCTCCTATAACAACAGTTTCCACTCGAGCATCCAAATGGCACCATATGAATCCATTAATGGGAAAAGGTGAAGAACACCGGCGTTTTGGGATAAAGTCCGTGAGAATAAGCTCCTAGGACTTAAAATGGTCGAATAAATTGTGGAGAAGGTGAAAACCATTTAGCAGCATATAAATTCATCTAAAAGTAGACAAAAGAATTATGCGGATAACTGTCGACAAGACTTTGAATTCAAAGTTGGAGACATAGTATTTCTATGAATATCACCATGGAAGAAGGTCATGAGGTTTGGGAAAAAGAAAATATAATTCCCAGGTATATCGACCCCTTTTAGATCCTTGATCAATTCAGAGCTGTGGCCTATCGACTGACACTTCCACCTACCATGTCGAAAGTACATGATGACTTTCATGTATCCCTCTTAAAGAAGTATATACCAGACCTTTCACATATACTCTCTTCAATTGTGGTACAGTAGGAGGATAATCATTCCTATGAGGATCAACCAGTGAAAATCTTGAATTGTAGAGACAATGATCTATGCAACAAGACTACTCATCTGGTCAAGGTACTATGGAGCAACCATAAGTACGAAGAGTAAAAATGGGAACTGGAGGAAGCAATGAGGGAAAAGTACCCCCACCTATTTTTGGCCTATATTTTAAAATGAAATTTCGAGGAAGAAATTTTTGTAAGGAGGGGAGAATTTAACACCACAATGATTTGAAAATAAATATGGAATTCATTTTATAAAACTATCCATTCAACAAAACTTTTCCTCTACTGTGTTTTGGATTTCAAAAAATGGTCATCTAGAGTTGTGACTAGTAAGTCATTTGGAGTCTGATAGAACAAACAAGATTTTTGGTGAATAATAACATACCCTTATGAATAATAATATGAATATTAATATGACCATTATGAATAGTAAATAATGATTTTATTTTATTAAGGTAATAAGATAATGAGATCTTAACTAATTTTTCAATGTCACATAAAACTAATTGTACCTTTAAGATTATTATTTTTTGAATTAAAAATGACGTTATTTAAAAATTAAATTAATAATATTGAGAAAATTATTTTTGAAAAATGGAGTTCACTATTGAATTCTACACGTTGAAAAATGATAGGGGTGAATTGTTTTGGATTTTTATGAAATTCTTGAATTTTTGATGAATAGTGAAATACGGTAAAATACCGTATAATCAAATTATTAGTTAAATACACTATTTATGACATCATAAGTGATGTAAGGCCACTTGGTTCGAACTCACATGCACTTATTAATATTAGGGGTCACATGAAACAACACTATTTTTTGTCTTTATGGAAATAATAAAATAATGAAATAAAATATTCAAATTTTACCCCTCTCCTCCACTATAAAACCCCCCACCACTCCCTCTTCTCTTCAGTCCACTATTCCTTGAATCACCTCAATGTTCTACCCAAATACACTTCACTAGTCACTCCCCATGACCAAGAAGCTCTTAGTCTTTCCAAAAGACTAAAAACACATTCTCTTAAGGAGATTCTCTAGGAGGTTATTTTAAGAGGTAAAACACTCTTCTTTTCATTTAGTTTCATTTCAATTTATCTGCGTTTGTTATCCTATCCTCACCCCCTCTTTCCAAATTATTATGATAACTCCAGTATCATATATATACTGTATTTATATAATTTTAATGTAAGAACCACCATCAATATTCTCACTCCCTCCCTTTTATTTTCATAAATGAAATCAACGTCCATGAGGTTCCAATTTATAGCCTTCGTGGACCATGAAGTTTTGTTCTTCAATTTCATCTTAATTAATGGTCATGAAACCATATTTATGGTGGAAAAAGACTATAATATATGTATTATAACCTAATTAATATTCAATAACTAGAATATGTACACAAAATTATATAATTATGTTATATGACAAAACTAGTTCATAATAATCCAAATACCGACAAATAATCGAAGTGGTTGTCATCTAATGATTCATCCTAATTCCACGTAACTAAATGATATAAATGACCATTATCAATTATAGATGTTCATTAATAAAATCTAATTCCAATTCTGGAGATTTTCAACCATTCCACATGAACTCCATTACTTAAAAACAAGTGAAATGACTATGAAAATCATGAAAATAAACACACCGAAATGACAATATTCGATATTATAACATATCAATAAGGATATAAATGAACTAAAAATAATTATGATAAACTAAATACATGACTAATAGTTTCAGAATTAAGTTATTAATGAGTATTATTTCATATTCCAGCACCTTAATTTCAATAAGGAAACACATTTGGATTTAAGGTAAGTGTTTATCCACCCGAACATCCATTTTCATTCGGGATACATTCATTGTCTAATTTCCTCCACGAAATTATTATGTATTGTTATTTAATCCACATTTATTCTATGTGATAATCATATATATGTTTACAAACCATAACCCTTCTTTATTTTATGGATAGTTACACTTTTTGAAATGAAATTTCAAAATTGTTTCCAAAATACAAGCCCGATTCAAGGGAATTTCTCAAATTCATACCAATTCTCAAGGGAACTCTATAATATGTTTTTGGAAACCATTATCTTTATAAAATCACTCATTTTATTATGAAAATAATACCTTATTTCAATTATGGTTTTATACAATTATTTTTCCAAAAGAACTATTCTTTTCAAACTAATAGAGTATTTGTCTCAAGAATTGCTTAATGATTTTATAAGAGTGTTTTTGTCTAAATCAACCCTCTGGTTTATTCCATGTTATTATTGGGTTTAATAATTTATTAGGTAATATACCATATTTTATTTAATATTTTAGGACTAACTCTCTTGTGGATGATCTATCCAAAAACCATTCACCATATTTCTCGGAATTGTTAGTTTTTAATGTTTAATGAATGGGGAAAGTTAGTTACATTTCATATGATAGTTTCAATATGAATGTATGTGTTTTTTATGTTTATCCCCACTCATATGAGGAATTAATTAGGATTATTATGTGATGGGTGGGGCTCTCTATACCCCCTCGATGCATCGGTAGGTCTAATAAGTCAAATAGACGTGGAATTGTCCGATGCCTTTTCCAATGTGATATATGGATTTCCGCGGAGGCCTTAATCATTAGAAGTCTTTGATGAGGCATTGAAAAAATGTTTCAGAATGTCCGGAATATGAACTTACCTCATTATAAAGCCAATAATTTAAATTTCTTATGGTTATTCGACTAGTAGAATACCTATGATTTTGTTTTATTTTGGTATTGTTTACTCACTTCATATTCCTGCCATAATGTGTTCACGTTTATTATTAAAGGAATGTGTTTTAAATTGTTCACCAAGTATAATTATTATATTATCTTCCGCTATATTTCATACTCTTACTTAGTGTTTGAGCTCACCAATTTCATATGTTTCATTTTCTTAGGACATGATGTAGTAACTTTTGAATGACATGAAACCACAATTTTAAAGACATGATGTTTCTAGTGGAATAAATTAGTGTTTTTTCCGTTAATGTGGTAATGTTAAATTTTTTTATGTATCTTGCTTTGAATAATACTAAACTAATCGGTCCTTAATGATGATTATTCCCGGTTTGTGTGCCAATGTAATCAAATAAGGCACCAGCTTCGGGAAACTGGGCTCTGGTCCTTACAGAGGGTGGTTCAAGTCACAATATAGGAGGAGTTGATGTGAGAATTCCACAATTCTCCAATTTTTGTAAAATACAGTGTAGGGAATATGTAAAGAAACCTTAAATGGAAATTTTGGTGGTATGGAATGAGATGGATCATAGCTGAGTTAATCTCTTAGTGGCTCACGTCTCAGCAGGTGGAGAATAATTTACAGGTTCTGGTAGGTTTATTACAGCCCAATGAGATCACAAAGTGAAAGTGGGATGGACATCAGTGGACATTTTGATAGGGATTCTGTAGATAAAAAAGGCTCATGACACCATCTGAGTGACATTTGACCGACTCAGAAAGTCAACACACTTCATTTCTATTAGGGAATATATTTTGGTGGAGATTTTGGGGTAGTTTTATTTACAAGAGATCGTTCTTCTTCATGGGGTGTCCTCGACGATTGTCTCCAATCATGATGCGTCATTTAAATCATTACTTTGGAGATACCTATAAGCAATGTTCAAAACCCAAATGAAGAAAAGTGAATCCATTCACACCCAGACCGATGGGAAGATGGAGCACACTATCCATGTGTTGGAGGATATACTGAGGGATTTTATGTTAGACTTTTTCAAGAGTTGGGGTTTTTGTACTGAAACATCTACCACTCTACTGTCATCATAGAACCTTTTTAGGCCTTATACAGGATACCCTATATGTCACCCTTGTGTAGGACATTGATTGGTGAGATATATCTTGTGTTCCTAGAGATGGTAAAGGTGACGAAGGAGAAGGTATAGGTAATTTGTGAGAAGATGAGGACATCCAATATCAGACATAAATCTTATACATATCACCATCATAGGGCCTTGGAATTCGATTATGGAGGCCAAATTTTCCTAAGAGTCTCCCCATGATGAGGATTTTAGAGGTTCATTTAGGGAGGAAAGACTTACCTAAGGTTCATCAGGTTGTTCATGATTGGGTATATGTATAGCGGGTTTTCATACCGCCTCTCCATACCCCCACAGCTGTATCGAGTGCAAGGAGAATTCCACATGTCATCGCTGAGGAGATACATGCATGATCCCAAATACATCATAGACTGGTGTGAGCTAAATATCGATGGTGGATCCACCATTATGGATATGTTGGTGGAAATCAAGGAACGATAAGAGAGGACCCTATGTGGGTGGACCATCCCCTTTCTTTTCTTATTGTGGTAGTATGGGAACATGTAGGAGAGTTCCTAATAATTGGAATGAAGAATGCAGGCTCAGTATCCCGAGTTTTTTGTTTAGTTTATTTTAGAGATGGAAATATTGAAGGATGGTATGATGTATAGAAATGGATTTTTCCTTGAAATACTTTGATATATTTACATATTTATTTATAGAGATAGGCACTGAGATGACACACAATTATGAGGGCCAGTGTGTTTGGATTTAATTTTATGAAAAATATTGAATATATTTTATTTTTCACATGAACATTTTGTTAAATAATATATTATAACTCTTAAATAAAATCCAATATCATAAAATTGAGTACATGGTTGAGTCTAGAACATGTTGTTTACCCAATAATGAACTAAAATAGGTCAGTATGATGTGTTTAGATATCTCACCCATTGGCGGTACGTTCAATAGTTTAATTAATTAAATTAAGTTAGTTAATCAATTAATTTGACCTAAATTAAATGTTTATACATATAACGCCATGGCTATTCACCCAGTGTTAGAATCATAATCTGAGTATCTTTCGAGAGCTTCTCCTTCCTCTTTTTCTTCAAAAATCAAATCAAATGACAAAAAAATGGTGGGTCAGAGCAGATCAGATCACAACATACGTAATGAAGTAATTCAATAGTTATTGAGCACATTAATAGATGAGGAATGATCCAATATCCATGTTTAAATTCCAATTTGTGGTTTATTATCTTTTTTATTAAACTTATTGATCAGATCAATCCCTTTCTTGGATCTGTTCCAATTGTGGGCAATTGAATGTGACCATGTATAGAAATATGATTGTGTATTTTTATTTCTCAACAAGATTATCCCCTTTCGTAATTTTTTTTGAATAATTCTTTGGAAACTATGGTTAAACCTTTGTTCCTGTTATTTCCCCATCAATTTCATCACATTTTTACTGATTGGCCCCACAGTCTCAGTTTGACATTATTGTGAAGTACCGAGCTCGATCGGACCCCCAAAATCACAAATGATTAGCAATAGAGGGAGAGGTTGATGAATAAAGAATATATCTAGAATGGATATAGGTTATGGATGATCATTTTGATCATAGGATATCAAATAATTGAAGGCATATTGATCTGAGTAGATTAGATCATGTGACAATCCTCCAATGAATGACGAGATTGGATTTTCGACCACCAGATGGTCGGAAATGATGAAAGGTGACCGAATACATCAATTTTATGTGAAAACGCTAGATATAAAAGAATAAGGGTAGATGTAACATACCCAAATGATAAAGGGTTAAATGACTAAATGATAAGACTCATGTCAACAAGGTACACCTTTTTTTTCGGGAGCCCACCTGATTAGAACTCCACAATTAAGCGTTCTTGGCCTAGAGTAGTGATCAGGATGGGTGACCCTTGGGAAGTTTCTCAGGGTGTGTGTGAGTGAGGAAAAAACACACTAGAAAGGACTTGTGTTGGCCTCTGGGGACTGTCATTAGTCAGATGATCAGTTCGGGCACGTGGGTGGACCCTAGGGTGGGCCCCACGTGTCTGCGAGGCAACTGGGGGTACCTGGAAGGCCAGGACCCGACAGCCATGTTAAGGTGGGGTGTCTGTGCTTTTACCGGGACCCGGTTGTCATATTTGGTATCAGAGGAGGAACCAAGCCTTATGTGCGGGGCACTGCCTGGGTTGAGATGTAGGGCCCACAACAAGGGTGTTGTACTCCCAAGGTAGGGTGATTGTAACATCCTCAAATGATAAAGGGTTAAATGACTAAATTATAAGACTCATGTCAACAAGGTACACCTTCATTTTCAGGAGCCTACCTGATTAGAACTCACAGTTAAGCGTGCTTGGCCTGGAGTAGTGATCAGGATGGGTGACCTCATGGGACATTTCTCAGGGTGTGTGTGAGTGAGGACAAAACAAACTGGAAATGACATGTGTTGGCTTGTGGGGATTGTCATTAGTCAGATGATCCGTTCAGGCACGTGGGTGGACCCAAGGGTGGGCCCCACGTGACTGCGGGGCAACTGGGGGTACCTAGAAGGACAGGACCTGACGTCTATGTTAAGGAGGGGTGTCTGTGCTATTACAGGGACCCGGTTGTCACAGTAGATCTGCCTTGTAGAGAGTGGATCTGATATTCAATGGAAAAAACAATACACCATGTGCAGTGATGAACACACGTCATGTATTCCATTTTTTGTGACATCTAGGGTTTTGAAAATATATAATATAGAACAGTGTGTATCCCTCTTTCACATCATGTTATCTCTCCCCAGATGCATGAGCCATGTTGTGGAGCATATAGTTAGTACCCCATGTGGGAGTACATAGTCAGGTGCACAATCGTGTACCGGAGTACACAAACATGGGGCCAAGAACACTGACATATCCAGAAGGAAACATCCCAATCCCAAATTGTTTGTACATTCCATGTAGACCACTTGCATGGTGAGTACTCCTATATGGACTGGGACCCATGTTCTATCTAGGGACACAAACATATGGTGGAGTGGGACAACAAGTCACGTGGGACCCCCAAATGTTGTTTACCCCATGTCTCCATTTAAAGAAACTTCAATCCTCTGTATCTCCTTCGTTTAGATTTAATTTTTTTCCCTTGAATAGCCTATCCTGACTGTTTTTCCATGAAGAACATAATGTATCACTCCATTGTGGATTTTAAGATATGATGTGAATTATTCCAGTCATGGTGACTATTTGACATGATGCCCAATTATGTCAAAGATTAGGCATGATCACTATAGGATTCCTACAGAGTTGAACCCCCCATCGTCTTAGGCACGATTCCTCTATAGTTACTCATATGTTTAACCCCTATCAGATAGGGAATGGTTCTTCGATGACAAGAGTAGGACCCCCTTTCACACTAGGGTGTGGCTCCTCGACCTTTATAGTTAAACCCCCCATCATCCTAGGCGCGGGTCCTCTACAGTAACTCCTGAGTGGAACCCCCTATAGGATAGGGTGTGGTTCCTCAATGACTAAAGTGAACCCCCCTCCCAACAAACCAGGGTGTGGGTACTCAATGATTAGATTTTACCACCCATCAATATGGATGCAGATCCTCTGCCTTACTGAGTGGAACCCCCTATCGGATAGGTAGTAGGTCCTCAATCATAAGAGTTGAAACCCCATACCCATAACACTAGGGTGTGAGTCCTATACCTTTAGAGTGGAACCAACCATTAATATAGGCATGGTTACTCTACCTTTTGAGTGGAATATCCTTATCATATAGAGCCTGAGTCCTCATGACAGTAGAGTGGAACTCTCCATCATCTTGGGTTCTGGTCTTTTATGTATACATACAGAGTAGAATTGTCCTAATGCACTAGCGTGTGGTTTTTATACTTCGATTTTGTGCCCCCTCAATTGTGAATCATAGTAGTGATGTGTGGTTTGAATTCACAGTTACTTCTGTGAAAACACATGAGATTTCTGGCACCGTCATTGTAATTTTTAGAACTGTTGGAGACTCTTCTTCTTGGGGTGAGATGCGATATGGAGATCCCGTTTCTCTCTCATTTAGACTTCTTTGACTGAGAATATATATATTAAGTTTCATCAATACAATTTTATTTTGTAAATATTATTCTATGGGTTATGACGACGCACATGGTATGCCCTGTGATTTCCGTGTTTACCATCTTCTGATTGGATGAGTAAACTATCCTACTATAGGTGGAAAAGTCTCGAAGTGTAGTTAATCTACACACTATGTTGATCCCTTTATGTTTATATGATGCTAATTTCTATTTTTTGGGTTGATATGGTCCCTTTAATTATATCTTGAATCATGTATACTATTCCATTGTCTTTATTTTCCTATTGTATCTCTTAATTCTCCCCCTTTAGCTTTCAGGGCGTCCGATTAGATATATATATACACACCCCTATAGTGATTTTCTTCACATTTCATATCTTATACAGATAATGGATAGGTAGATGGTGACTTTAGATGAGCTTAGGAATACCTAGTACTTTGGACCATGTATGGTGGTCATAACTTGAAAATATGGATTTGGCCACTCTCCACATTTTTCTTTTCTAGTTTTTTTCAAGTTGGGATATATTTGTTGTTAGGTGAGTATTTTCCCCATTAATTTTCAGTTTTTACTACCATAATCTTATACACCCTAGAGGTTATGAATACTTGGTTTATTTTAGAGTTGTTATATCTTTTTATTATTATTCATATCCATTCTGCATTGAGATGGTCTGGTGCGTGCATATAGGTACATAGGAAATGGCCTCATATTTAGAATATGAATTTCGATGATTGTCTCCATCCCTTGGTCTATGGAGAAAATCTTGGGGTAGTTGTTGCTTGAGCCCTATCTTGGGTCATGTCTTGACATATATGATCTATATGATTTATGTAATTGATAAGAAAATAATAACACACCTATAATCATATAATTATACTTCCAAATATTTCCCCATTTGACAAACAATCATTATAATAAATAATCAACTCCATATTACTCATATCCTAGGTATTAACAACCTCACATTCTCATCATCATGTCATGAAAAAGGATATATTCCATAAATCCTCAACCACTAATAAAATGTTTAGGATATATCTTATTATATGGTTTGGGTTTTTCATATTATATGAAATATACTTTTCATGCCACTCAATTATCTAATTATACTATACAATTGGAGGCTATATAATGAGGCTCCTTCTACTGAGTGGGTTTGTCAAATCCTACCAACTCCTTCTTTGAATACTCCAATGATATTCTCTTCCACATTCTCTCTTTACCTTGAGATACTCTATCATGTCATGTAATATTATTGGGTCATGCCCATATGATAAGTGATTCATTTTTAACCCATGGATACCACATGATGGAAAGAATACTTAATCTACCTGTAATGAGTATTTATCAATCCATTGTGCTAAAGACTATAGTATAAGCTAATTAATGCAAGGTACCCATGAGTTCTTCATTTTAGTTACAAATGTTTTTGTGTTTAATACATAACAGGTTATGGTAATTAGGTTTCTAGTTATTGTTGATGCATTGATTAAGTGTTATTTGATCTTAAGAAACTTGTAAGTGTCATCAGATCCAAAACATAATCATTTACTCCCAAAATTTTGTTTCAAAATAAATAATATTTCATATCTTATTTATTTCATTTTTTAGTTCATGAAAACTGATGTAGAAAATGAATAGTACTTGTTATGGTGATATAAGTTATTATAAGAAACAATATGCATTTTTAACCATGAATTTTTTTATAAAATATGATATCATAAGACATGATATGAGTATGATATATGATACAAGATGCCATGATGAATGATACAAGAAAAATCATATCAATTTTGATATATTATAGAATACAACATGAAAAATCATAGATTACGATAGTACCAAAGTTAAGCCTCAAAATTAAGAATTGTGTCTCCACTAAAAATAAAAAATATTTAATAAAACATGATAGATAATAATCATATTATCAATCATAAACTTCTAGGAACCCATCTCCAAATATGACGGATGTAGAAGGAAAACTGCACTATAAGATATACATCATATCGTTAAATACGATATCGAAGGAAAATTTTCATTTTTATAAATTTAAATTTAGAATTTTGTTGTATATTTTGTAAAATGTTTATAAATTTATCGAAATTGTATTTTAGGATATTTATTTAGCATATAAAATATTTATAAAATAAATAATTATAAAATTTTAAAAAGTATTTATTAAATTTTTAAGAAATATATATAAAATAAATTTATATAATATTTATTTTTAATATTAAAATAAGTTTTTAATCATATGTTTAATGAATTATAATTTTTATATAAATGGTTTATATGGAAATTAAATCTTTAATTTATAGAGTTCATATTAATTATAGAATAAGGAAAAATATAAATTAGTTTATATTTATATTATGATTTGGTAATAATTATTATTTTGAATTATTCAAATTAAAAGTATTCAGTAATAAATTATTTAAACCATATTATAATGAGTTTGAATAATTTAAAAGATCATGGTATAAATAATTTTAAATTTTTTATATCTTGATTGTTTACATTTTTTATATAATAAATGTTTTATATGAAATGTTTATATTTTATATAATATCATATATTTGTATAAATTAAATATAAAGGATAATGTGAAGGGGTTCTTATCATAAGTAAATATAATGTGTCTATATTAATTTAATTATGTAAATACTATAACCCAATGATAAAATTAAATTGTCTATCATTTCCTCATTCATGAATTGTTCATAAATTATTTATATCGTGATTAAATAAATAAATTAGTAACTTATTTAGTATCATTACTTACATGATAAATTAATATAGTTGTTATATTATGAAATAATTTTTTCATTAGTTTCAATGAGATAACAACAAATATAAATTTTTATACATTTATTTAAATGCTGGACATGGTAATTCATTTAGTTTTTTTCTAACATTACTTTGGATAATATTTTATTATGACCTCAAAATTTGTTATTAATTATGATTTATACTTATTAAGTGTAAAATTATAATGGTATTGATGTCTCTATTGAGTAAATTATCCTATGGTATATGCACTTTTGGTTGGATAACCAATGGGACTAAAGGCTTATGCCATATTTGGAAAGGTGGGGGTCGACTATCTATCACTCCATTATTACTCTTATAGGGGTTATTAGTTTTTTATGATTCTAATACATTACATGAATCGAGATTCATTTATATTATATATGGGATTAATTTTGATGATCATGAATATAGATGGATTTTAAATTGGTTTAGTCCAAGCTATAAGTTGTGTAAAGGGTTACACTTCAATATTGTTTGAAAATATTTAATTTGTGGTAGGGATATAATTATAAAATAAATCATTAGAATAATGCATACATATAAATGGAATAGCATTTGAAAAGATAATGTGATTAAATCCAATTTCAAAATATTAAATCTAATATTCATTCAAAATAAAACACATGTGAAGACCTTGATCATTTAACCAGGCAGGTTTTACCAAAGTAGGGTCCCCATGTATTATCTCTATAAGGCATGGTGGAAATTTAGAAACTAAAAATTAAGGTAAAAATTTACTATTATATTTGGGTTACACATATCTAGGGGATTCTTATATAGGATAGAAGATGAATGGTATTGAGATTATTGATAAGTTGGATTAATTAATAAGTTTTATATTCATCTTTCAAAGAGTAATAAATTAATGATTCACATGGTTGCCAAACTAAACATAAATTTAGAGAGATGTATTGAAAATCAAAATCTTGTCTTAGTGAAATATTGGTCTTGGTCCAATAATGGAAAATATTAACATAAAAAGGAATCATTATTTTAGTGGGATAACATTTAATAAAATTCTTTATCAAGTTATTGAAAGAAATGACTCTCATATAATAAAAAAGCTTTGTTATATATAAATGGAATCATAATCATCTAAAAACTACTAGATAAAAATCTTATGAAAAAAAAAATTAATTTAAGAAAAAGGTTTGTCTGGTATAGAAACTTAACTAACATTCTTAAGGATAATTATTTGTGTTATAGGAACCCCTTCATGGGTAAGAAACTATTGATTTTATTTAACAAATGACACTAGATTCTTGTAATAAGAGTAAAATGATCCAATTAAGGTTTATAATTAATCAAATAAACAATTACCAGAGGAAATTTAGTCTCTATCTATATACTCAGGATGACTAAGTATGTTTAATTACATATTGATATTTAAGGTTTAATTAAGGATTTTTCTAGTTATGTAACTCATTATCTAATCATCATTTGAAATGTTCCAATAATTTGATTGTCTTAATGAAATATTTACCCTATAATATATATATTTTAGAGTATATGAATTAGTCCATGTGGTGTCCAGGTTCTGGTTCACCATTTATAGTAATAGTGGGTAAATGTTAAAACCATACGAAGAGAAGTTATTTATAAAGTCCAATAATGTCTATTTAGTGTCTAGTTACGGTTATTGAAATATTAAGGATGGTTTTGGAAGGTATTCTATGTTTACATGTAATATAATTTTTCTTGATTCCTAAAAGTGTCTATGAAACTCCATGGAAGTCAAATTTCAGGTGTTTGTGTTATAATATGAAATTAAATAATCTTTAAAGGGTATATCATATATTCTATATGTTTTATAAGTGTAGAAAATATATGATTGTTCAAAAATAAGAATATAATTAATAAAGTTGATGGTATTAAATCAAATAATGAAACAACATTTTGTTGAATCATATATCTGAATGTAAATGAATATATAGTGCTCAGAAATATCCTTGTGAAGGATATGTATATTCATCACATTTATTTTATGTCATATGATAAGTTATTTATAAATGATAATTTTTAGAATAAAATATGAGAAATTGGTTTTAATACACATGGTTTATGATTCATCGTATTATATAATTTTTTAAAAGAATATAATAATAAAATTAGTTTTAACCTAGATAATGAGTTTATACTATAAATTTGTTAAAATATGGGGGAATTAGATATCACTACTCTTTAGTGGAATATTTTAAAAATAGAGAATTATTTTTAAAATATTTCACAAAATACACAAAATACCATATATGATATGAATAAAACAATTTATTTATTAAATATTTACAATGAAGAAAATTATTTTTATTTTCTAACACAAAGGAGAAAGATATGATAAAGAGAATATTGTTTCTAAGAGGCTAGTTGGGGTATATTTGAACACAAAAAAGTAAAAGTGTAACAAATAAGAGAATAAACCATTTAAATTAAAAGTTAATTACACGTGATATTCTTAAAGGAGTTTACGGTTTATCGATAACGGGGAATGTAAATAATTACATTTACTTACCAAAATTATATTAATTTCACTTAATATCCTCAAACAATTTTGGTTGGGTTGGTAAAGATAAATGTAAAGGGTTACATATTATTTCAAAAATGATCTCAAGGAAAAATTTAGACAGAATGGGTTCTAGGAATGATGATAATGATAGACATAAAAAGAGTTAAATATAGAAAAATGAATTTATTAAAATAAAAAAAATTGTATTATTTTAGCTAAATATGTTTGAATGCACGTTCAATGAGTTGAACAATATGAATATTATTTAAATGCTTCACCATTATCCAAAATGGAATTTTCCTTAGATTTTACTCACTAAAAGAGTTTGGTGGGAGGGTTTTATGAGATGGTCATATAGATATGTGGAATTAATGAAATAGATATATATGTAATTTAATTTAACAACTCGAAATTCTAATGTAAGAACAATGTATTTGATAGCGTGTATGACAAGCAACAATAAGTGCGTAAAGGATTATAATATCCAGAGACTTTACAATATATTTTCTATTTTAATTAAAATAAATCTATGATATATCGTTAAATTATTATGATAATGATTTAGTTTGAATAAAAAAATGAGTTTCTTCTCTAACATTGATTACATGCAAGACTGAGTTTTACCGAACAACAATATGTTATAAAAATATAATTATTAAATATAACAAGACTTAAATTAGCCATTAAATTAGACGTTCTGAATAGTATTAACTAAATTATGAGAATAAATATATATTATACATCTAATAAAATGTGTTTACATTCATACAATGTATTTTATAGTCACAGGATAAGAGAAAACCCTATATTATGATTAAAAACTTATATTTTTCTTAAGGTAATTTTACCACCTTTTAAGGGAGAACCTATTTTAAATTTAAATTTTGAAAATTTTATAAATTTTATATGTCAAAATAAACTCTATTTTATAAATAATAACAAAAAAATATATTAGGGTGATTTTTATGGTATTTTTTAGTGATGTTTTATTTTTTGATGAATAGTGAAAAATACTGAATTTTAATTCAAAACTGCTTTTTCATAAAATATAGTTATAAGGTTAAATTATATTTTAAATTGGATTTAAAGTATAATTATACCAATTATAAAACAATTAATACAAATTGGTTAATTTTAATTAATTTTTCATTGAAATTGGAGATAAACACATCTTAATCTTTTGAAAATTTGTACTTTATAAAAAACATGTTTTGTCATCCCATCTGTGTGATTAAATTTAAATTAACTTATAACAATTATTTAATTTGAATTTGAAAAAATGGATTCCATATTTAAAATCATAACTTTTTATAATTTATAATCTGTTCAACTTTTTGTTTTCCAAAAATATTAGTGAATGTGATTAAAATTAATTACAGCGATTAAGAGAAACATTTTCTTAACAATGGACCAAACCACAATCTTAAGGGAAAAAATTACCTATAAACATGTCTAAAATATATTTTATAGACATATTTATATCATATCCTCTCTTTTATATAGTATGGACCATTATTGGATGAATATTATTTATATAATACATCTCAATAGTGTTTACCTTTTCATATTTATTGGAATACCACTCCTCCTCCACTCTAAAAAGGCACTCACCTCTCCCACTTATTCACACCTATCAAGTCCTTTGTATAACCCAAAATATGATCAAATAATATCCCAAAATACATAAAATTATCCTAAAAGCCTCAATTTTTTCATAAATCTATCCAAGGATCCCATTTGGTGCAAACCAATAGGATTTACCCAAAGAAGACGTAACATCCATCCTGAAGCTTTTTTGTTTTATTTTCATTATCCACCACCATAAAATATTCTTATTACATGATTAAATAATTACCTAAATAACCTAAATATACTTATATGTTTTTATATTAATTTTTATACCTAATCTTAAACAAACATCCATCTTAGAGGTAATGAACTTACTGTTCGGGTGTATAGCGGACTACCACCTCACAAAACGATGATTGTTTATTCTTCCTTTACCACCTCTCATGGTGGGAATAATGATGGAAATAAAATTTATATATTATTTATATGAAACTATAATTAATATATTCTTATATAATTTTTATATAACAAATACCCTTATGCTTTCAATTTTTTTGTAAATACGATAGCATCGTTTTTGCATGTGTAGACTAACACCTCCTCAAAGCGATGTGATTCGTTCACATTATACATTGAACATACAAAATGATGATTTTATTAAAAATATGTCAAGTATATGAAATTTATATGATACTATAATTACAATATACATATATATCATTTAATTTTTATTCTTTTAAAAAAGACAAGGAAATGGATGTAGTGTTTTTGTGTACATACGAACTACTGTCTCCTTGAACGATGCATTTAATTTCAAATCTAAAAATATTATGGATTATTATATGTACATATACAATGAATATATATTATAATGAAATAATGTTTTAAATTATATATATAATGAAATAATTATCTATGTAATTGGAACAACAAGTGACATGTCAAAACATATTCAAAAAAGATGTCAATTAACACACACAATAGTGAAAATAATGAAAGAATATTAACAAAAACATAAGAAGATATTGTTAAAAGATAATATAAGATATTATAAATATAATTAAAATTTTGGTATAATATAATAACATTCTTTAACAACAATTTAATAGGTTAAATGATATTCATCTAAAAAGTAAATGTAAGGTTAGGGATTTTCATCTCACTTTATATATCCGTGAGATAAATGTCATATTAACCGCTTACATATTCTGTGTGGTGTATCTAATGCCCATTTTGATATATTATATCATTAATTTTTTTGATCATCATGAAATTTAAAGTTTATATTTTAATTATTTATTCTATTTTTATTTTATTTAAATTTTACCAAGTGGTAAAAAATTTCATAACCCGATTCATTTTCAATGGGTTATATTACTTCCTCATTGTTGTGAAAATTATAAGATTATGTGTGTAATCACTTTTTACTATATATTCTCATATTTTAACCTTTTTTATATGGATTTATAATTTAAACACATAATCTATTCACTGATTTATAATGACATCAATGTTAAGGGATTTTCAATGGTTTACTTCACAATCTCATTTTTCTCAGGATTATTTAAACATGAATTTACATAAAATAAAAATATTGAATAATTATTTAATAACCCATTTAATTTTATTCCCCTATATTTTTTAATGACATTTTTATGTAATAGTATAATTTTTTCACTCTTTGGTACTGAATGTTGTTATGAAACCCAAACCTCATTTCTCTCTTTAGTCGGCGAACCTGTTCTCTCCAAAAAACCTTGTTTTGTAAAAAGTGATTCAAAATGTATTTTCATAATTTATGGGATATTTTTCTAAATAATTTTTTAATGGTCTACTTATATTATTTAAATTAATCAACAACCAAAACCCTTTATTTTTACTCCTCTTGGGATATATTGTGTTGATATAATCCTTATTCTCCCTTCAGATGGTTTATGATTTATTTGACCATGGATAATATTGACATTCACTACCTTGATTAATATTACTCCCCTTGAGATATTATATTTCCTATTCTCATTTAAAATTAAATTTCCCCTAATTATCCATATAATTTATCATGGATATATTGTTTTCCTAAATCATATATCATTTATTCATACAGTGTTTACTTTAATAGTTATTTGATTATCTGGGGAAATATTGATAAATGAACATCCATATTTCAATATAGATATTTTATAAGGAAGATTGTTCATTAATTAAATAGATTATTTCAATATATAAGGAGTGATTTGGTCATGCACAATATAGGTTTTAGACCGGTTAATACAATCCCTATGGTTTGGGGACTAGTTAATGAAATCCCTACATGTTAGGGACCATTTAATATATCCCTTATAGGTTGGGGAATATTTAAAGTAATCCCCTCAATTCATAGGTAGTCTCATGGGACCAAATTATTTGGTGCAAACCCATTAAAGTTTTGTTTTCAAGAATAATAAATATTTTTTTACCTAGAGAAATTAATTGTCTGAAGGATAGATCATGACAATATAGTGGTTCATGTATGACATAAATGACATCCAATAATTCAGTATTTCCTTCATTTTGATTCAGTATTTATTATCCATGATATTTTTAATATAAAAATTATATGGATGAATTTCATTATCATTTTATTGATTAAATGGAATGTGTTTCCAATTTCATACCATGATATATTTTTTATTCCTTATTTAGCAGTTTGGATGGCATGTGTTTTAAGTTATTTACCATTCCATATTATTTATGCACTTTCTTCTCATTTTATTTATTACATATCATTTGTGTTTATATTTTTGTTAACACAAATGGAGACCTGATTTATTCACCCAATTCATGCCCCAAAAATATTTATAAAATCAAAAGTGTTACAATTCATGCATGAGGTGTAATGAGTTTACACCAGCTCATGAATGAGAGCGAAACGCGATGATAAAACAAAGAAGATCAATCACATCAAATTGAGAGTGCAGCAACTCCAGGCAAGCTATGTCCTTAGGATCTACAGTCTTAAAGAAGCATGAAAAGTGGAATATCACTGTCAAAGTGGCTGATTCTGCTACACTTTGAGGTTGCAGTGTGCATGAGGCAACAACATACATGAATGGGGGCATGCAGTAAAGACTGTGTGAGCAGAAGGCAATGCACCTTATGACTGAAAAAAGGCCCTGCTGGTCAAGAATTAAGGAGTTTGATTATTCTCATGCACTAACCTCTTATTGAACATTTTTCATTTGAAAATTATGTTGTAATTAGTGTATTAATTTTTAATTTAAGACTCATGTATGTATTTGGTTTTCCAAGACTACTAAACTATTTAGTCCTTTTGGATTCTATTTAATTGTTTCTAATGCCAATGCAATGGTAGCATGACACCTGCTATAGTCCCCAAGGATTGGGTTTCTGTAGTCGATATCAGAGAATATTTTATAGAAACCTTGAAATCAAGATTTAGAAAACATAGATTAGGGAATATAACACAAATATGGACTTTGAAGTCATGTATATAAGAACATCCAATAGTTTTGGTAAGATAGAGATTATGTGGGTCTTCCTAGGAATATACTAATGTCTAGATACTACTTGTGGATGTGGTTCTAGAACAGATGTCCCTAGGGGTAACAACTCCAAAAAGGTGCGTCGCGCATGACTCGAGAATAACAAGGCACATGAAAAAATGCCTTACCATGCAACTATTTTGACATTCCTAGGGTATACAATAAGGAAAATTCACCTTTTATTTACAAAACATTATGAGGGATTTCTATCGACACTGATAATGAATGACCTAGGTTAAACCTGTGGTGCCATAGAAAAAATATTGTGTCGACATTTAGATACCATAGAAATGATTATATGGTTTTTCAATATGATAATAGACAACTATGGTTCATTTATTATCAAAATATTATTTCAAAATAAAGTGAATTTAATATCATTTTTAGTTCATTTTTAGTTCATGAAAGCTTATATAGAAAATGGACCGTAGTTCTTCTAGTGATAAAGTTATCACAAGAAACAATACGTATTTTGAATCATGAATTTTCTTATAAAATATGATATCATAAGACATGATATGAGTATTGTATATGATACAATATTTAATAATTAATTATACAATACAAATCATATTGCTTTCTATATATTATAGCATATAACGTTAAAAATCATAGATTACGCTAGCACGAATGTAATGCCTCAAAATTAAGCATCATGTCACGATTAAAAAATATTATATATTTTAAAAAATATGATACATAATAATAATATTGTCAAACAAGCACTACTAGAAACCCAAATGAAAATATGACCCATGTAGATGTTAAACTGCACTATAGTATATGCAGGATATCATTAAATATGATATTGAAGGAAAATTTTCATTTTTCTAAATTTAAATTTAGATTTGGGTTGTATATTTTGTAAAATGTTTATAAATTTAACGAAATTGTTTTCTATGATATTTATTTAGCATATAAAATGATTATAAATTAATTATTTATAAAATCTAAATATCTATTTATTATTTTTTTAAGAAATATTTATAAAATAAATTTATATTATATTGATTGTTAATATTAAAATAAATTTGTAATAATATATTTAATGAATTATAATTTTTATATAAGTGGTTTATATGGAAATTAGAACAGTAATTTATAGAGTGCTTATTAATATTAAAATAAAGAAATATTTAAATGAGTTTATATTTATATTATGAATTGTTCATAATTATTAATTTTAATTGTTCAAATTAAATTTATTTTTTAATAAATTATTAAAACCATATTAGAATGATTTTTGATAATTTAAATGATCATGGTATAAATAATATAAATTTTTTGATATCTTGATTGATTATATTTTTTATATAATCTATGTTGTATATGAAATGTTTTTATTTTAAATAATATCATATATTTATATAAAATAAATATAAAGGATAATGTAAGGGGTTCTTATTACAAGTAAATATAAATTATTTATATTTATTTAATTATAGAATGACCATAACCCATTGAAAAAAATAAAGTGTCTATAATTTCCTCATTCAAGAATTGCTCATACACTGTTTATATCATGATTAAATATATAAATTATTAATTTATTTAGTATCATTACCTAAATCATTCATTAATATAGTTCTTATATTAAGAAATAATTTATTCACTAGTTTCAAAGAGTTACCAATAACTATAAATTTTTATACAACCATTTAAATGCTTGATATGCAATTCATTTAGTTTTTTTATACCTTGACTTTGGATAATATTATGTTATGAGCTCAAAATAAGTTATGAATTTTGATTTATACATATTATGTGTAAACATTAAAAGGGAATTCATGAATCTATTGAGTAAAGTATCCTAGGGTATACAGACTTTGGTTTGATAACACATGGGCCTAGATGCTTATGCCATTTTAGGAAAATTGGGGGTCGGTTATCTATCACTCCATTATTACTCTTATAGGGGTTATTAGATTTGTATGATTCTAAGACATTACATGAATCGAGATTCATTTAAATTTTTTATGGGATTCATTTAGATGTTTATGAATATAGATTGATTTCAATTTGGTTTAGTCAAAGCTATAAGTTGTGTAAAGAGTTACACATCAGTCTTTTTTGAACATATCGATTTGGGGGAAGGGATATGATTCTAAACTAAATCATTAGAATCATGAATACAGATAAATTGAATAACATTTGAGAAGATAATGTGATTAAATACAATTTAAAAATTTTACGTGTAAGATTCATTCCAAATAAGACACATGTGATGGCCTTGATCGTTAAACCGGGTAGGTTCTACCAAAGTAGGTTCCCCATGTATTATCTCTATAAGGCATGGTGGAAATTTATAAACTTAAAATTAAGGTTCAAAAATGTTACTCTTTGATTTGGGTTTTACTCATCTAGGGTATTCTTATGTAGGATAGAAGATGAATGGAAATGAGTTTATTGATAAGTTGGATTAATCGATAAGTTTTCTATTCATCTGTCAAAGAGTAATATATGAATGATTCATATGGTGGATGACCTTAACAGAAGTATATATAGATTTATTGAAACTTAAAGTAATGTATTAGTGAAATATTGGTCTTTGTCCAATAATGGTAAAGATGAACATAAAAAGGAGTCGTCATTTTAGTGGGATAACATTTGTTAAAAGTCTTATCAAATTATTAAAATACATGACTGTCATATAATAGAAATACGTTGTTATATATAAATATAATCATAATATTCTAGAAAACACTATATACCAATATTTTGAAAAATAGAAAATTAATTTAAGAAAAATCATAGACTGGTATAGAAACATAAGAAACAATCTTAAGGAAAATTATTTGTGTTGTAGGAACCCCTTCCTGAGTAAGAAACTATTGATTTTTTTAACACATGACATAATATTATTATAATAAGTGTAAAATGATTCAATTAATGTTTATAATGAATCAAATGAAAAATTACTGGAGGAAATTTAGTCTCCACCTAAATACTCATGATGACTATGTATGTTTAATGACATAGAGATATTGATGGTTTAGTTAATGATTTTTATAGTTATGTAACTCATTATCTAATAAAATTTTTAAATGTTACAATAATTTGAATGTGTTAATGAAATATTTACCCTATAATATAAATGTTTCGAGCATATATGAATTATGGAATGTGGTGACAAGGTTCTGGTGCAACATCGATAATACTAATGGGTAAAAGTTAAAACCAAATGATGAGACGTTATTTAGAAAGTCCAATAAAGTTTTGTCAGCTTTTTCGTAAGGTTCATTGAAATATTAAGGATGTTTTTGGAATGTATTCTATGTTCACATATAATATAATTTTTCTTGATACCTAAAGGAGTATAAGAAACTCCACAGAAGGCATATTTCAGGTGTTTGACAAGAAACACCAAGTGCCTAAAGGAATATAATATCATGAGACATTAAAATATATTTTCTATTTGAAATAAAATCAATCTATGATATATATTTCAATTCACATGATACTGATTTAGTGTGCATAAAACACAAAAATGAGTTTCTTCGCTAACTTTCATTACATGCAAGACTGAGTTTTACTGAACAATAATATGTTATAAAAATATTTAATATAAGAAGACTTAATATTTACATTAAATTAGTGTTTATAAATATAATTAACTAAATAATGATAATAAATATATCTTATACATATAATAAAATGTGTTTCATTCATACAATGTATTTTACAGTCATAAGATAAGAGCAATCCAAATATTATATAGAAAAACTTATATTTTTCAAAATGTAATTTTACCACCTTTTAATAGAGAACCTATTTTAAATATAAATATTGGAAATTTTATATATTTTATATGTCAAAATAAACTGCATTTCTTAAATATTAATATAAAAATTATATAATGGTGAATTTTTTGTATTTTTTAGTAAAGTTTAATTTTTTAGATGAATCGTGAAAAATACTGAATTTTATTCAAAACTATTTTTCGTATAAATTATTAATGACGTTAAATTATATTTTAAATTGGTTTTAATGTATAATTATATCAATTAAAGAAAAATTAATCCACTTTGGGTTATTTGATTTAAATTTTCATTGAAATTGGATATAAACACATCTCAAACTTTTGAAAATTTTTATTTTCAAAAAACATGTTTTGTCGTTCTGTCTGTGGGATTAAATTTAAACTAATTTCTTCCACTTACGTTATTTGAATTTAAAAAAAAAATTCCCTAGTTGGAATCAAAATTGTTTATAATTTCTCATCTTTTTAACTTATTTTTTCAAAAAATATTAGTGAATTTCATTAAAATCAATTACAGAAATTTTGAAAAAAATTAGCTTAATAAGCGGCTAAACCATAAACCTTATGGCCAAAATGACCTATAAACATGTCCAAAATCCATTTTATAGACATATATAGACCATATAATATCTTTTATATAGTATTTCACATTATTAGACACACATTACTTAAGTAAGACCTCTAAATAGTGTTTACCTTATCATATTTATAGGAATGACACTCCTCCTCCACTATAAAAAGGAACTCACCTCTCCCACTTACTCACACATATCAAGACCTTTGTATAACCCAAAATATGATCAAATAGTCTCCAAAAATTCATAATTTCGTCCTAGAAACCTCGATTGTTTCATAAATATATCCATGGAGTCCCGTTGGTGCAAACCAATATGATTTACCCAAAGAAGAGATAACATCCTTCCTCAAGCTCTTTTATCTTATTTTCATTATCCACCACATAAAATGTTATTATTAAATGAATAAATAATAAACTAAATATCTAAAATATACTTAGATGTTTTTATATTTTTTTTACCTAAACCTACACACACTTCCATCGAATAGTTAACGAACTTACCGTTCGTGTATACGGCGGACTACCGCCTCACAAAACAATGATTGTTTGTTCTTCCTTTACCGCCTCTCATGGTGGGAATTATGATGAACATGATATTTATATATGATATGTATGATATTTATATTTAATTTATTATTATTTAATTTTTATAATACAAATTCATCCATGTTTTACATTTTTTATATACGATAACATCGTTTGTGGATGTATAGACTATCGCCTCCTCAATGCGATGTGATTCGTTCACATTATACATAGAACATAAAAAATGATGGTTTTATTAAACATATGTTAAATATATGTAAAATATATAATAATATAATTATAATATACATATATATCATTTATTTTTCATTCATTTAAACATGACATGGAAATGGATGTAGTGTTCATGTGTACATACAAACTACTATCTCCATGAACGGTGCATTTCATTTCCTAAATAAAAAAATTATTGATTCTTATAAGTACATATATAATGAATATATATTATAATTAAATCATGGTTTAAGTTATATATATGATGAAATTATTAACTATGTAATTGCAACAACAAGTGACAGGTCAAATCACACTCGAAAAAACATGACAATTAACACCCAAAATAGTGAAAATAATGAATGAATATTAACAAACGGATAAGAATATATTTTAAAAGATTATATAAGATATTATAAACATAAATAAGATTTTGTAACAAGTTAATAACATTATTTAACCACTATAAAATAGGTTAAATTATTTTCATCTAAAAACTAAATGTAAGGTAAGGGATTTTCATCTCACTTTTTATATCTGTGAGATAAATGGAGTATTCACCACTTAGTTATTTTTTGTGGTGTATATACCACCAATTTTGATATATTATTTCATTATTTTTTAAAATTAATGGTATTTTTAGTTTCAATTTGAATTATTTCTTCTATTTTTATGTTATTTCAATGTTACCAAGTGGTAAAGAATTTCATTACCCGATTCCTTTTCAATGGGTTATATTCCTTCTTCGTTATTGTTAATATTCCAAGATTATATGTGTAATCACTATTTACTATATATTTTCGTATTTTTCACCTTTTTTATGTGGATTTATATTTTACACATATAATATATTCATTGATTTATACTCACATCAATTTTAAAGGATTTTCCATGGTTTACATCACAATCTCATTTTTCTCAGGATTATCTACACTTGAATTTACATCGAAGGAAAATATTGAATAATTATTTAATAAACCATTTAATTATTTCCCTACTAGTTATTCATGACATTTTCATGTAATAGTTTCATTTTTTCACACTTTGGTACTGAATTTATTTTACTAAAACCCAACCTCATTTCTCTTATTAGTCAGAGAACCTGTTTTCCATTAAAAACCATGTTTTATGAAACATTTTTCAATTTTTTCATAATTACACGGATATTTACCTAAATAATGTTTTTAAAATATCTAATTATATTATCTTCATTCATCAACAAAAAACTGTTTATTTCTAATTCACTTGGGATAATTTTTATTAATATAATCCTTATTCTCCCTTGAGAAGGTTTATGATTTATTTGGCCATGGATAATATTGACATTTATTACATTGACTCATATTAGTCCCATTGAAATATTAAATTTCCTTTTATCATTGAAAATTAAATTTCCCCTAATTATCTGTATAATTTATCATGGATACATTTTTCCTAAATCAGATATAATTTTTTTCTTATGGTGTTTACTTTAATAGTTATTTTATTATCTAGGGAAATATTGAAAAATCTACATCCATTATTCAATATGGATATTTTATAAAGAAAATTGTTCATTAATTAAATCGATTATTTCAATATATATGGAATTATTTGGACATGCACAATATTGGTTGGGGGATAGTAAATACAATCCATACAATTTGGGGACGAGTTAATGAAAGCCCTATAGGTTGTGGACCATTTAATGAAATCATTATAGGTTAGGGATAGTTTAAATTAAGCCCCTCAATGCATAGGTAGTCTCATGAGACCAAATTAGTCGGTGAATACCCATTAAAGTTTTTTTCAAGAAGACTAGATTTGTTTTTACCCACAGACATAAATTTTCCTAAGGATATATCTTGACGGTATAGTGGTTCATGTACGAGATACATGACATCCAATAATTCAGTATTTCCTTCATTTTGAATTATTTTTTATTACCCATGATATTTTCACAATGAAAAATTCTATGGATGCAATTAATTATCATTTTATTGATTAAATTGAATGTTATTCCATTTTCCTACCTTAATATATTGTTTATTACTTATTTATCTATTTGAATGGAATATTTTTTCAGATATTTACCTTGCCATATTGTTTAAGCACTTCCTTATTAGTTTATTGATTACATGTCATGAGTGTTCATATATTTATCTTTACATAATGATTATTCTCAATGAGTCATTATTTCATTCATTTCAATTTATGCTTACTGAGCATTTGAGTTCACCCTTATTATGTATCCTTTCTTCAAGATTCCCTAAAGTGTACTAATAATGATAGGAAAGGATACAATTGATGGAATAATGTTTTTATCTCCAAAAAAAATTATGTTGTAATTAGTGTGTTAATTTTTAATATAAGACTCATGTATGTATTTGGTTTCCCATGACTACTAAACAATCTGGTCCTTTTGGATTCTATTTACTTGTATCTTATTCCAATGTAATGGTAGCATGACACTGGATCTAGAAAGCTGGGTTCGTGTATCAATAGATAGTATCAGGGAATGATTTTTAGAAACCTTGAAAACTAGATTTAAAAAACATATAGTACGGAACATATCCCTAAGATAGACATTGAGGATATGCATAGAAGAACATCCAATAGTTTTGGTGAGATAGATATTATGTGGGATTCCTAGAAATATATTCATGTCTAGATACTACAATTGGATGTGGTTCTAGAACAGATGTACCTAGGGGTAACAACTCGAAAAAGGTGGATCAGGCTTGACTCGAACATAACAAGGCACACGAAATCAACCCTAACTGTACACCTATTTAGACATTCCTAGGGGATACACTTAGGAAAATTAACATTTTATTTACGAACCATTATAGAGATTTTAATTCATAATGATAATTAATGACCTAGGTTAAACCTAAGGTGTCTTAGAAAAAAATAATGTCTCAAGATTTAGAAACCCTAGAAATGATTTTATATTTTTTCCAATATGATAACTGACACTCACAATATAGTTTTGGGTTTTAGTATATTCCCTCTTCTAAAATTTAAACTATAGAAAAAGGAAGGAACTATATTTAAATAAATTGGTTAAGTATTTATGTATTGGGGTTGTATTGAAAATATTAGTTAATATGCTATTTAATGATTAAATTTCAAGGATTTCCATCATATATATTTTGAAAATAATATTCTTTAAGAAAAAGGGCAACATATATAGTGGTGTTTCTTGAACCAATGATTGATAGATGATGAGGGTTCCATGATTACCATAGGCATGTTTGATGTCCTGGTTAATATGTCATTTCTTTTTGATAAACAATTAGATGAATAAATATTAATGATAAAAAATTAGTGTCACATTTAGGTTTAGAGAGTAATGTATTAATGATATTGGTTTTAGAAAATAGTTAGAGAAAAATATAAGGACTCTTATTATGGGTATTATTATCCAGTATAATATGATTTATTAGCTTCAAAAAATAGTTGTGGTTCATTATAGGATATCCATTTCATGGAGTAAGGGATGAATTGGAATTTGATTGAAGCTCAACCAAAAGTTGAAATTGTTCATATGAAATTGAAACACATCAAGTAAGTAAGTTTCCATATATTCTTTGGTAGTAAAATAATAACTCAACATTAGGAAAATATTTAGAATTTTTTTCCTAATACCTAAGTTTTTGTTAAACTGGTGGCCGTCTAAATCATCGTGAATTCATGGCTTTGAGGCCCTTAACTCTCTATTGATCATTCACTTGTTTTTTATTAATGACCTCAATAGGTCCCTAAAAATATTTACAATTTTCATATAGGTCGATATCTTCACTTTCCAATATTGTTCTCCTAATTATAAACCTATTTATATATCATTCAATGTGAACTTTTTGACTTCTCATTCTCTCTTTTCTAGAGTATTTTTTACAAACACTTCTCTCGATATGGTATTTAATCATAGGAAATATCCAATAATTTATTACTAATGTCAAGTTTAAATTGTGAGGACTTGATTTATTTAAGTTTGGGAGATTGTAACACATTATATTTATAAAGTAAGAAAATTTTATTCGATAGCGTGTATGACATGCAACACCTACCATGTAAGGGAATATAATATCCTAAAAACATCACTATTTATTTACTATTTTTAATAAAAACCGTATATTCTATAGCTTGAAATGCACATGATATTGAGTTTTCATGCATTACACGCAATAATGAGTTTCTTTGATGCCTTGTGTTACACATAATACCATGTTTTATCAAAAAACAATATGTTATTAACATATTATTATTTAATATAATAAGACTTAACATAGCCGATAGATTAGAATTTATGAAAATTATTAACTAAATTTTGATAATATATATTATATATCCAATAAAAGGTTTTGAAATCCATCCAATATATTTTATTGTCATAATATATGAGCAAACCAAAGATTACGCATAAAAACATATTCTTTTAAAATGCAATTTTATCGTATTTTAATGGACAACATATATTAAATATAAAATTTTAACACTTTTATAAATTAAATATTTAAAAATAAACTTAATTTTTGAAATATAAACATACTAAATAGATTAGGTTGAATATTTAGTATTCTTCTAAGAAGTTTCTTATTTGATGAATAATGAAAATTACTGAATTTCAATTCAAAATTACCTTTTCAAATAATTTATTTATAAGGTTAAATTATATTCTAAAATGGTATTAATGTAAAATTATATTAATTATATAAAAAATCATCCAATTTATTTCATTGTAATAAATTTCACTTTTAAATTGTTTATAAACACATCTCTATCTTTTGAACATTTTTACACTAAAAAATATACTTTGTAATCTCATATTCGTTATTATATTTAAATTAATTTATGGAAATTATATGATTTTAATTTATAAAATTGGATATAATATTTGGAATCATAATAATTTCTAATTTCTAATATGTTAATCCCAACTTTTGACCAAAAATATTAGTGAAATTGATTAAAATTAATTACAACAATTGAGAGAAAAACTAGCTTAACAAGGGACTAAACCATGAATTTAAGGGAAAAAATAACATATAATCTATTCCAATAGACATATAATGAACATATTAGGATTCTATCATCCATTGTATATAATATTTATCATTATTGTATTCACATGGTGTAATGGAGGCCTCTTTATAGTGTTTACCATATTATATTTACAAGAATGCCACTCCTCGTCCACTATAAAATGCACTTGCCCCTCCCACTTACTCACAACTGTCAAGAAAATTGTATTTCACAAATTTGTTTAAAATAATCTCTCAAAATTTATCCCATAAACCTAAATCCTCAATTTGTGATGAAATCCATCCAAGAAATCCCTTTAGTGCAAACTAAAAGGAGTTACCCAAAGAAGAGGTAACATCCTTTCTTAAGATCTTTTGTTTTATCTTCATTATTCCCCGACTAAAATATTCTTATTTCATGATTAAATAATGCATAAGTATCCTAAATATATTTATATTATTTTATATTAAGTTTTCTACCTACACTTACACACAATTTCAACTAATGGGTAATGAACATGTTGTTCCTGTGTATGGTGTACTACCACCTCACTAAATGATGATTGTTCGTTCTTCTTTTACCACCTATAATGGTTATAATTATGCTGGAAACACAGTTTATATATGGTATATATGATAATTATAATTTAATTATTCTTCTATACTTTTTATGTAACACATAACATTATGCTATCAATTTTATGTAAATATGATAACATCGTTTGTGGACGTGTAGACTACCACCTCCTCAAAGCTATATGATTAATTCACACAACACATGGAATATATAAATGATAGTTTTACAAATATATATTACATATATAAAATATATATTATACTATAATTAAAATTTAAATAAATATCATTTACTTTTCATTATTTAAAATATGATAAGGAAATTGAAGTTGTGTTCATGTGTACGTATGATCTATCATCTCCATCAACAATGCATTTTCTTTTTTATCTGTAAATAATATGGATTATTTTAAATAAATATATAATAATTATATAATATAATTGGATCTTGTTTTACATTATTTATATTATTAAATCATTATCTAAGTAATTGTAACAATAAGTAACAAGTCAAAACATACTCGAAAAGCTAGACACTTAACACCAGGAATAGTGAAAATAATGAATGATTATTAAAAAATGGGAAATAATATATTGTAAGAAGATAATATATTATATTATGAATATATGTTTGTTTTTTATAAGTTAATAAAATTAAATAAACCACAATACAATTGATTAAAGGCTGATCACCCTAAAAGGAAATAGAAGATAATGGATTTTCATATCATATTTTACACCAGTGAGATAAATGTCATATTCACTAGATAATTATTTTTCATAGTGTATATACTACCCATTTTGATATATTATATCATTAATTTTTTTATTTTCATGGTATAATTATTTTCACTTTTAATTATTTATTCTAAAGGTATTTGAGTTAAAATTTATCAAATGGTATATAATTTCATAACACGAAACCTTTTCATTGGGTTATATTACTTCCTTGTTGTTGTTAATATTCTATGATTATGTGTGTAATTAATTTTTAACTATATATTGTTTTATTTAAAAAAATTATGTTTATTTTTATTTGAAACACATAATCTATTCATTGATTGATTCTCACAAAATTATAGTCTTTTCATGTGTTTACTTCACAATCTCATTTTTCTCGAGATTATTTACACATGAATTTCCATCAAAGAAAATTATTCAATTCTTATTTAATAAACCCTTTAATTTTCTTATCCTATAGTTATTAATGAACGTTTTCATTTTATAACCATTTTTCACTCTTTGGTACTTAAAATGTTTTAGAAAATGTTTTTAATAAAATACAACTTCATTTATCACTTTAGTCAGAGAACCTATTTTCATCTAAAAATAATGTTTTATAATGTGATTTTCAAAAAAACATAATGAAAATTATATTTTCCTAAACAATTTTTAAAATATATTTTTATTTTATTTTCAGTCATCAATGAAGAAAACCCTTTTTTAAAACCACTTAGGATATATTGTATTGGTACCATCCTTATTCTTCCTTCGGATGGTTTATGATTTATTTGACCAAGCATAGTATTAACATTAATACCTTGAATCATTTTAGTACCCTTGAAATATTATATGTCTTATGATAATTTAAATTATAATTTCCCCTATTTTTCCATATCATTTATCATGGAAATTTTTATTTCCTAAACCATATATATTTTTTATATATGGTGTTTACATTGATAATTATTTTATTATTTTTTAAAATATTGATAAATATGTACCCATTATTCAATATGGATATTTGATAAGGAAAATTGTTCATTAAGTAAATTTATTATTTAACTTTGTGTGGAATTATTTTCACATGCAATATATGGGTTGGGGACCAGTTAAATTAAGACCCTCGATGCATTGGTAGTTTCATGAGATAAAATTAGTTTGTGAAAAACCCTTTGAGTTTGTTTCTAAGAAGAATATATGGGTTTTTACCCACTAACTTAAAATTTATTTAGTATAGATATTGATGATATAATGGTTCACGTTTTAGATACATGACTTCCAATAACTAATCATTGCCTTCATTTTGATTCAGTGTTTATTATCCATGATATTTTTACTATGACAAAGTCTATGAGTGCATTTAATTATCAGTTCATTTATTATATGGAATGTGTTTTTAAATTCTTAACATTCCATATTGTTTATTCTTTATCTAGTTATTTTAATTTAATGTTTTTATGTTATTTAACATTCCATGTTGTAATGAAATTTTTTATGAGTTTATTTTATTGAAATAGATTGATGTGTGACATGGAACCTCATCCCACACTTCACATGAATTTATTGAAATATATAAAAGAGTACTTTTCTCACACGAGGTGAAAAGATCATTCAAAAAAAGAAGATTAACTGGATGTTAAAATAACCAATGAGAACGAACCCAATGAATATCAAGGATAAACAGACCAGGAAGACCAACATCTCACCATGTTGTGATGCTTCTGTGTGCATTAAAGTCAGAGAAAAATCAGATATAGCATGTTTTAAATGTATCATTGAAGCATGAAAACCTATCAACAATAGTATTATAAAGTTTACTCACCCATATTCATCATATAATGAAGAACCTCCATTGGGTAACTACATTATAATGGTAGAGGGACAAAGATAATGCTACAATAAGAGACTCTTCTCGTTCTATCAAAGTATACAGCTCGGAACTCCCTCGAAAAAATCACATGAATCTGCAAAAGAAGCTATATCTCTCCATATGTCGAGTCCTTAAAATCGTCTTCATAATATCACACATCTGGCCATTCATATATTTACTAAAGAATCAAATCATATTCCTAGAAAAAATAGTATTCAACATATGAGGCACTCACATAAACCAAAACAAAGTCCAGAAACCAGCCAAGAAATCATCAAGTCTCTATATTCAGACTGAGAGGCCTTTATCATCATTGAATTCCAAGCATGAAATCTTCAAAAAAAAAAGAAAAATAAATGATATTCCTTATCAGTTTATTTATTACATGTCATGTGTGTTCAAATATTTACCTTTACATAATGATTATTATTCTTGACTCATTATTACATCTTATTTACTTTACACTTACTCAGAATTTGAACTCATCCATATTATGTATCCTTTACCTAGGCTTCCATGAAGTTTACTAAAAATGTTATGCAAGGATGTGCTAGATGGAATAAATGTATTTTCCATAGAAGACAAATTATTTTCTAATTACTATATTCATTTGTAATATATGAATCACGTATGTATCTGGTTTACCAAGACTTCTAAAATGTTCAGTCCTTTGGGATTTGATTTAATTATATATTATTCCAATTTAATAGTTCCATGACATCGGCTCTAGGAGGTTGTGGTTGGGTCCTTACACTAAAAAACCCCCTAAAATTTTTATATACATATTACTGATCTAGTGGTTGATTATATAGGATACGAATATATTGTTTTTGTTTTTCTAATGTTTTTAATAGAGTTTATGGACATAAAATGAATCATTTTATTTTAAAATGTAATCTCTAATTTTAAAATTGGATAAAATATTACATTAATTAACCTCTGAAAGTATAACATTGAGTTATCCGTATGTGATATTCATGATGGGTATTATAATTGTGAAAAATGATGAAGTGAATATGTATAGGGTTTCATATGGGGATATAAATATGATCATATGGGAAAAATGGTTTTTTTTCCTAATGAACCCTAAACATACGAAAATGGGATTCATACACTATATATTTGTTATAATAGTGGTTCGTGGTTTATATTTTTATATCTCCAATACCCATGTTAAAATATATACAATGGATGATAACCTTTTTACATTGATACCTCTCTTACACAGTCATGTAGGTTAAGATAATCAGAGGTGGATGGGTATGTTCTTGATCATGTCATCTGCTAGATTTTTTCTATGATGGTATTATTCCACTAATATGATGAATATGAAATTTGGACCCTTAATTGAGATAGATCAAGGATGTGTATGACCATACCTAGATAATTCATATGATGTCCTTAACTTTTAGGTGAGTTTTGTGTGATGTTATATTCCATTATGGTAAATGAAATTTTTGTTTTCTTTTACCTAGCTAGTCTATTCATGGATAATAGAGTACCTATTAGTCAATATATGGGATTGGAATACTATTTTCCCCATGATTACTTGATATCCTAGAAAAATGTTTCATATGAAAATACATTCTTACATGTGATATAGCTAGTGTAAAAATGTATAGAGATACATGTGTTTGATGTATAATATGATAAATCCTTTTATATCTTGAGTATCTTTGATGTTTTTCATGAGTCCTTTTTTTCTTACATGTATAGATTCATGAATTCATATTTATTTTTAACACTAAAGATCTATTTGGGGTTTTGGTTAACTAAATGGGGATTGATTTTTTTACTTATAATTCTAATCTAAAAGTCTTTTAGATGTTACTAAATGTAATTTTTTGATGAATTCTTATGTTATTTCATATTATGTGATACAATGTAATGTAAATGTTGTATTTAATTTTTTTTGGAAGATATCCCAAAAAACCTATTACTATTTAGTGGAAATAATAGATAGGAGGATATATACCTCAAATCCTTAAAAAATGATGTGTATAGGATATATTATATTATGAAATTTTGGTCTGTTTTATACTATTAAATATATATTTCATGCCACTACCTTACTAAATTTTTCTATATGATTGGGTTAAATCATATGTAAGTGTTATGAATTGAACCCCATGTTGTGATTCACTATAAAATTATTTGATTTAGTAGTAGAAGAATCTTAATATAATAGTGTTTGAATCATTACCCATGTAAGATATTGTTAAATATATTTTTCATGAGATGAAACATTGGGATATGTTAGCATAGAGTAAGTGTAAAAAAAATTGTAAATTCATAGAGTTTACACATATTTTATAAACATATATGTAAATGCATAGTGGCTTAATCAAGTATATATATGGAGTTTACATCCATTAATATAGTCGTTACAAGCTTCAATAAGTCTTATTTGGATACTCTTATAAATATATATACTTTATTATTTCTTTATCTCAAGAAAAAATGTCATTTGATGGGTTCTTTTAGGGTCCTTCCCATGTGATGGGGAATTCAGTTTCATCCTAAGATACACCATATATGAGGGATTCATTTAAATTCCACAAAATATTCTTCATCAAATCATTATGATAAATCATATAGAATAAGATCATCAGTGTTGTATTATTCATGTAATTGGTAATTCAATTTCAACCCATTAACAAACCATAGAGGAGGGAGTCCTTCACCTACCTCTAAGGGATATTTATCAAATAACAATGATAAAGGCTCTAAAAAATCTCATCAATAAAGGTATATATGAGTTCTTCATTTTAGTTATATATAATTTTAGGATCCATACATGGTACATATTGGGAATTACAATTCTAGTTGTTTCTATAATATTGAATATCTGTTAATTGAACCTAAGAATCCCTTAAAAAGATACAAGAGAGATTTTTAAAGAATATATTCAATGAATTATTTAAAAAATAATTCTATCTAATGTTTATTATGATATTTAGAAACAAAAGAATTTTTTTTTAATAATTTGTCTTTTTCTTTGTGAACTATAATAGAAATTACATTAATCTTGTTCATTTTTAACCTATGATATTGGGTAATGATTCTTTTAATGAACAAATAAATAAACTAGTGATTTAAAATTAAGTAGGATTGAATAGGGTGATTTTATTCATAAACCTCTACTCTAAATTACTAAATTAGGTGGTGGTTACATAATCTATTATTTACGTAAACTAATGAGTGAGTGATTTACTTTCACATACATATATAGGATGTACTTTCATGAGTATGTAGAAAATAAAACATGAAAAATTTCTCAAGGAAGTAAAATACCTTGTAGTTGACACCTTGGAGGGACATATTCTCTTTCTCAAGGGTAATGTTGTATATAACACTTCTAATGTAAACAATCTTGAAACCTGATGACCACCTACCATGAAGAACATAACAAATTCCATTGATTTGGGAGACCAGTTTATTTGAAGAGGTTCTATATATATCAACTTTTAGAGGCTAGTACAAGGGGTTATAATATTACATAAGGATCAAATGTTTGGGTTGGGATTCATGTTTTGATTGGGACATAATTATTGTCCATATTTATGATTAATGAATAAAAAGTCACATTATGGTGATAATATTATTTCTATTAATTTGATAAAAGGAAACAAACTAAAAAACATTCATGTTTGGGTATTTTAATTTTAGTGTACTCATGTGGACATAAAGGTAGGTCCTTATATTGTACAAGATAATTTATTAATTGGATATATTAAGGTTTCATAATTTCTTGATACTAGATAAAATTGGTGTTCATATATATTTGATATGTTATTTAATGAGTACAAATACACTATGGAAGAAAGAAATAATCATGTATTTTTATTCTCTTATTACAGCATTGTTGTGGGAAATGTAAAATACTTGATGGATATCCTAATTCTAGATATGAAAACATGTACATAATAATTCGAATGGATTGTCTTGAAAAGTATAAATACCTTACTGATTGATATATCCAAATGGTTTCCTTTACCTATAAATAGGGTTTTATTATTTATTTATTTTGAGGGTGGAATACAACTATAGGGGGTGAAAGTTTATTAGATTTTTTATGAAAATATATATTTAGTTAATTATTTAGGTTATTAAAAATTTAAGATATATTTTCATATATAATTTCCTTTAGTGGTAGAACAATATCTAGAATTTTTTTTGGCGAATGTCTTTAGGATACCTTTGGAAAGGCATGTTAAATTTAATATCTAGGTAGAACAAGTATAATTAAGATTTCATTGAATTTTTATAACTAGATAATTTAAAAACCTGAAAATTTAGATTGAATAGTTTTATATAAAGTTATTCATTCGACCAATTATCTCACATTAGGTTGTTTAAGTACACTATTCTATGAAATCATATTGTTGGCAATTCTTGTTCTTGGCCTATTGAAATATAAATCATCTAAAGATTAAGAATATATATCTTATTCCCCGAATTTATGGATCATTTCATCTATTAAATGGGTTTAGAGGTACTTTTTTATATAATTTTAATCAAGATATCACCAAATTTTTCTGAGAGAAAATATATTCTAATGTTTGATTTATTGTGTTAGTATAATCACTATACAAACCTCATAATATTATTTGTGATGAAGAATAACCCAATATTTTTTATCACATTTATGAAATATATATTCTACATATATCTGCTATCCTTTTCTATGGTATTTTTGGATGATATTAATGATTAATTACGATCAATAATTCAATATTAATGAAACATAGAAGACTTTTGGATGACATATCAGGATTATAAACTATTTTGAAAAAGCATAACATTTCCATTTTAGATCTAGTATGTAAATTTTTTATTAATATTATCTTAAATAAATTAATATCAATTGACCATGAGAATGTAATTTCATCCATTTCTCTAGATGTATCCAAGAATTTTTTTAATGTATCTTGTTTTTTGTGTTAAGTTGTTTCTAATTTATAATTTTTACATAATTTTTCTAAAATAGTTTCACTAATGAAAAATATAACCAAAAATGGAGAGAAAATGAAATAGAAATGAAATTTAAATTAATATTTTTAGGAGCTCAAGAGAAGGATCTATTATGAATTATAAAACACCTATATAATTTTACACCGTATGTATATATAACATATAAAACAATATTCAAATTATTGAATTAAAAAGATTTAGTTACGTGGAAATATTTACCATATTACATCATCAAACTAAATAGTAACATAAATATTTAATTAAATCATTTATAGTATACCTCTTATAAATTTTTGAAATCATTTTTAACACATGGAATCCCTAGAGTAATACATAAAAAAGAAAGGGTGTTTTGAAATTCATAGTAATGATATAATAAATGGACACATGAAGATATAAACCAATTTTAAGAATAGGGAGACCATGAATCATTATTATAACAAACAATACAGTATAAACCTTTAACATATCATAAAAATGTGTCACGTGATTAATAAAGATACATCAAAACCATAGGTTTAGTCCTACTTCCAAGAAAACTTAACATATATATGCCAGGATCACTTCCCATGCCCTATAGATTACATATCATGGGATATAAGAGTTATAAATTAATTTATGGGATTTATATTTTTATGTGTCGCCATCATAGAGTAACAGTTCATAAAACATGTGTGACACATAGAATGAACTTGATTAAATAATCATAAATCAAAATTAATCTTAGTGTAGATAATTCCAGAATAAAGATCAAAAAGTTTCATAACATGTCCATACATCATTTCATAATATCAATTAAGGAGAATGAAGTAAAAGTAGATGTTAATATCGAAGAGAATAAATATAAAATACCAAAATCAATTCAATGAAATAATAAAAATAATTAAAAAAACATATCACATAGATTATAAATGAAATAACATAACTCAAAATAAGAATAAAGATGCAATTAAGAGGGGAATTGAGAATAGATTCTTGTACAACATTCATAGCTGGTAAAGTATGAACTTATGAAATTTTCAATATGATTATGACATTTAAATGTAAAAATATACGAAAATGGATATAAATATTCAAAAATATCTGATAAATAATTGATATGTAATATAAAAAGATAAAGTTCGTAAGAGTACTAATTAATATAAATTTAAGTTATAAATTTAGAATCAATAATTGGATGCATATTAATTTTTTATATAAATACCAAGAAACAAATAGAAGATAAGTAAATATAGTTATTAAACTGATAAAAAAATTCAAAATAAATAATGTATATGGGGAAAGAGATAGAAAAAATAATGATAAAATAGGAGATGTACCCTTACTTCAAGTCCTATATTTCATAGATAAAGTATAACATCATTTATATCCAATTTTTAATGATTAAAACATTATTATAGAAGTTTTTTATGATTGTTTATCTTTTTTCCCTATATATTTCCTTTATTAGTTATAATTATTTATTTATTCATTATCAACATGTTTCATCAATAGGATCTCATTTGTAAAAGTGTATGTTGAATTTAGAATCATGGTATAAATCATTATTATTTGATCATGAGTTCAAAATATATATAAATTTATTATAGAAGGTTACATGATAGATCTATAAGATTTGTATTTATATGGTTAATCCACCCAATGGATAGATTAGGTTTCAAAAATAAATGTTCTGTTATTTGACTGTTCGAGGAGGTTTAACCATCCATAAATGAACTCATTTATAAAATTATTTGAAAATAAATTAGATCATTTTGTAATCTAACAAATATATATTATATTATAGATTAATTAAATTATACTAACCATCTATAAAAAATGGTAATTATTATAGATTGATTACATCATTTTTGGTAGTCAAAAGAAACCTTGTAAAGACCAGTTTAAAGGGGATAAGAACAATAAACATATCAAATTAATTATTATATTTATTAAAAAATGTATTATATAATATATTTTACATTAATATAATGGAAAGTTATATGTATTGCTATTAATAAAAGTGATGTAAACAAATTATATGGATTATTTGTTGTTATCTATTCTGATGGAATAATTCTTTACTATATGCTCTTATTAGCATTGGAATAAAGGGTTTCCTTTTGAATAGGACATTACCAACATGGGGAAGAGTATTATATGGAATTATATATATATATATATATTCTTTATATAGGAATTAGTTTTAAAACTATTATGAAATAAATGGAGCTGAAAGGTGTATTTATAGGTAAATTATGTGTTGTCTTAAATAAAATAATAAATATTATATAATTTTTTGAAATGTTCTTGAATTAGTTATTTACTTTTTGAATATGTATATTATTTCACACCTATTGTCAAAAAATTGATCAGTAATATATATGTGATGATTTTTATATGATGATTTTATTATTATATAATTATTAAATCAATTTTATTAATTTATTTATAAATATTATAAAAAAATCACCCAAATATATTTTGAGTATCTTTATTCAAAATATTAAATAAATTTTATTAGAAAACTTTTTTTGATGCGAAAATTTTATTTTAAAAACCTCTATATATATTACTATCAATGTTTTCATGATTAGATTAATTTCCTAAAATTTATAAATAATGTCAATTTTTTAGAGTTTTTAAATAAATAATAATATTAATATATATATATACAACAAATCTATTATTTATAAAAATTAATAGTCATTTCAAATATTTACAAAATGATTACTCCTAGTGATGTCAAAATTGTAATTTAATCTATCATACCTAATGACCATATTTCTAGTAGTCCTATTCCCAATAGTTATGTACCCAATGATTATATACCCATATGTTATATGAACTAATCTCATATGAACCAATAGTTATATTATAATATATTATTCAACATAAATCATTAAACCCTTCTACCAAAGTCACATAATTTACTAAGTGTTTTCCAAGGCATCAGGTTTTTTCCATATATAGATAATTTTTAAAACACATTTCTTTTTTATTATATGTATTCCCATGGGTATGATATTATTATGATATTATGATCAAGTTTTGTTTTTAACTTGAACCAATGGTCATCATTTTCAATCATTATCTATTATTATTTTTCACAGTTTTTATAATAAATTCTATTGATTCGTAATGTTTTTATTATGAAATAATAATGTGATAGTGATTTTATTAACTTTTATTTTATTATTGATGGTGATATTTTATAGAAAATTTCTCATTATATAATATATTAAAATTTTAATTGTATACAAAATAATCATTTCATTATAAACCCCCTCCCCTTTCAAAAATTTCCCATTGAAATTTAATTCATATTAATATTTAATGGAACATGAGATATTTTTTCCTACCATATTTGGGTATCTTTACTATATTTTCATAGTTTTAGTTTATTATGAGAAATTTTACAAGACAAGTTATGTTTTTTCATCGAAAATTATCTAACATCTTTATTTATTTTTTGTTATAAAAACTCATTTTTCTTTTATTTTATAAGTCTTTTCTGGTGAAAATTTTAAAATCATTGACAAAGTTCCCACCCTTACACAGGGAATAGGGTTTAAAAAAAGGTAAAAAACTTATATGTAAGGGTAGGTTGGTTTCTTAGGAACGAACTAAAGGTAAAACATGACTTTATTAAAGTTGAACTGAAAATCATATGCATTGTATTGGGGTAGGATTTTCTGTATATGTGAAAGGATCGCTTGTATAATGGTAAGAAAGAGAAAACCACTACTCGCATAAGGGTAAAGACTACCTATGTAAATGTAACTATGTATGTAAAAAATGGTAACCATGAGTTTTATAATGTTAAAATAGTATTTCTATAGGTCTTATAAGGGTAATCCTGTGTGCTTCATAAGTATAATAGGCTTGTGTAAGGGTTGTCTGTGTATGTGTACAAAATTGGTGTTGTTACATAAGGAAAAAACAAGTTAAAATTATATAGGACTATGCTCTCATATAAGGGTAATTATTTATACACTATTTATCATAATTTCCTCTCATTTTTCATTAGAATACTTATGTATGGTGTTTTGGCTGTTGAAAAATAAAAAAATTATTGGAATTGATTTTTTCACTCCTTAAAGGATCATTATTATATTTATAGGATAATTTAAACACTCTAAAATAAAATTTATATAACGAAAAATTTAGATGTTTTATTTAATATAAGGTCTCCAATACTGAAAAATAATACACTTTTTCCCTATTAAATGTATTTTAACCCCGAATCCTTTCAATTTGGATATACTCTTGAGTCCAAACAACCTAAAACATCTTCATCTAGGATCTATGAATTATTCTTAAAAGGAACCAGGTTCTCTTTATGGTTTCTATGAATGGCCAAAATCACTCTCTCTCTCTCTCTCTCCTCTATTCATGAGGGAAGTGATTTTTCCATGGGATAAGTTCAAGGAAATTTTTTCGCATTTAAATTAAAAGATAAAATATCTTAAGAATTATAGAGAAAAATGACAGAAAATAAATAAATTATAATTAAACTAGAATTATCAATAAATGATAAATAATAATAATCATTATTTCCGCAAATTATTATAGAGAGAGATTTTTATCACATGTGGAATTGTAATTATTCTTTTATGAAGAAATGGTTATCACATTCCTTGGATTTATTTGATAATTTATAAATTATATATGATAAATAATGTTTTTATCACATGTGATGATTTTATTTATTATTGAAAATTAGATAATTTAATCTGTTCCAAGAATCCTTGGTGAGATTTTTGAACCATTTTATACACATGAATGTTTTCGATGAAGTTTCCCTAATGAACCTTGACTTCAAAATTGATAAACATAAGGTGGGTGGTCTGTGTACTATATCCTATGGTATTATCAATGTTTACTGACATTGGATATGGGTTTCTACACATTGGGAGAATGAATGTTAATTCATATTATGTTAATAATAACTACTGATGCTTAATTAATTAATTATACATAAGTCTTAATTAATTATAGGAACACTCCTAATAAATTTAAAAGGTTACAAGTTGCATGTTAGATCTTCTATACCGACATGTTTTCTAGATGTTGATGCTTAATTTTTAACTAGTTGTGTAGAACATGTGTACTATGTTTGATGATTGATCACATGTGTGTGTGTGGCCCTCATACATTGTTTGAGGTTGATTACCTGTGTATCTAATATGATTTATGTGTCATTCCATTCTTTCTTATATGCACACCCTTGGTTTTCTTATTGTGACACCTTGTTGGCATAACATGTTGACCTTTTTTACACTGATTATATGTGGGAGTATATGTATCCTATTGATATTGTTCTTGATATTAATTTATATTTATTATTACGACATGTATTGGTTGTTTTGTTGCATAACATACATAATTGTGCTTTTGGTAATATGGTGAAAAGGTTTTTCAACTTGGGTTAGATGGTCTCATGGAGTAGCAGTGTGATGATGTGACATGGTATATAACAAATGACTTGTTGATGGTACATGTGTGTAGGTGGAACCTTGAGGTTGGGTTGATGTGGTACAAACAACGTTAAATCTAGGAGTGGAAATACATTTAGAGGGATGTGCATAAGTGACTTTATAGATGATACTACTATAGACTTATAAAAACTTGGTCCATAGGTTGTTTAAAAGATAATTGATCAAATATTAAAAAAGTGGGATGTGTAGTGTTTTTATAAGTAATTTGATGGATAATACTTGTATGGAATCATATAGGATTGGGACATAGCTTGTTTGAAATATAGCTGAACATACATAAAAAAGATAGGCATCCAATATTTCTAATAATATCCACCATCATGGTATGGCATGTGGTATTGTGGATAATGAACACCATCGGTATGGGTCATACTATGTATCTTACATCATCCTTTCATATTCTTATATTCCCTAGGATAAGTAGATTATAATTCTGTAGTATATGTATAAAAGGGTAGAATGTTAGAATATTATTTTTCAGAGTTGTTTATTTTACGGAAAATGTCAATGGGTTACAAATTAAGAGACATTGATTGGATTGTTGGAGCTTAATGACTAGTGAGAAATATTCACATTAATTTCCAACATTCTATAAATCCTAAAATACATTCATGTCATATGAAATTATATCGTATCATATATTATTACTTTTCAAATCATATCCAAAAGTCCAGGAAATTTACATTGAATCTTGGTGGAAATATTCTCATTATTTTCTTAACGATATTGGTATCATTAATGGTTTCTCTAGGCCCATTCATGTTTTACTTAATAAAATGAACCACACTAAATAATAATTTTATAAAAGAAGTTGTTAATCAAACTATTTTATAAATAATGTTTTCAAAAACACAATCATTACTCAAATAAAAGTTGATATTGTCTATTTAACCCATCGATAAACCCATTTTTACAAAATATTTTTCCAAGAACCATCACAAGAAAACTGAGAACTAATTACTAGATATGAAAAAAGGAGGATGAATTAATTTTCACTTTTGAGGATAAGTTCATGATATTTAGATAATTCTACTTTTTCGGTATCTCAATACACAATAACATGCTGGACCACTCATCATAGTCCTGATAAATTTGTATCAATGAGAAAAACTCCCAATGATTGATCCTATCTATCAAAACATGGATCCCTAAATTTTTTTTAATATCCCATAAATTAGGGTATCTATAATGCATAAATAATGTGTGATATTATATGATATAACAACTATAAAGGAAATAATGTACTTATCTTCATTTATCAATTTCATTCCCATAGTCCCATATATATGAGAATGAATAAGATCTAGAGGATGATTTTAATGTATCACTATAGTTCAAAGGCCTAATTAAGTTCAAATTCTCTATAAGAGTTACATATAATGAATCAATCATTAATCTATAAATCATAGTCAATATGGAAAGGAAAATAAATTAGCACACTCATTAAATGATATTGTGTTAAGAATAACCCCTTACAAATAATGTATTCATTAAAGTAATAATCCTTAAAAAAGACATTCACAAGAAATAATTATAATTCCAATATCATAGATAATAAAATTCTCAAATCATGTAAATAATATGATAATGATAAATATAGATGTAATAATATAATCATTACTCTTTTATCTATGATATTTGATACTTGATATAACCGCATTTTGGAAAGCATAATTTTATCAATCATCAAATGTTATGTTGAACTACCGATAACATTTTGGTGAAAGAGAATTGTGTATTTATGGATAATATCAATTAAATAATCACATGGATAATAATATCTAAATTCACAATGATGAAAAATATTAATTTTACAAATCATGATAACATACACCATGATATCTATACTATTATTATTTATTTGGATGTTTCATATATAGTTGTAAAAATTTCCACCATCCATGAGATATAACTCATCCCAAACTCCATGTACTCATTCAATCCATACCACTTGATCAAACACCAGGCCTCAACCCAACGTTTTTCAATGATGTGGTGTGCGTTTTCATTAATTTTTTGATGAAAGTCACATATTCCTTACCTATGTGAGAGACCTTTTCGGTAGATGGTTATGTAATAGGATTGTGTTTTTTGGTGCACACGTACAAAAAAATTCCTCAAGTACATATTTACATAGCATGATCTAAATATGAAAAAAAGAAGGTGGGTTGAATACCTACAATCTTTGCTAGAAGTGCAAGCTGATATGCCACTGCTCTTATGCGATCAAGGATCTCAAAGTGGTCAATGTACCTTGGGCTATGATTCCCTTAATTTCCATTTTAGCTGTAATAAAGAAATATGATATTTTATTATTATGATGTTATACCATGAGGAAATACCATATCATTTATTTGGAGTTGTGTTTTCCCATCCGAGGGAGGAAATTTCTTTCCTTCCCCCCTCTTATTGCGGATAGAACATCTGATCAGTGTAATATTTTTATTTCTTAGTGCTTATATTATGATCTACCTTTGTGAGGTCTAGACATGTTATTCAGATCATGTGATTTCCTTCAGACAAGTCAACTAGATTTTGTGGTTATATTTAGAGATATCTTCTACAAAACCAAGAAATGTCAAATTTAAATTTATTCTAAAAGAAAAATATTATAATAACTTGGGGTGTTACAAAGATAACCCATAATATGTTATTGATGTAGAAAAAATAGTAAATATATTAATTCTAGACAACACATATAATTTTCTTTTCATAATGAAACACTGAAAATGATTCATTTGAATGAATTTTATTATGGTAAAATTCTACAATAACAAAGATAAGAACGGGAGGACTCTAACTTTTTCCTAAAATAAATTCATTTACTTATATTAAAATTTAACTAATTTTTTGTGTTTCTTTTAAGGAAAAACATGGATTATTGGGATGATAGGCATAGGGTGTTGACCTACAATGGGTTCATATGACATGTCTCATTACATGTGTTGATATAATTTCTTATCCTCTTTACATCCATGTCAGCATCGAACTAAAGAAGGTAAGGATAGGGGTCTATGGCATCTTGGTAAGAACATGACAGCTTGATTTATGGTTTTTTACATATTGTGTGTACTTGGTGATATTATAATTTATCATATAGAATTCTCAATGACAAAGGAAAGGATAATGTTCAGCCTCCCTCCACCTCTATTGTCTTTGTAGGTATTCCCTTTGTGATGAATGTCTCCCAAATAGACAAGGTGGCTGAGGTACCTTCCCAACACCCAAAGGACTCTAGTTTAAATGAAACTCACCCTAAATAGGTAGTGATTCGTTTCGACAATGAGTTGGCTTCTCTTTTTGTATTTTTTTCAAATCCCTTCATATTAAATATGTATACACCACTATAGATGATTATATGAAGTTAAATTGTAATATGGAGGAACCTAAACATGAGAATACTTTTGAAAACTACTCACAATTGATGGATGCACTAGTTGAAGTCAGATAGGATTTCACATTGGGGTAACTTGACTCTATATGTGTCTCTACATTCAGGTAAGATCTAGAATTTATTGGAAATAAATTTGAGGAGGTTGATTCCACTCCCACCTGGGGTCTGAATGCTATATAGGAAAAACAAAAACATAATAAGAAGAAAATCCACAATTAGATTGTTTGAGATTCATTCAGCCTGACTTCTTCTCAAAACTCATTGGAACACATAAATATGAAAATCAAAGAAAATACCCCTTATAAATCATAGGGATACACATAGTTTCATGTCAAAACATTAATATTTAGTTCTTTAGTACTGATTGATGTCCAAAAAAAATACACAAACATATTCAAGAGAAAAGAAAAAAATATTTTACTCAAAATTATTTGGGATTTTATTCTTTTCAAAAATCATTAGAAATCCTATAAAAAACTCCAAGATTATAATCTACTATTGTCATAGGTATAGTCAAATGTGAATTTACAAGAACATGATGTCACTCTTTTAGGATCAGAGGCTAAGAGTCTATTATCTCCATATGAGGAGGATCCTCTCATTCTCATGTCCCCAGGTAATGCTTCTAAGAGTAGACTGCTGAAGGACAGAGCTGTGGGACTTGCGAAGTCCCATAAAAATTTTACTCCCCTCAATTTATGTTTTTGGAATGATGATTATAAAGTCCTTCAATCCACTGATATTGTGGGTTTTGAGTGTGATGAGTGGTTGGGGAAAATAAATTCCAATAAAAAAGGAAAAGTGAAGGGAATGAAAACAAGAATGAATATCCCATAGGGGGAGGGGACTCAAAATAGAGGTAGAACATCCATCAATAAATGAAGATCCTATATTAGAATTATCATGTTCATGGGAAATATACCATGGTCATAGCCCTGAGATAATTAGTTGTGACCAACAAACCTATCCTAATTAGTCATGATAAAACAAAAATGATGTTTTATAACTAGAAATTATTAAAATGGGAATCCATTGGCTACTTATTTGTTTCATAAAAATCCCATGAAAATTTTGTTGATAATATATGTGTATTAAATCATGATAGTATTCAATTAAACTCCTACAATAAAAATAATCATTACATCTCAATTTCATTTAGCATGCAGGGTTTTGTTCTCTTTCATTTTTCTACGCATCCAATTCCTTAAAAAAAGAAGAGATATTTGGAGGGAAATATAAATTATTTCATCCTGGTTTCCTCAAAGTTGGGTTATCTTGGAAGACATTAATATTATTATATGACCTAAAGAAAAAACTAGAACCTACTTTAGCTGGTCGGAAACATCTGAGATTTCCTCTTTCTTTGACAGATGTAGCCTCGTTGAAGTTCCCATTTATGGATTTTACATTACATGGGGTAGATACAAGCTTAATGGGAGAAATGTTAGAATACATGACAAATGTTTTGTTTAGTTTGATGATAATAACGAGTCCATTGAAGCTACTAGTCTCATAATTCCAAAGTGACCATCTAATCACAATCCTATGGTGGTTTCCATATGCACTAGCAGAATAAGGTCACCCCCCCCCTTAACGTTTGAAAATTCATGGACTATTGTGCCAATATACAGAGATTTTTTATAAATTCCTGGAAGATCAATCCTCATGTAAACCCTCTCCATATTCTATTAACCAAGTTGAAAAAAACTAAAATTATGTTTAAACAATTGAAAAAAGCTTCATTTTCTAGCATTGACATTTATATCAAGAATATTAAAAAACACCTTTTACACTATCATACATAAAATAAAATTCATAAATTTCCTTCCCAGGAGGAGGTCCATGCTCTCTCTAAACTGCAAAATTTTATGGAGCTGAAGGATATATTAAACTGATGTCAATAAAATACAATTTGTCTACAAAAGGGAGATAGAAACCAAATGATCTTATATTAATTTCATAGAGAAAATAATTTTTAGAGGGGGGTCAGTACCCTCAAAATAAATGAATTCTTGATAAATTCATAAAATGAAATCGTCAATGTAGTAAATACCTAATTTATAGACCTATATTCCGATTAATGGTACGAAAGCACTCATATGATGATTGATAATATCACCCAAAGTATTGATTCCCAGCATAACATGAGGCTTATAAAAGCACCTAATGAGAAATAAATAAAATCATATTTATTCCCCTTGATTATTGATAGTGTCATAGAACCATATGGTTTTACTAATAAATTCATAATATTTGGTTGGGACATTGTGCTTGATGAGGTTTACAGTTTATTTAGGGAATTCTTCAACCATGCCTCCATTCATTATTGGGTGAACTCTAATTTCATATCACTAAAACCAATAAAATAAAATGTTATAGACATCAATTACATAAGACCATTTAATATTTAGAACATGATCCTAAGAATCAATAGAAAAGTCATTGTGTTATGGTTGGGATAGGTTACCAGGGGATTCATCCCTTCAAATCAACATGGGTTCATGCCTGGAAGGAGCATCCAGAATTACCTATTCACTATCTCGGAATGTGTTAACATTATAAAGAAGAAGACGAAAGCCAAAAAAAATTCTATTAAAATTAACATCTCAATGTCCTCTGACATAATTAAATGATGCTTAATTTTTTAAATTCTCAAATATAATATATTTTCTAGTACCTTCATCAATTTGATTAGCTCTGTTCTTAAAGGTTTCATGCATTTAATTTGATCAATGGGTCTCCTAGACGGTTCTTTCAATGTTATGAGGGGTAAAGCAATGGGACAAACTCTTTTGTAACCACTTTGTTATGGATGAGGATTATCTTTGACTTTATCTAAATGGCCTTGTACAAGATGAATTTTATTATGAAAAATTGATGCTAAAAGGGGGATTTTCACACTCGTACATAACTTTTATTATAACAACACCCTCATTTTTTGGGCATGCTAATAGAGGAACCATCTCCTATATTAAGGATATTTTTGGACACTATGAAGAGGTTACTGGATAGTTCATTAGTTGGAATAAATCATTAGTGTTATTTTGAAATGGAATGACTATATCCAAGCATCACAATGTAGTAAGGACACTAATAATGAAGAGAGAATTAATCCCTTTCACTTACCTTGGATGTCCATCTTTTAAGCACAAGTTAAGACATGTTACCTATAAAATATCTATTCAATGATAAAATCCCAAATGCATATGTGGAAAGGGAAACTGATGCCTCAAGAAGGATGAATTTATTTGGTAAAATCTATGATAAAATCCTTGTTTTTATGCCATCTCAGTGTATAGATGGACCAAATCACTCATTAAGGAACATCATGTATTTATCACAAATTTTTTTTGGACTGGATCCATTTATGATAAAAATGATTTTTTCTAAGGCATAGAAATATTTTTTCAGACCCTTTGATATGGGAGGCTTGGGTATTAAAAAATTCAGACTCTTTAATTAAGAACTCCTCACTAAATTCACATGGAGACTTCTCACCTTTGATGACAATTCCCTAGAATTCCTCTCCAACAAATTCTCAACAAATTTGATTAATTGGTATTCCACATACATCTTATCATCTTTTTGTTCATCTATAAAACATACTTACCATGATATAATGAAATGCTCGAAGTAGTTGTTTTTTAAGAATCTATCCTTAACTGATGGAGAACACCATTGTTTTCTAGGCCATTATAAGAGTAAGTTGTAGTATATGTTGTTTTTAAACACATTTCCATTATTAAAATGCAATGAAATGATGATGTAAATTTCCTTATTCATTACCATATCATTATTTAGATTCATGGGTATGCATATATTAACATAGATTCACTTGTCTAGGATCAAAATACCTTTAGGTAGTTAAATTCCAAAAACTATTTTAGGTATAATTATGTGTGTTCTGCTATAGTTCCCTTATGGCTCCTGAACTTTAGGAATCACATTATCCCTCGTCATCAATTCTTTTTATAGAGAAAATCAACAGCATGAGGTTTCCCTTACACAACCTACTGCTATGTATAGGGTTTCCCATGGAACATACCTATCACCTTTGTCTGAGTGATGAGGAATGAATAAATCATATTGTTTTCCATTTTATTTTCTCATTTAGGATATGGGAGTACGTCCAGGAAGTATTTGGAATCAACCTGATTGGGAAAATCATTGATAAAATGATAGTTTCCATCACAAAATTTGGCCATAATGAAAAAATCTAGAGAATTATGACCACGACTATCACTATCTCCATTGACTATATATAAAGTTATAGGAATGGTATTGCATTTGAAAACCAGACTCCCTTCTTGTGTGTGAGGATCACTTCCATCCACATTTTTTTCATGATACACACCAAGATTCAAACATTTTCAATAAAAAATGACTTTGCATACCTTGTCATATTGAGGTTATTTGGTGTTATTGGTAGGGTCAAGAGACCTCTATAGATGAAGTACATTATATTGATATCCCCAATATCTTTATGGATAATAAATAATGTTAATGGGGAAACATCAGGTGGACTTGGACCCTCATGTCATGGGGGTGAAATCTACACCCACTGAGGCTTCATTAAAGGTTGTTTCTATCATTCTATTGGGAATGTTTTTTCTCATGAAGAAGAATTGTGAGAAATGAATAAAGCCACCAAATTTGGTTCTCATCATGGTTATAGGTACATTTATCTGGAATCTAAACCAACTATGGTAGTGGTAATTTTTAAGGCACCATCAAGGAATGTTCCATGGATAGTGATGTTAGTGTAGATTTTATGTCTCCAGCTTTGTGAATAGATAAATATTGATGTTTCACATGCTTATACAGAATGGAACCATCTTTTTTATGCTCTTTAAAAGAGAGAAATTATGGAGTAAAGATCAATATAGTCCTTTATGATCTCATAATTCTAGTCAAATCATGTAGAGGTGGGTGCACATGGTGACTCGCATACTCATCTTTGTAAACGCCCTTGGAATTCCACATTTTTATTTTTATAATAAATTTTTTAGGATTGTGTTCACTCAACTTCGAAACCTATTGGATTTATATCTATTCATTATTTTCCCCCTAAATTCATTTCAATTCACTATTTATCTCTATCCATGAGAGGAAATACTATTTATAATGAATTCCATTTTGAGTGTAGGTTAAATATTGATATTTATTCCGCTGTTACAATTTTATTAACTAATTTTATTAAAGAATTAAATAAGAATATAATATAAGATATATATTTAGAAGATGAGAGGAAATATTAAATGGGTCCATGTAGGCATGAATGTTATAAGAATATGATAATTGAAAAATTATTAAAGAGATAGTGGGGGATTAGTGAGTTTCTAAAAGAATTTTTCATATCTATTTATTATGGGTAAGGAACTATTTGAGTGTTAATAGTGTGGTTGGAATGGACATAAAGATCTATATGACCTAGTTAGTTGAAGTGATTCCATTCTTGTGTTAAAATAGGATATCATAAAGAAAAAATTGGAAGGGATCTTAAAGTGGTAGAAGGTAAGATTCTAATTCTACTCAGAAATATCATACATAGACTAGTTTATAAAAAAAAGTAGTAGATGGATATTATCTCATCAGTTTTATTGAATGGATAGATGTGATTCTTGTGGATAGGTTCAATATGGAGATACAATATACGGGGGTATGGGTACCTAGGGTCTAAGTCGGGATATAAGGACTAGCTAATTATTTGAAATATATTATATCTTAGTGGATCTTGGTGAGGGGACTTTGATGGTTATAAGTATGATATTGGATACCTCTATATTTTCTATAATTATATTTATACTATTTATTCTCATTCCATTATTTTTTCCTTTTTGGTATCTAATCATAGTGTCAATTTATATATTTTATTATGAGTTTTTTCTATGAATACTTCATTTGGAAGAAGATCGAAATACATTAGAATATTCCAATATGATTAATTTTTTTAGAAGACTTGGATATCTTTGCAACATCATTGGTCTAGAGGTAAAATGTTTTGAAGTGATAAATAGTATGGGTATGTTATAAATTTGTTATTATCATATCGATTTATACAAGAGTAAGGTGACTTTATTTACATATTATGTTGAATTTAATGTTTTTCCAATGGAATGGGACTATCATGCCAATAGAGTCACCTATAATTTTGGGTATCTACTGATCATAAAATCATTGATAATATGGATGGTTGTTGTAACAATTTAGGGTGTTCATGGTGTTATTTTTTGTAAAGACCCGTAAATTTCAAGGAAATTTTTTTCTTAATTTTCTTTGGAATTTTACAAGAACGCAGTTTCTGACGGCACCTGATTCCGAGGCCTGGTGTGCCCGGAATCATTTTCCGAAGTTTGGCTCGGGTACGTTCAGTGACCGGACGAGCGAGTTTTTCTAACTTTTGAACCGGTGCCCGGAATCGAATTCTGAGGGCACCGATGAAATCGCAGCGCCGATATTCGCTTAGAAACGCCTCTTCCGGAGTTGTGTTTGCTCAGGTGTGGTTTTTAATTTTCGGGCTTAAAGTTAAGAAATAAAATAATTTTGCGACAACTTTATTTTATTTCACTTAAGCCGCTTGGAAGCCACTTGAAGCCACTTAAAGGCGGCTTGAACTGAGTTGAACTGGATATGGTGCTATCCAGGAATATCCTACCCCCTTGGTAGGATATTTGTGAGGTGGGGCCCGCACGAGCCCCACCGTTTCTTTTCTTATTAAGTAACGCACCCGCACCCCCCCCTATTAAAAGAAGTCAACCGTGCGTTTTTCTGGTTAAGAAACGCCCCATTTAATTGGGCTGTTAATTTGTTACAATTAATTCTTTGAGATTAATTGATCGTTTCTTTTCTTTTGAAATTCAATTTCTTATCTTGTGTTAATAAAATAAGACTTGGGCTTATTTTTTTTTTTTTTGAGTCTTGTCACGTTGGGAGGATTTGGGAGGCTTGAAGAACATCATCTTCAACGACGAAGAACGTGAAGAACGAATCAGTCTCCGACGAAGAACGTCGTCACGTCCTTCTTCCCAAGAACGACGACGCGCCATCACTCATTCTTCTTTCCACATCAAAGGAAGGGAGACGCTGTTCCACCTCGGACAACCTCCGTCTTCGTCTACGAATCCTCTTCCGCGACGACGCGACGCCTTTCCGCGACGACGCGACGATCCCCCTCTTCCGCGACGAGCCTTTCCGCGAAGAATGCCCGCGCGCGACGATCAATGAGGTAGGGATTTTATAATTTTGGAATACCCCTCTTTATATTCCCATGAACGTTCTTTAAAAACTTAAAAGCCGGTTTCAAATGAACAATTTTATTGTATTAAAATTGTCGGTTCATGTGTTGAACAATTTCTCCCGTTGTTTTTATCTAACGCAGAGGGTGCGGGTCAAACGAACACAGCCCGGCAACCCTCCACCGTTCTTCGTGTTTTGCGGATTTGGCGGGCGACGACGGAACGTGCCGCAACGGGTGTTTGATTATCCCGCAGTAAAGAATGGAACCCGGGAGAAACAACGGCGTAGACGTGAAGGAAAACGGGCCACCGGAGCGACTCCGGCAGCGCCGGCGGCCGGAGGCGGCGGCACCCCGCGGGTGCCGCGGGGGTGTCACGCGGGGCGGCAACTTTCCCCCGCGTCGGCCGCTCGGCCGCTCGGCCGAGCCGAGCCGGACCGGCCCTGGCCGGGCCCGGCCGGGCCAACCGAGTCGGACCTGACCCGGTTCGGGCCAACCAGGGGGGGGGGGTCGGGCCGGGTCGGCCCGGGCCCGGACCCCCCGTCTTCGGACGGACTTCGTTCAAATGGTCGTATCTTGAGCTACGGGCCTCCAAACGACCCTCCGTCAGCGGCAACATGATCCTTGGATCGAGACGGTCGTTTCGGTATCGCACTCAAGGTTTCGGAATACTTTGAGATCTGCCGGGTTGTTTTGTACACGAAACCAACCGGGCCCTCGAAGCGGAAACGCTCATATCTTGAGATACGGACGTCCGATTGACGTGCCGTCAGCTTTGTTAGTTTCCTCTAAGTGAGACGGATATTTTGGCTCCGCTCGAGGTTTGGATGCCGTCGGAGTGCAGTCGGGCTGGTTCACTCACAAAAACCAACCGGGCCCTTGGGACGAAAAAGCCAATAACTCTCAGACCGGGCATCCGATTGACGCGCAGTCTATTGTGTTGAGTTCCTGTTGATGATACGGAACTTTTGGCATCCTTCGCCCGAGTTTTGGGTTACAGTGGGTAGTGGCTGGGTTGGATCGCACTGAAATCCAACCGGGCCCCTCGAACGAAAAAGCTGATATCTTTCAGACCAGACGTCCGTTTGACGAACCGTCAGCAGCATTGGTGATCACGTTGAAAAACGGTCCCTATGAGTATTCCCTGTGAGTGTTCGGGGTATAGTTGAGTTACGGCCGGATTGGTTCGCTCACGAAACCAACCGGGCCCCTGGGACGAAAATGCTAATAACTAACAGACCGGGCGTCCGATTGACGCGCCGTCTGTTGCGTTGAGACCCCTATGTCGAGGTGGTCCTTTGAGATACTTCCTTGCGGGACTTTGTGATACTTGGAGTATCGACCAGTAGCTCGTGGAGCGGACCCTCCCGGAGACGAGCGGGCGGAGCACGGAGACCGTGTAGCTGACTGAGACCCGACGACTGCTGATCGAACGACTTGGTGTGTGACAGAGGTGCGCTTGGTTGTAGCGGCACATGGGAGTGCTTGGTTGTAGCGGCAGGCCCACGACAGAGGTGCGCTTGGTTGTAGCGGCACATGGGAGCCCTTGGTTGTAGCGGCAGACCCACGACAGAGGTGCGCTTGGTTGTATCGGCACATGGGAGCGCTTGGTTGTAGCTGCAGACCCACGACAGAGGTGCCCTTGGTTGTAGCGGCACATGGGAGCGCTTGGTTGTAGCGGCAGACCCACGACAGAGGTGCGTTTGGTTGTAGCGGCACATGGGAGCGCTTGGTTGTAGCGGCAGACCCACGACAGAGGTGCACTTGGTTTTAGCGGCTCATGAGAGCGCTTGGTTGTAGCGGCAGACCCACGATAGAGGTGCGCTTGGTTGTAGCGGCACATGGGAGCGCTTGGTTGTAGCGGCAGACCCACGACAGTGGTGCGATTGGCTGTAGCGGCACATGGGAGCGCTTGGTTGTAGCGGCTGGCCCGCAATACTCGATAGGTGGAGTACTACAACAGTCTTAAGTTAGTGAGCAGTACCTCAGAGTTGTGACAGGACCACTGTACACTCCAGAGATGGAGCTCTTCAGTAGTTACGGTTTCGATGATGAAAATCCTGGTTTGAGCTGAGAATTTTGACCTTGTGTTTGCCTCATGATTGAGATGAGTTACTTGATAACTTAGGTATATGTATGGGCATATATCTAAGTAGAGGTTATCTGTTGAGATCTTCTTTTTGGTTATCCTTGTTGGTTTTAGAGAGACCTTGAGGGTCTCGGTGTCCCTACTGAGTATCGTTATACTCACCCCTGCACGGGCTATGCCCGCACCTTGTTGTGTTGGTTGCAGACGACAGACAGTGCTGAAGGAGGCCGAGTGTTCGAGGACTGGACGGTACCCGGAGGTGGACTACACGACGAGTCAGTACCTGGAGGTGGACCACTGGGTGAGACGTGCTCGGAGTGGACGGCGGGACCCGAGGAGCAGTGGAGCTATCTGTACCCACCCTTCAGGTGGGATTTCCAGTGGACAGCTCGATGTTGCGGCTTTTACTTTACAGTTGTTGTTTTCCCTTTCGAGTTGTACTTTACTTTCAGTTGGGTTTGTATACTGGCTCATTTACTTTTCCGCACTCTGTTTTTACTTAGTGTTTACTTTTCCGCTTGCTTACTCTGTGGTGCTTGTTTACTTTACAAAGGCAATGTCTTCCCTTTTTACCGGGATTTTCACCTTGGTGCTAGTCGCCAGCCCCTGGCCTATGGAAGCCGGCTTGGGGTAGTCACGGCACGGGCCCCGAGGACGGGTCGTGACAAATTGGTATCAGAGCTGGTCGGTTCTACCGGTGACTCTGATCTTTCTTCTATGTGAAGCAATAGTGTTTAGCGTATTGGGTGTGGTTATCAGTCCAGGGAGTCCAGTGTTGGTGTGGCGGCCGACGTATCCGTACACCAGGACCCTGACTTCTGATTTCCGACTTAATGCACGAAAACATTGATTTCATGTGTGTTTCAAGTTTCCCTTGTGATTACTTGTGTCAGCTCACCAGGTATACTGTCCTGACCGTGGCACACCTGTTTCTTTCAGGATGGCCCCACGACGACAGCCAGCTAGGATTCCGAGAGTGGAGTGTGATGACAGCCCACCGAGCGTCGAGGACTCAGTACAGGGCCCTTTGACAGCTGAGGCACCGACAGTACCTATACCTGCCGAGGCACCGATGCTACCAGCATCAGCCGCTGACGATGCACGTCGCCTTAGTGCACTGCATGAGTTCCAGCGCTAGCGACCGCCCAGGTTCCGTGGGGAGACAGACCCTCAGGCCGCCGAGGACTGGCTGGAGGCAGTTGTTCGGGTTTTCAGATTAGTGAGGACACCAGCAGACCTCATGGTGATCCTCGCAGCGAGTCTCCTTCACGCGGCAGCAGGCAGATGGTGGAGCTTGATGCTCCAGGTGCACGAAGAGGCATCTCTCCTCTGGACGGACTTTGAGAGCATCTTCCGCTCTGAGTTCGTCCCAGCCACCCTACGAGCGGTGTGCATCCAGGAGCTACTACAACTGCGGCAGGGCAGTATGTCAGTGGCCCAGTACTCGGCGGGATTTACTGATCTCTCGCGCTACTCCACAGATATGGTACGAGACCCGTTCTTCCGGGCCCGGACCTTCGAGCAGGGACTGAGGCATGAGATCAGGGCTTCGATGATCTCCCTCAACATTCCGACTCAGGCAGGGGTGTTGGAGCGAGCCCTCTTAGTGGAGAGTTTTCTTTGCTGAGCAGTCTCCAGCAGCAGGACCCACCACTTACCGGCATGCGGCAGAGTCTTCTGCAGTGGGCAGTAGACGGATGGCGCAGGGGTCCAAGAGGGCTGGACATACAGGTGGTCGACAGCATGACTCTGGATCGTTTTCGCGAGGCACTCGGGGTGGGCAACGACTTTCCATGAGAGGGCAGTGTTACTCCTGCGGTGGGGTTGGTCACATGGCTCGTGACAGTCCGACCCGCCATACGAATGACCAGCAGATGAACGAAGGGCCCCCCAGGCAGAGGCAGAGGTTCGATCAAGGCGGACCGCAAGGAGCAGGCAGCCATGGCAGGGGAGTTGGCCGTACAGATGGAGGTGGACGACGCTTCGGGATGTTGCCACCACCACCACCAGGAGGTCCACCCCGACCGCAGGGGACAGGAGGACATGGGAGAGCTCAGCTTCAGGCAGCTGAGGCCTACGATCATGGAGCTCCGGGAGCAGATGGACAGGAGCGGGACTAACTCCAGACCTGGAGACTTTTGTTCACGTTGCTTCTAGTTTTGTTGATGTGTGTTTATAGATGCTTTGTGTCTTTGTACTTGAGCTGCAGTAATAAAAGACACCTTTTCTTGTGGCCTTTACTTTCTTGTCCTCTCTTGTGTTGTTACTAAGAGGTTCCAGTTTAGACTGTTGACTTGACCCTCACCCGTGAGACATCTACTGGAGGAGACCCAGTTATCACACACTGAAGCTGACAGTGTGACTCAACCCTTGGAGGCGAGAGTAACGGTTGGATCTCTTGGTAGTAGCGTCGAGGCCTTACGACGTCATCCTTGGTATGGGTTAGTACCATCCATGTCGGGATTGACTGTTTTAGGTGAAGAACGTGGTTCATACAGGGGATGAGACCATATTTCTCTTATCGGCAAGGAAGAAATCATAGCAGCTCTAGTGGGACCAGAGGTGGTCCGGGCCACGAGCCCGGACCCCCCGTCTTCGGACGGACTTCGTTCAAATGGCTGTATCTTGAGCTACGGGCCTCCAAACGACCCGCCGTCAGCGGCAACACGATCCTTGGATCGAGACGGTCGTTTCGGTATTGCACTCAAGGTTTCGGAATACTTTCAGATCGGCCGGGTTGGTTCGTACACGAAACCAACCGGGCCCTCGGAGCTGAAACGCTAATATCTTGAGCTACGAACGTCCGATTGACGTGCCGTCAGCTTTGTTAGTTTCCTCTAAGTGAGACAGATATTTTGGCTTACTCCGCTCGAGGTTTGGATGCTGTCGGAGTGCGGTCGGGCTGGTTCGCTCACGAAAACCAACCGGGCCCTTGGGACGAAAAACCCAATAACTCTCAGACCGGGCGTCCGATTGACGCGCCGTCTATTGCGTTGAGTTCCTGTTGATGATACGGAACTTTTGGCATCCTTCGCCCGAGTTTTGGGTTACAGTGGATAGTGTCCGGGTTGGATCGCACTGAAATCCAACCGGGCCCCTCGAACGGAAAAGCTGATATCTTTCAGACCAGACGTCCGTTTGACGAACCGTCAGCAGCATTGGTGATCACGTTGAAAAACGGTCCCTATGAGTATACCCTGTGAGTGTTCGGGGTATAGTTGAGTTACGACCGGATTGGTTCGCTCACGAAACCAACCGGGCCCCTGGGACGAAAAGGCTAATAACTCACAGACCGGGCGTCCGATTGACGCGACGTCTGTTGCGTTGAGACCCCTATGTCGAGGTGGTCCTTTGGGATACATCCTTGCGGGACTTTGTGATACTTGGAGTATTGACCAGTAGCTCGTGAAGCGGACCCTCCCGGAGACGAGCGGGCGGAGCACGGAGACCGTTTAGCTGACTGAGACCCGACGACTGCTGATCGAACGACTCGGTGTGTGACAGAGGTGCGCTTGGTTGTAGAGGCACATGGGAGCGCTTGGTTGTAGCGGCAGGCCCACGAAAGAGGTGCACTTGGTTGTAGCGGCACATGGGAGCGCTTGGTTGTAGCGGCAGACCCACGACAGAGGTGCGCTTGGTTGTAGCGGCACATGGGAGCGCTTGGTTGTAGCGGCAGACCCACGACAGAGGTGCACTTGGTTGTAGCGGCACATGGGAGCGCTTGGTTGTAGCGGCAGACCCACGACACAGGTGCGCTTGGTTGTAGCGGCACATGAGAGCGCTTGGTTGTAGCGGCAGACCCACGACAGAGGTGCGCTTGGTTGTAGCGGCACATGAGAGCGCTTGGTTGTAGCGGCAGACCCACGACAGAGGTGCGGTTGGTTGTAGCGGCACATGGGAGCACTTGGTTGTAGCGGCAGACCCACGACAGTGGTGCGCTTGGTTTTAGCGGCACATGGGAGCACTTGGTGGTAGCGGATGGCCCGCAATACTCGATAGGTGGAGTACTACAACAGTCTTAAGTTAGTGAGCAGTACCTCGGAGTTGTGACAGGACCACTGTACACTCCAGAGACGGAGCTCTTCAGCAGTTACGGTTTCGATGATGAAAATCCTGGTTTGAGCTGAGACTTTTGACCTTGTGTTTGCCTCATGATTGAGATGGGTTACTTGATAACTTAGGTATATGTATGGGCATATATCTAAGTAGAGGTTATCTATTTATATCTTCTTTGTGGTTATCCTTGTTGGTTTTAGAGAGACCTTGAGGGTCTCGGGGTCCCTACTGAGTATCGTTATACTCACCCCTGCACGGGCTATGCCCGCACCTCGTTGTGTTGGTTGCAGACGATAGACAGTGCTGATGGAGGCCGAGTGTTCGAGGACTGGACGGTACCCGGAGGTGGACTACACAACGAGTCAGTACCTGGAGGTGGACCACTGGGCAAGACGTGCTCGGAGCGGACGGCGGGACCCGAGGAGCAGTGGAGCTATCTGTACCCACCCTTCAGGTGGGATTTCCAGTGGACAGCTCGGTGTTGCGGCTTTTACTTTACAGTTGTTGTTTTCCCTTTCGAGTTGTACTTAACTTTCAGTTGGGTTTGTATACTGGCTCATTTACTTTTACACACTCTGTTTTTACTTAGTGTTTACTTTTCCGCTTGCTTACTATGTGGTGCTTATTTACTTTACAAAGGCAATGCCTTCCATTTTTACCGGGATTTTCGCCTTGGTGCTAGTCGCCAGCCCCTGGCCTATGGAAGGCGGGCTTGGGGTAGTCACGGCACGGGCCCCGAGGACGGGTCGTGAAATTTTTCATCCCATAGTTGATATATTATTTATAGACTAAATATGTTTATAATTGAAGATGGGTGAAGATTTTATGATTGACATGCTACCTTTAATTGATGTTATTCCTACACCTTCTTGTCTTCTAGATCTAGCTATGATATAATTATAAGATCTATAATAAAAAAAATTACTTTGTAAATGTATTTTTCCTTATGGGGTTTAGTTATTTTTTCCATGAAGGTAGATGAGATCTTGTGCACATGTGTTGAGTGCAATAGGTTAAACCATGTTACCATTAAGAACTGATATTCATTGAAATGAATTTATTTTTTTTAACCAACTATGTATACAGTATTAGTTTTATAGTATTGACCATTGGTTGGATTTTAACAATCTAATGATGCTATGATCTGGTGATCTTCCAAAAATATGTTTTTAAAATATATATGGTTATTTGGAATTATTAATGATTTCTTTCATGGTGAAGAATAGAAAAATAATTTGTATACCCTATTTGAACCACATTTTCTATCATAGTATTTGTTAAGTTATGATTTATTTAAAGATGATATATGAGTATAGTCATGATATTACAGCGGGGTGAATATAAATATACCATTTCCTTGGATACATTGACAACTAATCGATTATCTGATATGACGTAAACATTATAAATTTAGATTTGGGAGCTAATGTTCCTTAGAAATACTGTCTCAAGATCTAGAATATATATTTATCATGAAAAGATATTGTTTGTGATATCTTAGGATACTGACAAGAAATTTTTTTGTAATCTTATTTTTCTTGGGGGATCTAGTTACTACTATCCATTAATTTGGGACTTCTCCCATGTATCTACAGTGATGAAAACATCAACAAGGAAGGAGGTGAATTTTTAGTGGGGTGATGGATGTGTGGTTTTATTTCAAGAGTTTAAGAAAAGGATTATATACACTCATATACTAATTTTTCAAAATCCATAATTGTTATATAAGGAATATTTTGATTTCTATAGTTTCATATTAGTGTGTGTGATGATAAATAATTTATGGGTAGTGGAATATTTTCCGTAATAACTTATGATGTATAATAATAATTACCTTTCTTGTTCTCTTGAGTAGGATACAATTTTGAATTATTATATGATTTTTTAATAATAACTATTTAGTGAAAATTTTATTTCATACACCAATCATAAGAGAATGATGTATATATTTTCATATTAGAAATTCATTCATTGATAGTGGATATGGTATAAATATCATTATTTTTTTTATTTTAAGATGATGTATAATTTATGGAAATTATATTCCATTATAGATTCTTTTATTACGAAATTTTACTTATATATAATTTAGGAACTAAATGATGAGTGGTATGTTATATTGCATTACACTAAAATTTATATTGATATATTTGACGAAGGAGGTTATGTAGTTTTTACTTCTTGGACAATCACATCTTATTTGATAGAGAAAGTAAAAGATGGAAAAATCTTAGATTTTGAGGGATATATTTTCAATGCTAGATTATATGGAAGGGGGAATATAATTAGGTGTACTATTGATATTTATTCTCTCTAATATTTTAATGGAATAATTTTCTTTCCATTAGATTTATAATATAATATGATGTCAACCATCCATATTTTTCTATGACTACTTTATTATAGTTTAACATTAAAGTACCATGGGGTTTAAGGTAACTTTTTGTGGCTAGGTATGAAGTGGGTAATGGATGGGTTTATTTCCCGATTTTGTACATCTAAGTAGGAAAAGATGAATATCATAGTAAAAAAGGTATGAATCTATCTTTAAACATCATGGAGAAGAAATGGGATATGATTTCCATGGATTTCATGAATATTTTTCTCAGATCTATGAAAGAAGTGACGTAGTTTAGGTTATTGTTGACAAGTTGACTAAATATTCAAATTTTATTTTGATCAAAGATATTTAAATACTTAATGATACATGGATCATTTATCATTAATAGATTGTAAAACATCATATAATATCAAATAAAATTGTATAAACTGAAGATTCTTGGTTTATATATGAAATTTTTCAAGGCTTGGTAAAGGATTTAGGTACTCAATGATAGTTGTGAATAAATTTTTATCCATATAAAGAAGACCAATTTTAGGGTACTTTATATATCCATAAGGATATTCTTCATTCATGGATCCTATATTTTGGTGGGGTGTGGGAAGTCTATTTTTAATTCAGTTGAGTTTTTTATAAAAATAGTTACCAAGAATCAATTATTATAGTATTGTTTTAAGAATTATATAAGAGAAAATTACAATCACCATTATATTATATGGAAACATGTAATGTATCTTTCTTTTGTTCCAGTATGATAAAAAAGACTTCAGATCGAGTATTTTTTCTTGGGTAGAAATTAACTATGACTCAGAGTATGCATAAGTCATAATCATATCAATCGTTCCAACATATATAGTCTATTTACTAAGAACATGTCATTATTATTGTCTCACCTTACTTAGGAAATCAATTATTTGGAAAACATGTGAAACTGGATACATGGAATTTTTTTCAATTTGATATTTTGCAGTAATTTGAGGTGGTTTATTATAAATTTTCATTACTATCAAAATTTAGTGGGATACATCATGTCCTTCATGTGTATCATATAATAAAAGATGAATTATGTATGTTTATATATTTTTTATTAGGATGTGGATTTGGATTAAGATGAATATTTCATTGAATTAATAGTGCATATTTTGAATCATAGTGAAATGAAATTACAATGAGATATAATTCCATATGTATGTGTTCAATAGAATCATGGATACGTATAAGAGGATACATTGGAGTGAGTAGTAGAAATGATAACTTAATGGTTAGAGTCGTTCATTGAAGATGCCCAATAATGCTTCATGAGGATGAGAGCCCCTATGTAGTACATATTGGGGCTTCTCTGTGTTATCCAGTATATTTTTTTATTTTTAATTGATTATATATTTACATTGATTTAATTTTATGTTAATAAAGGAGTATTTTTCATGAACAGTCCCCCGGGTCCCATGTCATGACTACCCCAAGCCTGCCTTCCATAGGCCAGGGGCTGGCGACTCGCACCAATGGAGAAATTCCCTAAAACTTGGCATTGCCTTTATAACCTGTAAACGCACACAATATAGCACACAAATGGATACAAAAAACTATGTAAAATGCATAACAAATGAGTACTAAAATGTTAAAAGGGCTGGAAACCCAACCCCAAATGTAAAGTAAAAGGAACTAGAAGTACATGTAAAACTGAAGAAAGGAAGAACATCTACTAGGTCATCCTACGGTATTTATACCTGAAGGGCAGCTATAGATAGCTTCCTCAACACTCCACGTCCGTCAGTCTCCTCCGTGTACCTACTCTTCGTAAGGTCCACCACAGGGTATCGTCCATTCCTTGTAATCTCAGCCTTAGTTAGCGATATTCGTTGTCTGCATCCAACACAACAAGGTACGGGCATAGCCTGTGCAGGGGTGAGTATAACAATACTCAGTAGGGACCCTGATACCCTCATGGTCTCACAAATCCCCCAGGGATAAACTACAAAGTAAGGAATAAACATATCACCCTATATAGGTATATGCCCATACATATACCAAACTTATTATCTAATTTGTCTCAAACATGAGGAAAACAAAAAAGTACCAACTCTTCTCAAACTAGTATTTATTTTAGGGGTAGAAAAATTAAGAACCCTCAGCTATTTGAGAAATCCTCCTCTATCGAGTACAGTGGGCCTGCCGCCACAACCTAGCGCTTCCCACCAACCATTGTCTACTGAGGTACTTTTCCTATCGAGTTTCGTGGGTCTGCTGTGTCACATATAGGTGCTCCCCACCATGTGTCTACCACCATAACTAGGCACTCCCCCACATAGCCTTTAGAGGTACCTCTCCTGTCGGGTAACATGTGTCTTCCGCGTCACCAAGCACTCTCCTCCACCATGGGTCGTCCACCACAACCAAGCACTCCCCACTGGGCTAGTCGAGTCACTCCATGTCAAATGGTCAGCAGTCATCAAGTCTCAGCCAACTACTAGGTTCTGGCACAAACGTTCGCTCGTCTCAAGAAGATCCGATCTACATGCTACTGTAGGAATGAGTCACACGCTCTGTCTTCAGACCTCGTGTACTGCCTGTGTGCAATGGTCTGTGTCGTAAGGCTGGTCGTGTAGAAAAGTAAGTACATGGTGTGTGGTATGGTTACATGCCGTGTCCAAGTAACAGGGGTCGGCTCTGTGTACTCTAGCCATGTTCCCATACACGGCCTCAACCCATGTTCACTAACCCCATGTAATTGGTACACGGGGTAGCTCATGTCACTGGCCTTGCCTAGCCATGTGGCGGAGTACATTCCCATGTTCTCCACCTCGAGTCTGTGTATCCTCGAGATACACACCGAGTATCGCGAAGTCTCCACTCACATGTTGTGTACAGTGTACACACCATGTGACTGGGGAAAAATGTCTTGTGATATCCGTATGATGTCCTTTACCCTAGCCATAGAATGCCTATACTACACGGCGTGTTCTTCGGAATAACATGCGGTGTATTCTGGAATTTTCTGAAAACAATGACTCTCAGCAACGTACATCCATTGATTCATGTTCATTTTTCTGATGGTTTTATTACCACAAAACTGCGGACTCTAGGTCTCCCTGATGTTACAAAGTCATCGCCGGTGTTTTTGGGCCTCCGATCGGCTCCGAAAACACATTCTGGTCCACCCGCATGAAGACCATTCGAGAACGGTCTTTCCTTACCTAGTCCGATCTACCGTTTTCTATCAATGTTGCACCTCCGCTAAGCCGTCTTGATGTTGGGTCTTTATTCTAGGATCGTTGAGTTGCAAAACAAACCCACAAATATCCGTTGTTCCTGACCGATGAAGAACGCGAAGAACACACAACAAGAAGTACACTGGAGGAATCAGGCTCTGTTAGATTGGTCATGTCCCTCCGCTTTAGATTTATAGCAAGAGGATCAATAGTAATTAAATTAACATGAGAGGAAATATAATAACGTTGATCAAATCAAACACACCCATACCTTGTTCTTTGTTCGTCGACGTACTCTCGGGGGAGAAGACGAACTGTTGCGAAAAGACGGATGCCGATTCACCGCAGATGAGGACGTCCCACGTCGGAAAGAGTCTGAGGAAGAAGGTCGAAGGAGGTCATTCATCATAGTCTAAGGTGTACCTCGTCGACGTTCTTCATCGGTGGAGTGGTCTTCATTGGGAACTTTCTCCCATGTTCCTCCACCCCCCAATCCTCCTTTGCAAACCAAATGAAATGGTAGTCAAAGATAATAGATAAAAATATCTTATTAATTCGTTGGAACCAATTTTAAATTAGCATAATTAAACACCTATGTTATAAAGATTTATTAAGGGGTATTGGAAGAATTAAATTAAGGGATGTGGTGGCACCATTAATGGTAGAGGAGTTCCAGAGGCGCTCCCTCATTTATGAGGGAGTTGAGTGGTTTTACTTAACTAAATGGGGGGTTTATTCCTGGGTTTTCCCCACACCATATCCTCTCATGGGAGGTTGGTTTCGCGTGGGCCCCACCACCATAACCTCTCATGGGAGGTGGAGGTGTGGTGGTCCCCACCTCCAACTTCCACATGGGTGGTTATAAGAGTTGAATTAAAATAAAACATGCAATTATTTTATTTTATTATTTCCTAGAACCTCACAAAAACTAAATTTCATCTTCAACCATCTTCCATAGAGGTGAAAGTCTCCTTAAGTGAATATAGGCACTGTGAGTCCAACAGTGCCCTCAGATTTCAATTCTGAGTACCGGTTCAAAAGTTAGAAAAACCCACTCTTACCTTTACTGAACGTACCTGAATAAAACATCAGAAATTGATTCCAGGCACACCGAGCCTCAGAATCACGTGCCTTCAATTTTTTTGGACTCGTAAAATTCCCATATATTTAAAAAAACATGTAAATTATGGGTCTTTACATTCTCCCCACATCAGGGTTCTACGTCCCCGTAAGCCACAAATCAAAACTAGGTAAACAAGTAGGGGTACTGAGCACGCATTTGAGCCTCCCACTCCCATGTGCTCTCCAGGAGGTTCCCATGCTACTAGAGAACGCGCACCAGAGGTATCAACCATCCACAAAAGACCCATTCCTATCGATCCATAGTCTCTACTGGAACCTCTCTAAAATTATCCACATCGTCGATGTCCAGCTCTCCATAGTTAATGACATGAGAAGGGTCGTGCACGTAACTCCTCATATGAGATGTGTGGAAGAAATCGTGCACTCGGCGAAACAGAGGAAAAAGAGGTAAACAATAAGACACCTCTCCAAATCTGCTAAGGACCTGAAAAGGTCTGATGAATCTCAGAGATAACTTTCCGAATCGGCCAAATCTCCACAACCCTCGTCGAGGTGAGACCCGTAGGAAGATGTGGTCGCCATCCTAGAACTCTATAGGTCTCCGTATCCTGTCGGCATAAGACTTCTACCTACTTTGTGGAGTCTTCTTCCACTCCTGGATAATCTACACCTTCTCTGTGGTTGTCCATTCCATCCTTGGTCCCACCAGTGCTGACTCCCCTGGGTCAGTCCAGCACAAGGGTGATCTGAAAGGTCAGCTATACAATGCCTCAAAAGGTTCCATCCCTATGGTGGAGTGATAGTTGTTGTTTTATGCAAATTCTAACAAAGGTAAGTGATCCTCCCAGCTATGACAGAAGTTGAGGACACAAGCACACAACATGTCCTAGAGGTTCTGAATAGTCTGGTCAGTTTGGCCATCCGTCTGTGGATGGAAGGCGGTTCTCAAACGAAGGTGCGTCCCGAAAGCCTCCTCCAACCCCTTCTATAGCTGGGAAGTAAGTTTTGTGTCAAGATCAGAGATATTCGTCGAAATTACTCCATGTGTCCTCACAATCTCCTTCACATAGAGGTGTCCCAAGCTCTCTACTGAACCCTACTCTCTGATCGTTAGGAAGTGGACTGACTTGGTGAGTCGGTCAATGGTCACACAAATAGAGTCATGAACCCTTGATGTACATGGAATTCCTATCAATGAATCCATGGATATCCCATCCCACTTCCACTCTTGGACCTCTAAAGGTTGAACCAAGCCTGCTGGTACCTCGCGATCCACCTTCACTTGCTAAAAAGTGAGGCACCGAGAAACAAACTCTGTAAAGGATTTCTTCATTCCCGGCCACCAGTGATGTCTTCAGAGATCCTAGAACATCTTCTCCACTCATGGATGTTCATATAGAGGGGATGTCTGCAAATCTATCAACACTTCCTCCTAAAGTGACACAGGTACCGTGGTACGTCCTCTGAAGAGGATGATATGCTCCCTACCTTCATAAAATCCATCAGGTGCCTACCCTGTGGATATATGAGCACATCGTGCCTTGCAGTCAGCATCCCCACCTTGCGCTTCCTTGACTTGCTGATGAATTGGGGGAGTTAGTGTAAGAGACTTATGGAAGGTTGCTCCATATCTATCCTTAATGGGTATCTACAAAGCAACCAGTTGCTTTGTCGCCTATCTTAAGTTGTATACCAGATATCCTACTGAGAAGATCTGCTACAACATTCCCCTTCCCTAGAGTATAGATTATTTTTTAGTCATAGTCATGGAGGAATTGAATCCAATGTCGTTGTCTCAAGTTCAGGTCCTTCTAAGAGATGATATACGTGAGACTCTTGTGATCAGAGTACACGGTAAAATGCTCACCCATCATATAGTGTCACCACATCTTCAGGGTGAATACCACGGCTGCTAACACAATTTCATTGGTAGCGTAGTTCAGCTCATGTTGTCTGAGCTGTCGCGAACCATATGCGACCAATGATCACTCCTGAATTAGGACACATCCGAGTCGGGTCCCTGATGTGTGGCAGTAAACTATGTACCCTACGCCTTCCTCTGGAAGCCTCAAGATGGGGGCACTAGTCAGTATTTTCCTCATCTCATGAAAGCTCTGCTGAAATCTCTCGAACCACACAAAGGGTTTCCCCTTATTCTTCAAGACAGATAGTGGTGCTGCAACATTGGAGAAGTCCGTTAGAAACCTCTGGTAATAATCAGCCAACCCTAGGAAACTCCATACCTCTATCACACTCTTGGGTGGCTCCCAAGAAAGTACCACCTCAATCATCGCTGGATCCACTGCAACTCCATTCTCCGAGATGACATGTCCCAAATAGTGAACCTCTCGGATCCAGAACTGAAACATTGAGAGATTACAATAAAGCTGGTTCTCTTGGAGTGTGTCCAGGTCTACCTAAAAATGGTAGGCATTCTCCTCTTTAGTAGTCGAGTATATCCGAATGTTGTCGATGAATAATATGAAAAATCGACCAAGGTACGGCTGAAAGATACTATTCATGAGTCCCATGAACATTTCTATAGCATTGGTTAGACCGAATGGAATAACCAAGAACTCGTAGTGGTCTTACCAACATCTGAAGGTCGTCTTCTGCACATCCTCATCTTGAACTCTGAGTTGGTGATAGGCTGATCTGATGTCTATCTTCAAGAACCACCGTTCCCCCTTCAGCTGATCAAAGAGGTCTTCAATCCATAGGAGTGGGTACTTGTTCTTCACGGTCACCTAGTTCAAGAGCCGATAGTCAACAAAAAGCCTCAGGCTCCCATTGGCCGCCTTGGTGAACAGAATCGGGGCTGCCCTGGGAGAAACATTAGGCTAGATGAATCCCTTCCCCTGCTAGTCCTCTAGCTATACATACAGCTCGCGAAGCTCGCCATGAACCATCTGATACAATGGTGTAGATATCAGTTCATTCCCGGGGTACAAGTCAATTTAAAATTCCTCCTCTCTGTGAAGAAGGTAGACCTAGGACATCATCTGGGAAAACATCCATGCACTGGTCCACCACTATAGGATAGTTCAAACTCTCCTAATAAACAGATCCAAGGGTAAGGCTAGCCATGTGATGAGTGATTGGCTGAATCCTCCTCTGAGAAAGTCCATCCTGTACTGTAATGGATCCCTTATCCCCAGTAATGGAAAACCTGGTCCCATCCATGCGGACACACCACACTATTCACCTAATACAGTCAATATGAGCGTAGACTTTAGATAACGAGTCCATACCCAAGATGACGTCGTAAGGCCTCGACGCCGCTGCTAAGAGATCCCAGCCGAAGCTGTCGCCTCTTAGAGTAAGCTCACACGGACGGTAGTAGTGCGTAATCATTGAATCTGCTCCTGTAGGAGTCTATAGATCTAATGATGGATCCAACAGCTCCATCGGAATCTTTGAGCTCTGAAAGAGGGTAGTGGATATAAAAGAATGACCAGAACCTGTGTCTATAAGAAATGAAGATAAGGTGGAGTAGACACATATCGTAACTCGAATCATCTCCGGAGCACCGTGATCGGAGGCCTCAGCTGCCTATAGTTGAGCTCTCCCCTATCCACATGCTCTCTAGGGTCGAGGTGGACCTATTGGTGGTGGTGGAAGTAACACCTCGATTAGTCATCCACTGTCAGATGCTATACCAGCTCCTATTCCACGTCTTTCTAATCCCTGCAGACCGCCTCGATCGAATCTATGTCTTTGCCTAAAAAGTCCTTTGACCGTTCGGTGATCATATGTACGGCAGGTCGGACAGTCACTAGCCATGTGACCCTACCCGCCACATGCCTAACACTACCCGCTCCTGGCATATCGGTCTCCTCTTCGGTTTCCCCGCACAACCGATCCTAATTCATGCATTCATCCACCTGTAGATATGGTCCTCTTGGACCTCTATGACATCTGTCTACTGCTAGCTGCTGAAGACTCTTCTACATGTCGACTCGAGGGGGATCTCACTAATGGAGACTGCCTAGCAAGGAAACTCTCCACCAAGAGGGATCTCTTTAACACCCCTTCATGCGTTGGGATGCTAAGTGAGATCACCAAATCCCTAATCTCCCACCTGAGTCCCTGATCGAAGGTCCAGGTCCTAAAGAATGGGTCTCGCACCATATCAGTGGAGTAGTGTGAGAGGTCCATGAACCTCACTGAGTACTGAGCTACCGTCATGCTACCCTAATGCAGATGAAGTATCTCTTGAATGCACACTACATTATGAGTCGCTTGGACAAACTCTACCCGAAACAGGCTCTTGAAGTGCGCCCAGTGAAGTGTTATCTCATTGTGAACCTGGAGCATCAAGATCCACCTTCTGCCCGCTGCTTCCTATTGAAGGCTGGCAACAAGAATCACCATGAGGTTGGCTGGTGTCCCTACCAGTTAGAAAACTCTCACAACATCCTCTAGAAAATCCTCAGCCTCTTGTGGGTATGTCTCTCCCCTGAACCTGAGTGGCCTCTGGCACTAGAACTCATGAAATGCGCTCAAGAGGCATGCATCTTCAGCTGCCGGGGCTGGTGGAATCGGTGGCCCAATGTGTCATAGTACAGCTAGTGCCTCCGTTGGTGCCTCTACTGGAAAAGGGCCCTACACCAAAGCCTAGTCTCTCAGTGGGATATAAGTGCGTACAACTCTCGGGACTCTAGATGGTCGTTAGCGTGGAGGCATCTTGAAACAAACAGACGAGACACAGTGAAAATTTATACCTGTTGAGCTGACCTGGTTGAGATGACTTAAAAAAAACTATTGAAAACACACACGCAATCAGTGTTTTCGTGCACCGAGTCAGAAATCATAAGTCAGGGTCTTGGTGTATGGATACGTCAGTCACCACACAAACGCTGGACTCCCCAAACTAAAAACCACACTCACTACACTTAACATTATTGCTTCACAGAAAGAAAGATTAGAGTCCTATGTTATGTGATAGAACTGACTCCTCCGATACCAATTTGTCACGACCCGCTCCCCGAGACCCGTGCCGTGACTACCCCAAGCCCGCCTTCTATAGGCCAGGGGCAGTCGATTATTACCAAAGGAAAAATTTCCTAAAAATTTGAAGGCATTTCCTTTATAACCTGTAAACGCACACAACAGATCAAAGAGCTGGATACAAAACACTATGTAAACTACATAACAAAAGGGTACTGAAAAGTAAAAGGGTCCAGAAATACAAGCCCAATTGTAATATACAAGGAACTAGAAGTAAAAGTACAACTAATGAAAGGAAGAATACTTACTGGGTCATCCTCTGGGATTCCTACCAGAAGGGTAGGTAGAGATTGCCTCCTCAACACTCCATTTCCATCGGTCTCCTCCGTGTACCGACTCATCGTAAGGTCCACCTCCAGGTACCGTCTAGTCCTGGTACTCTCAGCCTCAGTCAGTGTTGTCCGTTGTCTGCATCCAACACAACAAGGTGCGGGCATAGCCCATGCAGGGGTGAGTACAACAATACTCATTAGAGACCCCGAGGCCCTCTTGGTCTCACAAATCGACAAGGGATAAACTACAAAGTAAGGAATCAATAGATAACCATACTAAGGTTTATGACCATACATATACCTATGTTATTATGTAATCTGTCTCAAGCATTAGGAAAATACACATGTACTGACTCAGGTAAAACTAGGATTTATTCTAGGGGTAGAAGCATTTCGATCCCTCATCTACAAGAGAACTCCTCCTCTATCCAGTATAGTGGGCCGGCTGCCACAACCAGATGCTTCCCAGCAGCCGTGGAATACTAAGGTACATCTCATGTCGAGTACCACTGGTCTACTACATCACACAAATGCGCTCCCCACCGTGGGTCTGCCGCCACAACCAGGTGCTCCCCCTCATAGCCTGTAGAGGTACCCCTCCTGTCAGGTACCATGGGTCTGCCACGTCACCAAGCGTGCTCCTCCACCGTGGGTCTTCCGCCACTACCAGGCACTCCCTAATAGGCTAGTTGTGTCACTCAAAGTCAAATGGTCATCAATATTCATGTATCAACTAGCTACAAGGTTCCCGCACAAATGCGCGCTTGTCTCTAGAATATCCGCTCCATAAGCTACTGGTCGATGCTCCAACTGCAACGAAGTCCCACAATGAAGTATCTCAAAGGTCCTCCATGTCATAGGGGGATAACCCAAATAATATGTGTCCAAGTTACAGAGGAAAAGATGACGAAGCCATTTCTCAAAAAGTATAGGGTGTGTAGGAATGAGGCACACGTTGTGTCTTCAGACCTCAGGTACATCCCATGTGCAACGGTCTATGTCGAATGGATGGTCGTGTAGAAATGTAAGTACATGGCGTGTGTTATGGTTACATGCTATGTCCAAGTAAATATGGCCAGCTCCGTGTACACTGGCCATGTGCACATACACGGCCTCAACCCATGTTCTCTAACCAGTTTAACTGGTACACGGGTTAGCCTGTGTCACTAGCATTGCCTGGCCATGTGGTGGAGTACATTCCTATGTACTACATCCCCTGTCCATGTATCCCCGGGATACATGTCGAGTCTCACGAAGTCACCTTTTCCATTTTGTGTTGAGTATACACGCCCTGTGACTGGGGTCACATGGTGTGTGATATCCGTCTGACGCATGAAACCCTAGCAACAGAAGACCCGTACTACACGGCGTGTTCTTCAGAAGTACACGCCCAATATTCTGTAATTTTCTAGAAACATCGCCTCTTGCCAGCGTGCCTCCCGTGATGCCCGTTCTTAGTTATGATAGTCTGATCGCCATGAAAATGCAGACTCTAGTGTCCCCGATGTTCTGAAGTCATCACCGGTGTTTTCGGGCCTCCGATCAGCTCCAAATACACATTTTGATCCACCCACATGAAGAACGTTCGAGAACGGTCAATCCCAACCCGATCTAATTCGTCGTTTTCTATTATCGTCGCTCCTTCGCTAGGCCATCATGATATTGGTTATTCATTCCAGAATCATTACATCACAAAATGAACCCGCAACAATCCATTTTTTTCACCCCTGAATAACATGAAGAAAAAACCACAAGAAGTACGACAGAGAAATCGGGCTTTGTTAGTTTGGCCAGGTCCCTCCACTTTATTTTGATAGCAAGCAGATCAATATGAATTAAATTAACATGAGAGGAAAGATAATAACATTGATCAAATCAAACACACCCCTACCTTGTTTGTTGTTCATTGATAAAGGCGCGGGGGAGAAGACAAACTATTGGGAAAAGACGGACGTCGATTCACCACAAATGAGGATGTCCCACGTCAGATGGAGTCCGAGGAAGAAGGTTGAAGGAGGGAATTCTTTGTAGATGGAGGCGTTCCTCATAGATGTTCTTCGTCGGTGGAACATTTTTCATTGGGAGCTTTCTCCCAAGTTCCTCCCCTCCCCAATCCTCATTTTCCATCCAAATGAAATGGTATCCAAAGATAATAAATAAAAATATCTTATTAATTCATTTTCACCAATTTCAAATTAGCCTAATAAAACACCTAGTTAGGAAAGATTAATTAGGGTGGATTGGCATAATTAAATTAAGGGAGGTGGTGGCACCATTAATGGTAGAGAAGGTCAAGAGGCTCTCCCTCATTTAAGAGGGAGTTGAGAGGTTTTCCTCAATTAAATGGGGGGGTTTAGTCCTATGTGGTCCCCAAACCGTAACCTCTCATGGGAGGTATGGTTCGGGTGGGCCCCAAGACCATAACCACTCATGGGAGGTTATGGTGTGGTGGTCCCCACCTCCAACATCCACATGGGTGGTTATAAGAGATGAAATAAAATAAATCATGCATTTATTTTATTTTATTATTTCCAAGAAAAACCCAAAAACTAAATTTCACCCTTGACCATCTGTCGTCGATGTGAAAGACTCCTTAAAAAAATATCGGCCCTATGAGTTCTACGCTGCCATCAGAATTCAATTCCAATCACTGGTTTAAATGTTTGAAAAACCCGCTTGTATGTTTACTGAACGTACCCGATCAAAACATCAGAAATTTATTCCGGGCACACCGGGCCTCGGAATCATGTGCCGTTAATTTTCACAGACTCATAAAATTTCCATATATTTAAAAAAAATTACATGGAAATTCCGAGTCTTTACAGTATTGGTTGAAGGAATGAGAAAGAGGGGTGGAATTATGATTAATGAGGAAGTTATATAGATAGATACACTGGGTTACTTTTTTATGGTACTAGTTACAATATAGAGGAGGAAATGACATTGGGGCTACCAGACCAACCACTTGGTGACTAGTTAGCTCACTGGAGTTAGCCAACAGCCACTAGATGGATGGTGGCTAAGCCCCATGTACCCTATGTGTTCTCTTGGTGGTTTTTATAAGTTAAAATTGGTATTTTAGTGGTTATAGAATTTTGATTAAATTATCTATTTTCCAATTACAAGGGGCCATGTTTATTAAAATGTATCTCTATAATATATCCCTTTTCTTTTCCATATTACTAGGATTATTTCTACTCAATTATAAAAATAATTGTAATCATTTAAGGGTATTATTACTGTAGGAAATATCACATTGTGAAATAGATTAATTGTTTTGTTTTGTATCATTATAATCCTATTATATCCTTATACATTGGAGGAATTAAGGATTTATTAACCTGAGGAGGATTTAAACCATCTTTCACAGTGTGATTATGTCAATTAATTAAGAGTAAGGTATGATATCTCACATCTTTTCATTTCATTAGGTTTTTTATATTAATTTTGAACAATTATTGATATTTAATGTAATTTTTAAGCTTTATGTGTTGAGAATTATATTTTATTAGATGAGAATAATATTAGATGATATTTCATGTGTTAAAAAATAGTATCTTGAGCTCCATGTATGACAATGTTGATTTACATATCAAAAATATTGAATAAATGTGAGAAATGGTGGGTTAAATCACAATTTTGATGTTATCCTTAATAATGAAATTCATAATGAGTGTTTTGTATAGAAATTTTTTTATTATAATATAATTTTTTTGGTATATAGTAATTTTACTCATGATATAAATTTATAATAAAGTTTTTTCAATTAGAGTAAATTAGTGAGAATAAATTTAGTGAAATCATATGTTTTAACATATGGATTTATTACTAGAATAAATAATTCCTTGTGTGATAATTTATATTATTTAGGGTAAAAAAATAAAATATATTAGATTAGTTGAAAATATATTATTTATATATTATATTTAAAATTATTTGAAATGAATTGCATTATATTTACAAAAAATAATTTTTTAACAAGTATAATAGGGAAACCCAAGGGGGAATAAACTATTTAATTGGATTCAATGTTTTATTTTTAAAGCAATGGTTAAATATTGGAAATTTATATGAAATGAATTTGTTCTAATTTTTTGATGAAGTGTTATTAATGTGATTGATATTTTTTTATTTATAATAGTAGTTTTAAATAACATTGATATATTTTGATGGGATAAAAAGTGGAATAATTTTGGTCTTCCATTGTTGGATTTTATTTTAATGTTTGAAATATTATAACTTAATTCTTTTTTTTTGTAAAAAAATCTATAAATTTGAATAAAATATTGGGATTATTGGGTTATTTGATGAGATAAAATGGTGATATGTGGTTCTTTTCTTTATAAATGTGTGGTCGTAGAGATGATTTGTTTTCATTTATGATGTGGTAATTTAAAAATATTTATATTAAAAATATTTTTTCAAGATACATGCATGAATATAATTAATATATCTCAAATAGTATCCCAAATTAAAATTTTGACATCGTGATTGTGTTCGAAATGAGCGTTTTTGTCCAATAGAGGTGTAATCTTTTTATTTGGTCTTCGTACCCAAGACCATGTATTTTATTATTCTTGAATTAGAATATGGGTTGATTATATCCATGCCCTAGTTTTAAAATTAAATAAAATTTTATAACTTTATCCATGTCATTAGTTTTTGGGACATGGACAACTATAAAGGGGATTTGACTCATTCTTTATAAATTGGAGGGGAATTCATAATGGTTGTATTAATGAAATATGGGGATTGATATGTGGTCAATAAAGTGTTAATGATTCACTATTGAGGTAGGACACTATAAAATTTGTTTTCTCCCCATTATTTTCTTCTGTTATTTATTTTCATTGGTAATGATGTTCCTACTTGATGAACAATATATGGTTTTTAACTTTCTAAATAATTCAAATATTTGTAATAAAATCGATAATTCTTAATATGGATTAGTCTTTCTCGTGTCTTCTTAAAAAATCAGTTTTTTTATTTCATCAATTTTTAACATTACAAGTTATCAATTATTTTGTTCATAATTTAACATGAAATATATATGTTTTTTGATGTTATATTTTTAAAATCCATTTATCTAGTTTATGAAACCAAATGGTTTGTAAATAATTAATTAATATATTAGGATTATCTAAATTGTTGAATGTTTTACATTGAACTCATGACATCTTTTTTTGAATTCACTTTCACTTTAATCATTCATGAATGATGATGGATGATGAAATGTGGTGAATAATTTTAAAAAATAAATCCTTCGATTAATGTTTTTCTATTCCTCTATGTTCCTCATCATTGTAAACATAACTCCCATTTTTTATTTTTGGACATTCCACCGATAACCATAGTGTATTTTTCTCCTTTTTGTTCACACACTTCAATTCACACCTAATTATGAGGTGTGGAAATGTAGGATGTAATGAGGCCCCAAGTTCACATGTGGAAATGAACATATAATAGGGTTTCTTCAATGTATTTTGGGTATACATTCTAATAATGATGATGATAATTATAAATATATGTAATGAAGGATGTAAAGGATTCTACAACAAGGTGATATTGAGTCTTCTTGGGGTACAAACTCAGTTATAAGTGGAGGCACAACTGATGGTTGATGCCACAAAAAAGTATCTATATAATTCATTAAGAGTATAATGTTCTTGATTTATAAAATGATACTATAAATCTTGCAATCCTCTCAGACACATGAGTTTTATTTCTCATCTTACTACATTGGTATTTATTTACTGTTATAAATTTTATATGTGGTAGAACTAGGGAAATCCATTGCTTATCTCTAGACTAAGTGTGTAGGCATGTACTTCTAGTATATTCTAGGTAGCCAGGTTGTCCAATACACAATGTCCTTCACTAAACATGACATGTATATCTAGAACAATGATTCAACATGTACCCACTATGGACATTGACTGACTCCTGTAGTTACACAGATTATGTTCCATATAGTACATGTCATTTAATTTGGTACATAGATAATAATTTTAGGATAGTACGCATTTAGATTTTTAGGTAGTAAAACACCTTATATAGACCATGGGAACATTTTTTGTTGGTTTATTTCACATGAAAGTAATTTTGGTGGAATGTTATCATGAATTGTTGAGGCTACATGTCATGTAATATTGAGTAAATTCCATGTACTAAGTAGTTCTCAGTATTCCACATATTTTCTCACTCGATTTTTAATTTTGGATACATGAGTAGTCCATTGTGAGTGTTTTTAAATTTAAAACATGATATTATATATGTCTTCATCATCTAGGTATTGTTTCCAAGGAATCTATTAGTTGAGGTTCTATATCATTGTGACGATGAAAATTGAGTTTGAGAGATATGGTAAGAGGAAACAAGGGGTTGGAAGCCCACCAATAAACATAGGGATTTTAGGTTTTATTTAATCTATATAAATAGTGGAATAGGTAACCCCATTAATAATGGGGTGCATGTCCTCCACTCATACAGTAGTTAAACCCATTTTTATTTTCACCTTCACACTATGAGGTATAGGTCCTTAATAGGGGTTGACACCTCATCAATTTATGTTCACACTTCCACATGGTTTGGTTCCCCCATTACTACTCATGGATAATGTGTAAATAGTGTTTGTGAGGTAGTTTAGGTGATTTCCGATTTTCAGTGCTATAAGTAATTCAGGTTTCGTTTTAGAATATAATTTTAATAGGAATGGGAACTGAATAATGAGGATATAGATTACCTTAGTGTTGGAACCATGGCTGTTCTTTTCATGAATTGTAGTATGGTCTGTGTTTGTTGTCAATCCTCAGTGGAAGTTCACAATGTGTCCCAGTAAAATGATCATACAGTTCAAGCAGACATCAATATTGAAGGTGGCTTTGTTTCCAAGTGTTTGCCAAAATTTTGGGCTTGAAAATCAAAAAATGAAGATATGGATTGTTGGTAAAAGGAAGTGCACACAAAGAGGAAGTGGGGCGTGAAAAATGCAGGTTGTGCGTGAAATATATGAGTTGTGCGCGAAAAACAGTGTGGTGCGCGAAATAGTGCAGCGAGATTTTTCATTCAAGTACTGTTTCGAAATCAGAATGGTGAAAAATGGTAAAAGCATGGGCTGCACAAAAATCATGGAGATGTGCTTGAAAAACAGTACCTGTGCGAAATATTACGCGCCAAATGAGAGGTTTTTCATGCCATAGGGGGTTTTGCGCACGAGGGACTGAGATGCCTCTAAATAAGAGTTAAACCCCTTCATTATGTAAGTTTTAAGACTTTGAGAAGATTCGAGGTCTAATGCGCGTAAAAGGTTCGCGTAAAGGGAGTTTCACGGAAAATCCTTAGATGCGTGAAATAGTTTGAGGTTGTGGGAAAAACTCTAAGCTATGCAAAAAAGGACAGACTGTGAGAAAACGGTGTTGCGCGTAAAGCTTCACGTGAATAAGGTTATTGCGCGAAATTTTTTTTGTGCGAAAATCAAATATTTCGTGCAAAAGTGAGATATTTCGCTCAAAGGGTATGTGCTGCAGGAAATATTCAGTATAACCTGCTTGCACGTTTTTTCATTATCCGGTTCAGTGGTTCAGTGAAATCAAGTGCATCATTTCAGAACTGCGATGCCAGAAGAGTCTCGTGCTACGAAGAGGCAAAGACATCAATGCAATTCTATTGAAGTGACCTTCACATCTATAAAATTACTGGGACTTCACCAAAGGCACTGAGCCAGGGGAGTCAACTGGTGTGACCCGAGGGATGTAGTGTGCTATCCATGAATAGTTGTAAAGGCAGTGAGCTTGGGATAGAGTTATTGTTCTTGAACCTTTGAAATCCACAACTAGTGAAGTATAGTGGAATTTCGTACGACCGACAACCTATCGGCGTACACTCCTTGGACGTATCCCTTAGTGGTGAACCAAGTAAAAAGTGATGAGTCATCTCTTTTAATGTGAATGTTTGATTGCTTCTCAAATCCATCATACATGTTATACTAGATTCTACCAACATGGGAACAAGATCCATCAGTTTGAAAGAAAAAACTGACACCCTAATTCACCCTCCCCTCTCATGGTATCCAAGGGCCCTACACAAAGATACTAATTTAATTAATTAATAAAAAATTTTATCCTATTGAGATAACTTGTTATATTGTATTCACTGGTTATCTGATGGAATCGAAATGGTTATATTTTTACACACCTCTCAAATGGAATTGTACCCAAACTTGTTGTGTCATTGTAGTAAATACACAAGTTAGAGATGATTTCTATGGATGTGATTTTAGTGGTGTCAGTTCTTAGATGATTCTTACAGTGTTATTTTCTAGTGCTAATAATTCCATTGTTTACATGATGTAGAGTTCATCTTTCCCCGTTTTCCAAGGATTTTCATTTCCATGGGTTTACAGGCCTTATGTTTTTACTTTATTTACTATCTTGTGTTTATGTTTCATTGTACATATATTTTTGTTGTTTCATGAATGTTTTACTATAGATGTTTATTTGTATGGATTTTAATTGTTATATTCATTACCCGAGAGATGCGTGATTATGTATAAGTTTATAAGATATATTTTACCATATATAATATATAACATCTTGGTGCTAGTTTATAGAGCCTCTCCTTTCTGGAGGCGGGATTGGGATAGAACACTCGACATTCTACACTATTTGGTGGGGTCATAATGGATCTTGTCATATTAAAATGGTTTAAGAGAATTTAATGTCCTTGGGATGGATTTTGGAGTTAGTAGCCTTGTGAGGGTTGGTTTAGGATATATAGATCCATGATGTTATGAGTTGTTGAGATTGGTTAATATACTAGGGATCCCAATGTTAGAGTAGGTGTCCAACATATCCTTTTACCATGTTGTGTTGAGCATACACACCCTGTGAATGGGGTCACACGGTGTGTGATATCCAACTGACGCACGAAACCCTAGTCGTAGAACACCAGTACTACACGACGTGTTCTTCAGAAGTACACGCCGTGTATTCTAGATTTTTTCAGAATCGTCGCCTCTCTCCAGTGCGCCTCCCATGAAGCTCGTTCTTCATTCTGGTGGTCTGATCGCCACGAATCTGAAGACTCTAGGTCGCCCTGAATTTCTGATGTCATCTCCAGTGTTTTCAGGCCTCCGATCAGCTCAGAATACACGTTTTGATCCATCCACATAAAGAACGTTCAAGAACGGTCTTTTCTGACCCTGTCTGATCCGTCATTCGCTATCATCATCGCACCTCCGCTAGGCCTTCATGATATTGGGTATTCATTCCGGGATCATTGCATCTCAAAAAGAACCCACAACGATCCATTGTTCATCACCCATGAAGAACACGATGAAAAAACCACAATAAGTACGACAAAGAAATTGGGATGTGTTAGTTTGGCCAGTTCCCTCCACTTCAGTTTGATAGAAAGAAAATAAAGAGGAATTAAATTAACATGATAGAAAAATGAATAAAGTTGATTAAATCAAACACAGCCCTACCTTGTTCATTTTTCATCGATGGAGTAGTGGTGGAGAAGATGAACTATTGGGAAAATACGGACGTGTATTCTCCGCAGATGAGGACGTCCAACGTTGGAAGGAGTCCAAGGAAGAAGGTTGAAGGGGTCATTCTTCAAAGTTGAAGGCGTCCCTCATAGGCGTTCTTTGTCGGTGGAACATTCTTCATTGGGATATTTCTCCCAAGTTCCTCCCGTCCCCAATCCTCCTTTGCCAACCAAATGAAATTGTATCCAATGATAATAGATACAAATATCTTATGAAGTCATTGGAAGGAATTTCAAATTAGCCCAATTAAACACCTAGGTTGGAAAGAATTATTAGGGTGGATTGGCATAATTAAATTCATGGAGGTGGCGGTACCATTAATGGTAGAGGAGGTCAAGAGGCCCTCCCTCATTTGTGAGGGAGTTGAGAGGTTTTCCTCATTTAAATGGGGCTTTAGTCCGGGGTGGTCCGCACACCGGAACCTCTCGTGGGAGGTAAGGTTCAGGTTGGCCCCACCACCATAACCTCTCAGGGGAGGTTATGGTGTGGTGGTCCCCACCTCCAACTTCTAAATGGGTGGTTATAAGAGATGAAATAAAATAAAACATGCGTTTATTTAATTTTATTATTTCCATGAAAAACCCAAAAACTAACATTCACCCTCGACCATCTAACATCGTGGTGAAAGCTCCTTAAGAAAATTCTGGCACTGTGAGTTCAATAGTGTCCTCATATTTCAATTCCATTCTCTCGTTCAAAAGTTATAAAAACCCGATCGTACGTTTAATAAACGTACCCAAACGAAACTTCAGAAACTGATTCCAGGCAGACCTGGCCTCGGAATCGCGCACCATCAATTTTTGGGGACTTGTAAAATTCCCATATATTTAAAAAAATTACATGGAAATTCAAGGTATTTATAGTATTGGTTGAAGGAAGGAGAAAGAGCGGTGGAATTTTGATTAATGAGGAAGTTATATAGACAGAAACACTGGGTTACGTTTTTATGTTACTAGTTACAAAATAGAGGAGGAAATGATATTGGGGCTACCAGATCAACCACCCGGTCACTAGTTGGCTCACAGGAGTTGGCCAATAGCTACTAGGTGGCTGGTGGCAAGGCATCATGTACCCAATTGGTTCTCCTGATGGTTTTTATAAGTTAAATTTGGTATATTAGTAGTTATAGAATTTTGATTAAAATATCTATTTTCCAATTCCAAGGGTCCATGTCTATGAAAATATATATCTATAATATATCCCTTTTCTTGTCCATATTATTGGGATTATTTCTGCTAAATTATATAAATAATTGTGATCATTTAAGGGTATTATTCTTATAGGACATATCACATTGTGAAATAGATTAATTATTTTGTTTTGTATCATTCTAATCCTATTATATCATTATACATTGGAGGATTTAATGATTTATTAACTTGAGTAGGATTTAAACCATCTTTCACAATGTGATTCTATCAATTAATTAAGAGGAAGGTATAATATCTCACATCTTTTCATTTCACTAGGTGTTTATATATTAATATTGAACAACTATTGATATTTAATGTAATTTTTAAGCTTGATGTGCTGAGAATTATATTTTATTAGATGAGAATAATCTTATATGATTTTCCATGTATTAAAAAATAGTATACTTGAGCTCCATGTATGGAAATGTTGATTTACATATCAAAAATATTGAATAAATGTGATAAATGGTGGGTTAAATCACAATTTTGATGCTATCCTTAATAATGAAATTCATTATGAGTGTTTTGTATTGAAATTTTTATTATTATAATATTATATTTTTGTTTTATAGTAAATTTACTCATGATATAAATTATACTAATGTTTTTTCAATTAGAGTGAATTAGTGAAACTAAATTTAGTTAAATCATATGTTTTAACATAGAGATTTATTACTAGAATAAAAAATTCCTTGTGTGATAATGTATATTATTTAGGGTAAAAATAAAATATATTATATTAGTTGAAAATATATTATTTATATATTGTAAATAAATTATTTGTAATGAATTGAATTATATTTACAAAAAATGAATTTTTAACAAGTATAATAGGGAATCCCAAGGGGGAATACACTAATTTGATTCAAAGTTACATTTTTAAACCAATGGTTAAATATTGGAAATTTATATGAATTGAATTTTTTCTAATTATTTGATAAAGTGTTAAGAAAGTGATTGATATATTTTATTTACAATAGCAGTTGTAAACATCATTGATATATTTCGATGAGATAAAAAGGGGAATAATGTTGGTCTTCCATTGTTGTATTTAATTTTTATGTTTGAAATATTGTAACTTAATTAATTTTTTTGTAAAAAAATCCATAAATTTGAATAAAATATTGGGATTATTGGGTTATTTGATGAGATAAAATGGTGATATGTGGTTCTTTTCTTTAGATAGGGGTGGTCGTAGAGATGATTTGTTTTCATTTATGATGTGGTAATTTAAAAATATTTATATTAAAAATATTATTTCATGATACATACATGAATATAATTAATATATCTCAAACAGTATCCCAAATCAAAACTTGGACATCGCGATTGTGTTCAAAATGAGTGTTTTTGTCCAGTAGAGCTATAATCTATTTATTTGGGATTTATAGCCGAGACCATGTATTTTTTATTCTTGAATTGGAATATGGGTTGTTTATATCCATGCCATAGTTTTATAATTAGATAAAATTTTATAAATTTATCCATGTCATTAGTTTTTGGGACATGGACAACTATAAATGGGATTTGACTCAGTCATTATTAATTGGAGGGGAATTCATAATGGTGGTATTAATGAAATATGGGGAATGGTATGTGGTCAATAAAGTGTCTATGGTTCACTATTGAGGTAGGACACTATAATTTTTTTCTCACCATTATTTTCATGTGTAATTTATTTTCATAGATAATTATGTTCCTACTTGATGAACAATATAAGGTTTTTAACTTTCAAAATAATTTATATATTTGTAAAAAAATTCGATAATTATTAATATGGATTAGTCTTTATCATTTTTTCATAAAAATTTAGTTTTTTATTTCTTCTATTTTTAACATTAGAAGTTATCAATTATTTTGTTCATAATTTAAAATGGAATAAAATTTTTATTTCATGTTATATTTTTAAAATCCATTTATCTGGTTTATGAAACCAAATGGTTTGTAAATAATTGTTTAATATATTATTATTATCTAAACTGATGAATGTTGTACATTGAACTCATGACATCTTATTTAGAATTCTCTTTCACTTTAATCATTCCTGAATGTTGATGGATGATGAAATGTGGTGAATAATTGTAAAAAATAAATCCTTAGATAAAAGTTTTTATATTGATCTTTGTTCTTCATAATTATGAACGTAACTCCCTTTTTTTTGGCCATTCCACCAAAAACCATAATATATTTATCTCCTTTTGGTTCACACACTTCAATTCACACCAAATTATGAGGTGTGACAATGTAGGTTGAAATGAGGCTCCAAGTTCACATGTGGAAATGACCATGTAATAGGGTTTCTTCAATGTATTTTGGCTATACATTCAGATAATGATGATGATAATTATAAATAGATGTAATGAAGGATGTAGAGGATTCTACAATCAGTTGAGATTGAGTCTCCTTGGGGTACACACTCGGTTATAAGTGGAGGCACAAATATTGGTTTATGCGACAAAAAAGTATCTATATAATTCATTAAGAGTATAATGTTCTTGATTTATAAAATGATACTATAAGTCATACAGTCCTCTCGGACACATGAGTTTTATTTATCATCCTACTAATTTGAGAATTATTTACTGTTATAAATTTTATAAGTGGTAGAACTTGGGAAAACCATTTTTTATCCCTAGACTGAGTGTGTTGGCATGTACTTCGAGTGCATTCCAGGTAGCCACATGGTCCAATACACAATGTCCTTCACCAAACATGACATGTATATCTAGCATAATGATTCAACATATACCCACTATACACCTTGATTGACTCTCGTAGTTACACATATTGTGTTCCATATAG